>CM077027.1:137646186-140046186 GCA_039090855.1 Macrothele yani | reverse complement strand
CTGTGTGTATTGTACATTAGAAACAGACGTGATCTTACTAAGCTGAGGCGAAATGAATTGCTGCCTCAGTAACTACTTTGCCGAGAACATCAGCTCTGGTCTGCCCGCTCCCACTGATCAAAATCCCTGCGTTCCTCTAATAGAAACAGAGCTGCTCTTATTGAGCTGAGGCAAAATGGATTGCTGCCTCAGTAACTACTTTGCCAAGAACATCAGCTCCGGTCTGTCCGCCCCCACTGGACAAAATCCCTGCCTTCTTCCAATAGAAACAGACGTGCTCTTACTGAGCTGGGGCAAAATGGATCGCTGCTTCAGTAACTACTTTGCCAAGAACATCAGCTCTGGTCCGTCAGCTCCCACTGCACAAAATCCCTGCCTTCCTCCAATAGAAACAGACGGGCTCTTACTGAGCTGAGGCGAAATGGATTGGTGCCTCCGTAACTACTTTGCCAAGAACATTAGCTCTGGTCTGCACGCTCCCACTGGACAAAATCCCTGCTTTTCTCCAATAGAAACAGACGTGCTCTTACTCAGCTGAGGCGAAATGGATTTCTGCTTCAGTAACTACTTTGCCAAGAACATCAGTTTTATTCCTCACGCTCCCACTGGACAAAATCCCTGCCTTCCTCCAATAGAAACAGACGTGCTCTTACTGAGCTGAGGCGAAATGGATTGCTGCCTCAGTAACTACTTTGCCAAGAACATCAGTTCTGTTCCACCCGCCCCCACTGTACAAAATCTCTGCCTTCCTTCAATAGAAACACAGACGCCAGTCGATTTTAGGCGGCGTTCGAGTTTGTATCAAACCCGGGTTTTTCCCATTTCCGCGCGTCTCCTGTCTGTTGTAACCTTAGTTGTAACAGAGGTGACACATATGATCGTCTCTCTAGGCGCTCAGAATATACTCATTTCAGCCCTTTAGCACAAACGGTATTTTAACTTCATAAATTTATTGCTTATGAATTCAGGATTCATTCTTTTGTTGAAGCCTTTTTTTAACAAATTTACGAATTACATTGAGAATTTCAGAGTTTTGTTTAGCCTGCACAATTAAAGGCGTGTTATATCTCATATATGTAAAAACTGATTTCATGGACGAAAGATTTCTGGTGAGGCTGCTCCTCACTTGCCTCATCTGACGAGCCACCCATGATGTCCGGCTATCGTAGGAAATGGCTACCCAGAGAGTCACTCTCGGTGGGCAAGCAGCGTGCCATTCCGCGGTAAAGGCAGGACTCGTGCCTGGCCGACTCGTCTTCAGGCACGTATGCCCTAGGCATCGGCGCCAAGTGCAAACCGTGACTCATCACTGAAGGCAACATGACGCCACTGGATACCATCCTACGTTGATCAGGCCCGACATCACTGAAAGCGGTGCCGGCGATGCTCGCTGGTGAGTGGTAGGCGGTGGAGTGGCCTCCTCAAATGTAGACCCTCATACCGCAAGTCGTGATGACCTCGGCGTGGATGACCACTACCGCAAGTCGTGATGACCTCAGCGTAGATGACCACTTCCGTACCTATAGACAACGCAACATGGACAGGTATGGTTGAGAATGACGAATTCGTTTCTGGTCGTGCGGCTCTCGTAATCGCTCGATCTTCGAGTTCTGTCGTTGTCCTCTGTTGTCCACTGCCCGCGTACCGCTGGTTTGTGCCCTCCTCAACCTATTGGGACCCACATCACCCGATTGCATGTCGCTCCATCCCAAATGTCTGGCAATACGGCGACTTGACCAACATGCCTCTCTCAGACCAACATGCTCATATTGTGCACGGATCCGACGTCGAGACTCGCTGACATGCTCATTTGTGCACGGATCCGACGTCGAGGCATCCTCACAGTCCGTGGAGGTTACAACCGCAATCCTCTGTCTCAATGATATACCACTCTCGATGCGCTGTGTCACGCCACTATTTCGTCATTTTACATTATTTTTTAATCATTTAGATATTCCACCCTGAGGTACCTGCATGCGAAGTTTCATCAGGATCAATTGACTTTCTCGTGTTGATTCGTTTTTTTTTTTTGGCAAAGAACGTAAATTACCTGCTCGTAACACACTGAACCAAGCTTCAATCAACAGCTTCGTACAACTTACGGCACTGTTCACTCTAGAGACGAGTTCGGGCTCAATTTTAGGAGCCCGGGTTCAAAGGCCTAGAGCCCGGTCCCGGCCCGCTTTCTTTGATTACATGTGTTTGCTGAGCCCGGGCCCGGATTCTTGGAAAAATTTGCTTAAAAAGGCTTGCATTTATGCATTGTACTCTGGCCAAAGATATGGCCCAAGCAAGGATTAGTTTAAAAATCATTAGTTAAAAAAGTTTAGTTCAATTAATCCACTTCACAAAACTAATATGTTTTTAGAAATACTACGCTAAAGCCAAATGTTCTGAGATGTGGATTTGAAAATAAATAAATAATCAACGTGCCCTTCGACCGTATCAGAGGAATCAGTAATTTCGGTAAAAGCTGAAGAAAAGAAAATCGTTTAAAAACAAATAATTCCATTCGTTATTTCTTTTTGATTTCTAAATTTACTTTTATTTTGAATAAATTGCATTATAAAACGCACAACGCCGTATAGACAGCTGCAAGTGATTGAAATTTTGACTCTAGAAAACTAATCTTTGAAATATAAGTTACATATATGCTAATTTGTAAAGGTAGTTCAGAGTGATGTAGTAGAACATAAAAAAAAAAACATGTAGGGAAATTTCCAAAATTAAAAAAAAAAAAGAACGTAAAAGCATTCCTGACCAGATTATTCTGCATTTTGTAACATTAACAAAGCTTTGCGCTTAATAGTTGTAACGTGCCTGCTCAGCAGGACGCACACGACATAAAGGCAGATAGCAGCGATAACGAACGTCCGCGTAGCTCAATTGTTAGTGCGACTTATTCCGGAATGAGGGGACCCGGGTTCGAGACCTGGCGTGGACAAAATGGCCGAGAAATTTACTTCGTTATAATGGCGCTCGAACTTTATGGATGACCCGGCCGTTCGAGATCTCGCAATGGTGTGATGTTCTTTTCACACCGCGAGAGAGGAAAAATAAAAGAATTCCTTCTCCAGCGCTTCGAAAAATAAAACAAATGTGTGATGTTGCATTCCACACACCAGATTGACTGGGAGTTCTCAAGTGCCCGATCTACAGCGGATGGCTGTCTGCAACGATTCATGGTAACGGCTGACCCGTGGGCCATGCCCCCGGACCTCTTTCGGGCACTTTCGGGGGTGCGGGGAGATGTAACGTGCCTTCCCAGCAGGACGCACACGACATAAAGGCAGATAGCAGCGATAAAAAACGTCCGCGTAGCTCAATTGGTAGAGCGACTTATTCCGGAATGAGGGGACCCGGGTTCGAGCCCCGGCGTGGACAAAATGGCGGAGAAATTTACTTCGTTATATAGTGTAATAATCACAATATTATCATATGTGTGTACAGTTTCCAGATCAAGTTCATCATGGAAAGGGAGAGAATTGCATCTAATGCCTCAGCGCTTCAACTTGATCTTCTTTTCTCTAAAACTCGACCTGCTGCACTAAAAACCAACGTCACCCCAAAAATCGCGGGTGAGGAAATTTAAAAAAATAAATAACAATACTTATAACTGCCCAATTTTGGAAATTAATACATCATTTTAAAGATAAGATTCTTGATTTTCAATAAAATACAAAAACTGGGAATGTGATTTTCCCCCAGTTTTTCGATACCAGACCTCCTTAAACTAATTGTTGCTTGGGCCATAGCTTTGGACAATGCATAATGCAAGTCTTGCTAAGCAAAATTTGTCTTGCAATGGCAGCTAGCTTAGGAAATTGAAAATCCTTCCACCATGGTAACAAATCCACAATGAAATACAACGCGTGTAATTCAACCGGGCTTGGAATTACACCTGTAGAATTTATTACAGTAAGGAAATTCAAGACGTGTAATTCCGAGCCCGGGCCCGTACCCGAGCTTATCTCTAGTTCACTCAACACAGGAATCTTATCGACTACAAGGTTCTCGTACAAAGATCGAGTTCAACGTCTGCATGCTCGTAAATTGCTCTTTCTACATGAATACAGCTCGTCGAATATTGCACTTTCGTGAATCGGTAACGTAAAATTGCTCATCGCTCATTATATACAGAATACAGCACTTAGCTCACTGCACCTCTAGCTCTTATCTCAGGTGTCCAGGTCTACGTTGTTCACCCTTTTACCTGCAGGCAGGATTGCTAATTTCAATTCATCCGGAAAATTCTGTGGCGCTAAGTTTAGAAAATATTTAACGAGAAGAGACCAAATTTACATAAGAACACATAAACTCAAAAGGAAGGTTGAATTAAAGGTACAAGTTACAGCTTTCAGCAAACTGAAAATGGATTTAACGTTCTTCTTTAATCTTTTCCCTTTGTCTTTCCAGTTCAGTAAATGAAAGACATTTTGTAGTGTTTCAAATCGAACCGCCAAACGAGGGCTTCCCAGAAGCATATTATTTTCCATACTATTTCTAAGGAAAACAGCAAGTTATGGACGAGACAGCTGAGCCACAGCAAGTTATGGACGACTGGCCACGGCATGAAAATTTTTCTGTCACATGTGCATCACGAGAAGCAAGGCGACATTTTCTATTTTAGCATTGCTATTGCAGCGATGGTCACAATACATGGTGGTGACGATTAATACAGGGATATGACTCACTTTCATTACATTTCTAGTGAAAGCCCAAGTATGTCAACAAAGAATAAATTGGAGAGAAAGAAAAAAATGTAGGTGTAGCTATTTCTATGGAAATAGAATAAGCAAAAATTCAAAGAAAAGAAGCAAATAGAATTTCTAAATCAAGATAAAGCTTAAAGAACCTGCAGAAGTTACTGAAAAAAGTGGAACGTCTAACAGCAATTTAGGGCTATTCATATCTTAGTAGCTTAGGAACAAAGAACATATAACATAATTTCTACCGGAAGATCCAGGGCTGAAGCGTACTATAGAAGTAGCAGAATAAAGAAAAATATCGAACTCAAGATCCAGAGCTAAAGGGGTTCCATACCAGCTGAGGATCAACGAAGAATTCACAATGAAATTTCTAAGCTTGATCATGGGCTCAAGAAACCACAGGAGCTTCAGAGCAAAGGAAAACTGCAAACATATTTCTAACGCAAGAATTAGGCTTAAAGATTCAACAGAAGCTGCCGGAGAAATAAACATTTCTAATAGAATTTCTACCTCAAGATCAAATGCTCAAGAAAATACAGAAGCTGCAGAACAAAGGAGAACTTATAGCAGAATTTGTGTCATAAATTTCAGTGGATAACGAGACTTTAACAACCGTAGAACAAAGAAAAATATTTATAAAAATTTTCGCCACAAAATTACGGACCCAAGAAATTTCAGCAGCTGCAGAACGAAGAATTTCTAACGTAATTTCTACCGCAAAATTTGATTTTAATAGTACCTGCAGAAAAGTGAAGAACTTGTAGTAGAATTTCTACCGAGAGATCAAAAAGGTCAAGAGCCAAATAAACTGCAGTAGCTACCGAAGGAAGAAGAGAAAACGACAGAGACGTCGCTTAAACATCAAGAAGGCGTCTCTCTTTCCTTGTCTCTCGACAGGAAAAAATATTCGTTCACATACACTATATTGACAAAAGCTACCGGGCACCTAGAAGAGAGGTACAACGTAGCATTTATTGACATACATTAGTACGGTGTCGGTCCACCTTTGGCCTACACGTGTCTTCACGAGCTCCGTGTTTGAGTGCTTCACGTACGTGTTTTGTGTGTCCCATCATTGTTCTTCTGTGTGTGTGCCGATGTTAAAGGTCTGTGCTTTCGTTTAAGATCCCTCACGAGTTGATGAATGCTTTTTTTCATTTTCACTGTTTTAATTTCCACAACGACCTGGTCGTTTTCTTCGTCAACGTTTGCCATTGATTATGGCATCTGCCGATGAAGGCGCTGTTCCCGCCCGCATCGCTGCTGCTCCTCAACGTCAGTCGCAGCCGACCAATCACCTTCGCTTGCAAGTGGAGAGCCTCTTAATCTTCCTTCTGTAATTTGCACCTCTTCTCCTGCCCGGGTCTCCGACTCTGCCGTTGAGGACGTGGATGTGACGTCCCTGGCCTCTGCTGCTGATGATGAATTCATGGACATCTCTGACGGCGTCGCTAATCTGCCCTGAACAGTTTCTACTGCCTCTGCTTCCAGTACATTGTTTCATACTGCATCAATGCCTTCCAGAGGAGGCGCACGTACGTATTCTGCGGCTGCCTCTGGTATTCCACCGGCGTTCTCCTTGTCTCGTCTGCCCCCTATGAATCCTTACGTTACTCTCAACGGTGACACCATCTTATTAGGCATTCCCGAGAACTCTCCTGCTGGCCAACGTCTCCATTCGACCCTCGAGTTGGGGGTTTGTTTTGATGCGCTGCCCAACACTCCTTTGAAGCAGTACAGCTCCGCTCTTAAGAAGATGCTTCCTTCTGGTGCCATCCCCCACCTCACCTGAAAGCCACGAACTGTGATTGTTTATTTTTCGAAGACAGAATATGCCGAGCTTGTTTTGTCTCGGGGCCTATCAATTGGCGTTCGTCACCTCTTAACCGAATCCATCGCCCAGCGTCCTGTTCTGGTCTCTCTACATCCTGTACCCCCGGAGATCTCTGATGATATGCTGTGAGCTGCACTTAGTCGATGCGGCAGAGTAGTCGGCCCAGTGAAGACTCTCTCCTATTCCCCCTCTGACCCCGATGATAAACAAATATGCGGCTTCTGCAGAACTGCTCGCATCATCTCGTCGAAAGAGCATCTCATAAAGTTTTCACGGTTCCTCGATGTTCGTTGCGGTAACGAGTGCCGCCGAATTGAGCTCTTCATCTCTGCTCATTGCTCACGCTGCAAGGCTTATGGCCATCAGCATGCTCAATGCCATCAGTAGGCTCAATGCCCCCATACAGAGCCACTGACTCCTGCAGCTCCAAGGCAGCACTCTGCTTCTTCCTCCGTTTCTGCTGCCATGCCTCCTCCTGCGTCTGCATCCCGCACGGGGATAACTGGTTTTCTAGTTATTTGGGGAGCGGCGCCCCCACGGCCCGAGCTCACCTTGTGACGGATCATTTTGTTATTTCGTCTTGTACGATTACATCACCGAAGGAACAGCTGTTCATCCAGCTGCTGGGGAATGGCGTCCCCACGGCCCGAGCCGACATGTACTATATGTGATGATTTTCACATTTTTTATGTTTTTTGTTTTTTCACTTGACACGCACCCACCTCAGTTGTAGGTTGCTGAGGTTGTGATTATGCGCCAGCTCTGGATTATAGTTTCTCGTTTTCTATCATGTCTTCTCCATTTCATGTTCCTTTCTTTGTTTTTCCAAGCAGGTTAGCTATAGCTACCTGCACGTTTGCCGTGTGCGGTGACCCGGAAGGTGGAAAAGGGGTTGCTGGAGGCTGAGGTTTCTGGAGGCCAGGGTGTTGTTGTCGCCAGTTGCCAATTCTCCTCTTTACCCCCTGCTTCACCCTAAACGGGCGGCTGGGAACAAACCCACTCCTAGTCAATGAGGTCTGTGGCCGAGTGGAGCCCAGACCTCTAACGGCTTGTCGTCTCGTACGACAGGGTGAGTCTGGGGATAGGGTGGGCATGCCAAAGGGGTGTTTTCTAGGTATGGGAAAGTCTGGGTGCTAGCCGAGTGCATGTCTGCCCTATCAACTTGCTATATCCGCTTGCTATCCCTAGAGTCGTGTCTTGCGTCCACTTGGGCTTGCGGACCTACGGCTCTCCCCTGTTGGGCTCGGTAGTGGGTGGGGACGTCGGCGGATGAATCCTTTATTTTTTTCATGGCTCTCAATTCTGTTTCCCACGAACCAACAACCAAGCGAGGTAATGAGGAAGGCTCATCCCCTTCCGCAAAAAAACATATTCCTGATTGCTTGAATGCTCGTTTCTTTTTTGTGCACTCATTGGACCCTTCAAAGCCTTTGAGTGCCAAAAGACCATTTTGGATAAATAAAGCACTTCAATCTATAGCAAGCTCTCCTAAGCGCGTCAAGAAACTCCAGTCTGGAGATCTTCTTGTTGAGATGTCTACTGTGGCCTACAGTTCCACACTTATCAACACTTTCGGTTCGAGGCTACAGTGCATTTCGGACAGATAACTCGTCTGGAAATATAGCCTGTGGGGGTGTCGCTATTCTCGTCCCTCACCGGGTTCCGTTATCTTCCGTCGCAGTTTCCACAACTGTGCAGGCCGTGGCGGTTCGTATTTCTATGCCTGTGCCACTTACTGTTTGCAGTGTCTATCTGTCAACGGATGAGGATGTTAGCGTCTCTGTTCTGGAGAGCTTGATTGATCAGCTGCCTTCACCCTTCCTCCTTTTGGGTGACTTTAATGCTCATCATTCTTTGTGGGGTAGTGTCAGCGCCAGCGCGAGAGGTCGTCGCACAGAGTCTCTTCTGTGCTCGGCCTCTGTGTGCCTTTTAAACACCGGTGCTGACACTTACTTCCATGAGCCGACAAGATCCTTCAGTGCGATCGATTTGACCTTGGGTTCGCCATCGATTATTGCTGACTGGTCGTGGACGGTGTGTAAGGAACTCCACGGGAGCGACCACTTCCTAATCGTCCTCTGGCACCATGCAAACGTGCCATCTTCTGCCTTCCGCCCACCTCGATGGAGGATGGATCGTGCCAGATGGGAGATCTTCACATCGTCCGCGGTGATATCTTCTGAAATGGTGACCCAAGAGTCAATCGACGCAGCTGTACTTGAAGTCACAACTTGTATTCTTCAGGCAGCCGATCTTTCAATTCCTAAAACATCTACGAAGCTCCCCAGAATTCCAAAACCTTGGTGGAACCCTGAATCCTCAGCGGCGCGGAGAGCTCAACATAAGGCCTGGTCTACTTTTCGGCGTTATCCGACCGATGCTAATCTCGTTGCTTTTAAACGAGCTAAATCCTATGCTCGGTTGGTGCGTCGACGTAGCAAGAGGGAGTCTTGGATCCAGTATATGTCATCTCTCACTTCACGTGTCAGTTCGAAAAGTGTGTGGGACAAGATTCGTAAGATCCGGGGTAACTACAGCTCTCACCAGATTGCCATTCTCGAGAGCACATATGCTGAAGTCGGGGAGATTGCAGATTGTTTGGGGGAGGCGTTCGCCTCCGTGTAGAGTGACCTGGCGTATCCTTCCTCCTTTCTGAGGATTAAATCCACTGCGGAACGCCAGAAAATCTCTTTTGCGCCTTTTAACGACACTGGATATAACTCCCCTTCAACATGTGTGAACTTCGGGTGGCTCTGCATTGGTCCGGTGCTACTTCTGTCGGTCCCGATGACATCCACTACGACATGCTCCGTCATCTCCCGCAGTCGTCTCTCGAGAACCTTTTAATCTTATACAATCACATCTGGTTGGAACACAGTTTCCCGGAGTCTTGGCGAAAGGCTTTTGTTTTACCTTTTCCGAAGCCTGGCAAGGATCCTTAGTCTCCCTCTAGTTATCGCCCAATTGCTCTCACTAGCTGTCTGTGTAAAGTTCTCGAACGCATGGGTAACTCACGATTAATTCATTTTTTAGAACGTCATCAATTACTTTCACCATCACAAAGCGGTTTTTTGCGTCATCGTTTACCTCACGACCATCTCCTGCACCTTGAGACATCTGTGCGCGAGGCGTTCCTGCGGAGGCAGCACCTAGTTTCTGTATTCTTTGACATCGAGAAAGCCTATGATCGTGCGTGGCGGCACGGGATTATCCGTGACCTCCACGCATGCGGAATGCAAGGAAATCTTCAGACATTTATTGTAAATTTTCTTCGCAATCGGGTGTTCCAGGTGCGCCTGGGTACGACACTCACGGCACCGTTCCATCAAAAACAAGGTGTTCCTCAAGGTTGCATTTTATCTGTCACATTGTCCATCCTGCGCATTAATTGTCTCCTCACAAATCTTCCTCCTGCGGTTTCGGCTACTGTGTATGTCGATGACTTGCACATCTTCTGCTCGTCATCGAGCATGCGTTTTATTGAAAGGCAGTTGCAGTCTGCAATTAATCAGATTTTTAAAGCGGCGAATAGCAATGGTTTCGTTCTTTCTCCCGACAAGACAGCGTGTGTCCATTTCTGCCGGAGGCGTGGCCTCCATCCTGACCCCGAGCTGTATTTAGATCGTGCAGCCATTCCAGTTTTGCCGGTGACCAAGTTCCTTGGACTGACTGTCGACCGTGCGCTTACGTTCCGTGCGCACGTTCGGCGGCTCAAGATTTCCTGTCTGCGTGCTCTTTCTATTCTAAAAATGCTTTCGAAAGTTTCGTGGGGCGCAGACAGGATCTCTTTGTTTCGCATTTACCACTCCTTAATTCGGTCGAAACTGGATTATGGCTGTATCGTGTATGGCTGGGCTCGTCCTTCCGTTCTCCGGCCTTTGGACGCTGTTCACCATCAGGCGCCGCGTCTTTGTACGGGAGCATTTCGAACATCTCCGATTCCCAGCCTTTACGCTGATGCGAACGAACCATCGCTTGAATTACGTCGTCTGCAGCTGTCTGTTCACTTTTACTTAAAACTTCGGTCTCTTTCAGACCATCTTTTGTACGGTGCAGTTTTCCATCCTCAGCATGCTCGTTTATTTGAGAACCGGCTATCGTGCATTCCAACCTTCGGTCTTCGTATGGCGGCCGTAGCTCGTGATGCAGGGCTCGACTTGTCACTTGTTGCAGCGACCAGGGGCTTTGGGGATCATCCATGGCACCCACTTGGTGTCATGGTTGATACCTCCTTTACATCTTTCGACAAATCCTCAACCCCTGCGTCAGTGTACCAGCAGCTCTTCGCTGAGCACCGTGCCCTCAATACTGAATACACTCCCATTTTCACTGATGGCTCCAAGATGCATGGAGTCGTTGGATCCGCAGCTGTCTGTGTTGATGACGTGTCAGTAGCGCGGATCCCAGCTGAGGCCACGGTGTTTTCGGCGGAGATGCATGCTGTGTATCTTACACTTCTCCACGTTCAGTCGAGTTCTCATCATAGTGTTATGGTCTATACGGATTCCTTAAGTGTCCTGCAGTCTTTGTCATCGCTGGATTATTGTAATCATCCATTTCTTTTGAACGTACGAAGGCTTCTTCGTTCCTTGCTCGAGGCCGGTGTCCAGATTCAATTCTTCTGGATTCCTGGGCATGTTGGAATCTCGGGTAACGAGTGTGCTGATGCGGCCGCTAGATCTGCTTCCTCTTTGGTCGTCACAACCTGGCCACTCTTTCATCGGGATTTTCGATTTCTTTTTCGTGATCATATCAAACGAACGTGGCAGGGTCTGTGGGACCAACAGGTGGAAAATAAACTGCATCGTATAAAAACTATTCTCGAAATCTGGAACTCCTCATCTCGTCGGAACCGCAGCGAGGAAGTGGTGCTTGCGCGTCTCCGCATTGGGCATTGTCGTTTCACTCACCGCTTTTTGCTGTGTGGCGACACTGCACAGATGTGTGAGACGTGCAATTGCCGACTCACTGTCATTCATGTTTTGTGTAACTGTGATCGTTTTCGTGGTGTACGGTTTCACTATTTTCATTCTCATTTGTTGACCGAGGACGCCGCTACTCTGCAGCGGGTCCTGGATGACCACTGCGATAATGTAGCTGTGCTTTCCTTTTTAAAAGAAATTGACTTTTTTAAACGCATTTAGATTTTAGCTCTTTCACCATCCTCATTTTTCAGTTTTAATGAACCAGCCGAATTTTAAACATTGTATCATGTTTTTAATGCTGTTTGTTTCATTGTCTTTTCGCCTTTTCATCACTCTCATTTTTCACTTTTACTTAATCGGCCAGATTTTAAGTTTTCTACCATATTTTTAATACTGTTTGTCTGTCCTGTGTCTTGTCTTGTCTTGTGTTTGGCGCTCTTTGGCCAGGCATGGCCCTTGCACCATAAAACCTAACCAACCAACCAACCAACCTGCGTCTGCACCTCCTGGACTCAGTTCTGCCGATATTCTGATTAAAGCTTTCGAACAACAAGCTTCTTCCGATGCTGCTTTCTCCACTCTGTTGGATTTTCCTCCGCTTGAGTCCTCCTTGCCTTCCCGTGTTCGCTCTCCATCAGAGGACATCACGGCTGATCTTCAAGCTTCATTCACCATCGGAACGTTTGCTCCCGGCGATGAGGTGGACCTTTCCTCTGATTCCACATCTCGTGTGTCATCGATCCAGGGCAAACGTCACTCTACTACCAGTACCGAGGCCCGGAAGAAAAAGAAGTCAACTTCTCCGACTGGCCGCCCACATCGTTCCACCCGTCCAGCAGGCTCCAAGTCACCCCTGTCACGTTCTAGCTCTTCCTCTTCAAAGTCCAAGGGTCCCCATCCGACGTTTGAAGATTTCTCGACTCTGCTTACCAATGCCTCTCTTCCTTCAGAACCTGTCTCCTTTGAAGATCTTAACCAGTTTCTCACTCATAAAACAAATCGGGAGGATTCTCTCATCTTTTTACAGCAGTTTGAAGCAGTTCTTCCCGAGGTCTTCGACCAAGCAACCTCTATCCTCAAATTCCTCCGGCATAATGCCAAGCAACCCGACTACGTCTTGTGGTGTCGTGGTATCATCAATCACCTCGACACATTCCAGAAATCTGCCATTACTGCCCTTCATCCGACGTCGGACTTACCCATTCAAGTTCGCCCCTCTGAATTGTAGGGATTTGCTAACCCCCTCGCTACCTCTCTCGTTCTGGAACATCTCTCGCCTCTTGGGGCCGATTTACTCCTTCTGCAAGAGACGAACTACCACTCCTCGACACTTTTTCATAGATGGCGCACTTGGGACTTTACCTTTTACCATGCTTTCCGCTACTCTGTGCACGGTTGTACAGCAGAAGTTTCAGTCAGCCATCTCTGCATGCCGTAAAAGCTCCTTCTATGATACGTGGTCATCAGTAACCCCGTGGTTTGCTGGTACACGAAGTCCGTTACATCTTACGGTTAGTTAAGACACTGCATTAACTTTTTGATGTTCTTTCGCACTGCGGTGCCCCGCCTGTGATAATTTTGTTCTTCCTTAAGTATTGCTCTGTTTACATCACGCTCTAAATTTGTCATTACTCATTCAATGTACACTGCTGGCCACCCAAAACGCAACACCAAGAAGGAAGCATCAGACTGGCCTGAAATTCGCAGCATGCGTCGCCCGCGAAAGGACATGCAAACGATTAGCATTGCAGGGCATATGAAAATCATGTGCGCCCGGAACGCCACTGAGAAGCACTATAAGAAGGGTGCACAAAAGGCGGTGTGTAAGTGGTGGAAGTGTGCTGCGCTGCCGGACCTGTGCGTGGGAAGCTTCATGATGCCTCGTCGCAGAATACGGCAGTCATTCCAGCACGTTTCGGAGTTCGACAGAGGACGAATAGCGGCTTATCGCGGCAGCGGTTTATCGTACCGAGACATCGGAGCCCGTGTGGGACGACATACAGCCACAGTGAGGCGAAGAGGAATTCGATGGGTTCAAGAGGGACCAGCGGACCGACGTGAGCGATTGCCGCAGCCGCGGAACACCACCGAACGAGAGGACCAGCATGTTGTGCGGCGGGCATTGACGGCTCGCACTGCCACATCACGAACGTTAGCGCAGGAATTAGGGTGTGTTGCGGAACAACCTGTGTCAGCACGTACCCTTCGACGTCGTCTGCAGGAGTGGGGGACTTGTCGCACGGCGCCCATTGCTCCGAATACCATTAACGTTACACCGACAGCGAGTGCGGCGGAAGTGGGCCGTTGAACGCCGCACCTGGACTACGGAATGGTACGACATTGTCTTTTCCGAAGAATCCCGCTTCTGCCTGCAACACCACGATGGTCGGATCCGCGTGTGGCGGCACCGCGGCGAGAGACTGTATGACGCCTGCATTATGAATCACTATACCGCTCCGTCGCCTGGCGTTATGGTTTGGGGCGCAATTGGATATGACACCCGCACCCCTCTGGTACGCATCGCCGGTACACTCAACAGCCACCGCTACATCTCCGACGTTTTATAGCCTGTAGTCCTCCCTTACCTCTGTGACCTGCCAGAGGCCGCGTTTCAACAATACAATGCGCGCCTGCACGTGGCACGCATCGTGCAACAATTCTTAACGGCCCACCAGGTGTCACTGCTGCCATGGCCCACCTGTTCTCCCGATATGTTGCCAATCTAACACGTCTGGTTGCTGATCGGCACCCGAGTGGCTCGGCTAGCACCACCCGCGGCTACGTCTTATGAACTGTGGCAACGTGTGGAAGCAGCCTGGACCGACATATCCCAAGCCTACATCCAAAGCCTCTTTCGTTCGAAGCCGCGGCGTGTAGCGGCCGTTATTGCCAGCCATGGGGGCCACACGAACAATTGATGTCAGCGTGTTCCGCAAGTTCCACGGTCCTGTAAGCTTAGTCGTTTCATCTTTGTATCTGTTGTTATGTGTATAGTAAATCTGGCTATGCTATCTCATGTCCTTCTTGGTGTTGCATTGTGGGTGGCCAGCAGTGTATATATAATCGCTTTTATCAGTTTGTATCATTCCTGTTCTTTTTGTTTTCTTTTAGACGATTCCATGTTGCTCGTCCCTCTGTTTTGTTACATTAAATCGAGTCTGAAAATACCTTTGTCCTTAGTGCATGCGCTGACCGTTCGAGACAGGCTTTCGGCAAGGTTTTGGAATACAGCGATAGGTATGCGCTTCCATTCATTACGCAATGCTGCCGCTAACTGTTGCTAAGCAGTAGGCCTTGGTTCCAAATGTCATATGCGGCGCTCAAATTCATCCCATAGGTGCGCTATGGGATTAAGATCAGGGCTCTGTGCTGGCCTATCCACACACGATGCGGAATTATCGTCAAACCACGCCCGAACATTCCTTGCCTTATGGCTCGGTGCGTTATCCTTCTGGTACCAACAAGGCTCGGTTCCATAGTATTGCCACAGAGTTGATAGGGCATAAGTGTCCAGAATATCGAAGTAGATGTGCAGGTAAACACGTTTTTCTACGATAACCAATGGGCTAGGACAATACCACGAAAAACACCCCCCACACGAGTACACTGCCAGCTCCGAACTGGACCATAGGAACAGTACACTGTGGTAAATAGCGTTCCCCCGGCCGGCTGCCGCCATACCCACACGCGACCATCAGACGGATGGATCGTGTATCTGGATTCATCAGTGCATAGGACCCGTTTCCATTGATCTACGGTCCACGATAAATGTTCTGTACATCATGCTAAACGACGAGTAGCATTCCGAGTGCAGATGAAAGGCTTATGAGCAGCCGCACGACCACGGTAACCCATGGAATGAAGTTCTCTGTGAATGGTACGTGTACATACAGAGGTTCCAGCACTTTTGCTAACCTGTACACTGAGGTCTTGTGCCGTACTCCGTCGATTAGCTGTAACTACTCTCCTGAGGCTTCAACGACCTCTATCACTGATTTTCTTTGGTCTGCAGTTACGTTTTGCTGCTTCAGGCACGCCATGTGTCTTCCACTCATTCAGTTCAACCACAATGGTTGATTTGGATATGTTCTCTCGGTTTCTCGTATGGTCAACCCACTAATACAACACCCAACAATCTTTCCTTTCTCAAAGTCAGTTCTGTCTCGTCGCGACATTTTCACCCAGCCTCACAGTGCGATATGATCGCCGTCAACTACAAGTTTGTTTTTTATACCGTTTGCAGCTGTACCGCGCGTCTTAATAACTCAGCGGATTCGTGCATTTGCTTTTGAAGGGGTGTCCGGCGACTTTTGTCAGTAAGTGTATATTCCTGCAAACGTATTTCCTAGATGATCATATGAAATTAGCAAAACAATGGCGAAATTATGTAGCCCGAACTAATTCATCAATAGTACTACGTGCCTTACAACAAATGCGCCAGACAGAAAACAAATACATAAAGGGTTTTCTGTTTGTAATGGAAGATATGCTCCATTATGCTTGCGTTTTGTTTCTAGCAGATCAGATTCCAAGCGTTGAGTATGGAAAGTGATTTAGTCCGCTCTGAACAGCTGTAATGGCAGGTTATTTTAACAAGTAAAGCACGCGAAACAAGAGATATTTTAAAACTTCGAGACAAACTCCTCTAGAGAATAACACAAACCTATTATGATATCCTGTAATATCCTACAATGTTTTGGAAGGGAGAAGTTAGATATCACACACACCCACACTCACATTTAGGGTTAAAACAAACAGATAAACAGATCCTGGAACTGGAATAATCATAAATTAAAAATTTCTGTAAATAGTTTTTATGTTTAAGTGTTAATGCACATGTCAAATAGCTTTAAATGCAATATTACGGTGCAAAGATCTCTTACTGCAATGGATATGCATGTTAATACCGAAGGAGAAAGTCTACGGCTCATTAGTCTAAATCAACAAAAATTCGGAGTCAACGATTACGTCCATTCACGCGATGCATTAAACAAAGATGGAAATCCTCGCTAATATTAGCTAATTGAAAATATTTCCTCCCAGTTTCATCGGAGCTCCGTGTTACAAGTACGTAGAAACGCAAAACGCGATGACGTAAGTACTGTATATAGAAGACTAGCTTTGTTTATCATTTGCGCTTGCACTCCCAGTACACCTGAAATAGTGGGAAAATAAACGTTTCATCAGAAGATTTTCAAGACATTACTGCGAGCGTGTTTCATCTCAAAATAAAAAATCTTCATGAATCTTATTAAGAAAGGCAAAACTTTTGTCGAAACGCAGTAGGACGTGCTCATAACTGAGTGTATGACGTATACTCTAATTTAACTTCCATTTTTAACTTCTTTCTCTCTGCAAATTTGAGTTAGTCCTCTTTAAGTGTTTTCAACATTAACCTTATATTTTCTTACTCACGGAATGATGTTGGCAAAATCTTGAGGTGAGAGTGCGGTGCGTAACGTGTGCGTGTTGACAGATAAGAACGAGAGATACATACAACGTTCAAGCAAGCAGTGAAAAAGTGTGATGGTGTGGCGATGTTGTGTATAGAATAATGTTGTGTAACGCTCTACCTTCACGACCTTCTACATATGTAAAGAATTTGTGGTTTTTATTGAAAAGCAGAGGTATACTCGTCATTTTGCGGCTGATGTTTACACTGATCAACAAGAAATTTTTCCCAAGGAAAATTGTAACTACACTGCTGGCCACCCAAAATGCAACACCAAGAAGAACACGTGATAGCAAAGCCAGATTTACTGCACACATAACAACAGATACAAAAATGAAACGATTGAGCTTACAGGCCCGTGCGACTTGCGGAACACGCAAACATCAATAGTTCGTGTGGCCCCCATGGCTGGCAATAACGGCCGCTACACGCCGCGGCATCGAACGAAAGAGGCTTTGGATGTGGGCTTGGGATATGTCGGTCCAGGCTGCTTCCACACGTTGCCACAGTTTATCAGGCGTAGCCACTGGTGGTGCTTGCCGGGCCACTCGGTTGCCGATCAGCGACCAGACGTGTTCGATGGGCGACATTTAAGGAGAAAAGGCGGGCCACGACAGCAGTGACACCTGTTGGGCCGTGAAGAATTGTTGCACGATGTGTGCCACGTGCGGGCACGCATTGTCCTGTTGAAACGTGGCCGCTGGCAGGTCCTGCAGGTAAAGGAGGACTACAGGGTCCAAAACGTTGGAGATTTAGCGGCGGTGGCTGTTGAGTGTACCGGCGATGCGCACCAGAGGGGTGCGGGTGTCATATCCAATTGCGTCCCAAACCATAACGCCAAGCGACAGACCCGTATGGCGATGAATAATTCAGGCGTCATACAGTCTCTCGCCGCGGTGCCGCCACACGCGGATCCGACCATCGTGGTGTTGCAGGCAGAAGCGGGATTCGTCGGAGAAGACAATGTCGTACCATTCCGTAGTCCAGGTGTGGCGTTCAACGCCCCACTGCCGTGGCACTCGCCGGTGGTGTAACGGCAATGGTAATCGGAGCAATGGGCGCCGTGCGACAAGTCCCAGCTCCTGCAGACGACGTCGAACGGTACGTGCTGACGCAGGTTGTTGCGCAACACACCCTAATTCCTGCGTTATGGCGGTGCGAGCCGTCAATGCCCACCGCACAACATGCCGGTCCTCTCGTTTGGTGGTGTGCCGCGGCTGCGGCAATCGCTCACGTCGGTCCGTCCGTCTCTCCTGCACCCACCGAATCCATACTCGCCTCACTGTGGCTGGATGTCGTCTCACACGGGCGCCGATGTCTCGGTACGATAAACTGCTATCGCGATAAGCTACTATTCGCCCTATATCGAACTCCAAAACGTGTTGGAATGACTGCCGTATTCTGCGACGGGGCATCAAGACGCTTACCACGCACAGGTCCGGCAGCACACAACACATCCACTGCTTACACCCCGCCTTCGGTGCACCTTTCTTATAGTGCTTCTCGGTGGCATGTCGGGCGCACAGGATTTGCATATGCCCTGCAATGCTAATCGTTTGCATGTCCTCTCGCGGGCGACGCATGCTGCGAATTTCAGGCCAATCGGATGCTTTCTTCTTAGTGTTGCATTTTGCGGTGGCCAGCAGTGTAGTTTCAATAAACATACCCTCTTGGATATCGAAAGTAATCATGAAAAAGTAAAGTTGGTCATCATTTCGTAGATATTCATGTTTGAATTTATCGCTTTGGCCTTATTTTATTGACATTTTAATTACTTTTTGAATTCATACAAACGACACCGGAAGTGGGTGAGGAAATAGGTTACGAACCAGTGAGGTAGATTACGTCAGATAGTCTGACGCATTGCTGAAAAGCTTCACTCATCCTAATATATAATATAATCTGCTACAGCCCACCTCCTCCTCCGTGCCACTTTTTAAGTCGTCATAGCAACAACCGAGAAACAAATGCTTGTGATGTCACGCTTAGCTCTGATTTCGTGTAGGTGACGTCATCTCCTGCACGCGCACAGTCCACGCGTATACCACGCTGTTTTGTTGTCATAGCAACACAGAACACAGCCGCTGGGGTGGCGTCATCTAATCCAAATCATTCTCACGTGACGCCAGAGATGCGTTACGTCACACGGTCAACTCTAGAGATAAGAAACCTTTTTTCATTTTTTTTTTTGGGTTGGAGGTTTAACGAACACCGTGAGCAACTCAGTGGGCTATAAGCAGTCACGCGTTCCTAATTTAGAGTCACTGGTTCCAGGGAAGGGAGAAAGCAAGTGCCATAAGACAAACACAACATCCATGCCACACCGGGATTCGAACCCAGATCCCTTTCGGACGAATGATCAGAGGCCATCGCTTAGACCACTGCGCCACCGGGGCGGCTACGAAAAACTTTACATCAGGGATTTTGGTTCACTACCTGTAACCATTTGTATGTGGCAACTTCAACAGTACGACAATCTGACGACGTCGAGATAAAATTAGTTCACGGAAAAGAACAGGGGAAATTGATGCAGGGTTCACAGTCAGTGTATACGAAAAATGTTGTGTACAACGAAGTGTTGAAGAAAGAGAAACTAAAGGTTTTACAAAAGACATAACAAACAGACCGCCCGTCGTATCAAATTCCATAACCGACTGTTCGGGAAATTTTCAGAAAGCTGTGAGACAACGTCGCCATCTGTTGACGTGGAACTCGAAAACTCAATAAATAAATGTCAATAATTTCTGTATCATACATTTTATTTTCCCCCGTCATTATTGACGGGCTTTCATCTATTGGGTTGTCGGAAAAGTCATGGCGTATTTTAGCCATGTTTTGCAAAGGTCATTTATAGATAGAAAGAACAAAGATCAATCAATGATATAATGCCCGTTTTGTTCGATAACCTTGTGCCATCTTTCAATGAGCTGCAGAATGCCTCGTTCATAGAAGGACCTTTTTTCGTGGTGAAAAACTGTACAAGTGGCTGATTTACAGCCTCATCTGAATTGAACGTTATATCACGCAAGGACTGTTGAAGAGAGCGAAACAAGAAGAAATATGACGGCGCAAGGTCAGGAGAGTATGCTGGATGAGGCAACATATTCCACCCAAGCTCCAATAATTTTTGGCGGGTGATCAAACTTGTGTGGGGTCTCGCGTTGTCATGATGGGACACAACACATTTACGATGAACGAGTTGTGGACGTTTCGGGATGATGGATTCGTTCAAACTGTCCAATTGTCGAAAGTACACATTCGAATTGATTGTTTGGTTCCGTGGTAGGCGCTCAAAAAACACGACACCTTTAAAATCCCACCACACTGAGACCAGAACCTTCCGCTCATTAATGTCTGATTTGAATGTCGTTTGAGGCGAAGCAGCACGTCGGGACCAAGACCGTTTGCGCAGCACATTATTGTACAAAATCCACTTTTTGTCACCAGCTATCAGTTGCTTTAAAAACAGATCGCTTTCCTCACGTTTGACGAGCATATCGCAGATGTTTATATGCGCCATCAATTGAGCTTCTTTGAGTTCAGAGGAACACATACATCGAGCTTGCTTAAATATCCCAGCTTCTTCAAGTGGTCGTGAACGCTTGAATGATGGATGTGCATTGTGTCTGTAATCTCTCGCGTCGTGTAACGTGGGTTTGACTCGATCAATGCCTTGGTTTGTTCGTCATCAACCTCGGTGGGCCTTCCGGACAGAGGAGCATCGTTGAGGTCAAAATCACCAACACAGAATTTTGCGAACCACCGCTGGCACCGACGTTCTTGTAGAGCATTATCATCGTACACTTTACGCAACTTTTCTCAAAGTTGACGCGTTCTTCCCTTTACGGAAGTAAAACAGCAAAAAAAAAAAAAAAGATAGCGAAAATGCAGAATTTTGGTCTTCTATCTTCAACTTGATGTCAAATTTCCGCAAATCGCTCAATATTCCTTTTAGACTGCAGCTAGAACTGGCACCTGTCGAATGTCATAGCGATAACAGAGCTGCGCATGACTCTAGTACTTCGAAAACTGCCCAACCGCCATCGGGTGCCGAAATACGTCATGCCTTTTCCGACAACATA
The DNA here is from genome assembly GCA_039090855.1 of Macrothele yani. Taxonomy (NCBI): domain Eukaryota; kingdom Metazoa; phylum Arthropoda; class Arachnida; order Araneae; family Macrothelidae; genus Macrothele; species Macrothele yani. Next base: position 140,025,184 of record CM077027.1, on the reverse strand, counting down.
ATTGTTTAGATATAACAGCGATCAGTGTAGCACGTAATGAGCTCACGAACAGAGACTTATAGCGTATAGCTATCATTATGTCTCGTAAATGCGTGAATTTCAGTAATATAAGGGGTATGCAAAAGTTTCCACCGTTTTAAGGAAAAATGAGACAGGAACAATCAGAAAACCCGTACATATTTATTCAACAAAATATTGGACGTTAGCATTAATTACCTTTTGTCATTTTTCATGCAACAAATGAATTCCCCTGTGATAGAAGGACTCGGGTTTTGAACTGAAGAACGCAGTGACGAAATTTTCCATCTCTGGAACTGGGGTCTGGTTCATTTGCCCTACGTTTATTTCACTGACGGCTGACTTGACCGAAAATCACTTCACCGAAAAGATTGTTTCACCGAAAGATCACTCGGTCGAAACGTTCATTTCACCAAAGGGTCACTTGACCGAAAATCACTTCACCGAAAGATCACTTGGTCGAAACGGTCATTTCACCAAAGGGTCACTTGACTGAAAATCACTTCACCGAAAAGATTGTTTCACCGAAAGATCACTTGGTCGAAACGTTCATTTCACCAAAGGGTCACTTGACCGAAAATCACTTCACTGAAAAGATTGTTTCACCGAAAGATCACTTAGTGGAAACGTTCATTTCACCAAAGGGTCACTTGACCGAAAATAACTTTACCGAAAAGATTGTTTCACCGAAAGATCACTTGATCGAAACGTTCATTTCACCGAAAGGTCACTTGATCGAAACGTTCATTTCACCGAAGGGTCACTTGATCGATAAGTTAATTTCACCGAAAGGTCTCTTTACCTAAAAGTTCATTTCATCGAAAGGTCATTTCACCGAAGGGTGAGTTTATCGAAAATTTTGGGTTTCATTACAGGATCTGTTTAAGCATGGTGCAAGTTCGCAGACATACCACCGAAAAGTTAAGGGATCATACTCAAATTGCACTTGTGATTTGTCTGTGTCACAGAGAACGCAAATATTTAGTTTAAATCCTTAATCCTCGGTTTAGGCTTTTTTAGCAAATTTTAATCGTGTTCATAAGGTTCCCCAAAAAAGTCATTTTCAGTGCTTATGCTTATAAGGTTTACATAAACAAAGTAAAATTTAAAATGCTGCACATTTTTTCAGGCAAAAAGAATCAAATTTAGGGCCCTAGATCTCGGCTTAGACCTTTTTAGCAAATTTTAACCGTGCGTGCCCATATTCATATGGTTTACATAAAAAGTTATGATTCGAACCCGGATCCCCTCATTCCGGAATAAGTCACTCTACCAATTGAGCTACGCTGACGTTTGTTCTGACTACTATCTGCCTTTATGTCGTGTGCGTCCTGCTGGCAGGTACGTCACATCTCCCCCCCCCCCGAAAGAGGGCCGGGGGCATGGCCCACGGGTCAGACCGTGACCATGAATCGTTGCAGGCAGCCATCCACTGTAGAACGTGGGTGCACTTGAGAACTCCCTGTCAATCTGGTGTGTGGAATGCAACGTCACACACATTTATTTTTCGAAGCGCTGGAGAAGGGATTCTCTTATTTTTCCTATCTCGCGGTGTGGAAATACCATCACACCATTGCGAGATTTTGAACGGTCGGGTCATCCGGAAAGTTTGGGCGCCATTATAACGAAGTAAATTTCTCCGTCTGGACGTGTAGTGCAGGAAAGCTTACGTTAAGTCACGTTAGGGTTATTGAAAGGTTACTTGACGTAGCTAAAGTGTGCTTAATCTTCAAAGTGCTAGAGTTTGTTTAGGTAAGACACGCACGTGCAATAAATTCCAAGAATATGGAATTTATTTTTACTCAGCGTTCCTCATTATCTTGAATATCAGTAATATAACTTCGGTTTTAGTACATTAGTACCTTGAAGGCTCCTTATTAGAGCGGTAAACACAATATACCCTGAACTTAACGTAAACACTCAATGAAACAGACTTAACGGCCAGACAGAGGTCTGACAATAAAATGAACTAAGAAAATGTACTCACTTTTAAACTTTTATTGGGTAGCTCCTTGTATTACTCAAATACACACTCCAAAATAACACAACTACTGATAGCCCGAACTTTCGTACTATCGTAGAAACGTAGGTAAATCGCATATCAATAATCAGAAAGAACCTATCACATATAAAACGAAGCTCTTTGGTATACTTGAGCGCGCCTATATATACTGCATACCACCACGTCATGACTTACACTCGTTGCCACATATAATTCAGCGGGAGAAACAACATCTCGTTAAGTGAGAAGATAATTTGCATAGGAAAATAAAATAACAAGAGATAGTAAAATCCAAAAGAAACTGAATCTAGAGTATACGTTACAATGTTATGTCATGCTTATGAATATGGTTAGGGTTAAAATCTGTTAAGATGGTCTGTATCAAGGCCTACGGTCAATAAGTTCATGTTTTGTGGTTGAGTAAAATTGGAACATTATTTACCTGATTTGCTATGCAACCCTGATGAATATAAGCTCGGATGATTAAAATTTGACAAATCTGATCTGTGCTGCATATGCTAATTGAAGGGCGTCATTCTCTATGTCCAACTCGCAAGCTTTGGTCAAAGCAGCACCAATATCTAGATCAAATGCCAGGTAGACATCACTTCATTTATTCTGTGGACGCATGTCTAGAAACTGGACCAAAAGACGTTCCTTTAGTCGTGTCGCGTGAACTTTTGTATTGCTGTGTCCTCCAAGTTGCTCCATCCTTGATCTGTAAAGGCTTGAACGATCGGCCAATTTGAAAAGAGCTGGTGTGTTTTGATCCATTTGCGCTTCTGTAAAGAACATGACAAGCTCTGCAAAAACTCTTCCTCATAACAATTTTTCGTCTCCGGAGGTAGGTATTTCCTCCGTCGCAGCCTTCCTGGCACGATAGTACAATGAATTTATACAACTTGTACGATACATTGCATCCTGCGCCACCATATCTCCTGAGCCAAGACGACCCAGTAGTTCAGTTCTCCAGCAGAACTGCACAAGATCGTACCCGGCTATCAATTTGGAGTGTACTCGCTGCATGTAGTCCTTCTTTGCCAGTTTGTTCTTCACAGAAAAAACAGAGTGCTTGTATTTGTTCACGTGATTCTTGACTCGACATCTTTCGCTTCAGTGATGAATCTATGCCTTGAGTGGTATCATTTTTAAGCGTTCTTTCTTGTTCTCTTTCTAACTTTGTTTTGTTATATTTTAACTTGCATGATTAATGGTATTTAGTAGTACTGTCCACGATGGACGCTTCAATACCCTTTCCTTCATCCAGTCATACCAGTGTTTTATCTAAAATTTCTCCGAGCTCGTGAAACGTGAGAAAGTTTTCAGCCAATACAGGGTAGGTATTTTGTTCTATATCTCTTCTTTTGGAACTTTTTGGACATGTTAACTTTTCATTGGTGATATTTTGGCATATACATAAATTCCAATTTGTCCTGGTCTCATCCTGGGTTGATGTTGATGGCTCCCTTGGGTCGTCCAGTTTGAAAATTTTTGACATCACTGCGGAAATGGGTGGCAGTCTTTTTCTATTCATCAGCAACTATTTCTGCACCTCCAAGAATATGAAACAAAATACAATAATTAATTGAAATATGAAACCTACATATATAAATAAAAAAATAAATCGAATATGACCAAAAATCAAAAAATGTAATTTTTTGGCCGCCATCTTGGAATTTTATAGGCTTTCGATTGAAAAATGTTAAGTGTAACTTCGATTTCGTATTCAGCACCAGAAAACACATGTCTAAACTGAAAATCAATGAAATTAGACGATAATTATAGAAAATCGAAATTTTGAAGTGGCCCAATATCTTAAAATGACCCTTAGGATATGCCTATTCATCATGCCAAACTTCATGCTTTTATACAAAAGTGCCCAATTGGTCGGATATTCCGAGCTATGCCGCTGCACTATAAGGCATGTTGCATAGAGCAAAACAGATGAACGTCTGAGAGTTCAATGCCCAGGGAGTAAGCCGGGTGATGTAAAACTTCCCAGTGTACTGTTCAATGGTTGATTTCGTGGTGGCGCCCACCGTGTGGTTTGACATTATCGTGTATAAGGATGATTGGGCGGCGTCCTTTACCTGTCCATGGACGTTTTTGCTGGACTGCGGCATTCAGTTTCATCAACTGATCGCTATATCGTTGCGCAGAGATTGTTTCTCCCAGTTTCAACAGTTCGAGTACAGTACTCCATGCATACCTTTTTGCAGTGGATGTTGATGGCTGGTCTGGGTCGACTCAGGATCGCTTGAGTACGGGGTTGTCGCAATAGACCCGTTGAAACCTCTCGGTAACGACGTGCACAATCGTTGACCATATTACGCTCCGTTTAAGTATGTGGAACCCACTTACCAAAATTCTGGATTTTTCCCAAGGCCTGTAGACGCCATGCCACTGTCGATTGAGCCACTTCAAAAGTTTCGTCAGTTGCGAGGTCGATTGTGTGGCATCCTCTTGCAACAACGATTCCAGCTCCTCGTCTGTGAGTCCCTGTGGTCTACTTGCACGTGTCTTGTCTTCCAAACTCAGATCACCTTTCTTAAACCTGGCAAACCATTCTCGACACGTCCGCTCACCCATAGCCGTTTCGCCATACGACTGACTTGTTGAACCGTATACTTCACTCGCACTTTTCTCTAAATTAAACATGAATGACAAACAGTGATGCAAATAAACTTTATCGACCGCCATGCTGTACGAACTGACAGCACGGGTCACCTGCCGGTTAGACCCGTTCAGCGCCCGCACTTCTGCTGTGAATGGTGTTTTATTCGGCTTCGGGAGTGGTTTAGAGGAAAGGGAACATTGATGCATTTCGCCATACCGATGATCTGGATGGAACCTAGAGATTATGTAACAGATTGTTACCTTTGCATGACTCCAACAGTAAAAGGAATTGATTTTAAGAAGCAAACGCACGTGACTATCCCAACATCGATTCCGCAATAAGGCCAGTATCTCACAGTCATGGAAATCGCTGGCAAATAGGATTTCGGGGGGGGGGGGGGCGCAAGCGTGCAGTAATAATAGCCAATTTCTTTGTTTTTTAAAAAGTTTTTCAAAACGTACTGGGGACAGCAAATCTTCTAAGTGTATCGAATAAATGCATATCTGAATGCATTGCAATAAATTCTAGATGCGTATCACAATTATTTCACAAAATTAAAAACTGACAAGCGTTATTTAAGTTTCTAGGTACAAACTATAGCGTAGGCTGACATACCACAGCCACCTGTAAACTGTCCTTCAGATGACGAGGAATGCATTCCATCAACTAGTCACGAAAGTGGAAAAAAATTCGGACTATATTCCATCAGAGAGACATTCGACGCCTCATATGATCACCCAAGCAGAGCTCAGTGACCTCGTTCATGATCTAGGATAAAGCATAGATAAAGAGCTGAATTGCTTGGATCAAGGCTTAAGAAGTGGAATGTATTGGATAATGATGTACGTATTTCCATGTATCGTGACCGACACATAGACTTTATTCGTTTTTATGAAAAAAGATGGCGAGATATGCTATTGTAACAACATTCCCAGCCTGATACCATCTCTACATCTGTATCACAAGCCAGAGAATGGCGGTTGTTTATTGATGCTTCGAAAATGAGTTTAAAAGCAGTAGTGTTACACATTGGCAACAAATAGAGCCGCGGATGGCTTAGTGGTTAGCGAGTCAGACTATCGATCCAAGGTACTCAGGTTCGAACCTGGGTTGATCTTTCAGAGATAATGTGATTTACTAACAATCGCTGAATATCCGCCGTGCATCGGAAGAGCACGTTAAGTGACGGCCCCCAGGCTGGACCCACTGGTTAAATGGGTATCCTTACCTATGCCCCCACCCTGAAAATATCTCACCCCTCTGTGTGCAACATCGTACTTGTACGGTGGCGCCATCTACTGTACTCTAATCTCACTACAAACTGTTATGTCAAAGTCGCTAGACTTGCTCTCATTCCTTCCGTTTCTGTGTTCTGCCCAAAAGGCGATCTCGCTGTAGGGGCTGGGACCTAAATTCTACTCACTGTGGACTGAAGTCCTACAAGAAAATGACAAATACTGTGGATGGGCAACAAATATAACTTCATTCTTGTTGGACATGCTTCACGGGGAAATAAACCTATGATACCTTGAAAAAGCCGTTACATCTGCTGAAGTACAATGAGTTTCATTGGAAAACTTGTGGCGACTTGAAAGTCATTGCTGTTTTACTAGGAATGTAACTCTAAATATTTATGTTCCCTTTGCGAATGAGACAGTCCCTTAAAGAGAAACACTACCATGTAAAAAAGTGGTCTTCATGGCAGTCTCTGAAGACCGGTGCTAAGAATGTAGCGAACAAACCTCTTGTACCAGCAGCGGACATACTTTTCCCACCACTGCACATCGATTGAAATGTTTTTTTGTTAAAGATTTGGACCGGGACAGTGAGGCATTTAGGTTTGTTCGAGATTTATTCCCTTCCATATCGGATGCTAAAATAAAAGAGGGAATATTTATTGGTCCTGGCATTCGGAAGCTCATGCAAAATGACCATTTTGAAAGTGTTCTTCAGAAACTAGAAAAGGAAGCATGGCTGGCATTCAAGGATGTTGTGCAAAATTTCATTGGAAATGTTAAAGCTGCAAACTATAAGAGCATATTTCAAAAGCTGGTGAAAAATTTTCAAAAGTTGGGGTGTGACATGTCTTTAAAACTGCATTTTCTTCATTCTCACCTAGACTTCCCCCGGGTAATATGGGAACAGTTAGTGGTGACCATGGTGTACGATTTCACCAGCAGATATCTGTCATGGGGAGCCGTTACCATGCACAGTAAAATGAAGCGATACTCGCTGACGACTGTTGGACCATCAAGAGAGATGCTACTGACCAAAAACGAAAAAGCATGTAATATAAAAACTTTGCTAATACAGCTCATTAATACACTTCAAATGTGTTTTCACTGTAAAATGTAAAATAATTGTAATGTAACGTATGCAAATACAGTATATTGTAATAACGTAAAAAATACTATTACATTATAGTAACGTATAAAAACTGTTGTATACCATGAAATATGGAATTACGCCAGTATACAATATAATATTTGAAGTTATGATTCCGTCGATTAAATTATGACAAGAGTGATAAGTCAAATATCCGAAAACTTGAAAACTTCACCGTCCTGGAGCGGGAATCGAACTCGCGTTTCCAAGTTTGCGTCCGAGTATGCTAGCCACTAAGTCACCCAGAACGATCATCTCAAGTTTCCGAGTAATTTGAATTTCACTTAACACATCACAGGAATCGTCAGTCAAGGCAACGGTACTCAAATTTTCAAGTTTTCGGATATTATTTGACTTACCACTCTTGTCATAATTTACTCCAATAGACGGCATCACAATTTCAAATTTCCTCTGTTGTATATTTTATATATCTTATTGAAGAGTCAACTTATGCATATCCTAATACATAATTTGCTAGAGCCCTCCTCCTCCTCCGTGCCACTTTTTAAGTCGTCATAGCATCAACCGAGAAATAACTATTTGTGACGTCACGCTTAGCTTTTCGTACTTTCGTGTAGGTGACGTCATCACCTACACGCGCACAGTTCACGCGTATACCACTTTGTTTTGTTGTCATAGCAACAAAGAACACAGCTGCTGGTGTGGCGTCATCTAATCCAAATCATTTTCACATGACGTCAGAGATGCGTTACGTCACACGGTCAAATCCAGAGATACTATACCGTGCAAATTAATTGGGATAAGCTATTTTATTCTCAGAATTGTAATGTGATCGCCAGTTGATGTCGAAAACATACGTAAACCGGTTTTATCAGCTGTGAGGTGGTGTGACTGTTTGGACTTGATAGTAAGAATGTGGTTTGACCGGTTTTAAACAAGAAATAGGCACTTCAGCTTCAGTTGTGAGGTTTCGTGTGTGACAGGTAGATGTTAGTGTTTGCTCTCTGTGAGTACGTGTTGCTTTCGTGTATTGAAAAATGGATATTTAACAAAGGAAGCGTGCAAAAATAATTGCTCTGAAGGATCACACTTCTATGACAGTGAGAGATATCGCTTCTGCAGTTGGTGTAGGCAAATCAAGATCATCCAGACTGCTTACGCGATACAATGCATCTGGATCATCGTCTCCAAAAAGGAGCGGTAAATGTGGAAGAAAACGAAAAACAACTCCACGAACCGATAAATATCTAATCAGAAATAGTAAAATGAATAAAAAAAAACAACAACAAAAAAAACACCTACCTTAAAAGAGATTCATTGGGCAGTGGTTGTGATGTTAATGATTCAACTGTATGCCGTAGGCTTCTGGAAGTTGGCCGGAAGGCAAGAAGACCAACGAAAGAACAATATTTAAATGCGGAAATGAAGATAAAAGTTTAGCATGGGCCAAAAATATAAATCATGGACTGCTGACGACTAGAAAAAGGTCATTTTCAGTGATGAAACAACTTATTTATTTGTGCAGGGTTACCAAGCAAATGTCGTTAGACGAAGCAACTGTGAACTCTTAAGACCTGAGCATGTCAAACAAACTGTAAAACACCCTCTGAAACAGATGTTTTGAGATGTTTTGGGTTTTTTTCACATCAAATGGCACTGGAGGCTTAGTTCCTGTTCAAGGTATGATGAATTCAGCCAAGTACGCAGAAATATTACAACGTAGGATTGTTCCATTCTTGCAAACTTTTGACGGGACATTTCAACATGACTTGGCCCCCTGTCACAATTCGAAATTGGTCAAGAATTTCATGCTGGAAAATCAAATTCATTTGTTTGATTGGCCTGGAAATTCACCAGACTTAAATCCCATAGAAAACCTGTGGAATATTTTGAAGAGACGTTTAGGTAAAATGGACTGTACAACCAAAGAACGCATGATAACGAATGCTATAAAAGTGTGGTTCCACGATTATGAAGTCAAAAATATGTGCACTCAATTAGAGGAGTCAATACCAAAACGAATTCAAGAGGTCATTTCTGCTAAAGGAGGACATACTTCATACTAATACAGGTATGTATCAGTGTATATCAAGGCATAGAATGATATAAAGGCATAGTTTTGGAAACAAGAGTGATTTTTTACTTTGTCCAAATTAATTTGCACAGTATAGTATGAAAACCTTTTTTTTTTACTTTTTTTTTTGGTTGGAGGTTTAACGACCACCGTGAGGTATAAGCAGTCACCCGTCCCAAATTCAAGGTCACTGGTTCCAGGGAAGGGAGAGAGCCAGTGCCGTAAAAAAACCCAGTTCATTTTATCCCCGAAGCAAACGTTCAACAAAATTACTTCAATTTAAAATGATGATTCTACAAACAGCATTAAACAATTCTACATCGTACTATTAAAACAATTATCAAGTAATCCATCAACACCGTAACAGCTACAAACATTTTCCTAAAATACAATACCTAAATTTCAAGTTAAATTTGATACCAATAGCAACTTAATTTACAAATCAAACACTACAATCCAGTGCAAAGCTAAAGTTCAGATAAATTGTACAATCAATAAATCGTACACAATACCAAGTTAGATTACAGCCATACTATCGACCTAAAACTTATTTAATTCCTAACACAACCTCATTTTATTATTTCTCTGTACATTTCCGAAACTATACACGATCAGCAATTCCACAAATAGAAAAAAACAAATGCATCGTTAAGAAGTCAAACAGCCACTTGCAAACAGACGGAAAGATAGCAGCTGAAAGTGCAAGGCTATTGATTAACTTCTGAAACCAAATTTATTTCTGCAAACGCACTGTCATTTTGAAAATTTCCCTGATATAGCAAGTTTGCTCGATAAACTTCTGAGCGCACAAAAATGGATTTTGTGAAATAATTTTGTTGATATTCGTTCTAAACGCTAGAGACTACTTTTCGTAGAGGAGGTAGCTGTTCCATACCTTCCACAGTAGTATATTATAAGGTTATTATACGAGGGCGGATCAAAGAGTAGTTAAATTGTCGAATAAAACAAAAAACAAATAAATAGATATACTCAGGGGATGTATTAGGTGAGCAATTTAATTCTCGGCCAAAGACACGACACTGTGTCAGCAAATTATGGCAAATCGAATACCTACCCAATCAGGGAAATAATCCCCGTCATGTTGGATGCATTTGAGCCATCGACCAGGGAGCTGCCGAATGCCACTACAGAAAAAAGAGGGCTGTTTCGAGTTGATAAAGTCTTCAATACTTCTGTGGATCTCCTCGACAGAAGTGAAGTGCGTATCACTCAGGTGATATAGCATGGAGCGAAAAAGGTGATAATCTGACGAGGCGAAGTCTGGAGAATACGCCGGGTGGGACAAAATCTCCCATCCCAGGTCGGTGATCGTGTTTAACGTCGTTTTCTCGGTGTGAGGACTCGCGTGATCCTGAAGCAACAGGACCGACCTTCTGCCCTTGCCAGTGTATGGCCTTTTCGCCTCCAGTGCGTCGTTCACACGAATGAGTTGCTGACAATAAAGCTCAGCATTGTCCTTTTCACCAGGTTTAGGTAACTCATAGTGTACGACACCGCACTGATCCCACCGTACGCATAGCAACAACTTCCTGGCATGGATTATCGGTTTGGCGGTACTGGTGGAAGGCTGTCCTGGATAAACCCACTATTTGGGCCGCTTAGGATTATCGTAGAGGATCCACTTCTCATCACAGGTAAAAATTTTGTGGAGGAAATCTTTCCTCTTGAATCTGGAGAGCAAGGACACAGCAACATCGTAGCACCTAGACTTGTTCGCAGCTGTGAGTTGGTGAGGCACCCAACGATCCTCCTTGTGAATCCGTCCAAGCTTGTGCAGGTGCTTTGCAATGGCTTGCCGTGTTACTCCGAGTTCCTGGGCGAGCTCTGACTGTGTGCGACAGGGATCCGCGTCCAACAGTTGTTCCAGTTCCTCGTCGTCAACTTTCTGTGACTGTCCCGGACGTTCTGCATCACGGAGATCGAACTTTTTCTGCTTAAACCGCTGGAACTATTTCTTACATGAACCGTAGGACACAGCAGCCTCACCCAAAGCAGAGAACATTTGCTGGGCTTCCGCGGCACTTTTTTCAGCTGAAACGCGAACAGGAGGCTTTGCCTCAAATGTTGATTCTCGAACTACATTGCTTTCACCGTCCACCTTCGTCCCTTTCCTCACTACAGCTGTGAGCGGGTACGGTTGCCTGGAAAGCTGTTAGATGGCGCTGCAATCAGCCATTATCGCACACAGGTATATTCGTTTGCCGACGTTCTAGGATTGTTTGCGGCTAAGGGCCAAGAAAGAAGTTGCACACCTAATATGTTGGCTAAAACGTTAAAGTACAGCATTAACCCTTTAACGACCATAACGCCCAAAACGCCCGTACATACAAACGACCATAGCCCCCGAAACACCTGTCTAGAGTGAATCAGATTTTTTCGACCTATGCAGGGATCAGCAGGAGTCACACTCAGTCATTATTGTTGTTATTAAACAAAAGAAGTGAAACAACAGACAATTTCGGGCGCTATGGTATTTAGAGTGATACAAGAGTTTGGGATCATGGTCGTTAAAGGGTAAATACATTTTTCGACATAGTCGCCTAAGAACTGCAGACATTTATCGAAACATGTGATTAACTTATTAAGTTTTCCGTACCTGTACAGAAAAAGTATCATCCAGTTGGGTGCAACCAGTTAACGTGGCACCCATTCCGCACGCAATTTTTTCCAAAATCTCAGCTGCTCGTCAATGATTGAATGCACAGTCCCGTACGAAATATCTAACGTACTGGCAATTTCTTTGATTTTGAAACGTCTATTATACAGTATCATGCCGTCAACAGCGGTAATATGCTCCGTAGTGCTGGATATTGATGATCTGCCTTCGCGGTATTCGTCCGTCAGATTTCTGCTACCCTTTCCAAATATTTGGCACCACTTTACAATGGCCAGACGAGACATAGCATTTCCCCCGTATACAGCACAGATTTCACGATGGATGTCAGTGCAATTTAGGCGCTTAACCCAGAAAAATCGAATGGTTTCTCGCACTTCCAATTCGGAGTAAGAATCCAGGTGACGCGCCATAACGAACTGCCTCCTGCACACGCCTTAGGCCATACTGTTCAGTAGGCAGTACTACTACTGAACTAAAACACCTCCCGTCAGCATCTCTGACGTACTGTCTGGTTCGCTTCCAAGCACAACGGTCTGACTGCAATCCCACTTCAGGCGACGCTAAATGTAACTTACTTTTGGATTCACCTACGTAGAAAGCTATATTATAGACATGTCTTTGAAGTTACATCGGTGCTTCTGAAATCCCGTTTAATAAATTCTTTTTCGCATCAGATTCCAGGTGCCATGACAGTAGTTTTGCGTGGCATATCCAGCTTTTGTGACGCAAAATGGCTGTATAAACTCTGAATTCTTTCAATCGGGATATCTCATCTTCTACATTGCGGATTGTTTAACAATGGTGGCTTCTTACATCTACCAAAATCATCTCATGCCTTGTGATTTTCCTGATTCACTATCTTTCCTCTACGAGGCTTAACAGTATACATGGTGATTCATAAAGAAGTATACAGTTTCCAGATGCTGTAAAACAGTAACAGTTGAAGACATGGACCACAACTGCAAACCGTTAGGTAGATGTACTCATAAAGTTTGTCCCCCGCTACTGAGGGAAGTGACGTAGGCAATAGCGCGCGTGTCACGTGACTCGTCAGTCAAAATGGCAACGTCTGCAGTGGAGAAGGCGTTATGTGTTCTTGAATTGAGCAAAACGGAATCTGTAACTGTTCGTGCAAAGGCATTTTCGATCACGATTAGGAAAAGAACCTCCAACCAGAAAATCTTTCTACGATTGGCATAAAAAATTGAAACTACGGGCTGTTTGTGCAAACTTAAAAGTCCTGGACGACCGCGAGTATCGGAAGAAGTCGTCGATAGTGTTTGCCTTACCATTCAACGAAGCTTGGTAAAATCAACGCGGAGGGTGAGTCGTGAAGTGCAGATTTCACAGCCCACTGTCTGGAGAATTTTGAGAAAGTAGCTGAAAATGATTCCATACATTTTCAGCTTCGTTCTCAAAATTTAGATATCTTCTCTCGCGTTTGGGCGGAAATGAATTACCGGCTCGATGTGTGTCGTGTGACTAAGGGTGCACACATAGAACATCTGTGACTGTCTCTAAAAAACTTGAAACGTTCCCCTACAATTGTGTTACAGGTAACATAAACTATCTTACATTGTTCTTGTTTTATAGTGCGTTGAAACTGTATACTTCTTTATGCATCACCCTTTGTATAAGCCTTTGTCACTGTACGTACTCTCCATACACTCACGGCACTCGCTGGGATACGTAAAAATTAAAATTCTATTCTCATTCGGTTGCCATGAGCAACATTACAATTTCTCATGCATTTCTGACGCTTTTGTGACCTCAAATTGTACCACTGGAAAGCTCAGACTGATGTTTTTAGAATATGTCCAAATGAATATTTTAAAGTAGAAAACAATATTGAAATGCATTTATCGTAATTGGTCAAGACTGCCAAAACTCACTCAATGCATCGAAACCACCTTGGTGTTGCAGTGGTCTAAGCGATGGCCTCTGATTATTCGTCCGAAAGGGGTCCGGTGAAGCATGGCCGTTGTGTTTGTCTTACGGCACTAGCTGTCTCCCTTCCCTGGAACCAGTGGCCCTAAATTAGGGACGGGCGATTGCTTATAGCCCATTGAGTTGCTCATGGTGGTCGTTAAACCTCCAATAAAAATAAAATTCCAGTACAATTTACGACCGGTTCCTGCTCGGTTCGAGTCCAAGTGGTCAGAAGGAGACTGGTTTCTGGCTAGACGACCGAGTTCGTCCCCCTTTCGACTCCCGGAGGAGGTGTTTGCATTACGGCGCCAGGTTTTCTTCTCACTGGAACCAGGGGCTCGAAATTGGGGGCGGGCGACTACATAAAGCCCCCAATAGCTGCTAACGGTGGTCATTGGTTCCCCTTTAAAATATGTCAGTATACCTTCTCGCTAATTCCATGTCATTCATCTTTTGCGAAATTTTACCATCGATATTAAGATATTGTATAAAATTCCACTAAAATGCATGATGAAATGTCACCACCCTATAAAAATCATCGTTGAACTATTGTGCAACAAATTCTGATCTGAATGATCATGTATAGTGAACATTAATTAAATGTACTACAAACTTTAGTGGCCTCGAAATTTAGATGACAGCAAATATTCGTCTTCCTGATCACCAGTTATTTCAGCAGCAGCTAAAAAATTTCCAAGCCTCCGTTTGCTGGAATCCCACATCAACAGAGTTGAACTGTCCATATTTAACGTCATTAGTTCAGCCTTGCGTGTAACATGCGCTTTCTCCTCCCATACCAAATTCGTGTGTCATTATGTTACTGCAACTGAGAGGAAGGTAGTGGTGTCACGTAGAAGTCGAACAAGCCAGTTTTACCAAGAGAACTGCCTTCGCTCTAAACCGAACTTCGTTCTGTGCCGGCTCTAATCAAAATCCCAACATCTGGCCTTACGCACGGGCCGGCTTCCGCATTCTCAATTACATTAGCATCGACTCATCCAGATTGATTTCCGCCTTCGCCTTCCTATGAGGAGAGAACTCCCATGAAATTGGCATCACGCACGTCTCGCGGTTTTCGCTATGCAACTCGGAGTTGTCGCACGGAAATGTATTGTAAGCCGTCGAACATGTGCGTCGTAATTACCGGGGATAACAAGTGTCTTGGGTAAAACAGGCAAATTATGCCGCCCCGACATGGAATGACATTGCTGATCTATATAGATACTGAATAGAATCGTATAAACAGTCTTCAAGGACGATAAACTGTTCGAATTTCAGCTCACTGAAACAAACGGTGTATTTGAGCAGCCAGGAGATGATTTTGAATGCATTTGGGAATGGCTGAAACTGGCAAGCGCTTCGGTTGATGGAGGTGAACACTTCACGGGTCGAGATCACCTTGTTGAACGAGTTGTTCGAGGCGTTAGCTTCTGGCTAACAATTCAAGTTAGGACACCGCCACTGAGATACTGAGGGTAAAGGTAGTTTTCTGGGAATTTAGCATCGTCATCTTCCGCAATATTACTGCGTCTCTCAATGGGTCCCATAAACGACTACTACGTCCTATATAAAGGAAGGATGAACACATTTAAAGCCCAATACAGATAGCGAAGGTGTTCGTAAAAGACAACATTGCCAATTTGTGAGGTGTCTCATGTGTGTGCACAGAAGAGTTATGATTTGTAACATTTTCTTTTCCTTTACAGAGGGCGTAGAAATGAGCAAGGCGAATGACAACTGTTGTTAGAGTCAAGCATCATTTCCATGAAATACATTATTGCCAATCTGTGCTGTGTCTCGTCCTCTGTGTGCACAGGAGATTTTTGATATGCACCCATTTTTTTTTCTTTTAGACAGGCAGTTGAAATGACGAAGCCGAATGAGAGAGGGAGATAGATAGGGAGACAGAGAGAGAGAGAGGGAGAGGAGATAGAGAGAGAGAGTGGGGAGAGAAAGAGAGGGGAGACAGAGAGAGAGGGAAGGAGATAAAGGAAGAGAGACAGAGAGAGGGAGAGAGAGACAGAGAGAGAGAGAGAGAGGGGAAGGAGAGAGAGAGAGAGGGGAAGGAGAGAGAGAGAGAGGGGAAGGAGAGAGAGAGAGAGGGGAAGGAGAGAGAGAACTGTTAGGAGAGTCAAGCATCATATCAGTGAAACACATTGTTGCCAATCAATGCTCTGACTCTTCCTATGTTTGTACAAGGTATTTTTTTTTATGTACCCATTTTTTGTTTTGTTTTAGGGAGGGTTTTGAAACGACAAAGGCGAATGAGAGAGAGAGAGAGAAAGCTGTTGGGAGAGTCAAGCATCATTTTAGTGAAATATGATATTGCCAATTTGTGATTTGACTCTTCCTGTGTTTGCACAAGAGAACTTTGATACGTACCCATTTTATTTTATTTTATTTTCGTTTAGGGAGGGAGTTGAAATGAAGAAACGAATGGCAGAGAGGGAGAAGAAAGAGGGAGAGGAAAGAGAGAGGACAGAGAGAGAAAGAGGGGAAGGGAGAGAGAAAGAGAGAACTGTTAGGAAAGTAAAGCATCATTATAGCAAAGGACATTGTTGCCAATCTGTGCTCTGACTCTATCTGCGTCTTCACAAAGAATTTTGATATGTACCCATTTTTTTTTACTTTACTTTAGGGAGGGAGTTGAATTGAAGAAGGCAAATGAGAGAGAGAGAGAGAGAGAGAGAGAGAGAGAGAGAGAGAGAGAGAGAGAGAGAGAGAGAGAGAAAGAACTGTTGAGAGAGTCAAGCATCATTTTAGTGAAATTCATTATTGCCAATCTGTGATCTGACTCTTTCTATGTTTGTACAAGAGATTTTTGATAAGTACCCATTTTCCTTCCTTTTCTTTTATGGAGAGAGTTGAAATGAAGAAGGCGAATGAGAGAGAGAGAGAGAGAGAGAGAGAGAGAGAGAGAGAGAGAGAGAGAGAGAGAGAGAGAGAGAGAGAGAGAGAGTCAAGCATCATTTTGGTGAAAGACGTTATTGCCAATCTGTACTCCGACTCTTCCTGTGTTTGTACAAGAGAGTTTTGATATGTACCCATTTTCCTTCCTTTTCTTTTAAAGAGGGAGTTGAAATGAAGAAGGCGAATGAGAGAGAGAGAGAGAGAGATCTGTTAGGACAGTCAAGCATCCTTTTAGTGAAATATATTATTGCCAATCTTTGCTTTGCTTCTTCCTGTCTATGCACAGGAGATTTTTGGTGAGAGAGAGAGGGGGGGGGAGGACTGTTGGGAGTGTCAAGCACCATTTTTGTGAAAGACATTATTGCCAACCTGTTCTGCGACTCTTCTTGTGTATGCACAGATCTGGGATTTGTAACCATTTTTTTCCCTTACAGAGGGCGTCGGAGCGAGGAAAGTGTATCCAACTCTGTGATTGGTACAACAAATGTATCCTAGTCAGGGGTGACTATGTAGAAAAATAAAGGTTTGTTTTTAAAATCATTTGTTTTTCTTTGTATGTCAGGCTTAGAATTTATTGAACGCATTACGCACTCAAATGATTTGCATATTCCACTTGCCAGCACACAACTGCCAATTTATGTATCAATATGCCCACTCCTTGTGGGTGATGTAATTTCAATGTCTGGCAGCGTATTTTTTTCTTTTGAGGAAACCTCTTATAAATTTATAGGTAAGGCAAAAATTCAATATATACTTTCCTGTGGTAATTTTGCATTACATTTCGAATTATAACTCCGTAAGACTAACCGCAGAAAAAATTATATTGCATAAAATGAGTTTTCAACTGAAGTTATAATTTGAAGTGTCATTTCCGAATCAGTATAAAGCTAAAGAAGCGATTTGTTTGACAAAAATAAAATTGTTGGTTTTAAGCTTGATTTACATGATGAAATGAAACGTTCTTGTGAAAGTTTTCTTGCATATTATGTATGTAATATATTCCCGAACTCTCGTATAAGAACGCAACTTAATTAGTTACTAAATGGTACAGCACCTGCTGCGTTGATCTAGTTTGAATCAACGCTTGTACGTAGCATATTTAACACTTTTTAATAAAACGGCATTATTCTACGCAATAAAAAACTAAATTTCTTTATTAGATACTGAAAATTCTCTCTTAAAGCTTTGCAGAGAATCTACTTTAACAGCAATTAAAAACATTTAAATGGAAAGCAGAATTACAATAGCCTTTGTACTTTTCTAACCGAATCGCTGGATAGAATATAACACCGATAAGGATTCAGTCCTACAAAATAATATCCTAAACAATAGAAGACCCAAAGAAGTAGTAAGCAAAACAACATCGAATGGCAAAGCAGTTGCTAAAAGCAGAAAACAAAAGTTTTAACTTCTGAAGTTTACAGCTGTTTAAAGAAGGTCAGAGGGAACTAAAGGAAAGGCAATGAGAAAGAGACGAATATGCTGACGTCACACAACTCTCCACCCCAGCAGCTTTAGCCTCCTGTATCTCGTCGGTTGTACATAGTTAGGTCAGGGTTCGAGTTCCGAGTAAAGCATGTCTGCTGCCTCTTTTACGGAACCAGTGATCCTATATTAAAGACTGCCGATTCCTTAAATCCTTTGATCTATGAACAGGAGGCTGCTTATAGCCCTAAGCATAGTTTTTTCCGTTTGTTTCGAGGTTTAAGGCCACTGCGAGTAACTCTTAGACCTCCCGTATTAGACGTAGTTTTGAAGTCCCCAACCTCTATGTGGTACATACACTATCTACCAACAAGTAATTGGACACCTGTGATAGCAAAGTAAAACGAAGTTTATTCACCTTCAATAGTTGGTGGAGCCTCCACGAGCGGCGATTACAGCTGCGACCCACCGGAGCATACTCTCAACCAGGCGTTGTACGACGGCTAGCGGTATTTTCTTCCACTCGACTTGGAGAAGACAGATCAGTTCCTTCACCGATTTGGATGGTGGGGGCACCCCTTAAGTCGACGCTCCAACTCGTCCCAGGGTGCTTGATATGGTTAAGGTCCGGGTTCTGCGCAGGCCAGTCCATTCGATTAACCCCATTGCCACCATACCAAGCCATGGTGGACCTCGCAACATGACAGGTGGCATTGTCATCCGGAAAGTAACATGGGTACACCCCGTAAAACTGCCACAACGTAGGAAGCGCATGGTCATCCAAAATGGTGCAGTAGATCTCGGCGTTGAGTCTACCAGGAATTGCGGCCAAGGGTCCCGTGCCATACCAGGAGAAACACCCCCATAGCATAATTCCACCGCCGCCGAACTTCACAGTTGGCACAATACATTCCGCCAGAAGGCGTTCTCTAGGCAGACGCCAAACCCAGACCCTGCCATCAGAGCGGTAGAGGGTGAACCTTGATTCGTCGCTCCAGAATACCTGTTTCCGCTGTTCAACGGTCCACTTTCGACGTTCTTTGCATCACGTTAGCTGAGCAGCGCTATTCGACTTGGTGATCAAAGGCTTGTGGGCGGCAGCAGGTCCATGATAACCGATCAGATGGGCTTCCTTACGGATGGTATTCATCGAAAGAACACTCCCGGATGCATGTAGAAACTTCTCGTGGATGTGGCCCATCGATCTGGTGCGGTTCTTCCGAATTTCTCTGGCCAGCACCCGTCGGTCTCTAACTACCAGTTTTGTGGGTCTGTCGGGTCGGGGCACATTCCGACAGTCACCTCTCATCTCACGACGATTACACCTTTCTCGAAATCAGAGAGCTCCGAACTGCGTGGCATCTTGCATGCGACTGGTTGCGTTGTCGTTTCCCACACGATATTTAACGGCAGCGGCCGTGACGTGTATCAGGACCGCAGGTATCGTCGATTGCAGGGGTGTCCAATTACTTGTTGGTAGATAGTGTATATTGATCTCTGCGGTCATTCATGAGACGTTGTGCTCTAGATCTCTCACGTCGGTACCTCGTATCCTCCATTTTCTACTGCCGCCATACTTGCATCGCTTTGCTTCCATTCCTTTCTACACGAGCGGTCATATCACGAAGAGATAATACGGTTTCCCGCAGTTCTACAGTTCTGTCTCGCTCGAAGTCTGACAACTGAACATATGGTTTTCTTCGGCTGCGGCGCAACGGGGTCACTCATTAGCAATGCTACACTGCCCCACATTCGCGCGATGCAATTATTGCAACACGTTAAGACAAGACAAGAGAAGAAAACTACCATTAAAGGGTGTAAAGAGTTTACGTTTACACCTACAAGTTTTCACAACAGAAATGATCCAGTGACCAAATGGCAGAGACATTGAAGAAAAAGGTGGCACTGGCCAAATAGGAAAGTAAAAGAAATGTAACAAGAACATACGTCTTTATGACCTTTTAAATAAATCAAAATGACATTAAGAAGGTACAAAAACAGCTAGCAAGTAGCAGAAATAATGTTATTTAAGTGAATATAGGTATTAGAAAAGCAGTACCTTAAAAGGGGACCTTTTCTAATTAATATACGTATAATTAAAGCAAACAAACAGTTACTAAGGGACTAATTATTAAAATTCAGTGAAGAAAAATTAAATATTTTGAATAGTGATGCTCTGAAAAGGGCATGATTATTATTTTATATGTTCCAAGATGAATGAGTTAAATTTTAAAAATTCAAATTAAGTGATTGAAATTTTAAGTTCACAAATGACGGAGTTCAAGGTTAATAATGTTTATAAAATATCGTAAATATAAGCAAATTAAACACATATGAGTTTAGAGTGGAAGCGTTATGTAAATTATTGTGAAAATATTATAGGTACTAATGTCCTGAAAAGGGCCCTTTTTCAACTTTTTCAAATAATGCGTTTATGATAATACGTTCTTTGCGGCCTGGTTTTGTACCTACACAGGGTCACATGAAATTTGCATATGCTTTGCGGCGGTAATCATTTGCATCTTCTACCGTGAGCTACCCCGGCATACATATCACCGAGTAGCTCTTCAAATAACCGTGCTATTTTAAGTAAGCTTTCCCTTTCTGCTGTTTCTATAACCTTCATATTTCCTGCACATTCCAGCTGTTATTTTCAGCCACCTTTGATCTGTTTGTTTAAAATATTTCCATTTCTATTTTTATTCTGAAACACTTGTATATGATTCTCATTCTTCTCACCGAATGGCTTCTGTTTTCTTCTTGCAAACAGTCATCGCCATTTGATCTTTCTTCAGTTCCTTTTCTGTTTTCTTAGCCATTTTTCCCTCGCACATACTTCCCTTTCTCCTAGAAACTATTGCTGTTTATCGCAATCGGCCTTTCGCTTTTTTGATTAGAATCTTTTCTACCCACAGACCTTCTATCTCCCCCCTTCTTTTCCCCTAACTCCAGAATAATATGGCAAGCCGAATGCGTTTCAAAATTTCCTGTTACTCTGTTTTTATCTTTCTCTGCATTCATATTTTTTCTGTTCCATTTTCTTTCACTGCTGATTCCCTAATTCAGTGTTCACACAATTTGGATGTTTATTATTCTGCCTTTCTTTCTTTCTTGTTTTCTTCTTTTATGGAGAGCTGCATTCTTTAGGCAAAGCAACTGTTTTTTCTTACAGTGGTGAAATAAGCTGCCAGACGAGTTCCAATAAGACTGAAAAAGAAGCGATTCCGGAGTAGTTTACCTTTTAAGAAACTTGTGTGCGTGGAAATTTAAACACACCGGCAAAGTATTAAATAAAAAAAACTGGCTCTACAATCGTTACAACAGAAAAACGTGATACACTCACGAAGACTGGTCCGTATGACCACTTCTCCCTCCAGGAGGGGAAACGTTCCACATGACATGGTGACGACGTAACTAACCGGCATGGGATGTACACTGAAGAGCAATTTAATTAGAGACAGCTGGAGTTATGCAAATGTGGCGCTGTGGGCGGTCCTGTAAACGGAAACGACATGACTTACGCAGCGATCCGACAATATAAGGAGAGATGCGACGTGAATAAGTAAGAGTGGGACGCAGTATGGGTAAGACGAAGGATATAAGCGCATTTGATCGTGGGTACATTGTCGGGGCCGGAAGAATGGGTCACTCCATCTCGGAAGTCGTGCAGGCACTGGGATTTTCATAAGCCATTGTGTCACGGGTGCACCGCGAGTGCATCGAATGCGGTAAAATTATCCCTGCAAGTGCCAACTACCGTGGAGAACAGCGTGTGGATGAGCGGGGTCATCGTCGGCTAGCTCACATTGTAACAGCGGATAGACGGGCCCAATTTAACGCTGGTGCACAAAAACGTGTAAGCAGCCACACCATCCAGAACCATCTCTTCGCTATGGGGTACAGAAGGCATCGTCCCACGAGGGTACCGCTGCAGACCGCACATCACAGGGTGCAAAGATTAGCATGAGCGCGGGATCATCGCCACTGGACACTAGACACGTGGAAAAATGTTGCCTGGACTGATGGGTCGAGATTCACGTTGATGCATGCGGATGGCAGGATACGAGTATGGCGCAAACCACATGAAGCGATGGATCCTTCTTTCCAGCAGGGTACTCTTCAAGCTGGTGGGGGTGGCATTCTCGTCTGGGGACTGCTTACGTGGACTGAAATGAGACTCCTGGTGCGTGTGACATCGCTCCCAAATTGTATCCGAATGGTTGAATCATCACTCCACCGACGTGACCTCGCTTCCTTGGCCAGCTAGGTCACCTGACCTCAATCCCATCGAGGCACATCAGGGATGCCATCGAGGGAGATGTTCGAGGCTCTGACCCCCCCTCCATCAAATCTTCGTGAACTGTAGAAGCTTGTTCAGGAGTCGTGGATCCGTATGGTTTCCCAACGTTTCCGGTGTCTTGTCGAGTCCATGCCGAGACGAATCACCGCCGTCATTAGGGCAAAAGGTGGTGCTAAACGTTCTTAGACAGGTATCTCTAATTCAATTGCTCTTCAGTGTACATTGGCGGCACAGACAGAACGTGACAGTTCTCCAGTACGAATGTCGTGCTATGGGGAAAGGGAAGGTCTTCTCGAAGTTTGTATGAAGAATTGTTATCCGCGCAAGGAATGATGGGGAAAACCATCTGTGCAATTTAGAAATAGTAGGCTCTTTGATGACCACAGTAGTAAAGGTGTGGCGGAAATGATCGAAAGGAGAACGCAGATACACCCACTGTTCAGCAAAGGGAGACCCTACCACTTGACCGTCGAGGTGAACGCCGTTACGTACGGAGCAGCAGGATACTCTCGATTCTTTATTTAATGGCAGACTACAGGCAGGGCACGCACAGAAACATTACCGAGCACAGAATTCTTGGGAAGCACTCTGAGATGGGCTTAAGGAGTCGGCAGTCAGTTTATGTTTATATGTTGACCGACTGTAACAGACAACTTGGGCACTCGCGGGCACAGGAGCACTGTCATCGGATAATTGTAAACGAGTTGTTTCCCAAGATGAGTCCAAGTTTCTGGTACAACACGCTGATGAGTCGAGGTCCCAGTTTCAACATACTGATGGGCGTGGTCGTGTTCAGCGCCGAGCGGGTGACAACTACAGCCAGACTACATGGCTGGACAGAAGGCTGTGGTGTTATGGTATAGGGATTGTTATCGTGGACATCACTGTGTCGTTTCAGTCTCGTTGAACACAACTCCACTACCAGATCATACCTAGGCATTGTTTCACGTCAGATGTTCCCTAAATGGCGATTATATAGCTGTACGGCATCGGACCCTTTAAAAAAGACAACGTTCGCATTATAAAGAAATGGTTCAAGTGTCAGGTAGAAGCGTTTTAAGTGCTCCTCTAGCCGTCAGATGCCCTTGATATGAATCGTATAAAATACTGTTACGACTTTGGGGTACGGTAATTAATTCGGTAAGCAGGTTTTGCAATAGGCGGGAACAGCATTAATTATTGGTTGAAAATTAACAGCTAGTGGTTTCCCGCGTTGCAACAGAAGAAAAGAGATAAAAGCGCCTTTCCTTGAAAGGAAGAAATCTTAAGTGGAACATGTGTTGTTCGAGGTGGGGAACGCGATGCGTCGCACCCTACGCACGGTGGTCAAGTTGTGTGGCCGTTTGAGATGGTGGGATGTTTGGAGAAACCATTAAAATGTCAACAGGTCGAAAAAGGTATGGCGTTTGCTAATCCTAAACTTAGCAGGATAAAGGAGTGTTAGTTAAGTTATGAGTTTTCGTACTTATCGGTGAGCGGATCCACCACATGTTCCGAATGCAGAGGCATGCATTTCTTACCTCTTCATCGCGCCGAATGCCTTTAGGAAACAGTAAGACTGACAGGAGAGTTAAAACAGACTCCTAACGACAGAGCATGGAATTTGTTGACGAAATGTGAACAAGCGAAAAAGATAAGTCTGGTTCCCAGCCGTGAAGGGAACGAGACTCGGGGAGCGGGTGGAGATTGATCCAGCTCGGAGATAATGGCGGAAGAAAAGCTTCTTCCCAAAGAAGTCGGCCATCTATACAAAAAGCTGCCGTGCGGTTGATGTTATCGCGGGGAAATAGAAAGGAGATTGCACGTAAAAGAAAGCCAGCACCATTCCGGAGGTCACGAAGTGATGGAATTGCAGCCCCGACTGACTGAGGAGCACGACCCGTGATGTAGGGCGAATCACCTTTGGGACAGACGGACGGATCAGCTGGGACGAAGAGATATAAAGATCCTGTTATCACGTCAGCGGCGTCGTTCCACCTGGACATTGGTGCACATAAATGCATACTTGATCATGCGGGTGAACCAACAAAAGTGTGTGCGCAAGAGTAAGTGGGAGACGGGGTTCGACTCCCCTCTCCATTGGTTATAGTGCGCGCTCTGAAATGTGTGTGTCGTCACACAGGTGCGTTTCCAATATAAATACACCAAATATTAGTGAGTGCATCAAACATGGACACTCGAGGAAAAACTGCATATCTGTAAGTACTGAATTTATGTATGCATGCCAGTTGCGAAAGAATTGGCTCCGGTCAGCCAATAGACGTTCGTTGGATGTGAACTGTTTCTAAAGCCGGACAGTAAAAAACCATGCGAACAAATAATCATTGACTTTAATGATAAATTCAGCCTCAGAGCTACCCCGAAAGAGGCGAGTCTATTTGACGCCCCTCCTTCCTCTGTATATAGACGCCTTCATCATTATCTTCATGTTTTAATTGATTAAATGTCTGTTGTCTCGTGCCAGTCCTGAAGTTGTATGAATAATTAATGAGTGTTAGAATTTCTTGGTTTTAATTGGATAAATTGCAGACTAAATTCTTTTCACCAGTACCTAAGATTTCGGCGATAAAAGAGCTCACAAATATTTATTCTAAATTCTCCGGGTCGTCAGCCATTGCCTGACATCCTGACATCTAAATTCTTGAAGCTTTCTTTTATTCGATAATCTGGCGCCCCGGGGCGTAGCATCAATAGCTTATGGGATGAAGGTACACTGTTACACACTAAAGCCTCGGATCGTCGTCGAATTCTGGAGTGTCATTCTATCAAGTTGGTACAAAATACATGATACCGACTACAGAAGAGCTTATTCGTACCTGGGTGCAAGAGTTCATAGCAGTGAATAGCAGCGCAACATGCTATTATGTTAGCTGGCGTAATGTAGGCGTGATTTGTTTTGAAGCAACGTGGTTTGCAAAGGCGCGTGAGTGTTTACTATATTCCAATTCACCATAAAAGTGTACTATTGGGAAAGAGGGGGGGGGTAGCCTTATCACAACTCGTCGTGGATGGCAAGAACGGTATCCATTTGAGTTAATCTGCTCTTCTACTGTTTTCTGTTTGATCCTCCCACCCAACTACACATCTCACAAGCAGTAGGGACTGTGTGGAGGGCCAACTGCTTTCCCTACCGCCTGTTTAAGTAACGCATCCTTCGACTTTCCCGGTTGTCAATTTATTGTCTCTGTGTTGTTAATGTTGGGAGAGGTCTTCCATCCCTTCCCCCTGTCTGAGTTGTATCCCAAGTGGGCAGAAATAGCCGAAAGTGCGAAGCTCTTGAATCAGCAACTCCTCACAATAAATTTATTTCTAAAAGCGCTTTAAATCCTGGAATTTTGTTTTCAGATAACAATTTTGTCTGATAAACAGTTGATCAAACAAAATTGGATTCTAAGCAATACTTCTATTGCTTTTTGCTCTAAACGCTAGGGACTATTTTTCGTAGCGGAGGGAGCTGCTACGTACCTTTCATAGTGGTACACTCTTAGGTTGACTCAGAGTATAGATATTGCTCTTTTGCTAGTCGATCGTATCTTTTTCCTTGAGCCCCCACCATAACCACTTACCGCCTGAAACTCAGTAGATTTTTTGAAGCAGAGGTG
This sequence comes from Macrothele yani, assembly GCA_039090855.1. Classification (NCBI taxonomy): domain Eukaryota; kingdom Metazoa; phylum Arthropoda; class Arachnida; order Araneae; family Macrothelidae; genus Macrothele; species Macrothele yani. The sequence goes on along the minus strand of CM077027.1, from coordinate 139,999,323 downwards.
TGTGGAGATGAAATCATAACTCCCCTGTCCTCAGGGGTTAGTTCATGCCACACATTTCTTACCAGGGATGTAAACTGAGACCCAGTAGGTTATAATGATTATGAAGCATGAAACGTGTACAACAAAACGAGTGCTCTGGGAAATTGCCCAATATGTTTGCTGTGTAGTAAGGGCAGATAGCACAAAAGTTTTATCAGATTTTTCTGGCAAGCTCTAATACACTGCTGGCCACCCAAAATGCAACACCAAGAAGGACACGAGATAGCAAAAGCCAGATGTACTGGACACATAACAGCAGATACAAAGATGAAACGATTCAACTGACAGGCCCGTGCGACTCGCGGAACACGCAGACATCAATAGTTTGTGTGGCCCCCATGACTGGCAATAACGGCCGCTACACGCAGCGGCATCGAACGACGTGAGGTATATCGGTCCAGGATGGGGCTTGAGGTATATCGGTCCAGGATGCTTCCACACGTTGCCACAGTTCATCAGGCGTAGCCACGGGTGGTGCTTGCCGGGCCACTCGGTTGCCGATCAGCTACCAGACGTGTTCGATGGGCGACATATCGGGAGAACAGGCGGGCCACGGCAGCAGTGACACCTGGTGGGCCGTGAGGAATTGTTGCACGATGCGTGCCACGTGCGAGTGCGCATTGTCCTGTTGAAACGTGGCCGCTGGAAGGTCCGACAGGTAAGGGAGGACTACAGGCTCCAAAACGTCGGAGATGTAGCGGTGGCTGTTGAGTGTACCGGCGATGCGTACCACAGGGGTGCGGGTGTCATATCCAATTGCGCCCCAAACCATGATTCCAGGCGACGGACCGGTATGGCGACGCATAATGCAGGCGTCATACAGTCTCTCTCCGCGATGCCGCCACACGCGGATCCAACCATTGTGGTGTTGCAGGCAGCAGCGGGATTCGTCGGAGAAGACAATGTCGTGCCATTCCGTAGTCCAGGTGTGGCGTTCAACGGCCCACTGCCGCTGCGCTCACCGGTGGTGTACGTCAATGGGAATCGGAACAATGTGCGCCGTGCGACAAGTTCCCGTTCCTGCAGACGACGTCGAACGGTACGTGCTAACACAAGTTGTTGCGCAACACACCCTAATTTCTGCGCTAACGTTCGTGATGGGGCGGTGCGAGCCGTCAATGCCCACCGCACCACATACCGGTCCTCTTGTTCGGTGGTGTGCCGCGTCTGCGGTATTCGTTCACGTCGGTCCGTCCATCCCTCCTGCTCCTACCGAATCCATACTCGCCTCACTGTAGCTGGATGTTGTGGCACACGGGCGCCGATGTCTCGGTACGACAAACCGCTGTCGCGATAAGCCACTATTCGTCCTCTGTCGAACTCCGAAACGAGCTAGAATGACTGCCGTATTCTGCGACATGGCATCAGGAAGCTTCCCACGTACAGGTCCGGCAGCACAACACCCTTCCACAACTTAAATCCTGCCTTCTGTGCCCCCTTCTTATATTGCTTCTCGGTGGCGTTGTGACGTACCTGCCAGCAGGACGCACATGACATAAAGGCAGATAGGAATCAGAATACATGTCCGCGTAGCTTAATTGGTAGAGCAACTTGTTCCGGAATAAGCGGCCTCGGGTTCGAATCCCGGCGTAGACCAAAAATGACGGAGAAATTTACTTCGTTATAATGGGGCCCGAACGACCCGGATGACCCGACCGTTCAAAATCTCGCATTGGTGTGATGTTATTTCCACACCGCGAGATAGGAAAAATCAGAGAATCCCTTCTCCAGTGCTTCGAAAAATCAATGTGTGTGACGTTGCATTCCACACACCAGATTGACTGGGAGTTCTCAAGTGCACGTTCTTCAGTGGTTGTCTGCCTGCAACGATTCATGGTCACGGCTGATCCGTGGGCCATGCCCCCGGCCCTCTTTCGTGGGGGGGAGATGTGACGTACCTGCCAGCAGGACGCACATGACATAAAGGCAGATAGGAATCAGAATACATGTCCGCGTAGCTTAATTGGTAGAGCAACTTGTTCCGGAATAAGCGGCCTCGGGTTCGAATCCCGGCGTAGACCAAAAATGACGGAGAAATTAACTTCGTTATAGCGTGCCGGGCGCACATGATTTGCATATGCCCTGCAATGCTAATCGTTTGCATGTCCTCTCGCGGGCGAGGCATGCTGTGAATTTCAGGCCAATCAGATGCTTCCTTCTTGGTGTTGCATTTTGGGTGGCCAGCAGTGTACATATAGCTTATACGGACTGGAGAGCTAAACACGATAAAAGAATGTATAGCATAATCAAAGCAGGTTGTACCAGGAAAATTAAATGGCGGATATTTCCAAATATTGTATTCAAAATATGAAACATAAAAGATGTGTCGATAAAGTTCGCTGAATGTTTTTGTAACGCATAAAACGAAAGGTTGCATAAGGTGCGGTATCTTGCGCGACGCAGTCAACTACAAGAGCAAGCGTGTACGTAACCATCATGCAGCTGTGAGATAACGTGTGTCACAGAGATTTTGCTGCAGATGCATATTGTTAGCGGGCCAAAATGAAGGAAAGAACCAGTATCATATTCTCCTTCAAAATGGGCTATATCTGCGTTTATCACCTGCCTTATTTTCCAGATTTGGTACCAGCAAACTACTATTCGTTTCCCCGACTGAATTTGGCTCTGAAAGCGAAGAGATTTGCTAACATTTTAGATATTTAAGCGAATGTGATGACCCAGATGCAGACAATAACAAAATAGATTTTCCCCACAGCTTTAAGCAATTATACAAACGATTTAAAGAGTACAGTGTTTCAGAGGATTAGGGAATTATTTAGAAGATCAGCGAAGAAAATTTACTTAATTATTACCTGTTTACTTTTACCGTGCATTCACCGAAATTCATTGACAAGCCTTGTAACTTATGTAATATACTATAATGTGCAAATTAATTGGGACAAAGTAAAAAATAACTCTTTTTTCCAAAACCTATGCCTTTATATCATTCTATGCCTTGATGTACACTGATAAAGACCTGTATTAGTATGAAGTATGTCCTCCTTTAGCAGAAATGACCGCTTGAATTCGTTTTGGCATTGACTCCACTAATTGAGTGCACATATGTTTGACTTCATAATCGTGGAACCACATTTTAGTAGCATTCGTTATCATGCGTTCTTTGGTTGTACAGTCCATTTTACCTAAACGTCTCTTCAAAATATGCCACAAGTTTTCTATGGGATTTAAGTCTGGTGAATTTCCATGCCAATCAAGCTAATGAATTTGATTTCCCAGCATGAAATTCTTCACCAATATCGAATTGTGACATGGGGCCGAGTCATGTTGAAATGTTCCGTCAAACGTTTGCAAGAATGGAACAATCCTACGTTGTAATATTTCTACGTACTTGGCTGAATTCATCATACCTTGAACAGGAACTAAGCTTCCAGTGCCATTTGACGTGAAAAAACCCCAAAACATTTGTTTCATAGGGTGTTTTACAGTTTGTTTGACATGCTCAGGTCTTAAGAGTTCACAGTTGCTTCGTCTAACGACATTTGCGCCGCCCCGGTGGCGCAGTGGTCTAAGCGATGGCCTCTGATCATTCGTCCGAACTGGGTCCAGGTTCGAATCCCGGTGAGGCATGGATGTTGTGTTTGTCTTACGGCACTGGCTCTCTCCCTTCCCTAGAACCAGTGACCCTAAATTAGGGACGAGTGACTGCTTATAGTCCATTGAGTTGATCCCGGTGGTCGTTAAAATTCCAATAAAAAAAAAATAATAAAAAAACGACATTTGCTTGGTAACCTTGCACAAATAAATGCGTTTCATTACTTAAAATTACCTTTTTCTACTCGTCAGCAGTCCATGATTTATATTTTTTGGCCCATGCTAAACGTTTTATCTTCATTTTCGCATTCAAATATTGTTTTTTCGTTGGTCTTCTTGCCTTCCGGCAAACTTCCAGAAGCCTACGGCGTACAGTTGAATTACTAACATCACAACCACTAGCCAAGAAATCTCTTTGAAGGTTGATGTATTTTTTTTTTTTTTGGATTCATTTTACTATTTCTGATTAGATATTTATCGGTTCGTGGAGCTGCTGTTCATTTCCTTCCACATTTACCTCTCCTTTTTGGAGACGATGATCCAGATGCATTGTATCGCGTAAGCAGTCTTGATACACTTGATTTGCCTACACCAAATGCAGAAGCGATATCTCTCACTGTCATAGAAGTGTGATCCTTCAGAGCAATTATTTTTGCACGCTTCCTTGGGGAAATATCCATTTTCAATACACGAAAGCAACACATACTCACAGAGAGCAAAAACTAACATCCACCTGTCACACACGAAAGTTCACAACCGAAGCTGAAGTGCCTATTTCCTGTTTAAAACCGGTCAAAGCACATTCTTACTATCAAGTTCTAACAGTCACACCACCTCACAGCTGATAAAACCGGTTTACGTGGGTTTCCGACGTCAACTGGCGATCACATTACAATTCTGAGAATAAAATAGCTTGTCCCAATTGATTTGCACGGTATAGTAGTAATAAGAATACCGCGAACTCACCTCGCCATAGCTGACATCCAGTTCGTTGCATATGTCTGGAGAACCACTTGTGAGCTTCTGCTATGCAGCTGTGCTTCGTACATGTCAAAGGGCACTTTTTCCAAAAGTTTACGAGAGTCTGCGCTATGAAAAATATTGTTGAGCTATGCTGAATAGCGAAACCCAACAAATACAAATCATAAGCATCCAACACCCTATATCTCTTGAACACTGGGCTATAAGATGAGATGTGTTAAATAAGTAGAATTGCGATTTAGCTAGTAGAATCAAAGATCCAATATAGATTGGTATGGTGTTGGCCTGGGTCTCGTAAATTCTGGATAAGTTGATAGTACCCTAATCCTAATCTTTTCGAGGACACTGAAAAGATTAAGATACCATCCTTCAGCTGTAATCCTAAACTTTTCATGGGACACTGAAAAGATTAGGATACCATCCTTCAGCTGTAATCCTAAACTTTTCATGGGACACTGAAAAGATTAGGATACCATCCTTCAGCTGTAATCCTAAACTTTTCATGGGACACTGAAAAGATTAGGATACCATCCTTCAGCTGTAATCCTAAACTTTTCATGGGACACTGAAAAGATTAAGATACCATCCTTCAGCTGTAATCCTAAACTTTTCATGGGACACTGAAAAGATTAAGATACAATCCTTCAGCTGTAATCCTAAACTTTTCATGGGACACTGAAAATATTAGGATACCATCCTTCAGCTGTAATCCTAAACTTTTCATGGGACACTGAAAAGATTAGGATACCATCCTTCAGCTGTAATCCTAAACTTTTCATGGGACACTGAAAAGATTAGGATACCATCCTTCAGCTGTAATCCTAAACTTTTCATGGGACACTGAAAAGATTAGGATACCATCCTTCAGCTGTAATCCTAAACTTTTCATGGGACACTGAAAAGATTAGGATACCACCCTTCAGCTGTAATCCTAAACTTTTCATGGGACACTGAAAAGATTAGGATACCATCCTTCAGCTGTAATCCTAAACTTTTCATGGGACACTGAAAAGATTAAGATACCATCCTTCAGCTGTAATCCTAAACTTTTCATGGGACACTGAAAAGATTAGGATACCATCCTTCAGCTGTAATCCTAAACTTTTCATGGGACACTGAAAAGATTAGGATACCATCCTTCAGCTGTAATCCTAAACTTTTCATGGCACACTGAAAAGATTAGGATACCACACTTCAGCTGTAATCCTAAACTTTTCATGGGACACTGAAAAGATTAGGATACCATCCTTCAGCTGTAATCCTAAACTTTTCATGGGACACTGAAAAGATTAGGATACCATCCTTCAGCTGTAATCCTAAACTTTTCATGGGACACTGAAAAGATTAGGATACCATCCTTCAGCTGTAATCCTAAACTTTTCATGGGACACTGAAAATGGGAGTTGAAAATCTTACTACTTGCATATTCTGAAGCATCGGGCGTTGAACTGTTCTCTAGTCTCATGTGAACAGGATTCTGTCTCAACAAAGGTTGGTATGACCCTTCACTTGTTTTGCCCGCGTATGCTGAAAACATTTGCACGACTCTTACAATTACAATTGGTAAAAACAGCAACACACGTATTCTGCAGGGAAAAAGCATCTGCACTGTTGACGATCAATAACTCCGTTTCAAAAGTGTGTGAAACTGCGCTTCTAGTTTCATGACTATCAATAGGAATTATCTGTGCACTCAACTCATCTATCTGAAATGATAAAATTGTTCGTGTTGCCACTTACACGACATATATTATTAGTTAATAATATACATATATATTTTACTCACCTCATCAGCACGTTTGCTAAGAGTTTGCTAATGTTATCATAATGAAATGAACAAAAGAACGTGCTGATGTTATTATGCCCGGTCGGTCGTCTGTCTGTAGGGGCATCTTATCTCTCCACCTATTAGTCAAATTCGTAAAGTTCTTTCTGCCTTTGAAGCTTGAACTGTAAGAATGACGTGATCTATCCCTATTGGTCTTAAATTAACTTCTAAACATATCAAAACATAATTTCTCCGCCAGATATCGGAAATGCAGATCCTATCTGATTAAAATATATTTTATCCTAATATATAATCTGCTACAGCCCTCCTCCGTGCCACTTTTTAAATCGTCATAGCAACAACCGAGAAGCTAATGTTTGTGACGTTGCGCTTAGCTATTCATGTAGGTGACGTCATCACCTACACGCGGTCCACGTGTATACCACTTTGTTTTGTTGTTATAGCAACAAAGAACACAGCTGCTGGTTTGACGTCATCTAATTCAAATCATTTTTTTTATTGAAGGTTTAACGACCACCGTGAGCAACTTAATGGGCTATAAGCAGTCACCCGTCCCTGATTTAGGGTCACTGGTTCCAGGGAAGGGAGAGAGCCAGTGCCGCAAGACAAACACAACATCCATGCCTCACCGGGATTCGAACCCGGACCCTTTTCGGACGAATGATCAGAGGCCATCGCTTAATCCACTGCGCCACCGGGGCGGCATTTCAAATCATTCTCACATGACATCAGACGTCAGAGATGCGTTACGTCACACGGTCAACTCTAGAGATCCGAAATTTTTTTTTTTTTATTTTTCATTTTGGTTGGAGGTTTAACGACCACCGTGAGCAACTCAGTGAGCTAAAAGCAGTCGCCCGTCCGTAATTCAGGGTCACTGGTTCTAGGGAAGGGAGAGAGCCAGTGCCGTAAGACATACACAACATCCATGCCTCACTGGGATTCGAACTCGTACCCCTTTCGGACGAATAATCAATGTACCGTTTATACAGACTGGATCTGCTGATATCAGTGGTAGGTAAGACAACATGCTGGAAATTCGTGAGTGTTGTAGCTGACCAAGTGCATCTTACAATGTTATTGCACTTTTTTTCTGCATGTGATGGAATCTTTATGGATGATAATTCAACAACATATCGTGCGAGAGACGTGCAAGAATCGTTTTATGAACACGAGGGGGATTTCTATTATCTCACATTGTCTACCTTAACCAGCACAGTCTCGTGATCTCAATCCCATTGAAAATGCGTGGAGGATGCTGGAGAGAGATGCTCTGCTTCGATGTCCACTTCCGTCAAGACTGATCGAGTTGCGCGATATTTTTCAGTAGGAATGGCTGTATTTTGAACAAGACGAACTCCTCATGCCGCCCCGGTGGCGCAGTGGTCTAAGGCGTTGGTCTCTGATCATTCGTCCGAAGGGGTCCGGGTTCGAATCCCGGTGAGGTATGGATGTTGTGTTTGTCTTACGGCCCTGGCTCTCTCCCTTCCCTGGAACCAGTGACCCTAAATTAGGGACGGGCGACTGCTTATAGCCCATTGAGTTGCTCACGGTGGTCGTTAAACCTCCAATCAAAAAAAAAAAAAAACAACTCCTCATAGATTCCATGCCGTTTCTCATACTAACCGTCGTCGCAACATAGATGGCCCTACTTGGCACAGTGAAAGCCTGTTATAGCGCGCTTATACAGGTACAAGACAACTAACTACGTTATAGAGATACCTTAGGTATTCGGAATCGGCGTATGTATTTTATTTGGGGGACACGAACGGACCAGCGTTTTATCCGATTCCGCGGTATAACCGACCATGTTATATCCGGTTCTAAATAAAGGTTCAAAAAACGTGCATATTTTGCTCGAGAATTCTGCGGTTTTTTTGTTTTGTGTTTTTGACTGAAGGTTTAACGACCACGGTGAGCAGTTCAATGGGCTATAAGCAGTCGCTCATTCCTAATTTAAGGCCACTGGTTCCAGGGCAGTGCAGTAAGACAAACACAACATCCATGCCTCAACGAGATTCGAACCCAGACCCCTTTCGGACGAATGATCAGAGGCCATCGCTTAGACCACTGCGTTACCGGTACGGATCTGCGTTTATTTTCGTAATATTATTAAATTTAATCGTATGTTCATCACACAATGACATCATTACTTTTCGATACAAAGGGTAGATAGGAGAAAGTCTGTGGCTTCTGAAACTCGATAGCATGGTTTAAATCGTACGCATTTAACGTACTCTGAATGTCACTTCTGCTCTATTTATCGTCATGTAATATCCTCATAAAAATTTCTCATGCATAACCATTAGAAAGAAATCACGGAAGTGAAATGTGTTTCTTGTTGGTGATTTTAGCGTTTGTTCCGTCGTAATGGGAGAATTTGAAACCAAGCCAAAACCTTTTTTTGCCCCTTTAACAAAATCATTCTGCTTGCGCATTTTATGAAAAAGAAAAATGGAAATTGACTCTTTTCCAAGGAGATGTTTCTGTGTACATGCAGCTTTTTTCTGTCCGTTTTCATGCAATAAAAACCTGATAAAAATAACGAAATCTGATCTCGAAGTGAGGATGCATCTTCATTTATTCAGTTTTCTCTTTAAAATAGAAATAAGATAGGAATGTTAACGTTCAACTTAATTACGTTCTTAAAAAATAAAAAAATGTTCTGTTAGCCAGCCAAAAATATTTAAGGTACAGTTTTTAAAGAAGCCGTTTACTTGTTTTTCTGGTAATGTGGTTGGTCTCTCTTATAAGCATCAGACCATGATTGTTTGCATCTATCATCTGTTTTCGTGACGCGGTATCATTTACGTGGTACGCAGTTTAACACTGCAGAACTTTGAGATGGACATATTGATTTTCATCATAGTTAGTGCTAAGATCTTGCAACCCAATGTATGTGTGTGCGTGTAACACTGGAAAATATTTTTTTCTTTTCAAATATCTGTTCCCAGGAGATGAACGGTGGAAATGCAGAAGCTACACCGTAAAAAAAGAATCTGAAATTCAAGGACCACTTTCCGTGATGCCTCTCGTGAATTAATGAAGCATATTCTGGTACAACCTTTCCTGTGAAATGACGGAAAGGGACCACAGTTTCACGATTTTTTTGTACGCCAGGAAAATTCTGAATTTTCAGAAATCTTTCCGTAATTTATTTCTTATGGTAAAAACGAGTGAACTTCGGGCAGTTGAAATGGTAAGTTAGGTCCTTGCTGTTTAATGCACGATCAAAGAACGAGGTCCATGAAACCACGTAACACAGAATGACGATACACTTTAATTAAAACACGTTAAAACTATGTACACAAGCTAAAAAACCTCATCAGATCTTTCGAATTTCCTAGGAGTTCATCCTCAGATGACAGTGACCGTAGTGGAGGCTATGTGGTGTTTATATATACGAAGTGTCGCCAAGAAACCCATTTCAACATGAGAAGAACGCAATTTAGTAAAATCATGCAATGCTCTGATTATGATACGCTTTTCAACATACCAGAAATCATTACTCAAGTTATGAGGATAAATAGGATGTGGAATATATCTCGCTCCTTTGCCTGACCTTTAACCCCATTTCGATGATATTCAAACAACATACTAAAGTTTTGTCGCAATAGAAGCATTTTTAGTCAAATTATGAGGATAATGGCTGTGGAATAAATCTCGCTCCTGTGCCCTGACCTTTGACCCCATTTCGATGATATTAAACAGAATTGGTTCAATATACCTGCAGAACAACATACTAACGTTTTGTCGGAATAGAAGCATTTTTACGTGTTATAACGCATAAGAACAATGGAATGGATCCCGCTCCTATGTCCTGACTTGTGACCTCATTTCGCCCATTTGCAATAGGGTTTGTCCCTCTGGTGGTCTTCTAGCACATGCTAAACGTTCATCGAAGTCGAACCATTTTTACGCAAGTTATGACGCATAAGGGCAATAAAATGGATCCCGCTCCTATGTCCTGACCTTTGACCCCTATTTCGCCCATTTTCAATAGGGTGTGTCTCCAGTTGGCCCCCTACCACATACTAAAATTTCATTGAAATCGAATCATTTTTATGAAAGTCATGGCACATAAGAGCAATTGAATGGATCCCGCTCCTTTGTCCTGATTTGTGAAACCATTTCGTCCATTTTAATAGGGTTCGTCCCCAGGTAGTCCCCTACCACATACTAAAATTTCATCGAAATCGAACCATTTTTACGCGAGTTATCGTGCGGATGGACAGACAAACGGACAAAGATGGGGCATATACGGCTCTTCAACCTACGGTTGGAAAGCGTAAGAAATAAAAATTACATGTAATAGTACTAGGAAAAGTACAAAGTTATTGTTCAATATCCTTAGGGGTTGAGTCAGCTGGTAAAGCCATGGTATTATCAATAAATAATAACTTCCAAGGCTGAGAGATATTCTTCGGCATATCATCATTAAAACAGTAATTGACAAGATAATAAAGGAATAAATTTATTCTTCTCAGGCTGCAATGTGTTTCTTGGCAGCACTTCGTATATATAAACGCCACATAGCCTCCACTGCGGTCACTGTCCTCTGAGGATGAACTCCTAGGGAGTTCGAAAGATCTGATGAGGTTTTTTAGCTTGTGCAGTTTTAACGTGTTTTAATTAAAGTGTATCGTCATTCTGTGCTACGTGGTTTCATGGATCTCGTTCTTTGATCGTGCATTAACAGAAGGGACCTGACTTACAATTCATTTCTTATGTTGAGGGTAAATTGCTGTTTTTAAGATGTGTTAACGGAAAATTCTGAATTTTCAGAAACTTTTCCACAATTGTTTTCGTATATTAACAGAAAAACTGCGTTCTCACTTTTTTCCGTATCCATATGACGAAAACATTCCGGTAATAGGAAAGATTCGCGGAATACTTGAGGTTTTATTGGCTGTTAAATTTCAATCGTCGGTCGAATGATCTGATTTTGAAGTTCTGTCGCGAGATCGGATATGATGAATATCACATCGCATGAAATTTTGCTTGTTGTCGCATCGGATATTCCTTCTCATTTCTCCTAATTTGAGTTCCAGTTATTTTACAATCTGGTGCACATAAAGCCGGTCCTAAATGCAAAAGACAGTTGCACACAGTTTTATTCGGTCATAATCAGAATTGGAAACGTGTCATAAAGTTTGAACCCAGACGTCACATAATTAAGCCCGACATGGACAAATATATCTTAACCCACACAATATTGACAAAAGTCACCGGACACCCCTTCAAAAGCTAATGAACGGATCGGCTGCGTTGTTAAGATGAGCGGTACAGCTGCAAACGGTATAAAAGAAGCCTGCAGCTTGTTTATATACCGAAGACTGTGAGGTGGAGTGAAAATGTTGCTTCGGGAGAGAACTGACTAAGAAAGGAAAGATTGTTGGGTGTTATATTAGTGGGTTGTCCATAAGAGAAACGGAAAGGCGTTTGAGCATACCCAAGTCAACTGTTTTGGATGTACTGAATAAGTGGAAGACACATGGCGTGCATGAAGCAGCAAAACATACCGGCAGATAAAAGAAAATGAAATGAATGCTACTCGTCGTTTAGCATGGTGTAAAGAACATTTATCGTGGACCGTAGATCAATGGAAACGGGTCCTATGGACTGATGAATCCAGATACACGATCCATGAGTCTGATGGCCGTGTGTGGATATGGCGGCAGCCGGCCGGGGAAACGCTATTTGCCACAGTGTACTGTTCCTACGGTCAATTTTGGAGCTGGCAGTGTACTCGTGTGGAGGTGTTTTTCGTGGTATGGTCCCGGACCATTGTTATCGCGGAAAATCGTGTTTACCAGCACATCTACTTCGATATTCTGGACAATTATGCCATACCAAATCTGTTTCAATACTATGGAACCGAGCCTTGTTGGTACCAGCAGGAAAATGTACCGAGCCATAAAGCAAAGACTGTTACGACGTGATTTGACGATAATTGCTTACCGTGTGTGGACTGGCCAACACAGAGCCCTGATCTTAATCCCATAGAGCACCTATGGAATCCATTTGAGCCCCGCATAAGAAGTTTGGAACCAATGCCTACTACTAAGCAACAGTTAGCGGAAGTATTATGTACTAAATCGAAGCGCATACCTATCTCTGTGTTCCAAAACCTTGTCGAAAGCATGTCTCGAAAGGCCAGTTCATGCATTAAGGCCAAAGGTGGACCGACACTGTACTAATGTATGGCAATAAAAGCTATGTTGTGTTTCTCTTCTAGGTGTCCGGTGACTTTTGTCAATATAGTGTATAACATACAGTATATACAGGTCCTTCAAAAAGTCGCTCCGCAGTAGGTATCTTAGATTATATGAAAATCAAACAAATGTATTATAGGAAAGTATGATTTACTCACTTACAGGAAGTGCTGAAATTATCGTCGGTGGTATTTAAGGAGTACGGCGAAATGAATGTAATCAGTCGTCGGCGTACGGACACGTGCGAAAACCCTGAAGAAGCTGCAATGCCTGTACATGGAAGACGTGTACGATTTCAGCAGTTATCGGACTTTGAGCGAGGTCGTCTAGTCGGACTCCGCGAGGCCAAGGTGGTCGTATCGTCGTATTGCGGAGCGAATTGGACGGGAAGTATCGGTGGTGGTACGATGGTGGCGTAGATGGTCCGAGGAACATTCCCACATGAGAAGATGTGGAACCGGGAGTCACAGACGGACTGATGAGCGGACCGATCGACGCATAAGAAGAACGGCGTTGTCAAGCAGAACATCCACTGCGACGCAAATCCGAGCTGTCGTTGCGCCTGAAGTGACTGTGCGAACAATCCGCAACCGTCTACTGGATGCAGGACTACGTGCACGTGTGCCTCTGGCATGTGTACCTCTGACTCCAGCCCACCGTCAGGAACGGCTGTAGTGGTGTCGCCAACGTCTGCACTGGAGAACGCAATGGCGATCAGTCGTGTTCAGCGATGAAAGCAGATTCTGCCTGGGAGCCTCCGATGGCCGTATGCGTGTTCGCAGACGCACAGGGGAACGTTTCCACCCTTCTTGCATCCGCCAGCGACACACAGGGCCTACATCTGGTCTCCTGGTGTGGGGAGCGATCAGCTATCACTCCCGTACACAACTAGTGTTTGTACCGGGTACGTTAAACAGCACCTCCTACATCAACAACATCATTCAGCCCGTTGTTATGCCATTTGTAAGGTCGGTCCAATGTGGTGTTTTCCAGCAAGATAACGCACGCCCACACACAGCACGTGCAACGCAGCATGCACTTCAGGGTGTGAGACAACTTCCATGGCCTGCACGTTCACTGGATTTGTCCCCCATTGATCAAGCACGTGTGGGATTTTATGGGACAACGACTTATCCGGTCTCCACGGCCAGCCACGACCATCCCCGATTTACGCGTCAAGGTTGAGGATGCTTGGAACTCAATACCCCAAACTTACATCCAACATCTGTACGACAGACTCCATGCCAGAATTGCACAGTGTGACGCAGTTCATGGCGGTTCAACCTCGTACTAACCATGTTACATGGAAATGTTATTTTTCAGTTTACCAGCAAATACAGCTGTATTTTGCTATAATGTTTTGATCACGTTATCCTCTGTATTCCGTTATTATGCTGTATAAATTTCGTTGGTATCAGACGTCTCCTTCTTCGTGTTCTTTTTTCACTTTCCGCCAGTGTATGTTTCACGGCAACACCAATTTTCACAGGTTTATTGTGAGTTGAAAGTTTCTGAAATGTGGATGTTATTTTCATCATTGCTTCTCAGAAGGGACACTTTTCTTTCTGAGGATAATCTTCCTTCATATTGCACGACAAATCATTTTTGAGTACGCGGGCACCAGCATTTAGCACAAAATTCTACAGTGCGTATTTTAGTTTGAATTTATTTTTTGCTTTTCAAAAGTGAAACGGAAACAAAACCGGGTCGAAATCGGGTCAGAAACACCTTGACCCGAGTCATGTGACCCGCGGACCCGTTGACCCATGATCCGTTTTTATATCTGGGCATAACGTACAGTACATTTCAGTTGCATTTAGTATGGTAAATAAACGGCATTTTTCACTTAAAAAAGAAGTTCTAAAGTTAGCAATTAACACGTTAATCAGCTTTTTTACATACGTTTTCAAATTCTGTGTTGGAAGTGGTCTCCACTTGCCTCGATACACTTTTCCACTTGCCGAAGTATGTTCAGGAAAATGCTCCGTAAGTCGGCGATTGAAACGCAGGCGACCTCTTGCCGTTTGTTGGTTTTCAACTCTTTCAACGTTCAAGGGTTGTTGCTTAGACTTTCCCTTTTAGCGAGATCCACAGGTAAAAGTCGCACGGTGATAAGTCGGGAGAGCGGGGTGGCTGTTGATCCTTACCTGATTGCTCTTCCCTGAGTAAAATTACTGTAGATTCGAATGAGTGAACGATCAGATGTATAGCAAGTAGCTCCATTTTGTTGGGAAAAGGCATATCTGAGTTCATGTGGAGTCAAGTGGCTAACAAACTCTTCGTAAATCCGTAGATAAAAGTCTGTATTCACATTCCCCTCGAGAAATATGGATCCGATGATGCATTTGCCTGACACTCCGCACTGAACACAGACTTTTAAATCATGGTGTGGTTTCTGTTGGAACACGTGCGGGTTTTCAGCAGCCAGTGTCGTGTGTTCTGCGAATTGACATACCCCCGAAAGGTGGAACCAAGCTTCGTCCATTCAAATGAAGAGAAATGGGTCAAGCAGTCCTTCAGAAACCATCTTCAAGAGCCACGACCGGGTTTAGATGAAATGTGCACCCACCCCACACCCCACTCCTCTGCTACTCATTATTTTGCTTTTATGTATTGGAATTTTGTGAGAAATTTTTGGATGATTAGAAAATCAAATTTTTGTATTTTATTTTGAGCCGCCCCCGGTGGCGCAGTGGTCTAAGCGCTGGCTTCTGGTCATTCGTTTGTGAACCGTCCGGGTTCGAATCCCGGTGAGGCATGGAGGTTGTGTTTGTCTTACGGCACCGGCTCCCTCCCTTCCAGTAACTCTAAATTAGGGACGAGCGACTACTTATACACTGAGAAAAACAATTTGGTAATTCAACAAAATGTTTTGTCGATATACAGTCACGAAATTTTTTTGTTGAATTTGAAAAATTATTTTGTTGAAAATTATTGTTAATTTAACAAAATTTATTGTTATCACGACAAAACGTTTTGTTAATTTAACAAAATGATTAGGTCGATTTTTGAGAATTTGTTTGATCCAACAAAACATATGGTTATCATGACAAAATGTTTTGTTGCAGCAACCAAACATTTTGTCATGATAACAACATGTTTTGTTCGATCAAACGAATTCCCAAAAATCGACCTAATTATTTTGTTAAATTAACAAAACGTTTTGTCGTTCAATTTTGTTAAATCAACAATAATTTTCAAGAAAATAATTTTGTAAATTGAACAAAATTTTTTGTTGTTGACTGTATATCGACAAAATGTTTTTGTTAAATTAACAAAACGTTTGTCTCAGTGTAGCCCATTAAGTTGCTCACGGTGGTCGTGAAACCTTCAATCAAAAAAAAAATCTTAATACCTCGTATTTCCAAACCTGAACTTGTATCTTTGCCCTCTCCCTCACCCCGCAGGAAAGATTCTTGCGTATACTCCTGCTCTGCGCACCCCCCCCCTCCACTCACAGTACTGGAATTTTGTTAGAAATGGAAAGGAAACCAAACACGGGTGTTCGGCTGAGGTGCAAAACTACAGCATTTCTCAAATAAAGAGTAGGAAATTTCAAACTGCATACCACAGGACTCTGTCTCTCTCAATTTTTGGCTATAAATAAAATACGGCAAAATAATAATTAATGTTTAATTTTTACTAAAGTTTGCAGTCATTGGCACCAGATCAGTGGGAAAAAGTTGCCCCTGAAAGATTCGTCCCTGGGCTGTAGCCCGGTCAGCCCCCTTCCCCTAAATACGGCACTGCCAAGAGCCACTGAAAGTAACGGACACGTTTTTCCTTAGCAAGTGCGCTTAATTCCTACACAACACTCACCCGATAAGGCTTAATTTTTAAACTATGAAATATACGCTGAATTGACCTACGAGTAAAGCCTGTCTGCTGGGATAAACGACGTTGGGTCTGCTTTCGATACCATTTGATACGTCGGTGACAGCTTCCGGAGTGCGCACAGTTCACTCTCTGTGCGTTAATGACATAACTAGTTGTGCGCCATTTCTTCACTAAGTCTTGGATCGTTTAATATCGCAGGAACATTGTCACGAGGATATTTTGCTCTAAATCGTTCACGAACCAAAACGAAAGAACGTATGCAAACATACTTCTCCACAATAAAAACGCGTTGTTCAATTGAATACGGCATGACTCACACACAGACTGTCTCCTGGAGCGTGGAGGATCACTGAACTCCTATGCGCATGCGCGACAGCGTCGAATAGTTTCCAGCAGCGAACTATAGTTTCCAAATAGTTTCCAGCAACTGTAACCCAAACCGCTTTTGTCTCCTGTTTGATGTGCCCATATATTGTGTTACCGTAATTGTAACAATGGAGGCGGGGTACAATGATCCAGCAGCGAGATCAAAAATGTGTTGTGCAACCCCAGCCTTAATCTCAAAAGATACCAGCTGCACGAGCAAAAGCAAGAATGCTCTTGACTCATACTAAACAGAGATCACTTGCTCTCAAGTTATGTGTTCTAGCCTAAGTGCTGCAGAAAAGTCACAGTCCCAAAGAAAATGCAAGGAAGTCTCTTCTTCTAGATGACATCCTCTGCAGAGTGGATCCTCTTTCACTCCAATCAAATGAAGGTGCCTATTAAGACGACAGTGTCCTGTAAGTAGACCAACAATTAGTCCAATATCCTTTTTTGGTTGTTTAAGGAGCTCCTTAGCTCTATGAGGTAAGGGTCCTTGATTAAGTTCCTTTACCTACCTCTGTCCCTTGGTAGCATGCCAGATGTCAAGCTGCGTAGTCCTCAGCAGCTATTTAATTAGTCCTCTAGCCACATCAGAGGGTAGCCCTAATGCAGCCTCTGCACCATAAAAAGCCTGCTCTGCCCCCTCTTTAGCAAGAAGGTCAGCTTTCTCTTCACCTACAAAACCCTTATGTCCTGGCACCCAGAACAGTTGCACTTTGTTCCGGTCTGCCAGTTTACATAGGGTCTGGAGGCAGTTCCAAACAATTTTGGATGAAATGCGGCACTGATGAAGTGCCAGTAAAGCCGCCTGACTGTCTGAACAAATCTGGATACGCACGTTGCGATACCCTTTGACCAGACATTCTGAGGCACATGCCAAAATAGTATACACCTCAGCCAAGGCTTTGGCATGAACCATAACCTCTGGATATGCAATACTGCCCTACTCCATTGTGTTACCGTAAGAAACCGGGTACTTAAATTATTGTACAGGCTATTATTATAGGATGTCTATGTTATCAGTCTGTGAAGTCCTTAAAACAAAGCTCTCCAACAGAATATAAAATGACTAATTCACTCGCATTAATGACAAAAAATCATCATCGCGTAATTACAGTTGTATCTTGAACTTGTATGTGATTAGCGAGTCTTTCCGGCTTAGTGGTTAAGACGCACCATTTTATTGTGCTATCCCAAATGACCTCCCAACGAATCTCCCTGCGGCGTGAAGATTTTTCGAAATATCTATATAAATACGGAAAGACCCTAAAACCCTAAACAGACTTTTCTGAAATAAACAGAATTGCTGAGTTCTGGAAATCTGTGAAAATACGGAAGTTAAAGAAAACGGAAATTCGGTAAACGACGGGGACCTTCCCGTAACTTTGCTGCACGTTATTTTCAGTGAATTCATACTACTTATTTTTACAGGGTAGTCTTCCGCGTAGCGAAATTAATATTTTCGCCAATTTGCAGTGCAATGTTTTACATACATCTGCAGCTATATACGTTTTTGTTGACTATATTTCAACCCTTTAACCGGCTGGAACGAATTAACGGGGGGTTAGCAAAATGGGCTGAAATCAGCCCAAACGAATATACACGGTCGAGTCACATTATTGTGACCACCAGCTAATATCCAGAGTAGCCGCCGTGTGCAGCGCGGACAGCAGCTAGACGGGCTGGGAGTGACTCAACAAGGTGCTGGAAGGTGTTCACAGCTATGTGGAGCCATACTGACTGCAGTGCGTCTAACAGCTTCTGGAGGGTGCGTGGTGAAGGATCCATAGAGCGAACAACACGATCGAGGTGGTCCCACAGATGCTCAATTGGGTTTAAGTCTGGGGAATTATGGGGCCAGGTAAGTACTTTGAAGTCTTCGTCGTGCTCTTCCAACCACTTTCGGACATTTCAAACTATGTGACAAGTTGCATTGTCGTGCTGGAAGATCTCATCCGTCCCAGGAAAGACAATCGGCATATATTGCAAAGTACGACTTCCACGCACAAAAGTGCGGAAGGACACATTGACATTTAATGACTTGAGCGTGTGGTGAGTGATGAGGAGAGTTGCGAGAGAGATATCGAAGGAGGAGGACATGGCGAGCTTTGGCTAAGACAACAAGTTCAGTTTATACCGCGGAGTGTATTCCAGTTGATGTTTTTTGTGTAAAGTAATAAATGTTTTGTGTTGTGATCGAGTGTCTGTGATGTTACAATATGGGTGTACGTGGTCTGCAAGGATGGATTCATATATAATTCGGTTCATAGTGCCTTCCACACGTATGAGTGGACCCAGAGAATGCCACGAAAACATTCGCGAGACCATAACGCTGCCCCCACCAGTTTGTGTTCTTCCAGCAATGGTTGAAGAGTGTTTGTTCTGTGACGTTTCTCGCCTTATACTCCAACATCCATCCGTTCGATGAAGCAGAAAATGTGCCTCATCAGAGTAGGCAATCCTTTGCCAATCAGCGGAGGTCCAATTCCGATACTGTCGTGCAAATGTAAGCCTTTTCTGCCGATGCACGTTTTGTTAGCATAGGTGCAGTGACCATCTGTCATCATCGCAGCCCCATATGCAGCAGGGTTCGCTGAGCTGTCGGTTTAGACACACTTCCGGTAAAACCCCTGGTTCATTCGGCCTGTGTATTGCTCCACTGCAGCCTGTCGATCGGCCCTCACGTACCTTCGTAGCCGACATTCACCTCTCACGTCAGTGACACGCGGTGCTCCGCAGTTTTCACGTCTCTTATTCGCAATGGTGCCATTTCTCCAAACATGATACACTTTAACCACAGCAGCACGCGAACTGTTCACAAACGTCGCTGTTTCAAAAATACTTGCACCCTTAGCCCGAAACCCAATAGTCATCCCTTTTTGCAAATCTGATAAATCGCTCCATTTATTCATGACAGTAACGAGTGATATGTCTTCTGAATGTTTACAGCACACCTTATATTCCTTCCAAGCCAGTTCACGACACGTGCCTTCTTTCATTGGCTACGCGCCGTTGACGTCGAAAGTAGGAGGCGGTTACAGTAATGTGACTCTACTGTGTATTTGCTGTCTAAGAAGTCGGTGTTAGGTTAAATATGCATTTATTCAATACTCGGAGTGCAGAAAGAGAAGTGAATCGTGAAATGATTATATACAAATGAACACCTAACAATTAGGCAATGAATTAAAACTACATACACTTACTAAAGCGTAAGATAGAACGGGAGGATGACAAGTAAACAACAATGTGAATGTCAAATAAAGAGGACAGAGTGTTCAAATCAGTACAAAATGTGAATGAGACTTTCAGGCCATCAATCTGGAACCAGTTGAGGTATTAATTCTATAGTCTGTGAAAGTTGGGAGGCGTTTCTATATTAACAGCGTGATCATGCGCTAATTGTAAACGAAACTTTAGTCGAGCTGTGAAGTGTTGAACAAGCGTTCGCTTGCCACAGTAAGAGTAGGCACAGTGGAGTTTTCCGGATGCATCAGATGATGAAGGTAAATTACAATTTTTACAAGCGTGAAAATATACACACACACAGGTGGGAGAGAAAAAGCAGGATGAAGATCCTGTAGTAGAGTGTAATATGTGACAGCACCCAGATTTCCTTGACAAAGATGGTGTGCAATACGGAACATGAGGTTAAATACAGGAAGTAAGACAAGACAATATCAATAGGCATGTTCAGTGTCTTCCGGGACATTACAGTAGGCGTATTGTGGAGAAACAACAAGCGTCATCCGATGTAAGACTTGAGGAACAGGGAGACGGCGATGTGGAAACAGCCAATGAACATTCTTCTCACGAGGTCCAACAAGAAGAGAGTGTGCAGCAGACCAAACAGCCATCAGTGAGGCAGACGGAACAGTAGGGATACGCATTGGTGGCTGGCGCGTGCAGAAAAGATTTCATACAGAGTTGCACAAAAGACGGGACACATCGCAGTTCTGAGTAATACTGATGAGAGGACTGAACTGGCGCACCAGAAAGAGTTGCTTTCATTCGTTATTCAAAGTAGTCATTCAGAGGAATGATCGACCCTAAACCTTTCTGTATGGTTATCTGCTAAAATAACTATACAAATTGCGTCGAACCTAGAAATGAGCGAGATATTGCTTGTTTCTAAACAGTGGCATGATGTCGGTGTCAGGTGGACAAGCCCATTCCCATCAAAGCCTGGGACGTATAATACAGAATAAAGGACTAAACTGGAGTGCTTGTAACACGTGACAGATTTATAGAGGGTTTGGGCAAAATAATGTGAACACCCCGGAAAAGAAAGTTTTACGTACTTTGTAGGATGTGGAACCAGCTTAGGCACTCAAAACCGCTTGAATACCCCTTGGAATGGACGCATACAAATCCTCGATGGTGGTTGGTGGGATGTTGCACCATTATTCATGCAGAAACTCTTTGACAGATGCAGGAGAAGCATAACGGGATCTTACTCTTTTTTTCCAACACAGATCACTGTGGCTCGATGATGTTTAAGTCTGATGATTGGGGAGGCCAAGAAAGGTGCGAAAGGTCCTCCTCTCCTGATGTATCTCAAACTATGATTGGACATTCCGAGCTCTGTGAATTGGGGCGTTACCCTCTTGATAGGTGTAATCCCCTGTAGGAAACAATTCCTGAGCCATTGGATGGAGTTGGTCGGCCAAAATGGTTCAATACGTCCTACCAGTAATCCACCCTTTCAAGGTGATGAGGGAGACCTGCTGGAAAACACGATATGACCGCACAGAGCATGAGAGAACCACTACCATTCTGCCCTCTTTGGAGTAGACAGTATGGGTTGTACGCTTCTGACGGTGTTCTCCACAAGTAAACACGTCCTGCGGTGGGGAATAGCGTAAATATGGATTCATCCGACAGCATTACACACTTCCATGCATCGCTAGTCCACGTTGTGTGCTCCTGGCACCACTGCCGTCGCCTTTATGCATTCACCCGGGTCACCGTAGGTTTCGCAATAGCAGCTCTGTCATGAATATCTTGTTTATGCGGTTCCCTACGCACTGTTTTCGTTGATTCGGGGAACTGGAGATGCAGATTGAGCTCCGCACTAATTCTCAGTGCCGTGGCCTTCTTATTACGGGTAAGAAACCTCTTTAATGCTCTCCTGTCTTTATCAGTTAACGTCGTTTCCCGGCAGCTCTGGTGTTTCGCAGACGAGGTTTTGCCACGAACATAGTATGCTGTCGTGACGCTTGACACAGTAGCTCTGGATACACTCACTTCCCGGGCAACTGTCGTCACGGAGGCACCAACTAGCCAACCACCAGCAATTAGCCCTCTTTCGAAGTCCGTTAAGTCACTCATTTCGTCGTCACTCTGAAAGAAATTCCGCAACAAGACACTTTAAATGCACTTAAACAGGCCCTTGAGGTTTTAACAAAGCTGTTACAACAAAAAAGTGGTGGATATCTTTGCGTGTTGCAGCGCACGCAGCTGCATTAAGTAATGTCTCTGAGAGTAATGTTTACATTATTCTGTCCAACCACTGTAGTTCGTACTGCTGAGATAGGAGGGGAAAGGAAAATTGTTTTGCCGTTCGTTTAGTAAAAACGTGCCGCTACAGGAATATTTCCATTTGGGTAACGTAAATAATTTCGAGTATCATTTGAGGGACATCGGCCGCTTAAAGGGTTGATCGTCGGCCTCTTTCTTTTTTCCAACTACGGAGGGTTGCCTAACCGTAGTTGGAAAAAAGAAAGAATCTGGCATGTTGCAAATGTATGTGAATCGATGAATAGCGTATTGCACAGTAGTTGTGTGATTGAGATTTACATGTTAATACAAGAGCTTGTTATCAAGTGTCACCGGATTAATTACGGCTTGATGATTATAGTGTATTAGTTACCTGAACTTCCCATGCGTAGAGAATAAGCAGTTGATAAACAAATACATCGCTCTTTAAACGTTTTACTAACACAAGTCACCTAAAAATTGTTATTCGGCCACTGCTGGGGAATCTAATCCCAGATTTCTCGATATCCAGCCGAGCGGGTTAGCCTTATACCACGGTGGCCAACAATCCACGGCGCTATGTGTGCTTTTCTGCCAGCTTCTGACATCATAAATCCGTAAGATGGGACCAGCTACTGAGACGTCTCAATCTGATGGGCATTAACGGCACTTCCCTAGCAGTGGCCGAATAACAATTTTTCGGTTGCTGTGTGTTGGTAAAGCGTGGAAAGAGCGATGTCTTTGTTTATTCACTGACGCCACGTATTTGGAGGATTTTCACTTTGGGTTTCGGCAGTTAATGTTACACTAAGTGCTGATTTTTTAGCCAGGTCTATTTTATTGACTTAGTTACTTCCATACTTCTAAGAGCCAAAATATTGTGACCACCTGTCTAATATATGGCCCTCTATGTGCCACCAAAACAGCTCTTACGCAGAGAGAAATAGACGCTACAAGATTTCCGAAGCTGTTTTGTGGTATCTGGTAACAACACGTTATCAGAAGATCCTTTAACTCTTATAAGTTACGCGGTTGAGACGTCGCTGATCAGATTTGCTGTTCCAACACAAACCACAGATGCCCGACTATCTGGGGAATTTGGGGGTCATTGCAAAATCTGAAAGTCTTCCTCGTGTTCCCCGAACAGTTTTCGAACAATACGGGAAGTGTGGCATGGTGCATTATCTGCTGTAAGAAGACACTACTAGAGGGGAAAACCGTCGCCATGAAAGGATGTACCTGGACTGCAATGATGTTTGGGTAGGAGGTAGACATCATAGTTTCTTGCACATGAATGACTGGACCCATGGTTTCTCAACAGAACATTGCCCAAACCATTGCACTCCCTGCACCTTCTTGTTTTCGTCCCACAGTGCATCCTGGTGCCAACACTTGCCCCAGGTAAACGCTGCACACGTACCCGGCCGTCCACATGGTGCAACACGAAACGAGATTAACCGGACCCGACGACTTTCCTTCAATCATTTAAGGTACAATTTCGATGCTTGCGTGCCCATTGTAGGCGCTTTCGACAGCGAATCGAGGTTAGAATGGGCACTCGGAGCGGCCTGGGGCTACGCAATTCCATTTTTTAGCATGGTTCGATGTTCTGTGTGTTGTTAAACATTACTCTCGTCACCAGCATTCTAATTACTGGCGAGTTACGCCACAGTAGCGCTTCTGTTGACCCGAACATACGGGATAGCCTTTGCTTACCTATAGCATCGATGAGCCGTGATCTGCCCACATATTGCTGGCGGGTCATGGTTTTTACCTCCTCGGACCATTTTTTGAAGGTAATAACCACGGATGATCGTGAGCACTCCACAATCTTTGCTGTCTCGGAAATGTTCTGTTCCAGTCGTCCGGCCTGTGTAATCTGGCTTTTGTCAGATTCGTTTAAGTCTGCTGCCATTCCCACATGAAGAACAAGAATAAAACTGATTAACCAACGAAATAGTAACACTATACTAGTGATCCGATTTACTGGCGTAGAAAATAGACTCATAAGCGTTTCCAAGCTTTCGCACATCAACCAGATGGCGTTTTCAAGGAAGTTAGACAGAAACTGCAAACTGAATAATAAAACGCTTTAACAATTTGAACGCGGGAACTTGATTTGAGAATAAATAATAAATAGATACGACGTTATATTTATTTAAATATGCGAGGCATCACGTAGGTGGTGCGCGGCATCCTGGTAGAGAGAAGGCGTTAATTGAAAAACTAGTTCCAAATTCGTGGCAACTCGATTGAGGGGCTATCATTGCAAGTATCGCTGTTGGTCATGAATATCCCAAATGGCTGTAAATTAAGGGGTAGGGTAGGTAGTTAATTTCTTGTATCATCTGTGACGTGCCTGCCCCGCAGGACGCACACGACATAAAGGCAGATAGCAGCGAGAACGAACGTCTGCATAGTCCAGTTGGTAGAGCGACTTGTTCCAGAATAAGAGGACACGGGTTCGATCCCCGGCGTGGACCAAAAATGACGGAGAAATTTACTTCGTTATAATGGCGCCGGAACTTTCTAGATGACCCGACCGTTAAAGATCTCGCAATGGTGTGATGTTCTTTCCCCGCCGCGAGATAGGAAAAATAAGAGAATACCTTCTCCAGCGCTTCGAAAAATAAAGGAGTGTGACGTTGCATTCTACACACGAGATTGACTGGGCGTTCTCAAGTGCACGTTTTACATCGGATGGCTGTCTGCAACGATTCATGGTGTCACGGCTGACCCGTGAGCCATGCTCCCGGCCCTCTTTCGGAGGGGGAGATGCCGGCCCCGCAGGACTCACACGACATAAAGGCAGATAGCAGCGAGAACGAACGTCTGCGCAGCTCAGTTGGTAGAGCGACTTTTTCCGGAATAAAAGGACTCGAGTTCGATCACCGGCGTGGACCGAAAATGACGGAGAAATTTACTTCGTTATACATCCCACGTAGGAGTAGTGGACTTGAATTTGACTTCTCTGCAGAGTGCCGTGGCTACTTTATCGTATTTTGTGTCCCTTTTATGTTCGTTGACTCTGATTACAAACGAACGCTTGATGATTCCAATGTAGTACCGTTTAGAGCCGTCCGGATACTGTAGATAGATCGCATAAACACCTGCTTCGCAGGAGAGAGAAGTGGTTTTTACTATTTCTCTTTAGCATAGTATATAAAGACGCACGAGACCTTATGCCGAACCCGTAGTTCATCTTATTGAAGGTTTTTTTGAGTTTGTAAGACACATTTGGTCTACTGTACTACATTATACGATACTACATTGGAATGACCAAGCGTTCGTTTGGAATCAGAGTCAACAAACATAAAAGGGACACAAAATACGATAAAGCAGCAACGGCACTGTCCAAAAAAAGTCAAATTCAAGTCCGCTACTCCTATTTGAAATGACATAAAGAAATTAGCACCTACTCTACCCCTAAATGCACAGCCTTTCGGGAAACCTTCGAGATCATTACCAACAACGATACTTGCAATGATAGCGTCTCACTCGAGTTGCCAAGAATTTGGAACCAGATCTTCAAGTAATGCCTTCTCTCTACCAGGATACCGTGCGCACAACGAACGTAATGCCTTGTATCTTTAAATGAATATAACGTCGTATCTATTTATTGTCAAGTGAAGTTCCCGCGTTCAAATTGTTAATGCTTTCTATTATTCAGATTGCAGTTTCTGTCTAACTTTTTGAAAAGGCCATCTGGTTGATGTGAGAAAGCTTGGAAACGCTTATGTGTTTATTTCCTACGCTAATAAATCGGATCACTAGTATAGTGTTACTCTTTCGTACATAATTGGTGTACTGTTCCTCGTTATCAATCTGATTAGCACAGCTCAGTACAGGTGTTATGTACACCATTTGATGACCTTCACACGTGCCAGCGTTTAACTGCAGTTGCTTTAAATTACATAAAGACGCGCTAATCATAATGTCTTGGCGCTGTATGTCCAATGAACTTATTAAGAATATTATTAGTTTATTTTATTCATCATTGAGTTAGAGAAGGACACTAACTAGCTCATTCATCTACTAAAAGTAACCTTCAAGAAATGAAAACAGTACAATTTGTTCATGTAGGTCGCAAAACACTGAAACAAACAAAGAAGAATTCTCTCCTGCTGCTGCATGCAAAAATATGCAAATACATCACGTTCATTTTAAATCAGCGTACTTAAGCCAAACAGAATGAGAAAATTTATGTGTAAAAAGCTTGTGAAGTAAAGAAAAGCGCAGAAAATGTGCAAACAGCAATATATGGCCTGCAGCAAAAGCATGGAATCGATCGATAGAACAAACACTGAAACTTTTCGGGTCTACGCAAGGCAAAGCGTTCGTTTTTCAAATCAGAAGAATGCTTCTTCAATATGTAAATATCATATTCAGCACTGTTAACAAATTCAGTGAATAGTAAGACAATTGAAGAGAAATTATGATATAAAGTATTTGGGAAGTGTCAGCTCTTATCTGGGAGCACGAAGCTGAGAAAAATAAAAATGGAAGTTGCAAATACACTACCGGATCAAACGTAGCTAGCCTACACACAAAATCTCTGAAATTGTAAAGGTATTAATATAGAGCTGTTCCATTCTTTGCTGTTATCACAGCCTTTATTCTGCTGAGAAGGCTGATTTTGGTACATTGCTACGGGAATTGCTTTCCCCTCAGCCATTGCTCAGGTCAGTCACTGATATCGGGCGGTTTGGCCTGGCTCTCAGTCGTAATTATTCCCAAAGATGTCCCATGGGGTTGAGATCGGAGCGGAGCTCAGTCAAATTATTCCACATCCATCTCATCAAACCATTAACTGCACGCAGAACGCTTTGTGGACGGGGTCATTTTGCAGTTGGTAAAGGAACTGGCCTTTATCGAATTGTTGCCGTAATGTTGGGTGCACAGAATTGTCATTCTCAAGAATGTCATTACAGGCCGCCGCGTTGAGATTTCCAGGCAGCCCCATAGCATGGCGTTTCCTCCACCAAACTACACAGTTGGCCCCACACACTCGAACAGGCAGCGTTCGCATGGTATCGTCCATAGCCAGACACGTCCGTCGGACTGCCAGATGATGAAGCGTGATTAATCACACGAGAGCACGCGTTTCAGTCCTCCAGAGTCCACTAGCGCCGAGGTTTACACCACTCTAACCAACGCTTGGCATTGATCTTACTGATGTTAGGCTTGTGTGCGGCTGCTCGGCCATAGAAACCCATTCCTTCATCTTTTGAGGAACCATTATGGGGCTGGGGTTACTTCCAGAGGTAGTTTGGAATTCTGTGGTGTGTGTTGCAACTGAGGACCGGCGATTTTGTCGCACCACTCCTCAGAACTCGGAGATGTCGTTTTACGTGGCTTGCCAGGTAGCTATTACGTTTTTGTTGCTCCTGGGAGTTTCTAATTCGCAATAACACCCCTTACAGTTGATTGGGGAAGCTGCAGCAGGGCAGAAATTTTACGAACTGGCATGTTGCTGTTGGAAAATAAGTCATAAGTACGTCTCACAGCAGTCGCAAACATTGTTTCCGCGCGCGGAGGGAAAGTTGTGTATTATTTCTAACAGCTCTGCGTTAAGGGCTAACAGACTGTCACGTGATCAGTTCGTTTATAAACACCTGGCGAGAAAAACAACCCACCGATGTTCCCACTCGAATTGGGCCGTTCCTTCTGGTGCGATGTGTGTGTTTTGTTCTTTGATATTCCATCCCAGCAAAAACAGTATTGCTGGCCCAGCACTATGTTGCCGCTGCCGAACCGTCAATGAAATGTCCGGGCGGCCAACAGAAGGGCCAGCAGTTCAGGCCAACAGCTGGCCAACAGTTGGCACCCCATCAGTTGTCATATGCCACAACAGGGCCATCAGTGGTCCATCACAGGCAGTAGCTGCCACAAGTGGCCCTTCAGTGGCGCTGCAAGCACGTGCCAGAAATGATGGCTAGCCTAATGTGGTCCGCTAGTGGGCCGTTAGTGGCAGCCAGAAACCACGTGACGTAACTGGTGGCTTGCCGAATCTTGTCCGCCAATTTCCCAGTAGTAGCCATAATAATAATAAAAAAAAAGCAAGGGTAACTGCAGTTTCCTAAAGCTACAATTTTTTTTCTACCCTTACGAAGCTCGTGAATTAACGCACTGCGATGGAGAAATTTTCTCAGCAGACCGGAAAAACGCCCGTTCGTATCTGACTAGATTCGATCCTGGACCGTTTGCATAGAAGCCGCGCTCGCTACCGACTGGACTAATTCACGACACTCGGGTCCGTGCTGGAAGCTATCTGTTTGGTATGCAATTTGTAATCGGAATGCTTCCCTCTTTCATTTTACAATATTGAAAGGTATTTTTCATAAAAGTCAGTTTCATATAATTCATAAATTAATTTTTTCAACGTAGCGATAGTTTTTTTTTACCTCAAGGGAACTTCACTCATTTTCAAGGCGTGTACATACTTAGAGTCGCTTTCCAAAGTTTTGTACTGTCCTTGCCGTCTTGAAAAGAGATTGTTTAATAAATATATATTTACCCGGGTTCATGTCACATTCTGTTACATTTTTAACGTTGTGTCTTTCCTTTCCGTTGTCCGAAGCTACATTTGTTTTAAAGAGTAAAAGATATTTTATTTTACTTCTCGTTATTTTTAGAAGCGAATTCCTCCCAGTCTTGTGTATTCAACCCATGGATGTGTACACCACATAGCGTTGCTTTTCTTTTCTTTCAAATATTTAATAAATTTTGTACGCGTATAATTCTTTTTTTCCCCAACAAACGCTGTTTTAATGGTTTTCCAGGATATGTGTTTCAAGCGGTTTCAAATTTTTTCTTGTTATTCATCCACTCCATTCCATGAATTGTTATTCATGGGAATGGAGTGGGTGTATTTCATGGCTGTAATCTAGTATTTCACGGCTTAATCTGATATCTTCGTCGACGTAAAATTTCATTAGGAAATTAATTCGCCTCTCCACATATGAATTTTTTCTTAACATCCACTAAAATAACACGATGGCGATAGCGTCGTCTTCAACTAACTGGTACCATGAGAGACACAGCAAGTGTTGCTTCTGCGCATGCGCAGTCCCGATACTACCACCTGCTGTTGGGGGTTGCATTGGTTGCCAGCAACGGGCCACTAGTGGCACTTGCTTGGAGGCCCACAATTCACGGCGATGCTGCAGGGCCATTAATGGCTCGCCAACTGATAGCGCTGCCACCAACGGACCACTACCGGGCCGTGAGCGGCAGATTTCAGCCAGCAGTGACCCATCACTGCCAGCTGGTGGCCAGCAGTTTCCCAGCACTTGTGTTTTTGCTGGGATGTTTATTTTAACTTTAATTTATACCCTCGATGTGGATCAGGAACACCAAACAGCAGTAATCGCTTTCCACGTTAATAAATGAGACACGGAAAAATTCTCATCGGCCGCCACCTGGAATCGGACCCAGGGTCTTCCAGTTACGCGTCGGACATGCTACCGGCGCGTAACTGAAAGACCCTGTAATTTTGCGTGGCTCATTTATTAACGTGGAAAGCGGGATCTCTTCTGTTTGGTGTTTACTTTAACATTTTAAGCGGCCGATGAGCCTGAGCCCAAATCGTGCCAAAAAAAATTATGAGCTCCCCAAACAGAAATCTTTACATACAGGCTGAGTTTTATCTCAGTAATACCGCCATAAACCTTTCACAGGTGAGAAGCGCTCTTTTCTATAGTCGTTTATGCTTTGCTCCATGATCTAAGGCACGGTGGGAAAGATTAGTCCCCCCCCCGACACGGATATCATGCCACTGTGTAAAAACCAACCAAGCAAAAACAGTCTTACTGGGCCAGCACTATGTTACCGCTGCCGAAGCGTCAATAAAATGTCCGGGAGGCCAACAGAGAGGCCAGCAGTTCAGGCAAACAGCTGGCCAACAGTTGGCACCCTATCATTTGCCATATGCCACAACAGGGCCATCAGTTATCCATCGCAGGCAGTAGCTGCCACAAGGGGCCCTTCAGCGGCCCTGCCAGCTCGTGCCAGAAACGATGACTAGCCTAATGTGGTCCGCTAGTTTGCCGGTAATGACAGCCGGCAGCCACGTGACGTAACTAGTGGCTTGCCGAATCTTATCCGCCAGTTTCCCATTAGTAGCCATAAAAAAAAATCAAGGATAACCGCAGTTTTCTAAAGCTACAATTTTTTTCTCTCCCTTTACTAAACTTCCGAATTATGGCACTGCCCTGGGGAATTTTCCCAACAGACCCAAAAAGCGTTCGTTTGGGTGTCGGAGCTGAGCTCTCTACCGACCGGACTAATTTGCCACGCACGAGCGTGTGCTTGAAGCTCTGTGTTTTGTACGGAATGTGTAATCGAATGGTTCCCTCTTTCATTTTACAATATTGCGAGATATTTTTCATAAAAGTCAGTTTCATATAATTCATAAATTTATTTTTTTAACGTAACGATAGTTTTTTTTGTTTACCTTAAGGGAACTTAACTTATTTTCAAGGAGTGTACCAACTTAGAGTCGCTTTCCAAAATTTTGTACTGTCCTTGTCTTGAAAGAAAATTGTTGAATTTATATATATTTACCCGGGTTCATGTCACATTCTCTTACATTTTTAACGTTGTATCTTTCCTTTCCGTTGTCCGAAGCTACATTTGTTTTAAAGAGGAAACATATTTTATTTCACTTCTCGTTATTTTTAGAAGCGAATTCCTCCCAGTCTTTTGCATTCAACCTATGGATGAGTACATTATATCCACATAGCGTTGATTTTTTTTTCTTTTAAATAATTAATAAATTTTGTACGCGTAATATTATTTTTTTTTCAACAAACGTTTTTTTAATGGTTTTCCAGGACATTTGTTTCAAGCGGTTTCAAATATTTTCTTGTTATTCACCCACTCCATTCCATGAATTGTTATTCATGGGAATGGAGTGGGTGTATTTCATGGCTTAATCTGATATCTTCGTCGGCGTGGAATTTCATTAGGAAATTAATTCGCCTCTCTACATATGGATTTTTTTCTTAACATCCACTAAAATAACACGATGGCGATAGCGTCGTCTTCAACTAACTGGTATCATGAGTGACACACAGCAAGTGTTGTTTCTGCGCATGCGCAGTCCCGCTACTTCCACCTGCTGTTGGAGTTGCATTGGTTGACCGCAACGGGCCACTAGTGGCACTTTCTGGGAGGCCCACAATTCACGACGATACTGCAGGGCCATCAGTGGCTCGCCAACTGATAGCGCTGCCACCAACGGACCGCTACCGGGCCGTGAGCGGCAGATTTCAGCCAGCAGTGACAAATCACTGCCAGCTGGTTGCCAGCAGTTTCACAGCACTTGTGCTTTTTCTGAGAGACTCAAACAGCTTCTCTCTCCTTCCCTAAGTTCGTGAATTTTAGGAGCTAATCAGTCAGACAGGATTAGTGTCAGTCATCCTCCTAAATAGCAGCTCTCAATAAAAACGCTAATGAAACAACAACGCTTTCTGGTGCGTAGGTTTACTTGTTCCAGCCGCGTAGGGTCCACTTCTTAAACAACACATATATTCGTTCGAGCTGATTTCATCCAATTTTTCTACCCACGAGTTAACTCGTTCTAGTCGCTTAAAGGCTTAACTGTGCTGTACTTTCGAAACTCCATTTATTCCTTTAGTGTATTATGTTGTGTGCTATAAGTAAAACTTTAGTTTTAAGTGCTTCTTCATCTGTATTCGATTATCTTACTGAAAGGTGAATCATTGTATTCACGTAGAATAATTTCCGAAGGATCCAGTCCCTCCATTGCAACATAACGTTATAAGTGCATCAAAAAGGCAAGTGTAGAAACCTAAACATTCCCTTTTCATATCGCACTACAAGAGTTCCTAAGATGGCATCCTATGACAATGCCATGTGGAAAGTCACCAAGCTCCGCCGTACGGCCCATTCTACTGACCATACTTGTATATGATGTTTGCCACGCCACGTGGGTCTTTTTATCCCAGCTGAGAGGTCACAGATGTCCTATTGGTATATAAGCACACCGAACAGAAAATTAGTCACCCCTCTCAGAACTTACCTAATAACGGGTGACGGCGCCTCTTGCCTTGATAACAACATGAATCTGCTGTTGTGGAGACTTCACGAGGTTGTGGATGTATTGAACATCGATTTGCAGCCTCACGTGCATCAACTGGTTCTGAAGTTCCGCAAGCGTACGCGGGTGCCTATCCGGCGTTTCACCTTCTGTTCCAAATGATCCGACAGATTTTCAATAGGATTTAAATCTGGGTATTTGGCGGGCCACTCGAGGTGAGACAGTGTTGCTGATTGTTCATCGTGCCACTCAGACACAGCTTTAGCCCTGTGCACGCGGCAGTTGTCGTCTTGGAAGACAGGAGTGGCAATATCATGCTACTCCTGGAGATGTAGGGCAACGGGCAATACTTCGTCATTCAGAATGCAGAGGTACGCATGCGGGTTCAAATTCTTAGTCACTGCAACGAGAGTGCCCATTTCGTGGTACGAAAAACATTATAGAACCCCCTCCAGCTTGAACAACACCTTCGACACAATCAGGATTAATGGCTTCATTGGGCCAGCTATGCATTCGTCGCCTTCCATCTTTCGAGTACAAACAAAAACGAGATTCTTCAGACCAAAGTACTCGTTTCCAATCCTCCACAGTGAAGTTTTGGTGTGTCTAAGTCCATTGATAACGTGCGACTTTGTGACTTACTATTAAAAGAGGTCTGTTCCCTGGTAATCTGCTCCAGATGTCCATCGCATGCAGTTCGCGTCGCAGTGTCCTTTCGGAAATTGGTTGGAGTGGATTTTCATTGACTGCTTGGAGCAGATGTTGCCTGGTTTAAAACCGATTTCCAGTTACTAGGCGTGAAACACGGTGGCGCTCCCAGTTGGTGAGAATACTTTTCCGGCCACAGTCACGTCGCCGATTTTCAGTTGACTGGGAATCACACCACTGTTTGTAGACCCCCTGGACACGACGCTTCGACACACCAATAAATCGGGCGACTTCATTAATTAGGGAAAAGTGGCAAAAAGAGCCATCGGCCAAACATGATGGCTCCTTTTTGCCACTCAATCACGCCTGTCTTACGACCCGTATTGCAAACTAAATTCAACACACCGTTGCTCTTCACCACTGCACGAAACAGAAATGATCTTGTAGACTACGTCAGTGCTTTTTATCTCCCAACAGTAATATCACGGCGCCCTCCGTGCAACCGAAAACGTCCTACTCTCATTTCAGTTAGGGGTGACAAATAATTTTGTCCGGTGTGGTTATACACTATTTACCAACAAGTAATTGGACACCTGTGATAGCAAAGGAAAACGAAGTTTATTCACCTTCAGTAGTTGGTGGAGCGTACACGAGCGGCGATTACACCTGCGACCCTCCGGGACATACGCTCAACCAGACGTTGTACGACGGCTAGAGGTATTTTCTTCCACTCGGCTTGGAGAAGACAAGTCAGTTCCTTCACCGATTTCGGACGGTGGGGGCACTCCTTAAGTCGACGCTCCAACTCGTCCCAGAGGTGCTCGATAAAGTTAAGGTCAGGGCTCTACGCAGGCCAGTGCATTCGATTAACCCCATTGTCACCATTGCGCTACGTGAGATGACGTACTAATAAGATGACGCACAAGTCAAATCGACAATAGAGCAGCGATATTCCTGCTGGTGTAATTTAGTTGGGAGAACAGCTCGTCGGGAGTAAAAACGCGGATTCAAATGCCACCACCGGAAAAATGTTGCAAGCTATAGTTTCTTTCCTTGCGTTTGGTTGGGATAATTCAAGTAATACTGTGTGAGCATAATTCGAGAAACAAAATTAGATTGTTTCAGAGAGTTGTCTGTAACCCATCTAAGCTCAGAAAATGAAGCGCAGACGAAGCCTCCTACTTCAGTGCGAAAGCTCTGCAAATATTAAGTGTTTGTATTTATGCCATTAAATGAGATTTTAGAATTATACACGGTCGATTAACATTATTGTGACCACCAGCTAATATCCAGAGTAACCGCCGTGTTCAGCGCGGACAGCAGCTAGACTGGCTGGGAGTGACTCAATAAGGTGCGGGAAGGTGTTCACAAGTATGTGGAGCCATGTTGACTGCAGTGCATCTGATAGCTGCTGGAGGGTGCGTGGTGGAGAAACCATAGAGCAAACAGATGCTCAATTGGGTTTAAGTCTGGGGAATTAGGGGGCCAGGGAAGTACTGTGAAGTCTTCATCGTGCTCTTCCGACTACTCTCGGACACTTCTAGCTGTGTGACACGTCTCATTGTCGTGCTGCAACATCCCATCCGCCCCAGAGAACACAATAAGCACGTATAGGTGTACGTGGTCTGCAAGGCTGGATTCATAACGAATTATGTCCATAGTGCCTTCCACAGGTGTTAGTGGACCCAGGGAATGCCACGAAAACATTCCCCAGACCATCATGTTGCCCACCAGCTTGTGTTCTTCCAGCATTGTTGAAGAGTGTTTGTTCTCCGATGTTTCTCGCCTTATATGCCAACGTCTATCCGATCGATGAAGCAGAAAAAACGTGACTCATCGGTGAAGGCAATCCTTTGCCAATCAGCAGAGGTCCATTTCCCATACTGTCGTGCAAATGTAGGCCGTTTCTGCCGATGCCCCTTCGTTAGCATAGGTGCAGTGACCATCCGTCTGTATCGGAGTAGGGTTCGATGAACTGCCGTTTAAGACGCACTTCCGGGTCCTCTGTTTCATTCAGCCAGTGAGTTGCTCCATTATAGGGTGTCGATCGGCGCTCACGCACTTTCGCTGAAGACATTCACTTCTCATATGAATGGCACGTGGTGCTCCGCAATTTCCACGTCGCTCATTTGCAATGGAGCCATTTCTCCAACCATGATACACACAGCAGTACGCGAGCAGTTTACAAATTCCGCTGTTTTAGAAATATTGCCACTCTTATCCCAAAAAAACGATAATCATCCCTTTTACAAATCACACAAATCGTTTCTTTTATCCATGACAGCAACGAGTGATATGTTTACAGAATGCCTACAGCACACCTTATACACTCTCCAAGTCAGCTCACAACACGTGCCTTCTTTCATTGGCTACCCGCTGCTGACGTCAAAAGTAGGAGGTGGTCACAATAATGTGACTCGCCTGTGTATGAATCTTGCGTTCCTATTGTTTTTTGCTTTTCTCTCTTTTGCGACGTTTTCTTGTTTTTTCCGTGTATCCCAGATTTAGAGGATAATAAACAGAATAGGGAAAGAAGAGAATTATGACCTCTGAATAAACCGGACATTCATGCTTGACAGAAAGGCTGATCTGTGTTCTCGGTCGACGTTAAAGGTTACTTCTTATTCATTCGCAGGCAAAAGAAAGCAAAATGAGTTAAATGCGAAAATGTCTAAAACTCGGTGCAGTGATCTTCCACGAACAAAATACCTCAGGGTTGTTAATCGTAACACAAGATAATGCGCTGTTGTTTTTGAAAGACAATCTTTATTCCCGTGATAGCTTTATCCTCGGCGCAAATGTTTTTCCTCCCACAGACTGTGATTTTTACTGCAATACTTAATGAGAAAACCTTTCTTTTTATTCCCCAAGAGATTTCGTTCTTTTCAGAATTTTTAGAAAACACCTCTCTAATAATTTTGCTCTTTTACTTCCGGAAATCAAAACTTTTCTTCTTGAACGTAAATCGATATTTCCAGCATACAAGAAGACGTAATAGTTCCCAAGAAACAACGCAACATTAGTTCGCTTTTGGTTGACTCATTCGAAAGATTGAGACAAAGAAGAGATAGAAAAATTTGAAGCTCAGCAAGTACTTTGTGCCTTTGATTAGCGCGGTACTGTAGTCCAATGTTTATTGAATACTTCCTGTTACATTGTACAAACGCTCATGTTATCTTTCAGAATTCGAAATAAAGGCTTGTCTTAAAAAAAAAAAAATACAAGCTAGCCTAAAAAATTCATGCTTCATTTAGCAGGTTCTATAGGAGTTTTTGATATTTCATTCCACTGGTTGGCTTTCCACACTGTCGTAGTGATGTTTTTGACAAATGCAGTTCAAAGTAAGATTTATGTGCACAACGTTGATTAATTTGAAGCTGGAAAGCTAGGGTCTAGCAATGACCTTCTGCGTAGTGTGTTGTCATAGTGTGAACGCATTTTTCATCACTTTTTTTGACCTCTGGCAACAAGTGAAATGTGCTTAGCCTCTCAGCCCAATGCTGAGCCAAGGGAGTTCATGTTGGATCCACTTTCCCACTATTTTATTTTGTTTGAAAGTTTTAACGACCACCGTGAACAACTCAATGGGCTATAAGCAGTCGCCCTTCTCTAATTTAGGGCCACTGGTTCCAGGGAAGGGAGAGAACCAATGCCGAAAGACAAACACAACATCCATGCCTCACCGGGATTCGAAAGCGGACACCTTTCGGACGAATGATCAGAAGTCATCGCTTAGACCACTGCCTCACCAGGGAAGCTCCACTATTTGAATCTTTCCTATGACGTGCAGCTGTCCAGCCATACTCGACTGTTCCACTCCTAACTGCATTGCCAGTTCGTTGGTCTATACTGGTCTGGGTCTTCGTCCAGAAGAGTTTAAAAATCTACGCTCTGCATCTCTTTTGGACGTCAGCTACGCTGCCTGTCCTCCACGTTACAATCATAAACTGGGCTTCACAAGCCACTAACGACATGTGCTTACTACTACAACTGTCTTGGTTTATGCCGAAAAAATCCACTCACGTGATTTCGCTGAGGTTTTCCCGATATTTAACACGAACAGCAACTAGTGACGAATACGCAACTTGTCGGTCAACGTGAAACTAGTAATGAATATGCAGCTTGTCGGTCACATGCAACTAATGACGAATATGCAACTTGTCGGTCAACATGCAACTAGTGACGAATATGCAACTTGTCGGTCAACATGCAACTAGTGACGAATATGCAAACTGTCGGTCAACATGTCTTAACTAAACTCACCACAGCACAAAATGTTGACCAAAATTCATCCGTATGGCTTACGACATGGAGCGCATGAAAATTATGCATAAACATGATACTATTCAACCGGTCAGAAACGGAACCTTCCTAACGCTGAAACGGAAATAGCAAGAGAGTAAATGAACGTTGTAACAACGAACTCAGATGAAGGGAACAAAAGAACTCAGATGAAGGGAACAAAAGAACTCAGATGAAGGGAACAAAAGAACTCAGATGAAGGGAACAAAAGAACTCAGATGAAGGGAACAAAAGAACTCAGATGAAGGGAACGCTTTCGCAACAAGAAAAATGATGTGTTTTCTTTAACATTCTTTCTTACAATTCGTTTTTTAAAATATGGACAGTCTTGAAAATTTGCATGTTGCGTTTAGCTACAAATTATAAGTTTTAATTTCTCCTTATTGTCGTGACGCCCCGGACCAATACCGGCAACGCCCTAGGGCGTCGCGACGCACAGATTAGGAACCTCTGTGTTATCCTATGTAAATTTTAGTTTATTCCCGTTAAACATTTTCTAATCTTAACGCTATGCTTTCTTTCTCGATGAATGTCGATTTAGCAACATGACGATAATTCAAAAGTGGAGGATGTACGTGAAAGTGAGTGATAAGAATGCTGTTTTACGATTGTATCGAAGAGAGAGAGAGAGAGAGAGAGAGAGAGAGAGAGGGTTTGAGAGCTCGGAGAGATTTGTTATGAGAGCGATTCGTGACAATTGGTGTTGCATGATTAGAGTTGGATGTTTTACAAATTGACTGAATCGCTCACGTTGTATGTTTCACTTGCTTTATCACTCAAGTATCAAATTGTTGTCGAGTAGGTAAAACATAAAGAGTATCCTGTGTTACGAGAATCTGCAGTATTCAGATACTGACACGATATTTGGATTAAGCATTAGAATTATATTCCGTAGCTGACCTTGTTCTAACCTAGTAGGTACATGCGCGTATTAAGGATCAAATAGACATATGCTGTAAGCACAACAGATTTTATGCCAACTGGCCATTAATGCCATTCAGTGCATAATTAGCTTTATGTTGTTTAATTAAGCTACGCAAAGCACGACTTAAACTTTACAGGAGATTTCAGGAAGAAAAATAAGCTTTAGAGTGAAGTACGTCAGGGTGTTTGGTGTAACGTATACAATTAACAAATATCTTCAACTAAATAACATCAAAACACTAAAGAATTATGTTTAACAGAAAGGAATGTTTGCTGTAAGGCACTTTTGATAGGCTTTGTACGAAGATTTGTAGGCGAATAAATCACGAAATATGCTAAAGATCTGAGGAGCGGGACAACAGCACTCGGTAGGGGTAAAAAACTGCTACTTTAAAAGTTTCGGTCTTCAGAAAAATCTGGCAGACGAAATTTTATTTGATTGAGTACTAGGTCTAATTTATTCTAGATGATTACTAAGTAACTTACGACGACATTTAGCAGCGGAACGGGAATATTATACAGCAATGCCCGTTTCTAACGAGGAGCTGGGGACCGAAGAAAATCTTTGTTAAATACGGGCGCTTTATAAATCCGTTTTGGGGTGAAAAATTCCACCATGTCAAAATTTTTACGTGTGATGATAAGCGTATGCATTTACAATATATACGAATTACAATTAGATTTCTAAGGTTTAAATAGTTAAACACAGCTGTACAAATTAAAACAAAATAAGCACTTACGTGAATATATACTGAGAGTACTACACTCCGAGTCGCCGCCCCGGTGGCGCAGTGGTCTAAGCGATGGCCTCTGATAATTCGTCCGAACGAGGTCCGGGTTCGAATCCCGGTGAGGCATGGATGTTGTGTTTGTCTTACGGCACTGGCTCTCTCCCTTCCCTGGAACCAGTGACCCTAAATTAGGGACGGCCGACTGCTTATAGCCCACTGAGTTGCTCACGGTGGTCGTTAAATCTCCAATAATTAAAAAAAAAAAAAACTATACTCCGAGTCAACCTAAGAGTGAAGGGTACGAAACAGCTACCTCCGCTACGAAAAATAGTTCCTAGCATTTAGAGCGAAAAGCATCAGAATTATTGCTTAGAATCCTTTTTTGTTGGCTCAACAGTTTATCACACAAAATTGCTATCTAAAAAAAATTCTAGAAGTTAGAGTTCTTTCAGAAATAAATTTGTTCTGAGAAGTTGCTGAATCAAGAGCTTCGCACTTTCAGCTATTTCTGCCCACTTGGGATACAACTCGGACAGGGGGAAGGGGTGGAAGACCTCTCCCAACATTAACAACACAGAGACAATAAATTGACAATCGGGGAAACTCGAAGGCAGTAGGGTAAGCAGTTCGGCCTCCACCAGACACCCCACTCACAATCCCCACTGCTTGTGAGATGCGTGAGTGGGGATCAGAAAGAAAACAGTAGAAGAGCACATTAACGCGGATGGATACCGTTCTTGCAATCCACGACGAGATGTGATAAGGCTCTACCGCCTTTCTCAGTAGTACACTTTTAGGGTGAATCGGAGTATAGTAATCCGAATTTCTTGTGGTAGAATATAAATCAAAGCAGATGGCTTTTTCAAGGAAGCTAGACAGCTAACTGCAGACTCGATAATAGAACACTTCAACAATTTGAACGCGGTGACTTGACTAGACAATAAATGAATAACCGTAAATGTGATTAGCCATTCGTAGAAACGAGGTCACGCTGGTTGGGCACGCGGTACCGTGGTAGAAAACACAGCATTATTTGAAGAATTGATTCTAAATGCGTCGCAACTCGAGAGAGACGCTATCAATGCAAGAGTATGAAGCTAATTTCTTTACATCATTTCACATAGGATAAGCGGACTTGAACTTGACCTCTCTTGATAGGACAGTGGCTATTTTACCGTCTTTTGTATCCTTTTTATGCTCGTTGATTCTAATTCCAAACGAACGTTTAGTCATACCGATGTATTATCTCCTGGAGCTCTCCGAATATTGTAGTGTTGTTATTAATATACTGAGTGATCACTGAATTATGACTACCTACGTAATAGTCCTCTTTTTGCTCACAGTATAGCAGCTATCCGACATGACATCGATTCAATAAGTTGCCGGAAGCAGTTGGGAGGTATGGCCAACGAAGCTGTATGTAATGTGGACTATAATGTAGATATGGAAGTGTTTGGTGTATCCAGACGCTTGACATGCCATTCCATAGTGTTCCACAAATGCTCTTTGGGATTGATATCGGGGGGCCGCCCCGGTGGCGCAGTGGTCTAAGGCGCTGGCCTCTGATCATTCGTCCGTAAGGGGTCCGGGTTCGAATCCCGGTGAAGCATGGATGTTGTGTTTGTCTTACGGCACTGGCTCTTACCCTTCCCTGGAACCAGTGACCCTAAATTAGGGACGGGCGACTGCTTATAGCCCATTGAGTTGCTCACGGTGGTCGTTAAACCTCCAATAAAAAAAAAAAGATATCGGGGGAGTTCGGAGGCCAATCAATATGCTTGAAGTATGACCTGTGTTCCTCAGACCATTCCTGCACAACATGACCTGTGGCTCGGCGGATTGTTATCTTGAAAAACACCGTTTTCATACGGGGAAAGTGAAACAATGCTGGGTGTACAGAGCTAGGAAGCAATTCACGATAGAGGGCACCAGTTATACGTTGTTCTACATGCACCAGGGGTCCACGTTCCTGCCAAGTAAACATGTCCCATACCATACATCCGCCTCCACTGGCTGGCGTCGCGGAGACCATGCTGGATGTGTCCAGTGCCTCATGTTGTTTACCACCTATTCCGTGCGCTTGACAGTCATGTGCAGCTGAAGCGATTCTGCAAATGGGACGCATTGGAAAGAAAGCTACAGAACATTTTCATCCGTAAAAATACTGAATTCTACAGGAAGTATATTTTTGACCTGTGGCGATGTTGGAGTAAGGCGCTGGAGATTAATTTGACGTATGAAGGTTGTGAAAACACAAGTTTGTCCGCGAACGGTATCCCCTCACTCCGGATCTGGAGTACGTCGCTCTCCCAACTGAGCTACGCGGACAGTAAGTTGCTCTTCCAACTAAGCTGCGAGAACAGTAAGATGCTCTCCATACTGAGCTACGAGGACAGTAAGTTTCTCTCCGAACTGAGCTACGAGGACAGTATGTTGCTCTCCTAACTGAGATACGAGGACAGTAAGTTGCTCTCTCAACTGAGCTACGAAGACAGTAAGTTGCTCTCCCAACTGAGCTACGAAGACAGTAAGTTCGTCTCCCAACTGAGCTACGAGGACAGTAAGTTGCTCTCCCAACTGAGCTACGAGGACAGTGAGTTGCTCTCCCAACTGAGCTACGATTACAGTAAGTTGCTCTCCCAACTGAGCTACGAGGACAGTAAGTTGCTCTCCCAACTGAGCTACGAAGACAGTAAGTTGCTCTTCTAACTGAGCTACGAGGACAGTGAGTTGCTCTCCCAACTGAGCTACGAAGACAGTAAGTTGCTCTTCTAACTGAGCTACGAGGACAGTGAGTTGCTCTCCCAACTGAGCTACGAAGACAGTAAGTTCGTCTCCCAACTGAGCTACGAGGACAGTAGGTTGCTCTCCCAACTGAGCTACGAGGACAGTGAGTTGCTCTCCCAACTGAGCTACGATTACAGTAAGTTGCTCTCCCAACTGAGCTACGAGGACAGTAAGTTGCTCTTCTAACTGAGCTACGAGGACAGTGAGTTGCTCTCCCAACTGAGCTACGAAGACAGTAAGTTGCTCTTCTAACTGAGCTACGAGGACAGTGAGTTGCTCTCCCAACTGAGCTACGAAGACAGTAAGTTCGTCTCCCAACTGAGCTACGAGGACAGTAGGTTGCTCTCCCAACTGAGCTACGAGGACAGTGAGTTGCTCTCCCAACTGAGCTACGATTACAGTAAGTTGCTCTCCCAACTGAGCTACGAGGACAGTAAGTTGCTCTCCCAACTGAGCTACGAAGACAGTAAGTTGCTCTTCTAACTGAGCTACGAGGACAGTGAGTTGCTCTCCCAACTGAGCTACGAAGACAGTAAGTTGCTCTTCTAACTGAGCTACGAGGACAGTGAGTTGCTCTCCCAACTGAGCTACGAAGACAGTAAATTGCTCTTCCAACTGAGCTACGAGGACGGTAAGTTGCTCTCCCAACTGAGCTACGAGCACAGTAAGTTGCTCTCCCAACTGAGCTACGAAGACAGTAAGTTGGTCTCCCAACTGAGCTACGAAGACAGTAGGTTGGTCTCCCAACTGAGCTATGAGGAGAGTAAGTTTGTCTCCCAACTGAGCTACGAAGACAGTAAGTTGCTCTCTCAACTGAGCTACGAGGACAGTAAATTGCTCTCCCAACTGAGCTACGAGGACAGTAAGTTGCTCTCTTAACTGAGCTACGAGTCTCGCTGCAGATTCGCCGTCGTAACACATGTTTTCACCTCTGTAGTACGTCACATCATCTCCCTCTTAATTTTTTTGTCTTTGAAGCGTAGTAGGATTTTTTCATTAATTCCAAATAATGTGTGGAACAAACGTCACACATTTTTCGAAGAACCCAACGGCCAGTGGATCCATTTTGCACAATCGGGCGCCGATGTCAAAACACAAGTTTGTCCGTGTCCCCTCACTCCGGAGTAAGTCGCTCTCCCAACTGAGCTACGCGGACGGAAAGTCTCGCAGATTCGCCGTCTTGACACATGTTTTCAACTCTGTAGTACGTCTCAAGGTGCATCCTTGTGAATATGAGGTGGGTTTTTTATGACGACATTAGAACAATTTATATGGTTTGATATTTCCGTAATTTAATGCTATTTTATTGTTGTGTTGCTTTAAGAAGAAACGTAGAAGTACTTTTTCTCAAATATTTAACAGTTTAATAATTTATTTCGAGGCACATAGTATTTTAAGTATGACCTTTAATTTTGACAATTTAAACCACAACAATCGTGTCATGAGCCAAGCTCCGTTAAAACGACACTGGGATATAACGTTATAAATATTGTATTCTCTAGCTTGACGTTACAACTGAATCCTATCGCAGTTTCAGCGCTGTATCTAGAACTGATCCATTGTTTGAGCTACGTAGCTCAGTTTATGCTGTGATCTTACATCTAATCTTCATCTCGCACTAAAATTGGACAACCTAGACAAGAGATTGCGGGCGAACGAATGCAACCGTCCGTTAATCAGACTAAGTCCCGCGTTCTATTAATTATTAAATAACGACAGATTGAGTTTCGTCCTTTGCAATGGCTCTCATTAATATTGAAGCAATAAGTCGAATTCCCATTAGGACATTTCCTGAGCCAAGAATGCAAAACCGAACCACCGGTATATTTAAACAAACATCGCCTCTGATGGCAAATGAAATGTGTTGTTGCCGAAAATTTGAGTTCAGCTTTTGAAAACAAGTAATCGTGTTTAAAGATACATGAATATGCGGAAATGTCATGTCGCGCAAATTGTGTCAGGTTGCAAAAGTGCTCCACAAGCCAATACACAGAGATTCAGTATAATATTCATGCAGTTAACTTAGCTGCTGATAGTGCTCTAATGAAATCAGCTTGTGCACTTGGGTAAACTCCCAGATTCGTCACAATCCGCAATCTCAGTTCCAAACAATCGAAATTATACACAAGTGGCTTTACTCTCCGGCTTTGTCCGGGATTTAGGCTGATTAATTTCATATTCCCGTATATATCACTGAAAAAATCGGTAAAAGAAATGATGCTTGCAAGAAAGAAAAAAGCTGATTTCACAAATTCGG
This sequence comes from Macrothele yani, assembly GCA_039090855.1. NCBI lineage: Eukaryota > Metazoa > Arthropoda > Arachnida > Araneae > Macrothelidae > Macrothele > Macrothele yani. Next base: position 139,955,357 of record CM077027.1, on the reverse strand, counting down.
TCATTATAAATTATTTATTCATAGTGTGATTATTTCAGCACTTGGCCGAACACAACATTTTTGGTTTCTCCTTCATCGGCGACAAAATATCATTTTGTTGGATCCTTTGCTCTTGACATTCCAACATACAGCTGTAGAATCAAACGGACCAAAAGCGTTACGAATTATTTAACACGCGTCCAGGAAACACAGCATTGGAACACTGAACAAAATTCGTTAACAATTTGTTATCGACGATAAAATGCATCACATGCTTTCAGTTTCAGACGTCTTTGAGGGACGAATCTCTGGGATAAAAAAGTTAAAAGCGTAACTTTGCGAATATTTTATGAAACTGGCTGAAATTTTAATGAACTCCATAAATCGTTAATAGGAACATGACCTCCAAATTTCGCCTGAATCGGTAAAAAAGTTTTTAAATTAGCCGTAAAAATTTTATTACCCGTTTCTACGTATATATTTCTGTTTACCGATGAATTAAAAATTCCATGCCTATTTTATAAAGTTTTGACCGCATTCTGGTGAAATTTTGAGGGACTCCTCTTATTACAAATTTATGGTGTTGACAAAAATTTCAGCCGGTTTCTTTAAGATTTCGCAAAGTTCGCTTTTTGCATTTTTTTTACGCACAGTTCTCAATGAACAGAAACACCTGTGGAGGAATGCAGTCACGTGCTTTCAGATTTGGAACAGATAACGATGACCTAGCAAACGAAGCTGACTTTATTGATTAGCTTATTATTTAATTTATAACTCGCGAACGGAACAACTTAAAGATCTTAAAATAGTTGCGTTGACCTAGAAATTCCAGTATTAAAGCTATGCAAATTTCGCAAATTTCAGGATACCACAGTCCGGCGTTCGAGAGTTTTTGCTGCTTCAGACAAACAGACGTTTTGTGTTTTATATATAAGATTTGGTGTTATCTCGAGAATCAGCGCTTCGTCATCATCAGAAATAAGACGCTTTGCCAGCGTCTCGAAGAAACAGCTACTAGATTCAAATGATTAAAAATTTGAACAATTAAATCATGAAATGTTTCATATACACACATTCAAAAAGTCAAAGGGGCGCGGTAGCAACTGTGGCGTAACCTACTACGTAGAACTACGTCAACTGTCACTATTTCACAACACTATCGAACTAGTTCTACGCCCTTAAAGTATTCAGCGAAGGACAGTTGATGTAGCACTATGTTGTCGGTTCCGGTACAGATGCTGCAACGCACCAGATATAGAGTCGAACTCGGGTGAAACGCCTTTGATTTTTCAGATACAAATTTTTTAAGATATAAAACGAACGCATAGTTCTATTTTATTTACTTAAAAGCACATTATGCAATTCATAGTAACTTACGCAGATGATAAATTCATGTTAGTAGAAGTAGAAGGCGTAATATCATCATTGTCAGTAGCTATTGCTAAAATTGTTTCTGAAAAAATCGTTGTTCAGAAACAAATTTTCAAACTCCTTAGTTGACTAGGTATAAATTTGGTGAGAGGTCTCGGGCTTAATGTACTCTTCCTGTTGTTGCTCTTGTTCTTGTCTAGATTCAGAATGCATCGGCGGTGTAAAGCTTTGAGACGTAATACATTTATTATCCAGCGAAGTTGTGAAGACTAGTGATGTACGCTTCTTGTTGTTGCTCTTGTTCTTGTCTAGATTCAGAATGCATCGGCGGTGTAAATATTTGAGACGTAATACATTAATTATCAAGTGAAGTTGTGAAGACTAGTGATGTACTCTTTTTGTTGTTTGCTCTTGTTCTTGTCTAGATTCAAAATGCATCGACGGTGTAAAGCTTTGAGACGTAATACATTCATTATCCAGCGAAGTTGTGAAGACTAGTGATATACGCTTCTTGTTGTTGCTCTTGTTCTTGCCGAGATTCAGAATGCATCGGCGGTGTAAATATTTGAGACGTAATACATTCATTATCCAGCGAAGTTGTGAAGACTAGTAGTGTACTATTCTTGTTGTAGCTCATGTTCTTGTCTGGATTCAGAATGCATCGGCGGTGTAAATATTTGAGACGTAATACATTCATTATCCAGCGAAGTTGTGAAGACTAGTGATGTACTCTTCTTGTTGTAGCTCTTGTTCTTGTCTGGATTCAGAATGCATTGGAGGTGTAAAGCTTTGAGACGTAATACATTCATTATCCAGCGAAGTTGTGAAGACTAGTGATGTACGCTTCTTGTTGTTGCTCTTGTTCTTGCCGAGATTCAGAATGCATCGGTGGTATAAATATTTGAGACGTAATACATTCATTATCCAGCGAAGTTGTGAAGACTAGTAGTGTACTCTTCTTGTTGTAGCTCTTGTTCTTGTCTGGATTCAGAATGCATTGGAGGTGTAAAGCTTTGAGACGTAATACATTCATTATCCAGCGAAGTTGTGAAGACTAGTGATGTACTCTTCTTGTTGTAGCTCTTGATCTTGTCTGGATACAGAATGCTTTGGAGGTGTAAAGCTTTGAGACGTAATACATTCATTATCCAGCGAAGTTGTGAAGACTAGTGATGTACGCTTCTTGTTGTTGCTCTTGTTCTTGCCGAGATTCAGAATGCATCGGTGGTGTAAATATTTGAGACGTAATACATTCATTATCCAGCGAAGTTGTGAAGACTAGTAGTGTACTCTTCTTGTTGTAGCTCTTGTTCTTCTCTGGATTCAGAATGCATTGGAGGTTTAAAGCTTTGAGACGTAATGCATTCATTATCCAGCGAAGTTGTAAAGACTAGTGATGTACGCTTCTTGTTGTTGCTCTTGTTCTTGTCTGGATTCAGAATGCATTGGAGGTGTAAAGCTTTGAGACGTAATACATTTATTATCCAGCGAAGTTGTGAAGACTAGTGATGTACGCTTCTTGTTGTTGCTCTTGTTCTTGTCTAGATTCAGAATGCATCGGCGGTGTAAATATTTGAGACGTAATACATTAATTATCGAGTGAAGTTGTGAGGACTAGTGATGTACTCTTTTTGTTGTTTGCTCTTGTTCTTGTCTAGATTCAAAATGCATCGACGGTGTAAAGCTTTGAGACGTAATACATTTATTATCCAGCGAAGTTGTGAAGACTAGTGATGTACGCTTCTTGTTGTTGCTCTTGTTCTTGTCTGGATACAGAATGCTTTGGAGGTGTAAAGCTTTGAGACGTAATACATTAATTATCGAGTGAAGTTGTGAAGACTAGTGATGTACTCTTTTTGTTGTTTGCTCTTGTTCTTGTCTAGATTCAAAATGCATCGACGGTGTAAAGCTTTGAGACGTAATACATTTATTATCCAGCGAAGTTGTGAAGACTAGTGATGTACGCTTCTTGTTGTTGCTCTTGTTCTTGTCTAGATTCAGAATGCATCGGCGGTGTAAATATTTGAGACGTAATACATTAATTATCAAGTGAAGTTGTGAAGACTAGTGATGTACTCTTTTTGTTGTTTGCTCTTGTTCTTGTCTAGATTCAAAATGCATCGACGGTGTAAAGCTTTGAGACGTAATACATTCATTATCCAGCGAAGTTGTGAAGACTAGTGATGTACGCTTCTTGTTGTTGCTCTTGTTCTTGTCTGGATTCAGAATGCATTGGAGGTGTAAAGCTTTGAGACGTAATACATTCATTATCCAGCGAAGTTGTGAAGACTAGTGATGTACTCTTCTTGTTGTAGCTCTTGTTCTTGTCTGGATTCAGAATGCATTGGAGGTGTAAAGCTTTGAGACGTAATACATTCATTATCCAGCGAAGTTGTGAAGACTAGTGATGTACGCTTCTTGTTGTTGCTCTTGTTCTTGCCGAGATTCAGAATGCATCGGTGGTGTAAATATTTGAGACGTAATACATTCATTATCCAGCGAAGTTGTGAAGACTAGTAGTGTACTCTTCTTGTTGTAGCTCTTGTTCTTCTCTGGATTCAGAATGCATTGGAGGTTTAAAGCTTTGAGACGTAATGCATTCATTATCCAGCGAAGTTGTAAAGACTAGTGATGTACGCTTCTTGTTGTTGCTCTTGTTCTTGTCTGGATTCAGAATGCATTGGAGGTGTAAAGCTTTGAGACGTAATACATTCATTATCCAGCAAAGTTGTGAAGACTAGTGATGTACGCTTCTTGTTGTTGCTCTTGTTCTTGCCGAGATTCAGAATGCATCGGCGGTGTAAATATTTGAGACGTAATACATTCATTATCCAGCGAAGTTGTGAAGACTAGTAGTGTACTCTTCTTGTTGTAGCTCTTGTTCTTGTCTGGATTCAGAATGCATTGGAGGTGTAAAGCTTTGAGACGTAATACATTCATTATCCAGCGAAGTTGTGAAGACTAGTGATGTACGCTTCTTGTTGTTGCTCTTGTTCTTGCCGAGATTCAGAATGCATCAGCGGTGTAAATATTTGAGACGTAATACATTTATTATCCAGCGAAGTTGTGAAGACTAGTGATGTACTTTTCTTGTTGTAGCTCTTGTTCTTGTCTAGATACAGAACGCATCGGAGGTGTAAAGCTTTGAAACGTAATACATTCATTATCCAGCGAAGTTGTGAAGACTAGTGATGTACGCTTCTTGTTGTTGCTCTTGTTCTTGCCTAGATTCGGAATGCATCGGCGGTGTAAAGCTTTGAGACGTAATACATTCATTATCCAGCGAAGTTGTGAAGGCTGGCGATGCACATTAGTTTTCCATGCTCGGTGTAAAAATTTGGATCGATGACATAAATCTCCATCTGTTCTTTCTGTTCAGGCTCAATTGTGCAGTTGAAGTGGAAATTTGTGGCTCTAGAGTCGAACTCGGCTGAAACGCATCCTGGCGCGCGTACTCCTGACGCTCCGTAAAATCCCGTGACCTTTCGGTTGATGACTTAGCGGGCCTTTTCTTATTCCTGTCGTTCTCTTACAGGTGTTTTTTAAACTTTCATTGGTTCTTAGAGTAATTTTCCCTGGATTTTTTTGCGACATTTCTAAATTTTTGTCATTAAATCTTTTTTTTTTTTTTATCTAAAAGGTAAATTTTAAATCCACTTTATTTCGGTTTATCCATAGCTCTCACCGTCAGCTACGGAATGCGAGGCTGAGGTTATCGCTATCATTACCTATTCACTAGTTATCAACCTTAAAACGGCGTGCAGCGAAACAAAGTCACGCACAATTAGCCTAACTTTGTATGGATACTGTATCGAACTGTTAAAAGGTGTAGGGTTGAAATTTATCTTGTTATAAATGGAACTCTATAAACTATCGAATGACGTATTATTTATTACTCTACGATTATTAGTTTCGAAGATATGTGTAAGCGTTCAAAGTGTGAAATGTTTTCTTCGCATTCATGCTCCCGATGTTAACATTTACCAAGCGGGGAGAAAGACGTAGTTCTACGTTAAAAATATTTGAACCACCCACATGTCGGAAAAGGTGGCCAGTATACCATACAGATATGAAGTGCACATCGTGCAAAGAACACAGAATAGGGATACGAACAGGCATTAATTGAAATAAACAGAAAACATTTAACAAAGAGAGCCAAAACAGTCGAAAACACGCTGTTTATGACAGAATATGCGTTACCAAATACACTGTCAGTTTGATGTGGATCTGTTGAAACTTGCTATTCATAAGATTCTCCAGCTGCTCTTGGTTCAGTAAGGATCATTCTTGAACAGCGGCTTGTAGGATCTCCACTAAGATCCTTGGTTGCGGTCTCCTCCATCTCAGAACGTTTTTCCGACACCTCTACGAGTACTTGATGGAGTTCATGTCTAACGAATGTGTTGTCCAGTTTATTCGAGTGATGCCAACGTATTTTTGAGGTGCGTGTTGACCACACGTGCCCGGCGTACTCGGGCGTTATTATTTTGGAGAACTAAATCCACTCCGACCGCGACATGTAGAGGTTGTAAAACATGTGTCAGCATGATGTCCTTGCAAGATGCTGCAGTCATCACGTCTTCAATGCAAAGGAGGGGCGTTCTGCATCTGTGCCTAATCCCGACCTAAACTATGGCGGAACCACAACTATGTTGTATACGAGGAGTGGCGTGTCGAAGTGGTGATGTGTTAGCAGGTTCACGCTAACTCATCACCACTTCGACACGCCATTATACGATTATTCACGGAATCGGACAGATCCCGGTTCCATCTCTGAACAGCAAGGTGTGCCAATTCCCAGGCGTCCATATCAGGTGGGCATTTGTCTACTGGATCCGTGTTTCCCTGTGGCGTGCTGTACTGAGTGTCCCTACTATGGGCGCCTTGGACGCAGATGTGCATCGTACAGCCTATTTCGCACGGTTTACGTCGAGACTTCAGTTACTGTGGTTGATTTCAGGTCAAATGCGGGTGCCGTCATTGTGCTGTTCCTGAGCGCCGTAAGACGAAGATTTCGGTCATCTCTCTGTGTGGTTATTCGAGAGTGGTCTGTCCTTTGCCTGTCGCCCAGATCTCTACACTCCTGGTAACGTCGCCACGTCCTCAGGATGTCATTTTGGCACCACCTGAGCTGTCATGCAATACGTCTCGCCGTCTCTGTCTTCCTTTCCGGGACGTGGTGTATCTTTTTTTATGCTCTCCATCGTTTCACACCGAGAATAGAATAGCTGCGCAACCAGCTGGCAGAAATTTGTATTTTACGAAGAGAGCGCAGATCAGCTACGAGCTGCATTCGCTGGTTCCACTCAAATGACCAATGTAGGGGTTCTTTCTGCTTGTCAGCGTCTTCCTGCTCCCTTCTACTGTTACGTGAAAAGGGTGGTGTTTTAGTATGTGTAGTTCTGTAAGTGGATATAATTTTAACTGCATGCAAAATATTTCTCCATATTATCGCCATCAGCTAGCTGCTGGATGAAGGTCTCCTCATCAGGTCTCTTCCACAACACTCTGCCTGGAAAAATTATCTTCTATGTCTTCTGGCATGCTTTTCACCCATCTCCCACGTAGTCATGTGGGTCTTACCTTGTCTCTTGGAATCCAATCTAGCATTTGAGTTGTCCATTCAATCCATTTGTCCATTGGAATCCAATCTAGCATTTGAGTTGTCCATCCAGTCCAGTTGTCCACTGGAATCCAATTTAGCATTTGAGTTGTCCATTGGAATCCAATCTAGCATTTTTGTTGTCCATCCAATCCAGTTGTCCATTGGAATCCAATCTAGTATTTGAGTTGTCCATCCAATCCATTTGTCCATTGGAATCCAATCTAGCATTTGAGTTGTCCATCCAATCCATTTGTCCATTGGAATCCAATCTAGCATTTGAGTTGTCCATCCAATCCAGTTGTCCACTGGAATCCAATATAGCATTTGAGTTGTCCATCCAATCCAGTTGTCCATTGGAATCCAATATAGCATTTGAGTTGTCCATCCAATCCATTTGTCCATTGGAATCCAATAAAGCATTTGAGTTGTCCATCCAATCCAGTTGTCCATTGGAATCCAATATAGCATTCGAGTTGTCCATCCAATCCAGTTGTCCATTGGAATCCAATATAGCATTTGAGTTGTCCATCCAATCCAGTTGTCCGTTGGAATCCAATCTAGTATTTGAGTTGTCCATCCAATCCAGTTGTCCACTGGAATCCAATCTAGCATTTGAGTTATCCATTGGAATCCAATCTAGCATTTTAGTTGTCCATCCAGTCCAGTTGTCCATTGGAATCCAATCTAGTATTTCAGTTTCCATCCAGTCCAGTTGTCCATTGGAATCCAATCCAGCATTTGAGTTATCCATACAATCCAGTTGTCCAATGGAATCCAATCTAGCATTTGAGTTGTCCATCCAATCCAGTTGTCCATTGGAAACCAATATAGCATTCGAGTTGTCCATCCAATCCAGTTGTCCATTGGAATCCAATATAGCATTTGAGTTGTCCATCCAATCCAGTTGTCCATTGGAATCCAATCTAGTATTTGAGTTGTCCATCCAATCCATTTGTCCATTGGAATCCAATCTAGCATTTGAGTTGTCCATCCAATCCATTTGTCCATTGGAATCCAATCTAGCATTTGAGTTGTCCATCCAATCCAGTTGTCCACTGGAATCCAATATAGCATTTGAGTTGTCCATCCAATCCAGTTGTCCATTGGAATCCAATATAGCATTTGAGTTGTCCATCCAATCCATTTGTCCATTGGAATCCAATAAAGCATTTGAGTTGTCCATCCAATCCAGTTGTCCATTGGAATCCAATATAGCATTCGAGTTGTCCATCCAATCCAGTTGTCCATTGGAATCCAATATAGCATTTGAGTTGTCCATCCAATCCAGTTGTCCGTTGGAATCCAATCTAGTATTTGAGTTGTCCATCCAATCCAGTTGTCCACTGGAATCCAATCTAGCATTTGAGTTATCCATTGGAATCCAATCTAGCATTTTAGTTGTCCATCCAGTCCAGTTGTCCATTGGAATCCAATCTAGTATTTCAGTTTCCATCCAGTCCAGTTGTCCATTGGAATCCAATCCAGCATTTGAGTTATCCATACAATCCAGTTGTCCAATGGAATCCAATCTAGCATTTGAGTTGTCCATCCAATCCAGTTGTCCATTGGAAACCAATATAGCATTCGAGTTGTCCATCCAATCCAGTTGTCCATTGGAATCCAATATAGCATTTGAGTTGTCCATCCAATCCAGTTGTCCGTTGGAATCCAATCTAGTATTTGAGTTGTCCATCCAATCCAGTTGTCCACTGGAATCCAATCTAACATTTGAGTTATCCATTGGAATCCAATCTAGCATTTTAGTTGTCCATCCAATCCAGTTGTCCATTGGAATCCAATCTAGTATTTCAGTTCCCATCCAGTCCAGTTGTCCATTGGAATCCAATCCAGCATTTGAGTTATCCATACAATCCAGTTGTCCAATGGAATCCAATCTAGCATTTGAGGTGTCCATCCAATCCAGTTGCCCACTGGAATCCAATCTAGCATTTGAGTTGTCCATCCAATCCAGTTGTCCATTGGAATCCAATCTAGCATTTGAGTTGTTCATCCAATCCAGTTGTCAACTGGTATCCAATCTAGCATTTGAGTTGTCCATCCAATCCAGTTGTCCATTGGAATCCAATCTAGCATTTGAGTTGTCTAATCGTGGTGAATATGTCTAATAATATGGCAAGCCCACTGCCAGTTGAAGATCTTCATTTTGATCACCATGTCATTCAGACGTTGTCAGTTTCATGATCCATGAGCTCCTTTTCCTATGAACCGGCACAGCAATTGAAAGCTCAATAACACAAAGGACGCCACCGATGATTGTGAGTAAATATACGCACAAGAACACTGCCATTACAAGAACATTATAACTTAAAACACACCGCCAGACATAAAAAATGCTACACCATGATCAGAGCATACGTGTCTGGAGACAAACCGGCTAGTGTACGGATCCTGCCTTTACAGTGGAACGGCACATAGCTCGCATACCGGAAATTACTATCTGGGGGGCCGTACACCCAAGGTTGTCCTCCGCACCACACTCACGGTTCAACGGTGCGTCGATGACATTCTACGACCTATTTAGTTGCCATTCGTGTGGCAGCATTACCGAGCAATTTTTCAACAGGAAAATGCCAGACGACACATGGTCTCTGACGCCCACCTCCGTAATATCGACACACTTCCATGGTCAGCCTGACGGTTCGACTTCTCACCCATTGAGCATGTATGGGTCATGATGGAATACCACCTACGCCCATCCCAGAATGTCGGCGAACTCGTCCCCGATTCGGACACCATCTGGCGTGCTATACCTCAGGACAGTGTCCAACGAAATCAGACGAAACTTAACATTCTTTGGAAAAAAAACAAAAAACGAAGCACCTAGAAGGAATCATCCAAACCAGATGAAAATAGATGTGTGCAATGTACATGCATTGAAAAGGAAATGATTGCAATTCCATAACAGTTGGGCCATTTATTCGGATATAATAGTTACACGAGTGTAACAAGTCAGTACGTAGTAGCGCCTCCTCTGGCTTGGGTACAAGCGGTTACCCGACGTGGCATAGAAGCACACGGTTCATGCATACTGTTCTGAGGAATAGCACGCCAGATAGTGTACAAATTGCGGACCAGTTCGCCGTCATTCCGGGATGGGCGTAGGAAGCGTTCCATCATGACCCATACAGTTTCGATCGGTGAGGGGTTGGGTGATCAGACTGGACATGGAAAGTTTTCGACATTACGGAGGTAGGCCTCGGAGAGCCGTGACGTGTGTGGCCTGGCATTATCCTGTTGAAAAATGTCTCGGTGATGCTGCCTCAGGACTGACAGCACAATAGGTCGTAGAATATCATCGACTCACCGTTGAGTCACGAGTGTGGTACGGATGACAACCTAGTGTGTCCGGCTGTCGTAGGAAATGGCTCCCTAGACAGTCACTCCTAGTGTCAGAGCCGTGTGCTGTTCCACGGTAAAGGCAGGTTCCATGCGCTAGCCGACTAATCTCCAGACACGAATGCGCTGGTAATTCATCGCTGGTCAGTGGAAGGCTGTGGAGTGGTCACATCGAATGTAGTTCCCGTACCGTAAGTGGTTTGTAAACTGTCAGGAAGGTCACGGATGGTTAAGAGCGACGAGTTCGGTTCTGTTCGTGCGGCTCTCACAATTTCTCAATCCTCGCGTTCTGTCGTTGCCCTCGGCCGTCCACTGCCTGCGTGCTGCTGGGATGACACCTTCCCCACCTATTGGCGCCTACATCGTCCGATTGCCGCGTCGCTCCGACCCAAATGCTTGGGGATTCGACGAATTGACTAACCTGCATCCCTCAGCCCAAATATACGTCCTCTCTCAAGCTCGCTCAACTGCTTTTATTGCGCACGGATCCAACGTCGAGGCATCCTCACAGACCGTGGAGGTCAATGCAACGCACTTCTCTGTCACAATTGTCCCTCCGTGCGGGCTTTGCTCTTCATATACCCTCCTCGTTGGGCGGTTCCTATGCTCTATGGCGGACTACTATTTAGTTTTTGGTCTTTTTTTTTACACATTTCCATATTTGGCCCTGAGGTACTTGCATGCGGAGTTTCATCGGGATCAAACGACTTCCCCGGGATTCTTCGTTTTTGCTTTTTTATTTTGGCAAAGAGAGTATTTAGATTGGTAGGTGTGTGCTTTAACTTCTGACGGAATATATGAGTGCATTGAGTGAGGAAACAATATAATGTGTCTTGAGTAATTAGGTCGTATGACGTCCATGCTGCGCTGGCAACACGGCGTGGCATGGAGTGGAACGGCATTGTATACAAACGTTTTCATGCTATCGTGGTCAGCCCAATCTTCAGATCAATAGCCGATTGAATGCATGTGAAAAGTAAAAACAAAATAGCATATCTATGAAAAGATCTGACTACAGCGCATAAAGTGATGAAAGTTTAGGAGCAAATGAAGCAAATTTGGCAAGTATCTGGGCATTATTAGAAAATATCTTTTTAACTCACTTCCTAACTATGTGAGTAATTGTATTGCCGCAATTTGCAGTTGAGGCCATACCACGTACGAATGTCACCCTGATATTAATACATCAAATACACAGGCTGCAAATATATTCATTTATTACTTACTCTATCACGCGACGGCATGATAAAGAAATTTTTTTCATTACTTTTCTCTTCTAAACTTGCTTTTCTCCTTACATTGGTGCATCACATAACAAGTATTACTAAACAGATGCAAAAAATGTAAGTACAGTATAAATTTAAACACACCACTATAACGGTATTCTTAAAAGTAATTATTTCCTGCTTGCGAGCAAAAACGTAATTATTTTGCTCGTACTGAAGAAAAAAAAAACTTTTTTTGTGCAGGACGTGTAGCCATTGAATATAGTCGTGAAGAAGTAAGGGTTTGGTATTATGGCACTCAGAATTTAAGTGCCATAATTCTCGATCTCAGCAAAATGAATCATAGTGCAACGCAAGAAAGGTCTGGCGGTTTTCATAGCAGACTTCTGAATCTCAGTAGAATATAAAAGGAAAATAAAAAATAACTATGTTTAAGAGCATGTCGTTTATCTCTATGAATGCCATCTTACTAGCATTTTATCGTCCCTTCCAAATAGATACCGTACCTCGGATATGGCGTTCCGTAAAGTCATATAAACAGTCGTAACCGCGACAAAGGAAAAATAGTAGGAATCATATATTATAAAAAGTCGTAAGAAAGGGAAAAGGGCAATTGGGCGTGGCAAGGAATGTAAAGATCTCTAAGAGTTTCCTAATGGCCTTTACGCTGAATAGAGCTCATTATTCACAAACATATTTATATTGCTCGGAGAAGATTTCATTTCCCTGCTTATAGCACCACATACAGAAAGAATAAAAAATATATTTTAAATTCATTTCCTTCAAACAATCCATACCTTTTCTGTAAGAACCCAACTTTAATATCTGGGATGCGTGTTTGCGCTTCGTTTCGAACGCTCTTGCTTTTCTGTAGCTGTTAACCTTAAGCCAAGGATGGGCAGTTTTTTGTAGCTTGGAAACAAAAGGTATCCACTCAACTTGTAGAATATAGTTAATTTAAGGAATTGTCTGTAGGTTCTAATCATTACTCTATTAAAGTTAAGGCTTAAATTGACGAAGTAAATTTTTTACTGTAAATCTTACTGAATTACCTTAGTTAAACCCAGGACTGCTTCACTTTTATTTGTAGCTGTAATTAATATTATAAACACCCAGATCTATCTGTCTCTCTGGAAAGCTTGACGTCACAGGAACGTCTGCGTTGCTGCGTCATCACTTATGGATCAATTCGTGTGTGCTCTCGCGATGTCAAAATTATTGCCTGCTATATAATGCACGCGATCACTTTTAGACGTCAAAGTGATCGCGTGCTAATTTAAAAACATTGAATTATTAATGACTCGAGTTCTGTTTTTCCGATCTACAAAATTAAAATTGGATTCTTAATATCACAGTAAGTTGAGTTTGCGAGCGATCACATTGAGATGTCAAGGTGATCGCGTGCTAATTAAAAAACATTGAATTATCAATAACTCGAGTTTTATTTATCCGATATACAAAATTCGAATTAAAATCTTAATATCACGGCAAGTTGCGTTTGTATATTAATTTAATTTAGCACAATTCCAATATTAATTTGTACGCTTTAATTATTTTTTACTTTTTTAATTTAACTAAGTTTCCGAGTTTAGTTCTGATTTTTTTAAACATTTTGCAAAATATCGATTTATCTAAACGCTCTAACCAACAATAAAAACTGAAATCTTGAGATGTCAAAGTGTGCAAGGTTGCATCTAAAAGCAGATGTCGCTCCAATAGCACATTATCGAGAATTTGCATAGTTCCGATTTGTTATATCAGATATCACATTATTTTGTAGAAAAACTTCGGTATGAAGTTTCAAACTAACCGTCGAATAAGACAGTCTATAACAAGCCATGGAGGGAATATCAAGTGTGCCAGAGAAAAAGTAATTTAACGCGAAAAATCAAAGTAAAAGTTATAAAGGCAAGTTTATACGAAAACAATTTTCCAAGTTCAGTGCTGATTGCATTACACATTTTGCAAAATATCGATCTATCTAAACGCTCTAAACTACAATTGTTAAACGTTATATTTTACACAGAATGTTATTTATCACGAGGACTTTTGAAAAACGGAAATAAATAGCATACAATGTTTAGTTCTAAAATGAATGAGTTCTTGCTATATACGTTTTTACTATATTTCTTTAAAGAAATCCAGCGTCCGTTTGATTTGTTTTCAATCTGCTTCAATTAAAATATTCACTCGGTCACAAAACGGACAACATCCCCTATATATTAATATTTATGTAAAGCTTAAGAACAACCACCCCAGGACGGGCTATATGTTAGTTCTTAATTAAACATGTAAGAGCTAATTCAGCACTTTAAGGGTCCTCCATACCTCGTGTAAAATAGCTCAAAACACGCATTTGCAGAACGAAATAACATATCTAAAAAAAGAAAGATAATTTAAAAATCCGGTTTTTTTTAACATGTAGAATAAACATTATACCATCTTTCTACGTTTCTATATTATAGTCATTTTGCGAACTAATATTTTAACTATTATCCCAAAAGAGTAAAATAATGGGCAGATTGACAATTATGTTTAAAAAATTCTAATTTTGATATCTGCTTGGTTAAAAAGCAGAAAAATAATTTGATATTTTCTCTCGAAATAAAAAAATTTGGTAACACATACAAGTGATATGATATATTGATTTTTTCATCAGCATGATGCTGTATTTGTTTCAATTTCGCATTCGGCGGAATTGAAACAATACAGGGTATTGATGACTCTTAAGGGAAGAGGAGAGTGCAATTTTAAAAGTTATCATCTTTCTTTTTTATCAACTTGAAATTTTACATATGCTGAGCATTTCCGAGGAATAATTAGCATTTGTTTACAAGTTTTAGAAAAAGTAAAAAAAAAAAAATTACAAATTTTATAAAAGCTGATATAAATATATCGTTCGTAGAAGATTTCATTATCTACAGTTTTAATAAGTACACGAATTTGCTTGGTAATTTGTTTAGAATTAAATACCCTACAAAATGATGCTATGAAATTTTAATATCTTTCAGACACACTGCACTATAGTATTTTTAACTTTTATTTCTAAAAAGTTGAAATTTAAAGATATTTCATTTTAGGTGGCAAAAAATCCCTACTTAAACAGCTCAAATTATCATTGCTTGAAAAGTTGAAGTTTCGTGAAATATTAAAAATGCATTTCCCAAAAATTTCTACAATGCGAAATATATAAAAATAGCAAGAATTTTTTCACTTAAGATGTTCTTAGCATTTTCTATAATGTTAAGGTTTTATAATAACGAACACGTTTTTTTACTGGTATTAAGAGCTATTTCCGTTCTCGCTAGAAGTTTTAATCTCATCTACTGTTTTATGACTCTCTTTTTTCATTCGTTTCTCTGAGTGATCCTTTCCGTAAGTATTAGGCCTTCCGCATCAAAGATAAATATGGAGAAGTGATGAAAATGGGAACTTAATAAATGTAGCTTGCAGTATTTTTGTGGCTTGGTTGCCATATTGTTGTAATAATATTGCAAAATTTTAAAGACTGTAGCCCATACATGATGTGAAAGATGGGTTAGCATGAAAACGAATTCCAAATTTATGCATTTTAAACAAGAATGGCAGCTTTTGCTCATTTACTTTTTATTTATTTTTTTATTTTTCTTTATCTCACTATTCTACTTGGAAAATGCATATTCTATTGAATAAACAAATATTTGAAGCCAACGACAAAAGTGCACACAAACATTAATGATAGCATGAAATTTTCGAGTAGAATTAGCACGTATGGCCATAAAAAATGACTTTCGTTGCAAAATGTACGCAACTGTTTCGTCGAAGTTGACTTAATTTGATACGAAATATAATTCTTTCAATGGATTAAAATTATGAGGCCTATTTTCTGTAAGTAATGGAAATCGCACAGAAACGCAAACACATGGCAAAGATAATTTTCCAGTGGAACTTCTGCTACTAAAAGTACGGTGACATTGGGAACAATTCTGCCGCCAGGGGCGTCAGTACACATTTCTATTTGAAAGTCCTCATGTTGCTATATGAAGGTTCTCATATTGCTATATGAAGGTTCTCATATTTCTATATGAAAGTTCTCATATTTCTATTTGAAAGTTCTGGTATTTCTATTTGAAAGTTCTCATATTTCTGTTTGAAAGTTCTCATATTTCTGCTTGAAGGTTCGCATATTTCTATTTGAAAGTTCACATATTTCTATTTGAAAGTTCTCATATTTCTATTTGAAAGTTCTCATATTTCCTATTTAAAGTTCTTATTTCTATTTGAAAGTTTTTGTATTTCTATTTGAAAGTTCTCATACTTCTATTTGAAAGTTCTCATATTTCCTATTTAAAGTTCTCATATTTCTATTTGAAAGTTCTCATATTTCTATTTGAAAGTTCTCATATTTCCTATTTAAAGTTCTCGTATTTCTATTTGAAAGTTCTCGTATTTCTATTTGAAAGTTCTCATATTTCTATTTGAAAGTTTTCGTATTCCTATTTGAAAGTTCTCATATTTCCTATTTAAAGTTCTCATTTCTATTTGAAAGTTTTCGTATTTCTATTTGAAAGTTCTCATGTTTCTATTTGAAAGTTCTCATATTTCCTATTTAAAGTTCTCATATTTCTATTTGAAAGTTCTCACATTTCCTATTTAAAGTTCTCATATTTCTATTTGAAAGTTCTCGTATTTCTATTTGAAAGTTCTCATATTTCTATTTGAAAGTTTTCGTATTTCTATTTAAAAGTTCTCATATTTCCTATTTAAAGTTCTCATTTCTATTTGAAAGTTTTCGTATTTCTATTTGAAAGTTCTCATGTTTCTATTTGAAAGTTCTCATATTTCCTATTTAAAGTTCTCATATTTCTATTTGAATGTTCTCATATTTCCTATTTAAAGTTTTCATATTTCTATTTGAAAGTTCTCATATTCCGATTTGAAAGTTCTCATATTTCTTATTTGAAGTTCTCACATCTCTTTTTGAAAGCTCTTGCAGTGATAGAAGAGAAGTAGATTACACTTTCAATCTTCTGACACGCTACCACCAAGAAAGAGAGTTAACACGTCATTTGAAGGCTTGTGGTAGGTAACACCTTCTCTTTCTTTGATATATAGGCCGTCTCCAATATCTTCTTCAAGTGCATTTCTATTTCATATACGTTGTATATTTGTTAATAGTCCAAGCTAGTGTCCATTGAAATACCGTAGTACCTCCTTTTTGTATATATATAATGTTTCTTGGTGGTTCCTATATGCTTTTGACCTGCTGATTCCGAAATCGTTGAGTGCCAGACGCTAAACTTTGAGCATTTTTGTCAAAATGGCGGAATCCAAGATGGCATGCAGAAATCGTGCAACTTACAACAATGAATATATGTATTCAATGAAGCACATTATGAACGCCCAAATGTTGCTGTTTATTATAAAAATCAACATTTACTCCATATCAAATACGTATGCAAGATACATAGATAACAACAGTACATTTATGAACGTATCATATGACTGAATTGACTTGTATGGCAAAGATAATATTTTGTAATAAATCGCACAAAAGACTTCTATGAATGAACTAACTTAAGTTTCTTTATCCATTAGTAAAAGTGTTCCTTAAACTTTAAAATGTTATTAGCTATTTGTGTCTAGTGTTCTTGTGACTCTTCATCACTATCACTGTTGTCATTCGATGGCGTAATTTGCTTGGATAAGTTTAGTGATTATTTGCAATTGGTTATTCATTTTGTGAATAACGTCAGGTCCTGGATCGTCGAACAGGGAAGTAATCCACGCTACGAACTCTGTTCTACCATGTTAGTTGTTTTCCCTCCCCGTAACATGTCATGGCTTTCTTGAGATCTTAACCATCTAAGATGTATATTCTACAATTCTAAAGCGTACGAAGCACCTAACAGAATGATACACAGAGTCGATTCACATTATTGTAACCACCTCCTACTTTTTATATCAACAGCACGTAGCCAGTGAAAGAAGGCACGTGTCGTGAACTGGCTTGGAGGGTATATAAAATGTGATGTAGGCATTCTGAAGACATAGAACTCGTTAATGTCATGGATAAAAGGAGCGATTTATCAGATTTGCAAAAAGGGATGATTGTAGGCTTCCGCGCAAGAGTGGCAGTATTTCTGAAACAGCGCAGTTTGTGAACTATTCAAGTGCTACTGTGGATAAAGTGTATCGTGAATGGAGAAATGGCACCATTGAGAATAAGCGACGTGGAAACTGCGGATCTCCACGTGCCCTTGCTGTGAGAGGTGAACGTAGACTGCGAAGGTGTGTGCAGGCCAATCGACTAGCTACAGTGGAGCAACTCACTGGCCGAATGAACAAGGGGATATAAGGCGGGAAACATCGGAGAACAAACACTCTTCGACCATTGCTGGAAGAACACAAGCTGGTGCGGGCAGCAATATGGTCCGGGGAATGTTTTCTTGAAATTCTCTGGGTCCACTCATACATGTGGAAGGCACTATGGACCGAATTCTTTATGAATTCATCTTTGCAGGCAACTTACACCCATACATGCTGATTGTCTCCCAGGGGATGGATGGAATCTTCCAGAATGACAATGTGACGTGTCACACAGCTAGAAATGTCGGAGAGTGGTTGGAAGAGCACGATGAAGACTTCAAAGTACTTCCCTGGCCCCCTTATTTCCCAGACGTAAACCCAATTGAGCATTCTTGCATGGGACAACGTTGATCGTGTTGTCCGCTCTATGGATTCTCCACCAAGCACCCTCCAACAGCTGTCAGATTTGCTACCTGTGAAACCTTCCAGCACCTTTTTGAGTCCCTCCCAGTCCGTCTAGCTGCTGTCCGCGCTGCACACGGCGGTCACTCTGGATATTAGCTGGTAGTCACAATAATGTGACTCGACATTGTATAATGATGCAGAGTATCTTCGTACTTCCTAATTATACACTCCTAATGTTGGTTGCTATAATTTATTTTAATTCTAAAATTCAGTATTTCGAGACAAGCAATATTTGCAGTTTCCCCGGCCGTTACTAGTAGACTTTCTGAGTTACAGTAGCTAATATCCTTTAGCCACCTCCTTATTCTCGGACTAGCAAACAAGGATTTGCTCCTGAAAAATATTTTAGATACAATGCATCTTTCGTGACACGAGTAAAGTAAATCCCAAGTATGAAAATTCTATGTAATGAAAATGGGCAACGGAAACAGTCGGTAAGGCACCTAGATTGATTTTCCCAAATATCTCGAAAACGGTGCGTCGTAGCGAATTTTAGCTTTCTGTCGAACCGCCCAAGGGGGCTTACTTGCTACTGGCAGCAGCTTTAAAGAGATGTATAACATGATGAGGTTGATTTCCCGAATATCTCGAAAACTGTGCGTCGTAGCGAATTTTGGCTTTCTCTCAAACCGCCCAAGGGGGCATACCTGCTACGGACGACAGCTTTAAAATGACGTGTAACATGATGAGGTTGATTTTCTCAAATATGTCAAAAACTGTGCGTCGTAGCGAAGAGGAGTCACATGCTATTGGTGCGAGGTGTAAAATGATGTATAACACGATCGAGTGTAACCTGTAGATGTCCTTGACGAAAAATTACCAATCCCCCTCACTAACATACTTAGGATTCAGCTTTTGTTTCTATCTTGGGCTCAGATCTTTGCTTGCACATGCGCAGATTGACTTTCATATCTATATCCCATTTCATCGGTGTCAGGGTCTTATCTTACGTTACTCTAAATCTGAATAATATATAATAGTAACAATAGTAAAAATAAAAATAAATACTGTTTCTGAAAAACTAAATAGTCGACTTTTGCCGCAGCCATAGCTTAGCAAATATTTACTCACATATAGACGCAATAAATACTCGCATATCTTCTTTCATTAGTTATATGACATTAAAATTTATTAATCCACCCACGTAAGTACCGCCCCATATCAGGGCTTAGTAAACCTTATTGCTTGTTAACAAGATGGAAACACATGGAAAAATTAACATAGACATAAATCAAGCTGTTCTTTCCATGTAACATAATCACAGAAATTTGAAAAGTTAATCGTCCTGGAACGGGAATCTCCCGATTTGCGTTCGAGAATGCTATTGTTATTGTCCGTTGTTATGATTTAATTCCACTTAGTATGTACCGGACTATGACTCGGTGTGGTCGTGTGAACAACGCTAATAAATGTAATGTGTTGTATGTAAATAAATGCTTGCTCTCGAATCACTAGTTTTATTTCACACCCACTACGATATTGGCATGCGAATGTCATTGTGATTGAAGGTTTAACGAAAACCGTGAGCAACTCAATGGGCTATAAGCAGTCGCCCGTCCCTAATTTAGGGACACTGGCTAAAGGAACGGAAGAGAGCCAGTGACATAAGACAAACACAACATCCATGTCTCACCGGGATTCGAACCCGGACCCTTCACAGAGAAATGGTCATAAGCCATCGCTTAGTCCACTACGCCACCCGAGCGGCCTTGGTATTCGAAAGATGCGTAGCATAAATTATGTACTAAGAGTACCAGCGTACTCTCTCAATTTTTGTTTTGTTTCCGGGTTCCACGACCAGATTGAAAGTTAGTGGTCCGTTCCAAATTTAATTCAACTAGTTCCAAGAAAGCATGCGAGTGAGCCAATGCTGTAAGATAAACATAGCATTCGGGTATTGATCCCGCTTCTGAGTAGACAGAAATCAACGCTTCTGACCTTTCGTCTAATTATTGGGTTGTCGGAAAAGTCATGACGTATTTTGGAACCCGATGGTGGTTGGGCGGTTTTGTAAGTACTAGAGGCATGCGCAGCTCTGTAATCGCTATGGCATTCGATAGGTGCCAGTTCTAGCTGCAGTCTAAAAGGAAAAGTGAGCGATTTGGTTGATTTGCGGAGATTAGACATCAAGTTAAAGATGGAAGACCTAACTGTGCATTTTCGCCATATTTTACTGTTTTACCTCCGTAAAGGAAAGAACGCGCGTCATGCTTGTGAAAAGTTGCGTAAAGTGTACGGTGATAATGCTCTACAAGAACGTCAGTGCCAGCGGTGGTTCGCAAAATTCCGTGCTGGTGATTTTGACCTCAACGATGCTCCTCGCTCTGGGAAGCCAACCGAGGTTGATGACGACCAAATCAAGGTATTGATCGAGTCAAACCCACGTTACGCGACACGACAGATTGCAAACACATTGCACATCCATTATTCAAGCGTTTACGGACACCTGAAGAAGCTGGGATACGTAAGCAAGCTCGATGTGTATGTTCCTCATAAAGTCAAAGAAGCTCAATTGACGGCGCGTATAAACATCTACGATATGCTCATTAAACGTGAGGAAAACGATCCTTTTTTGAAGCGACTGATAACTGGTGACGAAAAGTGGATTGTATACAACAATGTGCTGCGCAAACGGTCTTGGTCCCGACGTGCTGCTTCGCCTCAAACGACATCCAAAGCAGACATTCATCAGCGGAAGGTTCTGGTCCCCGTGTGGTGGGATTTTAAAGGTGTGTTTTTCGAGCTCCTACCACGGAACCAAACAATCAATTCGAATGTGTACTGTCGGCAATCGGACAGTTTGTACGAATCCATTATCCAGAAACGTACAGAGCTCGTTCATTGTAAAGGTGTTGTGTTCCATCACGACAACGCGAGACCACACACAAGTTTGATCACCCGCCAAAAATTATTGGAGCTTGGGTGCGATTTGTTGCCACACCCAGCACACTCGCCTGACCTTGCGCCGTCAGACTTCCACTAGTTTCGATCTCTTCAACAGTCCTTGCGTGGTATAACGTTCAATTCAGATGAGGCTGTAAATCAGCACCTTGTATAGTTTTTCGCCACGAAAGACAGGTCCTTCTATGAACGAGGCATTCTGCAGCTCATTGAAAGATGGCACAAGGTTATCGAACAAAACGGGCATTATATCATTGATTGATCTTTGTTTTTTCTATCAATAAATGACCTATAACGAAGTAAATTTCTCCGTCATTTTAGGTCTACGCCGGGATTCGAACCCGAGGCCTCTTATTCCGGAACAAGTCGCTCTACCACCTGAGCTACGCAGACGAATATTCGGATTCCTATCTGCCTTTATGTCGTGTGCGTCCTGCTGGCAGGTACGTCACAGACCCTTGCAAAACATGGCTAAAATACGTCATGATTTTCCCGACAATCCAATAGATGGCGAAGCACTATTAGAATATATAAGCTAATGAGTCACACATTGGTTCAGAACTTACTGGAATCGTCTTTCACGCCGTGACGTTAAGTCACAAGCTAGCTCGCGATCCCTAAGGACGCTTCTGCAGTTATCGGGAATGTGAAGTTAGCCTTCAGAGTTTTTGTCACCGTTACATCTTTATTGCCGACAGCAACTTACTGTTTCAAATCTTCCATTTATTTTCATACCTTTAATTTTTTTTTTATTTTGTAGCTTTGAATGAAAGGTAAAATTGTTTTCAGACGCGAATGCCTGGAGCTCAGTTTGAAAGTAACCTCATCTCCTACACATTTCTTTTTTTCTTCTTCGGCAAGCCATGCAATTTCGAAGTCTCAGAGTCAGGAAAAACAAAACAAAACAAAAAAAACTTCAATTCATTTATTCTGAACTAGGCTACCGTAATACCAGGGCTATCGAAGTATAATTCTCCTGCGGCGTTTAATGAACACAAATTGCTTTTCCTTTATCCTTTCAACATTGATTTTAAAAGAAATATTAAAAGGGATCCGGAATAGTCTTATCGTAATGGAGAATTCGCCCTTTGAAGGACCAGAAAAGTAAAGAGGATTTATTATAGATTTTCTTTCTTCAGTCTCTTTTGTTTCCGGTTTTGATCAAATCTAATTTTTTCTGGATTCGTCTTGCATGAAATAAAAACGTTTCCCTTGTTTACGGGTTTCTCCTCAAATCTGCGCACTTGTTTTCGAATTTTATATCTAAATGAATACTTCGTCTCTCACAATATTTGGTTTATTTATCCCCAGTAAAATGTTGTTATTAAAATGCGTTTTGTTTACTTGGTTTCTCATCTTCTTCTGCGGGAATTCTTTAAACGAAACATTCACTAATTTTTTCAAAACAAATTACCATGATTTTTCTCTTTTAGCTTTTCCTAGTGTCCATTGATAAAACAATTTCATTGAAAGTTTCTTTATTTCTCTTCGAATTCAGACGAAAACATTTTACATTTTAGAAACCATACTTGGGCAGTAATCCGAATGTTTTTGGCGTAGAATATAAATAAAAGTTTCCACGCTTTCGCACATCGACGAGATGGCTTTTTCAAGAAAGGTAGACAGCAAACTTGTTAATAATTAAGAAACCAACATAATCTAAAAGAAAATAATCGCGAACACACAGCCAAAAGTGCTTCAAAAATTACTTTATTTTTTGTCTGAAATAATGTTTTGCATTTAGTGTTGAGATTTGCTGTCTTAATCGAAGACAATATTTCTAGAGATGCCCTTTTACGTGATGTCTTTGAAATATACACTATCTGATCAAAAGCATCCAGACACTCATTTTCCCGGAAACTACCTATAATAGGAAAGGAATTAATATAGAGTTAGTCCATCCTTTGCTACCATCATAGTTTTTTTTTTTGATTGGAGGTTTAACGACCACCGTGAGCAACTCAAATAGGCTATAAGTAGTCGCCCGTCCCTAATTTAGGGTCACTGGTTCCAGGGAAGGGAGAGAGAGCCAGTGCCGTAAGACAAACACAACATCCATGCCTGACCGGGATTCGAACCCGGACCCCTTACGGACGAATGATCAGAGGCCAACGCCTTAGACCACTGCGCCACCGGGGCGGCTCATAGTTTCCACTCTACTGCAACGGCATTCCTCTAGATTTTGTTATGTTTCTACTGGAATTCTGCTCTGGCACAAGAGAATTAGACAAGTCAGTTACCAACGTTGGGCGGTTCATGCTGCCTTCCAGTTGAACCCAAAGGTGTTCCATGCGGATTAGTCAGATCGAAACACTGAAAGCCAGTCCAGTTCTTCCACACGTATCTGATCGAACCATTCCTGATCAAACTGCTTTCCGAATAACGGAAAGTTGACTTAAAGAAGGAGCCCTAGTGTATTGCCCCAGGGAACCACAAAATTTCAACATATGATCCCGCACATGAAAATTTGGGAAGATGCGGATTTGGATTGGAACATACACAGTCGTATCAGAATAATATGACCACCTACCTAATAATGGGAATAACCACGCCCGGATGACAGCGGCGAGACGGCGTGGCATGGACGCAATGAGGCCCTGGAAGGTTGCCCGAGGCACACGTGCCCATTTGGACTGCAGCAGAGCACGGAGGTCACGGAGATGACGTGGTTGTGGGTCGGCAGAGCGAACCTATCGATTCAAATAGTCCCACAAGTGTTCTATGGGATTGAGGTCGGGTGATTTAGACAGCCAAGGGAGAACGGAGACATCGGTGTCGTTTTCCTGGAACCAGTCACTCACCCCGTTAGCGACTTGGCACGACAGATTGTCCTTTTGGTAGATAGACATCATAAATACCACGGTAAACATCCAGCAGGCACGTGATCAGCGAGGATGGACAGGTAGGCGTATAGGGACCCATCGAGTGTACCAGTAGTCCCAGGTCATACCAGGAAAACATCCCCCAGACATGCACACTATCATCGCCGGCCTGAACGTAACCGACAGTGGTGTCCGAGATGTTGGCTCTCGTGTGTCTGACGCCGTTTCCGCCACCGCCTGTCACTTCTGTGGAGTGGAAACCTCGATTCGTAGGAGAAGGCAATCTTCTTTTTGCTCTTCCACTGTCGATAGTCACATGCGAACTTTAGGCGTCTTTGCCGACGGACCTGGGTTAACATGGGCGCCTTGACGCAGCGTCGACTCCGGACACCCATTCGTAACAGCGTTCTCTCTACTTTCATTGGGGACACGTACCTGTGCGCCCCCAGCGTCCATTTGGATGGTCAATTGCTGCACTGTTGCGCGTCGATTGCCCTTTACAAGGCGACGTTGTCTTCTGGGGTCGTTGGCCTTTGGGGCTTTACAATTATGACGTCGGGAGGTACTCGGTGTGCCAGCGGTCCATTCTTGGTACACCATTACTCAGGAAGCCTGCTGTTTCGGAGATACTTCCACCCTTGGCGCGGTAGCCAATGATCATTACTTTTTGAATGTCTGTTAAATCACTGCCTCTTCCCTTTCCGCGCACCTAATGCACTATGGCTCATCTGTTCTAATCGGCCGCTTATATCTCCGTGTGGTCGACCTTGTCACGTGCAGTTTGTGATGCGTTTGAGCGGGTACACTGTGATTTTGGTGGTCGTATTATTATTGTGATACAAACCTGTATGTTTTTTTTCGTGTGCTGTGTTTTCTACATTTCTACGAAATAGTGCCACTTAGTAAATATTTTATTACAAATGAGTCTGATCGCAGCCTTCGCTTAAAGGCCGCCTGTAATCTAAGATTTTTAAATAATATTCCAAGACTCTCAAAGAAAGTATGGATCGTGAAAATCTTCCAAATACGTGGAGACAATGTAAATAGAAAAAGTCATCGCTCTTTCTACGTTTTTCTTTAATTAACACACAGCAACCGACAAATTGTATTTCGACACCGCTGGGATCGAACCCCAGATCTCTCGATAACTAGCCGAGTGCGTTCGCTTTATTCTACAGTGCCAACAATCCAGGGCGCTATGTGTGTATATCTGTCAGAATGTAACTTCACAAATCCGCGGAGATGTGTTTAGTAATTCAGACGTCGCCATCTGGTGGGGCTTTTGTGGAGCGAAGGCACTCGGTTAGTTATCGAGAGATCTGGGATTCCATCTCTGCGGTGTCGAAGTACAATTTTCGGTTTCTGTGTGTTAATTAAAGAAAAACGTGGAGAGAGCGATGACTTTTTCTATTTACATTGTCTCCACGCATTTTTCAGATTTTCACAACCTTCACGCCTATTGGATTTATTAGCTATAATTAAATACCTTGTACCGTTAAGCCCCACCAGATGGAGACGTCTCATTTGCGGAGCCTATCCCTACGGATTTGTGAAGTCAGATGCTGACAGATAAACACACATAGCGCCGTGGATTTTTGGCACCGTAGCGTATGGTGACGTCTCAGTTGCTAAGCCCACCCCTACGGATTTGTGAAGTCAGATGCTGACAGATAATCACACATAGCGCCGTGGATTGTTGGCACCTTAGCGTAAGGCGAACGCACTCGTCTACTTATCGAGAGATCTGGGATTCGCTCCCAGCGGCGTCGAAATACAATTTTTTCGGTTTTTGCATGTTAATTAATTAATTAATTAAAAACGTGGAAAGAGCGATGACTTTGTCTATTTATAAAGTATGGATCAACAATTAAAAAACAACAACCTGAAATTAAAATAATTTAACATCATCATTGGAATTCTTTGATGGTGCGCTGGTTCGAGACCACTACGAATGGAGTTGGACCACAAAACTCAATCTGACAGTAGTCTGATGAACCAGTTTTTTTTCAGATAACGTCATTTGATTCAGAAAAAAGGTATGGCATTAAGGCCTTTTTTTCTTTTCTATAAGGGAAAGTTACAAAATATTTTTCATTCATGGTAGATTGTGAATTACTTTATAGTTATTTCCTATTCTCTTAAAAGTCCAGTGAATGAAAATTCCGTAGTTTGTGCATTGGTGAAGAAAAATCCCCGGAATATGGTAAAATCGAGCAGCCCCAATGAAGAGCAAAATGGTATAGATTTAGTCGCCTGCCAAACGCATTGTTAAGGTGGATCCACCTAAAATCTTTGCCTTGTATTTCCAATGGGCAAACTCCTGTCGCCATTTTCTTCACAATTAATGCGTTCCCAAAGATGAAAATTTGAACATCGATAAAAATAACTTTATATTATAGCCTTGTATACTTAATACTTTCTGAAATGTAACCATAATTATATTAAAAATCAATAAACCTTTCCTTTGGTGGTGTTGAGACCAGAAAATAGATGGCGCAACCTGTACGTTGATGACGTCATTAGACAAACAAATATTGGATTGCTTAATTATGATACAATTTTAGAAAATATTAAGTAGACTAGGTTATAATATGAAGTTATTTTTATCGATGTTCAAATTTTCATCCTTGGGAACGCATTAATTGTGAAGAAAATGGCTACAGAAATTTGCACACTGGAAATACAAGACATTTTAGGTGGATCCACAATAAGAATCTCCGTTGTATATTGAGATTAAAGTTCGGTAACCCGCTCTTCAGCGCAAGGAATCGTGGGAAGAGAATAGCGTTGTGTGTGGGTTGCAGTGGCAAACCTGAAAGCGTCAGTTCCAAAAGAAAAAAAAAAAAAAAGAAAAGCGGGCAACTTAGGTTGTTTGCCCGTTTGTGAATTGCAATCAGTTAGATTTAACATGGTGCGTTGCGGCGTCGCGTTGCACAGTGGTCCGCATGGGGAAAAAGCTGGCCCCAAATCGTTTTTTCCACTTTCAAATATTATCGTTAAAATAGGTTTTAATAACATTTGGAATGTCATACCTCCTATAAATACTGTTTTCACCGACATAAATTGCATTTGTTATGTTTTTTCCTACTTGAGATTTAGGGTACATGGTATAATAATTTTTCCAGTTGTTTTTAACGTAATGTTTAATGCATCCATAATACTAGTGAATTGACAGGAAAATAAAAAAATCTGCCATTTACTGATGTACTCTTAACAAAATATTATCAAGAAATTTTATTGTAGAAATCATGTATTTAAAAGTTTACTATATTTTATTTTTGTTTGAATCTAAACGTCGACTTTTATTAAGAGCGACACGGAGTCACTCGCTCATTTTTGTTTTAAAACATAGAAAACAGATCATATAAGTGTCCTGTAAAAGAATTTCCTGCCCTTTCTGGCACTACGCCAGATAACGCTGTTTCAGTGCATGCGCACCCACATAAGTTTCACGTGATCACATATGACCTTGGTGATATGAAGCGAATTCGTGTCTCCTGATTTGTCCCTCAGTGTTGGTAGGTTAGTGTTGAATTTTCGTAGCTACAAAGTACTTTCGTGTTCATCCACTAGTCTTATTATTCTAGGTTTATTTCATTATAAGTGTTCTCGAATGGCTGTTGTTGTAACCCGCAATGAATTGCTTATGAAGATTTTGCATAAGAAAGAGGAGCAGCGGAAAGTGCAACAAGATGTCATTGACTACTTAATAGAAAAATTTGTTTTAAGCAATTATGATGCAGCTATACAAGATTTGCGTAAATACATGGCGAAGAACTGTTTTTGTAAATATTATAAACGTTGGAAAGAAAGCAACCGCACTAACGCGCGTTTTATTAAGAAAAATTCGAAATGGCTGGGAAGTATAATATATAGAAGCATTCCTTGTTTTTCATCTCGTACACCACGTGGTCAACCCAAAAAGCGATTCGAAGAATCTACTGAAAGAAGTAAAAGACGTAAAACCGAGGAAATCAGGTCTACAACATCTTCTGTGGAATTATCCTGTGCAACTGCAATGAGTCTAAGATTGGAAGGAGATAATTCAGCTGCTAAACCTCTGAATGAAGCAACAACCACCACTCCAACGAGAGCTAATAGAATCCTTGATTCTTGGAAGAAGAGAGATGATAAATAACAAACACAACTTTCTCCTGAGAAAGCTCTCTTTTTAATTATTAGGACACATTTGTCAAAAGGTCAGCACATGTTGATCAGAAAAATTGCAAAATCGCATCTCCATGATTTGTATCCATCTTACTATTCAGTAACGAAGACAAAGTCTACTGCATACCCAGAAGATACCAGTGTAACTGAGAGAGTATGCGAAGTAAAACTTCAGGCTTTGCTGAACCATACGTGTTCAAGAATTTTTCAGGTTCCGCCAAATCTCGACACAACTGGGGATACAAATTATATGTTGTACTGTAAATGGGGATTCGATGGCAGTTCGAGGCATTCCCAGTACAAACAAATTTGGACCTAAGAAGGTGACATGAGTGATGACAGTGTTTTTCCGTCATCTTTGGTACCCTTACGTTTAGTAAATAACGAAAATAATGAAACGGTGTGGAAAAATCCACGTCGGTCATCTACAGCTTTTTGTAAGCCCATTCGACTTCAGTGGGCACGTGAAACCCCTTAAGTGATTTCAGACGAGTAGCAAAGTATTAGTGACCAAATTTCAAAACTTCAGGCATTTCAGAGTAGATATGAAATTGTAAATTTTTGTTTAACTTTAACAATGATAAATGAAAAAATATGCAACAGTTTAACGAATGCATCATCTATGAGATGCTACATTTGTGGTGCAAAGGTATCAGAAATGAATAATTTAAATCTAGTTACAAAGAAGGTGCAATATTCCTCACGTTTCGAGTTTGAATCATCCACACTTCATGCAACTATTAGATTTTTTGAATGCCTTTTACATATCTCATATCGATTAGAGTGCAAAAAATGGAAAGTTAGTTCCAAGGACGGAAGCATGCAGAAACTGAAAGAGAAAAAGAAAAGCATTCAGGAAGAGTTCAGAAATAGATTTGGGCTTATAATTGATGTCCCAAAGCCTGGTTACGGAAATACAAATGACGGCAATACAGCGAGATGATTTTTTCAAAATGTTAAAATTTCTGCCGAGATCACAGGTATCGATGAAAATCTCATTAAGCAGTTTAGCGTAATTCTAAAGATAATTTTAAGTGGTTAGGAGATGAATTATGCAAAATTTAAAGAATGCTGTAAAAGTGCTGCTCATCTTTTCGTCTCTCTGTATCCATGCCGCCAACCGTGCATAAGATCCTCATACATGGACCCCTTGTTGCAAAAGCAGCTATTTTACCTATCGGTGAACTTTCGGAAGAGGCACTTGAAGCTCGAAACAAGGATATCAGAGGATGTCGTGAACAACATACGAGGAAACTCTCCAGAATCAGTGCAAGTTATGATCTCTTTCGTAGGTTCCTGCTAAGCTCGGATCCACTCATTTCAAGCAGCGGAGAACTTCCGAAAAAGAAATACAAGGAGCTACCCCAAGCTGTTCGCGACTTACTCATATTACATGATGATCACAAAGAAAGTGATACGGAAGAATCCGAACTTGAAATGGACGATTAACTTTTACATGACGCAGGGTCAAACTGACCCAGTCCTTTTCATTTTTGAGTTAGCTTATGAATTGGAATATTAGGACAAAACTTCTTGTACCTTCAAATGCAAGCCACCTCTGCTTTTTGACATTTATTTTACCTAATCGAGATAAGAGGTAAGATTGTTTTGTTTTCTGTTGTGAGCAGTAACTACCTTAAATTCTGAAAGAATATGTTTCAGATTCGCTTTTTTCTGGATTAAACAAATTTCTTATGCCACTTTTGTAATAATCTAAAGATCCTAATGTTTTTATTATTATTTTAAATGGAAAGTTAGAACGTTTTATTTTAAAACCGAAGAAAAGGTCTCTATATAATTTTTTTGCAGTACACTGTAGTTTGGAACTAAATAATATGATTCGCCGCTTTCCTAAGTACCGGAATGGGTGCAAAACAGTGTACTGTACTGTACAATACTGATTTAATAAGTATCAAGTTCATATGGGCAGGAGAAATTCACTGAAATACCATTTGGGTTGAAATTGCCCAGAGTCACCTCTCATGATACAAAAGATGCTGCCATTCCTTAATGTTAGAATTGCAAATTCTTTTATTAAACCAGGTATATTTTATGTCTTTTAAATAAAGAAAACTTAAAATCAGTGTTTTGGGTGCAAATTTTAAGTTGTTCTTCAGAAAAAAATATTTTTGGCCAGCTTTTTGCGCATCCGGACCACTGTGAGTCAGTTCCGCGAGTTTGCCGAAAACAAACAAACAAACAAAAACCAAGCAGACAAAAACTAAAATCAAGAGAGCAGCAGAATAAAATGCTGTGTTTGCTTTCAAAAATTTTAAACTTTTCGATAAACCGTAAGTATTTATTTATCACTGGAAGCGATCACTTTAAAATTGATTTCACAAAGGCGTATGCATCAAGTATACCCTGTAATCGTGTGATCCATTTTTAAGACAGCCGAATATCAGCTGAGTTTCAGAAAATAAAGGAAATGAAAACGATTGGTGAAATGATTGGGTGGCTGGAAGAAAACAAAATGTCGTTTAGGACTTTCCACGACGTAAATATGCATATTTCCTGAGGGAACGTTTTCCTGTGCTTGAATGAGCGTACTGCGGGAAATCCAATTCTGTATGAAGCACATGTTGCATCCCATGCGTTGAACTTGAACCGCAGTCAACTGCAATGGCTACAATGTTTGAAATTAAATATTGGTGTGTGCATAAGTTCTACCCGTTTTTGTGGGCTGCAAAGAAAGTAGAACACAACAAATAACGTTCCTAAGATTTCACATAATTGTCATCATTCTGTATAACCTTATACCATCTGTCTATGAGTAGGAGAATCCTACGCTGGAAAAACTCCTGTGCTTTAGATTAAAAAAAAAATATGTAATGCCGTTTTCACATCGTCCACATCATCAAATATTTGGAGAGCGAAGGCATTCTGTAACGATCGAAAAAGGTGGTATTACGTAGTTTGCCAGGTCAGGGGAATACGCCGGTTGAAGTAACAGTTCTCAACCAAAGTCCAGCAATTTCTGCCGAGTGATGAAAGCAGCATGAGGTCTGGCGTAATCATGATGAAGGACGACGCCTTTGCGATTGACGTGTTCTGGCCGCTTCGATGTCAGATGTTCTCTCAGTCTGTCCAAGTCTTGGCAGTGGAGGTCAGCATTTATCGTTCGGTTAGGTGCCAACACCTCCCAGTGGGTTATTCCCTGGACATCTCACCAAGCACTCAACAAAACCTTTTGGGATGCAGTCTTCCTTTTGAAGTCGATGGAGCAGGATCGGAACCTTGGCACACAGTCCGTCGACGCTTTACATTACGGTACAATACCCATTTCTCATCACCCGTTACCATTCGTCCCAAAAACGGTTCATTTCTGTGACGAGAAAGCAAAGAAACACAGGTCCGGAATCATTGCTTTGAGAAAACTATTGCGGAACCCAGTTATCGAACTTAGTTTGGAACAAAAGCACATGCATCCGTCTTCAACTGTTGTTCTGTGTACCGACAACGTTTCCGCTAATTTCTGAACGGTTGGATATGGGTCATTTGTTATGGCTTGGTCCACATCCTAGTTAGAAACCACAGATGGACCCCCAGGACGTGGTTGATCTTTACAGCTTGTGTCTACGTCCAGGAATTTCCGAAACCAACGGCGACATGTGCTATCATCAACTGCATCCTTTCCATATACTTGGCAGAGGTTGCTGCAAGCCGCGGCTGCAGTACTGCCTTTATCGAACTCGTACAGTAAACAGACGTCCAGGACGTGGTTGATCTTTACAGATCGTGTCGTCGTCCCGGAATTTCCGAAACCAACGGCGATATGTGCTATCATCAACTGCATCCTTCCCATACACATAAGAAATGTTGCGGCAAGCCGGGGCACAACTGGTATCCAACTCGTACCGTAAACAACGTCTGAAGTGCTCCTTATCGCATGCCGTGTTATACCGTCCGTGATTTTCGTTACGAATGACTTACTCGGACAAACCTGGTGCCTCTACATGCTCTACTGCTCCAGCCTTTATTTGCCGAAAGTTCGGCATCGCAGCGTAATCTGTGACGCAACTACTCCGATCGCAATTTGCATCTGTTACAAACACGGGTAGAACTTTTGCACACAGCCAATACATTACTGGAAACAGGGCTTTGAAGCTGCTGAAGCAATCCGAAAAATTAAGAAACCTGAAGGTCAAAGCCTGGAGGTTATTCGGACCACACAAACTTTGTTCAAGAATTTTGCGGCTAATTACTTGAGCTTGAAAAGAAAAAAGGTTCGGGTAGGCCCTCTGCTGTTGATACAGACGCTCTGCGAGCAGCTGTGGAAGACAATCCATTAACAAGCACTTCAGATTGTCAGAAGAATTGGGAGTTTCTAAATCTACCATTGCTTAGCACCTGTACAAGATCGGAAAGATTAAGAGACTATGCCACGAGGTGCCTCATGTGCTCACTCCATCTCAGTCTCAACGACTTGTCGAGATATGCTCAGAAATTCACGCTATACTCGTTTTATCAAACGCATAGCTACTTGGGATGAAGAATGGATATATCTGCGTAATCCAGATTCTTCAAAACAGTCATTCAATAGAGGTGAATGAGCTTTACCTACCTCCAAACGCGGACGTTTTGAGAAAAAGGTCATGCTGTGTGTCGGGTGGAATTATGGAGGTATAATCCGCTTTGAGTTTATCCGGAATGGTAAGTTTTTCACTGACAAACTGTCTCAGCAATTGGACAGGATATATGACAAACCTCAGAAGAAGTATCCAGCCTTAGTCAACCGAAAGCGAGCACTGCTGCAACAAGACAATGCAGAACCTCATATCGCTAATAGGACCCAAGATAAATGTCAAGAACTGCATAGATTCTCTCTCTCTCTCGAGCTGCTGCCTCATTCAGCATACAACCCTGACCTTGCCTCCCCCCTTTCGGAATACCATTGGGTTGACCATTGGGTTGAAGCATAAGTTCATCCCGTTTTGTTTCCCAGGTCAGTAGTGACAGTGCAGATGGCCAGTCCTATATCAAAATGTAGCCAGTAATATCGTGTATCTAAATCTTATTGCGCTGTGTGATTGTGGTTAATGATTGTTTGGTTTTCAGGTCCGGAAGTATGGAGTCTTCTCCTCTACGAGTTTAACAAGGGATCCTCGGCAGCCGTGGCTACTCGACAAACTTGTGCTGTGTATGGGGAGGACGCTATTACTCCGAGGACAGCTCACAAATGGTTTGAGCGCTTCCGAGGTGGGAATTGTAACCTCAACAACTCTCCACGTTCATGTCGTCCATCTCACATTGATGAGGATCGTTTGAACCATCTTATCGACTTGGATACTCGTCAAACAACACGTGAATTGGCCACTGAGATGGACTGTGATCAGGTCACCGTGGTATGACACCTGGATCGCATGGCAAAGGTCCAGAAATCGGGGTCTTGAGTGCCTCACACTCTCACCGAGGACAACAATAATGAGTTTGTTGCCATATGTGATTCTTCGCTCGCCCGTTATCGCGAATGTTCTCAGCAACACAAACCCTTTCTGTCACGTGTTGTTACTGGAGATGAAAAGTGTTGCCTCTACGTGAACTTCAGTCATCGGAGGGAATGGTTAAGCCCAAACAAGACTCCCGCACCGCGTCCAAAACATCATCTTCCCCCTTTCGAAGATTATGTTGTGTGTCTGGTGGGACATGGAAAGCATTCACTGGGAAATGTTGCCAAGGAATCGGACCATCAACGCTACATTCCATTGTGCGCAACTTCGGCGTGTGGGGAAGCAGTTCAGAAGAAACGGCCACGTCGGCGCCATGGTGCCCTTCTCCAACATGACAACGCACGCCCTCACAGAAAAAACATGACCAAAATGGACATTCAGGACATGAAATGAGAGATCCTTCCACATCCGGCCTATTTCCCAGATGACGTCACTTCAGACTGTCACCTGTTCCGATCTCTGCCGAATGCACTCCGCGGCAGGACGTACAACAATGATGCTGACCTCCAGAACTTCTTTGATGATTTCTTTTCAGCAAAACCTGCGTGTTTTTTCAAGAATGGCATTTCAGACCTATCCAGACGTTGGGACATCATGGTAAACATTGGGGGGGGGGATACATAGCTGATTGGTTCCGTTTTCCCTTCTGATGTAATACATTCCTGTAGTGCGGTGAAATAAACGGTATGAACTTATGCATCAACGTAATACTTGTTCTAGGCGATGGCTCATTTTCTCCATGGCAAACAGTTGCCTACTTTGAATGATGTCGAACGGGAGTGGCAAAAGTTCTTTGCCTCTAAACCGAAAGCATAGTATTGTACAGGAATTGAACAACTGGTAAACAAATGGGTTCAAATTACTGAACATGATGGCATGTGCTTTGAAATTTAGCTTGGCTTCTTACAAGGTTGTGGGTAAGTGAAGCTACTGTATCAAAAACGCCGTTTTTTTCCCGGACACTGAAACTGTCTGAAACTGTCTGAAACTTAATGAGGGTATCATTAGATGCCCCAGATATTGCACAATTTGATCTACTTATGATATTACTACGAATCCAGTTGTGAGAAAAGACAAAAAAATGATATTATGTGTTGCAGCCTTGCGCCCTTCAAAATATCAAAATACTAAATACCAGGATGTATCAAAAGTTTGCATTGTTTTTAGTTGCACATAATGCTGGGCTATCATTCCCGTGTGAAACGCGTGCCGTCGACTGCGTACTGCGATAACGTCGAACACACCAGGATGATGACGTGCACGTGGTACGACCCACATTGTGTTATCAGGGCAGCAGGCGATGTAGGTCGATAAATATGCTCTGGTCCGGTATTCCTACGCCATTACTATAAAAAAGAGAGTTAAACACGGCAAAGAATTTTGTGCAGCTGAAGAGGTAAGGAAATAGTGGACTGCACGGAAATAGTTTCGGAGTTTCAACGATTAGGAGACTAGTCTCGAACACCAACACCAAAGACCACTAACACCCTGCTTGGAGATGTGACAGAAAACCCCGGTACCAGTACACGACAAATGGCAGCTGAGGTTGTTCCATCCAAAATCTACCACCGTTCGTCATTTGCCCCAGTTTGATTTATCCTCCACGCGCCATCGAACGGTTGTTCGTAAATTGACACCTGCAGGTGGAACAATGTTAGCTACGTGACGCAGATTGCAGTCAAATCCGTGCAATTCGTCAACAGGAATTGGGCGTTGCTGCAAGTGGATAATTCCCCAATTTACACCTCCAGAGTGGTTCTCCGAAGACTACAGGAATTGAAAGGGGGCTAAGATCCTACCCCATTCTCAAATACAGTACGGAACCTTTCCCATTCTATAATTTACAGTAAGGAACTTGTGTCAGCTGGTACGGTTGAGAACGGAAATCCCTATGCTGGACAACTCCAGCGGGTCCATAATGCTCTGGGGCTAACGCTACCCAGAGCTCGTCAACAGGAATTGGGTGTGCCGCAAGTTAATAATACCCCAAGTTACACCTCCAGAGTGGTCCTCCGAAGACTACAGGAATTGAAAGAGATTAAGATCCTACCCCATCCTACAATACAGTACGGATCTTGTCCCATCCTGAAAATTACAGTATGAAACTTGCGTGAGCTGGTACGGTTGATGACTAAAATCTCTATACTGGACAACTCCAGCGGGTCCATAATGGTCTGGGGCTAACGCTATCCCGAGCTCGTAAACAGGAATTGGGCGTTGCTGCAAGTGGATAATGCCCCATACACTTCCGGAATGGTCTTCCGAAGAATACAGGAATCGAAAGGGGTTAAGATCCAACCCCATCGTCCAATACAGTACGGAACTTGTCCCATCCTCCAATACAGTACGGAACCAGGCCCATCCTCCAATACATTACGGAACTTGTGTCAGCTGGTACAGTGGAGGACAAAAACCCCTTTGCTGGGAAACTCCAGCGGGTCCATAATACCCTGGGTCCAACGCTACCCAGAGCTCGTCAACAGGAATTGGGCGTTGCTGGAAGTGGATAATGCCCCAAGTTACTCTTCCAAAGTGATCCTTCGAAGACTACAGGAATAGAAAGTGGTGAAGATCCTACCCCATCCTCCAATACAGTACGGAACTGGTCGCATCCTAAAATACAGTACGGAACTTGTCCCATCCTACAACCAAATGTTTCGCTCCATGACCCATTTCCTACGAGGACGGCACTTCATTTCAATGCTGGATGTGGAATCTTATAGCGTCAGAGAGTCTCTGTCCCGGAAACCTACCAAGTGCTACCGCCGTGGAATCGCCGTTCTGGTGAAACCTTAGTAAAGAACTCTAGAAAAGAACGGCCAGTGCTACGCCGAATGAGGTGTGGTTGCATGGCGTTCTTACATCAGTAAACGTTTTTAGCTGCAAACAGTGCGAAACCTTTGACTCACTGTAGTAAAGTTAAACGTAAGTTGCAAGTTCATTAGTTGTCATACAAATTGTAATCAGGTTGAACATTTTTCATAATATTTGTACCATATCATTTAGTTAATTTCAGGTTATAGTTATACATCTCGGCTTTCCCAGAGCGAGACCGGACTCATCGAGATGGCCATAGAATTCGTCGCCAGGGAAGAAGAGTACCTGGAGATACCAGAAGAAAGAAGACTGGAAGAGGATGATTACTCAAGCCCAGAGTCACCACCGTAGAACTCCCTCAGTGCAACAGGTTTGTGACATACTCATTTCAGTGCAATTACCATTTTTCACTGTCTCAGTTCATCTTTGTGAGAGGTCTCATGAAAATAAAGGATTTATTTCACAGATCCACGAGAACCTCAGTGTAAATTTAATATGCATGTGTCATTTTAACCTAGACACAATAAAGGACGACTGGTCCACGTCGGATTCACCATGGCGGACAAACCTCCCAGCCAGTCGCAATTTAGAATCCCTGCCCATTAGCACGTCGCACGTAAGGGGAGCGGTCAGTGGTGTTTCCGCGGGGGCAGTGTAGAGTGACCGGTTTCCGATAGATCCTGTCCGGATGAAGACCCATCCAATCCTGGCAGGTTTGGTCTCGCAACGCCTTCGCTTTAATACTTTT
The DNA here is from genome assembly GCA_039090855.1 of Macrothele yani. Taxonomy (NCBI): domain Eukaryota; kingdom Metazoa; phylum Arthropoda; class Arachnida; order Araneae; family Macrothelidae; genus Macrothele; species Macrothele yani. The sequence continues at coordinate 139,918,161 of CM077027.1, read as the reverse complement.
TGAGAGAGTTCAATTTATCCCTTCAGAGTCAGCATTTTGACGGAGCAGAAAGAGGTCATCAGATGGTCATAGTTATACAGAGTATCCATAAAGTCTATCCCACATTACAAAAATTAATATAAAAAATCTACGTAAGTTAAAATAAAATGGTTGGCAACTTAATATAGCAGCACTCATAAAGCTTTTTTTAGTTCTTCAGGTCAGCGCTACTGCTGAATAAGCGGATCATTTTATCGATAATGGCTTCCATGCAAGAAAAAGCGACGTGCGTGTTGTGGTTCCATGGGACTAAATCGGCAGTTACTGTCCAGGGTCATTTCAGAAAAGGGTACAGACGATCACCACCGGACCAAAAAAGCATAAAGCTTGGTATGAAAAGTTTGAAGTGACAGGTAGTGTTGGCGATCTCCCCCGAGCGGACCAACCACTGGTTACACAAGAGACAGCTGCAGCTGTTCAGGAGACGTTCCTGCAAAGCACCAGAAAATCCATTCGTCGTACTTCACTGGAAAGTGGGATTCCCCGTGCCACGGTTCACAAAAGTTTAAACAAGTGTCTTCATCTGTATGCTTATATGGTACAGATCCTTCAAGCTCTTCAGTCTGATGACCGGTCTCACCGTGCTGCATTTGCGACGGAGATGTTGCAACGCATAGCTCATGATAGTGATTATCTGCACCGTGTCTGTTTTTCAGATGAAGTCACATTCCACGTCTCTGGTACAGTAAATAGACATAATGTGCGAATCTGGAGAACAGAAAATCCCCATTATGTCATCGAACAACAGAGGGCTAGCTTTTTTTTTTTTTTTTTTTTGATTGGAGGTTTAACGACCACCGTGAGCAACTCAATGGGCTATAAGCAGTCGCCCGTCCCTAATTTAGGGTCACTGGTTCCAGGGAAGGGAGAGAGCCAGTGCCGTAAGACAAACACAACATCCATGCCTCACCGGGATTCGAACCCGGACCCCTTACGGACGAATGATCAGAGGCCAACGCCTTAGACCACTGCGCCACCGGGGCGGCAGGGCTAGCTTGAAAGTGAAATTATGGTGTGGCCTGATTCATGACAGAATTGTCTGACCCTTCTTGTTTACAGAGCCCATGATAACATGTAATGTGTACCTGGACGTGCTGGAACTTTTTGTAGCTCCTCAGTTGCATGCACTCCAACCTTCGGTTATTTTCCAACAAGATGGTGCTCCACCACATTGGTCAATAATGGTTCGTGAGTTCCTGAATGCCCTATTTCTAGGCAGATGGAGAGGCCGCGACGGTTCCATGACATGGCAAACCTCGATCGCCCGACATAACTCATCTAGTCTTTTTCCTGTGGGGTTATGTGAAAGACAAAGTTTCCCGCCCCGGTGGCGCAGTGGTCTAAGCGATGGCTTCTGATCATTCGCCCGAACGGGGTCCGGGTTCGAATCCCGGTGAGGCATGGATGTTGTGTTTGTCTTATGGCACTGGCTCTCTCCCTTCCCTGGAACCAGTGACCCTAAATTAGGGACGGGCGACTGCTTATAGCCCATTGAGTTGCTCACTGTGGTCGTTAAACCTCCAATCAAAAAAAAAAAAAAAAAAAAGACAAAGTTTACTGTAGAAGTGTTCCGGACGTCGAGACATTAAAGAGCAGAATAACGGACGGCATTCGTTCTGTCTCTGCTGAGATGTTAAACAAAACATGGCGTGAAATCGAATATCGTTTAGATGTCCTCCGCGCCACAAATGGTGTCCATAACTTTATTTGTGCACTATCATTGTGGTGCAATCCTTTTCTTGTATTTGTAATACATTTTTATATTAATTTTTGTAATGTGGGAAAAACATTATGGACACCCTGTACTTCACTGCACCCTGAAAAAGGACAATAAAATCAATAGATCGTGGATATTAACTGAACTAATATTTGCGTCAATTGCGAGCCACTAAATCTGGGTGCAGGACATCAAGATCTCGTATATATTGGTTAGCAGGACCAATTAATGTTTTTTTTAATTTCTAAAACTGTTCAACATGTTTATGTTCGATGAATGTTTTATGTTCAGAAATGGCTGAAGTAATATTCTGAAGATTTTAGAGTTTTCACGCATCATTACAGTTATATGAAGATTTAGATATAATAAAACCAAAAGGCTAAAGAACAGCACTTTCGGATAACACATATCGCGCAATTAAATAGCAGGTCTGGTGGATTACACGTGGGTTTTACGTGCATTAAATCACGGATTCAAAGTAGGTGTTACAAGGTACACAGATGCTTTTGAAAGTTCATTTACTAGAGATCAGAATATATAGTTAAACACTATTTGGTATTTTTGCAGCTTTAGTAAGAATGGGAAATAATGCTTCATATATATTCACGAGGTATTTTCCAAAGTGATTTATTGAGCAATTCTTCGGTCCGCACCAAACGGCTGTTATTAAAAGAATATTTTACCATGGCTTCCCTACCTCGCTAAGGAAATGTCCTTTAACTTCGTTTACCTCCAACATTCTACTGTGACAAAGCACTGCCAATGAATTCGCATCCTTAATCAAAATAAAAGCAATTTATTAAACAACACAGCTGGTCTATACTTAACTTTTCAAAAGAGAAAGATCACTGCTGTTCTGCAGCATCAGTTTAAGTATCAATTGAATGTTCCAGTTTATTGTTATGTTTCGAGGACAAATAATTCAGTTCAAAAGCGCAACGAAAATTAAAAATCCGATTTTTAGAAGCATTTTTCTGTTACCGTTGTAACAGTACTTTAGAAGCAGAGATTTTGCAAAAAATTAAAATATACATGTGCGCCCCCTAGCGATGAGGCCATGCATTATTTTAAATAGAAGCGTACGTAAAATAGCTTTCATGGTAAGAGGTATCAGAAGGTAAAACGAATTTGAAACACTTGTGTAGAGCAAAATATGTTTTAAATTTAATAGCACGTCTGTTTACGTTCCCTAGCGATGAGGTTTATGCTACCTAAAAATTATTTTTACCTTCTGATTCCTTTTACCGTGAAATCTATTTTACGTACGGTTTCTGTTTGAAATAATGCATAACGTCACAGCTAGGCGCCGTACATTTGTTTTGTAATTCTCCCCTGAATCTCGGAAAAAAAAGCAAAACGTATGGATTGTTGATTTCACAGTTCAGAAGGAACTTATTCAAATCGGAGTAGCGCAGTGGTCCAAGCAATGGCTTCTGATCATTCGTCCGAGATTGACCCGGGTTCGAATATCGGTGAGGCATGGATGTTGTGCTTGTCTTACGGTACTGGTTATCGCCCTTCCCTGGAACCAGGGGCCCTAAATCAGGGACGGGCGCCTGCTTGTAGCCCACTGAGATGCTCACGGTGGTCATTAAGGCTACAAAAAAAAAAAAAAAAAAAAAACCCACCTGGCGCTTTGTTGTTTTTTTTTTCTTTTTGTCTCTTAATAAAACCTCAGTCATGCTTTCAGGTAAGGTAACTGAAACATATGAAGAAAAATAGGTTTAATGACTTAAACGTTTAAGTTACAGACTAATTTGAATACTCTGCTGTCTGTTGAAAATGCAACACCAAGAACGACCTGAAATATTGAAGTGAAATTTATAGGGAACATTATTTATATATGGTAGAGTCACATTGTTGTGATCACCAGCTAATATCCAGAGTAACCGCTGCGCGGACATCAGCTAGACGGGCTGGGAATGACTCAATCAGGTGCTGGAAGGTGTTCACAGGTATGCGGAGCTATGCTGACTGCAGTGCATGACATCTGCTGGAAGATCCATATAGCGAACAACACGATCAATGTGGTCACACAGGTGCTCAATTGGGTTTAAATCTAGGGAATTAGTGAGCCAGGGAAGTACTTTGAAGTCTTCATCGTGCTCTTTCAACCACTCTCGGACATTTCTAGCTGTGTGACACGTCGCATTGTCGTGCTGGAAGATTCCATCCACCCCAGAGAAGACAATCAGCATGTATGGGTGTAGGAGGTCTGCAAGGATGGATTCATAACGCATTCGGTCCATAGTACCTTCCACAGGTATGAGTGGACCCAGAGAATGCCACGAAAACATTTCCCAGACCATAGCGTTGCCCCCACCAGCTTGTGTTTCTTCCAGCATTGGTTGAAGAATGTTTGTTCTCCGATGTTTCTCGCCTTATACGTCAATGTCCGTCTGTTCGATGAAGCAAAAAACGTGACTCATCAAAAAAAGCAATCCTTTGCCAATCAGCGGAGGTTCAATTTTGATACTAACGTGCAAATGTAAGCCTTTTATGCCGATGCATCTCCGTTAGTATAGGTTCAGTGACTATCCGTCTGCATCGGAGCCGCGTAAGCCACATTGTTCGCAGAACTGTCGTTTTTGACACACTTCCGGTAGCCCCCTTGTTAATTCGGCCAGTGAGTTTCCCCTCTGTAGTGTGTCGATCGGCCCTCACGCACCTTCGAAGCCAACGTTCTCCTCTCACATTCATGGCAAGTGGTGCTCCGCAGTTTTCACGTTGCTTATTCGCAGTGGTGTCATTTCTCCAATCACGATGCACTTTAACCACAGCAGCACGCGAACAGTTCACAAATTGCGCTGTTTCAGACATTCTGCCATCCTTAGCCCGAAAGCCGATAATAATCATTCCTTTTGCAAATCTGATAAATCGCTCCTTTTATCCATGACAGCAACGAGTGATATGTTTTTAGAATACCTACAACACACCTTATATCGCTTCCATGACAGCTCACGACACGTGCCGTCTTTCATTGGCTACATGCTGTTGACGTCAAAAGTAGGAGGTGGTCAAAATAATGTGACTCAACTGTGTAATACAAGGCGTTAGTGATCAGAAATGTAAACCTGTAATTGACATGGAACACATAATACCCAATAATATGTGTACCCGAAACGAGCAGCGATGACGGCTGGTACAATGCATGGCATCGACTGGAAAAGGTTCCGGATATCGCACTTTGGTAGGTATTCCATGCTATCTCGATTCGTACACAAAATTCATCTTGGGTAATTGGCGGCGGTGCCTGACGGCCTAGGCATCAAGCGAGCGTATCCGACACTTGTTCAATGAGCGACAAATAAGCAGAGCGTGCTGGATAAGAAAGACAGCATGGCACATATCGTGCATCCAGAAGCTGGTAAGACATTGGTCGGGCATTGTCCTGTTAAAAGATTGCCCTGGAAACCGTCTGAAGATAACTTCCGTGATATGCCGATGGCTGACAATGGTTCTTGCAGTACGTAGGAGGAGGAAACGTGAATGGAACCCAAACCATCCTACACCAGAACGTCCGGTGTGGGGCCCGTTTGACACTGCATATTGCATAACTTTTGCAGTCATTCACATTGATGTCGCCGTACAAGGATATTTTCATAATGGGTAATTAGGTTGAACCTCGACTCGTCGGAGACCACTATGCACTGCCATTCATTGCAACAGTGTCTGCATTCTTTGCCCCATTGCATCCGCTGACGTCTGGGTTTAAGTTTAATCGAAGTCGAAGCAGCCGGTGGCAGGGAATGAGGCCTTTCTGAAGCAAAATCGGCGTCGGATAAAACTTGCCGACAACCATTGCTGCGATGCAGACCTCCACTGTTGTGACAACGTGGGTGTTTGGACTGCCAACACGGTACGGTGGAAATGACGGTCTTCCCGTTCTTTCATTCATCGCTGGGCTCCAGATGTCTGACGTCGGTGCGTTCAGACGTTCTTTTTCCAATGTCGCTATATTCGCATCGCCGCGCTCGTGTTTCGTCCAACAGAAACGACGACGTTGAGGCTTGAAAGTCCGTTTTCCCGTAATCCAAAACATCGGCCTCACTCAAAGTCCGTCTGCTGTACGTACGGGTCTCGTCTCCTGAGGCGGGGCATACTAAGTTACTACCACAATTCCAGCGAATCGGCTATGGCAACTTGCCCTGTGCGTCATGCTTTTATACCTCCTGCAGGACAGCTATGAGGGCGTGGCTGGCACAAATCATTTGCATATGAATTGAGGTTGTAAACATTTTCACCTCCTCATGTGTCCTACCCATCCAGCAAGTTTCAGTCCAATCGCAGACGTTTTTTCCCTGGTGTTGCATTTTTCGAAGAAGAGCAATGTATCTGAAGAACACTTATATTCTAATTCGTTTCCTTGATGTAGCAGTCGAAGCTCAAAAACTTAACCACGCAGTACAATACATGTTTTAAAGTCAATGCTGTCCAGTGTTCAACTACATAATTTGGTATGCACGAGTTCACTGTCCTTTTCATTATATTTTCCAGCACGTCACGTTGCACAGTGAGATGAAAACACTTCAAACTACTGTTTCGTAACAACACATATTTGACAATTTTAGTTCGCTGTCATCAAATACAATTCACAGATTTCAAACTCCATAATACTTATCACTCTTATCTACAGTACGACTTTTTTATTGGAGATTTAACGACCACCGTGAGCAACTCAATGGGCTATAAGCAGTTTCCTGGAACCAGTGATCCTAAATTAGGGATCACTGGTTCCAGGAAAGGGAGAGAGCCAGTGCCGTAAGACAAACACAACATCCATGTCTCACCGGGATTCGAACCCGGACCCCTTTCAGACGAATGGTCAGAAGCCGTCGCTTAGACCACTGCTTAGCATATCGTAACCAGAACACTGACTTAGTATGACTTAGCATATCGTAATCAGGACATTGCATACCGTACTCTTCTCATGGCGTATCTCTCAGAACATCAGTTCTATTATCTCACTCTAAACATAGCTCTCTGCACATCAGCTCCCTCTATTTGCTCTGAACTCAACTTTTATTTTCCTTTGACTGAACTTTGACCCACTGTCAGGATGCCAGCTTTAAAAAGAGAAATAATGGGGCGTTAAGTGAGAAAATATTTAAAGAGGAAAAACCAAATTTACAAGAGAACACGGAAACTCAAAAGGAAGGTGGCAAGGCTTTGATTACCGTGTGGACATTTGCCATGCCACGCGTGGTTCGCACATGGATCGTTGTGCAGAGATGAAAAACAAACTTCGACATTTTCTCTTTCGTATACGATGTATGTGACACTGATATCTCTCCTAGACTTTGTGCAATAAACCACTGAAAATGTTCATGTGATGGGAGCCAAGCCTGTCGTGGGAGCTAAGCCTGTCAGAACAGCAGACTGTTATCGCTGCTTCAGGAGAGCGAAATAGTTTTGCTGCATGTCGCGAGTGTGACGGAAGATTCGGGCATGTTAAACTTGGATCATATACGAGATTTGGAGTTGCGCAGGGGTTTCGAATCTTGTGCATGGCTACAAGCCAAAGAAAACCAAAAGTACCAATTTAAAAATAAAAATTGTGTTAACAGATGACATTCCTGTATGCCAAAGGTCGCGTAGATTATCTATTCTCAAAAAACAGAAAGTGGAAGAGCAAGTCAATGAATGGCTGAAGCAAGGGATCATTCAAAACAGTTGTTCTGACTATGCTTCGCTCGTGGTATTATTACCCATGAGGCTCTGTGTCGATTACAGGAAACTCAATAGAAAAACTGTTAAGGATAGATTCTCTCTACCAATCATACAGGAAGTTTTGGACCAGTTGTAATCGGCGAATGTGTTTACATAGATCGATTTGAAGAATGGAGTTTTCCACGTGGATATGGATGAGAATAGCTTTAAATATACATCCTTCGTGACCCATGACGGTCAATGCGAATTCCGAAAAGTTGCTTTCTGGTTATCAAATAGCCCGAGTGTTTTCCAGAGGTATATTTACTACGTATTACGCGATCTCTTGAATGATGGTACTGTAATCGTTTACATGGAAGACATCAATATACCTTCGGTCGATGAACGTGAGGGTGTAAAGCGTTTGGCCCGCGTCTAGGACAATGCCTCGCAATATGGTCGCGAATTAAACCTAAAGAAGTGTCAATTCTTACAAAAGAGAATCAGATTTTTAGGCCACATTATTGAGAATGGAACCATCCGGCCATCGCTTGACAAATCAGCAGCCGTTCAAAATTTCCCAGAACCTAAGAACGTTAAGCAGGTTCAGAGTTTCCTTGGACTTGCGCGATATTTCAGAAAATACATCCCATCTTATTCAGTCGTTGCCAAACCGTTTAGCGACTTGCTACGCAGCACATCAACTTTTTATTTCGGACCTGAGCAACTGTCAGCTTTTAAGGCTCTCAAGAGTGCACTGTCCGACAACCCCGTGCTGCACACCTTCAAACAGGGTGCTAAGCTGGAATTACATACAGACGCCAGTAAGCATGACTATGGGGCTATTTTGCTACAACAGGCTGATGACGGCAAGTTTTGCCATATTCACTATATGAGCAGAAAGACAAAAGTAACAGAAGAGAAATATTCGAGTTATGAATTGGAAGTCTTGGCAATAATGGAGGTCCTAAGGAAGTTTAGGAATTACCTATTGGGCACTAAGTTTAAGATAGTTACTGACTGCTCAGCCTTCCAACAAACCATGAGTAAGAAGGATTTGACGCCTAAAATTGCAAGATGGGCGCTTTCTCTAGAAGTGTTTGATTATGAAATTGTACACCGCTCGGGCAAACAGATTAGACATGTGGACTCTCTGAGTCGTTATCCAGTAATGGCCATTTACTGTAATGAGCTGACCTCTAAAATCGTAGCTTCACAAGCAAGTGATGAATATATTAGTGCTATCTAAAAACGGTTGGCCGATGGTAAGGTGAATGACTACGTTCTTAAAAGTGAAGTGCTGTACAAACTAGAAGGTGACAGAGACGTCATGGTCGTCCCTCAAGCTATTCAGGCAGGAATCATCCAGGAGGTTCACAAGAAGAGTCATTTTGCTGCTGCCAAGACAGAAGAAATCCTGAAGCAAGACGTCTACATCCCCAAGATTAGACAGCAGATTGAAAGCGTTATAGCAAACTGTGTAGACATGTATCCTATGCAACAAGAAACGTGGGAAGGGGGAAGGTATGCTAAACCCGATACCAAAGGAGAATATTCCTTTACATACTTACCATGTCGATTTTATTCGGCCCCTTACATCGACGAATAAGAACTGCCAGCACATTTACACAGTGGTAGATGCGTTTACCGAATTTGTCTGGTTCTATCCAGTAAAGTTTACGTCGTCACAAAGCGCAATCGACAAACTAAAACTACAGCAAAACACGTTCGGCAATCTCACACGAATAATTTCAGGTAGAGGAGCTGCTTTTGCTTCCAAGGATTTTGCAGATTACTGTGTTGAACAAGGAATAGAGCACGTGAAGACTACCACAGGAATACCAAGAGGAAATTGGCAGGTAGAGCGAATGCACAGCATCATGATTACCATCCTCGCAAAGCTATCTATTGAAGACCCAGCGAAGTGGTACAAGTACGTAGCTGACGTACAGCGCGTCATAAATAGCACAATTTCAAGAAGCACTAAATACACCCCATTTGAACTGATGATCAGCGTTAAAATGAAGAATGCTGGATATCTAAAAATTAGAGAACTGTTAGAAGAGGAACATTTAAACTGCACGCTATGTGATAGAGATGATATGCATGAAGACGCCAAGAGTAATATTTTGAGACTGCAACAGGAAATTAGTCGACAATTCAACTGAAAACGAAAACCACCTAAACTGTATAAAATCAACGACCTAGTTGCAATTCAGAGTACGCAGTTCGGTGCGGGGTTAAAACTGCGACCAAAGTTCTTTGGCCCTTATCGTGTCAAGGCAGTGAGGCCAAAGGATAGGTACGTCGTCGAGAAAGTGGGAAACCACGAAGGACCGAACAACACATCTACCGCAGCTGAACAAATGAAGCCATGACCTACAGGGGGTCACTGAAGGACTTTCAATTCCTTTTTCAATGACTGTGAGTATGTGTTTTATTTAACTGTTTTGTTTTGTTGTCTAAATGCCTAGAACACTAACGGATGCAGGAGCTGCTGAGGACAGCGCCTAGTCAGCATGGCCGAGACTGTGGGTTTTCGGTATGTGTCGACCGCTGGATGGCGTGAGCATCGGACGTCAGCGCGTCGCTAAAACATGCTCCCAGAGACTAGAAGCAGAGCTGCGGAGAGTTCTGAAGCGTGAACACCGAGACAGGGCTGTGTGCCGAAGGGTGCTCGATGTGTTCGCCATTTTGTATTTCTTAGCGGAACGAGTAGGTTCCGTTGTTGTGTATCCTGATATCAATTGTAAGTGTACGTCAGATTAAACGTGTGTGTGTTCAGAGTTCGTCCAACCTGTCCATTATTTAAGTGTTGTGTTTCGATGAAACCGTAGTGGGAAAGTTTCCCAATATCCCATATATATATATATATATGGGGATGTAAGGTCAGGTGATGCGTAACATCTCAGCCTCTCCTTGACAAATGTCAACCCCGCCTTCTCGTGGTGCATCCTGTTCCTACTAAAGGGGCTCTGACGACCGCCAATAGCGGTATAACTATACCATCGGGATTAGAGGAAATTCTATCCCACACTCACCAACCCGCTTGGCCAACGTGGTGAGTTATGGCCAAACCCCTCCAAAATGACTCCACAACTTAAATCTTGGCCCTCAGTCTCCGGCAGCTGGAATGTACCTGGCCAAGGCAGCGGCCAGTGCGACATGAAGGCAGAGGGTGCTAAGAATCCCCGGAGGACCGGACTAGGCTGCCATCTGATGCTGACCTTGGCAACGTACAATGGACACTCCCTATCTTCTGATTCAAGGCTTCTTGAATTGGAAGAGGAACTACAAAGGATCAAGTGGGACATCGTGGGGCTAAGTGAGGTAAGGAGAAAAGGAGAAGATCTCATCGAACTGAAAAGTGGACATCTCTTCTACTATCGTGGGACAGATACTGGCAGAACTAGTGGTGTTGGATTTATAATAAACAAGAAACTGAAGGATAAAGTTGTAGAAGTTGAAAGTTCCTCTGACAGAGCTGCACGGCTTGTTATCCAACTCTCGAAAAGATACCAGGCTCAGATTACTCAAACTTATGCACCCACCACAAGTCATCCTGAAGAAGAAATTGAAGAATTTTATGAGGAAATTTGTCATCTAAATAATAAAGGTAAGCAGCACTTGAAAATAATTATGGGAGATTTCAATGCAAAAATAGGGCAACGGCAACAGAATGAAACTTCAGTAGGTAAATTCGGTCACGGCAACAGAAACCAGCGTGGAAATACTCTCGTTGAGTTTGCAGAGGCAGAAGGGTTTTTCATCTTGAACTCCTTCTTCAAGAAAAAGCCACACAGGAAATGGACATGGAGACATCCAAATGGGACGACAAGTGAAATTGATTTTATTATGTGTAACAAAAAATTCGTCATAGAAGACTGCAGTGTGCTAAACAAGTTCAACACAGGTAGTGACCATAGATTGGTGAGATGTAAGATGCACCTCAACACTAAACTTGAACGTGGCAAGCTCATAAGACAAACAAAATCTATTGACATAACCAACCTTAACAAACACCATAATACCTTCAAGTTGGAACTGAAGAACAGGTTCTCTGCTTTAGAAGGCCTAACATCGGAAGAAGTGGACATCTCTGAAGTTAACAGAAAAGTAACCAAAGCTCTTATGGAAACAGCAACAAAATTAGCTGGGTCTAAGAACAAGTTGCATGTAAATAACTTATCAGGAAAAACGAAAATGTTGATGCAAAAAAGAAGAGAGATGAGGACAACTAAAGACGATGTGACTTCCAAAGTGGAATATATAGAGCTATGCAAGACAGTACGAAAAAGTATCACTGAAGACGTAAGAAAATTCAACTGTGAACTAGTGAGGAAAGCAATTGAAAACAACCAAAACCTAAAGATAGCAAAAGGACATCTCAGTAAGGGAAGAAAACAGATTATGGCACTGAGAAAAGAAGATGGTTCTGTAACAAGAAATAGAGGCGAAATTTTGACAAGAGTGAAAGATTTCTACTCCAAATTATACATGCACTCCAGACACCATGAAAGATACCAGTACCAGAGTTCCTCCAGTCCTTCCAGCAGAAGTTGCACATGCAATCAAGAACATGAAGCGGGGAAAAGCTCCAGGAGAAGATGGAATTACTGTAGACATCATACAAGAAGCAAGTGGAGAAATCGAAACAGTACTCGCCCAAATTTTCACTCGATGCCTTAACGAAGGGAAAATTCCTGAGGATTGGAACACCGCTACAATGATCATGCTACATAAGAAAGGTGACATTGAGGATCTCGAAAACTACAGACCTATCAGCCTCCTATCAGTAGTTTATAAAATCTTCACTAAAGTTCTTTCACACCGCTTGAAGGTAACACTGGACATGGCTCAACCGAGAGAACAAGCTGGATTCAGGAGTGGCTACAGCACAATAGATCATATCCATGTGCTGAGAGAACTAATTGAAAGAGCGAGGGAATATGAACTTCCATTGTGCATGGCTTTTATCGATTATGAAAAAGCCTTTGATTCGGTGAAACCATCAGCAGTTACAATGGCTCTGAAAACCTGCGGTATTGAAGATGCATACATTAATATTATTAATAACATCTATGAAAATGCAAGTGCAAAGATTAGGCTGTTTGAAAATACAACACACATAAAAATTGGAAAGGGAGTGAGACAAGGTGACACCATATCTCCGAAGCTCTTTAATGCTACATTGGAGGGTGTTTTTCAGTCACTGAGCTGGGAAAACAAGGGGATAAAGATTAATGGAGATTATCTAACCCACCTTTGTTTTGCTGATGACGTAGTCATTTTTGCAACTAGCCCATCAGAGCTGCAGAGTATGATCCATGAACATGCTGACAAGAGTAAAGAAGTGGGATTAAAAAGGAACTTTCAGAAGACAAAAGTGATGTTCAATGCTTTTACAAGAAATGAAGATTTATCGATTGATGGAGAAAAGCTGGAGATAACAGACACGTACGTTTATCTTGGACAGCAGATATCAAGTGAGGGTCACATTGATGAAGAAATTAATCGGCGTACAAAACTTGCCTGGAGAGCTTTTGGAAGAAACAGCATAATTTTCAAGAGCAATATGCCATTATGTCTTAAAAGAAAAGTGTTTGATCAATGCATCCTTCCAGTGCTTACGTATGGTGCAGAGACGTGGACCTTAACTGAAAGAGACATACAAAGGCTGCAGACAACTCAAAGCAGCATGGAGAGGTGCATACTTGGTGTAACCAGGAGAGATAAGAAGAGGAACTCGTGGATCCGAAAAATGACAAGAGTGGAAGACATCATGATCAGAGTTAAATCCCTGAAATGGCAATGGGCTGGACATACTGCCAGAAGGACAGATCATCGATGGACAGCCGAAATTTTAGATTGGATTCCAAGGGACAGGAAAAGACCCAGAAGAAGACCACATGGGAGATGGGTGGATGAAATTCGAAAGTATGCAGGGGTGACATGGAGGAGACTGGCACAAGACAGACCGTTGTGGAGGAAACTTGGGGAGACCTTCGTCCAGCAGTGGATTGATAATGGTTGACAATGATGATGATGATATATATATATATATATATATATATATATATTCTATAAAGAAGATACCTAAGCAAAAAAAAAGATACCTAAGCAAAAAAATACATATATAATTTTGACTCACACCTAGTACAACATAGAAAAGGTTATGTATCTACCTGTGTGAGTAAAAGGAGAAAAGATAAAAAAATAAAATAAAACAACTGAATGTAGAAGGTGTCGAGAATACTGAGCCTTGGCTTTATCAAGGACCAGCAAAAACTCTGCATTTTCTCACTTCCACAAAGACCTAGTTGGAAATGGGTTTCTGCAAGGCCATAGATGCAAGTAACATTCCCACCTAAAATAGTTTAAAAACTATATATATAAGTCATGTCCTCCGTAGAATAGCATGACCTAGCACTAGTTAACAATTTCGCTTGCATCCATAAACCTTCCTGGCCCGACCCATGCTCTTCATCTGTTACTATTAAACAGAGAGAAGAAGATTAAAGAGAACTCAAGCTGTGAGAGTGACATAATAATTAGAAATGATTTTCAGCTATAACGAAATTCCAAGTTCGTTTGAGAGAGAATTTAAACCTGAAAAACAATGCAAAAGAAATCCAAATTTTACATTGCAATTAAAAAAGGAAATGTTAAATTATAACGAACAGATTTTTGAAAGAAAACTTGAGTCTAAAACCCCTACTCTACAACTTATGACAGCACGAAAACGAGAATAAGTTAAAGATAATAATTAACTAAAGAAAACTTTGTGAAAGTTATATACCTTAAACAGTTAGTTGCAATATGTACAAAGTATTTCAGCAGTGCTTTAAGTGCATAATTAATTAGTTATTAAGAACTTAACTACATTGAAAAAACAGTGCATAGACAGCGCATAGAAAAGGAACAAGCTTAGCCATCTTCTGTTCTTAACCAATTTGTTGATGTAGGAACTTGGAACTCTTATCTCAATTGCTGCATAAAAAATAACCATATCTTATATAATAATACTCTCTATAAGCAAGTGAACGGTATTCCAATGGGAACATCAACGTCCACGAATATCGCTAATCTATTTCTGTTCTTTAAGGAATATAAATTCATTAAAAATCACCCCACCTGCTCAGATAACTACCTTTACACTTTTAGATATATTGATGATCTGCTGTGTATCAATAATTCAGAAGTTATAGAGAGTGATTTTGATAATATCTATCCTAGCTCTCTTAACTTATGTAAAACCAACCACAGTAATCAGGAACTTGAGTTCCTAGACTTAAGCATTAAGCTCAACAGAGGTAACCCATCTATTAGCCTCTTTGATAAAAGAGTTAATTTTCCTTTCAAAGTAATTAAATATCTACACTGGAATAATAACATTTCAACCAAAGTAATTGAGAATGTACTAATTTCTCAGGTCCTAAGAATTTCAAGAATTTGCAGCAACAATTTGGACTTCTATTACCACATTAATATACTATTAGAAAGTTTTCTAGAGAACGAAATTCCTTCTTCTTTCATCAAAAGAACTTTAAGAAAAAATATTCTGAATAATAGAGTAAGGTTGGCAGATCTGCTTTAATTTTCTACACAGTTAATAATATGATTCTGACCAATCAAAGCCGTAAGGAAGTTGGCTAGAGGATGCCTATTAACTACCTAATGGAACCTTAGTGCTATGGATATGACGGTCCTGTTAAAACAAAAAATTAAATAATATAAACAAAATCACAAAAAAAGCTTAAAAATTTGTTTATAAAAGAAAAAAAAAACAAATAAAATAGAAAACTAGTTATTCATCACTAGGATAGCTATACTAAAAATAGTAAAACCAACATTAAAATTAATAAGATTCTGATTAATCTATAGAAGCTCACTAAGGTGATTTAATACATGCAAAGATTATTAAATAAACTGCTCGTGTATTTTATAATATTTCTCATGTATTCTGGAGAGTTAATTCTGCTCTTTCTGATCATACAGATCCACAGTTTTAAGTTTATATATTTTTTCTCTGGTTAAAATCTCCGCGCGTTGGTTTCTTGCTGTATGAGGAGGCCATCAGCCCCACCCTCACTGCCCCCCAGCGTCTAGGGAGTGGCGGAAGAGGTTAGCCATGTTCTTCTCTTGTGAGGAGAAAAGTTTTTGTCACACAAGAGGTAAGCTCTCTTCCTTGTTTTTGGGTGCTAGGTTTTATAAGTTCAATGTTTGTACTTCATGTACCTTTTCTCTGTCGTTTTTTAGCTTTTCAGCTTTTAAGCATTGGTTTGTCTGTTAACATTTTTGCGGGTTTTAACTCTTACTTTTCTTTGTAACTCTGAGCGTCTTTTGGGGTACCTAGGAACAGAAGATGGCTAAGCTTGTTCCTTTTCTATGCGCTGTCTATGCACTGTTTTTTCAATGTAGTTAAGTTCTTAATAACTAATTAATTATGCACTTAAAGCACTGCTGAAATACTTTGTACATATTGCAACTAACTGTTTAAGGTATATAACTTTCACAAAGTTTTCTTTAGTTAATTATTATCTTTAACTTATTCTCGTTTTCGTGCTGTCATAAGTTGTAGAGTAGGGGGTTTTAGACTCAAGTTTTCTTTCAAAAATCTGTTCGTTATAATTTAACATTTCCTTTTTTAATTGCAATGTAAAATTTGGATTTCTTTTGCATTGTTTTTCAGGTTTAAATTCTCTCTCAAACGAACTTGGAATTTCGTTATAGCTGAAAATCATTTCTAATTATTATGTCACTCTCACAGCTTGAGTTCTCTTTAATCTTCTTCTCTCTGTTTAATAGTAACAGATGAAGAGCATGGGTCGGGCCAGGAAGGTTTATGGATGCAAGCGAAATTGTTAACTAGTGCTAGGTCATGCTACTCTACGGAGGACATGACTTATATATATAGTTTTTAAACTATTTTAGGTGGGAATGTTACTTGCATCTATGGCCTTGCAGAAACCCATTTCCAACTAGGTCTTTGTGGAAGTGAGAAAATGCAGAGTTTTTGCTGGTCCTTGATAAAGCCAAGGCTCAGTATTCTCGACACCTTCTACATTCAGTTGTTTTATTTTATTTTTTTATCTTTTCTCCTTTTACTCACACAGGTAGATACATAACCTTTTCTATGTTGTACTAGGTGTGAGTCAAAATTATATATGTATTTTTTTGCTTAGGTATCTTTTTTTTGCTTAGGTATCTTCTTTATAGAATGTGAATTCTGAATTTTCAAAACTGCTGCGTTGCGCGTTTTGATTTTCAGGTTATTTTGCACCCTTCGTTTTAAATTCTAAAATTTTTTCCTTAGTCTTCAGTTTTGCTCTTAAGTATATATATATATATATATATATATATATATATATAATACTGACAAGGAGTGTCTGTAACCATAACAGCCAAATTGTTTAGTTCTTCAAGCTAAATTTTTTTAAGGCTTTGACTCCGTACGAAAGAATGATAAGACTTCATCAGCGAAGAAATATAGCGGGCGAAATCTGAGATTTAATGTAAGGGACCGTCGAACTCTAACAAAGATTGCGTTCAAAAACATAGAACAACTGAAACAAAAGTGACAGAAGGATTATATATCCGCCTGGAAAACCCTGTTTCAGAAAAAACAGTCCTCAGAGAAAGTCACAAAATCAACAGGCTTTGTGAAGTTATTGGCCATGGAAAAGTTGTAATAGCTAAACCTTTAATGACAAATCTAACGCTACAATGGGAAAAAGATGTTGTCATGAGCATAAAATCGGCATAGCTGATGACAGGAAACGTGTGATTTGGTCCGATGAGTCCTCATTTACATTATTTCCAATTGTAGGTCTGGTTTATGTATGGGGAACCCCCAAGGAAGCGTGCAATTCAGAATGTCCGGTTGCAAATGACAAACGTGACCTTATAGAGTCGACTTACTGCCAGCGGATACTTGGACATTCTAGGTGAACAGCTGCATCCTATAGTCCAAATGTTTCCCAACCACGATGCCAATTTTCAAGATGATAATGCTCCTATACACGCTGCCAGCACAGCTCAGCCTTCGTTTGAGGAGCACCAAGATGAACTTCAACATCTGCCCTGGCCAGCACAGCCACCTGACTTATATAACATCGAACAACCGTGGAGATTAAAGTGACAGGCAGATTTCCTCCTCCAACATCTCTTAAGCAACTGTTCAGATCGACGAATGGTACACATTCCACTGGAGTCTATTCAAAAGCTGTATGAATGTATTCCAAGATGGTTGGAAGCTGTACTAAAGGCAAATGGAGGTATACATCTTCTTAATAAAGACACATCGCCTATTTCCTTGGTGCTCACATTGTTTTGTCCAACTCCTGTATATACACTATATTAAGAAGAGTCACTGGACACCCCTTCAAACGCAAATGAACGGATTCGTTGCGTTGGTAAGATGTGCGGTACAGCTACAAACGGTATACAAACAAGCCTGCAGCTGACCGCGATCATATTGCACTGCAAAGTTGAGTGAAAATGTCGCGGTGGGAGAGAACTGACTTTGAGAAAGGAAAGATTGTTGGGTGTCATATTAGTGAGTTGTCCATAAGAGAAACCGAGAGGCGTTTAAACATACCCAAGTCAAGTGTTTTGGATGTACTGAATAAGTGGAAGACACATGGCGTACCTGAAGCAGCAAATCGTACCGGAAGACTAAAGAAAATCAGTGACAGAGGACGTCGAAGCCTCAGGACAGTCGTTACAGATAATCGACGGAGTACTACACAAAACCTTAGTGTACAGGTGAGTAAAAAGGCTGGAAGCTCGGTATGTACACGTACTATTCGCAGAAAACTTCATTCCATGGGTTACCGCGGTCGTGCGGCTGCTCATAAGCCTTTTATCTCAACTTGGAATTCTACGCATCGTTTAACATGGTGTAAAGAACATTTATCGTGGACTGTACATCAATGGAAACGGGTCCTATGGACATGAATCCAGATACACGATACATCAGTCTGTTGGCCGTGTGTGGATATGGCGGCAGCCGGAGGAACGCCATTGACTACAGTGTACTGTTCCTACTGTCAGGTTTGGAGCCGGCAGTGTACTCGTGTGGGGGTGTGTCTCGTGGTATGGTGCGGCACATTGGTTATCGTGGACAAAACGGTTAACCAGCACGTCTAACTCGATATTCTGGACAATTATGCCCTACCAACTCTGTGGCAATACTATGAAACCGAACCTTGTTGGTACCAGCAGGATAATGCACCGAGCCATAAAGCAAGGACAGTTATGTCGTGGTTTGACGATTATTCCGTATCGTGTGTGAGCTGCCCAGCACAAAGCCCTGATCTTAATCCAATAGAGCACCTACGGGATGAATTAGAGCGCCGCATAAAAGGTTTGGAAGCAAAGCCTACTACCAAGCAACATTATGTACTAAATGGAAGCACATAAGCCACATACCTATCGCTGTATACCAAAATCTTGTCGAAAGCGTGTCTCGAACGGTAAGTGCATGCATTAAGGCCAAAGGTGGACCGACACCGTACTAATGTGTGCCAATAAATACTATGTTGTGTTTCTCTTCTAGGTGTCCCGTGACTTTTGTCAACATAGTGTATATAGAAAACTCAAAAATTAGAAGCGGAAACATCATCATTACAAAAATTTAAATTAATGCCGCCTAGCGAGAAAACTAAGCATTAAATTGAGAAAAAACATGCACACTTATGTTTTCCGCAGTGAGGTGAGTGGTGTCTGACTGAAAAAGTTCCTTTTCGTTTAGCATACAAAATATTCAGTACCGTGACCCCCAACGCAACGAAAATTTGAAATCCAATTTTTAGAAGTCTTTTTCTATTACCGTTGTAACATTACTTTAGAAGCAGAGATTTTGCAAAAAATTAAAATATACATTTGCGCCCACTAGCGATAAGGCCATGCATTATTTTAAATACACTGCCGGAAATTGAAAAAAGAACACCAAGAAGGAATTGGCGGACGATCATGAAATTTACATATGCTAATGGGGTCGAGTTTGCGTAGGTGTAATGTTAAGTTCGGGACTAACCGGTGAGCGATTGCGCCACAGCACGCCATAATATGCAAATTATCGTCGGTAGTATTTAAGGAGTACGGGGGAGTGAATGTAATCAGTCGTCGGCGTACGGACATGTGCGAAGACCCTGAAGAAGCTGCAATGCCTGTACATGGAAGACGTGTACGATTTCAGCAGTTATCGGACTTTGAGCGAGGTCGTCTAGTCGGACTCCTCAAGGCCGGATGGTCGTATCATCGTATTGCGGAGCTAATTGGACGGGAAGTATCGGTGGTGGTACGATGGTGGCGTAAATGGTCCGAGGAACATTCCCACACGAGAAGACGTGGAACCGGGAGTCACAGACGGACTGATGAGCGGACCGATCGACGCATAAGAAGAACGGCGTTGTCAAGCAGAACATCCACTGCGACGCAAATCCGAGCTGCCGTTGCACCTGAGGTGACTGTGCGAACAATCCGCAACCATCTACTGGATGCAGGACTACGTGCGCGTGTGCCTCTGGCATGTGTACCTCTGACTCCAGCCTACCGTCAGGAACGGCTGCAGTGGTGTCGCCAACGCCTGCACTGGAGAACGCAATGGCGATCTGTCGTGTTCAGCGATGAAAGCAGATTCTGCTTGGGAGGCTCCGATGTCCGTATGCGTGTTCGCAGACGCACAGGGGAGCGTCTCCACCCTTCTTGCATCCGCCAGCATCACACATGGCCTACACCTGGTCTCATGGTGTAGGGAGCGATCAGCTATCACTCCCTACACAACTAGTGTTTGTACCGGGTACGCTAAACAGCACCTCCTACATCAACAATATCATTCAGCCCGTTGTTGTGCCATTTGTAAGGTTGGTCCATCGTGGTGTTTTCCAGCAAGATAACGCACGTCCACGCACGGCACGTGCAACGCAACATGCACTTTAGGGTGTGAGACAACTTCCATGGCCTGCATGTTCACCGGATTTGTCCCCCATTGAGCACGTGTGGGAGTTTATGGGACAACGACTTATCCAGTCTCCACGGCCAGCCACGACCATCCCCGATTTACGCGTCCAGGTTGAGGATGCTTGGAACTCAATACCCCAAACTTACATCCAACATCTGTACGACAGACTGTATGCCAGAATTGCACAGTGTGACGCAGTTCATGGCGGTTCAACCTCGTACTAACCATGTTACATGGAAATGTTATTTTTCAGTTTACCAGCAAATACAGCTGTATTTTGCCATAATGTTTTGATCACGTTATCCTCTGTATTCCGTTATTATGCTGTATAAATTTCCTTGGTATCAGACGCCTCCTTCTTGGTGTTCTTTTTTCACTTTCCGCCAGTGTATAAGCGTACGTACAATAGCTTTCATGGTAAGAGGTATCAGAAGGTAAAACAAATTGAAAAACTTGTGTAGAGTAAAATATATTTTAAATTTAATAGCACGTCTGTTTACGTTCCCTAGCGGTGAGATTATGCGACCTAAACAAAACTTTTACCTTCTGATACCTTTTACCAAGAAATTTCTTTTACGTACGGTTTCTATTTGGAATAATGCATGACGTCACCGCTAGGCGCCGTACATTTATTTTGTATTTCTCCCCTGAATCTCGGAAAAAAAGAGCAAAACGTATGGATTGTTGATTTCACAGTTCAGAAGGAACTTATTCAAATCGGACTAGCGCAGTGGTATAAGCGATGGCTTCTGATCATTCGTCGGAAAGGGTTCCGGGTTCGAATCCCGGTGAGGCATAGATGTTGTGTTTGTCTTACGGCACTGGCTCTCTCCCTTCCCTGGAACCAGTGGCCCTAAATTAGGGACGGGTGACTGCTTATAGCCCATTGAGTTGCTCACGGTGGTCGTTAATCCTCGAATCAAAAAAAAATCGTACTAATAATTGCGCAGAGATGTTGTCCATGGACATAGTGGTGTTATAGGTTCGTACTTTTTTCAAAAGACGTTCTGAGAAGGAACACACGAAACAGAGGAAGATGGCATGATGAAAAACTTTCCGAACAAAACGAAAAACTTGCACTGTATTTGCTTTTATCATCTAGTAACACACTTCTCTTAGAAACAGAGCAATCTAACTGCAAAACTTTTTTCTATAACTGCAACACTTATTGTAGCAATATAAAAGTTCGGAACAGCGACGTATTTTTTGTTTATCACTACAATGAATGAAGAACACGAGCTCCAGTTATGATTGTGTTTTCCCGTATGAAATTGAGGATTTATTTATAGATGGCTGCATTTCATTATCACCGATGAACTCAAGCACAAAGTAAAAAATTTTTATGCGAGTATCTTTCGAAACTGCTACTGTACCCAAGTCTCAAAGGAGCCATTTATTTAAAAGAATGTCACGTTTCAAAATGACCGTCGTTAATGGCATTCGGAGTTATTTCAGACCTGGCTCATTATTTACGACTGGCAGGATTCTTAATCGCTGCATTTATCTCAATGATTTCATAAGAAACGTCTCACGTAAGATTAATAATTGAAAAACTAAAGTATTTGGAACCCCTGCCCTTTAGCGAGCCGTTCTGGCTATTTTACATGTCTCGAATCGGTAACGAATTGCTCGCTCCCAAACGAGCACGGTAGCCCATTAGGCATTAGTTACAAGCTGTTTTGCCAGGTGGGAGACTAAAATGACGAAAGAGCGTCGGTTCTGCACTTAACGTTCCCACTCCCTTGAGAGATATCAACAAAATTAATGGCGGCCATTTTGCAATACCCTTAATTACAGTCTACACTCGGGTTTTGTCACGCTGCTCGGCACTAATTAGACGGTATTTGTCTCTGTTTGTACGCTCTGTCTTTCGCTATCTGTTTTCCTCTTAGAGATTCACAAACCGTTACCAAGTGTTTTATTTGACGAATAAAAAGATGTTGCAGAGAATTCTAAACTCGTGATTTCGAATGGCATAAAACAGATGCTTTCGTCGCTGGTGAGAGGAAATGTTTGAGATCGGGTTTAATTAAATCACCGAATGGGAGTCTTGGAGAAAGATAACGCATTCGCGAAAGAAAAGAGGAAAAAATATAACTGTTAAGTACACTGGCGAAATGTAACCAGACAGAAAGAATGCTTTCATTATTAATCACGGAATGTTTCAAATAGGAGTTGTATTTTAATTCAGCTAGTTTTATTTGTTGCTAAGCGCGTTTCATTGAAGTAAGAGCTCTTCTTCGCTTTGTGGTTTTGTTAGTGTGAATGGATGTGTAAGACGCATTTGGGAAAAATCATTACACTGAACGTATGTCTAGTAATCTCGGATTCCATGTGATATGCAAATTTCTTTTGTCTCGATAGAGAAATAAAGAATATTGCAAAATGACATTCAGTACGACGCAGTACAAAACTAGATGGATTCATTAGTTGAAGTAGTTGAATGCCATAGGGAGCCACCTTCCTATTGGAGGAAACGGAAAAGACCTAAATTGAACATGGGCAATAATAAGTTGCGTTAAGAAAAGAACTCGCTTGAGAATAACATGTTTGTTATAGTTCCACATTCGGAATCAAAATTAAAAAAATGAATAAGAGCAAACGTAGAATACCTCTTTTACTAGAGCGTTGATCACAAAAATAGAACATTACGTACCTCGTGCTCTTATTCCAGTTTCCATAAGTAAAGATCCACGCAATAAAGTTTACACGAAATATCTCATTGTTGAAACAAAGAAATACACCTACAAATTTTGAAGATGACAATCCGATTTTTGCCGTAAATGTGACAAGGATGGTAAGTCAGGTAATATCCTAAAACTTGAAAATTTCCATCGTCCTGGAGCGGGATTCGAACCCGCGTCTCCCAGAAAACGCCCGGGAAGTCGAGTTCCGCTCTAGGACGATGGAAATTTTCAAGTTTTCGGATATTATCTGACTTACCATCCTTGTCACATTTACGCCAAAAAATCGGATTGTCATCTTCAAAATTTGTATTATATGGCGCAATCTCGTATTTCTTTCATGAATACACCTAAAATTATTATCGCAGCAGATCTTATAAAATGGCTTCTTTTGTTACTAAACAAAGTTTTCCTAAGAGAAAGCACAAAAATGTAAACTCACATAAGTAACACAGTATTTGAACTTCGATGCCCCTTTTCTTTCACGTGCACAGGCATGCAAAATGTTTCTTATGGAGAAAGTTCTACTTAGTGTTTATTCAGTACACTATCTTATAAGTCTCAATGGCAACTTCTTTCGTTACTTCTTGATGACCCGTACATCGCAAAGATGAACTTGTTACGTTGACTTCCAGTAAGTGTGGAAATAAGTTGTCGAATAAATCTCACGCTGACAAGGATTACTGAGTAACTAATGATTAACTTCAATACAACAAAGTAACGTCTTATAGCAAAACATTAAGCAAAAAATATCTGACAAACCTAACTTTGAAGATTCCTACACATTTAGGTGCGTGATACGTTGTTTATACGTATCTTACATGACTGACTGTCAGTGATACTAAATGTAACATAAACTACACTGGCGGAAAATGAAAAAAGAACACCAAGAAGGAGACGTCTGATACCAGCTAAATTTATACAGCATAATAACGGAATACAGAGGATAACGTGATCAAAATATTATGGCAAAATACAGCTGTATTTGCTGGTAAACTGAAAAATAACATTTCCATGTAACATGGTTAGTACGAGGTTGAACCGCCATGAACTGCGTCACACTGTGCAATTCTGGCATGGAGTCTGTCGTACAGATGTTGCATGTAAGTTTGGGGTATTGAGTTCCAGCATCCTCAACCTACACGCGTAAATCGGGGATGGTCGTGGCTAGCCGTGGAGACCGAATGAGTCGTTGTCGCATAAAATCCCACACGTGCTCAATAGGGGAAAAATCCGATGAACGTGCAGGCCATGGAAGTTCTCTTACAGCCTGAAATGCATGATGCGTTGCACGTGCTGTGTGTGGGCGTGCGTTATCTTGCTGGATAACACCACGATGGACCGACCTTACAAATGGCACAACAACGGGCTGAATGATGTTGTTGATGTGGTAGATGCTGCTTAACGTACCCGGTACAAACACTAGTTGTGTAGGGAGTGATAGCTGATCGCTCCTCACACCAGGAGACCAGGTGTAGTCCCTGTGGGTCGCTGGCTGCGAACAAGCATACGGCCATCGAGACTCCCAAGCAGAATCTGCTTTCTTCGCTGAACACGACAGATCGCCATTGCGTTCTCCAGTGCAGACGTTGGCGACACCACTTCAGCCGTTCCTGACGGTGGGCTGGAGTCAGAGGTACACATGCCAGAGGCACACGTGCACGTAGTCCTGCATCCAGTAGAAGGTTTCGGATTGTTCGCACAGTCACCTCAAGTGCAACGGCAGCTCGGATTTGCGTCGCAGTGGATGTTCTGCTTGACAACACGCTGCTCTTCTTATGCGTCGATCGGTCCGCTCATCAGTCCGTCTGTGACTCCCGGTTCCACGTCTTCTCGTGTGGGAATGTTCCTCGGACTATCTACGCCACCAACGTACCACCACAGATACTTCCTGTCGAATTCGCTCCGCAATACGACGATACGACCACCCGGCCTCGCGGAGTCCGACTAGACGACCTCGCTCAAAGTCCGATAACTGCTGAAATCGTACACGTCTTCCATGTCCAGGCATTGCAGCTTCTTCAAGGTCTTCGAACGTGTCCGTACGCCGACGACAGATTAAATTCACTTCGCCGTACTCGTTAAATACCACCGACGATAATTTGCATATTATGCCGTACTGTGGCGTAAGCGCTCACCGGTTGGTCCCGACATTAAAATCACACCTACGTAAACTCGACCCCATTAGCATATGTAAATTTCATGATCGTCCGCCAATTCCTTCTTGGTGTTCTTTTTTCACTTTCCGGCAGTGTATTTGGAGTTTAGACTTCATGTTATGTTCGAAGGTGTAACCAAATATTTCAAAAATTTACATAAGAAACAGCAACCGAAAGCAAAAAGTTGAATAGGCAATACACATCGCAACAGTCAACGACTTTAGTATAAAGATGACGATACCAAAAACGTGAGTGAAGGTATTTACGAGCACTGTTCCTTTACCCCTCGCTGAAACGAAGTTTTCCAGTATGGTCTCATACCGAGAACAAAACTATCTCCAAGATTCACAAGCAAGGAGCTTCTTTCTGTTTTCACAAAACATAGATAAGCTGTGGAAAAGTAGTTTAGGGAATGTGAGGTGGTTTGTCAGATCCTGCGAAGCAGCAGAGCAAAACAATAATAGCTGTGGAAGAATGGATTTGGGACTGTGAGGTGTTATAGTTTAATGCTAGGAAATAGCTGAGCTACAGAATAGTGTCTGTGGGCTTTTGAGGTATTTTAAGCTGCTTTCAGGAAGTAGTTGAGCTACGGAAAAATAGCTGTGGGGCGTCTAGGTATTCTGGTCTGCTGTTATGAAGTATTTGAACTGTGGAACAGTAACTGTGGGCTTTCAGGGTATTCTAGTCTGCTCTTATCAGCTGAGGAAATGTAGTTGTGGACCATTGAGCTGTTCTAGTCTGATCTTAGAAAGTAGCTAATCTGTGGAAGAGTAGCTGTGGGCCTTTGCGTGAGGTGTTCTAGTCTGCTCTAACAATATAGATAAGCTGTGGAACAACAGTTGTATGGCTGTTCCCTTATGCTTTAAGCATCTGCTAAGCTGTGAGTATTTGTAGGCTTGTGTGATGTTATATTCTGCTTTTAGGATATGGATAAGTTTGGAAGAGTAGTTGTGTGCCCCCGAGGTGTTCTAGTTTGGTCTTAGGACATAGCTAAGCTGTGGAAGGGTAGTTGTGGGGCTTTGAGGCGTTCTAGTTTTATTCCCTTTATATCAAATTTAGATAAGGTAAAAAACATGGCTCTTTTCACAAGAACAACATCCTCGTCATCCACGAGAGCTACGTACGCTGTATAGGATAGCGACATCGCCTACTATACCAAAGATAGGACCTGTGTCACTCCCAAAGATCACATGTATGATTCTGGAATTATTGGAGCAAGTGAGCAATCCAGTCGCAATATCAGAAAAATGAATAGTATAGTAAGAATAGTAGTAAAGATTAATAAATGCTTCCTCTTGGCGTCGACAGTGTAGACCAATTTAATGAATCCAAAGCAGTCATTAGTTGTGGGTCGCATATATATATATATATATATATATATATATATATATACATACTACTGGCCACCCAAAATGCAACACCAAGAAGGACACGAGATAGCAACACAAGATTTACTGGACACATAGCAACAGATACAAAGATGAAACGATTGAGCTTACGGTTCCGTGCGACTTACGGAGCACGCAGACATCAATAGTTCGTGTGGCCCCCATGGCTGGCATAAACAGCCGCTACACGCCGCGGCACCGAACGAAAGAGGCTTTGGATGTGGGCTTGGGGTATGTCGGTCGAGGCTGCTTCCACACGTTGCCACAGTTCATCAGGCGTAGCCGCAGGTGGTGCTTGCCGGGCAACTGGGTTGCCGATCAGCGACCAGACGTGTTCGATGGGCGACATATCGGGAGAACAGGCGGGCCACGGCAGCAGTGACACCTGGTGGGCCGTGAGGAATTGTTGCACGATGCGTGCCATGTGCGGTCGCCTATTGTCCTGTTGAAACGTGGCCGCTGGCAGGTCCTGCAGGTAAGGGAGGACTACAGGCTCCAAAACGTCGGAGACGTAGCGCTGGCTGTTGAGTGTACCGGCGATGTGTACCAGAGGGGTGCGGGTGTCATATCCAATTGCGCCCCAAACCATAATTCCAGGCGACGGACCGGTATGGAGACGCATAATGCAGGCGCCATGCGTCTCTCCGCGATGCCGCCACACGCGGATCCAACCATTGTGGTGTTGCAGGCAGCAGCGGGATTCGTCGGAGAAGACAATGTCGTGCCATTCCGTAGTTCAGGTGCGGCGTTCAACGGCCCACTGCCGCTGCGCTCGCCGGTGGTGTAACGTCAGTGGTAATCGGTGCAATGGGCGCCGTGCGACAAGTCCCCGCTCCTGCAAACGACGTCGAACGGTACGTTCTGACACAAGTTGTTGCGCAACACACCCTAATTTCTGCGCTGACGTTCGTGATGTGGCGGTGTGAGCCGTCAATGACAGCCACACAACATGCCGGTTCTCTCGTTTGGGGATGTGCCGCTGCTGCGACAATCGCTCACGTCGTTCCGTCCGTCTCTCCTGCCCCCACCGAATCCATACTCGTCTCACTGTGGCTGGATGTCGTCCCACACGGGCGCCGATGTCTCGGTACGATAAACCGCTGTCGCGATAAGCCACTATTCGTCCTCTGTCGAACTCCGAAACGTGTTGGAATGACTGCCGTATTCTGCGACGAGGCATCAGGAAGCTTCCCACGCACAGGTCCGGCAGCACAACACACTTCCACTGCTTACACCCAGCCTTCTGTGCACCCTTCTTATAGTGCTTCTCGGTGGCGTGCCGGGCGCACATGATTTGGGTATGGCCGGCAATGCTAATCGTTTGTACGTCCTCTCGCGGGCGAGGCATGCTGCGAATCTCAGGCCAATCGGATGCTTCCTTCTTTGTGTTGCATTTTGGGTGGCCAGCCGTGTATATAACTATCATCCAACAATCTCCCGTGTGGTCATCTTCTGGGTCTTTTTCTGTCCCTTGGAATCCAGTCTAAAATTTCGGTTGTCCATCTGTGGTCCGTTCTTCTGCAATATGTCCCGCCCATTGCCATTTCAGGAATTTTACTTTGATCAGGATGTCTTCAGTTCTTGGCATTTACCTTATACACGACTCCCTCTTCTAATCTTTCCTGGTTGCACCCAGTATGCATCTTTCCATTGCTTCTTTCAGTTGTCTGCAGGCTTTTCATGTCTTATTCAGTTAAGGTCCATGTCTCTACTCCAAACGGAAGAACTGGAAGGATGTATTGATTAAACACTTTTCTTTTAAGACATAATGGCCTATTGCTCTTGAAAATTGTACTGTTTCTTCCAAAGATCTCCAGCCAAGTTTTATCCGCCGATTAATATCGCCATCAACGTGACCCTCCTTCCCCAAGTAGCACACTGACATTGGCCAACGGTTGGCCCAATGTTATTTTTGCGTCGGCAGCGTTGGGCGAAGTTTGGTTGTTTATCGAAGATTGGCCAACGGTTTTTCCAACAACACATTACCAACCATGGTTGTCCAACAACACATGATCACATTGGAAAACTGTTTGTAACAGTTTTCCAATGTGGGTCCAACCGTTGAACCAACACATATCCAATTGTTGGCCGCCGAGTCGCTGGGCCGACCGTTGAAAGCCCACGGTTGGTTCAACATAATAGTGCTACCTGGGTCATTTCTGCTGTCCAAGGTAAATGTAGATATCAGTTATCTCCAGCTTTTCCCCATGAACTGATAAATCTTCATTTCTTGTAAAAGCATTGTACATCAATTTTGTCTTCTGAAAGTTAATTTTTAATCCCAGTTCTTTACTCTTATCACCACACCCTGTAGCTCTGAAAGGGTAGCTGCAAAAATGACTAAGCCATCAGTAAAACGAAGGTGAGATAAATAATCTCCATTAATCTTTATCCCCTTGCTTTCTTAGTTCAATGATTGAAATACACTTTGCAATGCGGCATTGAAGAGTTTGGGAGAAATGGTGTCGTCTTGTCTCCCTCTCTTTCCAATTTTTATTGGTGCTGTATCCATGAACAACCGAACCTTTGCACTTGCATTTTCATAGATGTTATTAATAATGCTAATGTAAGCATCTTCAATACCGTAGAATTTCAAAGCCAGTATAACTGCTGATGATTTAACGGAATCAAAGTCCTTTTCATAATCAATAAAAGCCATGCACAATGAGAGTTCATATTCCCTCGTTCTTTCAATTAGTTCTCTCAGTACATGAATATGATCTATGGTGCTGTTTCCAGCTTGTCCTCTTGGTTGAGCCAAGTCCAGTGTTACCTTCAAGCAATGTGAGAGAACCTTAGTGGAGGTTTTATAAACCACTGAAAGGAGGCTGATGGGCCTACAATTCCTGAAATCCTCAATGTCACCTTTTTATGTGGCAGGATCATTATAGAATTGTTGCAATTCTCAGGAATCTTTTCTTTATTGAGAAAACTAGTGAAAACTTGGGCGAGTGTAGTTTCTATTTCTCCGCTTGCTTCCTGTGCAATGTGATCATGATGAAAAATGATCCACGTTTTGTGGGCAAGTGCACCAAACGTGGATCATTTGCATACCAGCACTCACTCTAGCTATTTGCAAAGTTTCGCTGTTGTAGCATGTTTTCTTCTGGGTACGCAAAGTTCATTGTCCGTGAGTGTATTTTACTTTCGAAGTTAAATTTTCTGAAATGTTCTTTATTTGTTATAATCTCCTTTCTCTTTTGCATTAGCATTTTTGTTTTCCCTGATATTTTCTTCACATGCAACTTGTTCTTTGTACCACCTATTTTTGTTGCTAATTCCATAAGAGCCTTGGTTAGCTTCCTGCTATCTTCAGAGATGTCCACTTCTTCCGATGATTGACCTTCTAGAGCAGAGAAACGGTTCTTCAGTTCCAACTT
This sequence comes from Macrothele yani, assembly GCA_039090855.1. Lineage (NCBI taxonomy): Eukaryota > Metazoa > Arthropoda > Arachnida > Araneae > Macrothelidae > Macrothele > Macrothele yani. The sequence continues at coordinate 139,888,178 of CM077027.1, read as the reverse complement.
GAAGGCATTATGAAGATTTTTAAGGCAGCCATGTCAAAACATTTTGCTTAATTTATAAGCTTACCTCGTTCCAGTTTAGTGCTGAGGTGCATCTTACTTCTCTCCATTCTACGGTCACTACCTGTTCTGAACTTATTTAGAACACTGCAGACTTCGATGACGAATTTCTTGTTACACATAATGCAATCAGTTTCACTTTCCATCCTATTGTGATGTTTCCGTGTCCATTTCATATGTGGCTTTTTCTAGAAAAAGTAGTTAATGATGAAAAACCTTCCTGCCTCTGCAAACACTACCAGAGTATTTCCTCGCTGGTTTCTGTTGCCATGACCGAATTTACCTACTGAAGTGTCATTCTGATGTTGCTGCACTATTTTCGCATTGAAATCTCCCATAATGATATTCAGGCGCTGTTTGATCTTGTTATTTAGATGCCGAATTTCATCTTAAAATTCTTCAATTTCTTTCTCAGGATGACTTGTGGTGGGTGCGTTACTTTGAATAATCTGAGTCTAGATCTTTTTGAAAGTTGGATAACTAGTGCAGCTCTGACCGAGGAACATTCAACTTCTAGAACTTTATCCTTCAGTTTCTTGTTTATTATAAATCCAACACCACTAGTTCTACCAGTATCTGTTCCACAACAGTAAATAAGATGTCCACTTTTCAGTTCAATGAGATCTTCTCCTTTTCTTCTTACCTCACTTAGCCAGACAATGCCCACTTGATTCTTTGCAGCTCCTCCTCCGATTCAAGGAGCCTTGAATCAGAAGATACGGAACGTCCATTAAACGTAGCCAAGATCAGGATTCTTGGCTACTTTTAATGGACGAGGTGCTAAGATTGGGGATTCTTAGCACCTCTGCCTTCATGTCGTACTGGCAGCTGCCTTGTCCCGGAACATTGTTATATTCCAGCTGCCGGGGACTGAGGGCTAAGTTTTCAGTTTCGACATTATCTGGGGGGCATAATGTATCACGCTGGCCAACCGAGTTGGTGAGTGTGGGGTTGCTTTTCCTCTAATCCCGGTGGTATACGTTATACCGCCATGTGTCGGTCGTCTGAGCACCTTTAGTGGTAACACGATGCACCACAAAAAGGCGAAGTTGACATTTTTCAACAAGAGGCTATGATATGTTACGCATCACCTGACCATGCATCCCGAATGGATATTAATACACAATCGAGTCACATTATTCTGACCACTAGCTAATATCCAGAGTAACCGCCGTGTGCAGCACGGACAGTAGCTAGACGGGCTAGGAGTGACTCAGTATGGTGCTGGAAGGTGTTCACAGATATGTGGAGCCATGCTGACTGTAGTGCACTTGACAGCTGTTGGAGAGTACATGGTGAAGGATCCATAAAGCGAACAACATGATTGAGGTGGTCCCACGAATACTCAATTGGGTTTGAATCTGGGGAATTAGAGGGCCACCGAAGTACTTTGAAGTCTTCATGGTGCTCTTCTAATCACTCTCGGACATTTCTAGCTGTGTAACACGTCGCATTGTCGTGCTGGAAGATACCACCCGCCCCAGGGAAGACAATCAGCATGTATGGGTGCACGTGGTCTGCAAGGATAGATTCATAACGCATTCGGTCCATAGTGCCTTCCACAAGTATTAGTGGACCCAGAGAATGTCACGAAAACATTCTCTAGACCATAACACTGCCCCCATCATCTTGTGTTCTTCCAGCAATGGTTGAAGAGTGTTTGTTCTCCGATGCTTCTCGCCATGTACGCCAACGTCCATCCGTTCGATGAAGCAGAAAACGTGACTCATCGGAGAAGGCAATCCTTTGCCAATCAATGGAGGTACAATTCCGATGCAAATGTATGCCTTTTCTGCCGATGCACCTTAGTTATCAAAGGTGCAGTGACCATCCGTCTGCATCGGAGCCCCATACGCAGCAGGGTTTTAGACACACTTCCGGTAGCTTCCTGATTCATTGGGCCAGTGAGTTGCTTCACTGTAGCGTGTAAATCGGCCCTCAGGCACCTTCGAAGCCAACGGTCACCTCTCACGTCAATGGCACGTGGTGCTCCGCAGTTTCCACGTCGCTTATTCACAATGGTGCCATTTCTCCAATCGCAATACACATTAACCACAGCAGCACGCGAACAATTCCGAAACAGCGTGATTTCAGAAATACTGCCACTCTTGGCTGGAAAGCCGATAATCAACCCATTTTGCAAATCTGATAAATTGCTCTTTTTATCCATGACAGCAACGAGTGATATGCTTTCAGAATACCTACAGCACACCTTATATACGCTCTAACCCAGGTCACGACAAGTGCCTTCTTTCATTGGCTACGCGCTGTTGACGTCAAAAGTAGGAGGTGGTCACAATAATGTGACTCAACTATGTATATATCTTTGTACACCGTTTAAAGTCTCCTGAAAAAGGAAAAGAATGTATATATATATATATATATATATCTTTGTATCTTTGTACACCACTTAAAGTCTTCTAACAAAGATAAGAAATGAATATACACTATCTACCAACAAGTAATTGGACACCTGTGATAGCAAAGGAAAACGAAGTTTATTCACCTTCAGTAGTTGGTGGAGCTTCCAAGAGCGGCGATTACAGCTGCGACCCTCCGGGGCATACTCTCAACCAGGCGTTGTACGACGACTATTGGTATTTTCTTCCACTCGGCTTGGAGAAGACAGGTCAGTTCCTTCCCCAATTTCAGACAGTAAGGGCACCCCTTAAGTCGACGCTCCAACTCGTCCCAGAGGTGCTCGATAGGGTTAAGGTCCAGGCTCTGCGCAGGCCAGTCCATTCGATTAACCCCATTGTCACTATACCAAGCTATGGAGGACCTCGCAACATGACAGGTGGCATTGTCATCCAGAAAGTAACATGGGTCCACTTCGTAAAACTGCCACAACGTAGGAAGCGCATGGTCATCCAAAATGGTGCAGTAGGTCTCGGCGTTGAGTCTACCAGGAATTGCGACCAAGGGTCCCGTGCCATACCGGGAGAAACACCCCCATAGCATAATTCCACCGCCGCCAAACTTCACAGTTGGCACATTACATTCCGGCAGGAGGCGTTCTCCAGGCAGATGCCAAACCCAGACCCTTCCATCCGAACGGTAGAGGGTGATCCTTGATTGGGCGCTCCAGAGAACCTGTTTCCACTGTTCAACGGTCCACTGTCGACGTTCTTTGCACCACGTTAGCCGAGCAGCGCTATTGGACTTGGTGATCAAAGGCTTGTGGGCAGCAGCACGTCCATGATAACCGAGCAGATGAGCTTTCTTGCGGATGGTATTAATCGAAAGAACACTCCCGGATGCCTGTTGAAACTCTTCGCGGATGTGGCCCATCGATTTGGTGCGGTTCTTCCGAATTTCTCTGGCCAGCACCCGTCGGTCTGTAACTTCCAGTTTTGTGGGTCTGCCGGGTCGGGGCACATTCCGACAGTCACCTCTCATCTTCCACTTGCCAATCACGTAGTCCACTGTCGATTTTGGGTACTTCAACTCGCTGGATATGTCACGTATGGATCGGCCATTTCTGTGATACCCGACGATTACAACTTTCTCGAATTCAAAGAGCTCGGAACTGCGTGGCATCTTGCATGCGTCTGGTTGCATTGTTGTTTCCCACACAATATTTAACGGTGGCGGCCGTGACGTGTATCAGGACTGCAGATATCGTCGATTGCAGGGGTGTCCAATTACTTGCTGGTCGATAGTGTATTTATTTACCTAAAATATCGTTCTCTACTCATAATTTGGGATTAGATTTCTTTGCGCATAAGCTAGAGGCTAGTCTTTACATACGACGTTTCGGCATTGTTTTTCACTAAATAGTTTTGGTGTTTTGTTCTTTGTATGTAACCTAGTCATAAATCCTAATATTATACGGATATCGCATATGTTTTGGAATTCCGCACGTCTGCATATAAATCCGAGACAAATTTGCAAATGTGGCTTTGATGCGCTGCCTTTTTGTAACCGTCATTGGTGCTATATCGTTTGTGTATAAGAGTAATAAATTCTTATATTACGCAGACTTTTATGTCACAAAACTCGGTTAACTTTTGAGCCGCGATATACTTATTTTCGGGAAAGGAGATTTATGATTTTTATCTAGGTAAGAATTTTCAGGAAAGAAGAAGAAAAGAAGATCTGTTTCTCCCTTAGGCGAATATATTCGCACATATAAGAGCGGGTGACGTACGATTCAATAGGCTTGTCTACTGACAAAAATGGACCACTTGGCAGGATATAGGATGTTCAGAAATGGAAATAAGTTTTCACGAACGCCAAGCCTCTTACAAAATAGCATGGAAGATTGTGAAAGCGTTCATTTGAGAAAGTAAATTATGAACAACTTTTGAGAATAGGATGCAATAAAAAAAAAAGGAAAACGCGAGATTATGAATGAAAAACTCAATAAGCATGCTGAAAACAACTTATCAAGCCTGAATAATAAATGCGAAGTTCAAAAAGAGGACAAGCTAATTTACTTTACAAAGGCAGCGTACGTCTTATCATGGCGTACAAATGAATGCATTTTTTTGTTGTTTACTTTATTTACAGTAATAGTTTTCCCATTGATAGTGCATTGAAGGAAATTGTGGGAATTCTAAAAATATTTCGCTGAAATGAAGTGCACGTCAGTGAAAGCAAAAATGATAACATTGCTATTTAAATCAGAAAATTTTGAGGATAAATCAACGAAAATATGTGGAAGACAATAAAAATAAAAAGTGAACTCCGTTTATTAGGCGTAGAAAATAAGAGAATCAAAAGATGCTAGCTTTCACTACCTCCGGGTAGCTTCGTCAGGCATTTAGTAGTTAAAGATCGCAGAACCAACTGGAACAAATGTATTTCTAAGAATATAATTAAATTCAAAATAAGTAAAACACTTGCACGATGTCACGGGTTGTTTGATCCCAGGGCCGGGTGGTCACGTGTAACTTCTAGAAGCCGGTGCCATATGAAAAGAAGGCTCGTGGTTCCATCTTTGTTACACACATTCCGTCGCGTGATGATCTCGATGGTTTCGCGAAGCGCAGTAGCTCTTGCGCTGACGTAAGATGCTAGTTTCTTAAAATCTCCCCATCTGGGAACTGCCCTTTCAGATGCAACATCACGGGCTAGTGCCGTCGTAAGCTTTCCGGCCTTAACGTCCCTTTGGTGTTCAGAAAAACGGACCTGGAAGGATCTTTTTGTCATCCCGATGTAAGACTTAACGGATGCGTCAGGATAATCCAAAGGAATAGCATAGACTCCGTCTTCAGTGAGCGTAGAAGGTGATGCGCGCTGGTCTGCTGAGAGGATATCCGACAAAGGTCTAGGAGCTGTCACGCCGATATCATAGCCTAGTCTTCGGAGAGCATTCTTCAGGAAGTATGCTAGCCTAGGAATGTAGGGAATCGAACCCGCGAACCGGGCTGGCTGTGCCGCGGGGTTGGCACGAGGCTGTGGGAGAGCAGTTTTTGCAGCCTTTCTGACTATTTGGTCGATTGCGATCATGTCGTATCCAGCTGCAGCCGCTAGGTTTCTAATGCTACGGATCTCCTCCTCGCATTTGGCTTTGTTAGATAAGAGTTCGAAAGCTCGCTTTGCTCTGTACTTAAAAAGGGCATATTTGCGTGCGGCCGGGCCTGCTGACTCAGGGAGTATGGGGTTGTCCACGTTCGTAGGCTTGTAGTGGACCTCTGTGCTAAGAGCACCAGAGGGTAATCTTCTTACTAGTACATCCAGAAAAGGTAATGCACCTTCGGACTCATAATCTGCTGTGAATTTAATATCTGGGTGCGCATCGTTCATTCTGGCGAAAAAATCACTTAGGTTGGCTTGTCCATGCTGCCAAACGTACAGAAACCCGTTTCTTCATCGATCGTATATATATATTTGTCAACAAAAATATGATGAAATGAGACTGTGTTAAAAAAAAGTAAAACGAGTTTCTAGCTTACAACACTTCGGTATGCTGATGCAATCAACAGAACATGTGCGCCTTATCTTCTTGTAGGGATTCCTCTCAAGGTTAGATTTAGACCAAACTTCCTTTTCTTTAATTTACGCTTTCCAACCGTAGGTTGAAAAAGCGTGCATGCTCCAGCTTTGTCCGTCAGTCTGTCCGTCCGCAAGATAATTCGCGTGAAAAATGGTTCGATTTCGATGAAATTTTGGTATGTGGTAGGTGACAACTGGGGACGAACCCTATTGAAAATGCACGAAATGGGGCCAACGGTCAGGACTAGGAGCGGGATCCATTCCATTGCCCTTATGCGTCATAACTTGCGTAAAAATAGTTCGATTTTGATGAAATTTGTATATGTGGTAAGAGACAACCTGGGTACTAACTCTATTGAAAATGGACGAAATGGGGTCAAAGCTCAGGATATAGGAGCGGGATCCATTCCATTGCATACCTTTATGCGTCATAACTTGCGTAAAAATGGTTCGATTTCGATTACATTTTGGTATGTGATAGGGCACTACCTAGGGACAAACCCTATTGAAAATGGACGAAATGGAGTCAAAGGTCAGGACATAGTAGCTGGATTCATTTCATTGTCCTTATGCGTCATAATTTACTTAAAAATGCTTCGATTGCGACAAAACTTTAACATGTTGTTCCGGAAGTATACTGAACCGGTTCTGTTGAATATCATCGAAATGGGGTCAAAGGTCAGGGCACAAGAACTAGATTTATTCCACAGCAAATATCCTCATAACTTGAGTAATGATTTCTGGTATGCCGCCCCAGTGGTGCAGTGGTCTAAGCGATGGCCTCTGATCATTCGTCCGAACGGGGTCCGGGCTCGAATCCCGGGGAGGCATGGATGTTGTGTTTGTCATACGGCACTGGCTCTCTCCCTTCCCTGGAACCAGTGACCCTAAATTAGGCGACTGCTTATAGCCCATTGGGTTGCTCACGGTGGTCGTTAAACCTCCAATCAAAAAAAAAATTCTGGTATGTTGGAAAGCGTATCATAATCAATGCATTGCATAATTTTACTAACTTATTGTGATTTTAACGACCACCATGAGCAACGCAATCGGTTATGGGCAGTCGATCGTCACTAATTTGGGGCCATTGGTTCCAGGGAGGGAGGAGAGCCAGCGCCGACGGACAGTCATGCAACCTATGCCTTTTCAAGGACTCGAACCTGGGCCCACTCGGACGAAATGTCGAAAGACAGATCTTACACCACAACACCACCGAGCTGTCCGACCTAACTTCGTTAGTCAGAAAAGGCGCTTGTGTTACCAATGAAAGTGTAAATAACGGAGAGCAGAGTTAGAACACCCTGATAGGAATATAACGAGGAGCAGCCTGATAGAAAAAATCACAGCAGGGGCCCAAGGGGATAGTATATCTTATTTTGTTTTTGTTGTTGGGGCTTTAGTGACCACCGTGATCAACTCAGTGGGTTATAAGCAGTCGCTCATCCCTAATTTAGGGTCACTGGTTCCAGGGAAGGGAGAGAAACAAGGCCGTAAGGCAAACACAACATCCATGCCTAACTGGGATTCGAACCCGGACCCATCTCGGACGAATAATCAGAAGCGATCGCTTAGATAACTGCGCTAAAGGGGCGGCATATCTTTCAACGGGATCAATTTCCCAGGATCCACCAGTTTAATACCCTTTAAGAGGCGTGATATGTATTTAGGGCTCTATAGCAGCAGTGTGTTTCGAAATCACAATCCTCAAACTTATTGCTCAAACCACCAGACTACCCGCAGCACACCTAACTTAACGGGTTTGGACTACGTTTTATACAGTGTGCGACAGCGTTGATAGCGAATTAATAAAATCGCACCGTAAGTGAACAAATGTTTTTTATTTATTACTCTTTATGTCAAATAGTAGTTACAAGAATGCCATTGATCAATCAATATTTGAATATGACCTCTGTCAAATGGCGGCCCCGTTTGACAGAGGTCATATTTTTAACATATCGCCAGGGATATTCGCGGCAGCAGCTCTGATACGGCCCTTCAATTCCAATATGGTGGCCCAACGTGTTTGGAAAACTTCTTGCTTGAGGTACCCCCATAAGAAAAATTCAGCACATGTTAGATCCGGGGACTGGGGCGGCCAAGGGATGTCACCATTACGAGAAATTAATATCTGTGGAAAGGTCTGTCGTAAAAAATCCATACATATGCAAGCCATGTGCGCGGTCGCCCTGTCGTGTTGGAACCATAAATGGTTCATATTCATGTGCAGCATCCATAATTGAGGCAGGAAGATGTCTTGCAGCATCCGTAGATAACGTTCACTAGTGACAGTTGCAGCGACACCCTTATCGTCTTCGAAAAAAATACAGCCCGATAATTCCAAAGTAAGCGACTCCACACCAGACAGTGACGTAGGTGTTGGGCAAGTGCTGAAATGCAGTTGAGCCGGGTTTACATCACTCCAATAACGCACATTTTGTTCATTCACTGAGCCACATATACCTCATCTGACATAATCAAAGTGTGTAACATCTGTGAATTTTCACGAAGGAGATCACGCATGGTTGTGCAAAACTGTTTGCGTGCAACCAAATCTTGAGGCTTAATTTCTTGCACAATTTAGAGCTTATAAGGGTGAACATAGAGATCCTCATGCAATATTCTCCTGAATGAACGATCGGAAATGCGCAAAGTTTTAGAATGTCGCCGAGCAGATCTTTTAGGACTTCGCAAGATTGCTGCACGAACGTTTTCAATCATTTTCGGTTTCAACACAGTCCTTTCGCTACCTCCTGGTTTACGATTACAAGCCAATGCTGCTAATCTAAAGAAGCTTACCCACCTTATAATGCTGCGAACATCTGGCACATTCCCATGACGTCCCATTTTGAAATGTCGCCTGAATAGACGTTGTGTAGAAACTATAGGATCGTTATTCTTGAAATACGTTTAAACAGCGAAAGCACGATGCTCAGCCGTCCAGCTCAGCACGTCGAACAAAAATTAAAACGACAGATCACTGACATAAGAACGCCGCGTCATCTGGCGCGAATTGATTCATGACGTCATTGTGCGACACTCCTTATGAACGCTGTCGCACCTTGTATATCTTATAACCCCGCCGACATAAACTCTTCAGCGAAATGGCAACAGAATGATCGATGACGAAAGGGAAGAACAGCTGGGTTTGTACGTCAGCAAGTTTGTAAGTGAAAGTTGAATTTCAGAAGAGTGCTGCGAATGCATTATGCCAGGATCTGCTCAAAGAATGATGGTGCATTGTGTAGTGTGTGACCCTAGCACTGGAAATGAACTAACAAGGGAACGGTCTGGACCGTTGTTGCTATATGCACAGTGCTTGTTATATCATTCGACAGTACTGAAGAGGTAATGTGTAATGACAAACCTTTAGGTGCAATGGACGTGAAAGGATTGGGGTATGGTGTAATGACAAACTTTTTAGGTCAAAAATGGATGTGTAAGCATTACCAGTGACAGTTGTACCTTCAGGAACGAACTCGTGATGCAGAATCCCACTGCTGTCGTCCTCTTCCACAATCTTTCCAAAATGGATGTGTAAGCATTGCCAATGACAGTTGTACCTTCAGGAACGAACTCGTGATGCCGAATCCCACTGCTGTCATCCTCTTCCACAATCTTTCCAAAATGGATGTGTAAGCATTGCCAGTGCAAGTTGTACCTTCAGAAATGAACTCGTGATGCAGAATTCCCTTGCTGTCGCCTCTTTCACAATCGTTCTAAAATGGACGTGCACGCATTTGCCAGTGACAGCTGTTCCTTCAGGAATGAACTCGTGATGCAGAATTTCCTTGCTGTGGACCTCTTCCACAATCGTTCCAAAATGGATGTGTAAGCATTGCCAGGGACAGTTGTACTTTCGCGAACGGACTCGTGATGCAGAATACCCTTGCTGTCGTCCGCTTCCACAATCTTTCCAAAATGGATGTGTAAGTATTGCCAGTGCAAGTTGTACATTCAGGATCGAACTCGCGATGCAGAATACTCTTGCTGTCGTCCTCTTCGACAATCGTTCCAAATTGGACGTGTAAGCATTGCCAGTGACAGTTTTTCCTTCAAGAACGGACTAGTGATGCAGAATACCCTTGTTGCCGTCCTCTTCCACAATCGTTCCAAAATGGATGTGTAAGCATTGCCAGTGACAGTTGTACCTTCAGGAATGAACTCGTGATGCAGAACTTCCTTGCTGTCGTCCTCTTCCATAATTGTTCCAAAGTGGATGTGTAAGCATTGCCAGTGACAGTTTTACCTTCAGGAAAGAACTCGTGATGCAGAATTCCCTTGCTGTCGTCCTCTTCCACAATCGTTCCAAAATGGACGAGCAAGCATTGCCCGTGATAGTTGTACCTACAGGAATGAACTCGTGATGCAGAATTCTCTTGCTGTCGTCCCCTTCCACAATCGTTCCAAAATGGATGTGTAATCATTACCAGTGACAGTTGTTCCTTCATCCGGAAAGAACTCGTGACGCAGAATTCCCTTGCTGTCGTCCTCTTCTACAATCGTTCCAAAATGGAAGTGTAAGCACTGCCAGTGACAGTTGTACCTTCAGAAATGAACTCGTGATGCAAAAAACCTTTGCTGCAGTCGTCTTCAACAATCGTTCCAAAATGGATGTGTAAGCATTGCCAGTGACAGTTGTACCTTGAAAATGAACTCGTGATGCAGAATTCCCTTGCTTCCGTCCTCTTCCACAATCGTTCCAAAATGGATGTGCAAGCATTGTCAGTTACAGTTGTACCTTTAGGAACGAATTCGCGATACAGAATTCCCTTGCTGTCGCCTCTTCCGCAATCGTTACAAAATGGATGTGTAAGCATTGCCATTGACAGTTGTACCTTAAGAAAGAACTCGTGATGCAGAATTCCCTTGCTGCCGACCTCTTCCACAATTGTTCCAAAATGGATGTGTAAGCATTGCCAGTGACAGTTGCACTTTCAGGAAGGAACTCGTGGTGCAGAATTCCCTTGCTGTCGTCCTCTTCCACAATCGTTCCAAAATGGATGTGTAAGCACTGCCAGTGACAGTTGTACTTTCAGGAAGGAACTCGTGATGCAGAATTCCCTTGCTGTCAAAATCTTCCACAATCGTTTCAAAATGGATGTGTAAGCATTGCCATTGACAGTTGCACCTTCAGAATGAACTCGTGATGCAGAATTCCCTTGCTGCCAACCTCTTCCACAATCGTTCCAAAATGGATGTGTAAGCATTGCCAGTGACAGTTGCACTTTCAGGAACGAACTCGTGATGCTGAATTCTCTTGCTGTCAACCTCTTCCACAATCGTTGCAAAATGGATGTGTAAGCATTGCCAGCGCAAGTTGTACCTTCAGGAACGAACTTGTGATGCAAAATACCCTTGCTGTCGGCCTCTTCGACAATCGTTCCACAATGGACGTGTAAGCATTGCCAGTACATTGACAGTGACAGTTGTTCATTCAGGAACGAACTCGTGATGCAGAATTACCTTGCTGTCGTCCTCTTCCACAATCGTTGCAAAATGGATGTGTAAGCATTGCCAGTGCAAGTTGTACCTTCAGGAACGAACTCGTGATGCAGAATACCCTTGCTGTCGTCCTGTTCCACAATCGCTCTAAAATGGATGTGTATGCATTGCCAGTTATAGTTGTACCTTCAGGAATGAACTCGTGATGCAGAATTCCCTTGCTGTCGTCCTCTTCCACAATCGTTACAAAATGGATGTGTAAGCAATGCCAGTGACAGTTGTACCTTCAGGAACGAACTTGTGATGCAGAAAACCCTTGCTGTAGTCCTTTTCCACAATCGTTGCAAAATGGATGTGTAAGCATTGCCAGTGACATTTGTACGTTCAGGAATGAACTCGTGATGCAGAACTTCCTTGCTGTCGTCCTCTTCCACAATCGTTCCAAAATGGATGCGAAAGCATTGCCAGTGACAATTTTACCTTCAGGAAAGAACTCGTGATGCAGAATTCCCTTGCTGTCGTCCTCTTCCACAATCGTTCCAAAATGGATGTGTAAGAATTGCCCATGACAGTTGTAACTACAGAAATGAACTCGTGCTGCTGAATTTCTTTCCTGTCGTCCTCTTCCACAATCGTTCCAAAATTGATGTGTAATCATTACCAGTGACCGTTGTACCTTCAGGAAAGAACTCGTGATGCAGAATTTCCTTGCTGTCGTCCTCTTCCTCAATCCTCCCAAAATGGAACTGTAAGCATTGCCAGTGACAGTTGTACCTTCAGGAACCAACTCGGGATGCAGAATTCTCTTGCTGTCGTCCTCTTCCACAATCGTTCTAAAATGGATGTGCAAGCATTGCCAGTGACAGTTGTACCTACAGGAATGAACTCGTGATGCAGAATTTTCTTGCTGTCGTCCTCTTCCACAATCGTTCCAAAATTGATGTGTAATCATTACCAGTGACAGTTGTACCTTCAAGAAAGAACTCGTGATGCAGAATTCCTTTGCTGTCGTCCTGTTCCACAATTGTTTCAAAATGGATGTGTAAGCATTGTCAGTGACAGGTGTACCTTCAGGAACGAACTCCTGATGCAGAAATCTCTTGCTGTCTTCCTTTTCGACAATTCTTCTAAAATGGACGGGTAAACATTACCAGTGGTAGTTGTACCTTTAGGAATGAACTCGTGATGCAGAATTTCCTTGCTGTCGTCCTGTTCCACAATTGTTCCAAAATGGATGTGTAAGCATTGCCAGTGACAGTTGTACCTTCAGGAATGAACTCGTGATGCAGAACTTCCTTGCTGTCGTCCTCTTCCATAATTGTTCCAAAGTGGATGTATAAGCATTGCCAGTGACAGTTTTACCTTCAGGAAAGAACTCGTGATGCAGAATTCCCTTGCTGTCGTCCCCTTCCACAATCGTTCCAAAATGGATGTGTAATCATTACCAGTGACAGTTGTTCCTTCATCGGAAAGAACTCGTGACGCAGAATTCCCTTGCTGTCGTCCTCTTCTACAATCGTTCCAAAATGGAAGTGTTAGCACTGCCAGTGACAGTTGTACCTTCAGAAATGAACTCGTGATGCAAAAAACCTTTGCCGCAGTCGTCTTCAACAATCGTTCCAAAATGGATGTGAAAGCATTGCCAGTGACAGTTGTACCTTGAAAATGAACTCGTGATGCAGAATTTCCCTTGCTTCCGTCCTCTTCCACAATCGTTCCAAAATGGATGTGCAAGCATTGTCAGTTACAGTTGTACCTTTAGGAACGAATTCGCGATACAGAATTCCCTTGCTGTCGCCTCTTCCGCAATCGTTCCAAAATGGATGTGTAAGCATTGCCATTGACAGTTGTACCTTCAGAAAGAACTCGTGATGCAGAATTCCCTTGCTGCCGACCTCTTCCACAATCGTTCCAAAATGGATGTGTAAGCATTGCCAGTGACAGTTGCACTTTCAGGAAGGAACTCGTGGTGCAGAATTCCCTTGCTGTCGTCCTCTTCCACAATCGTTCCAAAATGGATGTGTAAGCATTGCCAGTGACAGTTGTACTTTCAGGAAGGAACTCGTGATGCAGAATTCCCTTGCTGTCAAAATCTTCCACAATCGTTTCAAAATGGATGTGTAAGCATTGCCAGTGACAGTTGCACTTTCAGGAACGAACTCGTGATGCTGAATTCTCTTGCTGTCAACCTCTTCCACAATCGTTGCAAAATGGATGTGTAAGCATTGCCAGCCGAAGTTGTACCTTCAGGAACGAACTTGTGATGCAAAATACCCTTGCTGTCGGCCTCTTCGACAATCGTTCCACAATGGACGTGTAAGCATTGCCAGTACATTGACAGTGACAGTTGTTCCTTCAGGAACGAACTCACGATGCAGAATTACCTTGCTGTCGTCCTCTTCCACAATCGTTGAAAATGGATGTGTAAGCATTGCTACTGCAAGTTGTACCTTAAGGAAGGAACTCGTGATGCAGAATACCCTTGCTGTCGTCCTCTTCCACAATCGCTCTAAAATGGATGTGTATGCATTGCCAGTTATAGTTGTACCTTCAGGAATGAACTCGTGATGCAGAATTCCCTTGCTGTCGTCCTCTTCCACAATCGTTACAAAATGGATGTGTAAGCAATGCCAGTGACAGTTGTACCTTCAGGAATGAACTCGTGATGCAGAACTTCCTTGCTGTCGTCCTCTTTCACAATCGTTCCAAAATGGATGCGTAAGCATTGCCAGTGGCAATTTTACCTTCAGGAAAGAACTCGTGATGCAGAATTCCCTTGCTGTCGTCCTCTTCCACAATCGTTCTAAAATGGATGTGCAAGCATTGCCAGTGACAGTTGTACCTACAGGAATGAACTCGTGATGCAGAATTTTCTTGCTGTCGTCCTCTTCCACAATCGTTCCAAAATTGATGTGTAATCATTACCAGTGACAGTTGTACCTTCAAGAAAGAACTCGTGATGCAGGATTCCTTTGCTGTCGTCCTGTTCCACAATTGTTTCAAAATGGATGTGTAAGCATTGTCAGTGACAGGTGTACCTTCAGGAACGAACTCCTGATGCAGAAATCTCTTGCTGTCTTCCTTTTCGACAATTCTTCTAAAATGGACGTGTAAACATTACCAGTGGTAGTTGTACCTTTAGGAATGAACTCGTGATGCAGAATTTCCTTGCTGTCGTCCTCTTCCACAATTGTTCCAAAATGGATGTGTAAGCTTTACCAGTGACAGTTGTACGTTCAGGAACGAACTCGTGATGCAGAATTCAATTGTAGTCCTCTTACACAATCGTTCCAAAATGGATGTGTAAGCATCGCCAGTGACAGTTGTACATTCAGGATCCTACTCGCGATGCAGAATACCCTTGCTGTCGTCCTCTTCGACAATCGTTCCAAAATGGATGTGTATGCATTGCCAGTTATAGTTGTACCTTCAGGAATGAACTCGTGATGCAGAATTCCCTTGCTGTCGTCCTCTTGCACAATCGTTACAAAATGGATGTGTAAGCATTGCCAGTGACATTTGTACGTTCAGGAATGAACTCGTGATGGAGAACTTCCTTGCTGTCGTCCTCTTCCACAATCGTTCCAAAATGGATGCGTAAGCATTACCAGTGACAATGTTACCTTCAGGAAAGAACTCGTGATGCAGAATTCCCTTGCTGTCGTCCTTCTTCCACAATCGTTCCAAAATGGATGTGTAAGCTTTGCCAGTGACAGTTGTAACTACAGGAATGAACTCGTGCTGCTGAATTTCTTTCCTGTCGTCCTCTTACACAATCGTTCCAAAATTGATGTGTAATCATCGCCAGTGACCGTTGTACATTCAGGATCCTACTCGTGATGCAGAATTCCTTTGCTGTCGGCCTGTTCCACAGTTGTTCCAAAATGGATGTGTATGCATTGCCAGTTATAGTTGAACCTTCAGGAATGAACTCGTGATGCAGAATTTCCTTGCTGTCGTCCTCTTCCACAATTGTTCCGAAATGGATGTGTAAGCTTTACCAGTGACAGTTGTACGTTCAGGAACGAACTCGTGATGCAGAATTCCCTTGTAGTCCTCTTACACAATCGTTCCAAAATGGATGTGTAAGCATCGCCAGTGACAGTTGTACATTCAGGATCCAACTCGCGATGCAGAATACCCTTGCTGTCGTCCTCTTCGACAATCGTTCCAAAATGGACGTGTAAGCATTGCCAGTGACAGTTGTACCTTCAGGAACGGACTCGTGATGCAGACCTCCTTTGCTTTCGTCCTCTTACATAATCGTTCCAAAATGGATGTGTAAACATTGTCAGTTACAGTAGTACCTTTACGAACGAATTCGTGATGCAGAGTTCCCTTGCTGTCGTCCTCTTCCACAATCGCTCTAACATGGATGTGTAAGCATTGCCAATGACAGTTGTACCTTCAGGAACGAACTCGTGATGCCGAATCCCACTGCTGTCGTCGTCTTCCACAATCTTTCCAAAATGGATGTGTAAGCATTGCCAGCGCAAGTTGTAACTTCAGGAACGAACTTGTGATGCAAAATACCCTTGCTGTCGGCCTCTTCGACAATCGTTCCAAAATGGACGTGTAAGCATTGCCAGTACATTGACAGTGACAGCTGTTCCTTCAGGAACGAACTCGCGATGCAGAATTACCTTGCTGTCGTCTTCTTCCACAATCGTTGCAAAATGGATGTGTAAGCATTGCCAGTGCAAGTTGTACCTTCAGGAACGAACTCGTGATGCAGAATACCCTTGCTGTCGTCCTCTTCCACAATCGCTCTAAAATGGATGTGTATGCATTGCCAGTTATAGTTGTACCTTCAGGAATGAACTCGTGATGCAGAATTCCCTTGCTGTCGTCCTCTTCCACAATCGTTACAAAATGGATGTGTAAGCAATGCCAGTGACAGTTGTACCTTCAGGAACGAACTCGTGATGCCGAATACCACTGCTGTCGTCGTCTTCCACAATCTTTCCAAAATGGAGTGCAAGTTGTACCTTCAGAAATGAACTCGTGATGCAGAATTCTATTGCTGTCGCTTCTTTCACAATAGTTCTAAAATGGACGTGCAAGCATTTGCCAGTGACCGTTGTACCTTCAGGAATGAACTCGTGATGCAGAATTCACTTGCTGTCGACCTCTTCCACAATCGTTCCAAAATGGATGTATAAGCATTGCCAGTGACAGTTGTACTTTCAGGAACGGACTCGTGATGCAGAATACCCTTGCTGTCGTCCGCTTCCACAATCTTTTCAAAATGGATGTGTAAGCATTGCCAGTGAAAGTTGTACATTCAAGATCGAACTCGCGATGCAGAATACCCTTGCTGTCGTCCTCTTCGACAATCGTTCCAAATTGGACGTGTAAGCATTGCCAGTGACTGTTTTACCTGCAAGAACCAACTAGTGATGCAGAATACCCTTGCTGCCGTCCTCTTCCACAATCGTTCCAAAATGGATGTGTAAGCATTGCCAGTGACAGTTGTACCTTCAGGAAAGAACTCGTGATGCGGAATTTTCTTGCTGTCGTCCCCTTCCACAATCGTTCCAAAATGGATGTGTAATCATTACCAGTGACAGTTTTTCCTTCATCAGGAAAGAACTCGTGACGCAGAATTCCCTTGCTGTCGTCGTCTTCTACAATCGTTCCAAAATGGAAGTGTAAGCACTTCCAGTGACAGTTGTTCCTTCAGAAATGAACTCGTGATGCAAAAAACCTTTGCTGCAGTCCTCTTCAACAATCGTTCCAAAATGGATGTGTAAGCATTGCCAGTGACAGTTGTACCTTTAGGAACGAATTCGCGATACAGAATTACCTTGCTGTCGTCCTCTTCCACAATCGTTCCAAAATGGATGTGTAAGCATTGCCATTGACAGTTGTACCTTCAGAATGAACTCGTGATGCAGAATTCCCTTGCTGCCGACCTCTTCCACAATCGTTCCAAAATGGATGTGTAAGCATTGCCAGCGACAGTTGCACTTTCAGGAACGAACTCGTGATGCTGAATTCCCTTGCTGTCAACCTCTTATACAATCGTTGCAAAATGGATGTGTAAGCATTGCCAGCGCAAGTTGTGCTTTCAGGAACGAACGTGTGATGCAAAATACCCTTGCTGTCGGCCTCTTCGACAATCGTTCCACAATGGACGTGTAAGCATTGCCAGTGCATTGCCAGTGACAGTTGTTCCTTAAGGAACGAACTCGCGATGCAGAATTCCCTTGCTGTCGTCCTCTTCCACAATCGTTGCAAAATGGATGTGTAAGCATTGCCAGTGCAAGTTGTACCTTCAGGAACGAACTCGTGATGCAGAATACCCTTGCTGTCGTTCTCTTCCACAATCGCTCTAAAATGGATGTGTATGCATTGCCAGTTACAGTTGTACCTTCAGGAATGAACTCGAGATGCAGAATTCCCTTGCTGTCGTCCTCTTCCACAATCATTACGAAATGGATGTGTAAGCAATGCCAGTGACAGTTGTACCTTCAGGAATGAACTTGTGATGCAGAAAACCCTTGCTGTAGTC
Organism: Macrothele yani; assembly: GCA_039090855.1. NCBI lineage: Eukaryota > Metazoa > Arthropoda > Arachnida > Araneae > Macrothelidae > Macrothele > Macrothele yani. Next base: position 139,870,225 of record CM077027.1, on the reverse strand, counting down.
CTCTTCCACAATCGTTGCAAAATGGATGTGTAAGCATTGCCAGTGACATTTGTACGTTCAGGAATGAACTCGTGATGCAGAACTTCCTTGCTGTCGTCCTCTTCCATAATCGTTCCAAAATTGATGCGTAAGCATTGCTAGTGACAATTTTACCTTCAGGAAAGAACTCGTAATGCAGAATTCCCTTGCTGTCGTCCTCTTCCACAATCGTTCCAAAATGGATGTGTAAGAAGTGCCCATGACAGTTGTACCTACAGGAATGAAGTCGTGTTGCTGAATTTCCTTCCTGTCGTCCTCTTCCACAATCGTTCCAAAATTGATGTGTAATCATTACCAGTGACCGTTGTACCTTCAGGAAAGAACTCGTGATGCAAAATTCCTTTACTGTCGTCCTGTTCCACAATTGTTTCAAAATTTATGTGTAAGCATTGCCAGTTAAAGTTGAACCTTCAGGAATGAACTCGTGATGCAGAATTTCCTTGCTGTCGTCCTCTTCCTCAATCCTCCCAAAATGGAACTGTGAGCATTGCCAGTGACAGTTGTACCTTCAGGAACGAACTCGTCAGAATTCTCTTGCTGTCGTCCTCTTCCACAATCGTTCTAAAATGGATGTGCAAGCATTGCCAGTGACAGTTGTACCTACATTAATGAACTCGTGATGCAGAATTTTCTTGCTGTCGTCCTCTTCCACAATCGTTCCAAAATTGATGTGTACTCATTACCAGTGACAGTTGTACCTTCAAGAAAGAACTCGTGATGCAGAATTCCTTTGCTGTCGTCCTGTTAAACAATTGTTTCAAAATGGATGTGTAAGCATTGGCAGTGACAGGTGTACCTTCAGGAACGAACTCCTGATGCAGAAATCTCTTGCTGTCTTCCTCTTCCACAATTCTTCTAAAATAGACGTGTAAACATTGACAGTGACAGTTGCACCTTCAGGAATGGACTCGTGGTGCAGATTTCCCTTGCTGTTTTCCTCTTCCACAATCGTTCCAAAATGAATGTGTAAGCATTGCCACTGACAGTTGTACCTTTAGGAATGAACTCGTAATGCAGAATTCCCTTGCTGTCGTCCTCTTCCGCAATTGTTCCAAAATGGATGTGTAAGCTTTGCCAGTGATAGTTGTACATTCAGGATCCAACTCGCGATGCAGAATACCCTTGCTGTCGTCCTCATCGACAATCGTTCCAAAATGGACGTGTAAGCATTGCCAGTAACAGTTGTACCTTCAGGAACGGACTCGTGATGCAGATCTCCTTTGCTTTCGTCCTCTTCTACAATCGTTCCAAAATGGATGTGTAAACATTGTCAGTTACAGTTGAACATTTAGGAACGAATTCGTGATGCAGAGTTCCCTTGCTGTCGTCCTCTTCCACAATCGCTCTAAAATGAATGTGTATGCATTGCCAGTTACAGTTGTACCTTCAGGATTGAACTCGCGATGCAGAATTCTTTTGCTGCTGCCTCTTCCACAATCGTTTCAAAATGGATGTGTAAGCATTACCATTGACAGTTGTACTTTCAGAATAAACTCGTGATGCAGAATTCCCTTGCTGTCGTCCTCTTCTACAATCGTTCCAAAATGGATGTGTAAGCATTGCCACTGACAGTTGTACCTTCAGGAAAGAACTCGTGAAGCTGAATTTCCTTGCTGTCGTCCTCTTTCACAATCGTTCCAAAATGGATGTGTAAGCATTGCCAGTGACAGTTGTACCTACAGAAATGAGCTCGTGATGCAGAATTCTCTTGCTGTCGTCCTCTTCCACAATCGTTTCAAAATAGATGTGTAAGCATTTCCAGTGACAGTTGTACATTCAGTATCCAACTCGCGATGCAGATTATACTTGCTGCCGTCCTCTTCGACAATCGTTCCAAAATGGATGTGTAAGCATTGCCAGTGACAGTTGAACGTTCAGGAATGAACTCGTGATGCAGATCTCCTTTGCTTTCGTCCTCTTCCACAATCGTTCCAAAATGGATGTGTAAGCATTATCAGTTACCGTTGTACATTTAGGAACGAATTCGTGATGCAGAATTCCCTTGCTTTTGTCCTCTTCCACAATCGCTCTAAAATGGATGTGTATGCATTGCCAGTTACAGTTGTACCTTCAGGAATGAACTCGTGATGCAGAATTCCTTTGCTGTTGCCTCTTCCACAATCGTTCCAAAATGGATGTGTAAGCATTGCCATTGACAGTTGTACTTTCAGAATAAACTCGTGATGCAGAATTCCCTTGCTGTCGTCCTCTTCTACAATCGTTCCAAAATGGATGTGTAAGCATTGCCACTGACAGTTGTACCTTCAGGACCGAACTCGTGATGCTGAATTTCCTTGCTGTCGTCCTCTTCCACAATCGTTCCAAAATGGATGTGTAAGCATTGCCAATGGCAATTGTACCTTCAGGAACGAACTCGTGATGCCGAATTCCATTGCTGTCGTCCGCTTACACAATCTTTCCAAAATGGATGTGTAAGCATTGCCAGTGCAAGTTGTACCTTCAGGAACGAACTCGTGATGCAGAATTCAGTTGCTGTCGACCTCTTCCTCATTCGTTCCAAAATGGATGTGTAAGCATTGCCAGTGACAGCTGTACTTTCAGGAACGAACTCGTGTCAGGAACGAACTCGTGATGCAGAATTTCCTTGCTGTCGACATCTTCCACAATCGTTCCAAAATGGATGTGTAAGCTTTGCCAGTGACATTTGTACCTTCACGAATGAACTCGTGATGCAGAATCCCCATGCTTTCGTCCTCTTCTACAATCGTTCCAAAATGGATGTGTAAGCATTGCCACTGACAGTTGTACTTTCAGGAACGAACTCGTGATGCAGAACTCCCTTGCTGTCGTCCTCTTTCACAATCGTTCCAAAATGGATGTGCAAGCATTGCCAGTTACAGTTGTACCTTTAGAAACGAACTCGTGAAGCAGAATTCCCTTGCTGTCGTCCTCTTCCACAAGCTTTCTAAAATGGATGTGTAAGCTTTGCCACTGACAGTTGTACCTTCAGGAACGAACTCGTGATGCAGAATTCCCTTGCTGCCGTCCTCTTCCTCAATCGTTTCAAAATGGATGTGTAAGCATTGCCAGTGACAGTTGTACCATTAGGAATGAACTCGTGATGCAAAATTTTCTTGCTGTTGTCGTCTTCCCCAATCGTTCCAAAATGGATGTGTATGCATTGCCAGTGCCAGTTGTACCTTCAGGAATGAACTCGTGATGCAGATTTCCCTTCCTGCCGTCGTCTTCTACAATCGTTCCAAAATGGATGGGTAAGAATTGCCACCGAGAGTTGTACCTTCGGAAACGAACTCGTGATGCAGAGTTTCCCTTGCTGCCGTCGTCTTCCACAATCGTTCTAAAATGGATGTGTAAGCATTGCCAGTGACAGTTGAACTTTTAGGAATGAACTCGTGATGCAGAATTGCTTTGGCATTGTGAAAACACACAATTCATTGTCTTGTTATCTTCTTTTTTTTTGGGTGACTTACGTGCCACAATGCTTTGTAGAAAAGTTTGCATTGTCTCTGTAGTCGCCAGGATATCTTTATCGTCCTCCACTCGAGCGTGTTTCTGGTCGTCTCACAAAGCATCGGAACAGAACGAGGGCGAATTCCTCCTCCAAATCTTAGAGCGCCGGAACAGTACGAGCACGAATTCCCGCTCCAAATCTTAAAATATCGAAACAGAACGAGCGCGAATTCCATCTCCAAATCTTAAAGCATCGGAACAGAAAAAGCGCGCATTCCCCCTCCAAATCTTAAAACATCGGAACAGAACGAGCGCGAATTCCACTCCCAAATCTTAAATCATTGGAAAAAAAACGAGCGCGAATTCTCCCCCCCGCCCCCTGAATCTTAAAGCATCGGAACAGAACGAGCGCGAATCCCCTTCCAAATGTTAAAGCATTGGAACAGAACGAGCGCGTATTCCCCTTCCAAATCTTAAAGCATCGGAACAGAACAAGCGTGAATTCCCTCTCCGAATCTTAAAGCATTGGAACAGAACGAGCGCGAGTTCCTCCTCGAAATCTTAAAGAATCGGAACAGAACGAGCGCGAATTCCCCTCCAAATATTGTACTAAAATATGAGGTATCGTCTCCTTATTAGCATCGGGCTTACATTCCAACATCCTCAAGGTCACATAGCAATCACTTTCATCCTTTCGCGAATTTTCTCAATGAGTGCGGATACGAGCCCTGAAATCGAGCGCCTGGACATTTAGTCACTTTCCAAGTCTTCCTGTCCATCCTCAAAACATGCATACCATTGGAACATTTGTGTTAGAGATAAACAATTAGCTCCAAACACATCACGCAGCAATTCAACTGTCTCTGATGCAGTTTTACCGATTTTCAACTAGAACAGGATATTTGCTCTTTGCTCCATGACAGAGCTGTGACAATATTCTTCCACCGAATGGCGTCATGCACAGCGTAAATAATCATCTGCGCAATTCTAAACCAAACGCTGTTGCCACCGCATAGCTGATACATGACGTATAAAAAAAACATGCCTTCCAGACACGTGTGTTTTACCGGGATTTAAAAAAAGCTCTGTCTCATTACTTATTTGCTGCACTTGTATATGATAATAATAATTTTAATAATAGTAATAGTAATAAATTTAATAATAATAAATAGTTTGCATGGCTCATAAACGGCTAACAAACGGATCACTCTTCCCCGAGACCCAAGGGTTCCTGATGGCTATACAAGATCAAGTTGTAAGCACCAGAAACTACCGGAAGCATATCCTGAAGGACACGTCAGTAGAAAGATACACATGTCGGCAATGCCATCAAGCGCCAGACACCATCCAACATATCACAGCAGGGTGCAGAGTCCTCACATAAACAGGGTACACGAACAAGCATAATCAAATCGCTAAGATTTTCCATCAGAAATTAGCAAGAAAGCACCACCTCATTGCAACTGAGCCTGTCCCCTACTACAAGTATGAGCCAACAACGCTTCTAAATAACAACACCCACAAGATGTACTGCTACAGATCGACCAGAACAGATAAGACCATCCCCTACAACCGGCCCTGCATCGTCCTGGTCGACAAAGAGAAGAAATCAACATACTTCATTGACATAGCCGTGCCCAATACGTGCAACATCCATAAGACGCACGTAGAGAAACTGTCAAAGTACAGTATAACGACCTACGATACAAAGTCAAGGAAAAGTGGCATATGGAGAACGTCACCACCGTCCCCATAGTAATATCAGCCACAGGAGTTGTACCTAAGACCATTTACAGTTTTATACAGACACTAGACCTTCAACCTAACACCTACATGGAACTACAGAAGGCAGCTATCCTGAACACTTGTAGGATAGTAAGGAAGTTTCTGGACAACTGAGAGAAAAAATACCACTTCCCACACTTGGTACGTCGTACCCGTACTGGAAGGAAGAAAAGAAACACCACAAGAAGAGGTGGAATCTCTAATTTCTCCTTTTATAATAATAATAACAATAATAATAAATTTAACAATTATAATAATAATTTTTTTATAATGTGCAATAATAATAATAATAATAATAATAATAATAATAATAATAATAATAATATAACACATTTCATAATTATAATAATAAAAAAAATAATAAATAATGAAAATATTTAATAATAATAATAATAATAATAAATCTGAAGGTTTCTTTCTAGACAATAATGAAATAATTGAAGATTTAAATGCAGAAAATGGATACAAGTACCTGGGATTTTTACAAGCACGTGGCATTAAACACAGTAAAGTTAAGAATAATATAAAAGATAAATTCCATTATCGACTTAACATTTTTCTGAAGACATACCCAAACACAGATAAAAAGGTGAAAGAAATTAATACCTCCGTGATCACGGTTCTAACCTATTCTTTTGGTATTGTTAAGTAGTCAAAAACAGATCTTGAGGAATTTAACAGAGCTGTGAGATCAAGTATGACCCAACATCGAATGTGACACCCAAAGGCAGCCGTAGAGCGCATCACACTCCTACAAGAAGAAGGAGGATTTTTTCATACAAAACGCCTTCACGGTGCGCAAATTTGCTAACTGCCAAAATAATTTCACTCTAAATGTAATAAAAATAATATGTTTGATGTCATATGTGCTGCAGACAAAGAGACCACTCCACTGATGTTAAGTAAACCAGGTGCTAAAATAGAAGAATCGTCTACGGAAGACCAGATTCGAAAATGGAAGCAAAAGGAACTTCATGGGGCTCATCCAAACCAGTTAGACAGACCAGAAGTTGACAAGAACGCCTCAAATCAGTGGTTGTAGCGACAAAAATTATATGGAGAGACTATTGGGTTTATGACGGCTGTTCAAGACAAAGTGATTTCAACCAAAAATTACAGAAAATACATTTTAAAGGAGGATCTGCAAAGTGACAAATGCAGAAAATGTGGTATGTGCAGTGAGACCATTGAACACATCTGCGGAGGATGCACCACGCTAGCAACCGTTGATTATATGCAGCCACATAATAATTTTGCTAAGATGATACATCAACAATCAGCGCACGATACAGAACTATGAGTGTCAGAACTGAGGTACTAGATACTACACTGAAGAGCAATTGAATTAGAGATACCTGTCTAGTAACGTGTAGCACCAACTTTCGTCCTGATAACGGCGGCGATTCGTCTCGGCATGGACTCGACAAGACACCGCAAGCATTGGGAAGCCATACGGATTCACGACCCCGGAACAAGCTCTCACAGTTCACGAAGATTTGATGGAGGGGAGTCAGAGCCTCGAACATGTCTCTTGATGGCATCCCAGATGTGCCCGATGGGATTGAGGTCAGCTGACCTAGCTGACCAAGGAAGCGAGGTCATGTCAGTGGAGTGTTCATCCAACAATTCGGATACAATTCGGGAGCTGCATTGCCTTGTTGCAGGATGAGGTCCCCAGTGGGATGTTGAAGATGAACAAACTGGAGCAAATGGTCGTCCAGAATATCCCGGTAACGTTGACCTGTGAGGGACGATATCACACGTACCAGGGGTCTCATTTCAGTCCACGTGAACAGTCCCCAGACGAGAATGCTAACCCCTATCAGCTTGAAGAGTACCTTGCTGGCAAGAAGGATTCATCGCTTCATGTGGTTTGGGCCGTACTCGTATCCTGCCATCCGCATGTACCAACGTGAATCTCGACTCATCAGTCCAGGCAACATTTTTCCACATGTCTAGGGTCCAGTGGCGATGTTGCCGCTCCCATGCTAATCTTTGCACCCTGTAATGTGCGGTCAGCAGCGGTACTCTCGTGGGACGATGGCTTCTGTACCCCATAGCGAGGCGATGGTTCTGGATGGTATGGCTGCTTACACATTTTTGTGCACCAGCGTTAAATTGCCAAGTGATTTCTTGCACTGTGGCCCGTCTATCCGCTGTTAAAATGCGAGCTCGCCGACGAAGACCCCGCTCATCCACACGCTGTTGTCCACGGCAGTTGGCCCTTGCAGGGATGACTTTACCGGATTCACTGTACTCACGGTGCACCCGTGACATAGTCGCTAGTGAAAATCCCAGTGCCTGCACGACTTCCGAGATGAAGTGACTTATTCGTCGGGCCCCGTCAATTTTTCCACGATCAAATGCGCTTAGATCCTTCGTCTTACCCGTCCGACTCTTACTGATTTCCGTCGCATCACTCATCATATTATCCGATCGCCGCATACATCATGTCGTTTCCGTTTCGAGGGCCACCCACAGCGCCACATTTACGTAACGCCAGCTGTCTCTAATTCAATTGCTCGTCAGTGTATAAATATCAACCCACTGAGGTACTAGATAGTAAACAATACAAATTATATTGGGACCGTGAGATTAAAACTTACATAAGCAAACGTTATTTTAAATACACCAGAACTGAACAATAATGAAACGCATATATCGTATTCAATCCGTTTATTTTTTGTGGTGTAGTTAGCACAAAGATTTGCCAAGCTTTCGCACTCCAGTGGGAGGCTTTTTCAAGGCAATGGTAGACACAAAAATGCAGAAAACTGAAACATGTAAAGAACGAAGATGATTTTTGAAAATATCGCGGGTGACATCACGAGCATATTATATGAATATTTATCAATATGTTCGTGATGTCACCCGCGGTATTTTCAAAAATCATCTTCGTTCTTTACATGTTTCAGTTTTCTGCATTTTTGTGTCTACCATTGCCTTGAAAAAGCTTCCCAGTGGGGTGCGAAAGCTGGGCGAATCTTTGTGCTGATTACACCACAAAAATAAACGGATTTAATACGCTATATGCGTTTCATTATTTTACATATAACCAAATCTGCCAATCGTCCAGACATAGTGTTATATGACAAAAGGCAGTCATTATCGACATATCGGTACCGTCGGACCGTGATGTTCAGAATACCTATGCAACAAAAATCAACAAGTATGTGGAACTGGATGCGGAGATTAAACAGATGTGGAAGCTGTATTATCTCTGCAACTGGTGTAATTCCCCAGACTCTTATAACTCAGCTTGATGCTTTAGGTCTACAACACCTAAGGCCCAAAATCCAAGAAGCCGTAATTCTTGATAAGTGCCACATCGTACGACGATTTTCAAACCATGAGTGACTATGTCTTTACTTGACTTTATGTCCGTACTGACAAGTGGACCATGCTACAGATGCCATTACGGTAGGAGAGAAAATAAAATAAAATATACACTGGCGGAAAGTGAAAAAGAACATCAAGAAGGAACTGGCGGACGATCATGAAATTTACATATGTTAATGGGGGTTGAGTTTATGTAGGTGTGATGTTAATTTCGGGACCAACCGGTGAGCGCTTACTCCACAGCACGGCATAATATGCAAATTATCGTCGGTGGTATTAAAGGAGTACGGTGAAGTGAATGTAATCAGTCGTCGCCGTACGGACACGTGCAAAGACCCTGAAGAAGCTGCAATGCCTGAACATGGAAGACATATACGATTTCAGCACTTATCGGACTTTGAGCGAGGTCGTCTAGTCGGACTCCGCGAGGCCGGGTGGTCGTATCGTCGTATTGCGGAGCGAATTGGACGAGAAGTATCGGTGGTGGTACGATGGTGGCGTAGATGGTCCGAGGAACATTTCCACATGAGAAGACGTGGAACCACGAGTCACAGACGGACTGATGAGCGGACCGATCGACGCATAAGAATAGCGGCATTGTCAAGCAGAACATCCACTGCGACGCAAATCTGAGGTGACTGTGCGAACAATCCGCAACCGTCTACTGGATGCAGGACTATACGCACGTGTGGCTCCGGCATGTGACCTCTGATTCCAGCCCACCGTCAGGAACGGCTGCAGTGGTGTCGCCAATGTCTGCACTGGAGAACGCAATGGCGGTATGTCGTGTTCAGCGATGAAAGCAGATTCTGCTTGGGAGCCTCCGATAGCCGTATGCGTGTTTGCAGACGCACAGGCGAGCGTCTCCACCCTTCTTGCATCCGCCATCTGCACACAGGGCCTTCACCTGGTCTCCTGGTGTGGGGAGCGATCAGCTATGACTCCCGTACACAACTAGTGTTTGTACCGGGTACGTTAAACAGCACCTCCTACATCAACAACATCATTCAGCCCGTTGCTGTGACATTTGTAAGGTCGGTCCATCTTGGTGTTTTCCAGCAAGATAACGCACGCCCACACACGGCACGTGCAGCGCAACATGCACTTCAGGGTGTGAGACAACTTCCATGGCCTGCACGTTCATTGGATTTGTCCCCCATTGAGCATGTGTGGGATTTTATGGGACAACGACTTATCCGGTCTCCACGGCCAGCCACGACCATCCCCGATTTACGCGTCCAGCTTGAGGATGCTTGGAACTCAATACCCCAAACTTACATCCAACATCTGTACGACAGACTCCATGCCAGAATTGCACAGTGTGACGCAGTTCATGGCGGTTCAACCTCGTACTAACCATGTTACATGGAAATGTTATTTTTCAGTTTACCAGCAAATACAGCTGCATTTTGCCATAATGTTTTGATCAAGTTATCCTCTGTATTCCGTTATTATGCTGTATAAATTTCGTTGGTATCACACGTCTCCTTCTTGGTGTTCTTTTTTTTTACTTTCCGCCAGTGTAATAATAATATAGCATTCATTAGTCCATTAGTAAACCTTATTGTTTGTTGTTATGATTTAATTCCACTTAGTATGTTCGAACTGTGACTCAGGGTAGTTGAGAGAGTGAGGCGAATAAATGCAATGTGGTGTACGTTAAACCGTTAAGAGAAGTAGAACAGTTTGTACACCTTGGTTCAATAGTATCATCAAAAAGAGGTACTGTTCAAGATATAAATGGAAAGAAACACTTTTTAACCAACTTAGAAACATCTGGAAAAATAACAACGTGTCTGTAAAAACTAAAATGAGAATATTCAATTTAAATGTAAAGGCAGTATGGATCAGAAACATTGAATCTAAACAAAAAAAAAGTTAATAATGTCCAGGTCTTCATAAACAATTGTTTAAGAGCAATACTGCGAATATAGTGACCAAAACAAATATCAAATGAAGAACTATGACAACCTACATTGCAACAAATACGCGAAAAGGAATGGAAGTGGATGGCTCATGTGTTGAGGAAAGATGATAAAATAACAGTAAAACAGACTCTTGATTGGAACCCGCAGGGTAAAAGAAGACAGGTAAGACCAAGAGAAACATGAAAAAGAAGAATAACAAAAGAAATAGCAAATACCAATAAAAACCGGAACCAAATTAAAAGAGAAGCAAAACAGAGTCCGATGGAAAATGGTAGCGGGAGATCTATGCTCCCAGGTGGAGTGAAGAAGAGTAAGTAAGTAAGTTATAGGTAAATAAATGCATACTATCGAATTACTCGTTTTATTTCACACACAAAAAAATCTTGAGAAATAAATATCTACGTACAAATAGTACCGGGACATTCTCTCGATTTTATTTAATAAATCAAGCAAAGAAAAGTTCTGATCTGAAATTAAGCAAGCGATACTTCCCAATTTTAAGCCAGTGCGGGAACGAAATTTAATTACTAAAATCTGAGGTTACGATGAACTCGTTAACTCGCGGCGCAAGTAGCAAAGAGACATGAAATTTACACGGTGCCAAATTAATGCTTAAATAGTTCGCCGGGAGTAAAGGATACAATAAGGAACCGCATCAAGGTATTACACTATATTGACAAAAGTCACCGGACACGTAGAAGAGAAACACAACATAGCCTTTATAGACATACATTAGCACGGTGTCGTTCCATCTTTGACCTTAATGCATGCACTGACCCTTCGAGACATGCTTTCGACAATGTTTTGGAATACAGCGATAGGTATGCGCTTCCATTCAGTACATAATGCTGCCGCTAACTGTTGCTTAGTAGTAGGCCTTGGTTCCAAACTTCTTATGCGGCGCTCTAATTCGTCGCTAGCTGTCCGCCTTTTTTAAGAAAATTTCTTTTTTAAAACTGCCCGTTTATTTTAACTTCCGTATTTTCACAGATTTTCCGTAGTCAAAAATTACGTTTATTTCAGAAAAATCCGTTTCAGGTTTTTCCGTATTTAAACTGAAATTCCGCAAAATCGACGACCCTGTGTTTTTCAGCACTTACACCAGATAGTCCTTTCGCTGCAGTCAGATCGAAACCCCGTCGTTGGGGTTGGTTCAACAGGTAACGCATGCCTTTAACCACTGAGCCACAAACGCTCGGAAACCAGATTCGGGTACATCGTGAAACAAATTGAATGACGATCATTTTGGCATTAATGCGAGTCATTTTATTTTTTTGTTGCAGCTTATTATTTTTCTGAATACGTCTATGATAACTTTTTTTCTGTCGGGTGACTTTTCAAAAATTAATAATTTTTTACCGTGATTTTTCGAAGCAACAAAATGCTTTGCAACTTGATTTTTTGAAATTGAAAATGATTCTCAGTTATCTTTAAAAATTGTGAAATGTACTTCTTTAATTTTTTCACACACACACACAAGCGCAACTACAACAACTCCAAAATATAAAATTTACTCGTGATAGCTATATAGCTTTTGTCTTAAGCTGTCCAAAGACAGGTATTTGACATCGCATAATCATCTGTAAAATAAGTTTTGGCGCTCTTTGGCCAAACATGGCCATAGCGCCGCAAAAATGAACCAACCAACAATAAGTTAAGTACCCGGTTTCTTATATTGACACAATGTATAATAAATAAATGGTGCGCAAAATAGGCGAGAAGAGAACAAACATCCTATGTTACAATAACCAAAATTCATGCTATATTCTATTAACAATATCAGATCTCGCTACGGAACTTTAAAATTCGACAGACGACTGAAACGAAGTTAATCAAACCTCAAGTATTGTCACCAATCGCTCCTATTACCGGTAATTTCCTCGTTATATGGATAGGAAAATATGAGAACGGAGTTTATCCGTTAATATAGAAAAGGAACTGCGGAAAGGTTTCTGAAAATTCAGAATTTTCCTGTGGCACGAAAAAATCCGTGAAATTCATGTTTCTTTCCGTCATTTGACGGAAAAAGCTGTATCCGAAGTATCTGTATATTAATTCTATAAGTTTTTTTACTGTAGGACCGAGTTGTGAGAGCACGGCTGAACGTAAACTTATGGTTGAGGTATCAAAATAAATGTCTTACCATGTAGATGTGCCAGTCGAAGAGAAAAATGAGATTGGGGCAGCGGTTAGGGTGTTGTGGGGTAGAAAGTTCCCATGTAAAGTCTATGGGAGAAGCGTGCGGTTGACATCCGATCACCTGCGGTTGACTCACGCGCTGTTGAAGGCGGAGGTAAGGAAGGACTCAGATAGTCCAAAGTCCGAAGTCTCTCTTCTCAGTGAACCATTGTGCAAAACAACGATAGCAGGAATTTGTTTGAAAGTTCTTATCGGAAGAACGAACACTAGAAGACCTGATTGCGTTGTGCCTTTGGAATGTGTGATGTATGAATACAATTTAACATTCATTCGATCCAGTTTATTCACGTAGGTAAGACATTTCCCATTATGTAAAGATGTAAATAAATGTTTCGTATGAGTTTATTCTACTCAAAAAAAAAAAAAAAAAAAAAAAAAAATTAATCGCTGATTCCGACGGGTTTCGTCTACCGGGTTCGAATCTCGGTGAGGCATGGATGTTGTGTTTGTCTCAAGGCACTACTCTCTCCTTTCCCTGAAAGCAGTGACCCTAAATTAGGGATGGGCGATCGCTTATAGCCGAAGCGTTGGCTCATGATGATTCGTACGTTAAGGGTACGGGTTCGAATTCCAGTGAGGCATGGATGATGTGTTTGTCTTCCGTCACTGGCTCTCTCCCATCCCTGGAACCAGTAACCCTAAATTAGTGACGGGCGACTGCTTACAGTCAACTGAGTTGCTCACGGTGATCGTTAAACCTCCAATCCAAAAAAAAAAAAAAGAAAAAAATCACGAACCAGGACTATTGTCTTCACTGAAGTGGTTGAATTAATTTGTCAATCAAATAAAGTTTACATTTGTTGTTTCATATGAATTTAGTATTTTCAAAAAAAAAAAAAAAAAAAAAAAAAACTAACCGTCGATTCCGACGGGTTTCGTCTAGTGCTTTGTTAATTCACGAAAGAAATGACGGATAGTGGTTAGTGAATTTCAGAATTTTTTTACAGTGTGGCCTGCACGGAACCCTAATCTCAACTCCATGAGACAGCTTTGGAATTAACTGGAACACCAACTGTGAGCCTAGCCGACCGGCCGATATCGGTGACGGACTGACTTAATGATCCTGTGGAAGAATGGCAACAACAACGTCTTGTGGAAAACATTCCCAGAAGAGTGGAGGCTGTGATAGCAGCAAAAGCTGAACCAACTGGAATTTAATTCCTTTCCTATTATAGGGACTCAAGGCTAGTGTCCCGATACTTTTGATCAGACAGTATATAATATTTCAGTGTCATTTCTTTAACGGAAAAAGTCATTTCTAACGCTTAAAAAGCTATGTGTTGTAATACAGTGTAACTTGTCTAATTCGAACATTTTTAATTCGAATTCTTCGTTAATTCGAATTTTTCATTTGGTCCCTTGAATTTCCTATATAAATAATGTTAAAAACAATCCCCTTTAATTCGAACTTTTTTTTTGTATAATTCGAAGAAAACCCCATTTTCGTATTCTCGTATTTTCAAGAATTACCTTTTAAAATGAGTACGTATTGTTCTGAATGAAGTTCCGAGTTCTGGATGAAGCAACAAGTTAAACCTGAAACTATGGCCAACTGCTTCGGAAAAAGCAGGCTTCGAGCACCCGGATGATGAGTCCGAACTACGTCAAGGTATTGGTGGCGAGATCATACTCACTGTAGAGTACTGGGAAGACGTAGGCCGTGATGTATCGTACGGGACTTTTGTAAACGTTAATGACAATGTAGCTGTTTATGGTGATCTCACAGATGATGTTATCTTGGCTGATTTTATGAATAAGAAGACATCTTCAGGTGAAGAACTGGAACGGTCAGAATTTCCTCAAGACCGACTTCCAAAATTAGTAGAGGCATTAGTTCTCCTCCAACAGTTACGGAAGTTTGTTGAGAGACAGCAGAATGTAAGTGACATTTTATTTCATTCACTCGATAAACTTGAGGAATTTACACTTTACCCATAACTTAAATTCTAAGAAGGCCAAAATTTCACGTTTTTTTTTTGCAAAAGATTTGTAAATTTACCGTACTGTGCAATTTTTTTTGTGTGTGTTATGAATTAATAGTTTTTTTTAAAGTAATTGAATGTGCACATATTCAAACTTGTCTAATTCGAATTTGTCGATAATTCGAATTATTTTTATGGTCCCTTCAGCTTCACATTTCCAAATTCCACTGCATGTAATAATGTAGTTTTACTATAACAGAACACTTCGTGACGATGATTTCGCAATGAAGTTCTACAGCAATGTAAACACACGGACCAAATAGCTTGGAAGGCGAAAGACATGATAATACTCTCAGGCTCATGTATAACTTTAATGCGGCAAACAGATGGTTTATCGTATAAATAAGTTTGACGTAAGGCACTGCTATGTGGGCGATAAAAGCAGTAATATCCCATGGAATTGAGTTAGTCTAGCATTGCCTATTTCACCTCTTGTACCTGGCAGTTGATCTTCGGGATGGCGTACAAACATTCTATGGGTGACAAATCTGGGGACTTAGGGACACGTTATCATGCCGATATGGCATGGACATTCTTGAGAAGCGTTCGCTGTATACATAGAGGTGTTACTTTATTAATACTTCACTCAAGGTAGCCATGTTTCGAAGGGGATAACTTCGTGTCCCATGATAACTTTTGCGCAGACGCGAATAATCAAGTTGTGTGTAAGACGTACCAGAAGGGCTCAGCAATCTTAGCTAATCATTCCTCAGACCATGACTCCCACCTTTCAACGATAGCTACCAGATAGGTGCGCTAACCGGATACCTGATGAGCAGCAATTGCTCATTCGAACCTAACAGAAAACGGGAATCATCATTGTAGACCGCATGATGTCATTCTCCATCCCACGTGACATGTGGGAGGAGCTATGCAGATGATGGTTAAGACGGGCAATAATGCAGATGATGCGCTACCGTCTCTGAAAGTTGGCGCGAAACACTTCACTGTGTGATGGGGAACGCTCATACCAGCTTCGCCACTTTGCTGATGGAAATTAGATTGGATGAATGCGCAGTGTAGGATTGTTGTTGAGTTGTTAAAATCAGAGAGTTAGTTCGTCAAGCAGTCGTCCATCGTGAGCTATTTCCAACCAGACAGGTGTACACAAAACCATTAGAGGAGCATAGCCGGGTAAATCAAATGCTAGCGGTTCTGAAACAACGGGAATCACTTAAACATGCAGCGCTATCTGCGAATGTGGGAAGTTGGCGGTGAACAGATGCCAATTGGAAAGGAACAGCGCTTAATTCAAATCAAATTGAACTGCAAAAATTGCGCAGAAATAATGTTTGTGTACAAATCGAGAACTTTTTAGATCAAATTGTGATTGGCAAGTTGTTCTATCAGAAGAAAAAACTAAACAAAACTCGTAAACAGGAAAATGTCGGCTCATATCGGGGCAGACCATACACAATGAGAAAAGATATGAAAAAATTAAAGAAAACTACTAATAAATAATTTGCAATTTTACCTTGAAAGCAAATACCAAAATCTTAAAGTTTTAGGACTTTAAGTACCAAAATCTTAAAGATTTAGGACTTTAAATACAAAAATTTTAAAGATTTAGGACTTTAAATACCAAAATCTTAAAGTTTTAGGACTTTAAATACCAAAATCTTAAAGATTTAGGACTTTAAATACCAAAATCTCAAAGATTTAGGACTTTAAATACCAAAATCTTAAAGATTTAGGACTTTAAATACCAAAATCTCAAAGATTTAGGACTTTAAACACAAAAATCTTAAAGATTTTGGTGTTTAAAGTCCTAAATCTTTAAATACAAAAATCTTAAAGATTTAGGACATTAAATACAAAAATTTTAAAGATTTCGAACTTTAAATACCAAAATCTTAAAGATTTAGGACTTTAAATACCAAAATCTTAAAGATTTAGGACTTTAAATACCAAAATCTTAAAGATTTAGGACTTTAAATACCAAAATCTTAAAGATTTAGGACTCAAATATCCGCATGCAAACACGCCAACACATTAGTTATTCCCCACAATGACGGCGTCAGTGATGGGTCCGGGTTCGAAACTCGTGAGGCATGTATGTTGTGTTTGTCTTATATTACTGGCTCTCTCCCTTCCCCCGGAACATTGGCCTATAATAGGGACGGGCGACTGCTTATAGCCCGTCGAGTTGCTCACGGTGGTCGTTAAAACCCGAAACAAAAAAAAAAAAAAAAACAATGACCGTTTTTGATGCTGGTCTATTCTTCCCTATTGTCTTTGGGTGTGTATGCTTTCTTGTAACCATCTCGAGGTCGCTTACGCTAACGAATGTGTCATCTCGAAACTATGTATAAGATACTGTTCTTTCCTGAATCTGCCACTGGAAGCTGGGTAACATTACTGGCCACAGACTCGCGGTACTTTTAACCAAGAAGTATGGTCCTCTACGTATGTACACTCACGGACGATGAAATTTGCGCACTTAGAACAAAACATGCTACAACCCGACCGCACACCCTGTGGTGGCGCTGCAAGCACGTACCGGCAGCCTCATAAACCGGCGTGTAGTCGATGCCCCATGAAAGCGAAAAGATCTAGCCGACGCAAGAAAGAGTACAGAGTGAAAAGAATGCCGAGTAGATGCTAGAGATGTCGATTTACGCAACGTACGGACTTTGAGAGAGGCTTGATCATCGGGCTGAAGGGTTAACGGCGCGCCGTATAGCCCATCACGTGGATCGTTCGGACCATACTGTTCGACTGTGTTGAGAGCAGTGGACACGTGATGGCACTGCCACACGGAGGAGTGGCTACCGACGGACCAGGTGGACCACCGGAAGAGAGGATCGACCTATCGTGCGCCAGGCACAAACGGATACCACGGGGACCCGGTCAAATGTACAAGCAGATGTAGCGGCTCCTGTGTGCGAACTATTTCGAACTATTTCCCGACTACGAACTATTTATCGACTCCTCGCGGAAGCGAATCTTCGATCCAAGCGCCCCTTCCGTGTACTGCCATTTACACTGGAACATCGCCTGCTCCGTATGCAGTGGTGCCAGGCCAGAGACACCTGGAACGCCACAGACTGGCGACGTGTGGTATTTAGCGATGAGTGCCGCTTCGTTTTTGGGACAGATGATCATCGTGTTCGGGTGTGGAGGTCTCCGGATCAACGGCACAATCCCAACCTTGCCATCGAGCACCACACCTCCGCCACTGCAGGCATTATGGTCTGGGGAACCATTGCCTACGATAGCCGATCAGCTCTAGTAGGGGTACGTGGATCATTGACGAGCCAGCGGTATGTGCATGAGATTATACGACCCCATGTGCTCCTATTCATGGCCGGGATTCCAGGTGTACTATACCAGCAGGATAATGCCCGCCCGCACACGTATCGGCTTGCCCAGGACTGCCTAGGTCATGTATAGACACTTCCATGGCCTTCCCTCTCACCGGACAAGTCTATCAAGCATGTGTGGGACCAGTTGAAACGCCAGCTTCCGCCGTGTGGCACTATCCGGGATTTAGAGCACACCGTCCAACACGTGTGGGCCAGTATGCCGCAGGACAACATCAGGTTTCTGTTCGCCTCCATGCTGGACCGTATTGCAGCATGTATCGCCGCACGAGGCAGTGCGACGCGCTATTGAAGATGACCGGACTGCGCGACACAGATCCGTCTGTAATTGCCCTGCAGCTCTGTTTGTGTCATCATGTGTATCATTCATTTGTATCATTACGTCCATAAAATTTCAGTTCAATCCGATGCTTCCTTCTTGGTGAGCAAATTTCATTGTCCTTGAGGGTATTAGCCGCGGCTAATATCAGATTTGCTCGATCCTGGAATCGTTCGCGTATCCCGACATGGGTCTCCAAACTGCTGATTTGCATACGAATCGCCCTGTGTGTTGCAATTTCAACATCATAAAGTGAAGTTTGAATTAAAAGTCATGATATCCAGGGAGAGCGGGGGGGCGAAGAAAAACAGCAAAACCATTTCTCGAGAGATAAATTGGACAGAAACTGTGACGTTCAAGGAAGAAATATTGAAGACGCTGAAATGTTCATTGAAAAATTTATAGTGCTTCCAAGTACAGTGAAACGTCATAATAACGGTCCCCTCTCGGATTGGAAAAAAGTGAGTGTCGTTGGGAAGTGGGCTTTGTTCGGAGTTTAGGTCCAAATTTGTATTGTGTCAGTTGCGTTTGGAATAAATGAATCCTGGAGGTCAGAGCGCAATTAGAGACAGATATCAACAGCGACTATACTGATGCATACTAGTTGCGTAAAGAACACTGAGCTTAGTTCAAAAGCAAACATTTCCAGTTTTAGAGCTACGAGGGGGGGGGGGTTGTCCAAAATTATGGAAACACCTTGCTGAAAATAGTGGATTTGCTATGTGCTGCTTTCTGAGTAAAACGCACATGTAGCTACAATTGTTTTTGTAAAAAAGTGTTGCTTATAATCTCAAGGGTCTGTGTGATTGCATTGTAAATCGGTGCTTGCATAATTTTGTTCCAGGTGAAGGCACAATGAGTGACCTGTCGGAGTTCCAAAGAGGGCAGATTGTAGGAACCCGTCTATGTGGGGCGTCGGTAACCACAGTGGTACAGGTATTGGCGGTATCGAGAGGTACCGTGTCGAAGGTCATGACAGCATACAATGCTCACGGCACAACATCATCTGCGAGATACAACTGTTGAAGGAAAATCAAACTCAATGGGAGAGACAGGAGGGCATTAAAGAGGATTGTGACCGCAAGGAGGAAAACCACGGCAACGAAAGTGACTGCTGAGCTTAATGCACATCTCCAAAACCCAGTGTCGACCCACACCGAGCGAAGGGAATTGTATAAGCACCAATATTTACGGAAGAGCTGCGAGCGCAAAACCCCTGGCGTCACAGGTGAATATGAAACGGAGACTACAGTGGTGCCAGGAACATAAAACGTGGACTGCGGATCACTGGAAACATGTCTTGTTTTCCGATGAATCAAGTCTCTCACTATTCCCCACCACAGGACGGGTTTTCGCGTGGAGAATTCCCGCAAAAGCCAACAACCCAGACTGTCTCCTTCCTACAGTGAAGCATGGAGGCGGTTCCGTAATGGTTTGGGCCATGATCTCGTGGTTTGCAGGAGGTCCCATTATCACCTTACACGGACGGATCACTAGCGATGACTATGCCACCTTTTTGGCCTACCATGTGCATTCAATGGCGCAGACATTGTTTCCGTCAGAGATTGCACCTTTCAAGATGATAATGCCCCGATTCACAGAAGTCGAACTGTTCAATCATGGTTTGAGGAACATGAGGATGAAGATGCACCCCTTCCCTGGCCTGCACAATCACCGGACTTAAACATCATTGAGCCCCTGTGGTCTGTGTTGGAAAACAGAGTGCGATCCAGTTATCCTCCTTCGGCGTCTCTCAAGGAATTAGAGCAGTTTCTGCAGGAAGAATGGTACAAAATACTACTTACCACCAATCAGGACTTGTATGTGTCCATTCCAAGGAGGATTCAAGCAATTTTAAATGCAAAGGGTGCTCCCACACGATATTAGGTGCGTAACACCTATTGTTTCAACGTGTTTCCATTATTTTGGACAACCCTTTATATGCACAACTGATTGTTTGCAACTGGCCAAAAATTGAATAGGAGAATGACTTCAGCAGTTTAAACGCAAAAGTTTTTCTCATTATTTTCAGCTACTGTTCATTAAAAGAGGATAATCTCCAGGTGAAATTTTAAAAATCAACCATATATACCGGATTTTAGGAAAACAACGTCTGATTCCTGGCTTTAAACAGCCCTTCGAAATGTTAAGCTTGGAGATAATGGTCAGCGTATCCTACAGGAAAGACTGTGGTGACCGTAGGGGAGCAGGGAGGCAGGAAAGGAAACAAAAAGACACCGCCGCCAACGAGCAATATTCGAGACATAAGCACCCACCTTCGCCGGCCTAGGTGGAGGACTGAGACATACACTAGGTGGAGGACTGAGACATACCTTCGCCGGCCTAGGTGGAGGACTGAGACATACACTAGGTGGAGAACTGAGACATACCTTCGCCGGCCTAGGTGGAGGACTGAGACATACCTTCGCCGGCCTAGGTTGAGTACTGAGACATACCTTCGCCGGCCTAGGTGGAGGACTGAGACATACAGTAGGTGGAGGACTGAGACATACACTAGGTGGAAGACTGAGACATACCCTAGGTTGAGGACTGAGACATACACTAGGTGGAGGACTGAGACATACACTAGGTGGAGGACTGAGACATACCTTGGCCGGCCTAGGTGGAGGATTGAGACATACCTTCGCCGGCCTAGGTGGAGGACTGAGGCATACATGGAACTGGATCTCGCCTCATCTAATTATTTTCACATGTCGATCAAAAATTTAACTCCTTCCCATTCTCTAAAACACGCCATTGTACACAACATAATGAATCCTCTTTAGCAACGTCTTTTTCCATATCTTACTCACGCGTCGAATTACCGTAGGCGTTATATAAAGTCTCAAGGGACAAGGTCTCCATTAGATCTTCTTTCGGACAATGTGAGGTGTTCGTTCACCGCTGTTAACATGCCCCGTTGTTCGGGTGTTGTCGTTAGCTGTTCTGTACTAATCAAAACTTACAGCTGTTTGGATATTACCGTCGTTCGGAGGTTACTGTTTTTGGGGGTTTCCATTAATGGAGATTTTACTTTACTATGGTTAAAGAAGGAAACGAAATCGACGAGAAAACTTAGTCAACATTGTCATTCCAAAGTCAGTGAGTTGATATATACACACAGCTACCAGTAACTCAGTTACGTAGCTCTTTTAGACAACAAGACAGTTAAGACGTTAGTCGTAATAGAGATATTAGTCTGTCACGTGAGTTTTCATATACTAATGACAGCCGACAATTGCCGAATGACTTCTAAACGAAGAAATTGCGAAATCGACAAAAAAGGATTCTTTGAAAGGGATTTAATACCTCTAAGAAAGTTGATGGAGTTTTTGCTTTTGCTGCAACCTTAACGGGTGAGAAGATAAAATCAGAAAATCAAGGCTACATTACAGTCTGAATATGGCTCAGATAGATAAAATCAGAAAATAGTTTACATCATTGTCTGAACATGCCACATTTATAAATTTAATTCGAAGGAAGATTCAGGCGGTTTTGAATAAAATCAAAGGTGATCCACAACCTACTAGGTACGTAAAACCTTCTTTTCTTGGGTATTCACATTATTCTGTCCAACCCCTATACATACCTTTTTTTTCGCTTTCTAACCGTAGGTTGAAAAAGTGCATATGCTTCAGCTTTGTCCGTCTATCCGTCCGTCCATCCGCACGATAACTCGCGTAAAAAATGATTCTATTTTAATGAAACTTTAGTATGTGATAGAGGACCATCTGGGGAAGAACCCTATTGAAAATGGACGAAATGGGGTCAAAGGTCAGGACATAGGAGCGGGATCCACTCCATTTTCTCTTATGCGTCATAACGTACGTAAAAATGCTTTGATTGCGACAACACTTTATTATGTTGTTCCGGAGCTATACTGAACAAGTTCTGTTGAATATCATCGAAATGGGATCAAAGGTCAGGGCACAGGAGCGAGATTTATTCCACAGCCATTATCCACATAACTTGAGTAATAATTTGTGATATGTTGGAAAGCGTATCATAATCAATGCATTGCATGATTTTACTAACTAGTTTAAATATATACACTGGCGGAAAGTGAAAAAAGAACACCAAGAAGGAGACGCCTGATACCAACGAAATTTATACAGCATAATAACGGAATACAGAGGATAAAGTGATCAAAACATTATGGCAAAATACAGCTGTATTTGCTGGTAAACTGAAAAATAACATTTTCAAGTAACATGGTTAGTACGAGGTTGAACCGCAATGAACTGCGTCACACTGTGCAATTCTGGCATGGAGTCTGTCGTACAGATGTTGGATGTAAGTTTGGGGTATTGAGTTCCAAGCATCCTCAACCTGGACGCGTAAATCGGGGATAGTTGTGGCTGGCCGTGGAGACTGGATAAGTCGTTGTCCCATAAAATCGCACTCGTACTCAATGGGGGACAAATCCGGTGAACGTACAGGCCATGGAAGTTGTCTCACACCCTGAAGTG
The DNA here is from genome assembly GCA_039090855.1 of Macrothele yani. Taxonomy (NCBI): domain Eukaryota; kingdom Metazoa; phylum Arthropoda; class Arachnida; order Araneae; family Macrothelidae; genus Macrothele; species Macrothele yani. The sequence goes on along the minus strand of CM077027.1, from coordinate 139,847,410 downwards.
CATGTTGCGTTGCACGTGCCGTGTGAGGGCGTGCCTTATCTTGCTGGAAAACACCACGATGGACTGACCTTACAAATGGCCCAACAACGGGCTGAATGATGTTGTTGATGTAGGAGGTGCTATTTAACGTACCCGGTACAAACACTAGTTGTGTACGGGAGTGATAGCTGATCGCTCCCCACACCAGAAGACCAGGTGTAGGCCCTGTGTGTCGCTGGCGGATGCAAGAAGGGTGGAGACGCTCCCCTGTGCGTTTGCGAACACGCATACGGCCATCGGAGGCTCCCAAGCAGAATCTGTTTTCATCGCTGAACACGACAGATCGCCATTGCGTTCTCCAGTGCAGACATTGGCGACACCACTGCAGCCGTTCCTGACGATAGGCTGGAGTCAGAGGTACACATGCCAGAGGCACACGTGCACGTAGTCCTGCATTCAGTAGACGGTTGCGGATTGTTCGCACAGTCACCTCAGGTGCAACGGCAGCTCGGAATTGCGTCGCAGTGGATGTTCTGCTTGACAACGCCGCTCTTCTTATGCGTCGATCGGTACGCTCATCAGTCCGTCTGTGATTCCCGGTTCCACGTCTTCTCATGTGGGAATGTTCCTCGGACCTTCTACGCCACCATCGTACCACCACCGATACTTCCCGTCCAATTCGCCCCGCAATACGATGATACGACCATCCGGCCTCGCGGAGTCCGACTAGACGACCTCGCTCAAAGTCCGATAACTGCTGAAATCGTACAGGTCTTCCATGTACAGGCATTGCAGCTTCTTCAGGGTCTTCGCACGTGTCCGTATGCCGACGACTGATTACATTCACTTCGCCGTACTCCTTAAATACCACCGACGATAATGTACATATTATGCCGTGCTGTGGCGTAAGCTCTCACCGGTTGGTCCCGAAATTAACATCACACCTACGTTAACTCGACCCCATCAACATACGTAAATTTCATGATCGTCCGCCAATTCCTTCTTGGTGTTCTGTTTTCACTTTCCGCCAGTGTTCTGTTTTCACTTTCCGCCAGTGTACATCGTTTAAATATATCTTTATTAAGGAGCATCTTACACTCCTTTAAAGCATGAATTTTACAGTAGTAGTCAACAATTTTGAAATTTCGTTTATACGTTTTTTTATTTCTACATTTTTAAGGCCATCCCATAGAAAAACGTATAACTGAGGTTTCACTGTAAATAGATTTTAAAACAAATTTACCTGTATTCCTTGATGTCGATCATTAGTTTTATGTGTCAATATCTGGAGGAATCCGTGATGTCCTCTTTATCACCGAATATCAGTACAACATAATTTCTTCACCATGCATCATATCTTCGTTGAACAGACACGTTTGTCAATCAATGTTCGTTTTCCCAATAACGGCGACATTTCAGAAGCTTCTTTCACCTCCCGCGGTGTAACTAAATTAATCAGCACCACATTGTGTGAGAAGACACCACAAGGCTTCAGTGGATTGCAGTAACTTCTAACAACCCCGGACATTTTCTCGAGTGAAATTTTGTTACGTATTTTCCATTACGTATTTGGCTCGTGTCTTCGTTAATACCTTGCCTTTCCTTATATGAGATTTTCCAATTTGTTAGTGCCTAACAAATCATGCCCTACGTCTGTGTGAAACTTTCATACCAGTGACAGCTGACCGCTAATTTCTGTTTGTCGGAATTTCTTTAAATGGCTCTTCCGTTCCTAGTTGTTTAATTATTTTCGATAAACAGTTCAAACAATGAGAAACAAGTTAGTAAAACCATGGAATGCATTGATTATGGATACGCTACCCAGCATGTCACGAATCATTGCGCAACTTACTACTCAAGTTATGAGGACAATGGCTCTGAAATAAATCTCGCTCCTGTGCCCTGACCTTTGATCCCATTTCGATGATATAAAACAGAACCGGTTCAATATACCTCCGGAACAACATATGTTGTCGCAATAGAAACATTTTTAGTCAAGTTATGAGGATAATGGCTGCGGAAAAAATCTTGCTCCTGTGCCCTGACCTTTGACCCTGTTTCGATGATATTCAACAGAACCAGTTCAGTATATCTCCCGAACAACATGATAAAGTTTTGACGCAATCGAAGCATTTTTACGTAAGCAGTGACGCATAAGGACGATGGAATGGATCCCGCTGCTATGTCCTGATCTATAACCCCATTTCTCCCATTTTCAATAGGATTCCTCCCCAGGTTATCCTCTAAAAGATACTAAAATTTTATCGAAATTGAACCATTGTTACGCGCGTTATTGTGCGGACGGACGGACAGACAGACCGAAAAAGCTGGAGCATATACGCTTCTTCAACCTACAATTGGAAAGCGTAAAAAACACTTCCCCAGTTTTTATTTAACAAGTTATCCGGTTCTTTTTGGCAAATGTTAGGAACGTGGTGCCATTAGAGAACGTAAGAAAAATATAAGGAGAAATTTGGTAATTTAAGCTTAATGTATGCAGCAGTACCTGAGAATCATGTTAACACACCTTCGCATATAAAGCCAGGAAATGCATTCGGTTGCTTAATTTAGGAAGCTGAAAAATGGTTTAACAAAGCAAATCCCGAAACACGAGGATGTTATTTTGGGATATATGTTTTCAATCATCTTTGGCTTCCCATTTTGTGCAACCCAACGTCGGGGCAGCTTATTTGTTTCTTTGCTTAAAATTAATCATGCACTGTAAAAAAAAATTTGAAATTCACGAGCCACTTTCCGTCATTTCCTTTTCCGTTAAATGACGGAAAGGAACCTGAATTTCACGGATTTTTCGTACCACGGGAAAATTCAGAATTTTCAGAAACCTTTATGCAGTTTCTTTCTTATACTGACGATAAACTACCGTTTCACAGACGTGTTAACGGAAAATTCTGAATTTTCTGAAACCTGTCCACAGTTCCTTTTGTATATTAACAGATAAACTCCGTTCTCACATTTTCCTATCCGTATGACGAGAAATTACCGCTAACAGGAGCGATTGGCGAGAATCCTTGAGGTTAGATTAACTTTTAAATTTCAATCGTTTGTCGAATTTTGAAGTTCGGTAGCGAGATCAGGTATTGTGGATTGCATATCGCATGAATTTTTTTATTGCGGCACAAGATATTTCTTCTTCTCTCTTCTATTTTGGGTACCAGATGTTTGTTATATAAATTGTGTTACTGTAAGGAACCGAGTACTTAACTTATTGTACAGATGTTTATACGATGTCTATGTATCAATCTTTGGACAACTTAGGATAAAAGCTATTATAGCTATCAAGAGTAAATTTTATATTCAGGAGGTTTTTTTTTGTGAAATCTGTACATATAAAACTGAAAGCCCTCACTGACTCACTCACTGACTCATCACCGAATCTCAGAAACTACTGAACTTAGAGCTTTCATAATTGGCAGGAATGTTCCTCTTACAACATAGAGGCATAATAAGAAAGGATGCTTTCCTGCTATAACCTTAAGTGGGTCGAAATGGGTTTTATAAATAACCCAGCTTTGATAACGCTAGGACGTTTTGAAATGATCGAGCCATTGTTGCCCAGCAATTGAAGCCCCGCAATAAGTTTTGAAAGATTTGAGTTGACCTGCTCAGTATATATTTTATTCTAAATCTATTCATTCCGAATTTATTTAACAAAACCCTTAAAAAATCACATAAAAAGCGCTATATCATAATATTTGCATTTAGACATTTATATTATCGTTAGACATATCGAATGTCGAGGTTTTTTGAGTCGAAATCAAATTACCAGCATTCGTTTTCGCCGAAGCAACGGTGACGTCATATAAGTGGTAAGGTGATTGCAATAAATATAAATATGCGGGTAGACTTTCATAGTAATAGAAATTTGAAAAAAAGAAAAAGTTTCCCCCTTGAGATATTAGCGATGGCAACACAAGTTTCTTCACGCTTACAAAAACATCTTACTTGCTAGCTTTTAAATGTGCAGTTTCGAACGAAATTGTTTATAAGCAAGGCTCTTATTACATTTATGCTGAAAATAACAACTTATTTTGTTCTGCACAGTATTTCTCATTTTCTTGTAGGACTTCCGTCTACAATGAGTAGAGTTTAGGTCCCAGCCACCTACAGCGAGATCGCCTTTTGGGCAGGACACAGAAACCGAAGGAATGAGAGCAAGTCTAGCGACTTTAACAGAACAGTTTGCAGTGAGATTAGAGTACAGTAGATAGCGCCACTGTACAAGTACTATGCTGCACACAGAGCGGTGAGAGAATTTCAGGGGGAGGGGGGGCATAGGAATGGATACCCATTTAACGTACTCGTCCGATATTCAGCGATTGATAGTAAATCACACCATCTCTGAAAGATCAGCCCAGGCTCAAACCTGAGGACCTTGCAATGAAAGTATGACTCGCTAACCACTGAGCCACCCGCGGCTCATCTCTGTTTTCGATTATTATTGTGTTCTGTTGTCTATTCATATTTTAACGATGAAAGCGAAAAGTAACTACGTACTTTGATTTGTTTCGTGTAGGCTTGAAGTTTTAAATTTACAGTTATGAACGAAATTGCTTACGTGTCTGGCAGAATAAGTCAGACAGGCATGTGTTTTTCAAAAGAGCGAAGAAATATGCAGTGAATGACCATTTCAACTGTCGGAATTTGTTATGGTGTAGGTGTATCAAATTCTTTGTTTTCAGTGGACCAAAAAGATTTTATTTTAAGGAGAGGTGACCATTTTTGACATGAAGTGCAAAACTATTAATCAAGTAAGACATCCTTTTCTTTCTATTGAAGATATTATTATTACGATTAATTTGAACTGTGCAGCGTTACGTGTAGAAATTGTGTATCAGTTTTCTGGACTATTTCCTTGAAACGAAATCCCCTCCAAAAGTACAGTTATGTAATACTGGCGGATAATTCCAGAACAGCCAACGTAGGGTACAAAGAATCACTAATATAAGTCAATATATTCTTTTTATTTTTATATTCGTTCATCGCTATAAAAATGTTTAGGCACAAATAACAACACTCTGCATCTTATAAGGATGCAGAAATTCATGCTATAAACATTATCTATTTGAATTCATTTTATTACCGATATGATATAATAAAATTATAGAACAAACCGATCAAGTGTATTGTTAGTATGTCAATTTAAGGTACAAATTATACTATGGTATGCTATGAAATCCTGTATTATGGAAATATTTTTAATGTCATCAAGTTCGAAGAACGGGTATTTAGCTAGTAGTGACAAGAGTAAAGAAGTGGGATTAAAAATGAACCTTCAGAAGACAAAAGTGATGTAAATTGCTTTTACAAGAAATGAAGATTTATCGATTGATGGAGAAAAGCTGGAGATAACTAATACCTACATTTATCTTGGACAGCAGATATCAAGAGAGGGACACATTAATGAAGAAATTAATCTGCGTATAAAATTTGCCTGGAGAGCTTTTGGAAGAAACAGTATAATTTTCAAGAGCAGTATGCCATTATGTCTTAAAAGAAAAGTGTTTGATCAATGCATCCTCCTAGTGCTTACATATGGGCAGAGACGTGGACCTTAACTAAAAGAGACATACAAAGACTGCAAACAACTCAAAGTAGCATGGAGAGGTGCATGCTCGGTGTAACCAGGAGATATAAGAAGAGGAACTCGTGGATCAGAAAAATGACAAGAGTGGAAGACATCATGATCAAAGTAAAATCCCTGAAATGGCAATGGGCTGGACTTATTGCCAGAAGGACAGACCATAGATGGACAGCTGAAATTTTAGACTGGTTTCCGAGGGTCGGGAAAAGACCCAGAAGAAGACCACATGGAAAATGGGTGGATGAAATTCGAAAGTATGCGGGAGTGACATGGAGGAGACTGGCACAAGACAGACCGTTGTGGAGGAAACTTGGGGAGACCTTCGTCCAGCAGTGGATTGATAATGGTTGACAATGATGATAATGACTATAAAAAAGTATATTTCACCATTTTTAAAGATAACTGAAAGTCATTGACAGTTTAAAAAAATAAAATTGCGAAGCATTTTGTTGCTTTGAAAAATTAGGATGAAAAATGCTTAATTTGTGAAAATCGTCTTACAGAAAATGTTTTCATTACAAACCTATTCAGGAAAATAATAAGCTTCAACAAAAAATTAAATATCTAAATCATTCGTATTAAGGTGGACGTCAAGTAATTTTGCTTCCTATACTTCCAATGGAAAAACTCCTGTACACATTTCCTTCACAATTAATGCGTTCCCAAGGATGAAAAAATTTGAACATCGATTAAAATAGCTTCATTTTATAACTTGGAATACTTAATAGTTTCTAAAACATAACCATAATTATATTAAAACTCAATAACTTTTCCTTTGGTGGTGTTGAAACCAGAAAAAAGGTGGCGCGTCCTGTACTTTGATGACGTCAGTAGACAAACAAATGTTGGATTGCATAATTATGGTTATGTTTTAGAAAATATTAAGTATTCCAAGTTATAAAATGAAGCTATTTTAATCGATGTTCAAATTTTCATCCTTGGGAACGCATTAATTGTGAAGAAAATGTGTACAGAAGTTTTTCCATTCGAAGTATAGGAAGCAAAATTACTTGACGTCCACCTTAATCACAAAAAAATTTAATTGTCGCACAATTTGTTTTACGATGTACGTGATTCGAATTTCTGAGTGTCAGTGGCTCTGTGGTTAAAGGCGTGCGTTACCTGTTCAACCAACCCAAAAGGCGTGTGTTTGATTCAGACTGGAGCGGAATGATTATTTGGGGAAAGGGCCGAAAAATGCAGGGACGTCGGTTTCGCGGAATTTCAGTTTAAATACGGAAAAACTTGAAATGGATTTTTCCGAAATAAATGGAATTTCTGATTACGGAAAATCTGTGAAAATGCGGAAGTTAAAATATAGCGGCAATTTTAAAAACGAAAATTTCTGAAAAAGAAGGATACCTACCGGCAACTTTGCTGCACGTTATTTTTATAAAATTTCATTTTATTCACACCCCTTACGTTTTCCAGTGTGGTGCAAAGCCGTATTCGACCAGAGCTAAAACATATCAAAGATGCATAAAGAGTCTGTAATGTGTTACTGTTCTTTTTAGCGAAATGTGCTTTTTGGGTTGCGAATTTTTTTTTCTGATAAACAAGCAAAGAAGCTCACCAGGCGTTGCTTACAAACATTTAAAAAGTCGAAGACAAATGGATAATTTTTAGGCATGTGATATTCGAATCCTCGAATCCCGCGAATCTTGAACAAGATTTGAGATCTCGAAACTTCGCGCTTTTCTCGTCATTCGAGTCTTTCGAATCTTAAACTTATAGTTAGGTGCTTGTACTAGAGCGATTTGTTCGAACTTTTGTCAGCATGACGAGTTCTGAAACAATCGAAGAAGATCGTCTACAGTGTATGCACAGCTATTCGAAATAGCTGGTTACTTCCAATCCGGATGCAACAAACAGTGAAGGCATTGTTCAGCCAAACACAGAGAGCAACCACCGAAGCGACTGGCGTCTACCATCGGACAGTTCCTTAGCCACCATACATCAAGTACAGTGGGGAAAGTGACTTAGCCATATTTTATCTCTTTCCTAGCAGCCGTTACCGTGGTAACGAGCGTGGGAACGGAGAAGGGAGTGTGACCTTGAGCGACGTCGGGCACATGACTCAAGTAACTCTGTCTACAGCTCAGCGTTTCTAGTTCTACTCAACTCTCCGCAGCGTCTCATATGATCATATGTGGAGTATTTTAGGAAGGGAGTGTCTGACCCCAGGTCTTAAACAAACCTTAGAAATAGGAAGCTAGGCGATTTGGGCTAGAGTGCCCGATAGGAAAGTGACACGGAAGCGAAGTAGAAAAGGGGGAGGAAGACGCCCTTATTTATTACCGGTGGTCCAGTACCCGGGATCCGACGGTTTAACGTGCCCATCCGACGGCGGCGGATATTTAGTGGATCGAGCGTTCGTACCTGCCTGGGATCGATCCTGAGGTCCTTTCCGCGGCAGTCACGAACGTTGCCCACTAGACCACCCGCGGCTTCCGCAGCGTCTCACTTGCACACGCTATCAGTATGCGCTCGGCGTTATCCGGCCTTTATTTTTTGTCTGAATCTGAGCGTTTCTCACGTTTTATTGTTTTTATTCCTACGTAGTCTATATCGCTAATCACAGCATTTAAGCATACTTACAAGCGATTTATCTTGTGCCTGTAAATAAAAAATGTCAAAACTATCATTTGTTACTCAAATATTTTTTTGTTAAATTATGTTCAGAAAATGGAAATGAACCTCAAGACTAAAGAGTTATGTACTTCATTTGGTAAACGCAAATTATAAATTTAATTTGTATCTCAATAAGTATGGGTATATTTTTTGGAAACTGTATTCTTTCATTTGTTTTTCATTAAACACAGATTTCAAATTTTGCTTCAGTTAAATACTTTTAATTTCAAGTACAACATTTTCTTTCTTTTTTTCTTATAATTATTCTTATATGAAGGATTCGAGAGATTCGTGAACTTTTTAGAATTCGGATTCGGATTCGAGAAAATTTAGGATTCGTCCCACCTCTAATAAATTTTAATAGAGATAGTTTTATCCGCCATTGTTTTGCTGACAGTAGAATCATTTCTTTAACCCTACGAGCCGCAGATTATAATCGAGAAACTTGCAAACAAGAGTAAAAAAGTTGGTTTGCAGATGAGCTTACACAAAATAAAATTTATTTTACAACGATTTTACAAGAACTGAAGATTAAAAAGTTGATGGGGCGAATTTAGAAGTAAATGACGCCTACATCTAACAATCTAGCGGTACGTGGAAGCAGGAATTAATAGGCGTACAAAACTTTTCGGGAGTGCAATTGAAAGAAACAATACAATTTTCAACAGCAATTTACCTTTACGTTTCAAAAGAAAAGGGTTCAATCAGTGTATCTTTCTTGTTCTCACTTTCGATTTTTTAGTTAAGGTCTATCTCTGTAAGTGATAGACCTTAACTAAAAAGACATACACAGGATGCAGACAACTGAAAGAATACTGTACAAAATCAGTGATGTAAATTCACTCGGAATTTCTGAGAATAATGTACGGCAATGTTGTCAGTAGGTGTCCGTCTTTTAACGGAATTTCCGTTTTCAAAAGTTCCAGTTTTTTTTTAACTTCCGTATTTTCACAGACTTTCCGTAGTCAGTAATCCCGTTTATTTCAAAAAGGTTTGTTTCAAGTTTTTCTGTATTTAGACAGAAATTTCGTAAAACTCAAAACGCTGAATATTTCAACACTTACGCGAAAGAATCCTTCTGTTCCGGTGATCGAACCCAGTCCATTTGGGTTGAAGCCGCGCGTCTTAACCACTGAGCCAGAAAGTCACAGGAATCGGACTCGCATTAAAGGAAAACAAAATGATTTAGTCGTTTATTTTCTATTGGAGCCTATTGCGTTTTTGAATACGTTTGTACTAATTTTATTTTTTCTGTAGAAGGTCGTATTACAAATTACAATTTTTTTCATCGTGATTTTTCGAAGCAACAGAATGATTTGGAGTTTGCATTCTTTTTTCAACTGACAATAGGTTTTAATTATCTTTAAGAGAAGGTGCAATGTACTGTTTTATAGTATTATTTCGCAAAACTTCTAAATATAAAATTTACTCTTCATAGCAGTATAGCTTTTGTGTTTTAAGGACTGCACTATGTTGACAAAAGTCACCGGACACTCCTTAAAAAGCAAATGAACGGATCATCTGCGTTGTTAAGATGCGCGGTGCAGCTGCAAACGGTTTAAAAACAAGCCTGGAGCTGACCGTGATCATATCGGACTGTGAGGTGGAGTGAAAATGTCGCGGCGGGAGAGAACTGACTTTCAGGAAGGAAAGATTGTTGGGTGTTATATTGATGGGTTGTCCATAAAAGAAACCGAGAAACGTTTAAACATACCCAAGTGAACTGTTTTGGATGTACTGAATAAGTGGAAGACACATGGCGTGCCTGAAGCAGCAAAACGTACTGGCAGAACCAATGAAAATCAGTGATAGAGGACGTCGAAGCCTCAGGAGAGTCGTTACCGCTAATCGACGGAATACTGCACAAGACCTCAATGTACATGTGAGTAAAAATGCTGGAACCTGGGTATGTTCACGTACCATTCGCAGAGAACTTCATTCCATGGGTTTCTGTGGTCGTGCAGCTACTTATACGCCTTTCATCTGAACTTGGAATGTTACTCGTCGTTTAGCATGGTGTATAGAACATTTATAGTGGACTGTAGATCAATGGAAACGGGTCCTATGGACTCATGAATCCAGATAAACGATCCATCAGTCTGATGGCCGGTTGTGGGTATGGATGCAGCCGGGGGAACGCTGTTTGCCACAATGTGCTGTTCCTACGGTCAAGTTTCGAGCTGGCAGTGTACTCGGGCGGTGGTCTTTTTCATGGTATGTTCCCAGCCCATTGGTTATCGTGGACAAACTTGTTAACCAGCACGTCTACCTCGATATTCTAGACAATTATGCCCTACCAACTCTGTGGCAATACTATGAAACAGAGCCTTCTTGGTATCAGCAGAATAATGCACCTAGCCATACATCAAGGACTGTTACGGCGTGGATTGACGATAATTCCGTATCGCGTATGGACTTCCCAGCACAGAGCCCTGATCTTCATCCTATAGATCACCTTTGGGACGAATTAGAGCACCGCATAAGAAGTTTGGAACCAAGGCCTACTACTAAGCAACAGTTAGCGGCAGGATTATGTACTGAATGGAAGCGCATACCTATCGCTGTGTTCCAAAATCTTGTCGAACGCATGTCTCGAAAGGTCAGTGCATGCATTAAGGCCAAAGGTGGACCGACACCGTACTAATGTATGTCAATAAATACTATATTGTGTTTCTTTTCTTAAGTGTCCGGTGACTTTTGTCAATATAGTGTAGATATCGTAGAATCACCTGTACATAAAAGTAATTACCCGGTTTCTTAGGGTGACACAGTATATGATAGTTGGTGCACAAATGGGGAACAGGATGAGAAATATCCTGTGCCACAGTAACGAAAATTCGTGCGCTATACTTTCCACAATATTCGAGCTCGCTACAGAACTTCAAAATCAAATACTTCGACAGACTGTTGAAATTTAACAGTTAGTTAAACCCCCAAGTATTCCCGTGAATCTCTCCTATTACAGGAAATGTTTCGTTACGTGGATACGGAAAAAACGGAGTTTTTCCGTTAATATAAGAAATAAATTGCAGAAAGGTTTCTGAAAATTCAGGAATTTTCTGACGTACGAAAAATACTTGAAATTAAGAGCTTTTTCCGTCATTTTACGGAAAAAGTTGTATCAGAAACATGCTTTGTTAATTCACGAAATAGATCACTGAAAGTGGCTCGTTAATTTTAGATAAGTTTTACAGTGAAGCATAAAGAGTGCATGCTTGGTATAACAAGGAATGGTAGGAAAAAATTATGGATCAGGAAAATGACAAGAGTTGATTAAATCATGATCGATGTATAAAGACCATCAAGTAGCAATGGGTTGAACATATTGCTAAAAGAACTGACCATTATTGACAACTGACATTTTTTACTAGATACCATGTGAAGACATGAATTCGTCGGTGACTAAAATCGAAACCGCATCTCTTCGCTCCGGAGTGAGTTTCTCTAACCGACTAAACTACACCGACGGAATGTGCCGCAGCAGATTTGTCGTACACGTGTTCATCTCTGTAGTACGTCATATCATCTCCCACTTAATTTTTGTTTTGAAGCGAATAAGGAATTTTTTCATTAATTCCAGACGATGTGTGGATCGAACCTTACACATTTGTTCGGAGGACCCTCTGCCAGTAGATCCACTTTTACATTCGGGCACAAATGTGATGGCAGGAATTTGTCGGTGTCGAGGATCGAAACAGCGTCTTTTCTCTTGAAGCTGGTGTCATCATTTTGCGTGACAACGCGAGGCAGCATGTTGCCCGTACAGTAAGAGACATTCTGGAAAAGTATGGATGGAAATTGCTTCCCCATGAGCCATACAGTCCTGACATGATTCCACCAGACTATGACTTGTTCCCAAAACTGAAGAAGCCACTCCCGCGGGAAACGATTCAGTACGATTCAGGATGTTTATAATCATGTGACCGGAGTGATCCGACGCCTCAACAACGGAGGTGTCCTGACTGGAATACAAGACTTGCCCAAACGTTTGGCCGCTGTCAAAAACAAACATGGAGATTACGTCGAAGGCCTGCAAAGGTATGTTGTGAAATAAATTCGTTTTTAAGAGAGAACCCACAGTGTGCAAAACTTTTGAAATGGCCCTCGCAGATCCCTACCATGCTAAAACGGGTTGAGTCCCGGGGACTTTGTCTACCAAAAAGAGACGGAGATTTTATTTTTTTGCTCCTAAAAGTAATTTGCAATATGTCGGGTCTTGTGCAACTTGTTGAAAAAAACGGTACTTTGCATGTACTCTCATAATGAAGGAGTGTGCGTGGTATAAAAAGATGGGCCGCACTATCCAGCCGTTGATTCATTGTGATTAGTGGGTCCAGAACGTGTAACGAAAATTGTCTCCAAACAGAGCATCACGATCTCCAACCTGCCTGACACCAACAGTTGTTACATTTCGTACTAACAGAAACGATTTGAGTGTGTTACTAACTTCAGGGCAACATCTTATAACGAAGTAAATTTCTCCGTCATTTTTGGTCTACGCCGGGATTCGAACCCGAGGCCGCTTATTCCGGAACAAGTCGCTCTACCAACTGAGCTACGCAGACGTTTATTCTGATTCCTATCTGCCTTTATGTCGTGTGCGTCCTGCTGGCAGGTACGTCACATATCCCCCCCCGAAAGAGGGCCGGGGGCATGGCCCACGGGTCAGCCGTGACCATGAATCGTTGCAGGCAGCCATCCACTGTAGAACGTGCACTTGAGAACTCCCAGTCAATCTGCTGTGTGGAATGCAACATCACACATTTTTATTTTTCGAAGCACTGGAGAAGGGATTCTCTGATTTTTCCTATCTCGCGGTGTGGAAATAACATCACACCAATGCGAGATTTTGAACGGTGGGGTCATTCGGGTAGTTCGGGCGCCATTATAACGAAGTAAATTTCTCCGTCATATTTGGGCTACGCCGGGATTCGAACCCGAGGACGCTTATTCCGGAACAAGCAGCTCTACCAACTGAGCTACGCAGACATGTATTCTAATTCCTATCTGCCTTTATGTCATGTGCGTCCTGCTGGCAGGTACGTCACATATCCCCCCCCCCGAAAGAGGGCCGGGGGCATGGCCCACGGGTCAGCCGTGACCATGAATCGTTGCAGGCAGCCATCCACTGTAGAACGTGCACTTGAGAACTCCCAGTCAATCTGCTGTGTGGAATGCAACATCACACATTTTTTATTTTTCGAAGCGCTGGAGAAGGAATTCTCTGATTTTTCCGGTGTGGAAATAACATCACACCAATGCGAGATTTTGAACTGCCGGGTCATCCGGATAGTTCGGGCGCCATTATAACGAATTAGCTTTATTTTCTTTCCGCTAAGCTAATTATAATGAATAAGCTCTTTCTACCAGCTAGCTAATGATAATAATGAAGCTTTCCTACTGAGCTTCAAATAGTGAATTCAAATTGTTGTTGTTACTAGTTAATTAAGAACATGAATATAGTCTCCTGCTAGTAGTGTAGTAATTAGAATGTATAAAGTCTTAACGCTGGTTGTTAATAGTAATATTAATTGAAATAAACCTAACAGCCAGACAGAGGTCTGACAAAAACTACTAATTGAGAAAGACGTACTTACTCAAATCTTTTTATTATCAACTTCAACTGGTATCAACACACACCGCTACTCAAATAACACGTAGCTCCTCTAGTATAACAACAAAAGCTCTCCTTATAACAAACGCTCTCCGTACAATAACAAACGCTCTCCTTCACATAAACCAACACTCTCCGTTCGCTATCGATGAACGCGCCTATATACTAGCTACCACCACGTCATGACTTACACTCATTGCCAGATCTCATTCATCGGGTGAAATAATATTTCGTTCAGTAAGAAGATAATTTACATAGTAAAATAAAATAACCAGAGATAGTAAAATCAAAAGGAAAGTGAATATAGAGTATACGTTACAATCTGGGACTCCCAGAAATGACTTGATGCGTTACTAATTTAGGGGAAACATTTGAGAAAACACAGAAATGATTTCAGCGTGTTACTGATTTTAAGAAAGCAGTTTTGATTCAGAGAAATGATTTGAGAGTATAACTAATTTAGGGGAAGCATTTTGGAAAAAACAGAAAGGATTTGAGTGTGTTACTGATTTTAAGAAAAAATAGTTTTGACTCACAGTGTATAACTAATTTAGGGGCAACATTTGGAACTTACAGAAATGATTTGAGTGCGTTTCTAATTCAGGGAAAAAATTTCGGACTCATATAAATTATTATAGTGTGTTACTGATTTTGGGGCAACACTGGAGACTCCACAGAAATTATTTGAGTGCTTTACTAGTTCAGGCGTAACACGTGGGAATCACAGTAATGATTTGAATGTGTTACCAATTTAGGGGCAACGTTTGAGACACACACAAATTATTATCTGAGGGTGTTAGTAATTTTGAGGTAAGAACTGAGACTTACAGAAATGATTTGAGTATGTTGTTAATTAATGGCAACATTTAAGACGTACAGAAATGATTTGAGTGAGTTATTAATTTAGGGGAACCATTTGGAAAAACACAGAAATGATAATGATTTGAATGTGTTGCAGATTTTAAGAAAACAGTTTTGACTCACAGAAATGATTTGAGTGCATAACTAACTTAGGGCAACATTTGGGATTTACAGAAATGATTTGAGTGCGTTTCTAATTCAGGGAAAAATTTCGGACTCATATAAATTATTATAGTGTGTTACTGATTTTGGGGCAACACTGGAGACTCCACAGAAATTATTTGAGTGCTTTACTAGTTCAGGCGTAACACGTGGGAATCACAGTAATGATTTGAATGTGTTACCAATTTAGGGGCAACGTTTGAGACACACACAAATTATTATCTGAGGGTGTTAGTAATTTTGAGGTAAGAACTGAGACTTACAGAAATGATTTGAGTATGTTGTTAATTAATGGCAACATTTAAGACGTACAGAAATGATTTGAGTGAGTTATTAATTTAGGGGAACCATTTGGAAAAACACAGAAATGATAATGATTTGAATGTGTTGCAGATTTTAAGAAAACAGTTTTGACTCACAGAAATGATTTGAGTGCATAACTAACTTAGGGCAACATTTGGGATTTACAGAAATGATTTGAGTGTATAACTAATTTAGGGCAGCATTTGGGATTTACAGAAATGATTTGAGTGCGTGTATAATTCAAGGAAAATATTTCGGACTCACATAAATTATTGTAATGTGTTACTGATTTTGGGGCAACACTGGAGACCACAGAAATTATTTGAGTGCGTTACTAGTTCAGGCGTAACACTTGGGAATCATAGTAATGATTTGAATGTGTTACCAATTTAGGGGCAACGTTTGAGACTCACACAAATGATCTGAGGGTGTTAATAATTTTGGGGCAAGATCGGAGACACAGAAATGATTTGAGTGTGTTGCTAATTTGGCGGCAACATTTAGGACACACAGAAATGATTTAAGTGTTGTGCTAATTTGGAGGCAACATTTAGGACACACAGAAATGATTTGAGTGCGTTACTAATTTAGGGGAAACATTTGGGACTTACGGAAATGATATCAGTGAACTATGTTTTGGGACTCACAAAAAATAATTTGAGTGTGTTATTCATTTAGGGACTCAGAAAAATGGCCTGAGAGTGTTACTAATTTAGGAAGGATATTTGGGACTCTCCAAAATAATCTCAGTGTATTATCATGGTAGGGGCAACAACTGGGATTCACAGAAATGATATGAGTGTGTTATGTAGTTTCCACATGGGTCAATACTTTTTAAACAGAATTTCTTGATGCGACTTTTTTTTCAATAGGTTCATTATGCTTTTTCATAGACGTGTTATGAAGAAGTGGCCATGCAGTGTGTGTATTGAAATGGAATCTTAAACATCCACTCCATTAATGAAATCAATGTAGAGGTAAGATGGTGAAGCAGCAAACTCCGTTACTGGTAAACGGGTTAAAGCCGCCTGTATTTTTTTGCCCTAGTTCTGCTCTTACCGAAGAAACTGTTGTTGGAGCCAAAATATTTACAAAGCTCTATTTTTCCAAAACAGAAAGGCCATTAAATTCATTGTTTAAGCTGTAAGAACATAGGAAGCGGAGATCGACTGGTCGGATTTTCTTTTCTTTTCCTTAATGGCGAAGCAAGTTTGGCATTTTTCCAGATCCCTTGCGCGGAAAAAGTAATATCTCCCAATATGTGTTTCAAAAAATCTGAATTTTGCAAGAATGAATTATCTGAGAGAAGATCCCTAGTTATCGACCCAAAGAAAACGAGACAAACAGAAAAGGAAAGAACTACGAAGAAAGGTGTACGAAAATTGGCTGCAGAGACAGGCTTTAGACAAAAAGCGTCTTTAGGCGTCGACAAAATGTTAGACAGCATATACTGATTTGCTTGTTTAGTTTATTAAGATCATCCTCATACTATGTCTACGGAAAAAGAAGCATTTATAAGTGGTGTAACTGCTTAAATAATAACTGCAAAAAATCTCACTTACTGAAAACTGCAAAAGAATGTCTTAGTCATAGCGCTCAAATTAACCATTATTTATTTGTTTACCATACAGCTACAGGGGAATTAATTGCAACAAAACAATTAAAGTCACACTGATTTTGTTCAGGAAATACATCAAAGTTACTATGTAACGTACCAGGAGATATGACGTACCTGCCAGAAGGACGCACACGACATAAAGGCAGATAGGAATCAGAATACATGTTCGCGTAGCTTAATTGGTAGAGCGACTTATTCCGGAATGAGTGGACCCGGGTTCGAACCCCGGCGCGGATATGATGTAACGTACCAGGCGAGGAGATGTGACGTACCTGCCAGCAGGACGCACACGACATAAAGGCAGATAGGAATCAGAATACATGTCCGCGTAGCTTAATTGGTAGAGCAACTTATTCCGGAATGAGTGGACCCGGGTTCGAACCCCGGCGCGGATAAAAATGACGGAGAAATTCACTTCGTTATAACTATCTGTAGGATATCCTCAAATGCACACATACTAGCTACATTTGTTTAGCATCGATCGGAGCTACCTTTGTTGCAAAAGACAGCAGGTAACGAACGCGTTCTGGATTAGACGAGGCGTATTTTGGTCCATATATAGAAACCCATATAGAAAAATGCAAGGCACCCCTGTCAGTATCTTTCTAGCATATTCCACACGTTTTCAATAGGATTGAGTTCAGCGTACTGCCGTGGCCATGGGAAATGATGGAATTCCTCAATGCACTCAGCAGACCATTATCACACGCTCCTGGCACAATGTGGTGTATAATAGTAACATAATAATAAATATTGTTTTTACAAAACTAAATTGTCGAAATACACTGAAGTGCCCGAAAAACCAGCAGAGACGAGCGTATGCAAAATGCATAGCAAAGTCACCTATGCGCGTACTCGGTTGCGTCTGCCAGGGCGTATATAAAGCGATAGACATCCTTGCCAGCTGTCAGAGCTGTTTTTGGCCTGAGATTGACAAGTAATAACGATCTGAGCGATTTTCAACGCGGTGTCATAGTTGGTGCTCGTGAGATGGGCCATAGCATTTCGGAGGTAGAAACGAAGTTCGGATTTTCACGAACTACCGTTGCAAGGGTGTACCGTGACTACAAGAATTCCGGCAAAACCTCCAACCTACGATACCAGTGTGTGGCTGTAAAACGACATTGGGTGAACGTGACCATCGTCGGCTGGCAATAATCGTTTCACGCGATAGGCGTGCAACACTCTCGCAGGTATAATCGGGATTCAATGCTGGAGCCTCAACAAGCATCAGCGTCCGGACTGTGCAACCTACCTTGCACGATATGTGCTTTGGGAGCCGAAGCCCAACTCGAGTCCCGCACGACACAGAGCTATGTGTCTCGCGTGGGCACAGCAACACCGCCACTGGACACTTGATGACTGGAAACAAGTAGCCTGGTCTGACGAGTCGAGTTTCCAACTACATCGGATGGAAGGATTTGTGTGTGGAGGAAACCCCATAAAGCCATGGATCCCGCTTGTCAGCAGGGAACTGTACTGGCTAGTGGGGGGATCCGTAATGGTATGGGGTGTGTTTTTCTGGACTTCACTGGGACCCCTGGTACGTCTACATACGTCTGTGACCGGCCAAAGCTATGTGCGCATCCTTTCTGACAAGGTACACCCGTTCCTGTCCTGCATTCATGCTGATGGGTTGGGCCTGTTGCTCCAATAGAACGATGCACCTCCACACAAGTGTCAGGACGCCACATTATAGTTAGAGGAGCATTCATCTGAGTTTCAGGTGTTGCCATTCCCACCCAAGTCCCCAGATCTGAACGTGATTAAACACATTTGTAATGCCGTGCTATCGAACACAGGAATCCGAGAACTCGGAATACACCCGAATTGTGAAACGCTCTGCAGGAAGTATGGTGTGCATTGCCTACAGCATATTTCCAGAAGCTGGTGGAGTCCATGCCCCGTCGTATTTCTGCAGTCCTGCGCTCCTGTGGGGGACCTACCAAGTATTAGACTGGTGTACCAATTTTTCTGGCACTTCAGTGTACTTTTACTATTGCCGCCGCTACAGTTTAGTAAATATTTACTTTTATGACTCACATGTCTTCTTTCATTGGCTGTAGGACTTTACGAAAATAGCATTCATTAATCCACCAACCTAAGGACAGCTCAATGTCAGGAATGAGTAAACTTCATAGTTTGTTGCTATGATTTAATTCCATTTAGTATTTACCGGACTGTGGCTTGGAGTAGTTGAAAGTGACATGAGTAAATGCAATGTGTTTTTATGTAAATAAGTGTATATTCTGGAATCTCTTGTTTTATTTCACACCAACAAAGGTCTTTTTTTTTTTTTTTTTTTTTTTTTTGATTGGAGGTTTAACGATTACCGTGAGCAACTCAATGGGCTATAAGCAGTCGCCCGTCCCTAATTTTGGGTCACTGGTTACAGGGAAGGGATAGAGCCAGTGCCGTAAGACAAACACAACATCCATGCCACACCGGGATTCGAACCCGGACTCCTTTCGGACGAATGATCAGAGGCCATCGCTTAGAACACTGCGCCACCGGGGGCGGCTCACAACAAAGTTCTTGGCAGCGCAAAGACGCATATCATAAATCATCTACAAAAGTAGCAGCCTACTCTTTCGATTTTTTTTTTATTTTGATTTTATGGCATTTTGCTCTTTATTTTGGCGTAAGTCTACGTCTAACTCCGCTGAGAGTATGGGTCGATTCACGGTCGACAGTTTGTGACAAAAGTAGGTCCCAATTGAAATCGTTATCACGGTAAAAACATATGCCGCACACTAATTATGCTAGCATATTAGTAAACATCATGGAGTCCAATTCGCGAACTGCGCAATTCATTGTGCGCGCGAGGCTCCTCTCGCTCCCTGTGCGCGGAGGAGATGATGCAATATCTCTGAGTGTGCCACCCTGTTTGACTCGGGCTATCTCGGCAACCGTAAACGCAACACGACTGTGCCAGGTATCGTTTTAAAGCTCTCGACGAGATCTATTCAAATATATAAAAAACATATAGCAGTGGTTTAAACTAAAGTAAAAAAAATGTTTTCGTGTGAACCGGTTGACATTTTCTACAATGCCGCAAGTTCGCAGAATGAACGCAAGCAAAATTGTAGAAAATCAAAACGAGAGTGATGAGGAATTTGAGGAGCTCAAGAAAATAGAGCACCATGGAAGGTAATTCGTCCATCGATCTGCTTTGTGTTCGCAATGTATCCAGCATTAATTGTAAAAAATATGTAAGCTACTTTTCGTATCACAGACCTGTGTTGGCTATAACAAATTAAATAAACGCTTTGAAACCGTACTCGACTAGCTCATTTCAACTCTGCGACCTGCAAGTCGTAGTCCTACGCTTCAAACTGATGGTTCAATCAGAACTGAGCCTATCGGTGTTTTTGCTGTATTTTCTTTGCTTTCGAAGCAGAAATCTCTGTTCTCAATGTTTTTCTTAAACGCTGATCTCAAACAAAATTTAATTCATTCTTTTTTCCAAACTGAAATAAATTAGCAATGGAATATTTCATGACAATCTTGAAACTGGTAAATTGTACACACCGTATGTAGCCAAGAAGCGTTTGTTTCTAAAGAAAACAGAAAATACGGCGTACAGTAATGTCTGCCATTTTTCGCGGCCACACAGCAGCGAGTAATCAAAATAGCAAGAACCGTGAAAAGTAGCACACTAGACTTCTAGATACTGTATTTTTAAATCCTCTCTTTTTTCAATAATATTCGTTTATTCATCATACCTTCTTGCAGAAAAGTTATAAATTCATCAAACTTGTATCCACATGGGCACATTCAACCAGGTCACCAATATCAGGTCGTTCTGAAAATAATGACCGTTGTGAAAAAAAATGGCCGATTTTCAGAAAATAATGGCCGTTCTGGAAAAAAAATGGCCGATTTTCTGAGGTGCCAATTTCAATTCATCTACAATGCTTACGGACCAATCTGCTCAAAGCACCATTCGTGCGTTGAAGGGCGACTCAGACGTCACATACACGCCATATTCAGAGATGGAGACGGGTCACGGGTCAACAGCTTCTAGCCGGTCAAACGGGTAGGGTCAAGGTGTTCCTGACCCGATTTCGACCCGGTTTTATTCCGTTACATTTTTGAAAAGCAAAAATGAAAGTTTCAAAGAAAAATGCGCACTTTGTAATTTTTGGCTAGATACTGGTGCCCCCGCGGACGGAAAAATGATTTGTTATTCAATATGAAGGAAGAGTGTCCTCAGAAGGAAAACTGTTCTTTCCTTCTGAGTGGCAATGACGAAAACAACAAAACATCCACATTTTGGAAACTTTCAACTCATCCTAAACTTGCGTAAAGTGGTTTTCCCGTGAAACATAATCTGAAGCTTGATACGTATGTTATTAAGAAAACAGCGAAACCTAAAATAAAGATACAAGTTGCTTAATTCAAATAAATTTACTGTAGCACTATCAAAATTAGGTGGATAAGCCTTAACGTTACTGGGGAGCGACTTCTTGACTTACGCAGATCTGTTTGAAAACATTTAGATCATGTCTTGTAAATGAAGGACGGCAGTTTCAATACATCCTGTAAGTAAGTGAATAAATTATACGTTCCTATAACACATTTGTTTCATTTCCATAAAACCTAACATACCCACTGCGGAGAGACTTTTTGAACGCGCTGTATGTATATTGTAGTTCAAAACAGATTTGTTCGGGTCCGGTCCGGGTCAGTTACAGATCCGGGTCGGGTCCGAGTCCAAAATGTTTGACCAGTTTCCAACTGTGGCCATAATCGGTTGTGCTGTAATCGTTGCTATTCGTGTAAAAGTGCCCTATACAACATGTTAGGAAGGAGTAAGTTGTGGGTGATTCTGTTTCATGAGTTCAAATTGAGTCGCAATGCCGCACAAACCTACCGTAACGTGGTCGAGATATGGAACGAGGAAGCAACATATGAAAGTACTGTTCGTTGGTGGTTTGAAAAAGTTACGTTCCGGTGACACGAGCCTACAAGATGAGGAGGGTTGAGGATGACATTCGGTCATGTTTATTCTGATTGTGTGAAACATAGTTTAAAGATAGAAATAAATAAAGATAATCCGCTAAGTAATAATAAAACATTTGTCCACATGCAATACGTCGCTCGCAAAACAAACGCAAATAAGACAATAAAATGAAAGGGGAGAAAGGATTCACAGCCTAAGAATATTCCATGCTTCCAAACTTTCCACAAGTGGCAGAATATGCAGTGTGGGTTACAGCCGCTCGTGTCTTTTGTTTTCTTTCTACTTCGTGCGCAGGCGCAGCCCGCAGAGCATCGCAGTGCTTTGTTACCAGTACAAGAAGTGGTGACGCGTGGTTTTGCTAATGGAACAGCAGAGTGCTCCTTCACGAGGCAGGCAGCCACGCAATATTTTTCCACAGCCAGTATGGAATAAGCAACTTCATACGTGATTTACACCTATAAGCCATTCCATTATGACCACCCTCAGCCTAGATAAATGAGCACGCCTGGAGACATAACGGTGGCGTGAGAGAAGTTCACAGAACAGTATACAGGGTGATTCCTAAAGTCCTAATCACCTCTGTAACTTGGAAATAAAGACAGCCAGAGCTATTGAAGTTAGGTATGGTATAGTAAAATAACCATGCACTATCGGATGAGAGTGACAGCAGCACCCCTACTGGCAAAATGTGGAACTTAGCACTCCTATCTCGGAAACCGTGAGAGATACGGGAACGACATCAATTAGAAACTTGTAGAGCATCAACGAATTAGTAGGAAACGACATATGGTAGAAACGGCTGGTGTAAGTGGAGGGCTGGAAACGCGAACTTGTGCGAAGCCGGTTCGTGTCATTTCGCGGTAACAGTCTAGCAGAGAGAAATGTATGACGTATGCGACCGCACGCCTGTGAGTGTCGTATGCAAATTCTGGTGTCACATAAAGCTTCACCGGCCATATCAGGCGCGGCGTGGAAATGTATAAAGGATCGTCGGCCAGGAGCTATGTCATTCGTAACGTGAGTATCGGATAAAGAGCGAGCATGGAAGGCTATTCGAATGAACAGTATTGCGAGATGGTACTGCTATACGGATAATTCGGACTCAACGGGAGGAAGCGTCACGTCAGTATGGCTTACGATTTCCGACTCATCCATCGCCGACATCGTGGACGATCAGTCGCGCGGTTCGACGGCTACGAGAGATAGGCAGTATTGCAGCACGTCCCCGTTCGGGACGATCCACCGGAATGGGTAGGGATGTGCAACCAGTTGATGTTCTGGCATACGTTTTGGCCAACCCACACACCAAAACGAGGGAAGTCAGTATGGCATGTGGCTTATCACAATCCCGTGTGTGGAACATTTTGAATCAGCAAGGTGCCCACCCGTACCGTACAGTACCGCTGCAGGTACTAATGCCAGGTTATAACCAACGACGTCTAGATTGGTGCAATTTTGTTATGAACATCGTAGAAGAAAATGCGGCCTTTCTATCAAACATCCTTTGGACTGACGAGGCGCAGTTCACACGCGCCGGTGTGATGAACAAAAAAAACACCCATTACTGGATAGTTCAGAATCCTTTTTTTTACACGGGAAATGAGGCATCAGGTGCGCTGGTCCATCAATGCCTGGTATGGCATCTGGAAGGACCGACGTTTTGGTCCTGTGCTCTATGAGGGCACATTAAATGGACGAAGATACCTGCAGCTGTTACAAAGCACATTACCTGAGTGGTTAGATGATCTGTCTCTGCAAGATGTACGCGCATTATGGATTCAGCATGACAGCGCTCCGGCACATCAACCAACAGCGGTACAGCACTTCCTGTCCGACACTTTCGAGCAACAGATCATCGGTTATGGTGTTCCGGTAACGTGGCCTTCACGATCCCCGGATCTAACTCCCATGGATTTTTTCCTCTGGGGTTACGTAAAGGATCACGTGTACAGGGTGGAACCGACGAGTCTCCGCGATCTCCGACTGCGTATCGTCGCTGCGTGTGAGAGCGTGACACCTGTTATGCTGGCGAACGTACAAGGGGAAGTTCTGTCTCGCATTCAAATGTGTATTGTGGCAGATGGTGGCCATATTGAACATCATTTACGTTAAACGCAACGTTATGCAAGTACTGATGTTGCATTAAATACAACCAATGTACTCCATATTTATATCCATGCCTCAGTATAATAAACCTCGTGTTTCCCTCACGTTTCCAGCCTTCTACTTACCCCAGCCGTTTCTAACATATGTCATTTCCTACTAATTCGTTGATGCGCTACAAGTTTCTAATTGATCTCTTTTCCGTATCTCTCATGGTTTCCGAGATAGGAGTGCTAACTTCCACATTTTGCCACTAGGGGCGCTGCAGTCACTCTCATCCGATAGCGCATGGTTATTTTACTACACCATACGTTACTTCCATAGCTCTAGCTGTCTTTCTTCCCAAGTTATTGAGGTGTCTTAGGACTTTAGGAATCACCCTGTATATAGCCTACAATCCAAGGACCGGCTTTCGGTTAGTAGAGTGTTTGGAGTCAGATTGGAAAAATCTGCTGATTTATCAGGGTTTCATAAAGGACAAATTTTGATGGCATGGTGCCTCGAAACTACGATCTCGGAAATGGCGCGGCTTGTGGGCTGTTCACGTGCCGCTGTGGTGAGTACATATCAAAAGTGGTGCATAGATGGCCAAACGACGAACCGTCGTCCAGCTGTGTGTCGTTCGCCATTCATTGATGCTAGGGGGAAGATGAGACTATCGCGCATTGCTCACAGCGACAGCTGGAGCACAGTACGACAAATCACCTGCAGCTACAACAGTAGTCATCAGGGCAATGTATCACAGCACATAGTTCATCGCAGCTTTGTGCGCAAGGGCATGGATAGCCGAATACAAAGCCGGATCCCCAGGCTCACAGCACGTCATCGCTAACAACGCATGAAATGGGCCCAAGAACATCGAGATTTGATGGTGGATGATTGGAAGAAAGTGTGGTGCATCACGTAGACGGCAGAGCGCGGTTACCCCGAATACCAACGGAGGCTATGACACGTGGATGCACTGTTGGGTGGAAACAGGCCTTCGGTGGTATTGTTATGCTGTGGACGATGCATTCTTGGGTTGGGGCACTTTAGGCCCCATTATCCTAATAACACAATCCCTGACAGCTGTGAGGTATCTGTACATTGTTGTGGACAAAGTTCACTTATTCATGGCAACTGTGTTCCCTGCTGGTGATGGCCATTACCAACAGGATAATGCGCAATGAAATGGAGAAGTCGTTAAGGAGAGGTTCGAGGAACGTGCTGATGACTTTCTGTCACCTAACATGAACTCAACAGAACATTTGTGGTTTGACTTGGAAAAGTGGGTTCGCGCTAAATCACCATCACCTCGAAATGTACGGAAACCGGCCTTGCCGATCGGTCGCTGTTTTGCGGGCTAAAGGGGGTCCTACAGCTTATTAGGTAGGTGGTTATAATGTAATGCTCATCGGTGTACATTGTCTTTTAATTCCCTATTTGAGAAAGATGCGATTACGTACACTGCTGGCCACTCAAAATGCAAAACTAAGAAGGACACGAGATAGCAAAGCCAGATTTACTAGACACATAACAACAGATACAAAGAGGAAACGGTTGAGCTTACAGGCCCGTGCGACTTGCGGAACACGCAGACATCAATAGTTCGTGTGGCCCCCATGGCTGGCAATAACGGCCGCTACACGTGGCGGCATCGAACGAAAGACGCTTTGGATGTGGGATTGGTGTATGTCGGTCCAGGCTGCTTCCACACGTTGCCATAGTTCATCAGGCGCAGCCGCGAGTGGTACTTGACGGGACATTCTGTTGCCGATCAGTGACCAGAAGTGTTCGATGGGCGACATACCGGGAGAACAGGTGGGCCACGGCAGCAGTGACACCTGATGGGCCGTAAAGATTGCTGCACGATGCGTGCCACGTGCGGGCGTGCCTTGTCCTGTTGAAACGTGGCTGCTGGCAGGTCCTCAGGTAAAGGAGGACTACAGGCTCCAAAACGTCGGAAAAGTAGCGGTGGCTGTTCAGTGTACCGGTGATGCGTAACAGAAGGGTGCGGGTGTCATATCCAATTGCGCCCCAAACCATAAGGCCAGGCGACGGACCGGTATGGCGATGCATAATGCAGGCGTCATACAGTGTCTCGCCACGGTGCCGCCACACGCGGATCCGACCATCGTGGTGTTGCAGGCAGAAGCGGGATTCGTCGGAGCAGACAATGTTGTGCCATTCCGTAGTCCAGGTGCGGCGCTCAACGGCCCACCGCCGCAGTACTCACCGGTGGTGCAACGTCGATAGTAATCGGAGCAATGGGCGTCGTGCGACTAGTCCCCTCTCCTACAGACGACGTCGAACGGTACGTGCTGACACAGGTTGTTGCGCAACACACCCTAATTCCTGCGCTAACGTTCGTGATGTGGTGGTGCGAGCCGTTAATGCCCGCCGATTGACATGCCGGTCCTCTCACTTGGTGGTATGCCGCGGCTGCGGCAATCGCTCACGTCGGTCCGTCCGTCCGTCCCTCCTGCACCGACCGAATCCATACTCGCCTCACTGTGGCAGGATGTCGTCCCACACGGACGCCGATGTCTCGGTACGATAAACCGCTGTCACAATAAGCCACTATTCGCCCTATGTTTAACTCCGAATCGTGCTGGAATGACTGCCGTATTCTGCAAGGAGGCATCAGGAAGCTTCCTACTCACAGGTCCGGCAGCACAACACACTTCCACTACTTACACCCCGCCTCCTGTGCACCCTTCTTATAGTGCTTCTCGGTGGCGTTCCGGGGCACATGATTTGCATATGCCCTACAATGCTAATCGTTTGTATGTCCTCTCGCGGGCGACGCATGCTAGGAATTTTAGGCCAATCGGATGCTTCCTTCTTGGAGTTGCATTTTGGGTGGCCAGCAGTGTATACACAGTCATGTGTGTGTGTGTGTGTATGTGTGTGTGTGTGTGTGCGCGCGCGCGTGCGTGTGTGTGTGTGACATACTGTATATCCAGATCAGCCCATATATATATATGGCCCGATTTGAATTCGATCGCGTGAGCCGATTAATCGTATCCAGTCCAACCCTGTTGACACGTGATTCACCTCTGTATTACGTCACACACGGTGGAGACAATATTGTAGCAAAAATTTACAAATTTAGAAAATAAACAGCTCTGTGTTTAGTTACATGTGCAGTTAACCCTGAATTCTTCCAACAGTTCCCCCACAGCTTAGTTTCTTCACTAAGGCCTTTGCATTAACAAGTCAATTTTAAAAGCGTTGTGTAAACCTTTCAGTTTTCATGATAAAGCTCTTGTGTCCACAAGTGAAACGCTGAAGTTTTAGTAAGAGGTTGTGTGCAGGAATGTCTGCCAGTTCGTGTGTAGATAATCCTGATTAATGTTGTTACACGTATGGAACCTATGCTGTAATTAGGCAAAGGTAAAATATTAACACACGTTTTTCCTATTTTCAAATTAAACAAGAAAGATGACACCGAACTTTCGGGTGTAATAAGCACGTCTTTTGAATGCGTTCTGACGCAAATTAAATTTATCAAAGCTATTCAAAGGCAATGGAACCGGTATGGAAAACAATGGTATCTGACGGAAGAAAGAAGTTTTTCAGTCGGGTCTTTAATCCCCCAGATATTGGTGTAAACGGAATCTTGAGCTTACGAACTCTTAGAAACAGAGTTATCGACAAAAATAAGATGTGACTTTACGTCCCCTGGTGGGAAAACAATGCATTATTTTAGGAAGAAAGTATTCTCAAAAGGTTTATCCATATAAGCGGTATCGGTCCAAAAAAAAAAAAAAATTTAGTCGAGTTTTCAGGAGCCCAGATTTTCCAACAAATACATCAGAATCAGAAATTAACACTTATGACCGCTGGTGGCCAAACCATTCTTTACAAAACATTAGAAATTATGTGAAAAATATTTTCCATCAGGTCTTTTATACGATACAAGAAGAATTTTTGAAATCGGAGTTTTAGGAGCAGAAAACGCAATTTACCTTTATGCGCCCTGGCGGAAAGTCTTAAATGATTTACGTGAAAATTTTGAATTTATGGTAAAAACATTTCACATCGGAAACACTATCCAACAACGAAGGAATTTTTCTAATTGAACTTTTAGAAGTAGAGATATGGAAAAAAATAAGATATACATCTACGCCCCCTGGCGTAAAAACCATGCATTATTTCAAGACGAAAGTGTTCCTAAAAGGTTTGTCGACATGAGTAGCATCGGTCAACAAAAGACTTTTTTTTTCAATCGAGATTTTAGAGCTCATATTTTGCTGCAAATACATCAAAAGTGGAAACTAAGACTTACGCCACCTGGTGGCCATACCATTTTTTTACAAAAATTAGAAATTATGTGCAAATGATTTCCCATCAGGAGCTGTATCCGGTGCAGAATTAATTTTTCAAATCGGAGGTTTAGAAGCAAAGAAATAGTGGGAAACGCAATTTACCTTTACGCCCCCTAGCGGAAAGCCTATGAATTACTTGAAAATTTTGAATTTTTAAGAAAAACATGTCACACTAGAAACACTATCCAACAAAGAAGGATTTTTTTAAAGCGGAATCCTAGAAGTCTAGATATTGACAAAAATAAGATATACATCTATGCCCCTGGCGCAGAAACCATGCACTATTTTAAGAAGAAAATGTTTCTAAAAGGTTTGTCGACTCAAGTAGCATCGGTCAACAAAAGACTTTTTTTCAATCGAGATTTTAGAAGCTCATATTTTGCTGCAAATACATCAGAAGCGGAAATTAAGGTTTACTCCTCCTGGTGACCAAACCATTTTTTTTTTTTTTTTTTTTTTTTTTACAAAAATTAGAAATTATGTGCAAACGATTTTCCATTAGGAGCTGTATCCGGTGCAGAAAGAATTTTTCAAATCGGAGATTTAGAAGCAGAGATATAGGGAGAAACGCAATTTAGTTATACGCCCCCGTAGCGGAAAGTCTATGCATTACTTGAAAATTTTGAAATTATAGGAAAAACACATGTCATACTGGAATCACTATCCAACAAAAAAAGGAATTCTTCAAATCGAACCCCTAGAAGTAGAGATATTGGCAAAAATAAGATATACATCTACGCCCCTGGCGTAGAAATCATGCACTATTTTAAAAACAAAATGTTCCTAAAAGTATTGTCGGCATGAGTAGTATCGGTCTACAAACGACGTTTTTTTTAATCGAGAATTTAGAAGCTCATATTTTGCTGCAAATATATCAGAAGCGGAAATTAAGATTTACGCCCCTGGTGGCCAAACAATTTTTTTACAAAACTTAGAAATTTTGTGCAAACGATTTCCCATCAGCAGCTGTATCCGGTGCAGAAAGAATTTTTCAAATCGGAGATTTAGAAGCAGAGATATAGGGCGAAACGCAATTTACCTTTACGTCCCCTAGCGGAAAGTCTATGAAATACTTAACAATTTTGAAATTATATGAAAAACATGTCACACCGAAAACACTATACAACAAAGAAGGAATTTTTCAAATCGGACTCCTAGAAGTAGAGATATTGACAAAAATAAGATGTACATCTACGCCCCTGGCGGAGAAACTGTGAGATATTTTAGGAAGAAAATATTCCGAAAAGGTTTATCGATGTGAGTGGCATCAGTCCAAGAAAGAGTTTTTTCAATCGATATTTTAGAAGCTCCGATTTTATGGCAAATACATCAGAAGCAAAAATTAACTCTTACGCCCCTGGTGGCCAAAGTATTTTTTACGAAAAAATCGAAATTATATGCAAAAGATTTTCCATTAGGAGATGTATCCTCTGAAAAAAGATTTTTCACATCGGAGTTTTAGGAGAAGAGTTATCGGAAAAAATGTAATTTTCTTTTACGCCCCCTAGCGGAAAATCTATGCGTAATTTGAAAATGAAACTATATCTAAAACACTCTTCGACATAAATGGAATCGAAGGATAAAATATTTTTTTCAATCGGATGTTTAGAAGCAAATATGTGGATTAAAACGTAATTTTGAATTCGACATCATCTGCATTTACGCCCCCTAGCGGCAAAATTGTACATCATAAAAAAAAACGAAATAAAGGATCATCATTCGCATATTTCAAGCTTCCCAATGCAAAAAGAATTTTTCAAATCGGACTAATAGTTACAGAGATACTGTGGGTACAGACGGACGGAGGGACGAACCGATAACAGAAGCACGATCTTTTTTTACAAAAGACGTGCTA
The DNA here is from genome assembly GCA_039090855.1 of Macrothele yani. NCBI lineage: Eukaryota > Metazoa > Arthropoda > Arachnida > Araneae > Macrothelidae > Macrothele > Macrothele yani. The sequence goes on along the minus strand of CM077027.1, from coordinate 139,817,406 downwards.
AAAAAGAAAGCCTCTGTACCTCACAAAGTACCCCATATTTGAGCTTTAAAGACTTTGGAAAACTATTAAATTGTTGCAGACTAAATGTCGGATTACTGATGGAAAATTCAACACCCAAAGTACGGTACAAAATAAACTTCATTAATCAAAAATAAATAATTTACGTATTAATCAAAAATAATTTACGTAAGATATATGTAATGAAAATAACGGCTCTCAGTTTCAGCATGGATGCAGGAAATTGAAATCGCATTTTCACATGCGTGTTAACGCATTTTCACATGCGTGTTAAACTTGATTATTTAGTAGTGCGTTTACAAGTTGTTTGGCAAGGTAATTTTCGCTTTTAAGCAATTATGTAAGAGTCGTTGAAGATTGAGGACATATCTGAATACTAGCAACATTTACTCTGACTTTAGGGAAACATTGGATCTACGCATGTTTGTAACCTTTAGCATTCAGATAGCCAAATAAAATACCGCTTAAGTTCGCGTATTTGTGTGTCTGAGCAATGAATAACTCGTCGATAAAATTTGTATGCCTCAAATAAATGCCACGTGATAAAAATATCATGAAAATAATGTACGTTTTCCAACGCTAAAACCGAGACAGAGAAAATCCTAAAGTACCGTCACTGGATTTCGATAAAGTGCGCTTCGATGAATTCCGTGGGCGGACGACTTCGATTGCTGGAAGACGCAACGGATTACCTTTGACCTTCTACGCAGATGGAGCATCTCCTTCGATTGGCGTGTTTCTCTGTTGCTTGTTTGGAACGGAAGGAATGGAAATGAAACGTGGGACACAGACATCAAATCAAACACAATCTGTTAGAAATGGGTCGTAAAGTGATCAGTGCAATAATGATAGAACTCAAAGCGTCCATTTTGTTTTGCCCCCGTTCATCATTATGTTCGTTTAGTGCAACATCTATTTCCGCGGAATTTTGGTTACACGTTTTATCTCTGTTTGATGTGTATAATGCGCAAAAAGAAAACACTGGATGAAAATATCTGTTTTAGTTGTAAAATAACGATAAAATTACTCAAAAAAAAAACCCTTCCTATAAAACCAATAATACAAGTAGATACAAATGGGCGTTAATTTTCCGGATTTCTCAACCTGCATCTTCAAAAATTGATAAATATATATCCTCGCTTCATAGAAAGAAGTGGGAAGCAAACCTTTCGAAGAAATGATTATACACAAGTACATGAAAGACATATATACACAGTGCGTCAAATAATTTTTAAGACTGGGTCTGTAAAATGAAAAAGAAACAAGAAATTATAATTTGTTTTGGTTTGTTATTCAAAACAAGTCCCTCCGGCTTCAATACACTTGTTACAGCGATTTAATAATGATTCGAATGCCTGTTCCAGTTCACTTTGCGGAACTGCCTCGAAAGCACGCGTCGAAGCTGTTTGTATGGTCGAAATATCATCAAAATAACACCCTTTTAACGTCATTTTAGGTTTTGGTAACAAAGAAAAGTCGCAAGGTGCCAAATCAGGCAAATGCGGTGGATGATTCAACACACAGACGTTATTTTTCGCCAAAAATCTACGAACAAGAAGTGAGGTGTGACTGGGTGCATTATCGTGCAACAAACACTAACTGTTTTCATCTCGATATTCTGGACGAATGCGACGAATTCTACCCATCAAACGTCTCAAAACATTTAAATAAAACTCACCAGTAATTGTTTGTCCACTTGGAACAAATTTTTTGATGATTATACCCTTACCATCGAAGAATGTAATGAGCATTGTTTGATTTCCGATGGAACTTTTCTTGTTTTTTTGGCTTGTGGCGAGTTTTTTTACTTCCATTCCGCACTTTGTCGCTTTGTTTTAGGATCATATTGAAAACACCATGTTTCATCAGCAGTAACAATCGATTTTAAGAAGTTTGGATCATTTTCAGCGACTGAAATGATGTCTCTGCAATGTGCACTTCTCCTTGATTTTTGTTCATTGGTTAAGGTGTGTGGAACAAATTTAGCACAGACTTTTGTTTTGCCCAAATCTTCATGCAGGATGGTTCGAATCGTGTCTTTGTTGATGTTTAAAGACTCTTCCATCATTCTTAGTGACGCACATCGATTGTTTGCCACGAAATCACGCACTTTTTCAATAATCTCAGGTGTCCTGGATGAACTTGGTCTTCCGGTATGCTTATCATCTTCTAGCGTCTCTCTTCCGTCCAAAAAACGTTTGTGCCACAGGGAAACATTTGATCTACTTAAACAAAACTCACCGTAAACTTGCTTCATCTTTTGGTACGTTTCCGAGGTACTTTTACCAAGTTTTGCGTTAAATTTAACAACAGCCCTTTGTTCCATCTTAATAATTCAACATGAAAAAAATTTTACTTCTCTAGTGAACGGCCGTTTCGTTTGAGTTACTTTAACAACTACGCAGTACTTTTGGCAGAAAGCAAGCAGATGGTCACGGTTTATAACGCATTCGCGGTTACAACGGTGGCGCCACTGTAGGCTGAAATCTAGCGCCAGTCTTAAAAATTCTTTGACGCACTGTGTATATATATATATATATAGCGAAAGAAGCCCATTTGCTGGTGGTTGATTTTTGAAATCACGCTTCCTCGCTCTGGAGCCAGTTCTCCCAACTAAACTACACCGACGAAGCTTATCGCCGCAACTTTTCGGTATTCATATGGGCACCACGTCTGAGGTAGATACATCACATATATCCCCCCACCCCTCTTGATAAACGGCTGGGACGGAATCGTAGGTTTCCGGATCAACCGGCAAGCCATGCTTAAAGTAGCTCGCTGTGGAAGGAATTCTGATTAATTCCAGACGATGCGTGGAAGAAGTACCAAACATTTTTGGAAGCGTTGAAAAAAGAATTCTCATTAATTCCACACGATATGGGGAAGAAGCATCACACATGTTTTGAAGTGTTGAAGAAGGGATTCTCATTAAATCCAGTCGATGTGTGGCAAAAGCATTATACATTTTTGGAGGGTTGAAGAAAGAATTCTCATTTATTCAAGACGATGTGTGGAAGAAGCATCACATATTTTTGGAAGCGCTGAAGTAGGAATAATATTTAATTCCAGATGATGTGTGGAAGAAGCATCAGACATTTTTGAAGCGTTGAAGAAGGAGTTCTCATTAATTCCAGACGATCTGTCGAAGAATCATTACTCATTTTTGAAGCATTGAAGAATGAATTCTCATTCATTCCAAACGATGTTTGGAAGAAGAATCATACATGTTTTGAAGCGTTGAAGAATATATTCTAATTAATTCCAGACAATGAGTGGAAGAAGCATTACATATTTTTTGAAGCTTTGAAAAAGAATTCTCATTAATTTCTGACGACGTGTGGAAGTAGCATCAGGCCTTTTTTGAAGCGTTAAAAAAGGAATCCTCGTTAATTCCAGACGATGTGTGAAAGAAGAATCACGCATGTTTTGAAGCGTTGAAAAATGAATTCTCGTTAATTTCAGACGATGTGTGGAAGAAGAATCATACAGGTTTTGAAGCGTTGAAGAAGGAATTCTAATTAATTCCAGACAGTGAGTGAAGAAGAATCACACATGTTAAGAAGCGTTGAAGAAGAAATTATCATTAATTCCAGACGATGTGTGGAAGAAGCATTACATATCTTTTGAAACCTTGGAGAAGGAATTATCATTAATTCCAGACGGTGTGTGGAAGAAGCATTACATATTTTTGGAAGCGTTGAAGAAGGAATTATCTTTAATTCCAGGTGATGTGTGGGAGAAGCATCACACATTTTTGAAGCGTTGAAAAAGGAGTTCTCATTAATTCCAGACGATCTGTCGAAGAATCATCACACATTTTTGAAGCATTGAAGAATGAATTCTCATTAATTCCAAACGATGTGTGGAAGAAGAATCATAAATGTTTTGAAGCGTTGAAGAATATATTCTAATTAATTCCAGACAATGAGTGGAAGAAGCATTACATATTTATTGAAGCTTTGAAAAATAATTCTCATTAATTTCAGACGACGTGTGGAAGAAGCATCAGACATTTTTTGAAGCGTTGAAAAAGGAATTCTCGTTAATTCCAGAAGATGTGTGGAAGAAGAATCATGCATGTTTTGAAGCGTTGAAAAATGAATTCTCGTTAATTCCAGACGATGTGTGGAAGACGAATCACGCATGTTTTGAAGCGTTGAAGAACGAATTCTCATTAATTCTAGACAATAAGTGGAAGAAGCATTATATATATCTTTGAAGCGTTGAAGAAGGAATTTAAATTAATTCCAGACGATGTGTGGAACACGCATCACATATTGTTTAAACCCCACTGCCAAGAGATTCCCCTTGCAGCCAACCTTCAGGAAAAGTGAAAATATTATCACCGTGGAACAGAAATAAAACTCGCATCTCCTGATTTACGTCCGAGCATCTACCGTTACACTAAACAGGACAACGAATCCCTAGACGAAGCAATCGATTTCCATGATCTGATCTGTAACACTGAAGTTAAATTAACTTTCACCCTTAGATGGACGAGACATGATCGTTGACGCTAAATGAAGCGCGAAGTCGACTAGCGCACATCCGGAAAATTGTTCGGCTTCCTAAGCTACATCTGCTTAGCTTCAGTTGCTTGGAACTTCCTTGTCCTGGGTTTTGTAAACCTAACACGCTCGAACGGAAATTGGGAGATGCGGGTTCGATTCCCTATACAGGACGATGTAAATTTTAAGTTTGCTGAAAGATGGCTATACGGGAAACAGTAAAATGTACGTTGTCTATATGCTCAAAATGATGTAAATGAATCACTGTTCTAGAAAATTCAGAACAACTAAAAGATATGTAAAACCACGTTCAGAAAATAAACTCTCCTATTATGATTTGTCAAGACGTAATTTCGAAGTATGTTAGCATTAACTTGGATTTAGTCATTCAGTTGTTGCCCAGCAAAAACAGTCTTGCTGGGCCAGTACTGCCAGCAATGGCCCAGCACTATGTTGCGGCTGCCGAACCGATAATAAAATGTCCGGGCGGCCAACAGAAGGGCCAGTAGTTCAGGCTAACAGCTGGCCAACAGTTGGCACCCCATCAGTTGTCATATGCCACAACAGGGTCATCAGTTATCCATCACAGGCAGTAGCTGCCACAAGTAGCCCTTCAGCGGCCCTGCAAGCAGGTGCCAGAAATGGTGGCTAGCCTAATGTGGTCCGCTAGTTTGCCGGTAGTGGCAGCCGGCAACCACGTGACATAACTGATGGCTTGCCGAATCTTATCTGCCAATTACCCAGTAGTAGCCATAAAGAAAAAATCAAGGATAACCGCAGTTTCCCAAACCTACACCTTTTTTTCCTACCCTTACGAAGCTTGTGAATTATATTTAGAACTGCGCTGAAGAAATTTTCTGAACAAATCGGAAAAACGCCCGTTTGGATCTAAACCAGGTCTGGCGGCGTGTGAGCTGAAATCTCTACCGACCGGACTAGCTTGCCACGCCCGAGCGTGTGCTTGAAGCTGTCTGTTTCGCGCGGAATGTATAATCGAATGGTTCTCTCTTTCATTTTACAATATTGCTAGGTATTTTTCATAAAAGTCAGTTTTATATAATTCATAAATTAATTTTTTCAACGTAAAGATAGTTTTTCTTACGTTAAGGGAACTTCACTCATTTTCAAGGAGTGTAGCAACTTAAAGTCGCTTTCCAAAGTTTTGCACTGTCCTTGTCGTCTTGAAAGGCGATTGTTAAATTAATACATATTTACCCGGGTTCTTTTCACATTCTGTTACATTTTTAACGTTGTATCTTTTCTTTCAGTTGTCCGAAGCTACATTTGTTTTAAGGAGGAAATATATTTTATTTTACTTCTCGTTATTTTTAGAAACCAATTCCTCCCAGTCTTGTGTATTCAACCCACGGATGAGTACATTATTGCCACATAGCGTTGCTTTTTTTTCTTTCAAATAATTAACACATTTTGTACGCGTATAATTCTTTTTTTTTTCAACAAACGCTTTTTTAATGTTTTTCCAGGACATTTGTTTCAAGCTGTTTCAAATTTTTTCTTGTTTTTCACCTACTCCATTCCATGAATTGTTATTCATGGGAATGGAGTGAGCGTACTTTATGGTTGTAATCTAGTATTTCATGGCTTATCTGATATCTTCGTTGACGTGGAATTTCATTAGGAAATTAATTCGCGTCTCTACATGTGGATTTTTTTCTTAACATCCACTAAAATAACACGATGGCGATAGCGTCGTCTTCAACTCACTGGTACGATGAGAGACAGGGCAAGTGTTTCATCTGCGCAAGCGCAGACCCGTTGCTTCCACCTGCTGTTGGGGTTGCATTGGTTGCCAGCAACGGGCCACTAGTGGCACTTGCTTGGAGGCCCACAATTCATGGAGATGCTGCAGGGCCATCAATGGCTCGCCAACTGATAGCGCTGCCACCAACGGACCGCTACCGGGACGTGAGCGGCAGATTTCAGCCAGCAGTGATCCATCGCTGCCAGATGGTGGCCAGCAGTTTCCCAGCACTCGTGTTTTTGCTGGGTTGGCTGACCCGGTGGTTTTACGAAACAGTCATGCTTCTTTTTTCCTTTGAAAAGTACTTATTGTATTCAATTAGAATCTAATTTCTTCACCGAAAAGTTTGAACAAGCTACCAGTTCACCATATTTTTCTAGGTTAGTAAATTATTATGCTAGAAACCTTGAAGAAAAGACGTGGAAAAATCTTCATTGCTGTTATATGAAATACTTGCTGAAGATATTCCCTTTAGAACTGACAGCAAAGAAAATAAAATTACCAGCAAAAATTCTTTGAAGTTTTATTGGTTTAGAAGAACCAATGAACTTCATATTATATTCATTCACAGAATTTATTGTATCTTCACTGCTACTGTCAAACTACATAGTTTTTGCAACGAAAATACAGTAGTACCGACTGATATTCGCTTGATAAGGCCAGTAATGCTGATTAAAATTTAAGACATTTCTATTTTTAAGGAAGTTGGAATAGCTTCTCTCTTTAGTCAAAAGTGGATTTAGATAAGGATATTAAGGAAGTTTGCATAATTGCCGATTTACTTATCTTACACAACGTTCTACATATAGGATATAGCTAGAAAGTAAATATGCCAGTAAAACCTCCACAAAAACAAAAATTGCTGTAAAAAAGAGGCAATAACAAATTTTACACAAAACAGAGAAGGAACTGAGGCGTAAGAATTCTAACCAAAAGCAGTATAAAGCCAGTTGGGAACAAATCGGAAGAATGCGGAATATATTGGGAACATTGGCGTTTTCAAGAACAAAGATAGCGCCATATTTACTCATCTCATTTCCACAAAGATTTGGTTAAATGTAGGTTTCTGTTATATCCCGCATGAATTTAAGGCACAAGTACCGTTCTCATATATTACTTTAGAAGCTTTTGTTTGCAGTTATATATATATATATATATATATATATATATATATATATATATGGGATGTAAGGTCAGGTGATGCGTAACATCACAGCCTCTCCTTGACAAATGTCAACCCCCGCCTTCTCGTGGTGCATCCTGTTCCCACTAAAGGGGCTCTGACGACCGCCCATAGCGGTATAACTATACCATCGGGATAAGAGGAAATTCTATCCCACACTCACCAACCCGCTTGGCCAGCGTGGTGAGTTATGGCCAAACCCTCCAAAATGATTCCACAACTTAAATCTTGGCCCTCAGTCTCCGGCAGCTGGAATGTACCTGGCCAAGGCAGCGGCCAGTGCGACATGAAGGCAGAGGGTGCTAAGAATCCCCGGAGGACCGGACTAGGCTGCCATCTGATGCTGACCTTGGCTACTTACAATGGACGCTCCCTATCTTCTGATTCAAGGCTTCTTGAATTGGAAGAGGAACTACAAAGGATCAAGTGGGACATCGTGGGGCTAAGTGAGGTAAGGAGAAAAGGAGAAGATCTCATCGAACTGAAAAGTGGACATCTCTTCTACTATCGTGGGACAGATACTGGCAGAACTAGTGGTGTTGGATTTATAATAAACAAGAAACTGAAGGATAAAGTTGTAGAAGTTGAAAGTTCCTCTGACAGAGCTGCACGACTTGTTATCCAACTCTCGAAAAGATACCAGGCTCAGATTATTCAAACTTATGCACCCACCACAAGTCATCCTGAAGAAGAAATTGGAAGAATTTTATGAGGAAATTTGTCGTCTAAATAATAAAGGTAAGCAGCACTTGAAAATAATTATGGGAGATTTCAATGCAAAAATAGGGCAACGGCAACAGAATGAAACTTCAGTAGGTAAATTCGGTCATGGCAACAGAAACCAGCGTGGAAATACTCTCGTTGAGTTTGCAGAGGCAGAAGGGTTTTTCATCTTGAACTCCTTCTTCAAGAAAAAGCCACACAGGAAATGGACATGGAGACATCCAAATGGGACGACAAGTGAAATTGATTTTATTATGTGTAACAAAAAATTCGTCATAGAAGACTGCAGTGTGCTAAACAAGTTCAACACAGGTAGTGACCATAGATTGGTGAGATGTAAGATGCACCTCAACACTAAACTTGAACGTGGCAAGCTCATAAGACAAACAAAATCTATTGACATAACCAACCTTAAAAAACACCATAATACCTTCAAGTTAGAACTGAAGAACAGGTTCTCCGCTTTAGAAGGCCTAACATCGGAAGAAGTGGACATCTCTGAAGTTAACAGAAAAGTAACCAAAGCTCTTATGGAAACAGCAACAAAATTAGCTGGGTCTAAGAACAAGTTGCATGTGAACAAATTATCAGGAAAAACCAAAATGTTGATGCATAAAAGAAGAGAGATGAGGACAACTAAAGAAGATGTGACTTCCAAAGTGGAATATATAGAGCTATGCAAGACAGTAAGAAAAAGTATCACTGAAGACGTAAGGAAATTCAACTGTGAACTAGTGAGGAAAGCAATTGAAAACAACCAAAGCCTAAAGATAGCAAAGGGACATCTCAGTAAGGGAAGAAAACAGATTATGGCACTGAGAAAAGAAGATGGTTCTGTAACAAGAAATAGAGGCGAAATTTTGACAAGAGTGAAAGATTTCTACTCCAAATTATATGAAAGGAATGATATATGCACTCCAGACATCATGAAAGATACCAGTACCAGAGTTACTCCAGTCCTTCCAGCAGAAGTTGCACATGCAATCAAGAACATGAAGCGAGGAAAAGCTCCAGGAGAAGATGGAATTACTGTAGATATCATACAAGAAGCAAGTGGAGAAATCGAAACAGTACTCGCCCAAATTTTCACTCGATGCCTTAATGAAGGAAAGATTCCTGAGGATTGGAACACCGCTACAATGATCCTGCTACATAAGAAAGGTGACATTGAGGATCTCGGAAACTACAGACCTATCAGCCTCCTATCAGTAGTTTATAAAATCTTCACTAAAGTTCTTTCACACCGCTTGAAAGTAACACTGGACATGGCTCAACCGAGAGAACAAGCTGGATTCAGGAGTGGCTACAGCACAATAGATCATATCCACGTGCTGAGAGAACTAATTGAAAGAGCGAGGGAATATGAACTTCCATTGTGCATGGCTTTTATCGATTATGAAAAAGCCTTTGATTCGGTGAAACCATCAGCAGTTACAATGGCTCTGAAAACCTGCGGTATTGAAGATGCATACATTAATATTATTAATAACATCTATGAAAATGCAAGTGCAAAGATTAGGCTGTTTGAAAATACAACACACGTAAAAATTGGAAAGGGAGTGAGACAAGGTGACACCATATCTCCGAAGCTCTTTAATGCCACATTGGAGGGTGTCTTTCAGCCGCTGAGCTGGGAAAACAAGGGGATAAAGATTAATGGAGATTATCTAACCCACCTTCGTTTTGCTGATGACGTAGTCATTTTTGCAACTACCCCATCAGAGCTGCAGAGTATGATCCAGGAACTTGCTGACAAGAGTAAAGAAGTGGGATTAAAAATGAACTTTCAGAAGACAAAAGTGATGTTCAATGCTTTTCAAGAAATGAAGATTTATCGATTGATGGAGAAAAGCTGGAGATAACAGACACGTACGTTTATCTTGGACAGCAGATATCAAGTGAGGGTCACATTGATGAAGAAATTAATCGGCGTACAAAACTTGCCTGGAGAGCTTTTGGAAGAAACAGCATAATTTTCAAGAGCAATATGCCATTATGTCTTAAAGAAAAGTGTTTGATCAATGCATCCTTCCAGTGCTTACGTATGGTGCAGAGACGTGGACCTTAACTAAAAGAGACATACAAAGGCTGCAGACAACTCAAAGCAGCATGGAGAGGTGCATGCTTGGTGTAACCAGGAGAGATAAGAAGAGGAACTCGTGGATCCCAAAAATGACAAGAGTGGAAGACATCATGATCAGAGTTAAGTCCCTGAAATGGCAATGGGCTGGACATACTGCCAGAAGGACAGATCATCGATGGACAGCCGAAATTTTAGATTGGATTCCAAGGGACAGGAAAAGACCCAGAAGAAGACCACATGGGAGATGGGTGGATGAAATTCGAAAGTATGCAGGGAAATTGGCATGGAGGAGACTGGCACAAGACAGACCGTTGTGGAGGAAACTTGGGAGACCTTCGTCCAGCAGTGGATTGATAATGGTTGACAATGATGATGATGATATATATATATATATATATCATCATCATCATCATCATCATTGTCAACCATTATCACTCCACTGCTGGATGAACGTCTTCCCAAGTTTCTTTCAGAATTGTCTGTCTTCAGCTTGCCTCCTCCATGTTGCTCCGGCAGGCTTTCGAACTTCATCCATCCATCACCCATGGGGTCATCTTCTGGGTCTTTTTCTGCCCCTTGGAATCCAGTATAAAATTTCAGTTGTCCGTCGGTGGTCTGTTCTTCTGGCAACATGTCCAGCTCATTGCCATTTCATTAATTTCAGTCTGGTCATGATGTCGTCCAGCACTCCTGTCATTTTCCTAATCCCCAAGTTCCTCTTCTTATCTTTCCTGGTTACACCAAGCATGCATCTCTCCATGCTTCTTTGAGTTGTCTGCATTCTTTGTATATCCTTTTTAGTTAACGTACGTGTCTCTGCTCCATACGTAAGCACTGGCAGGATACATTGATTAAACACTTTCCTTTTAAGATATAATGGCATATTGCTCTTAAAAATTATACCGTTTCTTCCAAAAGCTCTCCATCCAAGTTTTATACGGCGATTAATTTCTTCATCAATGTGACCTTCAGTTGATATCATGCTTCTTATCATCATCATCATCATCATCATCATCATTGTCAACCATTATTAATCCACTGCTGGACTAAGGTCTCCCCAAGTTTCCTCCACAACGGTCTGTCTTGTGCCAGTCTCCTCCATGTCACTCCCGCATACTTTCGAATTTCATCCACCCATCTTCCATGTGGTCTTCTTCTGGGTCTTTTCCTGTCCCTTGGAATCCAATCTAAAATTTCGGCTGTCCATCGATGATCTGTCCTTCTGGCAGTATGCCCAGCCCATTGCCATTTCAGGGATTTAACTCTGATCATGATGTCTTCCACTCTTGTCATTTTTCGGATCCACGTGTTCCTCTTCTTATCTCTCCTGGTTACACCAAGCATGCACCTCTCCATGCAACTTTGAGTTGTCTGCAGCCTTTGTATGTCTCTTTTAGCTAAGGTCCACGTCTCTGCACCATACGTAAGCACTGGAAGGATGCATTGATCAAACACTTTTCTTTTAAGACATAATGGCATATTGCTCTTGAAAATTATGCTGTTTCTTCCAAAAGCTCTCCAGGCAAGTTTTGTACGCCGATTAATTTCTTCACCAATGTGACCCTCACTTGATATCTGCTGTCCAAGATAAACGTACGTGTCTGTTATCTCCAGCTTTTCTCCATCAATCGATAAATCTTCATTTCTTGTAAAAGCATTGTACATCACTTTTGTCTTCTGAAAGTTCATTTTTAATCCCACTTCTTTACTCTTGTCAGCAAGTTCCTGTATCATACCCTGTAGCTCTGATGGGGTAGTTGCAAACATGACTATGTCATCAGCAAAACGAAGGTGGGTAAGATAATCTCCATTAATCTTTATCCCTTTGTTATCCCAGTTCAGTGATTGAAAGACATTTTCCAACGTGGAATTAAAGAGCTTCGGAGATATGGTGTCACCTTGTCTCACTCCTTTTCAAATGTTTATGTGTGTTGTATTTTCAAACAGCCGAATCTTTGCACTTGCATTTTCATAGATGTTATTAATAATATTTATGTATGCATCTTCAATACCGCAGGATTTCAGAGCCATTGCAACTGCTGATGGTTTCACCGAATCAAAGGCTTTTTCATAATCGATAAAAGCCATGCACAATGGAAGTGCATATTCCCTCGCTCTTTCAATTAGTTTTCTCAGTACGTGGATATGATCTATTGTGCTGTAGCCACTCCTGAATCCAGTTGTTGTAAACCACTGATAGGAGGCTGATAGGTCTGTAGTTCCTGAGATCCTCAATGTCACCTTTTTTATGTAGCAAGATCATTGCAGCGTTGTTCCAATCCTCAGGAATTTTCCCTTCATTAAGGCATCGAGTGAAAATTTGGGCCAGTACTGTTTCGATTTCTCCACTTGCTTCTTGTATGATGTCTACAGTAATTCCATCTTCTCCTGGAGCTTTTCCCCGCTTCATGTTCTTGATTGCATGTGCAACTTCTGCTGGAAGGACTGGAAGAACTCTGGTACTGGTACCTTTCATGATGTCTGGAAGTACATGTATCATCCCTTTCATATAATTTGGAGTAGAAATCTTTCACTCTTCTCAAAATTTCGCCTCTATTTCTTGTTACAGAACCATCTTCTTTTCTCAGTGCCATAATCTGTTTTTTCCCCTTACTGAGATGTCCCCATGCTATCTTTAGGCTTTGGTTGTTTTCAATTGCTTTCCTTACTAGTTCACAGTTGAATTTCCTTACGTCTTCAGTGATACTTTTTCGTACTGTCTTGCATAGCTCTATATATTCCACTTTGGAAGTCACATCTTCTTTAGTTGTCCTCATCACTCTTCTTTTTGCATCAACATTTTGGTTTTTCCTGATAATTTGTTCACATGCAATTTGTTCTTAGACCCAGCTAATTTTGTTGCTGTTTCCATAAGAGCTTTGGTTACTTTTCTGTTAACTTCAGAAATATCCACTTCTTCCGATGTTAGGCCTTCTAAAGCAGAGAATCTGTTCTTCAGTTCCAATTTGAAGGAACAGAAGAACAGATTATGGTGTTTTTTAAGGTTGGTTATGTCAATACATTTTGTTTGTCTTATGAGCTTGCTACGTTCGAGTTTAGTGTTGAGGTGCATCTTACATCTCACCAATCTATGGTCACTGCCTGTGTTAAACTTGTTTAGCACACTGCAGTCTTCTATGACGAATTTTTTGTTACACATAATAAAATCAATTTCACTTGTCGTCCCATTTGGATGTCTCCATGTCCATTTCCTGTGTGGCTTTTTCTTGAAAAAGGAGTTCAAGATGAAAAACCCTTCTGCCTCTGCAAACTCTACGAGAGTATTTCCACGCTGGTTTCTGTTGCCGTGACCGAATTTACCTACTAAAGTTTCATTCTGTTGCCGTTGCCCTATTTTTTGCATTGAAATCTCCCATAATTATCTTTAAGTGCTGCTTACCTTTATTATTTAGATCACGAATTTCCTCATAAAATTCTTCAATTTCTTCTTCAGCATGACTTGTGGTGGGTGCATAAGTTTGAATAATCTGAGCCTGGTATCTTCTCGAGAGTTGGATAACGAGTCGTGCAGCTCTGTCAGAGGAACTTTCAACTTCTACAACTTTATCCTTCAGTTTCTTGTTTATTATAAATCCAACACCACTAGTTCTGCCAGTATCTGTCCCACGATAGTAGAAGAGATGTCCACTTTTCAGTTCAATGAGATCTTCTCCTTTTCTCCTTACCTCACTTAGCCCGACGATGTCCCACTTGATCCTTTGTAGTTCCTCTTCCAATTCAAGAAGCCTTGAATCAGAAGATAGGGAGCGTCCGTTGTACGTAGCCAAGGTCAGCATCAGATGGCAGCCTAGTCCGGTCCTCCTGGGATTCTTAGCACCCTCTGCCTTCATGTCGCACTGGCCGCTGCCTTGGCCAGGTACATTCCAGCTGCCGGAGACTGAGGGCCAAGATTTAAGTTGTGGAATCATTTTGGACTGGTTTGGCCATAACTCACCACGCTGGCCAAGCGGGTTGGTGAGTGTGGGATAGCATTTCCTCTAATCCCGATGGTATAGTTATACCGCTATTGGCGGTCGTCAGAGCCCCTTTAGCGGGAGCAGGATGTACCACGAGTAGGCGGGGTTGACATTTGTCAAGGAGAGGCTGTGATGTTACGCATCACCTGACCTTACATCCCATGCTTCTTATGTATATATATATATATATAAGAAGCATATGAATTTAATATATATGTATGTATGTTGTTCTTCTAGCAATATGTTCTGCCCTTTGCCTTTTCAGTAATTTTATCTATGCTTCTTATATATATATATATATATATATATATATATATATATATATCATCATCATCATCATCATCCTTGTCAACCATTATCAATCCACTGCTGGACGAAGGTCTCCCCAGATTTCCTCCACAACGGTCTGTCTTGTGCCAGTATCCTCCATGTCACTCCCGCATACTTTCGAATTTCATCCACCCATCTCCCATATGGTTTTCCTCTGCGCTTCCTGTCCCTTGGAATCCAATCTAAAATTTGAAAATGATAAGAGTGGAAGACTTGTGATCAAGATAAAAATTTACCTTGATCACAAATCTTCCACTCTTATCATTTTTCTGATCCACGAGCTCTTCTTTCTATCTTTCCTGGTTACACCAAGCATGAATCTCTCTATGCTTCCTTGAGTTGCCCGCAGCCTCTGTATGTCTTTTTATAGTTAAGGTCCGCGTCTCTGCTCCACACGTAAGAACTGGAAGGAGATGCATTACATTGATTAAACACTTTTCTTTTAAGGCATAATGGTAAATTGTTCTTGAAAACTGGAAGAAACTATACATTTTTTATGAGCAATGTATATACATGTACATGGAGGACAGTGGCTAAAGACTGAAAGTCATGGAAGAAATTTGGGGACATTCGTCCAGCAATGGATAAAGGTTGATAATGATGATGGTATAATATAAAATGATGATGATATACATATACTCTATGTGCATATGCATATCCCTTTATACATACAGTATATATGCATATACTGTTTGTGTGTGTGTGTGTGTGTGTGTGTGTGAACTTGGCGATTCACTTAATATTAAAGTCTCGTTTGAATGTTTAATAATTCACATGTAGTTGAATTAGAAGATATTCTTCTAAAAATAGTTATTCAGATGTAGCAATTAAAATGTTTTAATCAAAATGAAAAGAAAAAACTGTTTAATGAACAAATAGGTCACCGAAAAATCACAGAGGTCTATTTGAACCTCTCCAAAAATGAATTTAAAATTCAACATATGTTTGAGGCAGATCTTAAAAATCAAAAGAAAAAATAAAATATTACACTCCAAGAGCAATTCTAGAAGAATATCTTACTTCTGTAAAGAGCTTATTTGCAACATACAATCCAGCTGTGTGTTTTGTACCTCGGCGAAGAGAACGTCAACGGGAAACTTGTTTCGCACATGTTTGATAAAACCGGATTAAGCAGATATATCATTCACACTGGTTGCAATATGAACTGGGAGTCGCTTTAAATTGCTTAATATCAGCAAAACATCATAGAAAGAAAACTGAAAGGATCTGAAATAGAGAAGGACTTCCTAATCAGTGATGAAATGGTATGTGCGCTGTGATCACATGGTATGTATGTAACTATTTCAGAGATAGCGATTTGTGGTAGTTATACCGTGACGAGAAGGAATAGTTTTTTTTTAATAATTAATAACTAGAAAGCGATTCTCTAGTAAGAAGTGGATAGAAGATGCAAGCAAGCAAATTTTGGAAATCAGTATTAAAATATTATCTTTACATGTTTCATGTTACAACAAAAGTTGTGTTTCATTTAAGTTCACAACATACAGCTTTCATTTGAAGCTTTGCAAAAAGTCTATTTCGACTTCCATTTAACCTTACGGTAAAATATTTTTCATTTACTTTTCCCTTCTTCTTCTACACATACCAGATACTGAATTATAAACTTTTATTAAATACCGAGTTGAATTTCCTTTAACCCGAATTACAGTACATACGCGGTTTGGCAAAGATTCCACAATATGTTGGAGTGAGTCAAGTCAAAAGTATACCAAGCGTTGACCAGACAGTCCATTGACTGGTTCAGATATAACGGGAGAGGACTTTATTGCGGGATCTTTTTCTCAAACATGTCCCATACATTCTCAGTGGGGTTCAGATCCGTGTTTTGTCGTGGCCAGGGAAGATGGTGGAAGTCGCTGTCATGCTTGCTGAACATATCTTGCGCAATTGATAGTAGTATTGTAGTCAGTGAAGCAGCCTCCACCTGTTGGATAATAAGTTAACATTGCAGAATGGATTTGACCAGAAACAATTTTCAGAAAATCCTTAGAGGACATCCGACCTGCCAGGAATATCAAATGAACCTTGCCATCGTAAAAGAACGTTTTCCGCACACTGACACCACCTCTTGAAACTTGAGATATGTTTACAAGGCAAACTGGGACCATTACTTCATGGAGCTACTGCTAAACTCTCTGCCTACCGTCGGTACAGAACAAAATGCACCGCGACTTATCAGACAACATGAGTTTTTCCCAGTCTTCAAGAGTCTTCAATGAGGCTGTTCCTAACACCACTGTAGACGAACTTTCTGGTTTTTCGCAGAAATCAATGGTTTCCGTATATGCATGTTACTGCCAATACCGATCAGCTTCGGTTCGTGTGCTCGCTGAGATACAGGTCGAGAACAGCCTTCATTTAATGCTACGGCCAACTGCTGCACACACGACGTCGTGTTTCTCCGTACAAGTCTTCTTAGGTGAGGGTGATCCCGTTTCACAAATATTGTCGTCGCAGCGTAGTTACCCCTCAAGGTGGGTTATTTTTGCACTGATAAAAGATCTGGATATCTCATTTTCAAGAAACCACAAATAATGTGGGTTACTTTTCACTGATAAAAGATCTGGATATTTCGATTTTAAGAAATCAAAAGCAATGTGGATTACTTTTCACTGATAAAAGACCTGGATATATCTTTTTTTTATGAAGGATGATTCGTGTTTAAAACTTTGAAAGTTAAAATATCGATTAAACACGATAAAAAATATATGTAACACATACACGATATATAATACTGCTAAAACACACACATTACATGCGGTCTTTTGAAGATCACAACGTACCCATCTTCAGACGTAACACTCACGAGTAAGATCAAGTGATACATATATATATAACAGCATCGTCAGAAACCAGAAATATTGCAACGCCATCTACGATTTACACAATGCATTTAAAATAAATCCTGAAAATGTACAAATAAAATAGTCCATCCTTTCGATATAACTTTAGGGACATAATCATTACAGCAACGAGATCCGAATGATGCAATATATAGGCTCTCCATAAAAAATAACAGCGAGAGCTTACCTGGAGAATTCTCCAGGTTAGCTCTTACTGTTATTATTCCACTTTGGAATATGGGAACCGGTCGCAAACAGACAAGACATGGCGGTTGTCAACTTACCATTACGAAGATCATATTTATGCTCCCTGACGCGGGTACTCAGGTTACTTTTAGTAGAACCAATATATACACTGAAGAGCAATTGAATTAGAGATACCTGTCTAATAACGTGTAGCAGCACCTTTCGCCCTGATGACGGCGGCGATTCGTCTCGGCATGAACTCGACAAGACACCGGAAGCGTTGGGAAGCCATACGGATCCACGACCCCTGAACAAGCTCTAACAGTTCACGAAGATTTCATGGAGGGGGGCCAGAGCCCCGAACATCTCTCTCGATGGCATCCCAGATGTGCTCGATGGGATTGAGGTCAGGTGACCTGTCTGGCCAAGGAAGCGAGGTCACGTCGGTGGAGTGTTCATCCAACCATTCGCATACAATTCAGGAGCGATGGCATGGTGCATTGTCTTGTTGCAGGATGAGGTCTTCAGTGGGATGTTGAAGACGCACAAACGGGAGCAAATGATCGTTCAGGATATCCAGGTAACGTTGACCTGTGAGGGACGATGTCAGACGTACCATGGGTCCCATTTCAGTCCACGTAAACAGTCCCCAGACGAGAATGCCACTCCCACCAGCTTGAAAAGTGCCCTGCTCGCAAGAAGGATCCGTCGCTTCATGTGCTTTGCGCCTTACTCGTACCCTGTCATCCGTATGTACCAACATGAATCTCGACTCATCAGTCCAGGCAACATTTTCCCACATGTCTCGGGCCCAGTGGCGATGTTCCCGCGCCGAGAAGAAGCTACTGAACGTAGAGACTTGAAATTTTGCACTCACGTTCAGAAGAAAATGGGGGAAGGCGCCTCGGAGCGCCTGTTTTTAATTCGGATTTTCAAATCTCATGTTCAGTAGCTTCTTCTGCAGGAGACTAAGAGACGGACATGCAAATTATGTATACCATTGCATTGAAAAAGCCTCTCAATGGAGTCCGAAAACTTGGTGAAACTTTGTGCTTACTACACAACAAAAATAAACGGCTTTAATACGCTATATGCGTCTGTTGAGTATTAACATTATGGTGTATTTATAATAACTTTAATTTGAAGATGACAATCCGTTTTTTGCTGTAAATATGACAAGGATGGTAAGTCATATTTACACTAAATAATACACTGTTGGCCACCCAAAATGCAACACCAAGAAGGACACGAGATAGCAAAGCCAGATTTACTGGACACATAACAACAGATACAAAGATGAAACGATTGAGCTTACAGGCATGTGCGACTTTCGGAACACGCAGACATCAAGAGTTCGTGTGGGCCCCCATGGCTGGCAATAACGGCCGCTACACGCCGCGACATCGAACGAAAGAGGCTTTGGATGTGGGCTTGGGGTATGTCGGTCCAGGCTGCTCCACACGTTGCCACAGTTCATCAGGCGTAGCCGCGGGTGGTGCTTGCCGGGCCACTGGGTTGCCGATCAGCAGCCAGACGTGTTCAATAGGCGACATATCGGGAGAACAGGCGGGCAACGGCAGCATTGACACCTGGTAGGCGGTGAAGAATTGTTTTACGATGCGTGCCACATGCGGGCGCGCATTGTCCTGTTGAAACGTGGGTGATAGAAGGTCCTGCAGGTAAGGGAGGACTACAGGCTCCAAAACGTCGGAGATGTAGCGGCGGTGTCTGTTGAGTGTACCGGCGATGCGTCCCAGAAGGGTGCGGGTGTCATATCCATAACGCCAGGCGACGGAGGGGTATGGCGATGCATAATGCAGGCGTCATACAGTCTTTCGTCGCGGTGCCGCCACATGCGAATTCGACCATCGGCTTACTGCCTCCGCACTCGCCGGTTCTGTAACGTCAATTGTAATCAGAGCAATGGGCGCCGTGCGACAAGTCCCCGCTCCTGCTGACGACGTCGAGCGGTACGTGCTGACACAGGTCGTGGCGCAACACACTATAATTCCTGCGCTAACGTTCATGTTGTGGCGGCGCGAGCCGTCAATGCCAGCCGCAAAACATGCCGGTCCTCTCGTTCAGTGGTGTGCCGTGGCTGCGGCACGCGCTCACGTAGGTCCGTCCGTCCCTCCTGCACCCAACGAATCCATACTCGCCTCTCTGTGGCTGGATGTCGTCCCACACGGGCGCCGATGTCTCGGTACGATAAACCGCTGTCGCGATAAGCCTCTATTCGTCCTCTGTCGAACTCCGAAACGTGCTAGAATGACTTCCGTATTCTGCGACGAGGCATCAGGAAACTTCCCACGCACAGGTCCGGCAGCGCAACACATTTCCACTACTTACACCCCGCCTTCGGTGCACCCTTCGTATAGTACTTCTCGGTGTCTTGGTGGGCGCACATGATTTGCATATGCCCTGCAATGCTAATCGTTTGCATGTCCTCTCGCGAGCGACGCATGCTCCGAATTTCAGGTCAATCGGATGATTCCCTCTTGGTGTTGCATTTTGGGCGGCCAGCAGTGTAAATGGATGCCAGGATATAATAATGGTAATAATAATGGTATGGATGCCGGTTGCTTCGACTTGCGAATCCTGTGATGGTTATAATCAAATTAATCGGAAACTTGAGACTTGGTCGTTCTGGGTGGTCTAGTGCTTAGTATACCCTGGCGCTATTTGGGAGACGCGGTTTCGATTCCCGCTCCACGACGACGAAATTTTCAAGTATTGTCTGATTTACCATCTTTGTCATATTTACACCAAAAAAACGGATTGTCATATTCAAAATTTGTATTGTATAGGGTAATCCTGTATTCCATTCATGAACGTTAATTTGTTTTGTTTTTAAAGCATTGGACCATTGTTAAAGAAACTGTTGATGACATTTGACCTAGCGGTATGCTTTACCATAAGGAACGGGAACAACATTTTGTGTCATTGTTAAACGCATTAATGTTTCATTGTCGCCCCGGTGGAGCAGTAGTCTAAGCGATGGATTCTGATCATTCGTCCGAAAGGGGTCCGGGTTCGAATCCCGGTGTGGCATGAATGTTGTGTTTGTCTTACGGCACTGGCTCTCTCCCTACCCTGGAGCCAGTGGCCGGTAGCGCAGTGGTCTAAGCGATGGCTTCTGATCATTTGTTCAAATAGTGTCCGGGTTCGAATCCCGGTGTGGAATGAATGTTGTGTTTGTCTTACGGCACTGGCTCTCTCCTTTCCCTGGAACCAGTGGCCGGTAGCGCAGTGGTCTCAGCGATAACTTCTGATAATTCGTCCGAAAGGTGTCCGGATTCGAATCCTGGTGAAGCATCGATGCTGTGTTTGTCTTACGGCCCTGGTTCTCTTCCTTGGTCTAAGCGATGGCCTTAACCAACTCTCTCCCGTGATCTAAGAGTGCTCTCTCTCGTGGCCTAAGCGATGGTCTAAACGATGAACCAGCTCTCTTCGATGGCCTAAACCAGCTCTCTCCCGTGGTCTAAGCGACGGGCTCTGACCATTCGTCCGAAAAAGGTCCGGGTTCGAATCCCGATGTGGCATGAATGTTGTGTTTGTCTTGCGGCCCTGGCTCTCTTCCTTCCCTGGAACAAGCGGTCGGTGGTGCAGTGGTCTAAGCGACGGCCTCTTACCATTCGTCCGAAAAAGGTCCGGGTTCGAATTCCGGTGAGGCATGGAGGTTGCGTTTGTCTTACGGCACTGGCTCTCTCCTTTCCCTGAAACCAGGGGCCGGTGGCGCAGTGGTCTAAGCGATGGCTTCTGATCATTCATCCGAAAGTGGTCTGGGTTCGAATCCCGTTGTGGCATGAATGTTGTGTTTGTCTTACGGCACTGGCTCTCTCCCTTCCCTGGAACCAGAGGCCGGTGGCGCATGGTCTAAGCGATGACCTCTGATCATTCGTTCAAAAGGTGTCCGGGTGTGAATCCCGGTGTGGCATGAATGTTGTGTTTGTCTTACGGCACTGTCTCTCCCCCTTCGCTGGAACCAGGGGCTGGCGGCGCAATGGTCTAAGCGATGGCTTCTGATCATTCGTCAGAAAGGGGTCCGGGTTCGAATCCCGGTGTGGTATGAATGTTGTGTTTGTCTTACGGCACTGGCTCTCTCCCTTTCCTGGAACCAGAGACCGGTGGCGCAGTGGTCTAAGCGATGGCCTTTGATCATTCGTTCGAAAGGGGTCCGGGGGTGAAACTCAGTGAGGCCTGGATGTTGTGTTTGTGTTAAGGCACTGGCTCTCTCCCTTCCCGGAACCAGTGACCATAAATTAGGGACAGAGTTGCTCACAGTGGTCAATTAACCTCCAATCAAAAGAAATATTGCATTGTATTCTTACGTAAAGTACGAGAACGTCACACCAACAGTGATAAGAAACTGTTACAAAAATCTGTTTTTTTTTGGCATCGCAATTTATATGTGCTAATTTTTCACACACCTGCGGGTGGCTTTATCGAGGCAGACTAATATCAACGCTCGTTACTGCCACGGAGATTACCTCAGGTTCGATCCCATGCAGGTACGAAAACTCAAACCATTAAATATCCGCCATGTGTCTGTTAAGCCGTCGGGGTCCGGGTACTGGCTCCCCGGTAATAAATATGGGCGTCTTCCTCCCCCTTTCTACCTCGCTTCTGTGTCACTTTCCTATGGGTCTGGTACGATTCGTCCAATGGACAATTGGTCTAAAGGTACAATTCGTCCAATGGACAATTGGTCCAAAGGTACGATTCGTCCAATGCGGAATCGTCCAATGGACGATTGGTCCAATTCCGCCCTATCTGTCCGAAGTGCTACTCGTCCTATAAAATTCTCATCTTTTCTGATTCTATCTCCGATGTTATACGAAAGTACCGGTAGTCCAAAGAATGTAAAATAATGTTACATTTAATGCGTAATATTGTGGTTACAAATGTCTTGTTTTTTTTTGTTTTTTTTTGGAATCGCGTTTTCTTGTTATACTGTCCTTGCTGCCGTATGAAGTTACTGATGTACGAGCCGTTCTATGAACTTCAATGTTTCTCTTTTGCATGAAATAATATAAAATACTGGTGTTCCGTTTCTGTTTTTAGAATGCAGTGGGGTTTTCCGCCAACTGCCCAATGGAAACAACTGGTCGGGGTTTGGACAGAGGCCTTTTCAACAGTTTTTATTCCAGCGATTTCATATTCATAACGTTTACATATTAAATCAAGTTAATAATATTGCGCTTTTACTTAAACACGAAATATTAATTCATAGGCCATAGGCCTAGGCCTTTTTAACAGTTTATATTCTACCGATGTCAGATTCATAACGTTTACATATCAAATCAAGTTAATAATATTGAGCTTTTACTTATAGGCACGAAATATTAATTCATAGGCTCTAAGCCTAGGCCTTTTTAAGACTTTTTATTCTACCGATGTCATATTCATAACGTTTACATATTAAATCAAGTTAATTATATTGCGCTTTCACTGAAGCACGAAATATTAATTCATAGGCCTGCGGCCTAGGTGCCTTGCAAAGACCTCAGAAATGATACGATGAATGCCTTTTATAAAGTTTTATAAAATGTTTACAAATACCAAATATCTAGGTTGTAACTTAAAATCTTCTAAAAATGCCCGCGACTTAGGTGCCTGGTAGATAGCTGAGAAATGATTCGTTGAGTGCCTTTTATAAGGTTTTGTAAAATGTTTACAAATACCAAATATCTAGGATCCCCGCGGCCTAGGTGCCTTGTAAAGACCTGAGAAATGATACGAGGAGTGCCTTTTTTAGGTTTTATGAAAGGTTTACAAATACCAAATATCTAGGTTGTAACTTAAAATCTTCTAAAAAGTCCCGGGACCTAGGTGCCTCGTAAAGACCTCAGGAATGATACGTTGAGTGCCTTTTATAAGGTTTTATAGAATGTTTACAAATACCAAATATCTAGGTTGTAACTCAAAATCTTTTAAAAAGGCCCGGGGCCTAGGTGCTTCGTAAAGACCTGAGAAATGATAGGATGAGCGTTTTTTATTAGGTTTTATAGCATATTTACAAATACTAAATATCTAGGTTGTAAATTAAAATCTTCAAAAAATGCCCGCGGCCTATGTGCTTTGCAAACAGCTGAGAAATGCTCCATTGAGTGCCTTTTACCAGGTTTATGTAAAATGTTTACAATTACCAAATATACGGAAATGATCTTTCTAAAGGATATAAAGAGGAGAATAATTTAAATTATTATTCCTTTCTGGAAAATAAAAACGTTTACCGTTGGTAAGATGATACCATTGGACAAATCGGCGTTGGACCAATCGTACCATTGGACGAATCGGCATTGGACCAATCGTTGTTGGACGAATCGTCCGGGATCGCTTTCCTATCGGGCACTCTAGTTCAAATCTCCTAGCTTCCTATTTCTAAGGGTTGTTTAAGACCTGGGGTCAGACACTTTGTTCCTAAAATCCTCTACATGTGATCTGATCTGATCTAAAGGAAAATTTTGACTAGGTTTCTTGAACCATTCTTTCCAACTTGACATAGAGAGCACGATTTCCAATTTTAAATTTCCCTTTGCTGTTTTACTGTTTAAGAATTCCGAAGTGTGGCCTTCCGCCGCAGGTGCCAACGGATTTTTTCACGTTTCAGACCTCGGCTCCTATTATGTTACTAAGCAGTATATATAGTTCCAACTATTTTTGTGGATAGATTTTGACCAGCTTTTTTCAATCATTAGTTCGAATTTCACATAACGCGTACGATTTACAGTTTGAAATTTGATTTCGCAGTTTACTGGGTTTTACTTCCGATGTGTTGCGTGTAACCTTCTACCGCAGTTATAGGTGAGATTGTTGACGTTTCACCGCAGCTGTTCGTGTGTGTTACTAAGCACTATAAAGAGTCCCACTATTTAAAAGAAAACAGTAATACACTTCTCTTACAGGGGAAATATGTTTTTAATGAATTGCAAATAGAATTTAAGAAAGAAATGCGAGAACAATGTGAATCTTCTTGCATCTTATTCGTTCAAAGCTTAACATTGTGGTTCCACCTTTTGAGCATTCTCCCACCTCATCTTAACTATTTATTTATTTTATCTTTATGAAATCCAGATCCCCTAACAACCTCAATGGAACATGACCGACAGTCAAGAAACTCATGTCAGATATCATCGTAGTTACTATCATTATTTCCCATGCTGCTGTGTTCCGTAATAATGCCAATTACTCCATGAAAACACGATAGACAAACGACGATGATTAAATTATTTCAAATTTCTGATATTCACAGTCAACAGCAAAGACTGTCGGTTTGAGCAAATTTTGCCAGCGCAAGTATATATATATATATATTTCTTTTTGCATTTTCTTAAATTCCTTTCCTTTGACGACTGGAATATATTTTAATTAAATGTTTCCGTGCATTATATCGTATTCATACTTTCGGGAAATCACGGACAACCTTGTCCCAGAAGCCGATTTATATATTTTTGTTAAACCCGGGCAATGCCTTGTACCTTTGCTAGTATGGAATTAACGCAGGTACAGGTAACAAAACAAACATACTGGCTATTTCATGTTCACAGATAAATAAAGCTTCTGCATAGTCTTGTTTTTACTTCTTCAGCCAAAATTATACTTTACAAAGAGCGAAGGTGACATTAAATTCGTTTGATAAGAGAGGGAGAGAGAGGGAGACAGAGAGAAATGCGTAGATCAATAGATAGATAGAGAGAAAGAAAAAAAGAAGTAGGTTGAGAGAGAAAAGGAAGAGATAGGTAGGGAGACATAGATAGAGAGAGAAAGAGATAGATAGATAGATAGATATATATATATATATATAGAGAGAGACAGGGTCCTCTTTACATTAACGTCTCATACTTCTTCACAACCAGTGTGTGTTTTTATATGAATAGAAAATGATGTTTTTACAGAATTAAAAACACAGCAGATAACATAATTAATAAGTTGAGCATGCTTATTTACATTTTATACACCATCATTACTCAGATATAAATTTCTTGTATTACATAAACGAAATATAATTGATTGCACCATAGCCTGTCAGTTTTTGTAGTTAATGTCAGTATTTGTTGCGTTTTAATGTGTGAAGTGCCTGACACGTAAAAAAAAAAAGAGAGAAAAAAGAAAAAAAGTCACTTACTTTCGCCAAGATAAATAGGCTTTTTTTTCATCAGGCAAAAACACCTTGATCTTCCAATGAGAAAAATCTGTTCTTTCTAATTCAATTCTGGAAAAAGAAATTGAAAGAGAAACTAAATTTACTTCTCGTGCTGTATAATAAACATTTCCAAAGACACTAAGTTTTCCTTTGAAAAACACGTAAAATTCTTTGTCTGTAATATTTTGGGAAACGTTAGGTTTATTGCGATAAACAATATGTAATATTACGAAATTTGTGCATCCACACACTTCCCCCACACACATGCATCGCATTTTCTCCTGCCACATAGGCAAAAGAAAATATGGGTAGCCGGAAATATGGAAAATATGGCAATAACAAAAAAATATGGCATAACAGGTAGCTGTTGTGGCTTTGACAAAACTTCAAAAACTTTACATTTTCGTGATACACGCATACCAGACTTCAGAAGGTATCAAGAACACAAAAAAAGAAAAACGATTTTTTTGTTGTTTATTTCTGATCAACGTATATTTTCTTCCACAACTGAGTTTGGCTGTTGCAAGATACGCATGATTGCTTCTGTGGGTTTTTCGAAGAGGAATTCTGAGCTTATAAACCCTCCACAAACGTTCTTCACACTGTAGATTAGAAATAGACAGAATGAATGGAGGTGCCTCAGTTCAAACGCATATGGAATGTTTCATTATCAGTTTCTTTAAGGATCGGTCCTACACAACCAGTTCCTCCTTTTCGTACAAGTCGCACGCACACATTATACAGAGGATAAGTCTAATGTTTGGCAATATTTGCATAAATTCATGTGCTACGGAGGGTATGTCACGTGTTTAAACTAGTTCAAGTCCCGTACTGCAGTCAGTCGAAAAAGAGATAAAGTGGTAGTCGTTGCTGTGTACAGCATTGCATATGGTCGTTCTGTCAATATATGCAATGGAAACGAATAAAAGATGAACAGCCACAATGGACTAACTGGGAACTTTTGCATTACGAGTTCGAACTCGGTCATAACGCTACTCAAGCAACACGAAACATTTGTCATGCGAAAGGGGAAGGTTCGGTGGACAACAGCACCGCAACCAGATGGCTCAAGAAATTTCGGTCAGGTGACAGAAACCTTGACGAACAGCCAAGGTCAGGTAGACCGTAAACAGTGGATTCGGAGGCCGTGCGCCAGGTCGTAGAGGCAAATCCGACAACTTGCACTCGGAGAAAATCAGGCGAGCTGGGCATATCACAGACCACCGTGGTTTGACACTTTCATGACCTCGGCAAGGTCTCCAGGAGCTGTCCTTTGTCCCTCACGAACTGACACCAGCCGAAGCAATCCGCAGTTTTTAAGTGTGCACGAAACACCTAGAAAACCCGCGCGATGTATGTTTCATCAAAATAATTGTTATGTGCGATGAAAAGTGGATCTACTTCCGTAGGCCTAACACAACGGCATTGGTTGAGCCCGGGCCAGATTACAGAATCTGTTGGCAAACGTGGCCGCTTCGAGCTCAAAGTGATGCTTTGCATCTGGTGGAATTTCGAGGGGATAATCAATTACGAATTTGTTCCAGACGGTCGGACCATCAACGCCAAACTCTACTCTGAACGGCTGGAGTGGATGTATGCCGTTTTGGAGGAGAAGTTCCCAGCACTGGTGAACAGAAAGCGCGCTCTCCTACAGCAGGACAACGCTCGGCCTCATACCGCGCGAACGACCAGGGCAAAACTCCAGGGACATGAGGGCATCGAACTGATTCCTCACCTGGCATTTAGTCTGGACCTTGCCCCGTAAGATTATTACTTGTGCCGGTCCATGGACCACTTCGTTCGCAGGCGGCACTTCAATAACCAGGAGAAGGTCGCTGCTGGGGTGAAGGATTTCTTCGCCTTGAAAGACAAGAACTGGTACCGCTGCGGATGTTAGCCATCTGTCTGCCAGTCGAAGAACTGGCAGACAGATGGCTAACGACCTATATTTTGAATGTAAGTCAGCTTTAGTCGTAAAGGTACGTATGAAGACATAACGTGATCCAAATGTTGCAAAACTTTCGACTTGCCCTCTGTACTTTTGAACCCCTAAACCGCCTTTCGTGCGGTAAGCACGGATTTTTGTCTTTTAGCTGGTGAACGGGCTTTTGGAACTACGCAGCACTGCTATTAATATCACACACATCTCCATTTATAGTGAATTACGTCCTACGCAGCATCACGTCATAGATACAACTTGTATAAATATGTTACTAAGGATATGACGAGATAATAGCATGATTATTTATAATTGGGTGCCACATAAACAATCGCTTCGTCCGTGACTTCGCAGCGGAATTGAAGTTCCATACCTGAAGTTTAATCAATTCGCACATAGATACTCAACCCCAAGCGTCAGCATTATAGTGATGTGGGCCCGTATGTGCGCCCTTTGTAAAATCCTACTAAATCGGCCTCTGCTTGACCGACAGATGCGAAACTTTGAACATTTGCAAATGGCAGGTACCCCCATGCCTCGTGTGCTTTGCAAGTCTCTACGTCAACTCCTTCCTCCTTTTACGATTTCTAGGTTGGGCAGTGCACACTGAAAGGGAGTTCACCTGTACATCTGAAAAGCATATATCCATTGATCGACTTTGAAGGACACTCAATTTTTGTACGCACTCTACTTGGCGCTATGGATAAAGGAGCGATTTATAAGATTTTTGCAAATCTGATAAATCCCTCCTTTTATCCATAACAGCAACGAGTGATATGTTTTCAGATAGCCTACAGCACACTTTATATACCCTCCAAGCCAGCTCACGGCACGTGCCTTCTTTCATTGACTACGCACTGTTGATCTGAAAAGTAGGAGGTGGTCACAATAATCTGACTCGACTGTGTATATACACTGAAGAGCAATTGAATTACAGACAGCTGGCGTTATGCAAATCTGGCGCTGTGGGCGGACCTGTAAACGGAAACGACATGACGTATGCAGCGATCCGACAATATAAGGAGTGATGCGACGGGAAACAGTAAGAGTCAGACGCAGTATGGGTAAGACGAAGGATCTAAGCGTATTTTGATCGTGGGAAAATTGTCAGTGACCAACGAATGTGTCACTTCATCTCGGAAGTCGTGCAGGCACTGGGATTTCCACGAGCCACTGTGTCACGGGTGGACCATGAGTACATCGAATTCGGTAAAGTCATCCCTGCAAGGGCCAACTGCCGTGGACAACAGCGTGTGGACGAGCGAGGTCATCGTCGGCTAGCTCGCATTGTAACAGCGGAAAGACCGGCCACAGTGCAGGAAATCACTCTGCAATTTAACGCTGGTGCACAAAAACGTGTAAGCAGCCACACCATCCAGAACCATCTCTTCGCTATGGGGTACGGAAGCCATCGTCCCACGAGGGTACCGCTGCTGACCGCACATCACAGAGTGCAAAGATTAGCATGGGCGCGGGAACATCGCTACTAGACCCTAGATATGTGGAAAAATGTTGCCCGGACTGATGAGTCGAGATTCACGTTGGTACATGCGGATGGCAGGATACGAGTACCGCGCAAACCACATGAAGCGATGGATCCTTCTTGCCAGCAGGGTACTCTTCAAGCTGGTGGGGGTGAAATGGGACCCCTGGTACGTGTGACATCGTCCTTCACAGGTCAACGTTACCGGGATATCCTGGACGACCATTTGCTCCCGTTGGTGCGTCTTCAACATCCCACTAGGGACCTCATCCTGCAACAAGAAAATGCACCGAATGGTATCCGAGTGGTTGGATGAACACTCCACCATCGTGACCTCGCTTCATTGGCCAGCTAAATCACCTGACCTCAATCGAATCGAGCACATCTGGTACGCCATCGAGAGAGATGTTCGAGGCTCTGACCCGCTCCATCAAATCTTCGTTAACCGAGGGAGCTTGTTCAGAGGTCGT
Source organism: Macrothele yani (assembly GCA_039090855.1). NCBI lineage: Eukaryota > Metazoa > Arthropoda > Arachnida > Araneae > Macrothelidae > Macrothele > Macrothele yani. Next base: position 139,787,734 of record CM077027.1, on the reverse strand, counting down.
GGATCCGTATGGCTTCCTAATGCTTCCGGTGTCTTGTCGAGTCCATGCCGAGACGAATCGCCGCCGTCATCACGGCGAAAGGTGGTGCAACACGTTACTGGACAGGTATTTCTAATTCAATTGCTCTTCAGTGTATACAGTATATGGGTCTATGTACAGGGTTCAAAGGAAAGTCCTTATTCAGTGCAATAACTGCGGCAGGAAGAGTCCGAGTGGTACACAAGTTAGGTCTATGTATAAGAAAGAGACCGATCGAATGAGAGAGATTAGAGCGCCCCTAGCGGCAAAGATATGAAGTTAGGTAATCTAAGTCGCGAACAACGCGAGATAGAAACAAAATTCCAATTCCAAAAATGCTCTTAACATGGTGCGCACAAATTATGTACATACACGGGTCAAAATGCTGTTAATTCGAAATCGGTAAAGCGGGTGAAACAGACACAGAAACAATGATACGAGACAGAAGCAGTACATGCTCATTTATAATACTGAACAATGCTTACAGGAGATGTACCTACTTACTGGCACAACTCACATCTTCACGAAGTTAATGTTGAGCCGGTTCGAAGTGGCCAACTTCGGCTACAATGCACATTCCAAAGCTTGTAAGAATAACTTCTCGTACACTATCTAGCATGGCAGGTGTCACTGTGTTACACAATGCGGTGTCGTAAATCTTCCAGACTAATAGGTTCTGTGGCATATGCATATTCCTTCAAGTAACCCCACAGGAATGAGTACAAACGTGCGAAGTCCGGTGACCGCGGAGGCTATGCCATCGTACCGCCATAACCAATTATCTGGTGTCTGAATGTTTCAGCCAGGAAACTCCGTACGTTGGCTGCCATGTGAGTTGGTGCACCATCATGTTGGTACCACATGCGCAGCAAATCGATGAGGGCAAGATCATTCAGAAAGTCATACATCGGACCCCGTAAGAGCTGAATGTACCACTGACCTGTTAATGTCCCATCATAGAATATGGGTATAACTAGTGTTTTTCGCCAAATACCGCTCCAAACGTTAGTTACCCAAAGTCATTGATGTCGAGCAGCTCGTCCCATAGATGGGCTGCTCAGAGCCCAGTAATGGGTGTCATGCCGATTGACAATTCCGTCCCGTGCAAAACGGGACTCATCTGTCCACAAGATATCTGCCAAGAAGTCTGGATTAACCTCCAACGTGTTATGTACAAAGTTGCAGAAATGGAAACGCTTTGTCTGGTCTCCATCCATCAAACCTTGCACTAGCTGAACGTGGTACGGGTGAGCTCCATGCTCGTTAGTGATTTGCCAAACACGTTGTGCTGTTAATCCGCATGTTTCGGCGACTGCTGTGGTGCTAATGTTGGGACTGGCAAGGACATATCCCAGGACAGCTTCAGGATGCAATGCAACACCCGAACTCGTAGGTCTGCCCGATCACGGAAGTGCCTATAATTTTCCCTTCTCTCGGAGGCGGCGACCACAGTTGTTAATAGTCGCTGCAGTTGGATTTTGACCAGTCGGAAAACGCTCGGCATACCGCCTTGCAGTTTCGGGAACATTGTGATGACATTCGCCATAAAGAAAGACCATTTCACAGTACTTAGCGTTCGAGTAGCTCGCCATGAGTGTTTGCAACGTGCACGTTGACTGACGTTAAAATCCCCAGCCTCGGTATTTTATCTCACCGACCAGTTTCTACGTCACTATCAATATTTACATAGGCATTTGAATCGTTCTCCATTGTGGGCAGGTATTTTGCATTGCCTACCCATCCAGGGACTGCGTGTACTTTATCAGCATTTTGATCCGTCCATGAACATAATTCGTGCGCACCATATTTCGTTTCCTACTAATTAGACGATGCGCTGCAACTTTGTAATTGGAATTTTGTTTCTATCTCGCATTGTTCACGAGTTAGGTTTCCTAACTTCTTACCTTTGCCGCTAGGTGCGCTCCAATCGCTTTCACTCGATCGATCATCGTCCTTTTTTTATACATAGACCTAACTTGTGTACCACTTGAACTCTTCCTTCCGCAGTTATTGCCCTGAATAAGGACTTTCCTTTGAACCCGGTATATGCATTTCGTGAACATTTCTATTAGAATGAAACTAGCGGGAGTTAGGAACTGTCTATCAGAATTGGTGGATGCTATCATGTTCCTTTGCATAAAGGTAAATGTGATCTCACCGAATGCAAGACTATGCGTGGTATCAATCTGGTGAGTATGTCAGGGAAAGTATTAGGAAATGTCATTATCTACACTCCTGGCCACCCAAAATGCAACACCAAGAAGGATATGAGATAGCAAAGCCAGATTTACTAGACACATAACAACAGATACAAAGATGAAACGGTTGAGCTCACAGGCCCGCGCGACTTGCGGAACACGCAGACATCAATATTTCGTGTGGCCCCCATGGCTGGCAATAGCTGCCGCTACACGCAGCGGCATCGAACGAAAGGGGCTTTGGAAGTGGGCTTGGAGTATGTCTGTCCAGGCTGCTTCCACACGTTGCCACAGTTCAAAAGGCGTAGCCGCGGATGGTGCTTGCTGGGCCACTCGGTTTGCCGATCAGCGACCAGACGTATTCGATGGGCGACATATCGGGAGAACAGGTGGGCAACGGCAGCAGTGACACCTGGTGGGCCGTGAGGAATTGTTGCACGATTCGTGCCACGTGCTGGCGCGCATTGTCCTGTAGAAACGTAGAAACGTGGCCGCTGGCTGGTTCTGCAGGTTAGGGAGGACTACAGGCTACAAAACGACGGAGTTGTAGCGGTTGCTGTTGAGTGTACCGGCGATGCGTACCAGAGGGGTGCGGGTGTCGTATCCAATTGCGCCCCAAACTATAACGCCAGGCGACGGACCGGTATGGCGATGCATAATGCAGGCGTCATACAGTGTCTCGCCGCGGTGCCGCCACACGCGAATCCGATCATCGTGGTGTTGCAGGCAGAAGCGGGATTCGTCGGAGAAGACAATGTCGTGCCATTCCGTAGTCCAGGTGCAACGGCCCACTGCCGCCGCACTCGCCGGTGGTGTAACGTCAATGGTAATCGGAGCAATGGGCGCGGTGCGACGAGACGACGTGGAACGGTACGTGCTAACACAGGTTTTTGCGCAACAGACCCTAATACCTGCGCTAACGTTCGTGATGTGGCGGTGCGATCCGTCAATGCCCGCCGCACAACATGCCAGTCCTCTCGTTCGGTGGTGTACCGCGACTGCGGCAATCGCTCACGTCGGTCCGTCCGTCCCTCCAGCCCCCACCGAATCCATACTTGCCTCACTGTGGCTGGATGTCGTCCCACACGGGCGCAGATATCTCGGTACGATAAACCGCTGTCGCGATAAGCTTCTATTCATCCTCTGTCGAACTCCGAAACGTGCTGGAATGACTTCCGTATTCTGCGACGCGACATCAGGAAGCTTCCCACGCACAGGTCCGGCAACACAACACACTTCCGCTACTTACACCACGCCTTCTGTGCACCCTTCTTATAGTGCTTCTCGGTGGCGTGCCGGGCGCACATGATTTGCATATGCCCTGCAATGCTAATCGTTTGCATGTCCTCTAGCGGGTGACGCATGCTGCGAATTTCAGGCCAATCGGATGCTTACTTCTTGGTGTTGCATTTTGAGTGGCCAGCAGTGTATATGTTACAAGGTAAATCAGAGGGGGTGTGGAATGCACAGAGCGGTTTTTAACCTGTTAAGGGCTGCGCTTTCCAAATTTCCGCATTACGTATGATGACTGAAAATTATTTGCATGTTGGTCAGAAAGTTTTGTCTGCCTTTATAGATTTAGAGAACGCTCATGACGGAGTAAACAGAGTACTTCTCTGAAAGGTCTTGAATAATTATGTATCAGCAAAGGCCATGTATGCTGGCAGTACAACATGCAATGGCCTTGCAAATTTGTGCAAGGTCATGAAGCAGCATGCAAATTTGTGTAATGTCGTGAGGGTGTTTAATATATTTAGTGCATGTGTGCGTGATGTCAAAATAGGCAACGATAATTTGTGTTGCAATAATGGAACTTACACCTTATATAACGAAGTAAATTTCTCCGTCATTTCTGTTCACGCCAGTATTCGAACCCGGATCCCCTCATTCCGGAATAAGTTGCTCTACCAATTGAGCTACGTGGACGTTTTATTCTGATTCCTATCTGCCTTTATGTCGTGTGCGTCCTTCTGGCAAGTACGTCACATCTGCTGGTACGTTACATCATCTCCCCCCTTTTTTTTTTTGTCGAAGTGCTGGAGAAGGGATTCTCGTATTTTACCTATCTCGCGGTGTGGAAATAACATCACACCAATGCGAGATTTTGAATGGTCGGGTCATCCGGATAGTTCGGGCGCCATTATAACGAAGTAAATTTCTCCGTCATTTTTATCCGCGCCAGGATTCGAACCCGTGTCCCCTCATTCCGGAATAAGTTGCTCTTCCAATTGAACTACGCGGACGTTTTATTCTGATTCCCATCTGCCTTTTATGTCGTGTGCGTCCTTCGGGCAGGTACGTCACATCTCCTGGTACGTTACACTTAGTATTATACAACTTGAAATATTTAATCCGTATTGAATGGTGTAACAATTTATTAAACATACAACGACTAAGGCCGCCCCGGTGGCGCAGTGGTCTAAGGCGTTGGCCTCTGATCATTCGGCCGAAGGGGTCCGGGTTCGAATCCCGGTGAGGCATGGATGTTGTGTTTGTCTTACGGCACTGGCTCTCTCCCTTCCCTGGAACCAGTGACCCTAAATTAGGGACGGGCGACTGCTTATAGCCCATTGAGTTGCTCACGGTGGTCGTTAAACCTCTAATCAAAAAAAAAAAAAAAAAAAAAACAACGACTAAGTGCCGAGCTTTCACACTCTGAACGGGACTCTTTCTCAAATCCAGTGAGTACAAGAATATTTAAAGAACAACGATAATTTGAAATTTTGGAGCGCGTATCTATTACGTGTCTAGGTGATATTTCGTCACGCGGAAGGCTGCGTTTAAGATTCTACTGAAATAGAACATTAAGGGGAAAAGGAGAGAGAATGTCTGAAAGGTGGGTCACGGGACACCGCCTTCCGCGTGACGCAATATCAGCTAGACACGTAATAGATACGCGCTCCAAAATTTTAAATTATCGTTGTTCTTTAAATATTCTTGTGCTCACTGGCCTTGAGAAAGCCTCCCGTTCGGATTGTGAAAGCTCGGCACTTAGTCGTTGTATGTTTATTAAATTGTTACACCATTCAATACGGATTAAATATTTCAAGTTGTATAATGGTTTGTGTATTGGTATAACCAATGTGCGCAGATTGTTGTGTGACCTCTTGGCCGCGAGTAAAATTGAATTGGCCGCCCCGGTGGCGCAGTGGTCTAAGGCGCTGGCCTCTGATCATTTGTCCGTAAGGGGTCCGGGTTCGAATCCCGGTCAGGCATGGGTGTTGTGTTTGTCTTACGGCACTGGCTCTCTCCCTTCCCTGGAACCAGTGACCCTAAATTAGGGACGGGAGACTGTTTATATCCCATTGAGTTGCTCACGGTGGTCGTTAAACCTCCAATCAAAAAAAAAAAAAAAAAAAAAATTGAATTGCAAAATATGTTGTCCCAGACATACGAAGCTTGTATGAAATTTAAACTGAGTGTAAATAAAAGAAAAACCGAAGTTATTTTGAGCAAGGAACTGTTAGTACTGAATGTATTATCAATCAGTGTTAATATTGCCGCATGCAGTTGCGGAACAGCATCCTCTGAATTGTCCGGTCATGGGTATAAAGAGCTGGCTCAAACGAGATGTCGCAACCATGCAAGACTGTTTGGGCAATCCTGCAAGAAGATCGATGAATGACGTGTGAAGATATAGCGGCGTTAATTAATATTTCAAAAACGTCGGCATTCCGCATTATACGGGAGAAATAAATTACTTCTGCATCGAGTGTGTGTCTCCCAGATGGGTACCTGATCACCTGACGGCAGAACAATTGTTAGCCAGAGTTCAGGTGTGTCATGAGTGGAAACAAATGATTGCAAAGGATCCGAACTTTCTAAACATAGTAATAACTGCCGATGAAACATGGGTCCACTATTTCGACCCCCTCACGAAGCGCGCAACGAGTGTCTGTAAACACCCAGACTCGCCTCCTCCGAAAAAGGTCCACCAAACCAAATCAGCTAGGAAGGTGATGATGGTAATGCTCTTTGATCATAAAGGTGTAGTCTACCAGCATGCTATTCCCCCACAAATTATTGTCCATTCTGAGTATTAAATTTCAGTCTTCAGATCAGATCAGATGAAGAGAATTTTAGGAAGGGAGTGTCTGACCCCAGGTCTTAAATAACCCTTAAAAATAGGAAACTAGGAGATTTGGGCTAGAGCCCCCGATAAGAAAGTGACACGGAAGCGAAGTAGAAAGGGGGAGGAAGACGCCCTTTCTTATTACCGGGGGCCAGTACCCGGGATATTTAGTGGATCGAGCGCCTGGGATCGAACCTGAGGTCCTTTTCCGTGGCAGTCACAAACGTTGCCAACTAGGCCACCCGCGGCCCCATTTCAGTCTTGAAGCGTCTGCGTCGACACATATCGATTAAATGACCGGAACTGGTGCGCAAGTGGACCCTACACCAAGATAACGTCCGCCCACACGTGGCTGCTTGTGTTTAACAGTTTCTTACGAAATGCAGTATTGAAATCATGCAACAGCCTGCCTACAGTCCAGATCTCGTCCCGTGCGATTTCTGGTTGTTTCCAACACTGAAGGAGAAGCATCGTGGCGCAACATTCAACACAGACGTTGACGTTATTCAAGCTGTACAAGGGTCGCTAAAGCAGCTTCCACAAAATGCCTTCGCTACATGCTTTGAAAAGTGGACTGAAAAATGGGACTGTTGCATATCATCCGAGGGAAAATACTTTGAGAAAGAATAACATATATTTTGCTGTACCTATATTTCTTCATTTTGTGTGATTCTACTCTCAGTTTTTATAGAACAGTCGTATAATTAAATCAAGTCGAAATTGTACTCAAACATGTCACACTAACTTTGGTATAAAATTTAGCATTTAAGTATGCAGCAATCTTCTTGAGCTGCCATTTTAACGGTTTATCTCGCCTTCACAGTGAGAGATTCGATGTGTTGCCTTGCGTTTGTATCATTAGGGTATCACCCGCCAAATCCTTTTTAGCACGTCTTTTGTAGAAAAAGATCGTGCTTATGTTATCGGTTTGTCCGTCTGCAGACACCATATATCTGCAAATACTTGTCCGATTTGAAAAATTCTTTTTGCGTTGGAAAGCTCGAAATGCGTGAATGAGGATACTTTATTTCGTTTTTTTTTACGATGTAAAATTTGGCCGCTAGAGGGCGTAAACGCAGATGATGTCGAATTAAAAATACATTTTATTACATATATTTGCTTCTACATATCCGATTGAAAAATGTCTTTTATCTTTCGATTCCGTTTATGTCGAAGAGCATTTTGAGTATAGTTACGTTTTCAAGTTACGCATAGAAATTCCGGTAGGGGGGGGTAAAAGTAAATTACGTCTTCTGGATATCTCTTCTTCTGAAACTCCGATTTGAAACATTTTTTCTTCAGAGGATACAGCTCTTGATGTGAAATCTTTTGGGTATAATGTCTAATTTCTGGTAAAGAATGTTTGGCCACCAGGGAGCGTAAGTGTTAATTTTTGCTTCTGACGTATTTGCCTTAAAATCTGAGCTTCTAAAATCTTGATTGAAAAAATTCCTTCTTAGGCCAATACTACTCACGTCGACAAACATTTTCGGAATGTTTTCTTCTTAAAATATTGCATAGTTTCTCCGCCAGGGGGCGTAGATGTATATCTTATATTTGTCAATATCTCTGCTTCTAATGGTCTGATTTGAAAAATTCTTTCTTTATTAGATAAAGTTCCCAGTGGGACATGTTTTCCATATAATTTCAAAATTTTGAAGTAATTCATAGACTTTCTACTAGGGGGCGTGAACGTAAATTGCGTTTATCTCGATATCTCTGCTTCTAAAACTCCGATTTGAAAAATTATTTCTGCACCGGATACAGCTCTTAATGGGAAATCCTTTTCATATCATTTCTAATTTTTGGTAAAAAATGGTTTGGCCACCAGGGGGTGTGAGCCTTTATTTCTGCTTTTGGTGTATTAGGTGTGCAACTCAATTGTCGGCCCCTAACCACAAGAGATCATAGAACGTCGGCAAATGGAAATAGCTGCGTGCGATAATGGCTAATTGCAGTACCACCCAACAGCTTTCCAAGCAACCGTAACCGCTCACAGCTTTAGTGACAGAAGGGACGAAAGTTGACGAAGAAAGCAATGTCGTTCGAGAAGCAACATGTGAGGCACTGCCTCCTGTTCGCGTTTCAGCTGAAAAAAGTGCCGCGGAAGCCCAGCAAATGATCTGTGCTTGTTTGGGTGAAGGCACTGTGTCCAACGGTACGTTTTAGAAGTGGTTCCAGCGGTTTAAGCAGGGACATTTCGATCTCCGTGATGCAGAACGTCCGGGACATCCACAGAAAGTTGACGATGAGGAACTGGAAGAACTGTCGGACGGGGATCCCTGTCGCACACAGTCAGAGCTAGCCCAGGAACTCGAAGTAACACGGCAAGCCATTACAAAGCGCCTGCACAAGCTTGGACGGATTCACAAGGAGGACCGTTGGGCGCCCCACCAACTCACAGCTGCGAACAAGTCTAGGCGCTACGATGTTGCTGTTCCTTGCTCTCCAAATTCAAGAAGAAGGATTTCTTCCACAAGATTTTGACCTGTGATGAGAAGTGGATCCCCTAAGATAATCCTAAGTGGCACAAATCGTGGGTTTATCCAGGTCAGCCTACCACCAGTACCGCCAAACCGAATATCCATGCCAGGAAGTTGTTGCTGTGCATATGTTGGGATCAGCGCTGTGTCTTACACTATGAGTTGCTCAAACCTGGTGAAACGGTCAAGTCTGAGAGTTATTGTCAGCAACTCATTCGTGTGAGTGACGCACTGGAGGCGAAAAGGCCATACACCGGCAAAACGACTTTAAACACGATCACCGACCTGGGATGGCAGATTTTGTCCCATCCGGCGTATTCTCCCGACTTCGCCCAGTTGGAATATCACCTCTTTCGCTCCCTGCAACATCATCTGAATGATACGCACTTCACTTACGTCGAGGAGGTGGTCCACAAAAGTATTGATGACTTTATCAACTCGAAACAGCCCTGTTTTTTCCGCATTGGTATTCGGCAGCTCCCTGACCGATGGCTCAAATGTATGCAACACGACGGGGATTATTTCTTGATTAGGTACGTATTCAATTTGCTTTAATTTGCTGTCAACGTGTCGTGCCTGTAGCCGAGAATTAAGTGGCACACCTAATACACTGCCCGACAATTACTAAGGACGGATGACAATAGCAACGATAGCAACCATAAAATGGAAGGCAGGAAAATGTGGAAATTAGCATAAGGATACATTAAGACGTGTTGTGCAAATTTTGGATTGCGGAACTTATTCGTGGCGTCATAGCGCTGATAAGAGATATAAAGGATTTGACGCGTATTGACCGTTGTTGTTCAAACGCAAAGTTGAAAGGGAAATAATCAATTGACGAACTTGCAATTTTCAGTATGTCTTCCCGACATCACCTAGATGATTTTACGCGTGGCCGTATTATTGGCAAGATTGAAGAAGGGCGAAAAATAACAGATGTTGCCAGGGAGTTCGACGTCAGCCACAGTGTTGTTTCAAGGCTTTGGAAATCATTTCAAACCAATGGAGAGTGTAGCAAACTTCACGGGGGAGGTCGTGTTCGCAGTACGACACCTGCAGAAGATCGGTACATAGTGCTATCAACAAAAAGACACCGGCGCAGCACAGCTAGTGAGGTAGCAAATCAGTTTTATGGCTGCTACTGGCAAGCGGATCTCCCGAAAAACTGTCGCCAGACGTTTGCATGAAGGAGGACTATACGCCCGCCGTCCTGTTGTGTACATCCCATTGTCCAGACGTCACCGTACCGCCCGTTTGCAATGGTGCCATCAACATCGCAATTGGACTGATAACGACTGGTCTGCTGTCCTCTTCTCAGGTGAGAGTAGATACCGTCTATCGTCTGATTGTCGACGAAAACTGATCTGGCGTGATAGTGGTACTGCATATTGTCCAGCAAACATACAGGAAAGGGACGGATATCCGACATGTAGTGTCATGGTATGGGCTGGCATCATGATCAATGGCCGTACGTCCCTCTATGTGCTTCCAACTGGGACTATGACTGGCCAACGATACATTAATGATGTTCTGCTACCTCATGTTCGCATGTTCCGTGGTGCTGTCGGTGATAGATTCATTTTCAATGACGACAACGCAACATGTCATCGAACAGTCGCTGTCCAGGAGTGTCTTGAGAGCGAGGATATTCAACGCCTCGTATGGCCAGCAGGTTCTCCAGATCTGAATCCCACTGAAAATGTGTGGGATGCTTTGGGGAGGAGTTTTTCTGGTCGCCAATGCCCTCCAATAAACAAGGACACACTCATCCGTGCACTGACAGAGGAATGGGATAAATTACCGCAACAGCCGCTTGATCCGCTCGATAATGTTGTGCAAAGCATGACACGACGTGTGGAATCTTGCATCACCCTCCATGGTGGCCATATCTCGTATTGACATCTTACGCCGGAAAGCCTGCGGACGGTAATTGCATTTTTTTCACGTTTACGTATTCTGCACAAAATGGCCTGTTTGTCCTTTGAACACGTTCCAAAGCCTTCTGGATTTCAGAGCACAATAAATTGTCTTTCTTGTAATGTCCTGGCATTCTGACATTATTTTATTTCACTTGGCATCCAACCACACTTACTTTTTTATGCGCTATATAGCCGTTTATGATCCGTCCTTAGCAATTGTCCAGCAGTGTATTTGCAGCAAAACCTGAGCTTCTAAAATCTCGATAGAAAAAAATTCGTTTGTGGACCGATACTACTCTTCCCGACAGACGTTCTAGGAATATTTTCTTCTTAAATTAATGCATGGTTTTCACACCAGGGGCGTAGATATATATCGCTTTTTTGTCAATATCTCTACTTCTATGAGACCGGTTTGAAAAATTCATATTTTGTTGCATAGTGTTTCTGATGCGAAATGTTTTTCATATAAATTTAAAAATTTCAAATAAATCATAAACTTTCCGCTAGGGGGCGCAAACGTAAATTGTGTTTTCCCGGATATCTCTGCTTCTAAAACTCCGATTTGAAAAATTCTTCCTGTACCGCATACAGCTCGTAATGGAAAATGTTTTTCATATAATTTCTAATATTTGGTAAAGAATGGTTTAACTACCAGGGAGTATAAGTGTTAATTTCTACTTCTGGTGCATATGCAACAAAATCTGAGCTCCTGAAAACTCGACTGAAACTTTTTCTCTTGGAATGATACCTCTCACATCGGAAAACGTTTTGAGAATACTTTCTTGCTAAAACAATGCATGGTTTTATATTTGTCCATGTCTCTGATTCGAAGAGTCCGATTTGAAAAATTCTTTCTTTGTTGGAGAGCGTTTCCGCTTCCAAATGTGTCTCATATTAATTAAACATTTTCTTAACTCACAGTCTGCAACTGTAGAGCGTAAGTCCACCATTCCGTTTACAGCAGTATCTGCGGGATTAAAAACCTTATTGAAAAACTTCTTTTTCTTCACAGTCAGATACCACTTTTTTCCAGACTGGTTCCATTGACTTTGTATAGCTTTGATAAATTTAATTTGAGTCAGAACGGATTCAAAAGACGTGCTCATCACACCCGAGAATTCGGTGTCATGTTTCTTGTTTTATTTATGTTTCGCTTGCAAAATCAATAAACTGTCCGTGAGACGCAACCATAAACACTAATAAGAAAAATAATTTTTGAAAATCTTTGGAATTCTGGCAGAAAGCAAGATTTTGCATTGGTAAATACACTCACAAATTGGGGACAACACAAAATCGAGGGAATATGAACACCCATTATGTATGGCTTTTATCGATTATGAAAAGGCCTTTGATAATGTGAAACCATCAGCCGTTACGACGGCTTTAAAATTCTGAAGTACTGAAGATACATGCATTATTAATAACATTTATGAAAATGCAAGTGCATAGGTTCGGGTATTTGAGGACACGCCACCAATGAAAATTGGAAAGAGAGTGAAACAAGATGACACCGTATCTTCCGAATTCTTTAATGTCACATTGAAAAATGTTTTCCAATCACTAAACTGGGAAAACAAGGAAAACAATTTCCCACTGAACTGGGAAAACACTGAACTGGGAAAACAAGGTCCTCAGGTTCGAACCTCTTACAGAGATGGTGTGATTTACTAACAATCGCTGAATATCGGACGACCACGTTAAGTGACGGCCCCCAGGCTGGACCCACTGGTTAAATGGGTATCCTTTCCTATGGCCCCCCTGAAATTCTCTTACCCCTCTGTGTGCAACATCGTACTTGTACGGTGGCGCCATCTACTGTACTCAAATCTCACTACAAACTGTTCTGTCAAAGTCGCTAGCCTTGCTCTCATTCCATCCGTTTCTGTGTCCTGCCCAAAAGGCGATCTCGCTGTAGGTGGTTGGGACCTAAACTCTACTCACTGTGGACGGAAGTCCTACAAGAAAATGACAAATATTGTGGACTTCTGCAGCTTGTGTCCTGTTACCGGACGTAAGATGAAGAAAATAATCGGCGTATAAAACTTGGTTGGAGTGCTTTTGGAAGAAATAGTAAAATTTTTAAGAGCAACATGCCGTTATGTCTTAAAAGAAAAGGGTTTAATTAATGTATCCTTCCAGTGCTTACAAACGGAGCAGAGACGTGGATCTTAACTAAAGAAGACATACAAAAACTTCAGTTAACTCAAAAAAGCATGGAGAGATGCATGCTTGGTGTAACTAGGAAAGATAAGAATAGAAACCCGTGGATTAGGAAAATGACAAAAATGGAGAACGTAATGATCAGAGTAAAATCCTTGAAATCGCAATGGGCTGGACATATATTGCCTAAAAAACGGACCAGCGATGGACAACCGAAATTTTATACTGAATACCAAGGGACTGGGAAAGACTCAGAAGAAGACCACGTGGGAGGTGAGTGGATCAAATTCCAAAGTATGTTAGAGTGCCATGGATGAGACTGGCTCAAGACAGACTGTTGTGGAAGAAATTTGGGGAGACCTTCGTGCAGCAGTGGATTGATAATGGTTTGCAATGGTGAGGACTGCAATAGTATTTTGACAGAAGATCATTCAGTAATTTTCGAAGTGTTAGAAAAACAATTTAGGCTGAATATTAGTTATTAACACACTTCGGTTTGAAATTACGAATTTATCACAGAAAAACAACAAAAAAAAAGTTAACTTTTTTAGTCGATATGAGACTGAAATGTTTTGCTGTTATCTGAGTATCGAATATTTATCAGAATACAGCAGTACGTTATTTATTTCTGCTGAGTTCTACGAAAACTTGGGTTGATCAGGTTTAAAAATGGAAGGAACACACCTACGTACATTACTCTAATTTTACTTGCAATAAAGTCCTCAGTTGTTTATCGAATAATGGTAAACAAGATTAAGTTACATTAGGCTTTGCCATACAATTCCTTCTCAGTTGAAAACGTTATTATGAAAGAAGAACAGTTTTTTCTCTTCCAGGTCTGTAGTCTATTTTTGGGAGCCCTTCTTCTTTTCCATTGCAAATATTGAAGACTTTCAAGTCGGTGGATATGTGGAAGCGAATTTTGTTTTCTTAAGCAAAAACAAGTCACTTCATTAATTTTGAATGAAGCGAGAGAAAGCTTCTCGAGAAACGCAGCGAACCGTACCTTGTTGAAAACAAAACATTGAACTCCGCGAAAGAAGAAAATAACTCGTTCGATAAATATAAGAAGCAAAACATACACACACACACACACACATATATATATATATATATATATATATATTTCTAAGATGATGGGGAAGGCCCTGTTAAATTAATCTTTTGGGGAATAAAATGCCAGCGGAACTGTTCTTGATATGGTTATTATGAAATAAATTTTCAATATTTGAGGTGATTATATTTTAGGAAATTCTTGCGGAAAAGACGAAACTACGTAGGCATCATACATTGTATAAACCTTGAATATAAAATATGTCCTGTTTTACAATCTTAAAAGATTTAATATCGTTTATCTCTCAGTGTACGCGTTTGTTACATAGAAAAGCGTACATACACATAAGCAGTAGCAACAAAAAAAAATCTCAATCTGCTGCTGGATGAAGGTCTCCCCAATTGTCATCCATAATTCTCCGTATTGAGCAATTGCTTTCCATGCCACTCCGGAATGTTTTCGAATTTCATCCACCCGTCTAGCGTGTTGGTGTTTTTCTGGGTCTTTTCCCGTCTCTTGACATCCAATCTAGTACTTCATCTCTTTTGTCCAGTAACAAGTAATCCAACGGTGATCAGTTTTTATTAACAATCCAGTCGATTGATACCTGAGCGTCTTTGCTTTGATCATGATGCCATTCACTCTTGTCATTTTCCTGATCCACGAATTCCTCTTCCTGTCTTTCCTGGTTATTCCTGTTGTGAAAACACAAATTTGTCCGTGATCCCCGTCACTCCGGAATAAGTTGCTCTCCCAACTAAGCTACACGGACGGAATGTATCGCTGCAGATTTGTCGTCTTGATACGTGCTTTTGCTCTGTAGTACGCCACACTGTAACGTACTGTGCGAGATGATGTAGATGAAATACTGCCGGCATAGTTCAGTTGGAAGAACAGCAGCTCCGGAATAGGTAGACGTGGCTTAGAATTCCAACACCGGCGAAACTATTATATGTTACATTGGCGCCCGAACGAAATTGAATCTCCTCGCCGTTAGGTTTGAAAAATGTGCGTGATGAGCCTTGCACACAACGGACGTATACAATTAAATTAACTAGGACAAACCGCCAACGGTAACCGATAACTCGGGTACAATTGGTAAATTTTCAGCGAAGCTATTGCAAAATGTAAGCTCATTAAGTCGTCTAATATAACAAATTCTGAAAAACGAACGCGTAAAATTTATGACTTCCAGAACCAAAGGACGTAACATTCTAAAACAGAAATGCTTAAAATATATTATGAGCTACTTTCTTTCACGCACACTCAGATCGGGAACCACGTTTTTCATTTTGTATCGCGAAAGACAAACACACACGTGCACAAACTTCCTTTTATTAATATTATAGATTAAGCAAGAGTTGAGATAACAGACGAAGTCTTCTCATTTCATTTGGGGGCAGTCTAATGAGTACGTATACTTCGGAAAACTGATAACAATCAAATAACAGGGAGTCATGGAAGAAGTCAAAAGAAGAATAGGAATGGGATTGTCAGCTTTTGGAAAATTGAAGAAATTTTTAAATAGTAAAATAAAGCCTGAGAATAGAGAAAGTCTATTCAACCAATGTGTATTGACTGGTATGATATATGAAGCAGAAACCTGGCCAATCAGAAAAAGAAATAACATACAGAAAGCTAAAAAATTAAAAAAAACAGAAAGGAAGAATGGAAAGATGTCTGCTAAACATAAGACTCAAAATCAAAAATGAAGAACTTAGAGTTAAAAAAAAATTAGGTATTGGAGAAAACCTACTTCGGAAGAAATGGGCTCGAGACATTGCAAGGCTGAAGGACAATAGATGGACAAAAGTTAACTGGAGTGGCGGCCATATGAAGGTAAAAGATCAGCTGGAAGACCTAAAAGAAAATGTTCAGATTATATAAGGAAAACAGTTGGAATTCTTTGGCACCAACAAATTTAGAATAGAAGTAGATGGTGAGAATTGGGAGGTACCTATAATCAGAAGTGACTACAAAAAGGGTTAAAAGATGAAAAGAAAAGATGTTGATCTTGAAAAATTTCTTCTAAGTGCACTTCAGCGAAGTTTTATACTACCATTAAGTTTTTGTTCGGCGTGGCCCTTGCTTGCTATCAGTTGCCTAAAGTATATTTATGCACCAGTTATTTATAAATTTGTTCCATCAACCTCTGAATCTTCAGTTATTTTGAAGGTATTGTGCATCAATTTTGTTTTCTGTAAATTATCTTCAATACCACTTTTTTACTCTTGTCTATTAATTCCTGGATCGTACTCGGAAGCCCCGAGAGAGTACTTACAAAAACGAAACGAGAATGTTGGTTAACCATTTAACGGGCTGGAATGAATAAACTCGGAGTTAGCAAACTGGGCTGAAATCAGCTCGAAAGAATACCTTTCCTGTCTAAGTAGTGGGCCAATGCGGTTATAACGAGTGAACCTGCTTATCAGAAAGCGTTGCTTTTTTCTGAGTTTCGTGATACAAATTAATCATTGAGGGAGATATTTCACCCTATTCCTTCCCGATTGATTAGCTGATAAAAGGAGCTATAACAAGTAATTAATTAATAAGGAACTAAACACCAACTGTACTTATCGGAAACAGTGTGAAAACCGTATTTATCCAACTATGCTTATAAGAATAATCAAACGTTTGTTTAGATATTAACGAACATAAAAGAGACACAAAGGGTGGAAAAGTAACCACTGCCGTATCCAGAGAAGTCAAGTTCGCTGATCGTATGTTAAATGATGTAAAGAAATTAGCTTCCTACTGCACGCCCAAATCTACTGCCATTCGCGAAACCTTAAAGATCATTACCAAGTGCGAGGCTTACAACGATAGCGTCTCTCTAGAGTTGCCACACATTTGGAACCAATTCTTCAAATAATGTTGCATTTCTTCCCACGGTACCGCATACCCAACCTACATGACGCATTGGTTCTTCGAATGAATAATCACGTTTGTATTTATTCATCTATTGTCTAGTCAAGTCACTGCGTTCAAATTGCTGAGGTGTTCTATTATTCAGTTTGCAGTTTACCTTCCTTGAAAAGCTATCTGGATCATGTGCGAAAGCTTGGAAACTTTTATTTCTATTCTACGCCAACAAATTCCGTTTACTACTATAGTTATATTATTTTAAAGAATTATAACAATTACGACGAACCTATGAAAGGAGAGAAAAAGTGCTCCAGTCATTTGTTTTAACCCAGTGGCATCATGTACGAATCAGGGGGGATCAGCCTTTCCCCATCATGTCTTGGTCTTGGGTTTGCCGTAGCTTTCGTGAAACTAGGCCGCTATGGAGACATTTCTGTTTGCGGATGGGGATTGTTTGGGCAACATATGGTTCAGGTACATCGGCCACTTAAAGGTTTAAATGATCTTCATTAATTTTAATCTCTGTCTTCTCAATTCATCGACTGAGAGACACTCGGCAATTGGGCACTAAAGACCTCGTGAGATATGGTGACACCTTGTCTCACTCCCTTTTATTTCTGATACTTGCTGTGGCCTAGAGCATTCAGCATTTTCGCTTGCATTTTCCTAGAAGTTATCGATAATATTACGAGGGTCATAACAAAAATGCTGCACACGTTAATCTAAAAGGGAAGCGGATGATGCAATCGGGGAAACGATTGCGTTATGTCAAGGTCAGACTCTCAGCAACGCAGTGGTGTCAGAACGGCGCGCTATCATGTGGACGCCTGAGGTTTTGGAAATGGAAGAGTTCAGCTCCTCAGGTCGAGTCACGGCGTTATACCAGCGCTCGCACGTGAAAATAGAAACTCTGCGGTGGAAAACCTCGACACAGATCCACACGGCTTTGCAAGAAGTTTGTGGGGAAGGAACTCTTGATCGAAACACAATTTCTTGCTGGGCATCGCGCATTCGGGAGGGCCGAAGCAGCATCGAAGATGATCGCAGCTCAGGCCGACCTCAAACGGCGACAGACGAAACATCTGTCATCATTGTTGCAACGCTTCTCGAAGAGAATCTCCGTTTGACAGTCGAGAAAATTGCTCATCAGGCTAATTTGTCCACCATGTCTGTTCACTGGATTTTGACCGGGAAAAAGAAAAATCGTGGTGGGCTGGGTGCCCCATCAACTCACACCCGAGCAGAAGGCAGCCATAGTAAGCATCTCACAGTTTCACCTCCATAGGCTCGAAAGGGAGAGCTACACCTTCCTGAAATGAATTGTCACAACTGATGAGACTTGGACCCGTGATTTTGAGCTGGAACTGAAATCACAAGTAGCGGAATGGAGGCATCCAAGTTCCCCACGCCCCTCAAAGTATCGTCGGCAACAATCCAAAGTGACGTAAATGATTTTTGCGTATGATACCCAAGGCGTTGTGGTCGCTGGTCGAGTGCTAGTGGGGCAAAATGTCAACGCACAATATTATCGTGGCTTTCTAAGGACAAAGTTGAGACCGATTTTTTTTTGGTTGGAGGTTTAAGGAGCACCTTAAGCAACTCTATGGGATGTAAGCCGCCCCCCTCCCCTAATTTAGGGTCACTGGCTCCAGGGAAGGGAGAGAGCCAGTGCTTTAAGACAAACACAACATCCAAGCCTCACCGCGATTCGAACCCAGACCCCTTCCCGGACGAATGATCAGAAGCCATCGCTTAGACCACTGCGCCACTGAGGCGGTGACCAAAATTCGTAAAAATCACCCCAGCTTGTTGGAAGCGGAAGCGATTTTGCTGCATAACAACGCATCGTGTCATGGTGCAGCGTTGGTACGGGAACGTTTGCCGAAATATGGCTGGAAACTTTATCCCACCCACCATACAGCCCTGATCTCAACCCACCCGACTCTGATCTTTTTCCAAAGTTAAAAAATCGGCTCCGTGGCATAAATAGCTGGACGATCTGTCATTGGACGTGACCCGAGTAATATGACAGCTGAACAAAGATGGCGTATTACGGGGCATCCAGGACCTACCTCACCGCTGGCCAGCTGTCATTAGCAACTGACGGAGTACATTGAACGGCAATAAGGTAAGATTTCTCTATTACTTCACACTTTTCCCAAAAATGGACAGTGTGCAAAACTTGTGTTAGGACCCCCGTAAGGTATGCATCCACAAATATTTTATGAGATATATGCCAAAATCAAATGGATGGTCAAATGGAAGTCATCGCTCTTTCCACGTTTATAAGTGAGTCACGGAAAAATTCTCATCGGCCGCCACCGGGAATCGAACCCAGGGTCCTTCCAGTTACGCGCCGGACATGCTACCACTGCACCACAGCGGCCTTGAAAATCTCCAGACTCACAAAGGACAAACTTCCAAACCACATGACAGGTTGCTTCTTGAAGCCACGCACAATGCTGGGGATTCACCAAAGATGAACAGCAGCAACTGAACAAATAACTAGAAGGCGAATGAATGATAAATACACTCAATTAAATGTTCTGGGTCCACGCAAACTGTGTATTTATCAAATGGATGGACTTCGGCATGTATAGTTGCTCTTTATTACATTAAAAAAATATGCTTCCCTTTTAAGCAGAGAAAATTTTTCCCGACTTGGTACTAGCAGATTCTAATATAATTTACAGTAGTGAAATCGCAGGCTTGAGAAATAATTTACCGCAGCAACATAACGACGTTACCACATAATTCAATTTCCTATGGTTAAGAATCCAACATCATGCCATTATTCTCCGTAAGTAATGTCGATACATAGGCACGGTGTTGACGTTTCGAAGGCATATATTTTTCTAACTAATTTCTCGTTGCTAGGCGGTCATACTTAAACAATGAGGAAATTCTTTTTGACACCCAGCAAGCCATTTTTTTTCCTCTTTCAAAACAGATCAATTTCTCTTCCCAATGCTTTCAGGTTCTTGAATTTAGTAAGAACCGCTGCGTTAGATTCTACATAATTTTTCCATTGCAATATTATTTCGCAGGAGGGGTATCGAATATAATGGATCACTAACATTTCTGAATTGTGATTTTTTATCCTACATGATATGAGGATGCTATTGAACACATACACTTAAAAGCCAAAATTGCGCGGATTGTTTCAGTGAAAATATTATATGAAATAACAAACTACATGTCCCTATTTGTCTCAAGAATATATTTAATCTGTCATCTGTTGTCACACGGCTGTACCGAGTAGTCGCTTAAAACTATTGTATCCATTTTTTACGCTTTCCAACCGTAGGTTGAAGAAGCGTATATGCTCCAGCTTTTTCCGTCTGTCCGTCCGTCCGTCCGTCTGTCTATCCGCACGATAACTCGCGTAAACATGGTTCGATTTCGATGAAATTTTAGCATGTGATAGGGTGCCACCTGGGGACGAACCCTATTGAAAATGGACGAAATGGGGTCAAAGGTCACGACATAGGAGCAGGTTCCATTCCACTGCCCTTATGCGTCATAACGAGTGTAAATATGGTTCGATTTCAATGAAAATTTAGTATGTGGTAGGGGACCACCTGGGGACGAACCCTGTTGAAAATGGATGGAGTGAGGCCAAAGATGAGGACATAGGAGCAGCATGCATTCTATTGCCTTTATGTGTCATAACTTGCGTAAATATGGTTCGATTTCGATAAAACTTTAGTATGTCGTAGAGGGCCACCTGCGAACGCATCCTGTTGAAAATGGGTGAAGTGGGGTCAAAGGTCAGGACATAGGAGCGGGATGCATTCCATAACATCTTATTAAAGGAGCAATTCTTGTATATATGTAAATTTTATTTTGAAAACGGCTCTAAGGATTTTGATGAAAGTGGTTAACCTACCGTTTTCTAGTACTAGCAATCGATTTAGATTGATTTCGACTTTCGAAAAATTCGTTTAGTGGGTTAAATAACCACCCCGAGTTAACACGTTTTTAGTCTCATGGCTTCGTCCTATTAATGTTTCCCATTCTTAGAAATCTTATGACGTCACACTCTCGCGATCGACGTGCAATTGAGATGTTGCCGCGCGCGGCAACATCTCAATATTACGTCACGCGTTGTTCGTGGATATTCCGTCACGCGTTGTATTACGTCACGCGTTGTTCGTGGATCCTATTAAAGTTTAAAGACGCCACACTCTCACGACCATCTGCCTCGTTACGTCAAGTGCCGTGTGTGTATTACGCATTACTTTTATATCATCGAAATGTGGTCAAAGGTCGGGTCAGAGGAGCGAGATTTATTCTACAGATATTATCCTCATAACTTGAGTAATGATTTCTGGTATGTTGGAAAGCGTATCATAATCAATGGATTGCATGATTTTACAAACTTGTTTTTATACGCTGTCGTTAATGATTTTGATGCCGCCTCGGTGGCGCAGTGGTCTAAGCGATGGCTTCTGATCATTCGTCCCAAAGGGACCCGAAGAGGCATGAATGTTGTGTTTGTCTTACGGCACTAACTCTTTCCCTTCCCTGAAACCAGTGCATGGCCCTATATTAGGAATGGGCGACTGCTTGTTGCTCATGGTGGTCGTTAAAACTCCAATAAAAAATAATTTTGAAGTGACCTTCTAAAAATAAATCAGGTCTACTTCGAATTGAAACCCATTTATCTGCGCATGCGCACTTTCACTACTGCGAATAGTAGTTTAGTTTGTCATTAAGCTGTTATCATAGTCTAAATCTGCTTATTCGAGGGTTTTTTGAAAATTAACGGGAGCACACTTTTGTTCTCCACAATGTTGAATGCATTGGAGGAGAATAAACTAGCAAAAAGTATGCTATTTCCGGCATACATTGATAGCCACCATTGTAGGAAGTAACTACTATCGGGGTAAAGCTAACCTGATTACACTGTTAATTTTGTGAAAATTATTCACCGAAATCAAATCTCTTGTTTATCAGTATTTCTCCGCGGACTAATGGGGAGCCATAAGTCGAGCACTCTTCCCACTCAGGGTGACTGAAGCCGAGACAAAAGGAAACTTCCCGCGTTCTATTACGATATCTCCTCCCCCCCCACACCTTCTTAACCTTGGAGACCACCAGACAAACGATTTCTGGCAGAGTATTTTAAAACAGCAACGACGAAGAAAAGAGTAACCTCGGTGCAATGTCTGCCAGGCCATTATATCCCAGACTCCGGCTAATAATTGTCCTCTCCCAGTCGCAGTAAATATGCTGGAGTTAACAGTGGCGTAACTAGCACAACGTGTGTCCCCCGCAAGATTTACTTTAGCGCCCCTAAGCGCAGTAATTTCCCCAGGATTTCAAGACCGAGGGAGGATGTATTTTTCGTGGTGTGTGTGCGTGTGGTGACGCGGTAAGGAGTCAGGGAGAGTGTCTCGAAAAGTAATGCTGGTACCTAGAGCTCTGTAGTTTTAACGTTTTAAGTAATAGATTTAACAATAGATGTTGTCGGAAGAGTAACAGCTCCCGAAGAGAAAAAATAAATAAACTCCGAGCAGCTGTCAAAATTGTTTCTGATAGAGGGTGCTGTCGCCCCGTGGGAAAAGAGAACTCGAGTGTTTTGAACAATGGGATTCACTATGAAGAAAACGCCGGTTTTTTTTATGTTATGTATCTTTAGTATGTGTGCGGCCGACCATCTGTGTCATGTATTAAATGTAGGTTTGATGTTTATTATTGCCTCTTGAGTGATTCGTGTCAACTTCGGAGGAATGTGGATTAATTTGCTATTGTTAATTGATTTAACGATCTCAACACACGGCACCCAAGAACCGTCGTTAAAAATTTGAATGTAAGGTAAGAAGTACTTTTTCTTCAATACTGTGCATTCCTGATTGTTTTGAACAGCGACACGTTACAAATGTAATTGTTTTGTACAAAGCTGAAATAAATCACTTGAAGAAATCACCCTCTTGTACATGGCAGATCTGCGGCTGCTGTTAGTAAGCTTTGGCTCCTCTCGTGTACGTAATCCTAGGTGATTGACTGACTGTTTCCCGACATCCTCCACGGGGAATACCCATGTGGCCTGGCGCTTTCCCTCAGCAGCACAGAGAGAGGGCGATTGGAGAACGATCGTATTACAACTCAGAGATAAAGGGCTGAATAGCTACAATCTGTAGGACATCCAGTGCTTTAAAAGTGAAGCTTGACATTTATTTAGGCAAAACTATATGCAGCTTAGAAGAAAATATGAACCTTTGGGTTGATTATTTGTTTGTTGTCTTTGTGCGTGTTCGAATTTTTCAAAAAACTATAACTCGAAGCTCCGTGATTACCTGCGCCCCACCTGAGGCTGCGGGGGTGGTAGTTACGCAGCTGCGTGTTAACTGTGTAGCCTCTCTGAAGCAAAACGGAAGTAACAATGACGCCGTCAAAATGCAAATATTTGTATTTTTTAGAAATCCGACCGAAACTGGGATCTTCATTTTTTAGCACGTCTTTTGTAAAAAAAGATCGTGCTTATGTTATCGGTTTGTCCGTCCGTCCGTCTGTACACACGATATCTCTGCAACTATTAAACCAATTTGAAAAATTCTTTTGTATTAGGAAGCTTGAAATATGCGAATGATGATCCGTCATTTCGTTTTTTTTTACGATGTACAATTTCGCCGCTAGAGGGTGTAAATGGAGATGATGTCGAATTCAAAAATACGTTTCATTCCACATATTTGCTTTTAAATATCCGATTGAAAAAATTCTTTTATATTTCGATTCCATTTATGTCGAAGAGTATTTTAGATACAGTACTTTTTTCAAATTACGCATAGATTTTCCGCTAGGGGGCGTAAAAGTAAATTGCATTTTTCCCGATAACTCTTCTTTTAAAACTCTGATTTGAAAATTTCTTTTCTTCAGCGGATACACCTCTTAATGGAAACTCTTTTGCATATAATTTAAAAATTTTTGGTGAAGAATACTTTGGCCACCAGGGGCGTAAGTGTTAATTTTTGCTTCTGATGAATTTGCCATAAAATCTGAGCTCCTAAAATATCGATTAAAAAATTCGTTCGTGGACTGATGCCACTTTCATCGATAAACTTTTTCGGAATATTTGCGTTTTAAAATAGCCCATAGTTTCTCCGCCAAGGGGCGTAGATGTATATCTTATTTTTGTCAATATCTCTACTTCTAGGAGTCCGATTTGAAAAATTGTTTCTTTGTTGGATAGCGTTTCCGATGCGAAATGTTTTTCCTATAAATTCAAAATTTTCAAGTAACTCATAGACTTTCCGCTAGGGGCACAAAGGTAAATTGCGTTTTCAGCGTTATTTCTGCTCCTAAAACTCCGATTTGAAAAATTCTTCATGTATCGCATACAAGACCTGATGGAAAATATTTTTCACATAATTTCTAATGTTTGATAAAGAATGGTTTTGTCACCAGGGGGCAAAAGTGTTAATTTCTGCTTCTGCTGTATTTGTAGCAAAATATGGGCTCCTGAAAACTCGACTTAATTTTTTTCTCGGATTGATACCGCTCATATGGAAGAACCTTTTGACAATACTTTCTTCCTAAAATAATGCATGGTTTTCCGACCGGGGGACGTTGAGTCACATCTTATTTTTGTCGATATCTCTGTTTCTAAGAGTCCGATTTGAAAAATTATTTCTGTGTTGGAGAGCGTTTTCGGTGCGAAATGGTTTCTCATATAAATTCATGTTTTTCTTAACGCCCAAGCCTGCAACCAGAGGAGGTAAGCTCACGATTCCGTTTACAGCAATATCTGAGGGATTAAAAACCCGCTTGAAAAACTTATTTCATCCGTCAGATATTATTGTTTTCTATACCGGTTCCATTGACTTTGAATAGCTTTGATAAATTTAATTTGCGTCAGAACGGATTCAAAAGACGTGCTTATTACACCCGAAAATTCCGTGTCATCTTTCTTGTTTAATGTGCGTACGAACGGCATTTAGAACATCTATATACCCATGTGCTTTCTCAGATCTCAGTTCCAACACGGCTTTTGAACTGGAAATGTTGTATATTATGCAGTGAACGTACACACTCCTTAATTTAAACTCCATTGTCAGGTTAGCCTTGCCCCGAGTACAGTGCGTTGCAGTGGTTTGCGCCAGTATTTCAGTTCTAAATCTTTAATATCTTGATATATCTTTAAGATTTAAGAGTTGTGACGCGAAATTTTCCTGTTCGGGAAAATTTACATTTTTCACCATCTCTGGGAAATCATATATCGAGTACGCATTTTCCTTCAAATTTCCTGTTCCGGAAATTCTACATTTATTTACCATCTCGGGCAAAACATACGGTATATCGAGTACGCATTCAAAGGTTCAGCATCAAACAATATTTCCTTAACATTAAGAGAAATATCATCAATACATCCTTCTCGAAAGAAGTACCGCTAGCTTGATATTTTGTGACATCCGAAACACGGCACGATGTATAACTAGCACAGGAGGCTAAGCTGCATTCCATCATTCTTTCCTGCAGCGTAGTCAAGCCTTGTTAATCGGTAGCAAGTACGGAATCTTTTCTTAATCCCCTTTTCTGATGGGCCTGCCACGGAAGGATGATTCTTTTAGGCTCCGACTGATGGCAATATACGTTATTAGGGCGGACGTTAGCAAGGAAAAAAGGAATATGTAATTAAAGCAGATTAGGTGTTTTTCCGTCTCTACGCGGAGAGCGTCATAGAGACTTTTATTACAATAAACATTGATTAAATTTTTTCTCAAAGAAGTTTACGATACTTTTTAATTTTATAACTTTTGTTTATCAGTACCTCTACTCGTAAAATAATTCTGAATATTTCTTCATAACTGAATGCGAAAGATGAGAATCTCTTCCTTCGTAGCACTTCAATATTGCTATGCTTGCTGCCTTAAAAATTCTGCATCTGTTCCATGTATTTGCGAAGAATATTTGATCCACAATCTCCAAGTCTGAAATAATTAATACAGAAATTTAACGTGGACCAGGAACATCAAACAAAGATATTCGCTTTTTCCACGTTTATAAGTGAGTCACAGAAAAATTCTCATTGGCCGCCACCAGGAGTTGAAATCCGGATATGCTTCCGCTACACCACAGCGGCCTCGAATTCCTCCAGACTCACACATGCTAACTGCCAAGCCAAGTTAGCAGTTTGCTTCTTGGAGCCCCGCACAATGCTGGGGATTCACCAAAAATGGTAAGCAGCAACTGAAAAAATAATTAGAAGGCGAACGAATAATTAATACAGAAATTTGACGTGGACCAGGAACATCAAACAAAGATATTCGCTCTTTCCACGTTTATAAGTGAGTCACAGAAAAATTCTCATTGGCCGCCACCGGGAGTCGAACCCAGGGTCTTCCAGTTACGCGCCAGATATGCTTCCGCTACACCACAGCGGCCTCGAATTCCTCCAGACTTTCACATGCTAACTGCCAAGCCAAGTTGGCAGGTTGCTTCTTGTGATGTAGCGGAAGCATATCCGGTGCGTAACGGGAAGACCCTGGGTTCGACTCCCGGTGGCGGCCAATGAGAATTTTCCTGTGACTCACTTATAAACGTGGAAAGAGCGAATATCTTTGTTTGATGCTCCAAGTCTGAAATACTGGTAATTTAAAAAACTCTAGGAGGAAGCAGAATTTGCTTCGACTGACGAAAATCAGAGAATGTTCTTATTCTTAACAATCAAATATTTGGGACTTCATGATGAAGGATGATTCGTGTTAAAAATGTTGAAAGTTAAAATATCGACTGAACACGATAAAACACATATGTAGCACAGATACACTACATGTACTTAAGCTTTACTGATGAACCACATACCACATGAGATCTTTCGAGGATCACAACGTCCCCATCCTCAGATGTTACATTCACGAGCAAGACCAAGATATATATATACATAAGTAGAAAGTTCCTCTGACAGAGCTGCACGACTTGTTATCCAAATCTCGAAAAGATACCAGGCTCAGATTATTCAAACTTATGCACCCACCACAAGTCATCCTGAAGAAGAAATTGAAGAATTTTATGAGGAAATTTGTCATCTAAATAATAAAGGTAAGCAGCACTTGAAAATAATTATGGGAGATTTCAATGCAAAAATAGGGCAACGGCAACAGAATGAAACTTCAGTAGGTAAATTCGGTCATGGCAACAGAAACCAGCGTGGAAATACTCTCGTTGAGTTTGCTGAGGCAGAAGGGTTTTTCATCTTGAACTCCTTCTTCAAGAAAAAGCCACACAGGAAATGGACATGGAGACATCCAAATGGGACGACAAGTGAAATTGATTTTATTATGTGTAACAAAAAATTCGTCATAGAAGACTGCAGTGTGCTAAACAAGTTCAACACAGGTAGTGACCATAGATTGGTGAGATGTAAGATGCACCTCAACACTAAACTTGAACGTGGCAAGCTCATAAGACAAACAAAATCTATTGACATAACCAACCTTAAAAAACACTATAATACCTTCAAGTTAGAACTGAAGAACAGGTTCTCTGCTTTAGAAGGCCTAACATCGGAAGAAGTGGACATCTCTGAAGTTAACAGAAAAGTAACCAAAGCTCTTATGGAAACAGCAACAAAATTAGCTGGGTCTAAGAACAAGTTGCATGTGAACAAATTATCAGGAAAAACCAAAATGTTGATGCAAAAAAGAAGAGAGATGAGGACAACTAAAGAAGATGTGACTTCCAAAGTGGAATATATAGAGCTATGCAAGACAGTAAGAAAAAGTATCACTGAAGACGTAAGGAAATTCAACTGTGAACTAGTGAGGAAAGCAATTGAAAACAACCAAAGCCTAAAGATAGCAAAGGGACATCTCAGTAAAGGAAGAAAACAGATTATGGCACTGAGAAAAGAAGATGGTTCTGTAACAAGAAATAGAGGCGAAATTTTGACAAGAGTGAAAGATTTCTACTCCAAATTATATGAAAGGGATGATACATGCACTCCAGACATCATGAAAGATACCAGTACCACAGTTCCTCCAGTCCTTCCAGCAGAAGTTGCACATGCAATCAAGAACATGAAGCGAGGAAAAGCTCCAGGAGAAGATGGAATTACTGTAGACATCATACAAGAAGCAAGTGGAGAAATCCAAACAGTACTCGCCCAAATTTTCACTCGATGCCTTAATGAAGGGAAGATTCCTGAGGATTGGAACACCGCTACAATGATCCTGCTACATAAGAAAGGTGACATTGAGGATCTCGGAAACTACAGACCTATCAGCCTCCTATCAGTAGTTTATAAAATCTTCACTAAAGTTCTTTCACACCGCTTGAAGGTAACACTGGACATGGCTCAACCGAGAGAACAAGCTGGATTCAGGAGTGGCTACAGCACAATAGATCATATCCACGTGCTGAGAGAACTAATTGAAAGAGCGAGGGAATATGAACTTCCATTGTGCATGGCTTTTATCGATTATGCAAAAGCCTTTGATTCGGTGAAACCATCAGCAGTTACAATGGCTCTGAAAACCTGCGGTATTGAAGATGCATACATTAATATTATTAATAACATCTATGAAAATGCAAGTGCAAAGATTAGGCTGTTTGAAAATACAACACACGTAAAAATTGGAAAGGGAGTGAGACAAGGTGACACCATATCTCCGAAGCTCTTTAATGCCACATTAGAGGGTGTTTTTCAGTCGCTGAGCTGGGAAAACAAGGGGATAAAGATTAATGGAGATTATCTAACCCACCTTCGTTTTGCTGATGACGTAGTCATTTTTGCAACTACCCCATCAGAGCTGCAGAGTATGATCCAGGAACTTGCTGACAAGAGTAAAGAAGTGGGATTAAAAATGAACTTTCAGAAGACAAAAGTGATGTTCAATGCTTTTACAAGAAATGAAGATTTATCGATTGATGGAGAAAAGCTGGAGATAACAGACACGTACGTTTATCTTGGACAGCAGATATCAAGTGAGGGTCACATTGATGAAGAAATTAATCGGCGTACAAAACTTGCCTGAAGAGCTTTTGGAAGAAACAGCATTATTTTCAAGAGCAATATGCCATTAAGTCTTAAAAGAAAAGTGTTTGATCAATGCATCCTTCCAGTGCTTACGTATGGTGCAGAGACGTGGACCTTAACTAAAAGAGACATACAAAGGCTGCAAACAACTCAAAGAAGCATGGAGAGGTGCATGCTTGGTGTAACCAGGAGAGATAAGAAGAGGAACTCGTGGATCCGAAAAATGACAAGAGTGGAAGACATCATGATCAGAGTTAAATCCCTGAAATGGCAATGGGCTGGACATACTGCCAGAAGGACAGACCATCGATGGACAGCCGAAATTTTAGATTGGATTCCAAGGGACAGGAAAAGACCCAGAAGAAGACCACATGGGAGATGGGTGGATGAAATTCTAAAGTATGCAGGGGTGACATGGAGGAGACTGGCACAAGACAGACCGTTGTGGAGGAAACTTGGGGAGACCTTCGTCCAGCAGTGGATTGATAATGGTTGACAATGATGATGATGATATACACAACACCATCGTCACAAACCAGCAATAACGCAACACCATCTATGATTTACATAATGCATTTAAAATAAATCATGAAAATGTTTAAATAAAATAGTCCATGGTTCCGATATAACTTTAGGGACATAGTCATTACAGCAACGAGATCCGAATGATGCAATATATAGGCTGTCCATAAATAATAACAGTGAGAGCTTACCTGGAGAGTTTATAATGGGTACCACATTCCATATTGGAGTATAGGAACCGGTTGCAACCAGACGAGACAAAGCGGTTGTTAACTTGCCATTACGAACATCATATTTATGTTCCCTGACTCTGGTACTCAAGTTCCTTTTTGGTAGAACCGATATATACAGTATTCTTAGTGTCTGGAACTCCGGCTTGTAGAGGAATGGTGTATACGCCGTGTCTAGTATGTGGAGGCACCTTGTCCCGATCCTTCTTGATTAATGCATAAATATTTCTAGTCGTGAGGCCAAAGTCAATATTATATGGTTTACGCTTATTTCTTAGTACATTAACAATCCTGGGCACATACGGAAGTGATCCCACAAAACGGGGTTTACGAAAGTCTCTAGAAAGAGGTGAAACATTGGACCTCTTAATTTGCCGGAGCAAGCGATCCACCACCGAGGGCTCAACACGGGCTGCAACATTCAGGGCCTATTCAATATATTATTTAGATTGGTTTTGGGACTTCGCCGTCATGGGTGCTGTAACGGATAGCACGATCGAACGTAAATCAGGAGATGAGGGTTCGATTTCCGATGCAGGGAGATCCAGTTTTCTGATGTTAAAGTTATATGCTGAACAGTAAGCAAAGCAGTAGCTGTTCTGTTTGCCGCCTTAAAAATTATGTAGTTGTTCCATGTATTTGCGAAGAATATGTCTTCCAGATTCTCCAAACTCAATATCATACAATATTATTTGAATGGCAACTTAAAAGTCACATTTTAAGAAACACTTATTTTAAAATCTCAGCGCAGAGTGACAAGAAGACACATACACACACATATGTACAGACAGTGGAAGCCTGCTATGACGCGGGTGTATGGGGCCCACGGTATATCCGAATCTGAATGCTTTAAGCCCTAAGATACAGACGATTCCGAAACTCTCTTTATAAGTTTTTGAAACATTCAGGGTCTATTCAATATATTATTCAGATTGGTTTTGAAAAATTGAATTTCCTTATTATTACACAAATCTGTTCATTATGATGTATGGGTAGGTAAATAAAATGCCCTTTGACTTAACCTTTGCCACTGTTATAAGATAAAATATTCGGTACAAATCCATAAAATGCTGTGTTTGGTCTTTACGTTTCTGATATTGGATATCTGGGCCGAAAGGCTTTTGGCTTCCATGGTGTCCCAGTGGTCTGAGCCTCTGGCCCTTGATTATTAGCTCCATCCGGTATCGCATGAGGTTATGCGTAGTGTGTTTGCTGTAGGCTTTGTGTGACGTATATTCTAAATTACCTTTCCTTTTTAGTTTCTTTCCCTATATAAATCTTGAGTTTATTCTGTTATTCTTCACTCTTAACGCGATATCTTTTCTCTCAAACGAATACTGTTGGCAACACAATTGAAGTTGAATGAACGTGACGTATGCCTGAGTTTTGGTAAGAACAAGAGATAAAAACGACGACTAATCTATTGCTTGAGAGCGTTCGATTGTAAACTAATTATTGAAACGAGCGTTGTCAAAAGTGTGTTGTGTGGTGTGTGGAGAGTTTAGTGCAATATGCTATGCTACGATGTGTTTGCTGCATCCTGAATAAAGCATCTTTTTCCGTAAGTGTGACTTCTGTTGTTTACATGTTTCGTCTGGCCGTTAAGGTTTCTTTCATTTAGGAACTATTTCTTAGTATGTTGATGTTTTAAATTAACGTAGAAGTAAGACAAGACTTCTACGTCATAGTTGACTCTATCCCTTCCTTGCAACCAGTGGCCCCAAATTTGGGACAAGCCATTGCCTAAGCACCTAAACGTTGCTCATTGTTGCGTAGAAAACACCAATATGGCTACGTATTAATTTTATTTTCATGTCAAATTATTTTGTGTTAATTTTTATTTTTCAAAAAAAAATTTAAGCAGCAGTTTGCATTTTAAATGAGAGTCTTTAATAATTTTTTATGAGCCCAAATCTCCCTCATTATTACTTGTTCGCTCACACTCTCATCTTGGTCACTCACACTTTCATCTTGGTCAATAGTAGTAGAAAATGACGGATCCGAGCTTAAAGTGGAGCCCATAGACTTAACATTAGGCTCCTTCTGGAGCAGGTGGAGCCAGCTGGAGCAAGCTGCAGCCGAGCGAACGGAGGGCGTGGTCAGTAGCAGCCTCCAATTCCCCGCTGCAATTTTTCCCCCTCGACTGAAGGGTGTGCTTATCTCCGAAGATAGTAGTATTTATTGGACTTTGTCGAATTTTGGGGAAATCAATGAAGGTTTATTCCTTTTTTTTAATTTAATGAAGGTTTATTCATTATTTATTTTCCCCTCTCTCGACCCCATCCCCTTAGATTATTGTTATGTAAAACGTTTTTTCCCTCGTAATTTGTTGATGTATTTTTTTTTCAATAAATTTTCATGAATTCCTCATGTGTCTTCCCTAATGAAAATTATGTAGGGTAAGTATTAATTAATCATTTCTCTTTTATTTTCTCGAATAATACGGTCATGTCCTCATCTCAAGAAATGTTATTATGATATCTTATTTTTGTTCATAAATGTTTGATTTTGAGGGATGGCAACGCCCGAGTGGGAAAGGGGTTGGATATAGGGGATGGCAACTCGATGTGTTGCCCCTAGCGGTGCTTCTTGGAACTTTCGATTGATCTTTGATTTTGGGGGATGGCAACGCCCGAGTGGAAAAGGGGTTGGATATAGGGGGATGGCAACTCGATGTGTTGCCCCCTAGCGGTGCTTCTTGGAACTTTCGATTGATCTTTGATTTTGGGGGATGGCAACGCCCGAATGGAAAAGGGGTTGGATATAGGGGGATGGCAACTCGATGTGTTGCCCCCTAGCGGTGCTTCTTGGAACTTTCGATTGATCTTTGATTTTGAGGGATGGCAACGCCCGAGTGGGAAAGGGGTTGGATATAGGGGATGTCAACTCGATGTGCTGCTCCCTAGCGGTGCTTCTTGGAACTTTCGATTGATCTTTGATTTTGAGGGATGGCAACGCCCGAGTGGGAAAGGGTTGGATATAGGGGATGTCAACTCGATGTGCTGCCCCCTAGCGGTGCTTCTTGGAACTTTCGATTGATCTTTGATTTTGAGGGATGGCAACGCTCGAGTGGGAAAGGGGTTGGATATAGGGGGATGCCAACTCGATGTACTACCCTAGCGATGCTTCTTGGAACTTTCGATGGATCTTTGATTTTGGGGGATGGCAACGACCGAGTGGGGAAAGGGCACTGCGTAGGTGTTAGATATGATGATGCTTCTTGGAACTTTATTATTTCGATGGATCTTTGATTTTGAGGGATGGCAACGACTGAGTGGGGTCTGTTGGGAATTTTTGCATTTATTCCTGTGGTTTGCAAGCAAGATTTCCCCCCTCTTCAATACTATTTTTCCCCCGGAGGAAATTTTTACGTAACGATGCTGGGGAATTTTCTTTCCAAGGGAATAAAAATGCTCCTAAGGTCTTAGCGAGGTTCTAACTCACGATGATTTGGTTTCCAAAAATAGTCAGGGGGTCAAATGGTTTTCGTGTACTACGTATTCCCTATATATATATATTTTTAAATTACTTTTACGTTATTTCTTCATGTGTTTTTATATATTTTTCGTATGATTTGAGGGAGTTTTTTCGTGTAGATGTAATGAATTTTCTGGGAACTTTTCTTTTTCCTCCATTCAATTTTATTTCAGACCATGAGACGAGGAAATGCTTCTTTAGAAATTATTTCGTTCTTGTTCGCAGTAATTACTGGACATAGACTTCATGTTAATTCTGAGTCTTTCACCCCTGCAATAATATTTTCTCGTAATTTTTTCGTATGTTCAAGAACTCTACAGATCTTTCCCAGTTAAAATTCTGCTCAAACAATATTTTCGGTCTTTATTTCCTTATAGCTTCCCAATTTCCGATATTTTTCTTCCTCTATCTTTGAAATTTCATTAAACTTCTCAATAGGTCAGGATTTTTTTTTTTTCTTGGACAAACTTATGAGTCCTTTTATTTACACTATCTTTTTTTTCCATTTCATTTCAGCAAACGATTATTTTAGATGCAACAAATCGTCAGATTTTGGTTTCCTTATATAGCATATTTTCCAACTTGCTTAAAAAATATTCCTCAAAACTTGCATGTATGTCAAATATACATTTTTTATTCTTTCGTAGTTAGCCATACTTTTCATGGACTGCCTCGACAGGAAAGCATTCAATGTCAAGACATACAATCTAAAACCTTTTTCTTTCAATAAAATTTGTATTCTTTGGGCTGAATATTTTTCCGTCTCGTCCAAAAAAGCATTCATTCTAGAGGCAAAGCGACTAATTCCGTTCTTCCCATAAACATTATGTTTTTATTTATTTGATATTCAGAGTTGTATACATTTACTATCCAAAAAAGAGATATATTTAATGTAAAGGTATATTCTTCCAAGCTGGGGAAATATATGTATATATTAGTTCATTTCCAGTTAAAGGAAATGCATCTTTATATTTCAATATGAAAAAAGAAGCCCTATAAGTGAAAGCTCAACCTAAAGACGGATAGATTGTTCCCACTCTCTCTCTACTCTATGACATTTCTTTACTGAATGAACCATGGCCTTTTTTTCATGAACTGCTTTAAAATCTTCGTTCTCACTTTACTATTGTCAGATTCCATGTCCCTTCAGTTCTTTACTTATTCAATTTTAATTTATTAAGAGAGTAGAACTCTTTTAGGCTTTCGAACTCTTTTAGGCTTTCTATTGACAGATTCCATGTCCCTCCAGTTTTTTACTTATTCAATTTTAATTTATTAAGAGAGTAGAACTCTTTTAGGCTTTCGAAGTACTTTCAAGTCTTTCATTATGAAAATTTTCACTGTCATGAAAGAAGCCATAATCGAGATGATTTACTATCGTTTCAATGAAAGTGTTTACGCATTCATTGCTATGATGTCAGATTTCATTTCCTTGTACTTCGAACAGAAATGAGTTTGAATCATTCGTCGAGAAAACATTTTTCATATATATATATATATATTTTGCCTCCGAATCAAACGAACTCAAAAAATAAGAGACGCACTTTAATATTTTTTTCCTCTTATGAGAGGAATACGGGAATATGATACCAAAATTAAAGAATATAGAATATCGACTTTCCTCTCAACACCTTTCATCTACGTTTTTTTTTATTTTTTTTATTTTCAATAAGCTGTTTCTATATTTTTACAACTGAATAGAATTATTTATTGAAAAGTTCTAAGTAAGACGAAAAATGGTTTTGTTGATTTCCTAAGAGGATGATTTTGGAAATTTTCGTTTTCTGGTAATTGTAAAAATCTCATAGAATAACATGGGAAAACTGGCATGCATAAAAGACTGTTTTGGATCGAGTAAATTGAAAGAATTTTACAAAGTTCATTTCAGAAAAGTACATTCCTTTCTAGTGTCAAAACGAATCACTTCGTTTTTTCTAAGTTACACTTCGGAATCTTATAAAAGTGCATAGGGTCAAAAACGATTTTGATGATTTTACTAAGATGACAGATTTCGGATTTCTTATGATAGAAAATACAGTGAATTTCCCATTGAATAACATGGGAAACTGCGAAATTTAAGAAGTACGTTTTCGTTCAAGTAAAATATTTTAAAAGTCTTTTCGAATCAGTTGAAAACAGACAGGGTGTGTTTCTGAACAGCTCATTATTTCCCAAGATCAAAACGAATCACTTCGTTTTTTTCCTAATGTGCGTTTCTGAAAGAAGTAAAAATAGCTTAGCTAGAAAATTGGATAGATATTTTTATGAATCCTAGACTGGTTATTTTCGTATAGCTAGAGGGGTCTTCAGTGAGAGCACTTATTCTCTTTACAAACTAAGAGAATGAAGTGTAGTCAGTTTGAAAAAAAATTCAAACTCCCCTAAATTTAGCCTTTTGTCCTGGTTTCGACTCAATACTGTAAAGCATTGCTCTCAGACCAGTTGAATTCCTGGCCCTTAATGAAATACATTAAGCCTTTCCCTTAAAAATAAGCAATCTCTTCTTCAATACCAGATCCCCAATAAATTTCTTTAAGAGTTATTCATTCCCACTTTTACTCTTAAAAACTTAAAATTCATTATTATTTAACTCATTACAAAAAATGAAACTCATTCATACAGAAAAAATATAAATGAATAAAAATAAATAAAGTAGTCCTAAAAAGGACTGTTTTTCTGGGTCCCCTTCATACAGCTGCTCCATGATCGGTATAAGGAATTTTTTTACCTGCTGATATCTCAGCACATTGACTTCAGTCTCTAGCAAGTTCTTTACAATTATACTTTCCAAGAACACTTTGGACGGGACATGGTCTCCAGTGACTGCAACAAAAGATTCTGCTAGAATCTTGGGGTTAAGCAATGCAACGGCATCATCGAAATACTTTTGCCACTTGGATTCGGGGGTGGCATATGCACAGCTGTGGGCCGTGATGTTTGCGAATATGCGATTTGGGGGTTGGTGGCACTCCATACAATAATATAAGTTATTGACATGTTCCTGAAGGCGATCCCTTACCATGTCAGCAAGCATGATGAAAAACTCTTCATCTGAGATGGAAGCAACAGGGGAAGAAATCCTTGGATGGTGCAAAACAGCCTTTCTAAAGACAGGTCCAAATAGTAGTTGAGTAATGCTGTCCCATATTTTTCCACATTGATCAATAAGAGTTCCAAATTGTTGACAAGTCAGCTTTATCGGAACAGGATTCAATCGACGAAAACCATGAATTCTGGGGGAAAGCACTTCTAACGTGTAACTGCCAGAAGCATCTAAGAGGGAAGGACAGCAGGAAACGATAAGTTCACGATTAATCAAGATGTCACAATTCATGCCTTGAATCCAGTGTGATTTTCCCATGAATTTTCGGAACGTTGAAGCTGACATTGTTATTCCATTCTTAGAAGGGTAGAAAGATTCCCCATCTTTCCTATAACTTCGAATATGAACTCGGACCGTGTTGTTAAAATCGCATACTTTTGCAAACGTGTTTTCAGCTAAATAAAAATGATGAGGTGCAAGATTTTTCATAGAAATTCTTGGGAGGATAACTTCTCCACACGATTTGGGCTTTAAAGGAACGGACTCACATACCTTCTTAGCGAGAGTAGCAGAAATTTCACCACTTTGCTTCATCGTGGAAATGGAATCGGTAGCGCTCAAAGCAACAGACAAAAGAAGTGACTCGTTTGAAGACTAAAGACAAACTGAAGGAACAGCTCTTATTCTAAGTCAAAACTGAGAAGAGGTTGGAGTTCGTCACTTGTTTACTGCTTGAGAGGGAAAGAGCAGAGTCATGGGTAAAGAACACTCGGTTATCTTCTTTCTAAAAGTCAAATTCAATCTAATGTTTGGAGCATTCTTTTGTCGAGGCAGACCATGACTCCAATACGAATTAGTTGGTGGCAGGATCTGTAGTAAAGTTCCAGATCTCAAAGATAAGGAAACTGGTTTAAACCCGTTTCGCTTGAAAACAAGAGTCTCTTTCCTGTCCGAGAGATACTGATGTAATACAAGACAAAGGATCTAATTCAGCTTCGTCATCATGGTGATCACCGATTTGGTTATCACCATTTCTTATAAAAGTGCATGGGGATCAAAAAAAACGATTTTGATGATTTTACTAAGATGACAGATTTCGGATTTCTTATGATAGAAAATACAGTGAATTTCCCATTGAATAACATGGGAAACTACGAAATTTAAGAAGCACGTTTTCGTTCAAGTAAAATATTTTAAAAGGTAATCAGTTGAAAACAGACAGGGTGTGTTTCTGAACAGATCATTATTTCCTAAAATCAAAACGAGTCACTTCGTTTTTTCCTAACGTACGTTTCTGAAAGAAGTAAAAATAGTTTAGCTAGAAAATTGGAAAGAATTTTTTATGAATCCTAGACTGTTTATTTTTTTATAACTAGAGGGGTCGTCAGTGAGAGCACTTATTCTCTTTACAAACTAAGAGAATGAAGTGTAGTCAGTTTGAAAAAAAATTCAAACTCCCCTAAATTTAGTCTTTTGTCCTGGTTTCGACTCAATACGGTAAAGCATTGCTCTCAGACCAGTTGAATTCCTGGCCCTTAATGAAATACATTAAGCCTTTCCCTTAAAAATAAGCAATCTCTTCTTCAATACCAGATCCCCAATAAATTTCTTTAAGAGTTATTCATTCATCCTTTTACTTTTAAAACTTGAAATTCGTTATTATTTAACTCCTTATAAAAATGAAACACATTCACACTTTTACTTTAAAAAACTTGAAATAACTTCATACAAAAATGAAACCCATTCCCTTTTTTACTTTTAAAATTATAGAAAAAATAGATGATACAGAACATAGGTTCACTTTCTCATTCACACTCATGCATACAGAAAACAAAATTAAATAGTGCTATTTGAGCTGCATGGAGGTGTCAAGATGGGTGGGAAACACCTCCATCTATCATTCAATTGGACTAAAACTGTTGAAGGATGTGAGCTATTCTCACTAGCTCCTCCATGCAAGCTGTCTGTCTCGAGGTTGGCCATCCCAGTCGATGATTTTATTTCAATCATTTCCACTTCGGAATCTGAATCCCAAGTAAGATCAATAATTTCAACTTCGGAATCTGAATCCCAAGTAAGATCAATAATTTCAACTTCGGAATCTGAATCCCAAGTAAGATCAATAATTTCAACTTCGGAATCTGAATCCCAAGTAAGATCAATAATTTCCGGATCTTCAGAAGTTAAGTCAACAACCTCCGGTTCTTGGGTAGAGTCTTCCACAACCCAGAAGTTTTCCCACTGTGAGGGGGAGGAAGAGACCTAATCCACTGATTAACGTAGAAATCGTCTCTAGATTCCTGGAGGAGAGAAAAAAAAATATATATATATATATAATAAGAAATAAAAAAAAAATAAAACCCTACATCCTAGATAAAGCAAAGAGAAAAATTAAAAATATTCTTACCGAGTCGAAGTCCAGGGGAGGTGTAGGGGAATTATTTCCTTTCAACATCTGTGATTCTAATAGCATGCGTTACTTCAAAGAAAACTTCGAGAAGCTGTGAGAATCTGATATCTCTCTTGCTACTATTATACTAGCAGAAGGATTGATAAGGAGGGATCATGTGATAACATACACGGAATAGAATGGTCTTTGAGGTCAACTTAAATCGACAGATCGCTCTATTTTATAAACTTTCCATTGTACAGGAAATAACATCTTTCTCAATCACCATAGTTCATGGGACCTTCTAAGGAGGTAAAAATATTCTAACGCGTATCTAATCAATGTTCTGTATACTTAAGACCAAGCGTAAATGGAATCGATAGCACTCTTCCTCCCTGAAGGAAATGACGTCTGCATACATCTCAAAATCCTTTGTTCCCTAAGTCAAACGCATGGAGGGAAAATCAAGTAATCTTATCTGTATTCCTTCGTTGAAAGTGTAATGCTGATTCGAATTTAACTTGAGAAAGGAAATGTTTTGTATCTTTTCTAAACAAACATACACTTTCAACGAAGGAATACAGATAAGATTACTTGATTTTCCCTCCATGCGTTTGACTTAGGGAACAAAGGATTTTGAGATGTATGCAGACGTCATTTCCTTCAGGGAGGAAGAGTGCTATCGATTCCATTTACGCTTGGTCTTAAGTATACAGAACATTGATTAGATACGCGTTAGAATATTTTTACCTCCTTAGAAGGTCCCATGAACTATGGTGATTGAGAAAGATGTTATTTCCTGTACAATGGAAAGTTTATAAAATAGAGCGATCTGTCGATTTAAGTTGACCTCAAAGACCATTCTATTCCGTGTATGTTATCACATGATCCCTCCTTATCAATCCTTCTGCTAGTATAATAGTAGCAAGAGAGATATCAGATTCTCACAGCTTCTCGAAGTTTTCTTTGAAGTAACGCATGCTATTAGAATCACAGATGTTGAAAGGAAATAATTCCCCTACACCTCCCCTGGACTTCGACTCGGTAAGAATATTTTTAATTTTTCTCTTTGCTTTATCTAGGATGTAGGGTTTTATTTTTTTATTTCTTATTATATATATATATATATTTTTTTTTTCTCTCCTCCAGGAATCTAGAGACGATTTCTACGTTAATCAGTGGATTAGGTCTCTTCCTCCCCCTCACAGTGGGAAAACTTCTGGGTTGTGGAAGACTCTACCCAAGAACCGGAGGTTGTTGACTTAACTTCTGAAGATCCGGAAATTATTGATCTTACTTGGGATTCAGATTCCGAAGTTGAAATTATTGATCTTACTTGGGATTCAGATTCCGAAGTGGAAATGATTGAAATAAAATCATCGACTGGGATGGCCAACCTCGAGACAGACAGCTTGCATGGAGGAGCTAGTGAGAATAGCTCACATCCTTCAACAGTTTTAGTCCAATTGAATGATAGATGGAGGTGTTTCCCACCCATCTTGACACCTCCATGCAGCTCAAATAGCACTATTTAATTTTGTTTTCTGTATGCATGAGTGTGAATGAGAAAGTGAACCTATGTTCTGTATCATCTATTTTTTCTATAATTTTAAAAGTAAAAAAGGGAATGGGTTTCATTTTTGTATGAAGTTATTTCAAGTTTTTAAAAGTAAAAAAGGGAATGGGTTTCATTTTTGTATGAAGTTATTTCAAGTTTTTTAAAGTAAAAGTGTGAATGTGTTTCATTTTTATAAGGAGTTAAATAATAACGAATTTCAAGTTTTAAAAGTAAAAGGATGAATGAATAACTCTTAAAGAAATTTATTGGGGATCTGGTATTGAAGAAGAGATTGCTTATTTTTAAGGGAAAGGCTTAATGTATTTCATTAAGGGCCAGGAATTCAACTGGTCTGAGAGCAATGCTTTACAGTATTGAGTCGAAACCAGGACAAAAGACTAAATTTAGGGGAGTTTGAATTTTTTTTCAAACTGACTACACTTCATTCTCTTAGTTTGTAAAGAGAATAAGTGCTCTCACTGACGACCCCTCTAGTTATAAAAAAATAAACAGTCTAGGATTCATAAAAAATTCTTTCCAATTTTCTAGCTAAACTATTTTTACTTCTTTCAGAAACGTACGTTAGGAAAAAACGAAGTGACTCGTTTTGATTTTAGGAAATAATGATCTGTTCAGAAACACACCCTGTCTGTTTTCAACTGATTACCTTTTAAAATATTTTACTTGAACGAAAACGTGCTTCTTAAATTTCGTAGTTTCCCATGTTATTCAATGGGAAATTCACTGTATTTTCTATCATAAGAAATCCGAAATCTGTCATCTTAGTAAAATCATCAAAATCGTTTTTTTTGATCCCCATGCACTTTTATAAGAAATGGTGATAACCAAATCGGTGATCACCATGATGACGAAGCTGAATTAGATCCTTTGTCTTGTATTACATCAGTATCTCTCGGACAGGAAAGAGACTCTTGTTTTCAAGCGAAACGGGTTTAAACCAGTTTCCTTATCTTTGAGATCTGGAACTTTACTACAGATCCTGCCACCAACTAATTCGTATTGGAGTCATGGTCTGCCTCGACAAAAGAATGCTCCAAACATTAGATTGAATTTGACTTTTAGAAAGAAGATAACCGAGTGTTCTTTACCCATGACTCTGCTCTTTCCCTCTCAAGCAGTAAACAAGTGACGAACTCCAACCTCTTCTCAGTTTTGACTTAGAATAAGAGCTGTTCCTTCAGTTTGTCTTTAGTCTTCAAACGAGTCACTTCTTTTTGTCTGTTGCTTTGAGCGCTACCGATTCCATTTCCACGATGAAGCAAAGTGGTGAAATTTCTGCTACTCTCGCTAAGAAGGTATGTGAGTCCGTTCCTTTAAAGCCCAAATCGTGTGGAGAAGTTATCCTCCCAAGAATTTCTATGAAAAATCTTGCACCTCATCATTTTTATTTAGGTGAAAACACGTTTGCAAAAGTATGCGATTTTAACAACACGGTCCGAGTTCATATTCGAAGTTATAGGAAAGATGGGGAATCTTTCTACCCTTCTAAGAATGGAATAACAATGTCAGCTTCAACGTTCCGAAAATTCATGGGAAAATCACACTGGATTCAAGGCATGAATTGTGACATCTTGAGTAATCGTGAACTTATCGTTTCCTGCTGTCCTTCCCTCTTAGATGCTTCTGGCAGTTACACGTTAGAAGTGCTTTCCCCCAGAATTCATGGTTTTCGTCGATTGAATCCTGTTCCGATAAAGCTGACTTGTCAACAATTTGGAACTCTTATTGATCAATGTGGAAAAATATGGGACAGCATTACTCAACTACTATTTGGACCTGTCTTTAGAAAGGCTGTTTTGCACCATCCAAGGATTTCTTCCCCTGTTGCTTCCATCTCAGATGAAGAGTTTTTCATCATGCTTGCTGACATGGTAAGGGATCGCCTTCAGGAACATGTCAATAACTTATATTATTGTATGGAGTGCCACCAACCCCAAATCGCATATTCGCAAACATCACGGCCCACAGCTGTGCATATGCCACCCCCGAATCCAAGTGGCAAAAGTATTTCGATGATGCCGTTGCATTGCTTAACCCCAAGATTCTAGCAGAATCTTTTGTTGCAGTCACTGGAGACCATGTCCCGTCCAAAGTGTTCTTGGAAAGTATAATTGTAAAGAACTTGCTAGAGACTGTGAAGTCAATGTGCTGAGATATCAGCAGGTAAAAAAATTCCTTATACCGATCATGGAGCAGCTGTATGAAGGGGACCCAGAAAAACAGTCCTTTTTAGGACTACTTTATTTATTTTTATTCATTTATATTTTTTCTGTATGAATGAGTTTCATTTTTTGTAATGAGTTAAATAATAATGAATTTTAAGTTTTTAAAAGTAAAAGTGGGAATGAATAACTCTTAAAGAAATTTATTGGGGATCTGGTATTGAAGAAGAGATTGCTTATTTTTAAGGGAAAGGCTTAATGTATTTCATTAAGGGCCAGGAATTCAACTGGTCTGAGAGCAATGCTTTACAGTATTGAGTCGAAACCAGGACAAAAGGCTAAATTTAGGGAGTTTGAATTTTTTTTTCAAACTGACTACACTTCATTCTCTTAGTTTGTAAAGAGAATAAGTGCTCTCACTGAAGACCCCTCTAGCTATACGAAAATAACCAGTCTAGGATTCATAAAAATATCTATCCAATTTTCTAGCTAAGCTATTTTTACTTCTTTCAGAAACGCACATTAGGAAAAAACGAAGTGATTCGTTTTGATCTTGGGAAATAATGAGCTGTTCAGAAACACACCCTGTCTGTTTTCAACTGATTCGAAAAAAGACTTTTAAAATATTTTACTTGAACGAAAACGTACTTCTTAAATTTCGCAGTTTCCCATGTTATTCAATGGGAAATTCACTGTATTTTCTATCATAAGAAATCCGAAATCTGTCATCTTAGTAAAATCATCAAAATCGTTTTTGACCCTATGCACTTTTATAAGATTCCAAAGTGTAACTTAGAAAAAACGAAGTGATTCGTTTTGACACTAGGAAGGAATGTACTTTTCTGAAATGAACTTTGTAAAATTCTTTCAATTTACTCGATCCAAAACAGTCTTTTATGCATGCCAGTTTTCCCATGTTATTCTATGAGATTTTTACAATTACCAGAAAACGAAAATTTCCAAAATCATCCTCTTAGGAAATCAACAAAACCATTTTTCGTCTTACTTAGAACTTTTCAATAAATAATTCTATTCAGTTGTAAAAATATAGAAACAGCTTATTGAAAATAAAAAAAATAAAAAACGTAGATGAAAGGTGTTGAGAGGAAAGTCGATATTCTATATTCTTTAATTTTGGTATCATATTCCCGTATTCCTCTCATAAGAGGAAAAAAAAATATTAAAGTGCGTCTCTTATTTTTTGAGTTCGTTTGATTCGGAGGCAAAATATATATATATATATGAAAAATGTTTTCTCGACGAATGATTCAAACTCATTTCTGTTCGAAGTACAAGGAAATGAAATCTGACATCATAGCAATGAATGCGTAAACACTTTCATTGAAACGATAGTAAATCATCTCGATTATGGCTTCTTTCATGACAGTGAAAATTTTCATAATGAAAGACTTGAAAGTACTTCGAAAGCCTAAAAGAGTTCTACTCTCTTAATAAATTAAAATTGAATAAGTAAAAAACTGGAGGGACATGGAATCTGTCAATAGAAAGCCTAAAAGACTTCGAAAGCCTAAAAGAGTTCTACTCTCTTAATAAATTAAAATTGAATAAGTAAAGAACTGAAGGGACATGGAATCTGACAATAGTAAAGTGAGAACGAAGATTTTAAAGCAGTTCATGAAAAAAAAAGGCCATGGTTCATTCAGTAAAGAAATGTCATAGAGTAGAGAGAGTGGGAACAATCTATCCGTCTTTAGGTTGAGCTTTCACTTATAGGGCTTCTTTTTTCATATTGAAATATAAAGATGCATTTCCTTTAACTGGAAATGAACTAATATATACATATATTTCCCCAGCTTGGAAGAATATACCTTTACATTAAATATATCTCTTTTTTGGATAGTAAATGTATACAACTCTGAATATCAAATAAATAAAAACATAATGTTTATGGGAAGAACGGAATTAGTCGCTTTGCCTCTAGAATGAATGCTTTTTCGGACGAGACGGAAAAATATTCAGCCCAAAGAATACAAATTTTATTGAAAGAAAAAGGTTTTAGATTGTATGTCTTGACATTGAATGCTTTCCTGTCGAGGCAGTCCACGAAAAGTATGGCTAACTACGAAAGAATAAAAAAAATGTATATTTGACATACATGCAAGTTTTGAGGAATATTTTTAAGCAAGTTGGAAAATATGCTATATAAGGAAACCAAAATCTGACGATTTGTTGCATCTAAAATAATCGTTTGCTGAAATGAAATGGAAAAAAAAGATAGTGTAAATAAAAGGACTCATAAGTTTGTCCAAGAAAAAAAAAAGAATCCTGACCTATTGAGAAGTTTAATGAAATTTCAAAGATAGAGGAAGAAAAATATCGGAAATTGGGAAGCTATAAGGAAATAAAGACCGAAAATATTGTTTGAGCAGAATTTTAACTGGGAAAGATCTGTAGAGTTCTTGAACATACGAAAAAATTACGAGAAAATATTATTGCAGGGGTGAAAGACTCAGAATTAACATGAAGTCTATGTCCAGTAATTACTGCGAACAAGAA
Source organism: Macrothele yani (assembly GCA_039090855.1). Taxonomy (NCBI): domain Eukaryota; kingdom Metazoa; phylum Arthropoda; class Arachnida; order Araneae; family Macrothelidae; genus Macrothele; species Macrothele yani. The sequence goes on along the minus strand of CM077027.1, from coordinate 139,743,066 downwards.
CGAAATAATTTCTAAAGAAGCATTTCCTCGTCTCATGGTCTGAAATAAAATTTAATGGAGGAAAAATAAAAGTTCCCCAGAAAATTCATTACATCTACACGAAAAAACTCCCTCAAAACATACGAAAAATATATAAAAACACATGAAGAAATAACGTAAAAGTAATTTAAAAAAATATATATATAGGGAATACGTAGTACACGAAAACCATTTGACCCCTGACTATTTTTGGAAACCAAATCATCGTGAGTTAGAACCTCGCTAAGACCTTAGGAGCATTTTTTATTCCCTTGGAAAGAAAATTCCCAGCATCGTTACGTAAAAATTTCCTCCGGGGGAAAAATAGTATTGAAGAGGGGGGGAAATCTTGCTTGCAAACCACAGGAATAAATGCAAAAATTCCCAACGGACCCCACTCAGTCGTTGCCATCCCTCAAAATCAAAGATCCATCGAAATAATAAAGTTCCAAGAAGCATCATCATATCTAACACCTACGCAGTGCCCTTTCCCCACTCGGTCGTTGCCATCCCCCAAAATCAAAGATCCATCGAAAGTTCCAAGAAGCATCGCTAGGGGTAGTACATCGAGTTGGCATCCTCCTATATCCAACCCCTTTCCCACTCGAGCGTTGCCATCCCTCAAAATCAAAGATCAATCGAAAGTTCCAAGAAGCACCGCTAGGTGGCAGCACATCGAGTTGACATCCCCCTATATCCAACCCCTTTCCCACTCGGGCGTTGCCATCCCTCAAAATCAAAGATCAATCGAAAGTTCCAAGAAGCACCGCTAGGGAGCAGCACATCGAGTTGACATCCCCCTATATCCAACCCCTTTCCCACTCGGGCGTTGCCATCCCTCAAAATCAAAGATCAATCGAAAGTTCCAAGAAGCACCGCTAGGGGGCAACACATCGAGTTGCCATCCCCCTATATCCAACCCCTTTTCCACTCGGGCGTTGCCATCCCCCAAAATCAAAGATCAATCGAAAGTTCCAAGAAGCACCGCTAGGGGGCAACACATCGAGTTGCCATCCCCCTATATCCAACCCCTTTTCCACTCGGGCGTTGCCATCCCCCAAAATCAAAGATCAATCGAAAGTTCCAAGAAGCACCGCTAGGGGGCAACACATCGAGTTGCCATCCCCCTATATCCAACCCCTTTCCCACTCGGGCGTTGCCATCCCTCAAAATCAAACATTTATGAACAAAAATAAGATATCATAATAACATTTCTTGAGATGAGGACATGACCGTATTATTCGAGAAAATAAAAGAGAAATGATTAATTAATACTTACCCTACATAATTTTCATTAGGGAAGACACATGAGGAATTCATGAAAATTTATTGAAAAAAAAAATACATCAACAAATTACGAGGGAAAAAACGTTTTACATAACAATAATCTAAGGGGATGGGGTCGAGAGAGGGGAAAATAAATAATGAATAAACCTTCATTAAATTAAAAAAAAAGGAATAAACCTTCATTGATTTCCCCCAAAATTCGACAAAGTCCAATAAATACTACTATCTTCGGAGATAAGCACACCCTTCAGTCGAGGGGGAAAAATTGCAGCGGGGAATTGGAGGCTGCTACTGACCACGCCCCCTCCGTTCGCTCGGCTGCAGCTTGCTCCAGCTGGCTCCACCTGCTCCAGAAGGAGCCTAATGTTAAGTCTATGGGCTCCACTTTAAGCTCGGATCCGTCATTTTCTACTACTGTCAATCACTCTTATCTTGGTCGCTCACACTCTCATCTTGGTCACTCACACTCTTTCTTATCTTGGTCACTTACACTCTCATCTTGGTCACTCACACTTTCATCGTGGTCACTGACTTTACAACATAAGTAACGCTCCCAACACTTTTTAATTAACGGGATAAATTTCCACCTCTGTTCTTTGAAGATACTTCGCCGAACACGAATGACACGACTTTTTAAACAGCACTGCTGCGCAAGTTACTATTCACTTTGGAAAGATACCACAGCATCGCAATGCTTATACTGTGTAGGCAGGCCAACACATCACTGGCTGACCAATGATGTCTCGGATGTTGCTGGGAGACGTAGGGGCATGAGTCATCACTAACTAAGGCTAAGCACATACGCTAGTGTTTTATAACGATATATTTTTTTCCCACCCTATATTCGAAATAAAATACAAAAACCAATAATTTAAAAAACGTTTTATGTACATTATTTCTGTTGTTCTAATACATAAAATTCAATAACCAACACTGGAAAAAAGGTTGTCACATAAAAACGACGGTGGTGATAGTAAAATTCTGATTGCATGTTTGAATTCAGCATAAAAAATTACGTTAGGAGCGCAATCAATGCTCCGTGGGACCAAAGCGGTTTTTTTTTATTGGAGGTTTAACGACCACCGTGAGCAACTCAATGGGTTGTAAGCAGTCACCCGTCTCTAATTTTGGGTCACTGGTTCTAGGGAAGGGAGAGAGCCAGTGCCGTAAGACAAACACAACATCCATGTCTAACCGGGATTCGAACCCTGACCCCTTACAGACGAAGGATCAGAAGCCATCGCTTAGACCACTACGCCACCGGCCCCTGGTTCCAGGGAAGGGAGAGAGCCAGTGACGTAAGACAAACACAACATCCATGCCTAACCGGGATTCGAACCCGGACCCCTTACGAACGAATGATCAGAAGCCATCGCTTAGACCACTGCGCCACCGGCCTCTGGTTCCAGGGAAGGGAGAGAGCTAGTGCCCTAAGACAAACGCAATATCCATGCCTAACTGGGATTCGAACCCGGACCACTTACGGGCGAATGATCAGAGGCCATCGCTTAGACCACTGCGCCACCTGGGCGGCGGACACAAACTGTGTTTACCAGTGTAATTTAAGATTTTACTTCGAGTGGTTAGTTATATATATACGTTTTGATGTTTTTGTTTTGTAATGGTAACTCAAAAAGACGAGAAATTTTAAGACACTAAGTACACAATTGCTGCGGTGCAGGCATGAATGTAATTTTTGGTATTCACGTTGTTTTCGAAAAAAAAAAAAAGTAAAGGTACTTGGAATCCAGTGAGGTAACAATTTTGGTTGGAAGTCTAGTTTGGAAATCATAACGAAGTAAATTTCTCCGTCATTTTTGGTCTGCGCCGGGATTCGAACCCGAGGCCGCTTATACCGGAACAAATAGCTCTACCAACTGAGCTACGCAGACATTTGTTCTGATTGCTATGAATTATAATGAATTAGCTTTATTTGTTTTACGCTAAGCTAATGAATATGAATGATTCTCTTCCTACCAGCTAGCTAATGATATACTTGTACTAAGCTTCAAAATAGTGAACTCAAAATGATGTTGTTACTAGTTAATTACGAACGTAAACAAAGTCTTAACGCTGGTTATTTATGGTAATAAATAAATGTTATAAACCTAACAGCCAGACAGAGGTCTGACAAAAACTATGAATTGAGAAAGACTAACTTACGGCAACTTCTTTATTATAAGACTCTTGGTCAACTAAAGCACACACACAACATGTTTTACAATAATGAAGAATTTCTCCTCATAACAACACAATCTCTCCTCGTATTACAAACGCTCTCCGTAAACAACAACGCTCTCTCATAACAACAACAAAAGCTCTCCCTAAGTCTCGATGAACGCGCCTATATACTAGCTACCACCACGTCATGACTTACACTCATTGCCAGATCTCATTCAGCGGGTGAAATAATATTTCGTTCAGTAAGAAGATAACCAGAGATAGTAAAATCAAAAAGGAAAGTGAATATAGAGTATACGTTACAAAATGTTTAGGCAGTTCTGCTGGAATGCCATTGGCGCACTCACGGGGGTGGGGCTTTGACGGCTTAAGCCCCCCAAGGAAATTAAGAGCGACGTACGTCACAATTTAAACATTCAAAAATATAATTTTACTTGTTCGGAGTATTGCATAGTGTGTACTAGTTATCTTTCCTGCCCCGATTTTTTATTCATTGTCTGGCCGATAACTTTTCGGACACTCTACGTATCAATAAATAAATAAATAAATAAATAAATAAATAATTATAATAAATAATAAATATGTATTCAACAAGAAATACTGGAGTGGAAAAATACAACAATTACTATTACAGTGGCGCACCCAGTAATTTCCCCTTGAACAGGAATTACTGGGGGCGCCACTGTGGAGTGCGGTATCGATTATGTAGTGAAACACATGCCATTACTCTTATCAATGTCGATTATCTGTCCTAAAACAACGAGAACCGTTGGAAAAAGGAAATATCACTACGACAACGACTCAGACCTTTCTTCGAAAAACTTTCTGCTTTAAATTTACGGTTAGACTCCTTTTATTAAAGTGAAGAATGTCAAAACGGAAATTCAAGGGACCGAAAGAACTTCCATTCTTGGGCAGGTTTCCGTTTCATGCAGGTTTGTTTTTTTTTCAGAACAACGAAATATTAAGGTTTCCCAAGCAGAGCCAATTTTTCGACTAGATACAAAAATAATTCTGAAAGATTCAAAACGATAACTTGATGTGTACCGCTTAATCATTGTTTAGTTATAAATTCATAACATTCAACTTCGTAATTTCTATGTAATGCTGACAGAAGTACGCGTCAAAAATAAAGTGCGAAAAATTTATATTTTCCTGCATGTAATCTCCCCAGCTTTAGATTATCATGAAACATCGTTAAACATAAAGACGACATTGTCTTAACAATAGAAGGGGATCTCAGAACAAAGGAATCTAGCAAGAAAGTAATTTTTGGGAAATAAAGAGGCATTTTCTTTTCACAACAAAAGCACAAGATCATTTTTCAAAATGAGCAGAATCTTTACTAACTGAAATGTTTATTTTCTACGAAGCTCAGCGCTTATTTTAATAAATGCTATAGTAGTTTATTTGTTCAAGTCTGTTTTTGAAATAATCAAGCGCAGTTTTCTGTAGAAACGACTTGCTAATGGCACGATGCTCAGGAAAACCTTGTAAATTGCTTTGCATTTCTAGCAGCTTTGCGTCATTTTGCTGAATCGCGAACTCTTGAAGCATTATGCATACTCTAATTTAACTATCATTTTTAGTTCCCTTTGTCTGGGTAAATTTTGAGTTCGTCCTTCTTTAGCGTCTCAGTCTTAACGTATTATTTTCTCACTAACTGAACGTTATTGTGGCAGCAGTCTAGAGATAAGGGTAAATGACGTGTGCGTGTTGACAAGCTAAGAACGATATATACACTGGTTTCCATAAATTAAGGAACAAAATGAAAAATCGCTATCAGTTGGCTAATTTATAGTTAAATTTGCACGAAATTTGCATATGTTACAGGCAAAGTACCACAGCATCAGTGAGTGGTATGCAAATGATGGCGCTGGCATAGCTTTAAGCAAACTAACAACAGCATAAAATTGGTTGCTTCTCAGTGAGTCGCAAATTCACGTACAGAGACTGAGGAAGGATTTCGTGATAGAGACAGTGTTGTAATGACTTCGAGACACCATTTACCAGTGAAATTACTCTACATAGCTATAGGAAGACTCGAAGCAGGCCGAATTCAGGCAAATGTAGCCAGATGGCTGAACGTAGGTCGTTCTGTTGTCCAAAGGCTTTGGAGCAGTGCTAAGTTCGTGTTGAATTTCAAGAACCCGAGCCCGTCTGGGCCCGAAGTATGTCAGTCCGAGCCCACCTGAGCCCGAAGTTTGTCTGCACGAGCCCACCTGAGCATGTCTGAGTCTGAAGTATGTGAGCCCGCGCCCGTCTGAGCCCGAAGTATGTCAGTCCAAACTCGCCTGAGCCCGACGTTTGTGGGCGCGAGCCTGTCTGAGCCCGACGTATGTCAGCCCGAGCTCGTCTGAGACCGAACTATGTCATCCCGAGCTCGTCTGAGACCGAATTTTATATTGCCATACAAAGTCCGGGCCCAAACGAGCTCGAAAAATATGACTGATCCGTTTTGGCATTAATTTCAAAACTTCGCTTCTTCTATGCTTCCCCTCTTGTTTCCCTTGCAATTAACCGATGTTTTTTCTCAACTGGGAAGTGGGGAAGGGATATTTGTCTGTTTCTATAGTATAGTCGTACATTTCCTTTGACCCATTAGTTTCTTCCGGAAATGCTTCGGGCGGCAGAACATCCAGAAACTTGGGCGACTGGGCATCTAAAAAGACCAGGAGGCTTTGCGATCTGCGCATATTGCTTGACATTATTAGCAGGGAGTTGCCGCTTGGAGGCAGAGGGCAAAATTTCGTCTGGGTCTTCTCTGCTATCTACGCAGTGTTGATCATTCTTGAAGAAGCTTCTCCTACGCTGCGGAAATCCACTAATGCATGTCCTATGCGGAGTTGGAAATGGGTCAAAAATTTCGGGACTGGACCCGAACAGGACCTGGACGTCACATAATTGGACCTGACCCGACCCGGACAAATCTGCTTTGAACTGTAATATATATATATAGGGTGTTCAAAAAGACTCTCCGCAGTGGGTATCTTCGGTTATATGGAAAACAAACAAATGTATTGTAGGAACTGGGAAAATACACGTTTTTTCGCGACGGTCATCGAAACCGTGTCCCCTCACTCCGGAGTAAGCCGCTCTCCCAACTGAACTACGCGGGCAGAATGTCTCGCTGCAGATTTGTCGTTTTGGCAAATGTTTTCACTTCTGTAGTAGGTCACAGAAGGTATGATATTTACTTATTTACTTACAGAAGGTATTGAAACTGTCTTTTTCATTTGCAAGACATAAAATAACTGTCATACATATAAAGACTGGCAACATGGGCAACAATGTAAATACGGCATATCAGTGCCAATGATTAGATTTACAAAATAACTGTTTTACACATGTTTACAAAAACATCTGCAAGAGTCAAATAGTCCATCCGCAGTAATGATAAGGTTATTCCACCAAATTTTGATGGTGCTACAGTCAAAATTTCTGAACTAAACAAATTGTAGCAGGATATACGTCGAACCACATGCATAACTTTACCGAGAAAGCCAGAACCAGCCATGCTAAAATTTCTATGCCGCAACTTTGCTACCTGGGCTCTATTCCCTACATACCAAATGTTTCCGATCAACTCAAAAACGCGCTCAGGAGGATGAACTTCGGTGTCGGCATAAGGTCTCCGGCATTTTTATATACGATGCTTAAGAGAAATATTGACAAGCCCCCTCTTCTCAATGAGGAAGGTGTTTATATCATCCCACTACAATATTCGGACTGCACCAGACGATACTACATCGGAACGACCAAACGCTGGTTTGGAATTAAAATCAGCGAACATAAAAGGGACCCAAAAGACGGAGAAATAACCACTGCCCTGTCAAGAGAAGTCAAGTTCAAGTCCGCCGATCCTATATGGAGTGATGTAAAGAAATGAGTTTCATACTCCACACCCAAATTTACTGCCATTTGTGAAACGTTGGAAATCCTGACCAGCTGCGAGGCTTGCTATGATTGCGTCTCTCTGGATATACCACGTATTTGGAATCAGTTCTTCAAATAATTCTGCGTTTTCTAAATTGTTACCGCGTACCCAACCAACATGACCTCGTTTCTTCGAATTATCACGTTTGCACCTATTCATTTATTGTCTAGTCAAGTCAACGTGTTCAAATTGTTGAAACTTTCTAGTTTGCAGTTAGCTGTCTACCTTCTTTGAATAAGCCTTCTGGTTGATGTACGAAAACTTGAAAAGTTTTATTTCTATTCTACGCCAAGGAATTTCGAATTATTAGTATAGTTATACTATTTTGAGTATAATTGGTGTACAGTTCCTACTTATTAAAATTATTGTATGTTTAATTTCAGTTTATGCTGTTTTCTTGATTACATAGGAAGCGTCAGAATATATTTCACAGCAACACCAATTTTCAAAGGTTTATCATGAATTGAAAGTTTCCAAAATGTGGATGTTGTTTTCATTATTGCCCCTCAGAAGGAAGGACTATTTTTCCTTCTGAGGACACTCTTCTTTCGTATTACATGACAAATCATTTTTCAGTCCACAGGCACCAGTATTGAGCGCAAATGTCTGCAGTGCGCATTTTAGTTTGAAAAAAAATATTTTTCAAAAGAAAAACGTAAATAAAACTGGGTCGAAATCGAGTCGCGAACACCTTAACCCATCCCGACCCGCTAGAAATTGTCGACCCGTTGACCCGTGACCAGTTTCATCTCTGGTCCTATGGCATTTGCTATCCAAACCCAGAAGCATTTGCTATCTAAACCTTCAAAGTCCACCTTCTTACTCAAACCATATGGCATTTGCTGTCCAAACCTTGCGAGTCCACCAAACCTCCCAATAGCATTTGCTATCCAAACCTTCCTAGTCCACCAAAACTTCCTATCCAAACCCTATGGTATTTGCTATCCAAACCTTCCTATCCAAACCCTATGGTATTTGCTATCCAAACCTTCCTGTCCAAACCCTATGACATTTGCTATCCAAACCTTTCAAGTCCACCGAACTTTCCTATCTAATTCCGATGGCATTTGCTATTCAAACCTTCCGAGTCCACCAATTCTTCCTATACAAACCTTCCGAGTCCACCAAACCTCCCTATCCATACCCTATGGCATTTGATATCTAAACCTTCCGAGTACACAAAACCATCCTATCCAAACCCTATGGCATTTGCTATCCAAACCTTTCAAGTCCACCGAACTTTCCTATCTAAATCCTATGGCATTTGCTATCCAAACCTTCCGAGTCTACCAATTCTTCCTATCCAAATCTTCTGAGTCCACCAAACCTGCCTATCCAAACCCTATGGCATTTGCTTTCTAAACCTTCCGAGTACACAAAACCATCCTATCCAAACCTTCCGAGTCCACCAAATCTTCCTATCCAAACCCTAGGTTATTTGCTATCCAAACCTTGTGAGTTTACCAAACCTTCCTATCCAAACCCTATGGCATTTGCTATCCAAACTTTCCGAGTCCACCAAACCTTCCTATCCAAACCATATGGCATTTTTTTGCTATTCAAACCTTCCGAGTTCACCAAACTTTCCTATCCAAACCCTATGGCATTTGCTATTCAAACCTTCCGAGTTCACCAAACTTTCCTATCCAAACCCTATGGCATTTGCTATCCAAACCTTCCGAGTCCCCACTCCTCACCCAGAACCAGTAGCCGAGGAATTCTCTTTACTAAATAAAAAGTGTAAAAATATGCTAAATCACATTGGAAATCGCCTTTAAAAGGAAAATAATAAAATTCGCTCTCCTTTAGAGCGCGAACCTGATTCGGACCAGAGCTCGACTTTGGGCTTTCGGGCTCGGGCACAGCCTGTCTCAGCACTGCTGTGGAGCCGCTTCCAAACTACAGAATAATGTTCTCTCAGGTATAGCCAAGGAATAGCGAAAGCAAGGTTAAGGTAACAACTTCATCACAAGCTTGATATCTGCGGCTGTATGCGCGCCAAAACAGGATTGACACGCCGATCCGTCTTCGATCTGTGATTGTTGCAGCTACCGAAAGGACGGCATGAGCTTCTACGGTACGCAGAAGGCTACATGAAGGAGGACCCTATGCTAGGCGGCCCCGTAACGTGCGTGTCCCAAATTTTCCGCCACAGGAGGGAACGTTTGAATTGGGTGCGCACGCACATAAATAGGACTTCAAATCAATGGAGATCTGTACTGTTCACGGACGAGTCAAGGTATGCTTTACAGAGTGATTCTCGGCGAGTTTTCATCTGGAAAAAGACCAGATATCATCCCTCTCATATCAGTGAAAGGGACACGTATTATGGAGGTTGTGGGCATGTACGGGAAGGTATCTCTTTAGGCGCACGTACCGACCTCTACGTGCCGCAGTTGGCAAATCAAACACTCCCAGTGTAAAAACAAGAATTTGTCGGTGATGAAGATGGAACCAAGTCTCCTCGCTCCGGAGTGAATTTCTATAACCGACTAAGATACAGCGACGGAATGTGTCGCTGCAGATTTGTTGTCGTGCTTCACCTCTACAGTACGTCCCATTATTTCCCTCTTATTTTTTTTTAAAGCGAAGAAGAAGCAATTTATTAATTGCAGACGATGTGTGGAATGAAAGTAACACATTTCTCGAAGAACTCAACTGTCCGGAGTTCCCTTTTTACGTTCGGGAGGCAATGTAAAAAAGGGAATTTGTCGGTGACGAAGATCGAATCTGGGCTGCTCGCTCCGCAGTGAGTTTTTCTACCCGACTAAGATACACCAACGGAATGTATCGCTGCAGGTTTGTCGTCTTGGCATGTGCTTCACCTCTGCATTACGTCAGAGGAGGTATAGAGATGATATCCTGGACCCCTTTTTTCGGCTATATGCTGGTGCAATTGGCGACACATTTATACTGCAAGCGGATAACGCTCGCCGAAACACAGAGCGGGTGGTACCGCAATACTTTAAAGAGGAAGCTATTGTACGTTTGAATAGTTAGCAGGCTCTCATGACTTCACCCGAGTCCTGCATGTGTGGGACGCTCTGACAAGGGAAGCTATTGGACCCACCAACGACAATCGTCACGGAACTTTCTGTGGTGGACACCAAAGTAACAGGTGTGAACTACGGCATTTCGCAATCGCCCACTACCCCTAAAACACGGCTTATGAAAGTGGGACGCCCGCCTGTTATGTATGAAGCCATAAAGTGTCAAACAACATTTACCTGTTAGATGTGTGGCACCTAAATGTCGAGAAAGACCACGTACAACACCATATACATACCTCACTGTACGGTCATGTTGAGAGAATGCAGTGCTGTCATATACATACCTCACTCCACGTGGTGGTAATGTGTTGAAAGAAGGCAGTGCTATCATATACATACCTCACTCTACGTGGTGGTAATGTGTTGAGAGAAGGCAGTACTGTGATATACATACCTCACTCCACGTGGTGGTCATGTGTTGAGACAAGGCAGTGCTGTCATGTACATGCCTCACTCCATGTGGTGGTAATGTGTTGAGAGAACGCAGTGCTGTCATATACATACCTCACTCCACGTGGTGGTAATGTATTGAGAGAAGACAGTGCTGTCATATACATACCGCACTCCACGTGGTGGTAATGTGTTGAGAGAAGGCAGTACTGTGATATACATACATCACTCCACGTGGTGGTAAGGTGTTTAGAGAAGGAAGTACTGTAATATACATACCTCACTCCACGTGGTGGTAATGTGTTGAGAGAACGCAGTGCTGTCATATACATACCTCACTCCACGTGGTAGTAATGTATTGAGAGAAGGCAGTGCTGTCATATACATACCGCACTCCACGTGGTGGTAATGTGTTGAGAGAAGGCCGTGCTGTCATATACATACCTCACCCCACGTGGTGGTAATGTGTTGAGAGAAGGCAGTACTGTGATATAAATACATCACTCCACGTGGTGGTAATGTGTTTAGAGAAGGAGTACTGTGATATACATACCTCACTCCACGTGGTGGTAATGTGTTGAGAGAACGCAGTGCTGTCATATACATACCTCACTCCACGTGGTAGTAATGTGTTGAGAGAAGGCAGTGCTGTCATATACATACCTCACCCCACGTGGTGGTAATGTGTTGAGAGAAGGCAGTACTGTGATATACATACCTCACTCCACATGATGGTAATGTGCTGAGAGAAGGCAGTGCTGTCATATACATACATCACTCCACGTGATAGTAATGTGTTGAGAGACGGCAGTGCTGCAACGGTTTTCTTTGCGACCTTCACATTGTCATAGACACTGTGCATGGTTTGTCCTGAAAACTGTTCGTGAATGCTTTTCCGTTTCACTTTGGGGGTGATGGTTCATAGGAACTCGAACTGCTTGGCACGTTGTGTGCTGGAGTACCCGGTGTATCACTATATTCAGATAACGTGTCCGACCTTTCAGGACTATTACACCACAATGTCTGTCCTTCAAACATGTCAGCGCCTTTAATGACATGTTGCTCCAAAACGCTACACAACTGCCTTGCAATTCACCTGTCGATGTACGTTGGAGCCGTGTCGTCCGCTTGGTATTTCTGCGTCACCTCGTTCACCAGTATCTGTACTACAGCATGAGGGTTTCAAGCCATTGTCTTAAAACACACAACACAATATTTGTATGCGTACGAACAAGCCCGTGCGCTGTCTCACACTACTCACGTTTAACAGTCACTGATGTACACAACGCAGGACACCTTCCAGGCATACCCAGTATCACCCAATCACACCATACCCATATTTACATGTCGTTTGACACTTTATGGCTGCATACAATTACAGGCGGACGTCCCACTTTTATAAGCCATGTTCTAGGGGTTGCGGGCAATTACGAAATGCCGCTCTTCACACCTGTTACTTTGATGTCATGCTTGTCCACCACAGGAAGTTCCGTGACGATTGTCGTCGGCAGGTCCGATAGTTTCCGTTGTAAGTAGGCGCGTGGTTTGCTGCCCTCAATCCTCCACTCGGAACCCTGCAGGGACTTTAAACTCTTGCTACAACAATGGGCATTGCTACCTACGGTTCTCATAGACTTACATCATGGAACATCACTGTCGGGTCTGTGTCGCTGTTCGGGGTGACTACATTCCATATTGAAACACTTTCTAATATAATTTTTGGAATATTGATTTATGTTTTTTTTTAATTTATAGCAAATACAAGATATACATTTTTTTTATTGGAGGTTTAACGACCACCGTGAGCAACTCAATGGGCTATAAGCAGTCGCCCGTCACTAATTTAGGGTCACTGGTTCCAGGGAAGGGAGAGAGCCAGTGCCGTAAGACAAACACAACATCCATGCCTGACCAGGATTCGAACCCGGACCCCTTACGGACGAATGATCAGAGGCCAGCGCCTTAGACCACTGCGCCACCGGGGCGGCCAAGATATACATGCTTCGTATAAAATGGTCTTTTCCATGCAGTTAGCGTCTGCCAATTTTTTTTTTTTTTTTTTTTTGATTGGAGGTTTAACGACCACCGTGAGCAACTCAATGGGCTATAAGCAGTCGCCCGTCCCTAATGTAGGGTCACTCGTTCCAGGGAAGGGAGAGAGCCAGTGCCGTAAGACAAACACAACATCCATGCCTCACCGGGATTCGAAATCGGACCCCGTTCGGACGAATGATCAAAGGCCATCGCTTAGACCACTGCGCCACCGGGGCGGCTCTGCCAATTTGAGCGGTGTTATTACAAATTTCGCCACCCCGGTAGCGCAGTGGTCTAAGCGATGGCCGCCGCCCCGGTGGCGCAGTGGTCTAAGGCGTTGGCCTCTGATCATTCGTCCGAAAGGGGTCCGGGTTCGAATCCCGGTGAGGCATGGATGTTGTGTTTGTCTTACGGCACTGGCTCTCTCCCTTCCCTGGAACCAGTGACCCTAAATTAGGGACGGGCGACTGCTTATAGCCCATTGAGTTGCTCACGGTGGTCGTTAAACCTCCAATAAAAAAAAAAAAACTTAAAAAATTAATCAGACCAAGTTACTATTGCTGTTAAGAATTTCTTGAGTGGTTGTCTAGCAGTTGTTCATTAATGAAGTACCAGTTCGGTGTTGGCTGAATAAAGAACGAACTCTAAGTAACTCCTTTTTTGACGATATTTGAGTGACTTTTTTATAAGTCGCTATCCAGGGTTTCACTTAGAGTGATGTAGAACAATCTAAAGTAGTGTCTCTGAGGTTGAGTTGACTTTTACAGTCAGCAATGTTTCCATTAGTGCATGTGTTTTTGTCTTCATCGCTGCTGCGGGAAAGGTACACTGCTGGACAATTGCTAAGGACGGATCATAAACGGCTATATAGTGCATAAAAAAGTAAGTGTGGTTGGATGCCAAGTGAAATAAAATAATGTCAGAATGCCAGGACATTACAAGAAAGACAATTTATTGTGCTCTGAAATCCAGAAGGCTTTGGAACGTGTTCAAGGGACAAACAGGCCATTTTGTGCAGAATACGTAAACGTGAAAAAAATGCAATTACCGTCCGCAGGCGTTCTGGCATAAGATGTCAATACGGGATATGGCCACCATGGAGGGAGATGCAAGATTCCACACGTCGTGCCATGCTTTGCACAACATTATCAAGCAGCTGTTGGTGTAATTTATCCCATTCCTCTGTCAGTGCACGGATGAGGGTGTCCTTGTTTATTGGAGGGCATTGGCGACCAGCAAGACTCCTCCCCAAAGCATCCCACACATTTTCAATGGGATTAAGATCTGGAGAACGTGCTGGCCATACGAGGCGTTGAATATCCTCGCTCTCAAGACACTTCTGGACAGCGACTGTTCGATGACATGTTGCGTTGCCGTCCATGAAAATGAATCTATCACCGACAGCACCACGGAACATGCAAACATGAGGTAGCAGAACATCATTAATGTATCGTTGGCCAGTCATAGTCCCAGTTGGAAGCACATAGAGGGACGTACGGCCATTGATCATGATGCCAGCTCATACCATGGCACTACATGTCGGATATCGGTCCCTTTCCTGTATGTTTGCTGGACAATATGCAGTACCACTATCACGCCAAATCAGTTGTCGTCGACAATCAGACGATAGACTGTATCTACTCTCATCTGAGAAGAGGACAGCAGACCAGTCGTTATCAGTCCAATTGCGATGTTGATGGCACCATTGCAAACGGGCGGTACGGTGACGTCTGGACAATGGGAAGCACACAAAAGGACGGCGGGCGTATAGTCCTCCTTCATGCAAACGTCTGGCGACAGTTTTTCGGCAGATCCGCTAGCCAGTAGCATCCATGAACTGATTTGCTACCTCACTAGCTGTGCTGCGCCGGTGTCTTTTTGTTCATAGCACTGTGTACCGATCTTCTGCAGGTGTCGTACTGCGAACACGACCTCCCCCGTGGCGTTTGCTACACTCTCCATTTGTTTGAAATGATTTCCAAAGCCTTGAAGCAACACTGTGGCTCACGTCGAACTCCCTGGCAACATCTGTTATTTTTCGTCCTTCTTCAATCTTGCCAAGAATACGGCCACGCGTAAAATCATCTAGGTGATGTCGGGAAGATATGCTGAAACTTGCAAGTTCGTCAATTGATTCTTTCCCTTTCAACTTAGCGTTTGAACAACAACGGTCAATACGCATCAAATCCTTTATATATCTTATCAGCGCTATGACGTCCCGAACAAGTTCGGCAATCCAAAATTTGCATACGCAAAACACGTCTTACTGTATCCCGTACTTATGCTAATTTCCACATTTTCCTGCCTTCCATTTTATGGTTGCTATCGTTGCTATTGTCATCTGTCCTTAGCAATTGTCCAGCAGTGTACTAGTGCTTCTGAATAATGTCGCCTACGCTCAGTGGAGAGCGTCACATGCTTCGCGTGCACCTGAAAGCACCTACAGGTAGCCGTCGATATGCGTTCGTCAAATTTTCGCCGATTCAGAATAATTCCTTTTTTGAAACCAGAATGTTTAAAGGTGAAAAAATTATACATTATAACGTTTTAAAATTTTTACTGTACTGCTTTTTATACTAAATCGTAATTCACACAACGCTGATTTTGAATAAAATTTATTAATACAGTCCATCTCTTCAGTTACGTATGTTTCGTTAACGCAAATTTGTTCCAATGAGATAGATGGATCGGTAAAAGTTGCTCATAAATTGCAACCTTAGCGTATGCGAGCTTGTTTTTAAGCGATTTCATTCCCGGCGATTTAACCTTTCAAAGGTCGAATTTAATCTCTGTTGAAATGCCTCGGGGTTTTTTATTACGCGATTATCTATATGTCGGCATCTTATATAAATGCAAACAGAGGTGACCCAGTGACTGATTGTGAGATGTAGTATCCTCAATAACGGAAACCATTTCACGAGAGTCACGTGAACATTAGTCACTCATCACGGTGATTCATTTCCTTTCTGCCTGGAAAAGCAGCGATGAAAGTTTGTTTTGGTTCCCTTTCTATCCACTCCTCAAGAAGGTTTTCCTATTTGGCTATCTGTCATAGAAAGCAGTGGACAGAGGATAAGACGCAAAGACTAGATAAATGCATTTCGCTTTTTGTTCAGGCATTAAATGTGCTGAGACATGTGAGCTAACGTGTTTGTGTAGTCGTTTTATTTACGTTATTTCAGAACTTTAAATGTAACCCTATCAGTGTATTACTCGTCAGTGCTTAGGTGCCGGGAACGCACGTCATCGGCTTACCATTGATTTACTTCATAAAAACGTTTCAATTTACGCCAATTTCGATTACGCCAGTTTATCCAAGAAGGCATCCCCAGCGTTAATCGAGGGCTGTCTGTATTTTTTCACTCCTATGTCGTTACACTTATTAATGCTGTTTGAAAGCTGTCAGTGTCCTACTTTTCTGAGGTTTTATCTGAATTGCTTTCTACACGACATTTGGCTTTTTGAAAGCACAGTTGTGATGCACACTTTACTGAAAAAGAAACCGGACACCCCTTCAAAAGCAAATGAATGGATCCTCTGTGTTGTTAAAATATGTATTACACTTGCAAACGGTATAAAAACAAGCCTGCAGATGACGGCGATCATATCTCACTGTGAGGTTGAGTGAAAATTTCGCGAAGGGAGAGAACTGACTTTGAGAAAAGAAAGACTGTTGGGTGTTAAATTAGTGGGTTGTCCATAAAAGAAACCGAAAGGCGTTTAAACATACCCAAGTCAACTCTTTCGGATGTACTAAATAAGTGGAAGACACATGGCGTGACTGAAGCAGCAAAACGTACCGGCAGACCAAAGAAAATCAGCGATGGAGGACGTCGAAGCACCAGGAAAGTCGTTACAATTAATCGACGGAGTACTGCACAAGACCTCAGTAAACAAGTGAGTAAAATGCTAGAACCTCGATATGTACACATTCAATTCGCAGAGAACTTCATTCCTTTGGTTACCGTGGTCGTGCAGCTGCTCATAAGCCTTTCATCTTTACTCGGAATGCTACTCGTCGTTTAGCATGGTGTAAAGAACATTTATCGTGGACCGTAGATCAATGGAAACGGGTCCTATGGAATGATGAATCCAGATACACCATGCATCAGTCTGATGGCCGTGTGTGGGGTATGGCAGCAGCCGGGGAAACCCTATTTACCACAATGTACTCATCCTACGGTCAAGTTTGGACCTGGCAGTGTACCCGTGTGAGTTTTTTTTTCGTGGTATGTTCCCTGCCGATTGGTTATCGTGGACAAACCTGTTAACCAGCACGCCTACCTTGATATTAATTCTGGAGAGTTATGCCCAACAAACTCTGTGGTAATACCATGGGACCGAGCCTTGTTGGTACCAGCAGATAATGCACCGAGCCACAAAACAAGAACTGCTACGGCGTGGTTTGACGATAATTCCGTATAGTGTGTGGACTGGCCAGCACAGAACCCTGATCTTAATCCCATAGAACACCTATAGGATGAATTAGAGCGTCGCATAAAAAGTCTGGAAGCAAGGCCTACTACTAAGCAACAGTTAGCGGCAGCATTATGTACTGAATGGAAGCGCATACCTATCACTGTGTTCCAAAACCTTATCGAAAGCATTTCTCGAAGGGTCAGTGCATGCGTTAAGGCCAAAGGTGTTTTCAGAATCGCTTTAATGTAACAAAAACTTAGGAAAGGAGCAGCATGGAATCATTTCAAAGAAAAAAAAACAGGAATGATACAAACTGTTAAAAGTGATGATATGTACATTGAATGAGTAATGTCAAATTTACAACGTGATGCAAACAAAGCAATGCTTGAGGAAGAACACAATGATCACAGGATGGGCCCCGTAGTGCGAAACAACATCAAAAAGTTAATGTAGAGTCTTAACTCACCGCGAGATGCAACGGACTTACTGTAACAGCGAACCACGTAGCATAGAAGGAGCTTTCACGGCATGCAGAGATAGCAGACTGATATTCCTGCTGTACCATCGTGAAGAGAGTAACGAAAAGTCTGTTGAAAGGTGAAGTCCCAAGTGCGCCATGTATGACAAAGTGTCGAGAAGTGTCAGTTCGTCTCTTGCAGAAGGAGTAAGTCAGCCCCAAGAGGCGAGAAATCTTCCAGAACGAAAGCGTTAGCAAACCCCCTACAATTTAGAGTGGCGACCGTGAATGGGTTACTCCGACATCGGATGAACGGCAGCTATGGCAGCTTTCTGGAATGTGTCGAGGCGATTGATGATACCACGACACCACAAGACGTAGTCGGGTTGCTTGGCATTAGGCCGAAGGAATTGGCGGATGGAGGTTGCTTGGTCGAAGATCTCGGAAAGAACTGCTTCAAACTGCTGTAAAAAAATGAGAGAAGCATCCCGATTTTTTTATGAGTAAGAAACTTGTAAAGATCTTTAAAGGAGGCAATTTCTGAAGGAAGAGACGCATTGGTAAGCAGAGTCGCGAAATCTTCAAACGTCGGCAGAGGACCCTTGGACTTTGAAGAGGAAGATCTAGAACGTGACAGGGAAGACTTGGAGCCTGCTAGACGGGTGGAACGATGTGGGCGGCCAGTCGGAGAAGTTGACTTCTTCTTTTTCTTCCGAGCCTCGGTACTGGTAGTAGATGACGTTTGCCCTGGATCGATGACACACGAGATGTGGAATCAGAGGAAAGGTCCACCTCATCGCCGGGAGCAAAAGTGACGACGGTGAATGAAGCTTGAAGATCAGCCGTGATGTCCTCTGATGGAGAGAGAACACAGGAAGGCAAGGAGGAGTCAAGCTGAGGAAAATCCGACAAATTGGAGAGATCAGCATCGGAAGACGCGTGTTGATCGAAGGCTTTAATCAGATTTTCGGCAGAACTGGGTCCAGAAAGTGAAGACGAAGGAGGAGGCATGGCAGCAGAAACGGAGGAAGAGTTAGAATGCTGCCTTGGAGATGTAGGAGCCAGTGCTCTGCATGGGGGCAATTAGCCTGCTGATGGCCGTAAGCCTTGCAGCGTGAGCAATGAGCAGAGGTGAGGAGCTCAATCCGGCGGCGCTGGTTACCGCAACGAACATCGAGGAACCCTGGAAACTTTATGAGATGCTCTTCCGACGGGAAGATGATGCGAGCAGTTCTAAGGAAGCCACGGATATGTTTATAATCCGGGTCAGAGGGGGAAGAGGAGAGAGTTTTTACTGGGCCGATAACTCTTCCGCATCCACTAAGTGCAACACACAGCATATCATCTGAGATCTCCGGGGGCACCGGATGTAGAGAGACCAGAACAGGACGCTGGGCGATGGATTCGGCTAAGAGGTAACGATCGCCAATTGATAGGCCCCGAGACAAGACAAGCTCGGCATATTCTTTCTTCGAAAATAAACAATCACAGTTCGTAGCTTTCGGGTGAGGTGGGTGATGGCACCAGAAGGAACCATCTTCTTGAGAGCGGAGCTGTACTGTTTCAAAGGAGTGTTGAGAAGGGCATGAAAACAAACCTCTAACTTGAGAGTCGAATGAAGATGTTGGCCAGCAGGAGAGTTCTCGAGAATGTCTAATAAGATGGTGTCACCGTTGAGAGTAACGTAAGAATCCATAGGAGGCAGACGAGACGAGGAGAAAGCCGGTGGAATACCGGAGGCAGGCGCAGATTACGTGCGTGCAAAAGCTCCTCCTCTGGAAGGTATTGACGTAGCATGAAACAATGTACTGGAAGCAGAGGAAGTAGAAACTGTAGAGGGCAGATCAGTGAAGCCATCAGAGACGTCCATGAATTCATCATCGTCAGCAGAGGCCAGGGACGTCACATCCACGTTCTCAATGGCAGAGTCGGAGACCTGAGCAGGAGAAGACGTGCACATGACAGGAGGAAAATTAAGAGGCTCTTCACTAACAAGCGAAGATGATTGATCGGCTGCGTCTGTCTTTGAAGAGGCGACGCGAGGAGCTGCGGCGATGCGGGCGGGAACAGCGCCCTCATCGGCAGATGCCATAATCAATGGCAAGGGCTAACGAAGAAAAACGACCAGCTTGGTCTGTAAATTAAAACACTGATAATGAAAAAAAATAAGCACTCACCAACTCGTGAGGTATCTTAAACGAAAGTACAGACCTTTAACTTCGGCACACACACAGAAGAACAATGATGGGGCATACAAAACACGTACGTGAAGCACGCACACACGGAGCTCGTGGTGACACGTGTAAACAAAAGGTGGACCGACACCGTACTAATGTATGCCAATAAATGCTATGTTGTGTTTATCTTCTAGGTGTCCGGTGACTTTTGTCAGTATTGTATATATCTCTAAATTACCTTTCTTTTGAGTTCCTACTTCGTTTTCAAATTTAGTTGGTTAAACGTTTTCTCGCTTATAACATATAACCTTTTCACAGTGATGGAATTCCAATGCACCTTCCTGCACTGGAGCGACTGTTTTCACAACTGAACTACGACGCAGGTTATCTCTGCGACATGGCAGATTTAATTCATACGTCATCGTAGTAGTATGTCATTCACATCATGTAACGAAGTACGTTACATCATTCTTCTTGAAAGGGTGAGCTAATAGTACTAGATGATGTAGCCGGGAGCGCAAAATCGTAGGTTTCGGGTCAGCCGACAACCATGTTAGACGGACCATCTCATTTTAGAAGAATTATGTTTTATTTATTCCGTGCGTTGTGTTTAAGAATCATTACACGTATTTATCAAACCTAATCGCTAAGAGATTCACTTCACCTCGAGCGCTATTGTAAAGTATAACCTTTTTGTTGATGGTGAGATTCCAACTCACATCTTCGGATGTTCTACTGATTGAACTACACCGGCAGTGCAATGTGGATAAAGAGCTGTTTCACTGAACATATTTAAACACTCATCGTCAAAAAAATAGTTGCACACGGGAGAAAGCAACCGACAGGAATGAAACTTGGGGGGTAGATTTGACATCGTGAGACAATGCAAATGATTCAAGTATCACGCTTGGCTGCGCATGTGACGCAGGCAAGGAGTGGTCGTAGCGCTGTGCCTGACTGGTTATATAAGGTCGTTCAGTTACGCTTGTTTGCCATTCTGACTCGTGCTGTTGAGTTGGTTGCACCCATTGCAAGTGAAGTGTGCCTCGTTCGGAAGCAATTCGAGCAGTTGGAGGAGTTTGAGAGAGGTTGAATACTCTGGCTTCGGGAAGCGGGGTTATCTTAGAGCCGTATTGCCCGCCATACCGTTCGTTCGGATATCACCATAGCACGCTATTGGCGACAGTGGATAGAGCAAGGCACTCAGCAGCGACAGGAAGGGTCTGAAAGACCTAGACGAACCACAGAGAGAGAGAGAGAGAAGACCAACGGGTTGTCCGACATATATAGAGTGACCGAACAGCCACGAGTGCGGATATTCAGCGAGTAGTGGTGCCCTTCATGCATCATCCGATTAGTGCCAGCACCATTGGCAGACTGCTGCACGACGTAGGACTACACGCACGCAGACCGTTACGACGACTGCCCTTAACAACAGTGCATCGTCTCTAAAGACTGCAATGCTGTCGTTCCAGACTGTCATGGAGCCACTCAGAATGGCAGCGGGTGATCTTCAGTGACGAGTCCCGCTTTTGTCTTGGAGCAGACGACCACGGAATCCGTGTGTGGATACACCGTGGTTAGCGTCAAGATGAACGGTTTGTTGTTGAGCCTCACACGCCAGAATTCCTGGTGTCATGATGGGGGTGCAATTGCCTACGATGCCAGATCCCCTTTGGTGTTTATTACATGCACTTTGGCAGCCAAACGTTACCTTAATGAGGTCCTGTGACCAGTGGCCCTACCTTTTCTGAACGCTCACTCCGGTGCGGTTTTCCAACAGGACAGCGCTCGTCTGCATGCTGCTACTGTCTCGAGAGCTTGCCTTCAAGGTACTGACACTCGGCCATGGCCAGCCACATCGCCAGACCTATCACCGATTGAAAATCTGTGGGATGTTATTAGGCGAGCTACCCACACTACACCCCAACCGCACAATCTGCAGGAACTGCGTGTGAAGATTCAAGCTGCATGGGTTAGCTTATCGCAGGACACCCTTAGTTACCTGTACAACTCCACGCCGAGACATCTGGCATGCTGTTTGAGCTCACATGGCCGCCCGACGCCATACTGCGAGACACTACTTATTAGCGTGTAGCTCAATAAATATTGCCTATATCAGTCTCAATGTTTAATCATCTATTTTTTCTGGTAGCCTTTACTTTCCTCCCGAATAGCATTGCAATCCGATATGTCCTTCTGGGTGCAACTATTTTTTTGACGATGAGTGTATTTCCAACTATTTCCCTACTGCGAAACTGCACCGTAAAGCACTATAATGACCACCCACTAAGGCTGAACTTACCGAAGAAAACTGTTTCACCGTAAACGAATTACTTTAGATGAATCCTGGATGGCTTCACTTCGTTGCAACTGCATCAAAGATGAATTAACTTATTAGGCACTTAGATATAAAAACGGCCAGACGAAAGTCAAATAAAACGTGTTTAGTGAATCCACACTATTTTTTTGTCCTTTTCATTCGTCAAACCCACAGTTCAGTTAATAGTCTAGATAGCATCAAGTGCAATTGCTTTCTGCGATCTCTCTATTAATACTAATACCTTTATACTACAAATTTTGAAGATGACAACCCTTTTGGGGGTAGGGTAAGGGATGGTAAGTCAGATAATATCCGAAAACTTAAAGATTTCGTCGTCCTGGAGAAGGAATCGAACCCGCTTCTCCCAGATAGCGCCTGGGTATGCTAACAACTGCACCACCCAGAACGACCACGTCCCAAGTTTCCGATTAATTTGAATATAGCCATCACAGAAAATACCATCATATATTCATTCATGACTAATAATATTAATACTTAACACTATTATATGACTGCTCTCGCTTTAATACAGCAATTCGTAAATAAATCAATTATCGTGCTTAAAAATCAGGAATGTTTACATCCGACTGATCAACAAATGCTACTGTGAAAACCAAGTGGCTGCGATAATCAAGTGCTCGTACCAAATAGTACGAGCATTAAAAGGGGCTTGCTCTCAACAGTGCTGCTCATAAAGTCAAAACAACAACCCTTATTTTTAGCTTTCGATTACGTGATTACTCTTTGACCTATAGTCAAGTTGCCAAACACAAATTCATCGAGGGAGAAAATGTAGCGTTCAGCTTAAAACGCCTAACGAGAATAAAGTCAAATTCACGTAAGAAGACAGAACTCAAAAGGAAGGCTACTTTAGAGTATACGACACAGACTGAGTGGCAATGTACTTGCCAGAACAGGTTTTACTGCTTGGCAACGCTGGGATTGGGTCATAGTAGGATAACATGAATGGATTGATTATATACGGAGAGCCGTAGATGGGGGATTTGTCGAGATCTATGTACGTGGGGTTGTACAGACTACATGCAGATTACTAAACGTGTTGAGTTGATATAGACTAAAGTGCCAAAAAACAACAACTGGAATACCTGTCTAATACCGCGTCGGTCCTCTTCGCGATTAGATAACGGTAGCAAGGCGACGGTGCATGGACTCCACGAGCACTCTGAGTACTGTGGTGACAGTGCACACCATGCTTCCTGAAGAGCGTCCCACAATTCCATAATATTCGCCGGTGGAAAATTCATGTCATTGACAGCTCATGGAACAGAATCCCAAATGTGCTTGATGGCGTTTAAATCCAGCAAACGAGGGAGCCACGTTAGGATACCAAACTCCGTGGCATGTTCCTGCAGCCATAACTGAACGACTGTAGACGTTTGCTGTGGCGCAGTGTCGTATTGAAAAGGTCGGACAGTCGGTGTAGTTGCATGGCATACACGAGTACAAATTATCCCCAAGCATAGTTACGTAGCCTCTACAGGTCAGAGAGGTTTTCAGGCAAAGGCGGGGTCCTCATACGTGCTAGTTGAAAAGACCCCACACAATAACAGAGCCACCGCCGGCCTGCAATATCACTTGTAGGCATGCGGAATCCATTGCTTCTTGGAGTTGTCGCCACACCCAGAGTTGGCCATCTACCCGAAACAGTTGATACCACGATTCGTCGGATGACTGGATGCGGCTACACATATCCAGTCATTATGCGTCCCATGGCGGTGTTCTCCAGCCCAGGCGAGGCGCCCAGCCTTATGTCGCCGAGCCAATAATGTAACCCGGGTGGGTAGTCGGTTCCGGAACACCATAGAACTCAGAGAACGTTGCACTGCCCGCAAGCTGATGCTACTAATGGTAAATTGCGCTTTGATTTGCTGCAATGTTGCACTCCGGGTGGGTGTTACGATGCATGCCAGACGCTGCTGTCTACGATAGAGTCCAGAGCTTTGCTACAGCCACACCGGTCTCACACTCTTTGGATCTCCCCCCTGAGTGTTTCTAATCCAGGTACACCCTTAAAATTGTTGACCGTCGCGCGCCGACTATCATAAAAGAGTTTGAAATCGCTTAAATCCAAATAAGTTGCCTTCTGAACTACGAATGCTACTGCTTGTGGTTGTGGTGATATCTGCTTCTATAAGCCGATGAGCCCTTAAATTATGACCACACCCAGCCTAGGGAAATGAGCGCGCCTTGAGGCCGAACGGTGGCGCAGGGGAAGTTCACAGAGCAGTATATATACAACCTGAGGGCCGTATTTCGGTTAGTAGACTTTTCAGTTTGATTTATCGGAGTTTGATACATGACAAATCGCGCTGGCACGGCCCCTCGGAACTACGATCTCGGAAATCGCGCTGCTTGTGTGTTGTTCACGTGCCTCTGTAGTGAGTACGCATCAAAAGTGGTGCACACATGACCAAACGACGAACCGTTGTCCGTGTGTCCTCCGCAGCTCATTGATGCCAGAGGGTAGCGGAGACTGTCGCGCATTGTTCACAGCGACCGCAGGGCCACAGTGCGACAAATCCCCCGCAGCTACAACAGTGGCGATCAGGGGCAATGTGCCACAGCACACAGTTCATCGCAGCCTTCAGCGTATGGGCCTGCATAGCTGAAGACACAGCTAGGTCCCTATGCTCACTGCACGTCATCGCCAACAACGCATGAAATAGACCCAAGATAATTAAGATTGGACCGCGTATGATTGGAGGAAGGTGGCCTGGTCTGACGAATCATGATTCCTGGTGCATCACGTGGACGCCCAAGCGCTGATACGCCGATAACCAACAGTTGTGACGGCACCTGGATGCACTGTTGGGCGGAAATAGGTCGGCGGCGGTGACGGCGGTGTAACGCTGTGGGCGATGTTTTCTTGAGACACTTTAGACCCCATTATTCTAATAGCACAAACCTTAATAGCTGTCAGGTATCTGAACATCGTTGAGGACTAAGTTCACCAGTTCACGGCAACTGTGTTCCCTGCTGGTGATGGCTGTTACCAACAGGATAATGCGCCATGTCACATTGCCAAAATCGTGAAGGAGTGGTTCCAGGAACATGCTGGCGACTTTCTGTTAACGCCCTGGTCTACAAGCACCGCTAGGGGGCAGCACATCGAGTTGACAGCCCTCTATATCCACCCCCTTTCCCAATCAGTAGTTGCCGTCCCTCAAAAACAAAGATCCATCGAAAGTTCCAAGAAGCACCGCTAGGCGGCAGCACATCATGGGGTCGATCACGTGACCAAAAATCTGAGAAATGAACAGCTGGGGC
This sequence comes from Macrothele yani, assembly GCA_039090855.1. Lineage (NCBI taxonomy): Eukaryota > Metazoa > Arthropoda > Arachnida > Araneae > Macrothelidae > Macrothele > Macrothele yani. The sequence continues at coordinate 139,717,505 of CM077027.1, read as the reverse complement.
AGCCTCGTGGGCAGCCAATGTTAAGTTTATGGAGGGCTGCCCCTGGTCTAGGATGCCCCATTTTCCTCTACTTACCCCATGATACCTATTGCCCTCCCATTGAACCGATGCCTCGCTGAGTGTTCCCTGTTTTGCGGGCTAAGGGGGTCTTACAGCTTATTAGGTAGGTAGTCATAATATAATGGCTTATCCGTGTACATAAGTCATTTGCGGACGATACTATTTACCCAGTGGGTGTGGTGGCATGTAATGGAAATGGTAGCATCCTTCGCAGTTTTTTTTTTTGGTGCCTCAGTGTAAAGCTGGTTGAGATGATCACTCAATATTAAGCAATAGTCGATCACTCTCGTATGAGATCGAATATTGCTGTCATTGGATTCAGTTTTGTGTGCAGACGTGCGAGTCACATTGCGTCAGCGAATTTAATCTTTCAGTGAATGAACGAATAAAGTGGTAGAATAACGTAAGTGTATTATCTGTAATGCTGTTTTTTATCTCTTGTCGTTGAACAATCATTCAAGAGTTTTGAATTTATGTTCTGCAAAGTTCTCTAAGTAATTTAGCTGAGAACTGAATTAACATACAAATATCGTAAACTTAAAATACAGCTAAACAAGTTCACAAACCCTTTAAGAGGCCGTTATACGTTTCTCAGACCTTGTCCAAAATTTTAGACGCTCCTCAAATAGAAATGTTAACATAGCGGCCGGGTTTCACGAAATGTGTAGGAAAACAAAAACACGTAAGGAAAAACATTAGTGTTTGTTCCATACGTGTTCCAATTCCCTGCATTTTTATGTCTACCATTGCCTTGAAAAAGCCTCCCAGTGGAGTGCGAAAGCTTGGTGAATCTTTGTGCTTATTACACCACAAAAATAAACGGATTTAATACGCTATATGCATCTCTTGAGTGTAAAACAATTCCATTTCACCTCTCATCTTAGCAGCACCTACCATAAAACCGTAATAGGTGTTGCGTTCTATTCCCATATTTTCTGCTTCACGACTCAAGGCATAATAAGGAAGAGCTGTTTCTGTGACACGGACATCGTGCCACTAGGTGGAAATAGATATCTCACGAGTAAAAGCCGTCTTTGTGCGGTAATTGAAAGTAAAATAAAACTCGGCTTCGCTTAAATCAAATTAACTCATATTATGAGACATCAATTTAATAAAACTTTATGATATTTTAAAAAACAGATTAAAGCCCTTTCAGCAGGTAATTATCTGCTGTAAGGGCTACAACTACTGATTTTAATCAGTAGGAAACGATTAGTGTTAATTATCCCAATAAATAACCATCACAAATATTAAGCCTAAGAGGGTGAACAAATCTTTATGATTCGCAAGTTCGCTAGTTCTAGCTAGCTTCGGTCTACTTGTTTGACAGCGAATATATTCGTTCGAGCTGATTTTAACGCATTTTGCTAACCCCAGCAGGTTAAAAGGTTTAATAACCGTACAGTCCTAGAGCTCCATTTTGCTACATTTGTTTGAGCCACGTTACCAAGAACTGTTATAGATTTATCAATATTGCAGCACTTGAAGCACTTCGCATGATTGCCACCAAAGCCTGCATAATTACTTTTTCTTAAAATTGATTCCCACATTGCCAATGATTACTTGAATCATTGGTTGATAAACATTTGTAAGGTTTGGAGGCAGCCATGAAAGTCTAACATTTGGTACTTTTGTATGCGCATAGCAAGTTGCATTATCAAGAAAGGAGATATTCTGCAACTTTTGTTTTTTCCATTTTTGTGGAAAAAGTTATGAACCGCTCTTCCAAAATGTTTGTTGTCAGTCATCCAGTTTTTTCCATTTATTTTGAAGTATAACGAAGTACATTTTCCCGTCATTTTTGTTCACGCCGGGTATCGATCTCGGGTCCATCTGGGTTCAAAGGAGCTCAAGAGTATTCTAGGTATGTTTCCAGCAATGGCAACAGCGTTTAACCAAATACATAACTACGGAAGAGGATTACTTCGAAGGTGACAAAGGAACTGAATGGTATTCCAGAAAGAGAGTTCCAGGTATGTTTCCAGCAATGGCAACAGCGTCCAACCAAATACATAGCTACGGAAGGGGATTACTTCGAAGGTGACAAAGGAACTGAATAGTATTCCAGAAACAGAGTTCCAGGTATGTTTCCATCAATGGCAACAGCGGCTAACTAAATGCACAGCTGAGGAAGGGAATTACTTCGAAGGTGACAAAGAAACTGAAAATTATTCTAGAAACAGGGTTTCAGGTATGTTTCCAGCAATGGCAACAGCTTCTAACTAAATACATAGTTACCGAAGGGGATTACTTCGAAGGTGACAGTAGCCGCTGGTGCATAGGGGCGCACACATGTTTTCTACAGTTCCTGGAATTAAATTGCCACCCCTGTCCAGCAAAACCGCAAGTGTTTTGAAACTGCTGGCCACCAGCTCGCAGTGATGGGTCACTGCTGGCTGAAATATGCCGCTCAAGGTACGGTAGCGATCCGTTGGTGGTAGCCCCATCTGTTGGCAGCCGATGACGGTCCTGCAGCATCGCCGTGAATTACTGGCACACAACCAAGAGCCACAAGTGGCTGAAGCTGTCAACCTAAACAACCCCAACACGAGGTGGAAGCAGCGGAACTACGCATGCGCAGGAGCAACACGAGCAGTGTCTCTCGTGGTTCCAGTTAGTTGAAGATGACGTCATCGCCATTGTGTTATTTTAGTCGATGTCAAGAGAAAAAAAGCCATATGTAGAGAGGCGAATTAATTTCCTACGACGAAGATTTCTTTCGAAAGAAAATTACATAAATACTTAATGAACTGTGGAAATAGTCAATTATTTTCATGTATTTACAAAAACTCATTGCGTACCAAAATTCCTGCACAAACACACAAAAAATCGAGAATACAGACAGCCATGAAACACATCAGCTCCATTCCCATGAATAACAAGAAATGATTCAGTATAATCGTTCGTTTTAACATACACTAAACCGCTTCAAATAAAAGTGCCGAAAAACACTAAAAAAATCGTTATGTTAGGAAAAAATAAGAATTATACGCGTACAAAATTTATCAGGTTATTGAAAAAAAAAAAAAAAAAAAGCAACGCTATGTGGATATAATGAACTCATCCATGGGTTGCATACAAAAGATTGGAAGAATTCACCGCTAAAAATAGCGAAAAGTAAAATAAAATATATTTCCTCTTTAAGACAAATATAGCTTCTGATTGTAAAAAAACATACAACGTTAAACATATGGCAGAATGTTACATGAAAGGGTGAATATATTAAACAATCTCCTTTCAAGACCGTCAAAAGGACAGTACAAAACTTTGGAAAACGTTTTTAAGTTGGTATACTCGTTGAAAAAGAGTGACGTTTCCTGAGGGTCAATAAAAACAATCGTTACGTTGAAAAAAATTATTAATTATACACCGAAGAGCAATTGAATTAGAGACAGCTGGCGTTATGCAAATGTGGCGCTGTGGGTGGCCCTGTGAACGGAAACGACATGACGTATGCAGCGATCCGACAATATAAGGAGTGATGCGACGGGAATCAGTAAGAGTCGAACGCAGTATGGGTAAGACGAAGGATCTAAGCGCATTTGATCGTGGGAAAATTGTCAGGGCCCGACGAATGGCTCACTCCATCTCGGAAGTCGTCCAAGCACTGGGATTTTCACGAGCCATTGTGTCACGGGTGCACAGTGAGTACATCGAATCCGGTAAACCATCCCTGCAAGGGCCAACTACCGTGGACAACAGCGTGTGAATGAGCGAGGTCATCGTCCGCTAGCTCGCATTGTAACAGCGGATAGAGGAGCCACAGTGCAAGAAATTACTCGGCAATTTAACGCTGGTGCACAAAAACGTATAAGCAGCCACACCATCCAGAACCATCTCCTCGCTAACGGGTACAGAAGCCATCGTCCCACAACGGTACCCCTGCTGACCGCATATCACAGGGTGCAAAGATTAGCATGGGCGCTGGAACATCGCCACTGGACCCTAGACATGTGGGAAAATGTTGCCTGGACTGATGAGTCGAGATTCACGTTTGTACATGCGGATGGCAGGATAGGAGTACGGCGCAAACCACATGAAGCGACGGATCCTTCTTGCCGGCAGGGTACTCTTCAAGCTGGTGGGATTGGCATTCTCGTCTGGGGACTGTTTACGTGGACCGAAATAGGATCCCCTGGTACATGTGACATCGTCCCTCACAGGTCAACGTTACCGGGATATTCTGGACGACCATTTGCTCCCGTTTGTGCGTCTTTAACATCCCACTGGGGACCTCACCCTGCAACAAGACAATGCACAGCGAAATCGCTCCCGATTTGTATCCGAATGGATGGATGAACACTCCACCGACGTGACCTCGCTTCCTTGGCCAGCTAGGTCACCTGAGCTCAATCCCATCGAACACATCTGGGATGTAATCAATAGAGATGTTCGAGGCTCTGACCCCCATCCATCAAATCTTCGTGAGCTGTGGGAGCTTGTTCAGGGGTCATGGATCCGTATGGCCTCCCAACGCTTCCGATGTCTTGTCGAGTCCATGCCGAGACGAATCGCCGCCGTCATCAGGGTGGAAGGTGGTGCTGCTCGTTACTAAACAGGTATCTTTAATTCAGTTGCCCTTCAGTGTATGAAACGCACATTTATGAAAAGTAACTCCCGATATTTTAAAATTAAAAACATACCCCTTAGTTTCACATCGCGCACTAAAGAGGCTCACCTTCAAGCAAATGCTCGTGCTTGGCGAACTAGTGCAGTTGGTAAACTGTCAGCTTCGCAAACAGGTGGTTGTTTATTCGATGCTGCCCTGGTACAAACAGGCGTTTTTCGGTACCTGTTGAGAAAATTTCCCAAGTCTTGCAGACATTTCGTTGGGAAAGAAAGAGTGATTTTGCCTTTGGGGTACGGCTGTTATAAATTTTTTATGGCTACTACTGGGAAATTGGCGGACAAGATTCGGCAAGCCATCAGTTACGTCACGTAATTCCGACTGCCACTGCTGGGAAACTGGTGGACCGCATTAGCTAGCCGTCATTTATGGCACGTGCTTGCAAGACCGCTTAAAGGCAGCTTGTGGTAGCCACTGACTGTGATGGATAACTGATGGCAGTGTTCTGGCACATGAAAACTGATGGGACGACTGTTGGCTAGCTGCTGGCGTGAACTGCTGGCCCACGTGGACGCCGCCGGGACATTCTATCTTTGGTTGGGCAGTGGCAAAATAGTGCTGGGCTGCTCCTGGCACTGCTGGCTGCCAGTGATGGCTTGACTGCTGGGTAGTACATATGCTTTCAAGAGAAAATGTTAAAACCTTTGACTGCATGTTTATAAATTGGCTTTTGTTCCTATTTAAGAACAAAAATTTAGAACTAGAAGCATATCAGAATCGTAGTAAGATGACTCCAAATTTATCTTAATTGCCGATCAGTTTAATGCTATCGGAAAACGCAAATACTAACTTTACTGGATATGCATAGGTTATAATTCAAAGAATGGAAGAAATGTCGAAATACGACAATACGAAGCCTACGTCGGAAATATTTTTTTTTCCTGTTTCATAAAAGCAGAAAGAAAACGCTTTGAAGGAGACGCAGAGAAAACAAAATTTTTTCGTAACATTTTCCAGCTCTGATTTTTGTTATTTAATTGTCCTTTAAAGTACTCGAGGGATAAATTTAAGAAAAGGGAGAGGACATCTTTGGGGATAACTAACATGACTTTTCCGTCTTGCCTCGTCCAAAATCCATGAAAGAAGAAAGCTTTTGCGAAAGGAAGCAACACAACATTGTTTAAAGAAAAGAATTTTCTCGAAGAGCTTTTGATTATTCATTAGGCTGTCAGTTATTTTTACTGAAATTTAATTACAATTCAAAAAACTGTTGGACGAATTCTATTGCGCAAACAATAACGACTGTCAGTTTTCCTCGATGTTCCAAAAACCAATAAGTGAAAGCATCGTTAGAAATGCAAATATAACAAAGCATATAATCAAGGGCACGGCTTTAAACATGTTTAACTGATTATTTACGTTTATACATTTTTCTTGTTCTTCTGTAACTCACAAAACTGAAAGACTGCTAAAGCAACACAAAAGCGACTCCAGTATCGCTTGCAAACGACAATAACTGTCGGTCATATTTTATTTTAATGAAAAGGGAGAGGATTGTAACAAAACGGCTAATGAAATGCAGTTTCGAGAAAAAACAAAGTTAATTAAGGCATTTTCTCGAAACGTTTGGCTAAATTTAAAACACTGGAAACTACTGGAAGTATCTCCTGTTTGAAAACAATAGACATAGTTTTGTTAGAAAGACAAATATTGTAACGATCTTTAAGAATTTAAATGCGGTTAAATTCATCGGTTACATGCTGATTTCCCCTGTTGTTCCACTGCCACTCAATTACTTAGAATTATTCTGACTCATGTCGCAAATATTATAAATAAATAAATAAATCGTTAGATAAAACGATAGATGACGGTCATTTTACCTTATTGAAGATAACATCGAATACAATGCAATAAACACGGATAAGTGTTGGCTACCGTACTTTAAAAGATGAAACGATAAGCTTGTTCACAAAGTGCATGAGAATATAGCGAGAATTTAGTTACCGTTCGTGTACAAATCACTTTGTATGAATGGGAATGGATTGACAAGTAAACACTATTAAAATAAATCTACCAAAAAATGAGAACCTGAACCTACTCGGTTTTTTTTTCTAAGTACAATCGTATCGTAAACGAATACATGACATGCTCAAAAAGAAGTAATCATATGTACTTACAAATAACTGCGTCAATAAATATAAGTATAATCTCGTATTTCTTCATTTTAGATATTCTAGATTTCAAGAGAAATCATTAATAAATGTGTAAAGTGACACACATAAATAATTAGTACAACAAAGTCACTGATCACAAGTAACTTAATTATGCATAAAGTATCTTTGTGCACGTTTTTACATTAACTATATTTGTGTCAGTCTCATAAATAATGTATTGTCGCTTCATCACTATATTTGTCATAAAATTGTGCGTTCCATTTGCCCAGTATGTGACAACGAGTATATCTATTATCCCAGATGTGTCATCGAATAATATAGTTCCAGTTGATTCTATGAATAAATGAGTATCTATGGAATACACGTATTCCAATTTAGAATCGGGCCGCTGGTGGCCTAGTGGTCAGCGTTCGTGATTGCCATGGAGATAACCTCAGGTTCGATCCCGGGCAGGTACGAACGTTCAAACCACTAAATATCCGCAGTGCGTCGGATGGGCACGTTAAGCCGTCAGACCCAAGGTACTGGCCCCCCTGTAATTAACAAGGACGTCTCCCCCTCCCCTTCTACCTTGCTTCCGTGTGATTTTCCTATCGGGCACTCTAGCCCAAATCTCCTAGCTTCCTATTTCTAAGGGTTGTTTTAGACCTGGGGTCAGACACTCCCTTCCTAAAATCCTCTACATATGATCTGATCTGATCAATTTGGAATCGAGCCGTGGATGGCTTAGTGGTTGGAAATTCAGACTACTGATGGAGGGACCCCAGGTTTAAACCTAGCTTATAGGCTTGAACCTAGGAGCTCTCCGTGGTGGTGTGAATTTCTAACAATCGTTGAATATCCGCCGTGCATCGGACGAGCAGGTTAAGTGACGGCCCCCGGGAAAGGAGTCCCCCCCACTAATTTCTCTCTGTTTGCTATGTGCAAATCACACGGTGGCGCCATCTGGTGTGCTCTCTCTCACTTACAAACTATCCTATCAGAATCTTTAGATTCGCTCTAACTTCCTTCAGTTTCTGTGCACAACCAGAAAGGGCACAGAAACTGAATATAGTTAGAGCACATATATTTGAAATATATGGATTTTTTGAGAACATATATTTGAAATATTACTCAAAAATGAGTCCATATATTTCAAATTAGAAATACCAGATATACTCACAATTGATTACCTGTATGTACTCAAAAATGAGTCCATATATTTGAAATTAGAAATACCAGATATACTCACAATTGATTACCTGTATGTAGTCAAAAATGAGTCCATATATTTGAAATTAGAAATACCAGATATACTCACAATTGATTACCTGTATGTAGTCAAAAATGAGTACGTGTCTTTTCCAAAAATGAGACACAAGTACTCGGAGCTATTATAAGCCCAAAATGTACTCGAAAACGAGCATATTTAGCTTATTTCTAGGTAACAATTTTTAACAGTGAAGATATGCAGCCACTCCTATAGCTCTGTGTTTTAGCTCTGGCTCATTGTTGGACGATAAAATTATTCCACCAGTGAAGGTTGAGTGTACAAGCTTAACGGAATGGCAAAGCATGAAGCTGTCACAGAGACTTCACATCATGGAAATGGAAAATGGAAAAAAGTACGTTTGCTACGCAGAAGTACTCATGCATCCAATGCACAATATGAAATTATTTTAATCTTATACGCTCACAAAATGGTTACAACACTAAGACGGCATAGCTATTATTTGAGTGAAAATAATGTTACGGCTTTTGCGTCATTAGAAATAAGAAATGAATAAGCGAGGAATGGATATAATTAGTTTCTTTACAGAAAAGCTGGGACCAGACTGCGATATTCCAAACCGCACGACGGTGGCGAAAATTGTAAATGGCGATTAGAAAGTTACCAATCCGCCTCACTAACACACTAGTGATTAAAAGGTTACCCACCCCATTCACTAACACACTAGCATTTAAAAAGTTGCCAATCCCATTCACTAACACACTAGCGATTAAAAAGTTACCAATCCTCCTCACTAACACACTAGCAATTAAAAAGTTACTAATCCCTCTCACTAACACACTAGCGATTAAAAGGTAGCCAATCCCCCTCTCTAACACACTGGCGATTAAAAAGTTACCAATCCCATTCACTAACACACTAGCGATTAAAAAGTTACCAATCCCCTCACTAACGCACTAGCGATTAAAAAGTTATCAATCCCCCTCACAAACACACTAGCGATTAAAAAGTTACCAATCCCCTCTCTAACACACTAGCGATTAAAAAGTTACCAGTCCCCGCACTAACACACTAGCTATTAAAAAGTTACCAATCCTATTCACTAACGCACTAGCGATTAAAAAGTTACCAATCCCTCTCACTAACGCACTAGCGATTAAAAAGTTATCAATCCCCCTCACTAACACACTAGCGATTAAAAGGTTACCAATCCCCCTCTCTAACACACTAGCGATTAAAAAGTTACCAGTCCCCCTCACTAACACACTAGCGATTAAAAAGTTACCAATCCCATTCACTAACGCCCTAGCGATTAAAAAGTTACCAATCCCCCTCACTAACAACACTCTAGCGATTCAGCTTTTCTTTTTAAGATCAGATCTTAACTCCCGCATGCGCAGATGGACTTTCATAGCTACAGTACATTTTATCGGTGTCAGGGTTCACGTTCGCCTAAATCTGAATAATATAATAATAATAATAATAATAAATATTGTTTTTGAAAAACTAATCAATCGAAATACAATGGCCGCCTCCATAGTTTAATAAATGCTTACTTTTATGCTTCACATATCTTCACATTGATTTTACGAGAATAACATTTATTAATCCACCTACGACGCATTGTCAGAATTAGTAAACCTTATTATTTGCTGTTATGATTTAATTCCATTTAGAATGTGCAGGTCTGTGGTTTGGTATGCTCGTGAGTGACGCGAATAAACGCAATGTTGTTTTACGTAAATAAATGTGTACTCTCGAACCACTCGTTTTATTTCACGCAGACAGAAAGCTTGGCATGTGCAAGACGCATAATATGAATTATCTACGAAGAGTACCAAGGTACTCTCTCAATTTTTTTATTTTTGTTGTGAATAAATAATTTAGAATAAAATCATCGTTTTCACTGAGAGGACAGAAAAACATGGGAAACCTGGTTTCTGGAAACGCGATGCTGTCACCCCTCGCTCTAATGGACGAATCCCCCGCTTGGCAGGTATACAACTGAAGTGCCAGAAAAACTGGTACACCAGTCTAATACTTGGTAGGTCCCCCACGGGAGCGCAGAACCGCAGTAATACGACGGGGCATGGACTCCACTAGCTTCTGGAAATATGCTGTAGGCAATGCACACCATACTTCCTGCAGAGCGTTCCACAATTCGGGTGTATTCCGAGGTCTCGGATTCTTGTGTTCGACAGTGCGTTGCACGGCATCCCAAATGTGTTCTCTCACGTTCAGATCTGTAGACTTGGGTGGGAATGGCAACACCCCAAACTCAGATGAATGCTCCTCTAACCATAATGTGGCGTCCCGACACTTGTGTGGAGGTGCATTGTCCTTTTGTAACAAGCCCAACCCATCAACATGAATGCAGGACATGAACGGATGTACCTCGGCACAAAGGATGCGCACATAGCGTTGGTCGGTCACAGACGTTTGTAGACGTACCAGGGGTCCGAATGAAGTCCAGCTAAACACACCTCACACCATTACGGAGCCCCCACCAGCCGGTACAGTTCCCTGTTGACAGGCGGGATCCATGGCTTCATGGTGTTACATCACACACGAATTTTTCGATCTATCCGATACAGTTGGAAACGCGACTCGTCAGACCAGGCTACTTGTTTCCAGTCATCAAGTGACCAGTGGCGGTGTTACCGTGCCCAAGCGAGGCGCATTTCTCTGTGTCGTGCAGCCATCAAGGGGACTCGAGTTGGGCGTCGGCTCCCAAAGCCCATATCGTGCAGGGTACGTTGCACAGTCCGGACGCTGATGCTTGTTGAGGCGCCAGCATTGAATTCCGATGATACCTGCGAGAGTGTTGCATGCCTATCGCGTGAAACGATTGTTGACAGCCGACGATGGTCACGTTCACCCAATGTCTTTTTACGGCCACACTGGTATCGTAGGTTGGAGGTTTTGCCGGAATTCTTGTAGTTACGGTACACCCTTGCAATGGTCGTCCGTGAAAATCCGAACCATTTCTACCTCCGAAATAATATGGCCCATCTCACGAGCACTAACTATGACACCGCGCTGAAAATCGCTTAAATCGTTATTGCTTGTCATTCTCATGCCGAAAACAGCTCTGACAGCTGGCAAGGATGTCTATCGCTTTATATACGCACTGGCGGACGCAACCGAGTACGCGCATAGGTGACGTTGCTATGTATTTTGCATAAGCTCGTCTGTGCCAGTTTTTCTGGCACTTCAGTGTATAGGTAAGAAGATATCATTGTATTCACATACACTTTAATTCGATGATAGTACGAATAAACGCGAAGAAATTTCCAAGGCAGAGACAGAGTTTGAAAGAGGGATTATAGTGGATGTCCGACGCATGCGTCACTCTATCGTGGAGGTTTTACAGGAATATCAGCATTCCGGTTTGAGAATGTATCGGGAATACGCTATTTTGAATAACACCGCATCGTGGACAGCACTGTGTGGAGAGAAAGGTGGGGGATAAACTTGGCCGTTGACGTCTACCTCGCCTAATTGCAACCAACCGGAAAGCAACATTGGCACAAATCGTCTGTGACGTGCCTACACCGCAAGACGCACATGAGATAAAGGCAGATAGCAGTGAGAGTACATGTATGCGTAGCTCAGTCGGGAGAGCGACTTACTCCGGAGTGAGGGAACCAGGGTTTGATGCTCGGCGCGGACGAACTTGTGCGTTATATTGGCGTCCGAACTTCCAGGATGACCCGACTGTTAAGTTACTCGCAATGATGTAATGTTCTTTCTACACGGCGAGACAAGAAAAATGAGAATCCCTTCTTCAGTGCTTCGAAAAAATAAATCAGTGTGATGTTACGTTCCACGCACCAAATTGTCTGGGATTTCTCAAATGCATGTTCTTCATGGGATGACTGCCTACAGCGACACATGGTTCCGGCTGATCCGTGAGCCATGCTCCCGGCCCTCTTTCGGGGGGAGATGGGAGATGTGACATTCCCTGCAGGACGCACATCAGATAAAGGCAGATAGTAGTGTAAGTACATGTCCGCGTAGCTCAGTTGGGAGAGCGACTTACTCCGGAGTGAGGGGACCCGGAAAATCTTTACGTTATACATACTCAACTTCAATTAGGGAGGTGCTAGAAACGTCTCCATCAAAAGCCTCAGGCTACCATTACTCACAACAGGTTTTGCAAGCTGCCGATCTACTAAAGTCTCTTTGCTAACATCACATCACCGATCTGTATACCTCAACTGGGCAAAAAAGCGTCGCTACTGGACATAGGAAAATTAGAGACAGGTCTTCTGGTTCAACGAGTTTCGTTTCTAATTATTTCAGGCACACGGTGTAGATATGGCGGAACCGCACCAAGCGGTAGACTTGGCATGTGACCAAGGAACTGTTCAGACTGGTGGAGGCTCGGTCATCGTCTGGGGCATGTTTAATTGGCACACGTTGGGACCTTTGTAACGTCTAGATGCATCTCTGCCCCCGGCTGCCGCCATACCTAAACACGGTTATCAGACTGATGGATCGTGTATCTGGATGGATTCATCAGTCCATAGGACCCGTTTCCATTGAAAATGCTTAAACGTCGTCTGGACATTATTTCGATGTCAATGCTTAAACGTCGTCTGGACATTATTTCAGATTAATCCCACACTTAAGGCAATACATTCAGCAAACTTCTAGAGGAAGCGCTGAAACAACCCGTTCTTCACTTTTTGCATCAGGGTACTTTTATCGGAGCACGCACTCCACATGCTGTGTTCTCATGATGCTAATTTACGATTACACGACAAAGGGGCGCACGACAATAGGGCGAACGTCAAAAGGGCGAACGACAAAAGAGCGACACGACAATAGGGCGGTACGACAAAAGAGCGGTACGATAAAAGCACGATGCGAAGAAAGAGCGCACGACAAAAGGGCGATACGATAAAAGAGCGCACGACAAAAGGGCGATACGATAAAAGAGCGCACGACAAAAGAGCGCACGACAAAAGAGCGATGAGCCAAATGGGCGCTCGACTACCAGACTAACGATTCACTAAACTCGGAGCAATATTTAACCAATTTGCAAGAAACGTTAAGAAGATATACATTTCCAAATTGCTTATTTCATTGTATATTTAAATCCTAACTGAAAGCAAATCGAATTTTTCTGTACTTCAATAACCTACAGGGAGTGCTTTCAAAAAGATATTATTTCCAAAATGGCCAGTGAGGACTTCGAGCAGGACTTCACTCAGAGTACAAAAGGTGACACGTCGGATTTTAGTTGGGATCATTTGAATACACAAAGAAATACTGAATTTACTGAAAAGGCCCCGGGGCTTTTTTGGAAATAACATCGTTTAGAAAGCCTTCTGTATATATTTCACCTAGAGTACAAGCGATGACACGTCTTATTTTAGTTAAGATTATTTGAATACACAAAGAAATACTGAATTTACTGAAAAAGCCCTGGGGCCTTTTTGGATATAACATCGTTTAGAAAGCCTTCTGTATAGATTTCACCTAGAGTACAAAAGATGACACGTCTGATTTTAGTTAAGATTATTTGAATACACAAAGAAATACTGAATTAACTAAAAGGGCCCCGGGGCCTTTTTGGAAATAACATCGTTTAGAAAGCCTTCTGTATAGATTTCACCTAGAGTACAAAAGATGACATCTGATTTTAGTTAAGATTATTTGAATACACAAAGAAATACTGAATTTATTGAAAGGGCACCGGTGCCTTTTTGGAAAGCACATCGTTTAGAAAGCCTTCTATACAGGATGACACGTCTGATTTTAGTTAAGATTATTTGAATACACAAAGAAATACTGAATTTACTGAAAGGGCCCCGGTGCCTTTGTGGAAAGAACATCGTTTAGAAAGCCTTCTATACAGGATGACACGTCTGATTTTAGTTAAGATTATTTGAATACACAAAGAAATACTGAATTTATTGAAAGGGCACCGGTGCCTTTTTGGAAAGCACATCGTTTAGAAAGCCTTCTATACAGGATGACACGTCTGATTTTAGTTAAGATTATTTGAATACACAAAGAAATACTGAATTTATTGAAAGGGCACCGGTGCCTTTTTGGAAAGCACATCGTTTAGAAAGCCTTCTATACAGGATGACACGTCTGATTTTAGTTAAGATTATTTGAATACACAAAGAAATACTGAATTTATTGAAAGGGCACCGGTGCCTTTTTGGAAAGCACATCGTTTAGAAAGCCTTCTATACAGGATGACACGTCTGATTTTAGTTAAGATTATTTGAATACACAAAGAAATACTGAATTTATTGAAAGGGCACCGGTGCCTTTTTGGAAAGCACATCGTTTAGAAAGCCTTCTATACAGGATGACACGTCTGATTTTAGTTAAGATTATTTGAATACACAAAGAAAAACTGAATTTATTGAAAGGGCCCCGGTGCCTTTTTGGAAAGAACATCGTTTAGAAAGCCTTCTATTTTCTATGTCTGATTTCAGTTGGGATTTGAATACACAAAGAAATATGTGATTTGCTCAAAGGGACATCGGTGTTCCTTTTTTGGAAATAACTATTAGAAATCTTGCAGTTGAAGTAAAAAAATATCACGTCCGAGGTTTCACCCATCTGTCGTGGCGCCCTTTTGTCGCTTCGACCTTTTGTCGTGCGCCCTTTTGTCGTATCACCCCTTTGTTGCATCTCCCTTTTGTCGTTCGCCGTTTTGCCGTGATACGCTAATTGACATATGTAATAGCTACCCACCCTGATAACCAATCTCCAGCAGTATCTAAATTTGCATATCACCACGATTTTCCTTCGAAATCGCAATATCCCTAGCGTTTTGTGACCAGTATACTAAAAAGCACGTAATCGTTCCAATTGTTGCCTGTGTATGTACAATTCAGCGTGCTAGACAGGTTAAAGGAACTTCTGTTCGCATTTGTTGCAACCACTTTGAACTGATCGTAAAGGACTTTAGTTTGTTCATGAAATTGAACTTAATTTCAATGTAACATGATATTTGACTGTTGAAAACCACGTGTAAATACTTCAGGAATACATTACGCATACACAGTTTTCTTTCGTGAGTACAATGTCTCACTTTTTTTTGTGTGAGGGTTTAATGACCACTGTGAGCAACAAACAGTCACTCGTTCCAAATGTAGGGTCACTGATCCCAAGGAAGAGAGAAAGCCAGTGCCGTAAGGCAAACACATGCATCATCCGGGACTTGAACCCAGGCCCATACAGACGAACAGCCAATAGATCAATAGCCAGAAAAGAACGGTCAATAGCCTCCACTGGCACAGTGCACCTAATGTCATATTCTATTTTGTGTTTTTGCATTTTGTTTTTTGTATGGAAAAATTAAATATTTTCATATTTTCAATACATAGTGTAACTGAGGATGTCGTTAAACATCATGTTCAGAATATTCCTCTGTACGAATTTGGCTAGCGGGCCTTAAACACCGAAAAGCCAAATTATTTAGACCAGCGCGTGTTTATGCAGGTAAACGATGGCTCGTGTGAAGGCCATGGAACAATATAAATAACAGCGGATACTGAGCCTCTGTTAATCAGTGTTATTCTCGTCCTTTAGATGGGAAAGGCAGCCGATTTCAGAGAATTTGACAAAGGTACAGTTGCAATGGCCAGACAACTGGGCCAGAGCAATTCCGAGACAGCAAGACTTGTAGGGAGCTTACGGTCAGCAGTAGTTATTACCTTCAACAAGTGGTCGAAGAAAGAAGAAAACCAGGATAGCCGGTAGGTGCGGGCCGACCACGGCTTACCAGTGCTAGAGGTGAGCGAAGAGAGCTATTCAGCTGTAGTTAGTACTTTCAAAAAGTGGTCAAAAGAGGAAGAAACCCCGAATCGCCGGTAGGTGCGAGTCAACCATGGCTTACCAGTGCTACAGGTGAGCGAAGGAAGCTATTCAGCTGTAGTTAGTACTTTTAAAAAGTGGTTGAAAGAGGAAGAAACCCCGAATCGCCGGTAGGTTCGGCCGACCACGGCTCACCAGTGCTAGAGGTGAGCCAAGGGAGCTATTCAGCTGTAGTTAGTACCTTCAAAAAGTGGTCGAAAGAGAAAAAAAACCCGAATCGCCGATGGTTGGGGGCTGACCACACCTCATCAATGCTAGAGGTGAGCAAAAGCTATCTTGTATAGTACGAGCCAGTAGAAGGGATACTGTGGCAAAACTCGTGAAAAATTTGAATACTGGTGACGGTAATAATATGTCACAACACACAGGACGTCCACGCTTGCTGAAAATGTGGCAGCGTAGCCTCAGGCCACCTCGAGGGCCCATGCTAACCTCAGTTCACCGTCGAAAGCGCCTACAATGGACACGCGAGCATCAAAACTGGACTTTAAATGATTGGAAAAAGGCGTCTGGTCTGACGACTCCCGCTACCTGTTGCAGCATGTGGAAGGTCGGGTACGTGCGCGTAGTTTAGCTAAAAACGTGTTGGCACCAGGATGCACCGTGGGGTGAAAGCAAGCGGGTTGAGGAAGTGTAATGCTTTGGTCAATGTTCTGCTGGAAAACCCTGTCTCTATTAATTGTTCTGCATGTGCAGTAAACTATGACGTCAACCATGTACCTATATAGCATTAAAGACCAGGTACATCCTATCATGGGAACGGTATTTCCTCCTTCTTTCACAGGGTAATGCGCCGTACCGATCTGCCTGGATTATCCAAAATAATTCGCGGAACAATAGGATTACTATATCATTAGTAAAGAAAGACCATGATTGTGTTCCTGCGTTGAATCACTATGGCGTGTATTGCATCCCACTAATACCTTTGGACGTTTCGGATGTTAAACTTTCTTACATAGGATCTACCACGCGACCTCTACGCACGAGAATTGTCGAACACAAGTATTCTATTAAGAATAACTTAGATACTACTTCACTAGCTCGCATTGTCAATTCAAGTACCCACTACCCGGACTGGAACCAGACTGCTGATTTGGCATCACCATTTACGCGTAGATCCCTGTTATTGACTGAGAGTTTGTACATACACGCCTATGGTCCTCGTTGTTGCAACGATGATTCTCCACACTGTATAGCGTTGCAATGGACAGATTTATTTCGCCGGATGTGGACACATTAATCACGTACGTATGTATTCAGTTTTACTGTGACATGTTTTTTTTTCGTTTTGCACTCATTCGATTAAGACTATATTCTTGTTTGTACCGATTCAATATCGTTATCGATTATGGGACTTTGATTCACGCCTGCGTACACTCACCTAGTTACGTCATTGACATCTGTGATTTTGTGTATACACTGCTGGCCACCCAAAATGCAACACCAAGGAGGAAGCATCCAATTGACCTGAAATTCGAAGCATGCGTCGCCCGCGATAGGACATGCAAACGATTAGCAACGCAGGGCATAGGCAAATCATGGGTGCATGGCACGCCACCGAGAAGCATTATAAGAAGGGTGCACAGAAGGCGGGGTGTAAATAGTGGAAGTGTGTTGTGCTGCCGGAACTGTGCGAGGGAAGCTTCCTGATGCCTCGTCACAGAATACGGCAGTCATTCCAGCACGTTGTGGAGTTCGAC
The DNA here is from genome assembly GCA_039090855.1 of Macrothele yani. Lineage (NCBI taxonomy): Eukaryota > Metazoa > Arthropoda > Arachnida > Araneae > Macrothelidae > Macrothele > Macrothele yani. Next base: position 139,699,946 of record CM077027.1, on the reverse strand, counting down.
AGAGGACAAATAGTGAGACATCGGCGCCCGTGAGAGACATCGGCGCCCGTGTGGGACGACATCCAGCCACAATGAGGCGAGTACGGATTTGTTGGGTGCAGGTGGGACGGACGGACCGACGGGAGCGATTGCCGCAGCCGCGGCACACCACCGTACGAGAGGACCGGCCTGTTGTGCGGCGGGTATTGACGGCTCGCACCGCCACATCACGAACGTTAGCGCAGGAATTAGGGTGTATTGCGCAACAACCTGTGTCAACACGTACCGTTCGACGTCGTCTGCAGAAGCGGGGACTTGTCGCACGGCGCCCATTGCTACGATTACCATTGACGTTACACCACCTGCGGGCGCGGCGGCAGCGGACCGTTAAACGCCGCACCTCGACTACGGAATGGCACGACATTGTATTCTCCGATGAATCCCGCTTCTGCCTGCAAAACCACGATGGTCGGATCCGCGTGTGGCGGCACCTCGGCGAGAGACTGTATGACGCCTGCATTATGCATCGCCATACTGGTCCGTCGCCTTGCGTTATGGTTTGGGGCGCAATTGGATATGACACCCGCACCTCTTTGGTACGCATCACCAGTACACTCAACAGCCACCGCTACATCTCCGATGTTTTGGAGCCTGTAGTCCTCCATTTCCTGCAGGACCTGCCAGCGGCCACGTTTCAACAGGAAAATGCGCGCCCGCACGAGGCACGCATCGTGCAACAGCTCGTCATGGCCCACCAGGTGTCACTGCTGCCGTGGATCGCTTGTTCTCCCGATATGTCGCCCATCGAACACGTTTGGTCGCTGATCGGCAACCGAGTGGCCCGGCAAGCATCACCCGCGGCTACGCCTGATGAACTGTGGCAACGTGTGGAAGCATCTTGGACCGATATACCCGAAGCCCACACCCAAAGCCTCTTTCGTTCGATGCCGCGGCGTGTAGCGGCCGTTATTGCCAGCCATTGGGGCCACACGAACTATTGGTGCCTGCGTGTTCCGCAAGTCGCAAGGGCCTGTAAGCTCAATCGTTTCATCTTTGTATATGTTGGTATGTGTCCAGTAAATCTGTCTTTGCTATCTCGTGTCCTTCTTGGTGTTGTATTTTGTGTGGCCAACAGTGTATAATTCGTGCGTCTGGTCCCATCGCTGGACTTTTTACCTGAGGATGGAGTGTCATGTACGACGATATCTTTTTTCAATTAGAAGACTCCCAGGCTTCCAAATTCTCCAGACATCAATCCAATCTAATGAAACATCTGTGGTTTGTGTGGGAGCAGCATGTACAATCTGCGGCGGCTTTACCACGTATCTTACACGAGTTAAAGGATCTGTTGGTAACGTGTTGATAGTTGCTACCAGATATCACAAGACACATTTAGGAATCTTGTAGCGTACATACCTTTTCTGGTAAGAGCTTTCTCGTCGGCATGTGTAGAACCAATATAATGTTAGGCAGGTGGTCATCATGTTTTGGCTCTTCGGTGTATTTGACAACCCTGTTACAACAACATTTAGAGGTAACCGTAACCGAAGCGACCGAGAACTAAAGCAAAATGTTTTTTCGTTTCGTTTTATTTTTTTGTATGGGAACTTGTTGGACCGAAATTCGCTGATGAGTTTGTACAGCGAATAAATGATTCAGCTTGAACATACTAATCGATATTAACAGATATTGATTACACACTTTCAAAGACTATTTTCTTTCCGTTTTCCCTTGTGGAATGAATTCTCGATCTCAAGTTGCGTTTAGTTTTCTCACCCTCTTCAGTCGCACGCGTTCTTTCCTGCAAGTCAATCAATTTGTTTTTCTTGACGTAAAACTGATCGATCAGCAGCTACATCCTCAGCTCTGATGCTGCGTTGCTTCTGAATGAGGTCAAAAAAAAAAAAAAAAAAAAAGATGAAAAAATATCTGGAAACGCAGAAATCGTAATTTGAGTTTTTCCTGTCGCAGCTCAGAGGAAAGAATTTTTCATGTACATGCATTTTCTTTCAAAATACTTCGTAACTGAAATGCTAAGTTTCTTCATCCGTAAACATTTTTCAGTTGTACTTTATGTTTTTAGCACGTCTTTTGTAAAAAAAGATCGTGCTTCTCTTATCGATTTGTCCGTCCGTCCGTCCGTCCTTCTGTACCCACGGTATCTCTGCAACTATTACTCCGATTTGAAAATTTTTTTTGCATTCGGAAGCTTGAAATATGCGAATGATGATCCTTTATTTGGGGTTTTTTTTTTTACGATGCACAATTTTGCCGCTAGGAGGCGTAAATGCAGATGATGTCGAATTCAAAATTACGTTTTAATCCACATATTTTATCTTTCGATTCCATTTATGTCGACAAGTGTTTTAGATATAGTTTCATTTTCAAATTACGCATAGATTTTCCGCTAGGGGGCGTAAAAGTAAATCACATTTTTTTCCAAAAACTCTTCTAAATCTCCGATTTGAAAAATCTTTTTTCAGCGGATACATCTCCTAATGGAAAATCTTTTGCGTATCATTTCGAATATTTGGTAAAGAATACTTTGGTCACCAGGGGGCGTATATGTTAATTTTTGCTTCTGATGTATTTGCCATAAAATCTGAACTTCTAAAACATCGATTGAAAAAATTCTTTCGTGGACTGATGTCACTCACATCGATAAACCTTTTCGGAATATTTTCGTTTTAAAATATCCCACAGTTTCTCCGCCATGGGGCGTAGATGCATATCTTATTTTTGTCAATATCTCTACTTCTAGGAATCCGATTTGAAAAATTCCTTCTTTGTTGGATAGTGTTTTCCGTGTGATATGTTTTTCATATAATTTCAAAATTTTCAAGTAATTCATAGACTTTCCGCTAGGGGCGTAAAGATAAATTGCGTTTCGCCCTTTATCTCTGCTTCTAAATCTCCGATTTGAAAAATTCTTTCTGCACCGGATACAGCTCCTGATGGACAATCGTTTGCACGTAATTTCTAATTTTTGTAAAAAAAACGATTTGGCCACCAGGAGGCGTAAATCTTTATTTCCGTTTCTGATGTATTTGCAACAAAATATGCGCTTCTAAATTATCGATTAAAAAAAACGTTGTTTGTAGACCGACACTACTCATGTTGACAAACCTTTCAGGAACATTTTCTTCTTAACATAGTGCATGGTTTTTACGCCAGGGGGCGTAGATGTATATCTTATGTTTGTCAATATCTCTACTTCTAGGGGTTCGATTTGAAAAAATTCTTTTTTGTTGGATAGTGTTTCCAGTATGACATGTACTTCATATAATTTCAAAATTTTCAAGTAATTCATAGACTTTCCGCTAGGGGGCGTAAAGCTAAATTGCGTTTCTCCCTGTATCTCTGCTTCTAAATCTCCGATTTAAAAAATTCGTTCTACACCGGATACAGCTCCTGATGGAAAATCGTTTGCACATAATTTCTAATTTTTGTAAAAAAACGGTTTGGCCACCAGGGGGCGGAAATCTTTATTTCCGCTTCTGGTGTATTTGCAACAAAATATGAGATTCTAAATTCTCGATTGAAAAAAACGTCGTTTGTAGACCGAACTACTCGTGTCGACAAACCTTTTAGAAACATTTTCTTCTTAAAATAGTGCATGGTTTCTGCGCCAGGGGTGTAGACGTCTATCTTATTTTTGTCAATATCTCGACTTCCAGCAGACCGAATTAAAAAATTCCTTCTTTGTTGGATAGTGTTTCTAGTGTGATATGTTTTTCCTAAAAATTCAAAATTGTCAAGTAATTCATAGACTTTCCGCTAGGGTGTAAATTGCGTTTCCCACTATTTCTGTGCTTCTAAATATCCGATTTGAAAAATTCATTCTGCGCGGGATACAGCTCCTGATGGGAAATCCTTTGCACATAATTTCTAATTTTTGTAAAAAAAATGGTATGGCCACCAGGTGGCGTAAGTCTTAATTTCCACTTCTGATGTATTTGCCGCAAAATATGAGCTTCTAAAATCTCGATTTAAAAAAAAAGTATTTTGTTGACCGATGCTACTCATGTCGACAAACCTTTTAGGAACACTTTCTTTTTGAAATAATGCATGGTTTCTACGCCACGGGGCGTAGATGTATATCTAATTTTTCTCAATATCTCTACTTCTAAAAGTCCAATTTAAAAATTCCATTTTTGTTGGATAGTGTTTCCGATGCGAAATGTTTTTGCTATAAATTCAAAATTTTCACGTAGATCATTTAAGACTTTCCGTTAATGTGCATAAAGGTAAATTGCATTTTCTGCTCCTGAAACTCCGATTTGAAAAATTCTTCCTGTATCGCATACAAGACCTGATGAAAAATATTTTTCACATAATTTCTAATGTTTTGTAAAGAATGGTTTTGCCATCAGGGGTCATAAGTATTTATTTCTGCTTCTGATGTATTTGTAGCAAAATCTGGGTTCCTGAAAACTCGACTAATTTTTTTCTTGGACCGATACCGCTCATATGGATAAACCTTTTGAGAATACTTTCTTCCTAAAATAATGCATGGTTTTCGCACCAGGGGACGTAAAGTCACATCTTATGTTTGTCGATATCTCTGTCTCTAAGAGTTCGTAAGCTCACGATTCCGTTTATAGCAATATCTGAGGGATTAAAAACCCGATTGAAGAACTTCTTCCTTCCGTCAGATACTATTGTTTTCCATACCGGTTCCATTGCCTTTGAATAGCTTTGATAAATTTAATTTGCCTCAGAACGGATTCAAAAGACGTGTTTATTACACCCGAAAATTCGGTGTCATCTTTCTTGTTTCTTGATGGCAATAAATTCCTTATCCCTTTGGTTTTAGAATTTCACTGATACTTAGGAATCTCCGCCCACTCGAATAAAAATACATAATGATTATCCAGGCTGTTTTAATGCAAAATGCATTAATTTCTAGGACAAGAAAGTTAATTTATTTTTCCTGAAAAATTTTGGTTTGGATTTCATCATTTTCTGAGTATGAGATTTCAAAATCAGTTTCACGAAGCTTTGTGGGCACGACTTCTGTCGATCCATCCATGGCGAAATCATTATTGAGATGCCTGCGTTTGTGCAATCAAGAAACCCCGTCGAAATTGATTGCACCATTGATGACAAAATTCGTGAAATGTTTTCTATAGGGAATGATGCTATTTACACACTTCAGCACTCAGAAGCAACAATGGGTTTCAAAAACACATGTAGATAGTCGCCCGTTGAAGCGAATATCGTGACTTGTTATCATAGGGTGATGGTGCAATATATCATTCACGTCCCGTAAGAAAGTGGCGCAAGCAAAAACAAGAAATACCTATTTTGTCAACAATCTAACAAATGCATGATAAATAACGCACTGAAGTAGCAAATAAAAGGTTATCTTTCTTTGTCTGTAGCAATATGAGCTTCGTATTCGAGGTTATGCAAATTTTTTCATCCCGACAATCTCAGATTTTCCTGAAATTTGGTAGGATTGTAAAGGACTTGAAGTAACTTATATATACAAAATTTTAGTCCTCAGTGATGCACGATATTGATATAGCAGGGTTCCCAACATGACAAAAATGCAAAATTTTTGTTTATGAGCTCAATAAAAAAAAATCGTAACTTTGCATCTAAGTGAGGTAAAATCTTCATGAGGGGCTTGTTTTGAAGCTAAAAACACATAATTTAATTAAAAATAATTTTATAATAAAATATTGATTTTTTGGAATTTCAAGGTCACATGATGTGACCTTTGACCTTGAATATCTAAAAAAGCGTTTCTTTAATGTTTTTTTTAAAAAAAAATATGTTGTGCAGTTAAATGCATTCTCTCTTTGGTATAAGTTTCATTTTGGAATGGCTTTGGAAACAGGAATAAAAAAATATAAACTGTGGGTGGGTAGTAGTTAAACGCTTCTGCATCAAACATGCACCAGGGCAGTTCATTCTTGTCTGTTAATCTCTGTGTGTACTTCTCTGTCAGTCTTGCTAGAACTTCTATGGTGTGAATAGGTGTAGACCTGCCAACCTTTGCGATTTATCCATGAAATTTGCAGAATTTCTACTCCTTTTACGGTTACTTTACGGAACGACTTATTTTACGATTTTTTTTTAACTTAGCTTACATCCATATAAGGTAAAGTGCAGTTGTAAGATTAGAACAAACATCAGCTGGGAGTCCTGCGTAGTTGGTAACAAATCCCTAGTTTTTCTCATTGTGTCCTGTCAAACATGAAAACTGGCATCAACCAATTGATCAATTTAATCTTCTAATCTAATTTTTAATACGCGCTACTCCCTCCCCTCTCCCTCCTTAAACAGGAAGATTTATTGTTGTTTGGGAATAAAAAAAATTCAAAAAGTCTAGTAGCTGATGTAAAATCCGTCCTGCTGGCGCATTGGTCTAAGTGATGGCTTCTGATCATTCGTCCGAGATGGGTCCGGGTTCGAATTCCGGTGAGGCATGTGTAAAGTATACTCTAGATTCAGTTTCTTTTTGATTTTACTATCTCTTGTTGTTTTATTTTCCTATGCAAATTATCTTCTCACTTAACGAGATGTTGTTTCTTCCGCAGAATTATATGTGGCAACGAGTGTAAGTCATGACGTGGTGGTATGCAGTATATATAGGCGCGCTCAAGATACGAGAGAGCTTCGTTTAATATGTGATAGTTTCTTCCTAATTATTGTTATGCGATTTACCTACGTTTCTACGATAGTACGAAAGTTCGGTCTATCAGTAGCTGTGTTATTTTGGAGTGTGTATTTGAGTAATACCAGGAGCTCCCCAATAAAAGGTTAAAAGTGAGGACGTTTTCTTAGTTCATTTTATTGTCAGACCTCTGTCTGGCCGTTAAGTCTATTTCATTGAGTGTTTACGTTAAGTTCAGGGGATATTGTGTTTACCGCTCTAATAAGGAGCCTTCAAGGTACTAATGTACCAAAACCGAAGTTATATTACTGATATTCAAGATAATGAGGAACACTGAGTAAAAATAAATTCCATATTCTTGGAATTTATTGCACGCGCGTGTCTTACCTAAACAAACTCTGGCACTTTGAAGATTAAGCACACTTAACTACGTCAAGTAACCTTTCAATAACCCTAACGTGACTTAACGTAAGCTTTCCTGCACTACACGTCCAGCCGGAGAATTTTATTCATTATACATGGATGCTGTGTTTTTCTTACGGCACTGGCTGACTCCCTTCCCTGGAAGCAGTGGGCTTAAATTAGGGACAGGCGACTTTTATAGCCCATCGAGTTGTTCACAGTGGTCGTTAAACCTTCAATAAAATGATGTCCATAAATTAAGGGGTAGAGGCAATATGCAAATTTGCGGACGTTGAAGTAGGTCTTTATTGGCGGAAAATCGCCGACGGTAGCAACCAACGTGTTTCGTGTATGGAAACACGTCAGAAAACGAGATAGCTAAAGAGTGATAAAAGTTTAATCGATAGAGTTATCTTTACGTGTGTTAAACTGCTGGTTGCTTGTTGTTGTTGGTTATTTGTTGTTATGGCAAATGACACAAGAGTTCGAAAAACACATCTCGATGATTTTACCCGTTTAAGAATTGTGGGGAAATTGAAAGCAAGACGGTCTACGGGAGATGTAGCCAATGAGTTCGGAGTTGGCAAAATCATAGTCCCACCGCTATGGAAACGATTTTTCGAAAGTGGAGCAGCTACCAGACGGTACAGCAGTGATCGACTACGCAAAACAACCCCTGCTGATAATCATCATATAACTGTAATGGCGAAAAGATGTCGTCGCATAGCTGGTGGCAGATTAGCACGAGAGCTTCAGGCAAACAAGGGGACCACAATATCACTCCAGACTGTGAAAAGGCGATTAAATAACGCTGATTTGCATGCCCGCAAATCGGTACGATTGGTACCTCTGACCGCATCACACAAAGCACAGAGGTATCGACGGTGTCGTGAATACGCCAACTGGACTGACGAGCAATGGGCCAATGTCCTGTTCTCGTACGAAAGTAGATTTTGTTTATCATCCGATTCGAGGCACCAATTCATCTGGCGTGAACCACGCACTACCTATTCTTCCACCAACGTTTTGGAAGTTGGCCATTACAGAGGTGGTGGGGTGATGGTCTGGGCCGTATTATTATGAATGGACGTACCGAACTTTACGTGTTGCAAAGTGGAGCCATAAATTATCAGCATTATTGTCAGGATGCTATCGTTCCTCATGTACGCAATTTTCGTGCTGCTGTTGTAAATTCCTTCATCTTTATGGATGACAATGCCCGTTGTCGTCGTCCAGCCTGTGTTGACGATCTGCTGAACAGCGAAGAAATAGACCGCATCGAGTGCCCTGCGTACGCCCCTGACATGAATCTCATAGAGCATGTATGGGATGCTCTTGGGAGGCGCATGGCGGAACGCAAGCCCCCACCGAGTACCAAAAATGACCTGTTTATGACGCTGAAACGGGAGTGCCGCAACGTACCTCAAGATCTGCTGAACAATCTTGTCAAGAGCATGCGCAACCGATGTCATTCGTACATTGCAGTGACGGGTGGACACATGCCCTGTAAAACTTTGACAGGGGACAGTATTGCAAGTGTCATTGCCGTTTTGCTTCTGCTATGCCCAGGACCAAAAATGGTACGATTTCTTCACGTACTCTATATTATCTGCACATTCATAAACGTCTGCTTCTTTATGGGGAAAAATTTCTGTTAATTCTGTCTGTATGTCATATTAACATATTTATCATCATCATCATCCTGTAAGAATTTTTTTCTCTCTAAAAATATGACTGCCCCTTAATTTATGGACATCAGTGTAGATGTTAAAAACGAAACAAACAAACAAAAACAGTTGAGAGTTATAAATACAAGGTATCAAATCAAATTGAAGTTAACTTGGTAGTATGTCACGATCACTGGAGCAGATGACACGGAAAGCAAAAATATTTGGAGACTGGCACAAGACAGACCGTTGTGGAGGAAACTTGGGGAGACCTTCGTCCAGCAGTGGATTGATAATGGTTGACAATGATGATGATGATGATATATATATGACATTTCAGAAATGTCAGAAGCCGAGCATTTAACCAAGAAGTGAGAATAATTTTGCCTTTGCACGATCATAAAGTACACTTCAGTCTAAAACTAAAAAACAAACATGGGATATGACGATTACAGAGCCCCATATGAGACTGAAAGAGCTTGCTAACATTTGCACACGAGAACGGTATGATGTGTGAAGGCATTCACGACGTGTATCCCGCATGCAAATATGCTGTGATCACGTGACAACTGTCGAGGTTGCATAGCGCCAGGAGACCAAACCGTGCCTCATATAATTCCAGTCTGTTTTTCATGTGTTTCAGGGACGGAGGCAGAAACAGCGTGACTGAGGTAACAAAAGGATCCCAGCAAAAACAGTATTGCTGGGCCAGCAGTGGGCCATTGCTGGCAGCCAGCACAGCCAGCAATAGCCCAGCACTATGTTGCCGCTGCTGAATCGTCAATAAAATGTCCGGGCGGCCAACAGAATGGCCAGAAGTTCAGGCCAACAGCTGGCCAACAGTTGGCACCCCATCAGTTGTCATATGCCACAACAGGGCCATCAGTGGTCCATCACAGGCAGAAGCTGCCACAAGTGGCCCTTCAGTGGCCCTGCAAGTACTTGCCAGAAATGATGGCTAGCCTAATGTGGTCCGCTAGTGGGCCGTTAGTGGCAACCAGCAACCACGTGAAGTAACTGGTGGCTTGCCGAATCTTGTCCGCCAATTTCCCAGTAGTAGCAATAAAAAAAAAAAAAAAGCAAGGATAACCGCAGTGTCCTAAAGCTACAGTCTTTTTTCTTCAACCCTTACTAAGCTTGTGAATTAACTCACTGCGCTGGGGAAATTTTCTCGACAGACCGGAAAATCGCCGTTTACGTGGAAGCCGCGCTCGCTACCGACCGGACTAATTCACGCACCCGAGTACGTGCTGGAAGCTATCTGTTTGGCATGCAATTTGTAATCGAATGCTTCCCTCTTTCATTTTATAATATTGCGAGATATTTTTCATAAAAGTCAGTTTCATATAATTGATAAATTAATTTTTTCAACATAACGATAGCTTTTTTTATTTTACCTTAAGGGAACTTCACTCATTTTTAAGGCGTGTACATACTTAGAGTCGCTTTCCAAAGTTTTGTACTGTCCTTGCCGTCTTGAAAAGAGATTGTTGAATAAATATATATTTACCCGAGTTCATATCACATTCTGTTACATTTTTAACGTTGTGTCTTTCCTTTCCGTTGTCCGAAGCTACATTTGTTTTAAAGAGTAAAATATATTTTATTTTACTTCTCGTTATTTTTAGAAGCGAATTCCTCCCAGTCTTGTGTATTCAACCCATGGATGAGTACACCGTATAGCGTTGCTTTATTTTTCTTTCAAATAATTAATAAATTTTGTACGCGTATAATTCTTTTTTATTCCCAACAAACGCTATTTTTATGGTTTTAAAATATATGTGTTTCAAGCGGTTTCAAATTTTTCTTGTCATTCATCCACTCCATTCCATGAATTGTTATTCATGGGAATGGAGTGGGTATATTTCATGGCTGTAATCTAGTATTTCACGGCTTAATCTGATATCTTCGTCGACGTAAAATTTCATTAGGAAATTAATTCGCCTCTCCACATATGGATTTTTTTCTTAACATACACTAAAATAACACGATGGCGATAGCGTCGTCTTCAACTAACTGGTACCATGAGAGACACGGCAAGTGTTGCTTCTGCGCATGCGCAGTACCGATGCTTCCACCTGCTGTTGGGGGTTGCATTGGTTGCCAGCAACGGGCCACTAGTGGCACTTGCTTGGAGGCCCACAATTCACGGCGATGCTGCAGGGCCATCAATGGCTCGCCAACTGATAGCGCTGCCACCAACGGACCACTACCGGGCCGTGAGCGGCAGATTCCAGCCAGCAGTGACCCATCACTGCCAGCTGGTGGCCAGCAGTTTCCCAGCACTTGTGTTTTTGCTGGGATGTCTCCCAGACTTCAAATGGATGATTTTACAAGAGGACGAATTATTGCCAAGCTCGAAGAAGGTCGCCAAAGGGTTTGGATTAACGCATGTCAAACTGTCGCGGCTTTGGTCAGTGTTCAAGAGATACAGAGCCGCTTTCCCGGAGGTCGTCCCTGCGGCATGAGGCAGCAGAAGGACCATGACCAGGTCATAATGGCAAAACTGAATAGTAAAAAAACTGCGGATTATTTAGCTAACTATTTTCAAGCAAGCGCAAGTATCGAATTTCGAACCAAACCATGTCAGGACATCTAAATACAAAAGAACTACAACCACTGGCAAAAATTGTGGAATCACTTCCTCATGAACATTAAGGCGCATAGTAGGGAGAATGTAGAAACGACTCAAAGTGAGTAGACGAAAAAAAAACATAGTTTAATAAAAGCTGCACATGAAAACTACAAGCAGCAGGACTCGTATAAATGTATGACGTATATTCCCCGAATCCCCACAGGCCGTGATGCCCGTGCATGTGTCAAGACGACAAATCTGCAGCGAGACATTCTGTCCGCGTAGCTCAGTTGGGAGAGCGACTTACTCCGGAGTGCCGCACCGGTGCGCAGTGGTCTAAGCGATGGCTTCTGAGCATTCGTCCGAAAGGGATCCGTGTTCGAATTCCAGTGAGGCATGGATGTTATGTTTTTCTTACGGCTCTGGCTCTCTCCCTTCCCTGGAACCAATGGCCCTAAATTAGAGACAGGCGACTTCTTATAGCCTATTGAGTTGCTCACGGTGGTCGTTAAACCTCCAATAAAAAAAATACTCCGGAGTGAGGGGACACGAGTTCCATGGACCCGTCGTGGACAAACTTGTGTTTTCACAGGTGAGTGAAAAAGAAAAAAAAAGGTTGCATAGTGTTTTCAAAAGCTGCACACACGCTTTGTAACATACTGAAGAATATTGTAAAGGAACGTACAACATCTGAGTGTAATACATTTATAATGATGCGCAAAAACACTTGTAGCAAATAAATGTAGACTCACCAACGACGGAGGGAAAATTATGGAATGAGTCCATATCGGATATGGTATAATACTTTGTAACTCCTTCACGAGCTTTGATGACAGACTGGATCCTTTGAGGCTTAGTTGTCACAAATGAAAAACAATCGCAGCTATCAAGCTTTTTCCAACATTCCTGAATAGAAATCACCAAATCAGCTTTGCATCATGGAGATTTCGCCTGGATTAGTTTCTTCAATTTTCACCACATATTTTCAATGGGATTTAGATCCGCACTGTTCGGTGGCGATGTCATTGTACTTAAGTGTCGTTCCTAAGGAAATGCCTGCACTCTTTTGGTCCTGTGACATGACACATTATCGTCTTGAAATATGACTTTATCATCGTCAAAAATAGGGATAGGATATTCGAAACCTCGAATCCCGCGAATCTTGAAAAAGATTCAAGATTTGAAAACTCGAATCTTCGCGCTTTTCACGTTATTCGAATCTTTCGAATCTTAACCTACAAACCTTGACGTTTGGTGCTTGTCCTAGAGCGATATTTGTTCGAATTTTTGTCAGCATGACGTGTTCTGACATTAGAATACAATCAAAGAAGATCGTCTATAGTGTGTACACAACTATTTGAAATAGCTCGTTACTTCCAAACCGGATGCAACAAACAGTGAAGGAATTGTTCAGCCAAACACAGAGAGCAACCACCGAAGCGATTGGCGTCTCCCATCGGACAGTGCCTTAGCCACTATACCTCAAGTACAGTGGGAAAAGTGACTTAGCCATATTTCATTTCTCTCCCAGCAGCTGTTACCGTGGTAACGAGCGTGAGAACGGAAGTGGGAGTGTGACCTTGAGCGGCGTAGGGAACATGAACCAAGTTACTCTGCCTACAGCTTAGCGTTTCTAGTTATACTCAACTCTCCGCAGCGTCCCACTTGCACACGCTATGAGTATACGCTCGACGTTGTCCGGTCTATATTTTATGTATCAATCTCAGTGTTTCTCACGCTCTATTGTTTTTAATCCTTTGTAGTCTATATCGTTAACCGCAGCATTTACGCATACTCAGGAGCGATTTATCTTATGCTTGTAAATAAAAAATGTCGAAAATGTTAATAATTACTCAAATACGTTTTGCCAAATTATGTTCAGAAAATGGAAATGAATGTCAAGACTCAAGAATTATGCACTTCATTTAGTAAAGGCAAATTATAAATTTGATTTGCATCTTCTTAAAAAGTATGGGTGTATATTTTGAAAACTGTATTCTTTAATTTGTTTTTCATTGAACACAGATTTCAAATTTTGCTTCAATTAAAAACTTTTAATTTTAAGTAGAAGTCTTTTCTTTCTCTTTTCTTTTTATACACTGGCGGAAAGAAAAAAAGAACACCAAGAAGGAGACCTCTGATACCAACGAAATTTATACAGCATAATAACGGAATACAGAGGATAACGTGATCAAAACATTATGGCAAAATACAGCTGTATTTGCTGCTAAACTGAAAAATAACATTTCCATGTAACATGGTTAGTACGAGGTTGAACCGCCATGAACTGCGTCACACTGTGCAATTCTGGCATGGAGTCTGTCGTACAGATGTTGGATGTAAGTTTGGGGTATTGAGTTCCAAGCATCCTCAACCTGGACGCGTAAATCGGGGATGGTCGTGGCTGGCCGTGGGGACCGGATAAGTCGTTGTCCCATAAAATCCCACACGTGCTCAATGGGGGACAAATCCGGTGAACGTGCAGGCCATGGAAGTTGTCTCACACCCTGAAGTGCATGTTGCGTTGCACGTGCCGCGTGTGGGCGTGCGTTTTCTTGCTGGAAAACACCACGATGGACCGACCTTACAAATGGCACAACAACGGGCTGAATGATGTTGTTGATGTAGGAGGTGCTGTTTAACGCACCCGGTACAAACACTAGTTGTGTACGGGAGTGATAGCTGATCGCTCCCCACACCAGAAGACCAGATGTAGGCCCTGTGCGTCGCTGGCGGATGCAAGAAGGGTGCAGACGCTCCCCTGTGCGTCTGCGAACACGCATACGGCCATCGGAGGCTCCCAAGCAGAATCTGCTTTCATGCTGAATACGACAGATCGCCATTGCGTTCTCCAGTGCAGACGTTGGCGACACCACTGCAGCCGTTCCTGACGGTGGGCTGGATTCAGAGGTACACATGCCAGAGGAACACGTGCAAGTAGTCCTGCATCCAGTAGACGGTTGCGGATTGTTTACACAGTCACCTCAGGTGCAACGGCAGCTCGGATTTGCGTCACAGTGGATGTTCTGCTTAACAACGCCGCTCTTCTTATGCGTCGATTGGTCCGCTCATCAGTTCGTCTGTGACTCCCGGTTCCACGTCTTCTCGTGTGGGAATGTTCCTCGGACCATCTACGCCACCATCGTACCACCACCGATACTTCCCGTCTAATTCGCTCCGCAATACGACGATACGACCACCCGGCCTCGCGGAGTCCGACTAGACGACCTTGCTCAAAGTCCGATAACTGCTGAAAACGTACACGTCTTCCATGTCCCAGCATTGCAGCTTCTTCAGGGTCTTCGCACGTGTCCGTACGCCGACGACTGATTACATTCACTTCGTCGTACTCCTTAAAAACCACCGACGATAATTTGCATATTATGTCGTGCTGTGGCGTAAACGCTCACCGGTTGGTCCCGAAATTAACATCACACCTACGTAAACTCGACCCCATTAACATATGTAAATTTCATAATCGTCCGCCAATTCCTTCTTGGTGTTCTTTTTTCATTTTCAGCCGGTGTAGTTATAAAGGATTCGAGAGACTCGAGGGATTCGAGAATCTTTTAGGATTCGGATTTGGATTCGAGAAAATTTAGGATTCGTCCCACCTCTGGTCAAAACCATTTTCAGTTGAAAGAATAATAAAGCTATCTAAAATGACAATGTATACCTGCGCATTGACTGCTCCTGTGATAATTGTCATCTCACCTGGTCCTTCACCTAACATGTAATGACATACCATGAGTGAATGGGGAAACTTCACTGTTATCTTAAATCAGTTATCCTTATAAGCTTGAGTAGCGCATCGCCAAACAAGCTGACCAGCATCATCTGCGTGACTACTACACATCCGTGATTCATCACTGAATATCTCTTTCATCCAATCCTGTACAGACCATGATTGCTTTCCTTTGCCCCACAGCAAGTGTCTTCTTTTTGTTGTCAAAGTTGATTTCTATTTTGCTTTTCTGTAAGAATATCCCATCTCCTTCAAAAGCCTTCGCACTCTCTTGTCACAAGCTTCAACACCTGTGTCCTCTAACTTTGTTTTCATTTGAGTTCTTGAACATTTACGGTTTTGAAGCACATTCTTCTAATTTTCTGTCCTCACGCTTTGATTCTTTCCTTGGACGACCGGTATGTTTCTCTCTTATAGCCATCCCGTTCTGTTTACATTTCCACCAAATTTTCGAGATCACCGACTGCGAACAAACAACATCTCTTGCCACGTCTCTTGTCGATATTCCTTCTCAAATATGCTTAACAACACTGTCTCTCATTCCCATTGATAACTCCCTCCTAGGTGCCGTGCTGTTACAGCAGCAACAGCGTGATACTGCTGTCTAGCAGCCACAACTACTCCTTTTTTATCGCCATACTTATTTTTATGTTAGAAACGCGTGCTGTTCCCAGATTCCGTTTAGAAGAACCTATACGTTGATTCCATAACTTTTTCCTCCGATGTCGGTAAGTATGCAATTGTTGTTACACAACATTATGCATTTTCGTCAGATATTGTACGTTCTTTTATGAGTCCTACGGTCTGTAGCTCAGGTGTGCAGCTTTCATTAAATTTTGTTTTCTTCTACATACAACATACTATGCGGCTGGAAGTTCCTGTGGCGGTGATTCCATAACTTTTGCGCAGCCCCGGTGGCGCAGTGGTCAAAGCGATAGCTTCTGATCATTCGTTCGAAAGGGGTCCGGGTTCGAATCCCGGTGAGGCATGGATGTTGTGTTTGTCTTAAGGCATTAGCTGTCTCCTTTCCATGCAACCAGTGACCCTAAATTAAGGACGAGGGACTGCTAATAGCCCACTGCGTTGCTCACAGTGGTCGTTAAACCTTCAATAAAAAAAAAATTCTCAAGCGTTGTATATACCCGGAAATCCGTACCCTGTTTACCATTATCCAGGGCACATCGTACAACCCGTCATTAGTGGTTTACGTATGGCGTTGACTGGTCTTCAGATCAATGATAAGGTAATGTTCACAGATGAAAAGCCACTTTAGTCTTTCAACGGATTCCAACAGGCAATTGATCTGGAGGAAGCGAGGAACATCGTTGAACGGGACATATATGGGCGTCGTGGATTATGGTATGATCCGGTATCAAGGTTAATGGAAGAACCGAACTGCAAGTAAGAGATCAAGGGACAATCACCAGAAAGAGGCAGAGTAAAAAATTAAATCTATGCCACGTTCGTCCGTTCCGTAGTGATGTGGGCGCAAATTTCATTTTTATGGAAGGAAATCCCCGTCTTCACCTCACAGAAGCTTTGGATGAAATCTCGACTAGTGAGCATATCCCTCGGATAGAGTGGCCAGCGAGGTCCCCTGATCTCCATCCAATCGAATATGCATGCGACACTTTGGGAGACATGTTGCGCAGAAGATTCCACCATCAGAAACCAGGGTTCTTATCAGGGCTCTCCAGCAGGTGTATAGAAATTTACCTCAAGATATTCTAAACCACTTGTCGTTGAGCATGGCACAACAGTGCTAAACACGCGTCACGGTGAGGGGTGGACATAGCTCCTAGTGAGAACTTCGCCCTGTAGTATGTTTTTTCAGTGCTGATGGAAGAGTGTCACTGAACAGTAGGTGAGCCAATACCTCCTACGTAACATTTCGTTCGATTTCTATCTCTATTACAGATTACTCATGATGTCTGATATCGTCATTGTAATGTTTGTTATTACCATCGATACCACTTACAGCTGTAATATTGTTTTTGACTGGCCAAAATGTACCTGTTCTTAAGTTTCTGACAGTAGTGTATATTAAATTCTGCTAATGTATAAAATTCAATTAAGCTAATAGATAACATTTGATGATTACAATGCCGTGAAATACCATTGTACTTCGGGAACACTTTTCTAGGACGATAAAAAAGAAAATGGAAAATCAATTGTATTTTTCTTCCTCAGTTATTTAATTCATGGCCAATCTTCCACTCCCAGTTATTTTACCTATTTTTCCGCTTTTTATTTCATCTTTGTGATTGACTTCAGCATTAGAAAGTCGGAGAACAGGCCAAATGCAAAGCATTAAGAACCTTGCGGTTCTTATTGAACCTCGTTATAGGTTCACCAATGAACTTTGTAGGTTCATTAATGAAAGTTTTCATTAATGAAACTTCATTAATCAACCTCCTTATAGGTTCATTAATGAAACTTCATTGATGAACCTTATACGTTCATTATTCAACCGTCCTATAGGTTCAATAATGAACGTTTTCATTAATGAAACTTCATTAATCAACCTCCTTATAGGTTCATTAATGAACGTTTTCATTAATGAAACTTCATTAATCAACCTCCTTATAGGTTCATTAATGAAACTTCATTGATGAACCTTATACATTCATTATTCAACCGTCTCATAGGTTCATTAATGAAACTTCATTAAACAACCTCCTTATAGGTTCATTAATGAAACTTCATTGATGAACCTTATACGTTCATTATTCAACCGTCTTATAGGTTCATTAATGAACGTTTTCATTAATGAAACTTCATTAATCAACCTCCTTATAGGTTCATTAATGAAACTTCATTGATGAACCTTATACGTTCATTATTCAACCGTCTTATAGGTTCATTAATGAACGTTTTCAATAATGAAACTTCATTAATCAACCTCTTTATAGCTTCATTAATGAAACTTCATTGATGAACCTTATAAGTTCATTATTTAACCGTCTTATAGGTTCATTAATGAACGGTGAGCTTCATTAAGAACCCTCAATGAACCGTAAGGCTCATTAAGAAACTTAATCCTAAGCATTAAGAACCTGGGAACGCCTTAATACTTAGGATTAAGGTTTTTAATGTAAAGTATTAAGAACTTTAAGGTTCTTAATGGTTCTTAATGCTTTGCATCTTAATGCTTTGCATTAAGAACCTTACCGTTAGTGATGCGGGAATGCTTCCCTGGAAGACTGTTTTTAAGAACAGTCTTCTAGTAAAACATTCACGAGGCGTTCCCAGCTTCATTTTCTTTCACTTTCTTTTCCCTCTACAGCCCAGCGTAGTCATGTACAGCTAATGACAAACGTCATATTATCAACATTTCAATGGAAAAAGAGATTAGCACCATATCTTTGCGCCCAACGTTTTCGATTTTCATCTTTTTAGCATAAGAACTTAGACGCAGCTATCATTAGTACTTTGACAGCTGGATAATGTATTCACATGAGTAAAACGTGCGAATCGCTTCACTACTAAAGTGGTATTCTATGATGGTCGGTCAAAAGTTTAGCACCCTAACGCTTACAAAAAAGCTGTGTCGTTATGATTCCGCTTTTATATTTCGACGTAGTCCCTGTCCACTGGAATGCACGTTACCACCGATGTTCTAGTGCTTTGATCCCGGCGGTAAAAAAAAAACTTTTTCGTCTTGGTCTTTCAGCTACACACACACACAATTACCTCAGAGTCGGAGGCATATCGTACATCGGATATTTTCCTTTGCTTGAAAAACAGATAGACGTCACTAGGAGAAAGACCTGGAGAATACGGATGGCGCTGAAACAACTAAAATTCTGCAGTCGGTATGGCGGTCTTCGCAATGTGCGACGTATTACTTGGTGCATTGTCTTGAAGGCAGAACAGATCTCTTTGCAGATTTCCCTTCCTCTTTTCTGCGCGAAGTTGGTTCATAAGGTTGATGTGATATACGCTAGTGGTTGTGATGCCCTTTTCCAATTTGTCAATCATGATGAAACGTTCTGTATCGCCCTCCCCCTCCTTCCAGAAAAAAACCCCCGGCCATCCTCACCTTACCTTACAAACAGAGCAGTACGAAACTTCTTGGGAGGCCAAAATGCATGATTCCACATTAGATTTTGTTTTTTAGTCTTTGTATGAAAGTGAATAACCCATGTTTCTTCCATTGTAACTGTCCCGGACCATGAATTCATCGGAACCGAACGAAGCATGTTTACATTCGGAATGCACATTCGTTTGCTGTATACCTTTTGCTCATGCGTCAACATCCGTGAGACCCATCGAGCACTGATCATTTTCAAGTTCCAAGAACTTGCTACTATTAAATTCACATTGACGATAGAAGTGCCAAACGAATCAGCTGTACATCAAACAACGATTTATCTGTCGCCCATCACGAGATCATGGTCGATAATTTTTTCCAGAAATGAACATAGAGGACCGTTCAGAAAAATCTGCGTCATCGCAAGAATCCCTGCCATAACGAAATTTTCTGTGCCACTTGACAACTGTGGTACATCCAGGAGTCTTATCCTCCAACGTATGTCCCAGGTCATCATGAACCTACTGTAGGGACATTTCTTTCAAAGACAGGAAGTATATCATCGCCGGCAGTTGTTCTTTTCTCTCCATTTCGCAAATGTTTCTACTATTCAGTTTAAAAGGCATCTGGCAGTAAGAACAAAGAGATCTATAATATTTAAAATCCATACAATCACATTCCAGGATATTTACTATCTTTAGAAGAAATTCCGGTTATTCATATTCACTAGAAGTACTTTAAAACATAAACGGTTTGCGGGCTTCCCCTAAACTAACGGGCTTCCCTGAACTAACTTTTCATGTTTCTGCGTCATGATATACGCTATTCAGAGTATTGCACCTGTATTATGGAGGCATACAATAATATACATTGCTGGCCACCCAAAATGCAACACCAAGAAGGACACGAGATAGGAAAGCCAGCTTTACTGGGCACATAACAACAGATACAAAGATGAAACGATTGAGCTTACAGGCCCGTGCGACTTGCGGAACACGCGGACATCAATAGTTCGTGTGGCTCCGATGGCTGGCAATAACGGCCGCTACACGACGCGGCACCGAAAGAAAGAGGCTTTGAATGTGGGATTGGGGTATGTCGGTCCAGGCTACTTCCACACGTTGCCACAGTTCATTAGGCGTAGCCGTGGGTGGTGCTTGCCGGGCCATTCGGTTGCCGATCAGCGACCAGACGTGTTCGATGGGCGACATATCGGGAGAACAGGCGGGCCACGGCAGCAGTGACACCTAATGAGCCGTGAAGAATCGTTGCACGATGCGTGTCACGTGCGGGCACGCATTGTCCTGTTGAAACGTGGCCGCTGGCAGGTCCTGCAGGTAAGAGAGGACTACAGGCTCCAAAACATCGGAGTTGTAGCGGTGGCTGTTGAATGTCCCGGCGATGCGTACCAGAGGGGTGCGGGTGTCATATCCAATTGCGCCCCAAACCATAACGACGGACCGGTATGACGATGCATAATGCAGGCGTCATACAATCTCTCGCCGCGGTGCCGCCAAACGCGGATCCGACCATCGTGGTGTTGCCGGCAGAAGCGGGATTCGTCGGAGAAGAAAATGTCGTGCCATTCTGTAGTCGAGGTGCAGCGTTCAACGACCCACTGCAGCCGCACTCACAGGTGGTGTAATGTCTATGGTAATCGGAGCAACGGCCGCCGTACGACAAGTCCCCGCTCCTGCAGACGACGTCGAACGGTACGTGCTGACACAGGTTGTTGCGCAACACACCCTAATTCCTGCGCTAACGCTCGTGATATGGCGGTGCGTGCCGTCAATGCCCGCCGCACGACAGGCCGGTCCTCTCGTTCGGTGGTGTTCCGCCGCTGCGGCAATCGCTCACGTCGGTCCGTCCGGCCCTTCTGCACCCACAGAATCTATACTCGCCTCACTGTGGCTGGATGTTGCCCCACACGAACGCCGATGTCTCGGTACGATAAACCGCTGTCACGATAAGCCACTATTCGTCCTCAGTCGAACTCCGAAACGTGCTGGAATGACTGCCGTATTCTGCGACGAAGAATCAGGAAGCTTCCCACACACAGGTCCGGCAGCAAAACACACTTCCACTACTTACACCCCGCATTCTGTGCACCCTTCTTATAGTGGTTCTCGGTGGCGTGCCGGGCGCACATGATTTGCATATGCCCTGTAGTACTTATCGTTTGCATGTCCTCTCACGGGCGACGCCTGCTGCGAATTTGAGACCAATTGGATGCTTCTTTCTTGGTGTTGCATTTTGGGTAGCCATCAGTGCATTAACTGCTTCTTTATAATCTCAGAATTGATTAAGCTTAATTCAACATGCAAGACGCATTTTAATATCGGCGAAATGCCATTTAATTCCGATTCTATTTAGCACCGTATCTGCACTTTTAAAAGTCTGCTCCGTTTGTTTAGGAACCACCGTGAGTGAATCTAAGGGCTATAAGCAGTTTCCCGTTCCTAATTTAGGGCCACGGGTTCCAGAGAAGGGAGGGAGCCACTGCCGTAAAACCATGTACCACCCATCCTCATCTGGGACTTATCCCCGGATCCACTCGGACGAACGGTCAGAAAGCCAGACAATTGCACCACCGGAGCGGCGAAGTACAATTTCAAAAATTCTTTTTGCATATGATAATTACTCTCAAGATGAGAAGTTTTCGTGGATATATAACAATTTCTGATTAAAAATATTTCAGCTATGAGGCATAAATTTAGACTTGAAGTGGAGCGACATTTCCGTTTCTAACTTAGGGTCTAGAAAAACAGTTTCAACATTAGTTAGATTTAGCTGTGGCTTATACGTAGTGCGATCAAAAAGTTTCGAGACTAGGTACGTAGCGCACCAACAGATGGCAGTTCGTGGATGCACGAGCAGCGGTCAAGGGCAGTCTCCTTCATGAGTCATTGTGCCGAGCGACGTCGTTCTGTGAACGTCGGCAGCTGTGCGACACGATATTTTGTGACCACGTGCAGAACACAGCTGCGATTTTGGTATGGACTGCAAACTAAAGCAGCGAACGAACATCCAATTCTGCGTCAAACTCGGAAAATCGGGAGTCATCACTGGAGACGAGACTTGGGTCATCACTGGAGACGAGACTTGGGTCATCACTGGAGACGAGACTTGGGTCATCACTGGAGACGAGACTTGGGTCATAACTGGAGACGAGACCTGGGTCCACTGTTTCGACCAGGACACCAAACAACAGTCGTAGCAGTGGAAGAGCCCGGCATCTCCATGATCGAAGAAGGCCCGACAAGTTCGGAGCGCAACCAAAAGCATGCTCATCGTGATGTTCTTCGACATTCGTGGGGTTGTGCACCGTGAAGTCGTCCCCCAGGGCCAGACCGTCACCACCCTTTTCTACTGCGATGTTCTATGGCGTCTTAGGGATGACATTCGCAACAAACGATCTGAAATGTGATGTAGGGGCGATTTTCTGCTCCATCACGACAATGCAGCTCACAGAGCCGTTAGCTGCGTATGCTGTTGCTGCTGCAAAACTGGCAACACGCCAGTTTTGCAGCCGCAACAGCATGACTAACCTTCCTCACCCGCCTCACTCGCCGGATTGCGGCGGTGCTGCCGGGACTCATCCTTTCTCTCTTTACGGGCTTGGCAATCGTTTTTGTGACGTCACGCTAAGCGACGGAGTAATGCACCGAGAAGGTTACAGCACTGTACGTTTTTGGGCATTCAGTCGTATTTAATGCTTGAAGGAACAGCTTAATAAGGTCTATATTTTAGTTTTCTGCATAGTATTTTATGATATATTACTTTGTAATAGTAGTTCTACCGAAATTTAACAAAAAAGCAAAAAAAAAAAAAAAAAAGAGAAAGAAAGAACTCAGAATTAGTTGTCGTGCATTACTCGAATAATCCAATAATAATCGACACTGAAAGATCTAGTAGATTTTTATCAACACGAAAGATGCAGTAGATTTTAACTTGTAAATAATATACAGGGTGTTCGGAAAGTAACTGTGCTCCTAGGCTACTGTTTTGTTATCGTAGTTATCAAGTGCAGTATGTGCCACCGGAACGTAATAAAGGGGATTCTCATAGTCGCAGCCGATCGCGGGAACCCATGGGGCTCACTGCGCATGCGCAGCAAGCTGCTCGAAGCGTTGGTTGCCGCATTGCGGCAGTTGAGTTCCAGAGATCAACAGAGACGAGTCGTTGTTACTGTAAGTATCGAAGTTATCGTGTGTGCTGTTGTTGTTCAGTTTTTCGCACTATGGTTCTTTCAATTGCGGAACGTGTGTTTCTGGTTGAATACGTCTTTCGAGAAGGCAATGAATACACCGATTTAGTGCGGCAGCAATTTGCTGCCAAATTCCCAGACACACCTGTACCTCATCGTAATGCAGTTCGTCGACTTATTGAGAAAATTTCGTGCGACAGGCTCAGTGTTCGACGCCGAACGAAGCGGGAGACCAACTAAACTTACCGATGGGAAGTTGATGGACATCTCTGACTCCCAGCTGCGGAGTCCATCAAAATCATTGCGCAAGTTGGCGCAAGAGGAAAATATCGGGCTTGCGACAGCGCATAAAGCGGTGAGAGAATCATTGCACCTCTACCCATACAAAGTAACAGCGGTACAACAATTGCAACCGGCGGATCACGTAAAACGATTCCGGTACTGTGAATAGTTTAACAATTTTATTCAACCGAAAACTGTTGCTGTTCTTGATGTCACCTTCTTTACAGATGAGGAGTGGTTCCACCTCTCTGGGTATGTTAACGCACAAAACACACGATTGTGGTCCCCAGAGACTCCTCATGCTGTGTCGGAACGACCCTTGCATGACCAGAAAATCGGAGTGTGGGTTGCGCTATCTCGACGGCACATTGTCGCGCCGTTATTCTTTCAGGACACCGTGAATAGTGCACGTTACTGTTCCATACTCCACGACTTCATCGGCCGCCTTGAAGAAGACAAAATCACCTACAGCTGGTTTCAACAAAATGGCGCTACTGCGCACACACCTCTATGAAACTTCTGAATGAAGTTTTCGGCAAACGTGTCATCTCAAAAAATCTATGGCCCCCTCGCTCCCCGGACCTTACTTCACCAGACTTTTTTCTGTGGGGCGCAGCAAAATCTACTGTGTATCGTGATCGCCCACGCACGCTTGATCAATTACAAACTGCAATAACTACGTTCATCAGAAACATCTCACAAGCAGAGCTGCAGCAAGTGTTTGCAAATAAACTGAAACGGGTTCAGCGCTGTATCGACGCTCGTTGAGATTACTTCGAACATTTTTTCTAAGTGCATAGCTTAGGTGCACAGTGACTTTCCGAACACCCTGTATTTTAATGTAATAAAATGTGATCTTGTTAAATCGGATTTTAAATCGTGCATTGACAGTGACGATTATTATTGGATTATTCCAGAAAGAAAGAAATTTGCGTCTGTTTTACCTTTTTCAGAAATTACGCTTTCTCTGTTCTGTATGAGTATAAACGGTTATACCAAAAAGCTCTGTTAATGCAGTTTTAAACAAATGCAGAAAATAACTAAAGCGCAATCTATTAGTACGTTGACATGCTGTTACATTGCAATTTGTATATGTAAAAGAAAAACCGGTGAAGAATTAATAAAACAGCCTCCAAAATTGCCTTTCTAGACCCAAACTTTTTCTGGTTAAATAACATTGCTTTCATCCAAAAATAATAAATCTGAAGAGGCAAAGTGTTCCAAAATTAATATACTGAGAATGTGTTTTAAAGCTATGCTACTACAGCCTATATTTCTGTGTGATTTTAACAACTTAGCCTCTCCCCCTACCTTACTCTATTTTGAAATTGAAGGGATTAGAGGTATAATCTTACTATTTATCTGCATAATGTTGCAGGGCATACAGATATAAATAAAAAAGTTTTGAAGCTGCCAACTAGACTAAATTGATACTGAGAATGAGTAACTCTCAGCACAATGTACACACATAAATAAATGAATGAAAAATAAACTCCCCTTGTACTGATTATGTTCCCATGGTTATGAGCATGTGTTAGAACATGCATGCTTGATGATTTTGTCCCACACATGAAATGAAGATTGAAAATATACAAAAATTAAGGTTCAAAATAACAAAATGAAGATTGAAATATATTGATTTGTATGGGGTTTAGGGTAGTTAGACTGGAACTAGGATTTAATTTCCCTGTAATGATGATTATCAAATGTCTTTTCCAAAATTTGGAGATATTCCCATTGTTGTTGAGGCACACAGGAAGACCGCATTCATTAAGTAGCTGCTGCAAACATAGCATATTTTCTTTTCCCTGACCTGTTATTTAAGCGGTCATTTTTCAACTTTGAGTAGTTATTTAAAATTATATTTAAAAATACAGAAGCGCACTTTAGTCGCAGTTCAAATTTAGTTTGATTACATTTTGAACATTTTCCGTTTGCCACATTCAACTCTTCAACCTTCTTTGCCGCTAATTCTTTTAACAGGAATTTTACATTTTGTACATGGAGTAATTGCTCACAATCATCAGTCGAAAGGAATTTAAGTAATTTGAAGCAAATAATGAATATTTTCGCATTGATGTCTTCAGCTACCCGTGGACATGCCCGTCGCCTAGCGTGACGTAACAAGCAAGTTCTTAATCCGGTGACCAGGCCTGTAAAGATAGAAAGGAGGAGTCCCCGATTGAGCCTCCTGCGACTTCTTTCTGTTCCCGAAGATGAAGCTTAAGTTCAAGGGTCGCCGTTTTGAAACCATGGACGAGATCCAGCGCGAATCGCAGACGGTGCTTGACACGATTCGCGAACAGGACTCGTAGGGAGCGTTCCAACAGTGGCAAAAACGCCGGCAGCGGCGTATCGCTGCCCAAGGAGACTACTTTGAGGGAAATCATAATCAGACCTAAGTAAAGTAAGTACTTTGTTGTATATCGGCCTAGTCTCGAAACTTTTTGATCGAACCTCGTATATATAATACACATACTATTTTATTTTTACAATGCACATGCATCACTTTCCGCTAGGGACCACAGTCCTATATTTGTGTTAGGAACTGCATCTGAGAGATTTTAAAATCTCGATTCGAAAAATTGTTTTTGTATCATTAGCCAAGACCATATTTTTTTCTTTTGTTCTGCTGCATTTGTGATGCAACATTTTCCCGCTAGATGCTGTAACATTTTGATATTGCGACCGACGATATTTTTGCTTTTACATATCGGATCGGAAGACCTCTTTTGATGCTGATTAGTTCTAACCTTCTTCAAAATACGCTGCTGATACAACAGATAATTCAACACAGCCCCAAAGTGATGTCCCATCCGTAGGGGCACAATTTTTGGCAGCGTTTCAAGTATCCGAACGGGAGCTAAATAACGTTTCACAAGCTGAGTTTTACAGAGCCATAGAAAAGCGGTACGAACGCGCGAAGAGGTGTATTGATTTTGCAGGATGAACTTTGAAGGTTAAATGGTGATAAATTTTTTCGTTGAAATTTTTATTCGTTCTGTGAAGCTAATCCTAAAGCTTTTCAGATTCATCTTGTGCATAGCTCTTTTGCTGTCTTCACGTAGATCATTCGTAGGTGGTCCTATTTTAATTAAATTCAATTCAAGTGAAGCATATTTTGTGTTCCTACTTAGACAACAGGGAACAATGAGGTACTTGATGAGGTGCTTTAGTCACCGTTCATATACAATGTCATTCCGTATTCAGCCATCGATGAGAGAAGCAATGCAGGATTAAATGCAAGGAAACGCCTCGTATCCTTAAAGACTTTGATCCTTCAGTCGCTAGCCGCTCCCATCTGTTTTAATCCCTTATTAATAAACTCTTGATTCTGCTTCAGAATTTCCGAAGGATTTCAGTGAAGTAAATACGAGTTGCCTTGTGTGCTGTTGGATTTTTATTATTAAGGTTTGGTGGCACTAATCATACATACTCTTAATGCTCCGCTTACAGTTGACCGAAAGTTAAACTCAAAGGGGAAGGAGGATTTCGTTCCCTGCCTTCCTGTTACGAATGCACGCTGAATTATGCTCTTGCGTCGCTTTACCAGGGACGGAAGACTATCCTTTCATCAACGGCTTTAGCAACACGAAGGAAAATTACGCTTCTGCCCCGTACGCCCTCAGCTGGTTTATTCCTGGAAGGAAGACAATGGCTTGCTTGTTTATTACCTCATGCTAATCGATAGATTTAACATTTTCTAAAAACGAAGACGAGGAACGGACATGTTTGTTACGGAAACGCAGCAATCATTTCAGTTTTAAATGTAGAGTTGGCACTTAAATTGCGATGTCTATTTATTTAAGAATAATTAACATTTTTTTCATACGCCGGGTCATGCCATATGATATGAAAGAAAATAGTGAAAACAGGAAAAAAAAATATCTCATGATCCATAATTTTTTCAAAAATTAATGTAGGATTACATGGAATAGGAAGACGTACAAAGTTTTACCTCATTGTTCAAACAATGAGGTAAAACTAAGGGTTTTACTGAAAAAAATCCCCAGAACTTCCTCTGAATGTTGTTAAAAAATTTCTCCTGATGGCGTCTGTAATCTTTAAATTGACGTTTTTTTCGATTCTTAAAGGGTTTTCAAATACAAGAAAGCTAAGAAAAACGTTTTTCAAGGTCAAAGTTGAGTATCTCACTCATTTTTATTCGGAAACACCCACTCTTGCTATAAATCAAATTAAAAAATCAATTTTAACCATTTTAAATGCCTTTAAAAATAACTTTTCACGTTACTTTAGAATTGCCTGCTGTTATGTTTTGTTTAGCCAAAAGTGGACTAACTACCAGAATTTCGAACATTTTTTGAACACACTGTACTTTTGAACGATGAGGTAAAAGAAGCTAAATACATATTTATTCCCACATTTTCATTGTCTATTAGTATACCAGTTTTTTCCAAAATCCGAGATACTGAAGTATAGTTTTCTCCCAGTTCGGTTGATTTGACGTGATGTGTTTCTTATCCTTAGAAAAAAAAAAAAGAAAAAAGGTTAAGAGTTTTAGCTCTTTTTGGCGGTTGGGAAATGATGTAAATGCTCACATAATTTCTAAGAAAATATTAAGTGAAAATTAAAATGAAATCTACCTGATGAAGTTGAAATTGTTTGAAGCAGGCGAGATTTTTTTGCAAACGGCATATATTATGCGGATGTAAGAAAATTCACTTTCATTGAACTGTTTGAAGAGCTGTGCCGAACGTTGTCACAGGGATACAAGTAAATGTATATCTTCTTCTTCTTCAAAAAAAAATAATAATAGGGGTCATCGTTTTTGAAGTCCAGGTTAATATCGGACCTTAAATTTGTTAAAAACAAATTAGTTCAGATCTAAACTTTGACTATGGTCTAGGTTCACTATTGCACCAAAAAAAAAACTGATCTTCGTGCTAAACGAAACGCTAACAAAATTGAAGAAAACCCACGGATCTTACATGTTAAATGAAACGCTAACAAAATTTCAAAAAATCCACGGATCTTGCATGTTAAACGAAACGCTAACATAATTTCTAAAACCTACGGATCCTTCATGTTAAACGAAACGCTAACACAGTTTCGAGAAATTCACGGATCTTGCATGTTAAACGACACGCTAACAAAGTTTCAAAAATCCCACAGATCTTGCATGTTAAATGAAGTGCTAAGAAAATTTGAAAAAAACCCCCACGGATCTTGCATGTTAAACGAAACGCTAACAGAATTTCAAAAAACCTACGGGTCTTGCATGTTAAACGAAACGCTAACAAAATTTCAAAAAACACACGGATCTTGCATGTTAAACGAAACGCTAACATAATTTCTATAACCTACGGATCCTTCATGTTAAACGAAACGCTAACACAGTTTCGAGAAATTCACGGATCTTGCATGTTAAACGGCACGCTAACAAAGTTTCAAAAATCCCACAGATCTTGCATGTTAAATGAAGTGCTAAGAAAATTTGAAAAAAACCCCCACGGATCTTGCATGTTAAACGAAACGCTAACAGAATTTCAAAAAACCTACGGGTCTTGCATGTTAAACGAAACGCTAACAAAATTTCAAAAAACACACGGATCTTGCATGTTAAACGAAACGCTAACATAATTTCTATAACCTACGGATCCTTCATGTTAAACGAAACGCTAACACAGTTTCGAGAAATTCACGGATCTTGCATGTTAAACGGCACGCTAACAAAGTTTCAAAAATCCCACAGATCTTGCATGTTAAATGAAGTGCTAAGAAAATTCGAAAAAAAACCCCACGGATCTTGCATGTTAAACGAAACGCTAACAGAATTTCAAAAAACCTACGGAGCTTGCATGTTAAACGAAACGGTAACAAAATTTCAAAAACACACGGATCTTGCATGTTAAACGAAACGCTAACATAATTTCTATAACCTACGGATCCTTCATGTTAAACGAAACGCTAACACAGTTTCGAGAAATTCACGGATCTTGCATGTTAAACGACACGCTAACAAAGTTTCAAAAATCCCACAGATCTTGCATGTTAAATGAAGTGCTAAGAAAATTCGAAAAAAAAAACCCCACGGATCTTGCATGTTAAACGAAACGCTAACAGAATTTCAAAAAACCTACGGATCTTGCATGTTAAACGAAACGCTAACAAAATTTCAAAAAACACACGGATCTTGCATGTTAAACGAAACGCTAACATAATTTCTAAAACCTACGGATCCTTCATGTTAAACGAAACGCTAACACAGTTTCGAGAAATTCACGGATCTTGCATGTTAAACGAAACGCTATCAAAGTTTCAAAAAATCCCACAGATCTTGCATGTTAAATGAAGTGCTAAGAAAATTTGAAAAAAACCCCACGGATCTTGCATGTTAAACGAAACGCTAACAGAATTTCAAAAAAACCTACGGATCTTGCATGTTAAACGAAACGCTAACAAAATTTCAAAAAATCCACGGATCTTGCATGTTAAACGAAACGCTAACATAATTTCTAAAACCTACGGATCCTTCATGTTAAACGAAACGCTAACACAGTTTCGAGAAATTCACGGATCTTGCATGTTAAACGACACGCTAACAAAGTTTCAAAAATCCCACAGATCTTGCATGTTAAATGAAGTGCTAAGAAAATTTGAAAAAAACCCCCACGGATCTTGCATGTTAAACGAAACGCTAACAGAATTTCAAAAAACCTACGGGTCTTGCATGTTAAACGAAACGCTAACAAAATTTCAAAAAACACACGGATCTTGCATGTTAAACGAAACGCTAACATAATTTCTATAACCTACGGATCCTTCATGTTAAACGAAACGCTAACACAGTTTCGAGAAATTCACGGATCTTGCATGTTAAACGGCACGCTAACAAAGTTTCAAAAAATCCCACAGATCTTGCATGTTAAATGAAGTGCTGAGAAAATTCGAAAAAAAACCCCCACGGATCTTGCATGTTAAACGAAACGCTAACAGAATTTCAAAAAACCTACGGAGCTTGCATGTTAAACGAAACGGTAACAAAATTTCAAAAAACACACGGATCTTGCATGTTAAACGAAACGCTAACATAATTTCTAAAACCTACGGATCCTTCATGTTAAACGAAACGCTAACACAGTTTCGAGAAATTCACGGATCTTGCATGTTAAACGAAACGCTAACAAAGTTTCAAAAATCCCACAGATCTTGCATGTTAAATGAAGTGCTAAGAAAATTTAAAAAAAACCCCACGGATCTTGCATGTTAAACGAAACGCTAACAGAATTTCAAAAAAACCTACGGATCTTGCATGTTAAACGAAACGCTAACAAAATTTCAAAAAATCCACGGATCTTGCATGTTAAACGAAACGCTAACATAATTTCTAAAACCTACGGATCCTTCATGTTAAACGAAACGCTAACACAGTTTCGAGAAATTCACGGATCTTGCATGTTAAACGAAACGCTAACAAAATTTCAAAAATCCCACAGATGTTGCATGTTAAATGAAGTACTAAGAAAATTTGAAAAAAAAAAAAACATGGATCTTGTATGTTAAACGAAACGCTAACAGAATTTCAAAAAACCTACGGATCTTGCATGTTAAATGAAACGCTAACAAAATTTCAAAAAAATCCACGGATCTTGCATGTTAAACGAAACGGTAACATTTCGCAAACCAACAGTTCTTGCATGTTAAACGAAGTTCTAACAAAATTTCAAAAACCCGCGGATCTTGCATGTTAAACGAAACGCTAACAAAATTACCTTCCTAAGTTCAACAGAACTGGAGTTATGGTGATTTCAGGGTCAACGCAGGCGAATTTACGCATTCTTTTTCAATTCCTTATTTCTATAAGTCTGAAAATTTTATTCCAGGAACATAATTTTAGGAGCAGCTCATTCGATCAAAAATAATTTTAGGAACAGCTCATTCGATCAAGTTCAAAAGATTTTACGAAAAAGTTTTACCAAGTTCATTAGGATTCATTTTATTTTTTGTCTTAAGGTTTTATGGCCAACATGAGCAATTCAATGGGCCATAAGTAGTCGTACGTTCCTAATTTAGGGCCCCTGGTTCCAGGAAAGGGCGGACCTATCTCCGACGAATAGTTAGAAACCTGCACTTACACCACTGCTTCACTGGGGCTACCACATGGATATCGTCCAAAAATAGCTGCACCCAGAAGGACGTGTCGAATTGCAATGCTATTCGGGAGGAAAGTAAAGCTTACGAAGAACAATGAATGATTAAACATTGAGACTGATATGGGCAATATTTATTAAGCTGCACGCCAATAAGTAGTGTCTCTCAGTATGGCGTCGGGCCGCCATGTTTGCTAACACAGCATGCAAGACGTCTCGGCATGGAGTTTATCACGTAAATGTCTTTTCGTACTGCTACGTTATTTTAAAACATCACCATACGATGAAAGAGTTCCTAAATTTAACCTTAACGGCCAGACGAAACATTTAAAAACAGAAGTCAAACTTACGGAAATTATGCTTTATTCAAGATGTTTTCTCCAACACATCGTAACATAACATAGCACTCCACATTAAACGCACCACACACCAACAACGCTACGTTCCACAACGCTCCACAAGCAACAGTTGTATCGTAGTTTATATCTCTTGTTCTTATCTAATAACAGGGATACGTCACGTTCATTTCACCTCAATTATGTTGCCAACAGTATTCGTTTGAGAGAAAAGATATCACGTTAAGTGTGAAGTATAACTGAGAACAAACTCAAGATTAACATAGGGAAAGAAACTAAAAAGGAAAGTTAATTTAGAATATACGTCAAAAGTTGAACAGATGGAGTCCTGCGATAAGCCATCCCATGCTGCTTGAATCGTCTCACGCAGTTCCCGCAGATTGCGCGGTACGGGTGGAGTGTGGTCTGCGCATCCAATAGCATTCCACACATTTTCAATATGCGATAGGTCTGGCGATGCGACTGGTTATGCAGAATGTCAGTGCCTTGAAGGCAAGCTCTCGGCACGGCAGCAGTATGCGGACGAGCGTTGTCCTGTTGGAAAAACTCACCGGAGTGAGCGTTCAGAAAAGGTAGAGTCACTGATTACAGAATCTCATTAATGTAACGTTCGGCTGTCAAAGTCCCTGTAATGAACACCAACGGTGATCTGGCATCGTAGGAATTGCTCCCCACAGCATGACACCAAGCCTTCTGGACGTGTGACGCTCGGCAACAAACCGTCATCTTCTGGACGTGTGACGCTCGACAACAAACCGTTCATCTTCTGGACGTGTGACGCTCGACAACACACCGTTCATCTTCTGGACGTGTGACGCTCGACAACAAACCGTTCATCTTCTGGACGTGTGACGCTCGACAACAAACCGTTCATCTTCTGGACGTGTGACGCTCGACAACAAACCGTTCATCTTCTGGACGTGTGACGCTCGACAACAAACCGTTCATCTTCTGGACGCGTGACGCTCGACAACAAACCGTTCATCTTCTGGACGTGTGACGCTCGACAACAAACCGTTCATCTTCTGGACGTGTGACGCTCGACAACAAACCGTTCATCTAGTCGCTGACCACGGTGCCTCCAAAAAGGATTCATTGGTCGTCACCTCCAAGATAAAAGCGGGACTCGTCACTGAAGATCACTCGATTTCATTCTGAGTGGCTCCATGACACCCTGGCACTACACCACTGCAGTCTTTGGCGACGATGCACTGTTGTTAAGGGCAGTCGTCGTAACGGTCTGCTTGCGTGCAGTCCTACGTCGTGTAGCTGTCTGCCAATTGTGCAGGCACTAATCGAACGATGCATGGAGGGCACCACTGCTCGCTGAATATCCGCAGTAGTGGCTGTTGTGTCACTTTGCGCATGTCGGACAACCCATTGGTCTTATCTTTCCGTTGTTCGTCTAGATCTTTCAGACCCTTCCTGGCGCTGCTGCGTGCCTTGTTCTATCCACTGCCGCCAACAGCATACTATGGCGATATCCGCACGACCGGTATGGCGCGCAATATGGCTATGGGACAATCGCGCTTCCCAGAGGCCGACGGCACGGCCCCTCTGGAACTCCTCCAACTGCTCGAATTGCTTCTGAACTTTTCTCCAAGGCATACTTCACTTGCATACGATGCAACCAACACAACAGCAGGAGTCAAAATGGCCAGCGCACGCAACGGGACGACCTTATATTACCGGTTAGGCACAGTGCTACGATCCCTCCTTGCTTGCGTCAGACGAGCGGCTGAGCGCGACACTTGAGATATTTGCACGTCTCACGATGTCAAACCTACCCACCAAGTTTCATTCCTGTCGGTTGTTTCCTTCTGGGGGCAACTATTTTTTACCATGAGTGTATATACACTACGTGCGTATACTATATACTGTATATACACACTAAGTTTGCGACAACTCCTATGCCAAATTCAATTTTTCCCCCGCCATAGTGTTATAACAGTACATGCAAAAAGGTAATCGCCAATATTTTCGCCAAATCGATATTTTTTCGCACATTGCGAAGCATGCGATCGTCAGCGCAACATTCGTAAGTACATATACATACATATATATATATATACACTGAGTGGTCACTTTATGACCATCCCCTCAGTACTTCGTTGGGCCACCTTTTGCCTTTAATACTGCGTCGATTCTTCGTGGCATGGACTCCACAAGATGTTGATAGGTGGTTTTGTGGAATCTGAGGCCATGCTTGACGAATAGCACTTTCCAGGAGTGTGAGATTGCAGGGTTGTGGATCCAGCTATCTGATGGCCCGTTCAACTTCATCCCACAAATTCTCAATGAGGTTGAGATCTGGTGATTGTGGGGCCATCCAAACAAAGTAAACTCACCGGCATGTTCCTGAAACCGATCCTGTACAATACGAGCACTAATGCAGAACGCATTATCTTGTTGAAAGTAGCCATCGCCATTGAGATAAACCGTCCACATGACAGGATGCACTTGTTCCGCAATGCTCATTAGATATGATGTGCCAGTCAGGCGTTGATCAACACGAATTAAAGGGCCCAATGCATGCCAGGAAAACATTCCCCAAACCATAACGTTGTCTCCACCAGCTTGATAGGTTATAGCAATGCATTTGGATCCCATGCTTTCGTGCTGTTTCCCCCAAATCCTCACTAGGCCATCAGCATGGTGCAACTGAAAACGTGATTCATCTGACCACATAATTTGTTTCCAATTACCGACTGTCCAATCATTGTGCTCCTGTGCGAACTGGAGACGTTTTCTCTTGTTAACTGCAGACAGCAAAGGTGTTCGAACTGGCCTTCGGCTGCCATATCCCATCCGATGTAGTGTACGCTGAACAGTGCATGCAGAGATCATTTGAGGGGATCCTTGATTTTGATGGTCTGTAATTTGCTGCACTGTTCCCCTTATGTAGTCTGTTATCAGTCTGGACACTCTCTGTTCCATCCGAGCAGTCACTAGTCGATGAAGACCACACGTTGCACGTAGAGACCCAGTTTTTTGGCTGACAGTCCAGTCTTTAAACACTTTAACAACAGCTGCTCTGGAACATTTCACGAAAGCTGCGGTTTCGGTGATACTCGCTCCATGGCTCCGAGCTCCTACGATCATCATGTGCTGAAAGTCAGTCAAATCGCATTTTTTTACCCATCTCGTCACCCAAAAATCACTTCTACTACTGTCACAAGCACTAAGCTTTCCTTTTTTGTACTAGCCTCGTCCTCTGGCGGCAAAAGCGTGCAGCCATAGCTCATTTGCTTAAAACTGTCAGGTGGTCATAATAAAATGGCCACTCAGCGTATATACATAAAGACTATCCCGCTTCCCAGAGAAAGCACGTAGAAAAACATCTGTTAGGAAACCAGGCTGCCTTCATCAGGAGAGCATCAACCTGTTGGAGTGGCTTTTCTGGTATCAGTAAACGACAAGGAAAAG
The DNA here is from genome assembly GCA_039090855.1 of Macrothele yani. Lineage (NCBI taxonomy): Eukaryota > Metazoa > Arthropoda > Arachnida > Araneae > Macrothelidae > Macrothele > Macrothele yani. The sequence goes on along the minus strand of CM077027.1, from coordinate 139,664,538 downwards.
CCAGTAGTCGACGGACTATGCTCTCGAAGCCACTGATTCCCCAGCCCCACCCCCACCCCCACCCCCAGCTCCAAATGAAATAAGAAACTTCCCTTAAATTACAAAACTGTAATATCATGAAAAAGAAACGTCCCCAAAATTACAAAACTGCACTAAGTTAGGGAACTGTAACTTACCCGAAGGCAGTGTGTATCCCACAGCCGGACAGAGTAACGCTACTAAAACTCGGGAGACTGAAATACAAACGGAAGGAACACAAAATAAGTAATATAAAATTACTTATTTTGTGTAACATAGCATTGCATTTTGTGTAACAATTATATTACTTATTTGAATAAATAGCATAATACTACTGATTTTGTGTTCCTTTCGTTTCTATTTCAGTTTCTCCAGTTTTAGCGGACTCACTCAATCCGGCTGTAGGATTCATACCGCCTTCGGGTAAATTATTGTTCCCTAACTTTATGGCAGTTCCGTAATTTTAGTGAAGTTTTTTCTTTCACTTATATCATTTTGTTCTTTTGGAATTCAGTGGTTTTGGGAGCATGGTCAATCGATTATTGGTTTTTCCTACTCATTCACCGATACCAGAAAAGCTATTCCTCCAGGTTGATGCTCTCCTGATGTAGGCATCCTGGTTTTCTAATTGATGTTTTCTACGTTCTTCACTTCACCGATACCACAAAAGCTATTCATCCAGGTTGATGCTCTCCTGATGTAGGCAACCTGGTTTTCTAATTGATGTTTTCTACGTTCTTCAGTTTACCGATACCAGAAAAGCTATTCCTTCAGGATGATGCTCTCCTGATGTAGGCAACCGGGTTTTCTAATTGATGTTTTCTACGTTCTTCAGTTCACCGATACCAGAAAAGCTATTCCTCCAGGTTGATGCTCTCCTGATGTAGGCAACCTGGTTTTCTAATTGATGTTTTCTACGGTCTTCAGTTTACCGATACCACAAAAGCTATTCCTCCAGGTTGATGCTCTCCTGATGTAGGCAACCTGGTTTTCTAATTGATGTTTTCTACGTTCTTCAGTTTACCGATACCAGAAAAGCTATTCCTCCAGGTTGATGCTCTCCTGATGTAGGCAACCTGGTTTTCTAATTGATGTTTTCTACGTTCTTCAGTTTACCGATACCAGAAAAGCTATTCCTTCAGGATGATGCTCTCCTGATGTAGGCAACCGGGTTTTCTAATTGATGTTTTCTACGTTCTTCAGTTCACCGATACCAGAAAAGCTATTCCTCCAGGTTGATGCTCTCCTGATGTAGGCAACCTGGTTTTCTAATTGATGTTTTCTACGTTCTTCAGTTTACCGATGCCAGAAAAGCTATTCCTTCAGGATGATGCTCTCCTGATGTAGGCAACCGGGTTTTCTAATTGATGTTTTCTACGTTCTTCAGTTCACCGATACCAGAAAAGCTATTCCTCCAGGTTGATGCTCTCCTGATGTAGGCAACCTGGTTTTCTAATTGATGTTTTCTACGGTCTTCAGTTTACCGATACCACAAAAGCTATTCCTCCAGGTTGATGCTCTCCTGATGTAGGCAACCTGGTTTTCTAATTGATGTTTTCTACGTTCTTCAGTTTACCGATACCAGAAAAGCTATTCCTCCAGGTTGATGCTCTCCTGATGTAGGCAACCTGGTTTTCTAATTGATGTTTTCTACGTTCTTCACTTCACCATTCATGTAAATGTTCGTACTTTGAATAATTACATTCCACATTCCTCTGTCTCCTTATTAGTTATTCACTATTCCATATTTACGCTAATTCCTTCGGCATGCGGCATCCTGCGCAACCGAGATATTGGTTTCGTTTTCTCCAGTTATTTCTTCAGATATATTCTTGTGTTTATTGTATTTACTTCTGTTTATTCTTTAAACTTATTATCTGTATATATATATATATATCATCATCATCATTGTCAACCATTATCAATCCACTGCTGGACGAAGGTCTCCCCAAGTTTCCTCCACAACGGTCTGTCTTGTGCCAGTCTCCTCCATGTCACTCCCGCATACTTTCGAATTTCATCCACCCATCTTCCATGTGGTCTTCTTCTGGGTCTTTTCCTGTCCCTTGGAATCCAATCTAAAATTTCGGCTGTCCATCGATGGTCTGTTCTGGCAGTATGTCCAGCCCATTGCCATTTCAGGGATTTAACTCTGATCATGATGTCTTCCACTCTTGTCATTTTTCGGATCCACGTGTTCCTCTTCTTATCTCTCCTGGTTACACCAAGTATGCACCTCTCCATGCAACTTTGAGTTGTCTGCAGCCTTTGTATGTCTCTTTTAGTTAAGGTCCACGTCTCTGCACCATACGTAAGCACTGGAAGGATGCATTGATCAAACACTTTTCTTTTAAGACATAATGGCATATTGCTCTTGAAAATTATGCTGTTTCTTCCAAAAGCTCTCCAGGCAAGTTTTGTACGCCGATTAATTTCTTCACCAATGTGACCCTCACTTGATATCTGCTGTCCAAGATAAACGTACGTGTCTGTTATCTCCAGCTTTTCTCCATCAATCGATAAATCTTCATTTCTTGTAAAAGCATTAAACATCACTTTTGTCTTCTGAAAGTTCATTTTTAATCCCACTTCTTTACTCTTGTCAGCAAGTTCCTGGATCATACTTTGTAGCTCTGATGGGGTAGTTGCAAAAATGACTATGTCGTCAGCAAAACGAAGGTGGGTTAGATAATCTCCATTAATCTTTATCTCTTTGTTTTCCCAGTTCAGTGATTGAAAGACATTTTCCAATGTGGCATTAAAGAGCTTCGGAGATATGGTGTCACCTTGTCTCACTCCTTTTCCAATTTTTATGTGTGTTGTATTTTCAAACAGCCGAATCTTTGCACTTGCATTTTCATAGATGTTATTAATAATATTAATGTATGCATCTTCAATACCGCAGGATTTCAGAGCCATTGCAACTGCTGATGGTTTCACCGAATCAAAGGCTTTTTCATAATCGATAAAAGCCATGCACAATGGAAGCTCATATTCCCTAGCTCTTTCAATTAGTTCTCTCAGTACGTGGATATGATCTATTGTGCTGTAGCCACTCCTGAATCCAGCTTGTTCTCTCGGTTGAGCCATGTCCAGTATCACCTTCAAGCGGTGTGAAAGAACTTTAGTGAAAATTTTATAAACCACTGATAGGAGGCTGATAGGTCTGTAGTTCCTGAGATCCTCAATGTCACCTTTTTTATGTAGCAAGATCATTGTAGCGTTGTTCCAATCCTCAGGAATTTTCCCTTCATTAAGGCATCGAGTGAAAATTTGGGTGAGTACTGTTTCGATTTATCCGCTTGCTTCTTGTATGATGTCTACAGTAATTCCATCTTGTCCTGGAGCTTTTTCCCGCTTCATGTTCTTGATTGCATGTGCAACGTCTGCTGGAAGGACTGGAAGAACTCTCGTACTGGTACCTTTCATGATGTCTGGAGTACATGTATCATCCCTTTCATATAATTTGGAGTAGAAATCTTTCACTCTTGTCAAACTTTCGCCTCTATTTCTTGTTACAGAACCATCTTCTTTTCTCAGTGCCATAATCTGTTTTTTCCATTTACTGAGATGTCCCTTTGCTATCTTTAGGCTTTGGTTGTTTTCAATTGCTTTCCTTACTAGTTCACAGTTGAATTTCCTTACGTCTTCAGTGATACTTTTTCGTACTGTCTTGCATAGCTCTATATATTCCACTTTGGAAGTCACATCTTCTTTAGTTGTCCTCATCACTCTTCTTTTTTGCATCAACATTTTGGTTTTTTCTGATAATTTGTTCACATGCAATTTGTTCTTAGACCCAGCTAATTTTGTTGCTGTTTCCATAAGAGCTTTGGTTACTTTTCTGTTAACTTCAGAAATATCCACTTCTTCCGATGTTAGGCCTTCTAAAGCAGAGAATCTGTTCTTCAGTTCCAATTTGAAGGTATTATGGTGTTTGTTAAGGTTGGTTATGTCAATACATTTTGTTTGTCTTATGAGCTTGCTACGTTCGAGTTTAGTGTTGAGGTGCATCTTACATCTCACCAATCTATGGTCACTGCCTGTGTTGAACTTGTTTAGCACACTGCAGTCTTCTATGACGAATTTTTTGTTACACATAATAAAATCAATTTCACTTGTCGTCCCATTTGGATGTCTCCATGTCCATTTCCTGTGTGGCTTTTTCTTGAAAAAGGAGTTCAAGATGAAAAACCCTTCTGCCTCTGCAAACTCTACGAGAGTATTTCCACGCTGGTTTCTGTTGCCGTGACCGAATTTACCTACTGAAGTTTCATTCTGTTGCCGTTGCCCTATTTTTGCATTGCAATCTCCCATAATTATCTTCAAGTGCTGCTTACCTTTATTATTTAGATCACGAATTTCGTCATAAAATTCTTCAATTTCTTCTTCAGCATGACTTGTGGTGGGTGCATAAGTTTGAATAATCTGAGCCTGGTATCTTCTCGAGAGTTGGATAACGAGTCGTGCAGCTCTGTCAGAGGAACTTTCAACTTCTACAACTTTATCCTTCAGTTTCTTGTTTATTATAAATCCAACACCACTAGTTCTTCCATTATCTGTCCCACGATAGTAGAAGAGATGTCCACTTTTCAGTTCAATGATATCTTCTCCTTTTCTTCTTACCTCACTTAGCCCGACGATGTCCCACTTGATCCTTTGTAGTTCCTCTTCCAATTCAAGAAGCCTTGAATCAGAAGATAGGGAGCGTCCGTTATAGGTAGCCAAGGTCAGCATCAAATGGCAGCCTAGTCCGGTCCTCCGGGGATTCTTAGCACCCTCTGCCTTCATGTCGCAGTGGCCGCTGCCTTGGCCAGGTACATTCCAGCTGCCGGAGACTGAGGGCCAAGATTTAAGTTATGGAGTCATTTTGTGGGGGGGGGGTTGGCCATAACTCATCACACTGGCCAAGCGGGTTGGTGAGTGTGGGATAGCATTTCCTCTAATCCCGATGGTACAGTTATACCGCTATTGGCGGTCGTCAGAGCCCCTTTAGTGGGAACAGGATGCACCACGAGAAGGCGGGGTTGACATTTGTCAAGGAGAGGCTGTGATGTTATGCATCACCTGACCTTACATCCCATATATATATATATATATATATATATATATATATATACAGAGTGATTGTAAACTCCTTCAACAAAACAAGAGGGGTGATAGTACACATCAAGACAAACAATATTTGCAATGGAACCTTGGGCCGCATTCCACTCCTAGTGCACGTTCGAAAAACGTCCAACAGGCAAACGGAGTTCCAAAAAGTGCATGAGGAGCACAAGATGCAAATTACGTGCGCTGAACACGTGCGCAGATGATGAGGAGCAAACATTTGAAAACGCAGCCTGACCCGTTCAGCGATATTACCGTTCGAACATCGCATGAGAATTGACGTATATGTCTGACCGGCGCAGCGTACCGTGTGTTCCTGGTCTGTTGCAGGATGTTCCACTCACCACACGGAGGGACATGTGGTTTATGCATGATGGGGCCCCAGCACACTTTGCCACCGAGGTCCAATACTTCCTAAATGCGACATATCCTGGGCGGTGGATTGGAAGAAGGGGACCTGTGGCTTGGCCTCCAAGCTCTCCGGACCTTAATCCACTGGACTTCTTCTTCTGGGGGTACATGAAAACATTGGTGTACGAGACACCTGTGGACTCCCTGGAAGATCTCGTCGCGCGAATCGCTGTTGCTGTGGGCAAGATCAACACCACACCGAGAGGGTGCGACGGTCCTTCATTCGCCGGTGTGGGCTGTGCAACGACGCCCTTGGACGCCAGTTTGAGCAGCTGCTTTGAGTTTATTTCTGATGCGATTGGAATTGTGCAACTCATAAATTAGGTATGTCTCTCTGTTTTCACTGTTGAAGGCTCAACGTGGATATGTAACTTTACTCTTTTCTGGCACTAGGAGTGGAATGCAGGCATAGGTTCGATTGCAAATATTGTTTGTCTTGATGTGTACTATCATCCCTCTTGTTTTGTTGAAGGTGTTTACCCTGTATATTTACTTTGCATCCACATGCAGCCGGTTGTGTTGAAAGTGAATTTGCTAAGTGAAGGTTTCTCACTACCTTCACTGAACAAATCATTCTTTTGTTCTAAAACGCCTGCGAGTGCGAGTCCAAGTGGAAATTGACAAACTTCTCAAACAAGCAGGATATGCTATCCATTCACCGTTCACGATGAATGATTCGTGGCGAACAAATGCCTCCACAGCTCTTTTTGGCAAAATGCGTAAACGATCAAGAGCTTAGGAGACCTATTCAGTTTTCGTTCACGAATGAATGATGGAAAATGATTCAGGCACGACATTCAAATGAATAGCATTCACGGATCTTTCGTTGTTATTTCTAAGTTTCACCATTATTTCCTAGCTGATTGCTGACTTAATGATACTTTTCTTAGTGGGAATTTGTTTCTGAACACCTGCGGGAGGAAGAAAGATAATCAGGCTGCGAATTAACTGACAGTTGTAATAATATCGGATAGAATGATCATTCACAGCGTGAAAGCGGACCATTCACAGCGAAGGGTCATTCATTGTGAACGAACTGTTAACGAATGAGCCATCACTATTACCTAAGATAATTACAAAATTCAGTTAAAAAAAACAATATGGCCTCCCCGGTTGCTTAGTGGCCTAAGCGCTGGCATACGACCATTCATCCGAGATGGGCCCGGGTTCGAATCCCGGTGAGGATGGACGTTGGGTTTGTCTTACGGCACTGGCTCTCTTCCTTCCTTGGAGTCAAATACTCTAAATTAGTGACGTGTGACTACTTACAGCCGATCTCGTTGCTCACAGTGGTCGTTCACCATTCAATAAAAAACAAAACAAAAGAAATGATGCAAAAGGCTGGAAATTGAGTAACTAAAGAAGAATCGTCTCCTACAGGTGGTGAGTCAAAAGTTTTGCAATATTTGGTTCATTTTATGTTTTATACGTACCTTTACGATGAATGTTGACTAGCAGTAAAGGTATTGGTAATCGTGTTGCACCGTCTTCAGCCATCTATCTACCAGTTCTTCGATTCTACAGAGGGTGAGTCGAACGTTTTGCAATATTTGGATCACTTTATGTATTCATACATACCTTTACGACGAAAGCTGACTAGCATTCAAGGTATAGTCCATGGTGTTGCACCGTCTTTAGCCATCTGTCTGCCAGTTCTTCGATTCTACAGAGGGTGAGTCGAAAGTTTTGCAATATTTGGATCACTTTATGTCATCATACGTACCTTTACGACGAAAGCTGACTAATATTCAAAGTATAGGCCATCGTGTTGCACCGTCTTTAGCCACCTGTCTGCCAGTTCTTCGATTTCGCGGCGGTACCAGTTCTTGTCCTTCGATGCGAAAAACTCCTTCAGATCAGCTACCACTTCCTCCTGGTTGTTGAAGTGCCGCCCGCAAAGGAAATAGGCCATGGACCGGAACAAGTAATAATTCGACGGGGGCAACGTCCAGACTATATGCAGGGTGTTGTATCAGATAGATGCCCCCAATTTCCTGGAGTTTTGCCCGAGTCGTTTTCTCGGTATGAGGTCGAGCGTTGTCCTACTGCACGAGAGCGCTTTTTCAGTTCATCGGTGCCGGGCCCTTTTCCTCCAAACCGGGATACATCCTCTCCAGCTGTTCAGAGTAGAGGTTGGCGTTGATGGTCCGACCATCTGGAAGAAATTCGTAATGGATTATCCCCGCGAAATTCCACCAGACACAGAGCATCACCTTGTGCTCGAAGCTCCCACGTTTGGCAACAGGTTCAGGAAGCTGGCCCGGGATCAACCACTGGAGTTGTGTGTTAGGATTACGGAAATAGACCCATATTTCATCGCACATAACAGTTCTCTTGATGAAACGTACATCGCGCGGGTTTTCTAGGAGTTTCTTGCGCACTTCCACTCGGCGGTTTGCTTCAGTTGGCGTCAGTTCGCGAGGGACAATGCGGCAGCTCCTGTAGACTTTGCCGTGGCCCTCAGGGTAACGAACCACGGTGGTCTGTGATATGCCCCGCACACCTGATAATCTCTGAGTGCTGCTTGTCGGATTTGCCTTTACGGCCGGGCGCACGATCTCATAATCCAGGGTTCGCGGCCTACCTGACCTGGTCTGAGAGTCGAGGTTGCTGTCACCAGAGCGAGATTTCTTGAAGCATGTTGTTGCGGTGCTGTGCTCCACAGAACCTCTACCTTTCGCATGACAAATGTTTTGTGTTGACTGAGCAGCGTTATGGCCGAGTTCAAACTCGTAAAGCAAAAGTTCCCTAATGAGCTGGTTGTGGCTGTTCATCTATTAGGCGTCCCAACCACGGACAGAACGACGACATGCAATGCTGTTCACAGCAACGACTACCACTTTATATCCCTTTCGACTGACTGCAATGCGCGACTTGAACTAGTTTAAACACGTGACATACCCGCCGCAGCACTTGCGTTTATGGAAATATTGCAAAACTTTCTACTCACGTTCTGTATTTTCTCATTTTAAGGACATTCACATTCATCTATTTCGACAAAATACCCTAGATTTCAGCAAGAAATGTTACGTAAAGCACTTTTCGAGAGCAAGTCATACCAACGCTCGTTATAAGCGGAGAGACTGGCGACGTTTTCTTGTAAAGAAAATATATTCTCTTTGTAGCATGTTAAACAGTCTGCTTTAGCCCTATAATTCGCTCAAAAGTTTTAGCATTGTCTAAGGTTCTTTTCATACAAAATTAAAGAATGAACATCGTACAATTTATTTGCCACAACTAGTGTATTGTACGTGGGACATACCTTGCGCGTTTCATGAACGATTTTAATTTGAACAGGAGAAACGAGTAGGTGCCATATTACAGGACTTTTGATAATCACAGGTTGTCCTTATGGCCATGATTACCTGAATGGTTTGGAATGCAACAAATATAAACTTTACCGGTGGATTCCAAATAATCATAAATTGTGTTCATGATTCATGATTTTAAGCACCAAATGCAAATCAGAATGAACCGAAGCCATATCAGAAGACTCCTCATTATCGCAGGTCATTAGTGTGATTATCATCTGATATGTATTGGCAAAGAAAGATTGCAATCCCTTGTCCGAGGGTCCTTCACAATCAGAAGAATGAATGGAAGACATGCCAGACGACTCCTCATAATGATACTGATCTCTGTGAACAAGACTATGATGTATAACTCCAACTTAACCTTCCCTTTGAGCTCATCTGTTCTTATGTTATTTTGATTTCTTCTCGTTAAGTATTTTCTGACCTAATTCTACATAGTTCCTTACAAATAAATTTGATGTGGGCGGTTCTGACAGCAGGTAACTAGGCAAGCTACGTAGTTACAGAATCCTGCGATAAGATCTGAGTATGCAATCTTAGATGAGCTGTATTCTATGTGCAATATTCATTCAGCAGTATTCATGTTGAGAGAGCGATTCACGAATGATTTTATGTGTGATTTAAGTGAGCTGTATTCATATCAAGAGGAGAACAACATTCAATGTTACGAGCGATTCTTATTTGTAAAAGACCGATCTGATATTGAGTTCTAATCAACGAAACTTGCTGTGCCACAACGACTTGTTAATATTGGATATTGAATCTGTTTGATTTCTGAATAAAGAACTGATATCTAAATCTTTAAACAGACATTATAACTGAATCTTGGCAGCGATAAATAGCTTTAAAGTGATAAATAGCTATATGTTTAGTTAAGATTCTCAGCTGCTGCAAACGAATGAAAAATGATACGGGTTCAACGAAAAGCTCAAAGCTTCAAGTTAAGTAATGACTGAAATTAGAGGTAAACTTAAACTTTACGAGAGTTCAGTTTCGACTCGAAATTAATGTTAAGAATTCAAATCTACAACCATTTTTAAATAATCTTATTATACACGATGCAATGCGATATGGGTCAACCAGAAACAATATCCCGTGCAACTATGCGTTGAACGTTGGCGTAGATGGTCCAGAGCAACAGACTCCCAATATGAAACCCTCTCCTAAAATTAGTTCATCGACGTAAAATACTCACCTGTTGCCAAGGGTATAACTATTTGCGGACGACGAATACCTTCCAATGTTCTACTCACATTCATAGGGGGATGGGTTCTGCCAAGGTAATAATGCCAAATGTTATGGCGCCCACTTCGTGTAGGAAAGGTTCGATGAACACAGCGGTGATATGACATCTCGAAAGGCCACCAAATCACCTGATCGCAACCAAATTGAACATGTGGAATGCCAGATGTGGCAGTTGGATACGTCCTCCCGGTCCATATGGGAACTGCTGCAATGCAAACAGCTTGTTCGCAGTGGTGCAGTGGAAGCATATCCAGCGAGTAACTGGAAGACCCTGGTTTCGATTCCCGGTGGCGGCCAATGAGAATTTTTCCGTGACTCACTTATAAACATGGAAAGAGCGATGACCTCTCTTTGATGTTCCTGGTCCCCGTCAAATGTCTGTATAGATTAAAATCATATGTACAAGTTAAAATACACATATGATACCTTTCGAGCTGACTTTAAGCTCATCCTCAGATGTTTGACAATTCACTAATCACAAGTGGTTCGATGTTGGTTATATATCATAAGAGCATTCACTAGGATGTAGTTCGGAGATAAGGTTAACGCATGCGCCGAAACAATTGAGCGAATTCGTCCTCTGGATTGTCTAGGTGTTTCTCACAATCCATTATTTGTTTCCATGGCAGGGGGATGGTGTATGGGTATTCTTCATTACAGCAATGGTGACTGTATTTATAAATCACCAAACTTTCTGCAAAAGAGAATAGTTGAACGTGTCCTTGGAGTGTTCAATATAGTTATGTCTTTCCATATAGGGGTATGCCTGCCTTCCAAGTAGAGTCGATAAAAGAGCTGTTGAAGTAGAGGCTGTTCGAATATTGTATTTATGTTCCAAGGCTCTACAGATCAAAGGGCGCCTGGTAGAACCCACGTATATCCTGTTTTGAGCACCTTCACACGAGTCCTTTAGAGATATGGTATAAATGCCATTCCCTTTAACTAGTTCCACCGTATCTCTGTAATTTCTTTTGGTTGGAATGGATGAATTATATAGGAGTCAGTACATGCTGACTTCGATATTAATTTTTTTTTTGCGAGCGCTGATTATAATTGAAGGGTTAAATCTTCTATGTGCTGTAAGCCAGGATGTGTTTAAACAGAATTGAAGTTACTTGGAAAATAATCAACAGAAGCCATGGATATGGATAAGTACGTATGTTTGTTGTAAAACAGGCAAGTTACCCGAGGGCGAAATTTCTTTTCTTTTAAATAGGGAAGAAACTAATTTTTCGTTTTCCCACAAAAACTACAATTGTTCGTCAGAAGGTTAACCACTTTTCAATTACTGCTAACAGTGCAACAACTGATACGGAAGAAAGCCTGGCTTGTATCATTTCATGACTAAATGTTTAATCAAGGGTGATCCTTCGATCCTATTGCTTTAATAGAGTAGTAAGGAAAATACCTGACCTAAGAATAAATGACGCATTTCTTTCCCATTTTATTTCATTCTTGAGCTACCAAGTTTTTTCCTTTTATTTAAAGGTGGTTCGTTTCTCAAAAATCTATGGTTTTATTGAGGAATATTTCGTTTCTCAAATTTCTGCTGTTTTATTTAGAGATATTTTGTCGTCATCATATGTTTTTGTCATCATCTGATTGTTAGCTTCTCTCCTCCGATTACTTGCATTCCTAAAAAATCGGTAAAGAATAAGCCAGTTGTATAAAAAAGCGAAACGTAAATCACGTGATCTTCAAACTTTGCAACAGTGGTCGAAGTAGCAGAGAGTTACTGCCGGTATATCCGACACCAAGATCTTAAAACAAAAGCCATTCTGCTTGAGTACAATGAAGTGCTAAAAAAACTGGTACATCAGTCTGATACTTGGTAGGTCCCCCACAGGAGCGCAGGACTGCAGAAATACGACGGTGCATGGACTCCACTAGCTTCTGGAAATATGTTTTAAGCAATGCAAACCATACTTCCTGCAGAGCGTTCCCCAATTAGGGTGTATTCCGAGGTTTCGCATTCCTGTGTTCGATAGCGCGTTGCATGGCATCCCAAATGTGTTCTATCACGTTAAAATCTGGGGACTTGGGTGGGAATGGCAACACCCTAAACTCAGATGAATGCTCCTCTAACCATAATGTGGCGTCCCTACACTTGTGTGGAGGTACATTGTCCTGTTGGAACAGGCCCAACCCGTCAGCATGAATGCAGGACATGAACGGGTGTACCTCATCAGAAAGGATGTTCACATAGCGTAGGCCGGTCACAGACGTTTGTAGACGTATCAGGGGCCCCAGTGAAGTCCAGATAAACACACCCCATACCATTACGGACATCCCCCCCCTCCCCACCAGCCGGCACAGTTGCCTGTTGACAGGCGGGATCCATGGCTTCGTGGGGTTTGCGCCACACACGAATCCTTCCATCTGCCCGATACAGCTGGAAACGCGACTCGTCAGACCAGGCAACTTGTTTCCAGTCATCAAGTGTCCAGTGGCGGTGTTACCGTGCCCAAGCAAGGCGCATAGCTCTGTGTCGTGCACCCATCAAGGGGACTCGAGTTGGGCGTCGGCTCCCGAAGCAATATCGTGCAATGTGGTTGCACAGTCCGGACGCTGATGCTTGTTGAGGCTCCAGCATTGAATTCCGATGCTACCTGCGAGAGTGTCGCGTGAAACGATTCTTTACAGCCGACGTTGGTCACATTCACACAATGTCTTTTTACGGCCACACTGGTATCGTAGGTTGGAGGTTTTGCCGGAATTCTTGTAGTCACGGTACACCCTTGCAATGGTTGTCCGTGAAAATCCGACGTTCGTTCTACCACCGAAATACTATGGTCCATCTTACGAGCGCCAACTATGACACCGCGTTGAAAATCGCTTAAATCGTTATTACTTGTCATTCTCATGCCGAAAACAGCTCTGACAGCTGGCAAGGATGTCTATCGCTTTATATAAGCACTGACAGACGCAACCGAGTACGCGCATAAGTGACGTTGCTATGTATTTTGAATAAGCTCGTCTGTACTAGTTTTTCTGGCACTTCAGTGTATGTTAAGTGCTCTGCTGCTACACTAAAACTGTAGTGTAGCAGCAGAGCACTTAACGTCTTTTCAGTTCCATCTGCTAATCTTTTGTGAATTTTATCCGTTAAAAATGTCATTTGCCAATTTTTGCGTTAAAATTTGTGCTTTCATCCTAATTTCTTTATGTAGTTTGTGACGGGTTTATAATTTATTACATACCGGGATGGTAAATAATGTTTTTTTAACTGCCGGTATGCTCACTTCCATTTTTGTTAACCACCGGTATGCCATGCCGGCCCACTTGGAACACTGCTTTGCAATCTGCGTGAGCGAAATGATTGAAACTGCGTAGAAACTATATAAAGTTTGACCCCATCCGTAGCTCAACCTTTGCCACTTATTCAAACTTGCGATCGAATCTGCATAATGTAAGATGTATACAGATATTTATATTGCCACACACTGAAGAGTAATTGAGTTACAGACAGCTGGCGTTATGCAAATGCGGCGCCGTGGGCGGCCCTGTAAACGGAAATGACATGACGTATGCAGCGATCCTACAATATAAGGAGTGATGCGACGGGAATCAGTACGAGTCGGACGCAGTATGGATAAGACGAAAAATCTAAGTGCATTTGATCGTGGGCAAATTGTCAGGGCCCGACGAATGGGTCATTCCATCTCGGAAGTCGTGCAGGCACTGGGATTTTCACGAGCCACTGTGTCACGGGTGCACCGTGAGTACATCGAATCCGGTAAAACCATCCCTGCAAGGGCCAACTGCCGTGGACAACAGCGTGTGGACGAGCGAGGTCATCGTCTGCTAGCTCGCATTGTAACAGCGGATAGACCGGCCACAGTGCAAGAAATCACTCCGCAATTTAACGCTGGTGCACAAAAACGTATAAGCAGCCACACCATCCAGAACCATCTCCTCGCTATGGGGCACAGAAGCCATTGTCCCACGAGGGTACCGCTGCTGACCGCACAGGGTGCATGGGCGCGGAAACATCGCCACTGGACCCTAGACATGTGGAAAAATGTTGCCTGAACTGATGTGTCGAGATTCACGTTGGTACATGCGGATAGCAGGATACGAGTACGGCGCAAACCACATGAAGCGATGGATTCTTCTTGCCAGCAGGGTACTCTTCAAGCTGGTGGGGGTGGCATTCTCGTCTGGGGGTACTGTTTACGTGGACTGAAATGGGACCCCTGGTATGTGTGACATCGTCCCTCACAGGTCAACGTTACCGGCATATCCTAGACGACCATTTGCTCCCTTTTGTGCGTCTTCAACATCCTACTGGGAACCTCATCCTGCAACAAGACAATGCGGCTCCCAAATTGTATCCGAATGATTGGATGAACATTCCACCGACGTGACTTCGCTTCCTTGGCCATCTAGGTCACCTGACCTCAATGCACATATGTGATGCCATCGAAAGAGATGACCCCCTCCATGAAATCTTCGCGAACTGTGGGAGCTTGTTGAGGTGTCGTGGATCCAACGCTTCCGGTGTCTTGTCGAGTCCATACCGAGACGAATCGCCGCCGTCATCAGGGCGAAAGGTGGTGCTACACGTTACTAGACAGGCATCTCTAATTTAATTGCTCTTCAGTGTATTTTCATTAGCTCTTTGGGGTTACAAAACATATATCTCCGTTGGACCTTCATTAGGAGTTATCTTTGTTTGTGCATGAAAAGGTGTAAAACAAGCGCTGAGTTTGGAAACAATCACGTCTTTTTCTTGCGAAGAAAAAAAAAATTTCGCCATCAGTATCGGCAAGTCTGCTCGTCTGTAGACACCGCTTCTCTGCAAACATTCTTCCGTTTTGAAACATACCTTTGCCACTGGGCACCTTGAGCTATGAGAACGAAGCACCTTATTCGGTTTTTTAGTGCTTGTCTTGCAGCTAGGGTTGTCGTAAATTCGCATTGCCATTAATCTCAAAATTTATTTTATTTCCGTATGGCTTCGGAAACCACCATTGAAAATAAAAATATTCCTTCTCGGTATCTTTCGCTACGTCGAAAATTTTACATTCATTTTTACACTTTAAACAATTCATAGTTTTTCCCGCTGTGAGATATAAATGTATACTCTATTTCTCTGGCTATCTTTGCTCTAATGGCCAGAATTATATAAAAGTTCCTTTTATGTCTGATACTACACACTATGGATAGCGTCTTTAGCACGTCTTTTGTAAAAAAAGATCGTGTTTGTATTATCGGTTTGTCTGTCCGTCGTTCGTCTGCAGACAACATATCTCTGTAACTAATAGTCCGATCTGATTTTTTTTTTTTTTTTTTTTTTTTGCATTGGGAAGCTTGAAATATGCGAATGATGATCCTTTATTTCGTTTGCTTTTTACGATGTACAGTTTTGCCGGTAGAGGGCGTAAAGGCATATGATATCGAATTGAAAATACATTTTATTCCACATATTTGACTCTAAACATCCGCTTTAAAGAATTCATTTATCTTTCGATTCCATTTATGTCAAAGAGTATTTTAGGTATAGTTACGTTTTCAAGTTAAGCATAGATTTTCCGATTGGGGGCGTAAAAGTAAATTACCTTTTCCCCGATATCTCTTCTTCTAAAACTCCGATTTGAAAAACTTCTTCTTCAGCGGATACAGCTCCTGATGGAAAATCTTTTGCATATAATTTCTAATTTTTGGTAAATAATAATTCGGCCACCAGGGGGCGTAAGTGTTAATTTTTGCTTCTGACGTTTTTGCCATAAAACCTGACCTTCTAAAATCTTGATTGAAAAAAATCCGTTCGTGATCCGATGCCATTCACTTCGATAAATCTTTCCGGAATATTTTCTTCTTAAAATATTGCGTGGTTTCTCCGCCAGAGAGCATAGATGCATATCTTATTTTTGTCAGTATCTATGCTTCTAATGGTCTGATTTAAAAAATTATTTATTTATTGGATAGTTTCCGGTGTGACATGTTTTATATATAATTTCAAAATTTTCAAATAATTCATAGACTTTCCGCTAGGGACGTATCTAAATTTCCGATTTGAGAAATTCTTTCTGCACCGGATACAGCTCCTGATGGGAAATTCCTAGCATCGAATTTCTAATTTTTGGTAATGGTTTGGCAGCAAAAATTTTTGGTATGTATTTGCAGCAAAATCTGAGCTTCTAATACCTCAATCGGTAAAACTTCATTTGTGGACCGATACTACCCACGTCGACAAACTTTTTAGAATATTTTCTTTTTAAAATAATGCATGGTTTCTCCGCCAGGGGCTAGATGTATATCTTATATTTGTCCGTATCTCTGCTTCGAAGAGTCCGATTTGAAAATTTCTTTCTTTGTTGGGGAGCGTTTCAGCTGCGAAATGCTTCTCATATAAATTCAAATTTTTCTTAACTCACAAGTCTGAAACTACAGGGCATAAGTTCACGATTCCGTTTAGAGCAATATCTGCGGGATTAAAAACCCGATAGAAAAACACCTTTCTTCGGACAGATACTATTGTTTTCCATACCGGTACCATTGACTTTGAATAGCTTTGATAAATTTAATTTGCGTCAGAACGAATTCAAAAGACGTGCTCATTACACCCGAAAATTTCGGTATCACCTTTCTTGTTTGTTTCTTTGGAGGTTTTTAACGACAACAGATTTAAATCAATGGCCTACAAGCAGTAATCCTTCCCTGATTTGGGGCTACAGGTTGTAGAGAAGGGAGAGAGTCAATCATCATCATCATCATCATTGTCAACCATTATCAATCCACTGCTGGACGAAGGTCTCCCCAAGTTTCCTCCACAACGGTCTGTCTTGTGCCAGTCTCCTCCATGTCACTCCCGCATATTTACGAATTTCATCCACCCATCTCCCATGTGGTCTTTTTCTGGGTCTTTTCCTGTCCCTTGGAATCCAATCTAAAATTCCGGCTGTCCATCTATGGTCTGTCCTTCTGGCAGTATGTCCAGCCCATTGCCATTTCAGGGATTTAACTCTGATCATGATGTCTTCCACTCTCGTCATTTTTCGGATCCACGAGTTCCTCTTCTTATCTCTCCTGGTTATACCAAGCATGCACCTCTCCATGCTGCTTTGAGTTGTCTGCAGCCTTTGTATGTCTCTTTTAGTTAACGTCCACGTCTCTGCACCATACGTAAGCACTGGAAGGATGCATTGATCAAACACTTTTCTTTTAAGACATAATGGCATATTGCTCTTGAAAATTATGCTGTTTCTTCCAAAAGCTCTCCAGGCAAGTTTTGTACGCCGATTAATTTCTTCATCAATGTGACCCTCACTTGATATCTGCTGTCCAAGATAAACATATGTATCTGTTATCTCCAGTTTTTCTCCATCAATCGATAAATCTTCATTTCTTGTAAAAGCATTGAACATCACTTTTGTCTTCTGAAAGTTCATTTTTAATCCCACTTCTTTACTCTTGTCAGCAAGTTCCTGGATCATACTCTGCAGCTCTGATGGGGTAGTTGCAAAAATGACTACGTCATCAGCAAAACGAAGGTGGGTTAGATAATCTCCATTAATCTTTATCCCTTTGTTTTCCCAGTTCAGTGATTGAAAGACATTTTCCAATGTGGCATTAAAGAGCTTCGGAGATATGGTGTCACCTTGTCTCACTCCCTTTCCAATTTTTATGTGTGTTGTATTTTCAAACAGCCGAATCTTTGCACTTGCATTTTCATAGATGTTATTAATAATATTAATGTATGCATCTTCAATACCGCAGGATTTCAGAGCCGTGGTAACTGCTGATGGTTTCACCGAATCAAAGGCTTTTTCATAATCGATAAAAGCCATGCACAATGGAAGTTCATATTCCCTCGCTCTTTCAATTAGTTCTCTCAGTACGTGGATATGATCTATTGTGCTGTAGCCACTCCTGAATCCAGCTTGTTCTCTCGGTTGAGCCATGTCCAGTGTTACCTTCAAGCGGTGTGAAAGAACTTTAGTGAAGATTTTATAAACCACTGATAGGAGGCTGATAGGTCTGTAGTTCCTGAGATCCTCAATGTCACCTTTTTTATGTAGCAGGATCATTGTAGCGTTGTTCCAATCCTCAGGAATCTTCCCTTCATTAAGGCATCGAGTGAAAATTTGGGCGAGTACTGTTTCAATTTCTCCACTTGCTTCTTGTATGATGTCTATAGTAATTCCATCTTCTCCTGGAGCTTTCCCCCGCTTCATGTTCTTGATTGCATGAGCAACCTCTGCTGGGAGGACTGGAAGAACTCTGGTACCTTTCATGATGTCTGGAGAACATGTATCATCCCTTTCATATAATTTGGAGTAGAAATCTTTCACTCTTGTCAAAATTTCGCCTCTATTTCTTGTTATAGAACCATCTTCTTTTCTCAGAGCCATAATCTGTTTTCTTCCCTTACTGAGATGTCCCTTTGCTATCTTAAGGCTTTGGTTGTTTTCAATTGCTTTCCTCACTAGCTCACAGTTGAATTTCCTTACGTCTTCAGTGATACTTTTTCGTGTTGTCTTGCATAGCTCTATATATTCCACTTTGGAAGTCACATCTTCTTTAGTTGTCCTCATCTCTCTCCTTTTTTGCATCAACATTTTGGTTTTTCCTGATAATTTGTTCACATGCAACTTGTTCTTAGACCCAGCTAATTTTGTTGCTGTTTCCATTAGAGCTTTGGTTACTTTTCTGTTAACTTCCGAAATATCCACTTCTTCCGATGTTAGGCCTTCTAAAGCAGAGAATCTGTTCTTCAGTTCCAACTTGAAAGTATTATGGTGTTTTTTAAGGTTGGTTATGTCAATACATTTTGTTTGTCTTATGAGCTTGCCACGTTCCAGTTTAGTGTTGAGGTGCACCTTACATCTCACCAATCTATGGTCACTACCTGTGTTGAACTTGTTCAGCACACTGCAGTCTTCGATGACGAATTTTTTGTTACACATAATAAAATCAATTTCACTTGTCGTCCCAATTGGATGTCTCCATGTCCATTTCCTGTGTGGCTTTTTCTTGAAAAAGGAGTTCAAGATGAAAAATCCTTCTGCCTCTGCAAACTCAACGAGAGTATTTCCACGCTGGTTTCTGTTGCCGTGACCGAATTTACCTACTGAAGTTTCATTCTGTTGCCGTTGCCCTATTTTTGCATTGAAATCTCCCATAATTATCTTCAAGTGCTGCTTACCTTTATTATTTAGATGACGAATTTCCTCATAAAATTCTTCAATTTCTTCTTCAGGATGACTTGTGGTGGGTGCATAAGTTTGAATAATCTGAGCCTGGTATCTTCTCGATAGTTGGATAACGAGTCGTGCAGCTCTGTCAGAGGAACTTTCAACTTCTACCACTTTATCCTTCAGTTTCTTGTTTATTATAAATCCAACACCACTAGTTCTGCCAGTATCTGTCCCACGATAATAGAAGAGATGTCCACTTTTCAGTTCAATGAGATCTTCTCCTTTTCTCCTTACCTCACTTAGCCCGACGATGTCCCACTTGATCCTTTGTAGTTCCTCTTCCAATTCAAGAAGCCTTGAATCAGAAGATAGGGAGCGTCCGTTATAGGTAGCCAAGGTCAGCATCAAATGGCAGCCTAGTCCGGTCCTCCGGGGATTCTTAGCACCCTCTGCCTTCATGTCGCACTGGCCGCTGCCTTGGCCAGGTACATTCCAGCTGCCGGAGACTGAGGGCCAAGATTTAAGTTGTAGAGTCATTTTGGAGGTGTTTGGCCATAACTCACCACGCTGGCCAAGCGGGTTGGTGAGTGTGGGATAGCATTTCCTCTGATCCCGATGGTATAGTTATACCGCTATTGGCGGTCGTCAGAGCCCCTTTAGTGGGAACAGGATGCACCACGAGAAGGCGGGGTTGACATTTGTCAAGGAGAGGCTGTGATGTTACGCATCACCTGACCTTACATCCGGTTACAAAAATGCACCAATCATGTCTCATTCGTGATCGAGTCCGGGCTCACTCGGATGAACGGTCACAGGAGTCCAGCGCTTAGACCACTCAGCCACCTGGTGGCAAAACATTTTCATGTACCATTTCCATAATACTGTGGGAATCATGGAGTTGTCTTGCTGTTGAAAAAGTGGTCTTGGATCCCTCTCTCTTTCTCTTAACTGAGAACATCTGCAATGAGCAAGAATGTGCCCGACTGATCTTTTTAATGATCTCGATTGTAATTTGATTAAGGTTCGACTACTGAATCTTAATCCGATTAGAACTGAAAGAATCTGAAATGCAAGAAACACCTGAAAATGTATTTTTTTTTAATTGGAGGTTTAACGACCACCGTGAGCAACTCAATGGGCTATAAGAAGTCGCCCGTCCCTAATTTAGGGTCACTGGTTCCAGGGAAGGGAGAGAGCCAGTGCCGTAAGACAAACACAACATCCATGCCTCACCGGGATTCGAACCCGGACCCCTTACGGACAAATGATCAGAGGCCAGCGCCTTAGACCACTGCGCCACCGGGGCGGCCTTGAAAATGTATCAGAATCATGTTTAAAACTCCTCATGCTCTTAAAGGTCTTTTCAACATTAGCTTAGTTGTTCTTTTATTTGAGGTTTTACGACCCCTTTGAGCATCTAAGGTTGTAAGGAGTCAGTCGTCCTTACTATAGAGTCCCTGATTCTATAGAACAGACCATACAGAAACACACCACTCATGTTTCGCCCAAGCTTAACCAAAGCCATCTAGCAGGAAGGAGGTCATGACAATAGAGATTAATTATCGAGTTTTGCGGTGTCACTCTTAGGTTACAGGGCCTGATACGGCAGTGTTGGGTTTGACATTGAAAACCAGTCGAAAGTATTTGTTTCCGCCGTGTAACTTTACTACAGGAGGAAACTTCCAACGAAGAAATAATGCGATTGTGTGAAGGAATGTTTTTCCCAAAGAAGGAAGAATGTAGATACGAAATTTAAGCAGATTATCATTGCACATATACATTATCTACCAACAAGTAATTGGAAACCTGTGATAGCAAAGGAAAACGAAGTTTATTCACCTTCAATAGTTGGTGGAGCCTCCACGAGCTGCGATTACAGCTGCGACCCTCCGGGGCATACTCTCAACCAGGCGTTGTACGTCGCCTAGCGGTATTTTCTTCCACTCGGCTTGGGGAATACAGGTCAGTTCCTTCACCGATTTCGGACGGTAGGGGCACCCCTTAAGTCGACACTCCAACTCGTCCCAGAGGTGCTCGATAGGGTTAAGGTCCGGGCTCTGCGCAGGCCAGTCCATTCGATTAACCCCATTGTCACCATACCAAGCCATGGTGGACCTCGCAACATGACAGGTGGCATTGTCATCCTGAAAGTAACATGGGTCCACCCCGTAAAACTGCCACAACGTAGGAAGCGCATGGTCATCCAAAATGGTGCAGTAGGTCTCGGCGTTGAGTCTACCAGGAATTGCGACCAAGGGTCCCTTGCCATACCAGGAGAAACACCCCATAGCATAATTCCACCGCCGCCGAACTTCACAGTTAGCACAATACATTCCGGCAGGAGGCGTTCTCCAAGCAGACGCCAAACTCAGACCCTGCCATCCGACCGGTAGAGGGTGAACCTTGATTCGTCGCTCCAGGGAACCTGTTTCCACTGTTCAACAGTCCACTGTCGACGTTCTTTGCACCACATTAGCCGAGCAGCGCTATTGAACTTGGTGATCAAAGGCTTGTGGGAGGCAGCACGTCCATGATAACCGAGCAGATGGGCTTCCGTACGGATGGTATTCACCGAAAGAACACTCCCAGATGCCTGCTGAAACTCCTCGCGAATGTGACCCATCGATATGGTGCGGTTCTTCCGAATGTCTCTGGCCAGCACCCGTCGGTTTCTAACTCCCAGTTTTGTGGGTCTGCCCGATCGGGGCACATTCCGACAGTCACCTCTCATCTTCCACTTGCCAATCACGTAGGCCACTGTCGAGTTTGGGTACTTCAAGTCGCTGGATATGTCACGTATGGATCGGCCATTTCTGTGATACCCGACGGTTACACCTTTCTCGAAATCAGAGAGCTCCGAACTGCGTGGCATCTTGCATGCGACTGGTTGCGTTGTTGTTTCCCACACGATATTTAACGACGGCGGTCGTGACGTGTGTCAGGACCGCAGATATCGTCGATTGCAGGGTGTCCAATTACTTGTTGGTAGACAGTGTAGCAGTTCAAAATGTGTTCGGTGTTTTTGTTACTCATCATTTCATTGACTCTGTCAACCAAACGTTTCCTGTTTTACATTTAAACAACTAAAACGGAAATGCGAAAGAACAGGACTTTCCAAATACGACGGTATTCATCTTATATTCTCATGCAGCTTTTCTGATCGAAGATACCCCTAGCGTCATGTGAATTACTCCTTTTCTTCTGTAGTTCATAAACACTGCTTTTTTTCGGGTGAACTATGTGCGTTTCAACTGAACGTTTCAGCACAATTTACAGAATCGCACACTTCATTTCTATCCTTATTCGTACTTAGACGCGTTTTGAACGTGCATTTGCCTTACGTTCTATGCATATGTTATGGCAAAGTCCGTTCGCCATAATGAGATTCTTAGTCCTCTCAGTTAATTAGCTGATATTATTCGCTATATACATTACCTGAGTAGGTGACATATACATGTTTACTCCTTAATCCCTCAAGAGAGTACGTAAATTTCCCTCTTTTCATCTTTCTTGAATCTATTCACCGGATTGCCTGAAATTGGGAAGATTATCGCTTGCGTCACCACATTCGTGGTCGATAGTATTTGTATGATCAAAGGCGTGGCTCCAAAACACGAACTGTCCTAATATATTGGGCACTAACGTTTGCATTTAGTAAATACAAGCTTCTCTGCGGGTGATTAATTCCGCTATATGTTATGTAATAGGAAAATTGATTAAATCTTATGAGGAAAAGGTTATGTAGCCGCTCGTTTTCCAACATCAAACACTTCTCTATGACCATCCCTTTTTCGTTTCAGTAGTTAGTGCATATACACTCACACACACGCGCGCGCAATCTCTCTCTCTCTCTGTCTCTCTCTCTGTCTCTCTCTCACTCTATCTCACACACATGCGCACGCAGACACACAAGCACACTCACATTAAAAGAAATACTCGTTTAAGACTAAGTAGGATTCGATGGGGTAAGCTCAGGGCCGTAGCTACCGGGCGGTTAGCTGTTACCCTCCCAGAACGATCCTTCCAAGGGATTAAAATCATGCTCTGCGAGATGTAAAAAATAGAAATTTTAACTACAAAAGAAAGTTATACTCTTCAGTATTTTCCTTTTAAAAGACTTTAGTTAGTCTCACACAACAGTATTTCATGCAGTTTACCAGGGTACAAAGTAACATACACTATGAGGTATGAACATCCATATCCATGAAGGGAATTTTCCAAAACAGTGAATAGAGGCATAGAAAACAATATGCTGCTATGCCTAATCTGCATGACCTTTCCGAACATGTCGTTGGGATGAAGAGCTAATTAATGATTTTTGCTCTGTCATAGAAAGTTCTCTGGGCATTTAACCTTAAAGGGAATTTTTCCAAGCCCTACTCCTAAAGTCCAAGCCCTACTCCTAAAGCTTCTGCCTATTGCTACGTTCATTATCCGATACTCATTCGTTCTGCCCTGGTTTGTTTTTCGTTCTGCACTTCTGTAGTGTGTTGTGTTGCCTTTGTTCACATAACGTTTACGCTTTACATGGAATTTGTAACCTGTGGTCCTTGGGCATTTACCTAGTTTTTACGTTTCTAATGAAATTGCGTCAAAAACCTTAAGTGTGATTTTTGAACGACTATAACACTTCCTTATAACGGGAGTGTGTAAGAAAGTAAAAACCACGTATTATTGGAGTGAAACTCGAGGAGGCATAATTTTGTACTCGAAGGGGTGTAATTTCAAGTCTCGCCCTCCTGGATAAGAAAAGGTTACTACGGCCCTGGGTAAGCTGAACTTTACTTAGTGTTACTTTCCTCTTCTTTCACTAGATACTGAGTCTTCTACAAAGGAGCAACTTGGGCATACAACCGTTATTCAGAAAGTAACTATACAGTAGTGGCCAAAATTGTGGAAACCTTTTCGATGTAGTGTATTAACACTTTTTTTTTTTTTGGAGTAATACCATAAAATCATATATCAATGGAAACATAATTTCATCAAGAATGTAATGCAATAACTTTTATGAAATATTTTGTATCAGAGCAGCAGTAATAAAGAAGAAAGTTGAAACAGATAAAAAAATGAGATATTAAAAAAATGCTCACCATGTCAGTTAATACTTAGTTGGGTAGCTTTTAGCGTGAATTACGGCCTTACAACGCCTTCCCATGGAGTGAACCAATTTTTTTAGTTCTGCAACTGTTATAATGTGAAACCAAGATTGAATTATTGCTTCTATTAATTGGGTTTTATTGCTGGGTTGCTTCTGACTAACAAGTTTCTTTAGTCGGCTCCATATACACTGACGGAAAAAAAAATCCCAACGAAGGGGTTGTGTTAGATAAACGACAGTTGGTAGTTGGGTGAGAGTACATCTGTAAGATGACGTTCATGCAAATTTCGCGCTCGGCGCATACGTGTGGCGCTAGTAGCGTCCCTCGGAACATGCAAAGCAGGTTTGCTGTAAATACGCGCTGTAACTTTCGTGAGCGTTAGTTATCGTTGAGATTCGACGTAGTGTGTTGATGTTAGTCAAGAATGCCTTTAAGAAGACGAAGAAGCCATTATCAACAGCTCACGGAGTTTGAACAAGGTCGTGTAATAGGGCTACGAGAAGGTGGATTTCCTTTCCCGCAATATTGCAGAACGACTTGGCAGGAATGTAGCCACTGTGCATGATTGTTGGCAGCGGTGGTCAAGGGAAGGTACTGCCTCAAGAAGACCGGGTTTCAGCCGGCCACCTGGCACTACTGAGAGGGAAGACCGCCGTGTACGGCGTATGGCCCTGGCGCATCGTACTGCGTCTGCGGCAGCAATTCAAGCAGCAGTTGCCACCACAGTGACACAACGAACTGTTTCAAATCGGTCACTTGAAGGAAAGTTCCGAGCCGAACGCCCTGTAGCGTGCATTCCACTTACTCCAAACCACTGCCGTTTGCGACGTCAGTGGTGTCAAGCTAGAGCTCACTGGAGGACGGAGCGGAGATCTGTTGTGTTTTCTGATGAAAACCAGTTCTGCCTGGGTGCCAGTGATGGCCGTGTGTTGGTTAGAAGGAGGCTAGGTTAGCGCCTGCAACCAACCTGTCTGCGGCCGTGACACACTGGACCTACACCAGGAGTTATGGTCTGGGGAGCAATTTCCTATGACAGCAGGAGCACTCTCGTGGTTATCCCACGCACCCTGACGGCACAGTTGTACGTCGGTCTGGTGATTCAACCTGTTGTGCTGCCATTCATGAACAGCATTCCAGGGGGTGTTTTCCAACAGGGTAACGCTCGGCCGCATGCCGCTGTTGCAACCCAACATGCTCTACAGAGTGTCGACATGTTGCCGTGGCCTGCTTATTCACCAGATCTTTTCCAATCGAGCACATATGGGACATCATTGGACGACAACTCCAGTGTCACCCCCAACCAGCATTAACCGTCCCTGTATTGACCGACCAAGTGCAACAGGCATGGAACTCCATCCCGCAAACTGACATCCAGCACCTGTACGACACAATGCATGAACGTTTGCGTGCTTGCATTCAACATTCTGGCGGTTACACCGGTTATTAATGTACCAGCATTTCACATTTAAAATGGCTCTTCTCGCGCTTACATTAAGCTGTGATCTTGAAATCTTAATCGATTAAATATGTTACCTATACAAATGTATTGCCGCCATTTCATTCCTCTAGAACTATTTTTTCGTGGTGTTGGGATTTTTTTCCGTCACTGTATTTTCGATGGGGTTAAGGTCTGGGCTATTCCCAGGCCTTTCCAGCAGTGGAGTATGGATATCTTGAAACCACTTTTTGCACACAGCAGCAACATGACATGGAGCTGAATCCTATTGAAATATATATGCTTACTAAAAGATCACGTGCGGAAGGCTTCAGTTTGGGCTCAAGTATTTCATTAATGTATTTTTGGCCATTTATATTCCCATTAATCACGCAAATTCTGCCCACACCTTTTGATGTCATACAACCCCAAATTATAACACTAACTGCGTGTTTCACGGTACATGTAATGCAATCAGGATGCAAATCTTCTCCGATTCTTCTTCTTGTACGTATTTTATGCCATTACTACCAAACAGGGAGATTTTGGTCTCATCACTACAAATAACACTGTCCCATTGTTCCGCTGTCCAGTTAACATGGGGTTTAGCCCAGTTTAATCTTTTTCGACCTTTGTTTGAGAGATAAAAATGGCTTTTTTCGTGGAATTATAGCTTTTAGACCAAATCCCTGCAGTCTGCGCCCAACAGTCCATGCACTCAACTTCACATTGCAGTGCGCCATTTCATCTTGTATACACCCAGGTTATTTCCTTCTGCCCTCTTAATTCTTCTATCATCACTTACTGTTGTGCACCTTTTCCTTCCTTTGCCAGCCTGGTTTTGTTGTCACCTAGTCTCTTTATACCTCTTCAACAATTTAGAAAGGCCACCTTTGATTAAGTTTCCACCAATTTTCCTTCTAATTTCTTCATAACTGAAGCCTTGTTCACTTAATAGTACTATTTTACATCGCGTTCTGGGTGACCAGTCAACTCTTTGCGCCATTTCTTTAATTTTTTTACGTTTTACAAGCTCACTAAATCAAAGAACACGAAAAAAAACCCCACCCAACTTGATAACAATCACATAACACACTGACAAATGTCTTCCTCTCAGCTCCAATACATAACATCAATAGCTGAATCGTATTAAGATCTGATTGGCTCATTGCCAAAACAAGATGTCACCTGATTGGCTCTCTAAACACTCATGTTCATTGGCTACATTGAGCATGAGTGTTACTCATGCTCAATGTAGCCAATGGAAAGCTACTTCATATTAACCTAAGCAAGTTGTGCTTCCTTTTTCTGGTTATTTGACTACAACGTTTCATAAAATACAGATAATGGAACAAACGTTGTTGCATTACATTCGCGATGAAATTATTTTTCCATTAGTATATAATTTTATGGTATTACTCCAAAACCAAGTGGTGTAATGAGCCATCAAAATACACTTTTTCCAAAAGGTTTCCACAATTTTGGCCATTACTGTACTTGGTTCCTTTTAGAGACCAACGCGCTCCAAGATATCGCATACTGACCACGAAGTCTTCTACAGAGGAGCACTTGAGAAATACATTCGTTTTGCACAAAATCTCAACGGGCTATATTTTAGAGCACAACCCGTCCCAAAGAATTGCATACTGACCACGGCACAAGGAGCTGTATTTCGCAAGTGCGCCACTGGCAAAAGAGGCTCAAATTAAAATGGTGCAGAAGAAAGCCCGGCGAAACTCATTGAACTGTACTTAGTCTTTTCCCGTAAGAAAGATTTCGTCGGCCCCGTCCAGGTGCGCATCAGAAAAAACCGTGTTTAGATCCAATCATAGAGTTACAATTTGCTATCACATCTGCGTGATCTTTATTTTTGTTCAGTTATATATATATTATTTATTTTTGTTCAGTGTGCGCTTTATTTTTGTTCAGTTATAACATACATTAGATCTTCTGGTCGGATTTTCTGAAGTTTTTGTTTGCGATACTAAAACTAGATACCCATTCGCAGTTCCTCGAAAGATTCTTTTGTTTGCCACAACAAACAGATCTTTGATTGCATATCATTGGAAGGGACCGGATAGCTTGATTATTGGGTTGGTGCGAATGAAATGTCCGGCAAAGGACCGGCACACGTGGACTGCGAGAACGGAAAAGTCGGTCAATTTGTCTAGGCAAGGTAATCCCCCTAGGCATCGACACATAGCTGCCATCTGTACGGGAAGGTCATGATCCCGGAACGGAAAAGGTCTTGTTCCTGGGACCCAAAGGAATGATCAACTGCACGTTGAACCTCGTTGTCTGCCGTGAACTGTTTCCCGGACAGGAAGTGATCCAGGCGACGAAACAGATGATAGTCTTTCGGAGACAAGTCCGGGGAATTGGCAGGATGAGACAGTGCTTCATAGCCCAAGGCACTTAGTGTCAGCATCGTTCGCTGCACGACATGAGGGCGGTGGTCCCAGGAGCAGAAGATTACCATGTCTGTTGACCAAAGCCAGTAGTTTCTGCAGGAATGTCCGGTGCAATTCAGCACAATAGCGTTCTGAAGGGATGGTTTGGCCTCTTGCCAAGAAACTCCGAATAGTGGGCCACCAGACAAGGGTCATCATCCTTTTAGTGTGTAGGGGTGGCTCAGGATTCCTCCAGCAGGCTGTGCCTTGCTTAACCATTGTGCAAATCGTTTCCGATTATCATAAAGTACCCACTCCTCGTGACAATTCGATGCAGTATAGGTTCCTGTTTATTCCTAGCAAACAGCGACGTGCAGACGTCCTAAAGCCTAATCTTTTTGGCAGCTGCCACATGTACAAGTTTTTGACCTTACCCAGCGCAGCCAGACGCCGAATAACTGTCGTGTGGTGGACACCTACCTCTTCCGCTATCTCACGACACGTTTTTTGGGTCAGCTTCAACCACACGTAACAGAACATCGTCAGAAACAGCAATAGGTGGGTGACCACGTGCTTCGTTTTTGGAGGTCCATATCTCCGCTTCGAAACTTCACAAACCATCTCCAAATGGTTCGTTCGTTGGCTGTAATCTCCCCAAATGCTTTGTTAACGTTTCGAGCGGCAATTCCTGCAGAATGGCCCAGTGTAAATTCATACAGGAAGATGAATCTCGAATCCGGCGTCTGCATTTTCCTTTTCAAGAGAAATTACGTCTAAACAAACCACGCCTGAACCTCGTTCTTCATACACGTGCTAGCTATTATAGTAACCCTGTGACGTAATACCCGCAACACCTGTGGGTGGTTCCAGTCCGCTGTGGTGGGGGCCTGTCTCCACTGCTCGTTCGCGCCGGACATTTCATTCGCACCAATCCAATATTTCTCATATTACTGTGGATACCGAAGAGTTAACTAGAAACTGATAGCTAGAACACTTTCAAAGATCATCTGTTTTTTTTTATCGGAGTACAATGACCATACAAAAGTTATTAAACAGTTTTCATTTGACGCGTTTTTATTTAGAAAACGTATTACGAATGTTTTTGACGACCTTATGGGTGATTATGATGGTCATACGCGACCTGCGAAGCTTCCACTCTCCAACGTGCGGGTTTTTAAATGCAATAGAACAACATAGATTAAAATCTGAAAAGCATAAATATAACAGAGAGGTTCCAATGAAATAAACAGTGGTGACGTGAGAAAAACGTGACCAATGTCTATTTCAAACGAGATAGACAGGGGTCACGTGTTTCTCACATGACCAGTATCGAATAGTTCAAATGAAATAGTCAGTGATTATGTGTTTCTCACGGACATGAAATAGAAATGTCCAATCATTCACATGAAATAGACAGTGGTCTCGTGAGAAGCAAGGGACCATCAACTGTCTATTTC
The DNA here is from genome assembly GCA_039090855.1 of Macrothele yani. Classification (NCBI taxonomy): domain Eukaryota; kingdom Metazoa; phylum Arthropoda; class Arachnida; order Araneae; family Macrothelidae; genus Macrothele; species Macrothele yani. The sequence goes on along the minus strand of CM077027.1, from coordinate 139,634,914 downwards.
ATTTGATTTGAACGTATCTGTTATAATTATGCGCTCCAGTTTCTAGTCTATGTTGTTCTAGGGCCTTGCAAAAGCCACTCGTTGCAAAGTGAAAGCTTGGAAGATCTTGTATGCTCATCACAATTACCTATAAGGATGTCAAAGACATTGTTAATACGGGTTTTTAAGTAAAAATGTGTCAAATCAAAACTATTTGTTTAATTAGCTTTGTATGATAATTTTATTCCTATAAAACCCGGATTATCTTTAGAAGTCCTGTACTTATTTGTTTCTGCTTGATTAATCCTCTCGTTTGAAATAGACAGTGGTCACGTGCTTCTCACGCCACTGCATGTAGAGAATGTGTGATTTAAAGCAGAAGAAACAGGAGCACAAATATGAACATTTTTACTCCTTTAAATTTGTCATGTACGTTATCAGACATCGGAAAGGATACCCACAACGTCTCCAAGACACCTTGATATAAAAGAAGTTACTTGAAATCCTAAATAGATTTGGTTAAAGGCGTATTACAAATAACAGCTGTAGAAAATTGTAATATCCTTTAATTTTGGTAAAAGTAATTATTTTTTTTATTTTCATCTCTTATACGTTTCACAAGAAGCACAGCAGGTTTTAATAATATGGTACAAATAGCATATCAGGGCTTTAGTAGCAATTAATGGGCAGAGAGAGAGGGAGATAGAGGCGGAGAGAGAGAGGTGAAGGGGAGAGAAAGAGAGGGGAGAGAGAAATAGAGGGACAAAGAGAGAGACAGTGGACGAAAGAGAGTGAAAGAGAGCGAGAGAAAGTGAAAGAGATAGAAAGCATATTTTTTTTTACTAGATCATCCTCTAAGCTTAAATATTATTGAGACGTTACATAAAACGATTTCAGGAAATTTTAAATGTTTGCGAAATTTATGCATTATCTTGAGGATTATTTTCAAGTATATTTAAGTGATTTTCTCGGTATGAAAACAGAGATTTTATATATTTTTTTTTTTGCATGAAATCATTTACTTTGTCTCTTAATCATAGGATTAAAACTTTAATTTATCTTCTTCCCGAGATTCTATTTTGTGCCCTCAGGAATAGAACAAATGGATTCGAAACAAAAGAAAGCAATTAAGGAAACATTGGACTTCATTCGGAAAGTTTTGGTTCGAAAAGCATTTTTCTTTTGATCCTTAAGAAAATAGAAAACGAATTGAAATTCTACATTTTTTAATTGATGTTCCATTCAAGTCCTTCCTAACGATTGTTGCCCCAGAGCGCAGGATTATATGTCACGTAGCTTGTTAGTATCTTTCTCTTGGAATTTTTATTTTCCTGCTTTGTTTAAGCTTCTTGCAAAGAATACCGACGTTGAGAACATGCAATTATTTGGGTGGAATTTTTATTCTGATGAGGACTTATTGTTTCAGAGGATTACTTTCCGTGTTGTCGTCTACGTCGGAAATTATTTATTCAACAAAAATTCTTATCTCTCCTCTCAGGACACCTTTCTCATATTTAAAAGTTATATTTGCGGTAAGTCGGGGATTATTGCGATGCTGTACGTTTCATCGCCCGGAAGTGAGAGTTTGTGGTTGCATAAAATGAAAGATAAGAGATGCATTTTATTGAAAAATGCTTTCGACAAAGTAAAGAAAAAAGAAAAAGGAGGATTTCGAGATTCGTGAAATATGCAGAATTGGTGGTATAAAAGAAAGTGCGTTTCCATGGATATCAGTTATTTATGAAAGCACAGGGAAGGAAGAAGAAGATTTTTATCTTTCAAGAACAGTCAGATCGCATGCGGGGTGAACTGCTAAATACTTTTGATTCAGTTTTCGCACAAAATATTTATGAAATTTGTTGCCATGTTGTTTCCATTATCAACACAGTATACTTTTGAAAAAGTGTTGTCTCTGAACATTATGGATATATAATTTCTTTTAATGAACACCTATATTCGTTTAAAAAATACGTTACTACATTATACTCCCATCTGTATATTCGCGTATATTTTTGAAAGATAGCAAACTAAGAAATATTTTCTAACTGAATGTCATTTTTTTTTATCGCGAACTGATCGAAGAAGCAAAGCTCAAAGTCAGTACAAAATAAACATCATCACCACTTTGAGAGGCTGGTAGCGATGTGAACGTTGCGCCCTCAAGCGGCTGGATATCCGGGTTCGTACCCATTTACAGATAATTAATTCCAAGACTTTTTCAGGGGTTTTCCAGGAGTTCAAAAAAACTAAAATTTTGCTTAAATGATAGGGCTTTGTTTTATATTTTGCAAATTGGGGTGAAATTTACTGTGCATTTAGAATTCTTATGAGTCCACTGTTACACAGTGGTCCATCTTCAATGAAGTGGCAATATTACCCCACCCCGTACAAAAATTGTTCTGAATGAAACTTGCATGAAGTAAACTGGAACATAACACAACGATAATGCAAAACAATTTTGCCATGGCACTTAATATTCCGTATTCCGCACTCATTCCCCCCCGTCCCCCCAGACACACACTGGCAACAGAGAGGCCAGATATCAATTTCCCTCAGCGACGAAAGCACGTGATATCAAGGAGGTTATATTACTGGAGACACCACTGGCTCTGCCGCCATAGGTCACAGCTAATCTGTGGTGTGACGTCACAAGCAGGCAAAAATGAACTAAATTATACCGTTGATGAAACAGTAAGCTTGTGTATCATTGATAAAGATTATTGAATTACTCATTTTATCTGTTTATACGCTCAGAAGCTTTTGTTCCATTGGTTCCCAAGCAGCTTCTCTTCTGCTGCTGCGTCGTGCCTGCTCATGACGTCATTTGCAGCACAGACGGTGACTTATGGCGGCCAATGCTGTCTCCAGTATTATAACCTCCTTGCGTGATATAGACGAAACGGCCATCTTAAACTCAGTGTTCCACATACTGTTATGACTCCAACTGCCCTACTACTGCACCACAAAACAAGTTCGCAGGAAATACAAAAAGGGTGTTCATACATTTTTAGAACGATTTTTCAGCAATAAAAATAATAAAATTATAAAACAAATAATAAAATTATTTCTCTCTTAAATGTACTATCTGATAGCTTTTCCTCTGGATATAAACCTACAACTAGTATTCCAAGATCGCATTTCTTAAAATTGGTAGTAGTCTTTTTGTTCCACTCCTCTTCCACTGATTTCCATTGTTTTAGATCTGCGTTTAAGAAGAGCTCTTTTTAGCAGGCCGGAGGTACAATAGTCTATTGGTGACACATCAGGGGACTTTGAATAGACATGAGCATTGAGCAACAGGTATAGACTTGACACCCGTCTCGTTTCTTCATTTTTTACGTTTTCCAACTGTAGGTTGAAGAAGCGTATATGCTCCAGCTTTGTCCTTCCGTCTGTCTGTCGGCACGATAACTCGCGTAAAATGGTTCGATTTCGATGAAATTTTAGTATGTGGTAGGGGACCAAATGGGGACAACCCCAATTGAAAATGGACGAAATGGGGTCAAAGGTCACGACATACGAGCGGGATCCATTCCATTGACGTTATGCAGCATAACTTGCGTAAATATAGTTCGATGTCGATGAAATTTTTTTATCTGGTAGAGGACCACCTGGGAAGGAACTCTATTCAAAATGCGTGAAGTGGGGTCAAAGGTCAGGACATAGGAGCGGGATGCATTCCATTGCTCTTATGCATCATAGCTTGCGTAAATATAGTTCGATTTCGATGAAATTGTTGAATGTCGTAGGGGACTACGTGGGAATGAACCCTTTTGAAAATGAGTGAAGTGGGGTAAAAGGTCAGGACATAGGAGCTGGATGCATTCCTTTGCCCTTATGCGTCATAACTTGCGTAAATATGGTTCGATTTGGATGAAATTGTAGTATCTTTTTATGCTATTTTGCGATAGAAAATCGTTTTTTTTTTGTAACAGTCGTTTAGTTAGATCCTTGCTTCATCAATAGTTGCAATAAATTTCCAACTCTCTCCGGCTAAGTGATTTTCATAAAGAAGTCTACACCGTGTTCTACGCTCAACCACGTGCCTAAGCAAAAGGCAGTGAACATTATGGTTTTTTTTATCAGATTCAGATGTTTGTTTTTTACCTTGTTTACAGCTGATACAGAGATGTTTATCGACTTAGAGGTTGCTCATTGGGGTCGGTGGACTTTCTTTTAAGACCAGAGTCCTTACTTTTGAAACAGTTGTAAAAGTTAGTACCTTCTTTGGATATTCGTTTGGTTTTCTTTTTCTTCTTAAGATGGTTCCACCTAAAATATCTGCCTTATGTTTCCAATGGTAAAACTTCTTTACATATTTTCTTCGCAAATAATGTATTCCCAAGGATGACAATTTACACATCGATAAAACTAACTTTAAGTTATAGCACGGGATACTTAATGCTTGCTAAAATATAACCATATTTATATTAAAAATCAATCATTTTTTTAGTAATCATCAGATCTGTTAATAGATGGCACGACCTGTACATTGATGACGTCAGTAGACAAACAAACGTTGGATTGCTTAATTATGGCTATGTTTTAGCAAGTGTTAAGTATCCCATGCTACAACTTAAAGTTGCCGCCCCGGTGGCGCAGTGGTCTAAGCAATGGCCTCTGATCATTCGTCCGAACGGGGTCCGGGTTCGAATCCCGGTGAGGCATGGATGTTGTGTTTGTCTTAAGGCACTGGCTCTCTCCCTTCCCTGGAACCAGTGACCCTAAATTAGGGACGGGCGACTGCTTATAGGCCATTGAGTTGCTCACGGTGGTCGTTAAACCTCCAATCAAAAAAAAAAAACTTAAAGTTAATTTATCGATGTGCAAATTCTTATCCTTGGGAATTCACGAATTGCGAAGAAAGTAGGTAAAGAAGGTTTACCGTTGGAAACATTTAGGTGGAACCACCTTAAAAGCAATGTTTGACGATTTTTTTCTCTATTATTAATAACATCGCTTATTTTATATTTAGAAATGCCGATTCCATGATTTTTACAGCGTTATTTAATTACAGAATATGAATATTTTACTTCGTAAAGAGCAAACATATCAAATTCCAGAGCACAGCATTTTTCCACGGCCTGTTTACGTGCGTCATTTTTTCAACAGGCGATATTTAACTGCAGCAGATGTTTCTTTCCTATTCATCTAATTCACTGTTGTTTGCCGCCCCGGTGGCGCAGTGGTCTAAGGCGCTGGCCTCTGATCATTCGTCCGTAAGGGATCCGGGTTCGAATCCCGGTGAGGCATGGATGTTGTGTTTGTCTTACGGCACTGGCTCTCTCCCTTCCCTGGAACCAGTGACCCTAAATTAGGGACGGGCGACTGCTTATAGCCCATTGAGTTGCTCACGGTGGTCGTTAAACCTCCAATCAAAAAAAAAATCACTGTTGCCAGCTTCAACTCTTTTAACTTCTTTTAATTTCTGTAATTTTTAATCAAAAACGTTCTTAAACGGTGTGAGCATTCTCTGTATGCCACTCAAACATCTTATTCTACAGCATCACATGAGATGAAACAGATGATATCTCGTCTCCACACTCCATGACAGGAAGTGACGTCATCGGGAGCAGACACCTCACTGAGCTAGAACAAAGTGATGGAATCAAGGCAAGCATTTTGACCAATTTTGTTTAATTCCGAGAAAAAATCATTCTAGGACTACTCCAGGATCTCTCACAAAGCCGCCCCGGTGGCGCAGTGGTCTAAGGCGCAAGCCTCTGATCATTCGTCCGTAAGGGGTCCGGGTTCAAATCCCGGTCAGGCATGGATGTTGTGTTTGCCTTACGGCACCGGCTCTCTCCCTTCCCTGGAACCAGTGACCCTAATTTAGGGACGGGCGACTGCTTATAGCCCATTGAGTTGCTCACGGTGGTCGTTAAAACTCATCAAAAAAAAAAAAAAAAAAAAAAAAAAATCTCTCACAAAAATATAAAAAAACTTTCCAGACCTGTAAAAAAAGGAAATAAAATTCCAGGACTTTTCCAGGATTCCAGGGTACGTGGGAACCCTGTGGATAGTAAAATATCCGGAAGTAAATCACATAATTCGCTGCACTTTCTGGTTATGGAACTGAAATTACATTCAAATGTTATTCTATCTCTCGTATTTAAATTTATGAGCTCAAAACTGAAAATCAAAAAACGTTGCAAGATCTAAATCATAACAACAATGCCATTAATAAATACTCAGAGCTTTCCCTGAAGTGCTGCGATTAGTTTGACATTCAACCGTTGAATGGAGCAGCGATTTCACGCCTTCCATATTATTAAAGGTCTACGCTTACTTGGATGTGCTCCATAGCTCATATCACCAGAAACAGTTTTGTTTATGGTGGACGGAGTAAAAAGGAGGTTGCAGCTGACTTCAACCGCAGACACCCAGAAAGACGGCCAACCACGCATAGTGAAAACATTTCTCCAAATCATTATTAGGCCTGAAGACAGAAATTTCCTGAAATTTTTCTGGTGGTCTGATGGTAAAGAAAAACAGGTCAAGGTGTTTCGTCCTGCCAGAGTTGTATTTGTTGTAAAGTGTAGTCCCTTCTTATTAAGTGCAGTGTTACAATATCACTTAAAGAGGTGTATTGGTATGGGCGGGATGTAAGGTCACGTGATGCGTAACATCACAGCCTCTCCTTGACAAATGTCAACCCCGCCTTCCCGTGGTGCATCCTGTTCTCATTAAAGGGGCTCTGACGTCCGCCAATAGCGGTATAACTATACCATCGGGATTAGAGGAAATGCTATCCCACACTCACCAACCTGCTTGGCCAGCGTGGTGAGTAATGGCTAAACCCCTCCAAAATAATTCCGCAACTTAAATCTTGGCCCTCAGTCTCCGGCAGCTGGAATGTACCTGGCCAAGGCAGCGGCCAGTGCGACATGAAGGCAGAGGGTGCTAAGAATCCCCGGAGGACCGGACTATGCTGTCATCTGATGCTGACCTTGGCTACATATAACGGACGCTCCCTATCTTCTGATTCAAGGCTTCTTGAATTGGAAGAGGAACTACAAAGGATCAAGTGGGACATCGTCGGGCTAAGTGAGGTAAGGAGAAAAGGATAAGATCTCATTGAACTGAAAAGTGGACATCTCTTTTACTATCGTGGGACAGATACTGGCAGAACTAGTGGTGTTGGATTTATAATAAACAAGAAACTGAAGGATAAAGTTGTAGAAGTTGAAAGTTTCTCTCACAGAGCTGCACGACTCGTTATCCAACTCTCGAAAAGATACCAGGCTCAGATTATTCAAACTTGAAGAAGAAATTGAAGAATTTTATGAGGAAATTCGTCATCTAAATAATAAAGGTAAGCAGCACTTAAAGATAATTATGGGAGATTTCAATGCAAAAATAGGGCAACGGCAACAGAATGAAACTTCAGTAGGTAAATTCGGTCACGGCAACGGAAACCAGCGTGGAAATACTCTTGTAGAGTTTGCAGAGGCAGAAGGGTTTTTCATCTTGAACTCTTTTTTCAAGAAAAAGCCACACAGGAAATGGACATGGAGACATCCAAATGGGACGACAAGTGAAATTGATTTTATTATGTGTAACAAAAAATTCGTCATAGAAAACTGCAGTGTGCTAAACAAGTTCAACACAGGTAGTGACCATAGATTGGTGGGATGTAAGATGCACCTCAACACTAAACTTGAACGTGACAAGCTCATAAGACAAACAAAATCTATTGACATAACCAACCTTAAAAAACACCATAATACCTTCAAGTTAGAACTGAAGAACAGGTTCTCTGCTTTAGAAGGCCTAACATCGGAAGAAGTGGATATTTCTGAAGTTAACAGAAAAGTAGCCAAAGCTCTTATGGAAACAGCAACAAAATTAGTTGGGTCTAAGAACAAGTTGCATGTGAACAAAATATCAGGAAAACCAAAATGTTGATGCAAAAAAGAAGAGAGATGAGGACAACTAAAGGAGATGTGACTTCCAAAGTGGAATATATAGAGCTATGCAAGACAGTAAGAAAAAGTATCACTCAAGACGTAAGAAAATTCAACTGTGAACTAGTGAGGAAAGCAATTGAAAACAACCAAAGCTTAAAGATAGCAAAGGGACATCTCAGTAAAGGAAAAAAACAGATTATGGCACTGAGAAAAGAAGATGGTTCTGTAACAAGAAATAGAGGCGAAATTTTGACAAGAGTGAAAGATTTCTACTCCATATTATATGAAAGGGATAATACATGTACTCCAGACATCATGAAAGGTACCAGTACCAGAGTTCCTCCAGTCCTCCCAGCAGATGTTGCACATGCAATCAAGAACATGAAGCGGGGAAAAACTCCGGGAGAAGATAGAATTACTGTAGACATCATACAAGAAGCAAGTGGAGAAATCGAAACAGTACTCGCCCAAATTTTCCCTCAATGCCTTAATGAAGGGAAGAGTCCTGAGGATTGGAACCCCGCTGCAATGATCCTGCTACATAATAAAGGTGACATTGAGGATCTCGGGAACTACAGACCTATCAGCCTCCTATCAGAGGTTTATAAAATCTTCACTAAAGTTCTTTCACACCGCTTGAAGGTAACACTGGACATGGCTCAACCGAGAGAACAAGCTGTATTCAGGAGTGGCTACAGCACAATAGATCATATCCACGTACTAAGAGAACTAATTGAAAGAGCGAGGGAATATGAACTTCCATTGTGCATGGCTTTTATCGATTATGAAAAAGGCTTTGATTCGGTGAAACCATCAGCAGTTACAATGGCTCTGAAATCCTGCGGTATTGAAGATGCATACATTAATATTATCAATTACATCTGTGAAAATGCAAGTGCAAAGATTCGGCTGTTTGAAAATACAACACACATAAAAATTGGAAAGGGAGTGAGACAAGGTGACACCATATCTCCAAAGCTCTTTAATGCCACATTGGAGGGTGTCTTTCCGTCGCTGAGCTGGGAAAACAAGGGGATAAAGATTAATGGAGATTATCTAACCCACCTTCGTTTTGCTGATGACATAGTCATTTTTGCAACTACCCCATCAGAGCTGCAGAGTATGATCCAGGAACTTGCTGACAAGAGTAAAGAAGTGGGATTAAAAATGAACTTTCAGAAGACAAAAGTGATGTTCAATGCTTTTACAAGAAATGAAGATTTATCGATTGATGGAGAAAAGCTGGAGATAACAGGCACATACGTTTATTTTGGACAGCAGATATCAAGTGAGGGTCACATTGATGAAGAAATTAATCGGCGTACAAAACTTGCCTGGAGAGCTTTTGGAAGAAACAGTATAATTTTCAAGAGCAATATGCTATTATGTCTTAAAAGAAAAGTGTTTGATCAATGCATCCTTCCAGTGCTTACGTATGGTGCAGAGACGTGGACCTTAACTAAAAGAGACATACAAAGGCTGCAGACAACTCAAAGCAGCATGGAGAGGTGCATGCTTGGTGTAACCAGGAGAGATAAGAAGAGGAACTCGTGGATCTGAAAAATGACAAGAGTGGAAGAATCATGATCAGAGTTAAATCCCTGAAATGGCAATGGGCTGGACATTCTGCCAGAAGGACAGATCATCGATGGACAGCCGAAATTTTAGATTGGATTCCAAGGGACAGGAAAAGACCCAGAAGAAGACCACATGGGAGATGGGTGGATGAAATTCGAAAGTATGCAGGAGTGACATGGAGGAGACTGGGACAAGACAGACCGTTGTGGAGGAAACTTGGGGAGACCTTCATCCAGCAGTGGATTGATAATGGTTGACAATGATGATGATGATGATGATGATTGATATGGGCTATTCCAAGCAAGTAGTAAGTATACTTCTTGATAGTTGTTATGTTGACAATATGGTGAGTAGTTTGAATACTGAAGAGGAATTGCTGCAGTTTGTTGCTGAAGCAAAGAAAATCGTGAATATGGGTAAGTTTAATTTAAGAGGATGGTATACAAATGATGATCCTCAACAAGAGCCCAAAAATGTACCAGTATTAGGCTTAATGCTGCGTCGGCTCACGTAGCCCATGGTATGCCTAGTGCGCAGCACAATTCGATCGCTGACGCTGCTTTGGCCTCCGATATTTAACCTGGATGTGATTTGCGCCCCGTTGCCAAGAGGTCGGTCTGTACGAGCCTGGGTAGCGGACTTCGACACCGGTCATCAATGAAGAGTGTTCGGCCTCCCCTTGCTCGCATGACGCCGGTACGTACGTCGGGTGTCGGTGGTATACCCGCGCTACATGCTAAAAATATCAAGAAGAATAAAAAGGCAGCTGTCTAAGCATGTAGAAAACTACCCAAAACGTACAATTAGAATTTTACTACTAAAAGGCATATTCGGTAAAAACAAGATCTTTCGCAACAGGCGCCCTGTGCGTCATCAGGTTAAAAGAACTGGCGCTAGGAGAACACACACACTTAATATATAGATAGTCCCGAAGACAACAGCGATCCCGGTGAGTGACATGATATCCGCGTCACAACTCGGTTACAGCGAGAAACAAAGCAAAGAAAGAAAACACCAAATAGATTACAAATACATATTTACCGAAGTGAAAAATAAGCACAGGTTCCGTTATCAACACCCACAGTAGGGTACTTCGCACGACATAAAAAATTAAATAAGCGAATCCACGGTGCATGTACATGTGCAGGTAAGTCATCGTTACAGCATACGTCCTTAAAAACGTCAATATACAAACTTTCGGCAAAGAGAGTCATATACCTACCTCTGGTCTTAAGTAATAAATAAGTCTCAGACCAAGAGAGCAGATGAGTTCCAGACTTAACCAGGCGTGCAAGGGCAGTAGTAGTAGATCCAGTCTTTACAGTGTACTGATGTTCAGTCACTCTAACTCCTAAATTACGAAGAGTGGATCCTATGTACCATGAATTAGGAGCAGCAGCAACGTCGGTCTTCAAGGGCACACAGTACACGCCCCACTGTTCTTGGATGGGTTTGGGCTCACGATCCTTCCTAAGCATGCTCCGAAGGTTAGAGGCCACATCACCAAAATCTTTTTTGTGTTTTTACACACTCTCCGTAATGCATTTGTAACCGGTGGAAAGAAAGACATTGATCCCACATAAGTAATCTGCTCGCGCTCAACACACAACGAAGACGAATTACCTCTCCTATGCCGAGCACACAACTTTTTCACAATACCAACACCATACCCATGTTCCATCACAATGGTTTTAATAAAAAGAAGTTCTTTATTCCGAGCAGCAATGCACGAGGAATGGGTATACGCTCTATTCACCAAAGCCCGAATTGCTGCAAGTTTATATCTAGCCGGGTGGAAAGAGGCGTGTGGAATGATATCAATAGAACCAACGGCCTTCCGATACACTTCAAAAGTCAAAAAATCCTTATTAACATGTCTGGTGATTAGAAGGTCCAAGAAAGGGATCTTAAAATTTTCCTCCCATTCTATCGTCAGGTTAATAGTAGGATATTTAGACGACAAAAGGCTTCTAAAAGAAAGCAAAGCATCACCAGAATGTGGCCAAATGACAAAATCGTCATCGATGTAACGCAAGTACAGTGCTGGAACCTTCTCTGCCCTGGCTAAAATATCGTCCTCCAAATCTTCCATGATCACCTCTGCCGAAACAGCAGAGAGAGGCGAGCCCATAGGAGTGCCACCTCCTTGACGGTAAATGGTCCCATTAAAGCGAAAAAGGATCTTTTTGCAATAATATTTAAAGCATCGGAAATTGCCTGAACTTGCATTAGGGGAATAGTTCCCAAGTCGGACAACTTAGAAATAATCAAATCGTGAGCTACGTTCAATGGAACACTCGGATATAACGATTCCACATCCAATGATGCCAAAATGAAAGAGGAGCCCAAGCCTCTGAATTCTCGAATACGGGCAATGGTCTGGAGGGAACTGGTGATAGAATAAGGTGAGGATTGGACAAAAGGCCGAAGGTAACGTGCCAACGCCCTCTCTAATGGTCTTAAAGGACTGTTACAACTAGAAACGAGCGGGCGAAGAGGCAAACCAGGCTTGTGAGTCTTAACGGTGCCAAATATATTGGTAATGGCAGGGCCAACAACACTCCCTAACATAGAATGAATCTCACTAGGCAACAAACCCTCTCTTTTAAGGGCTGAAATTTGTCTACAGCTATTCGGGCTTTGGTGAATAGAGCGTATACCCATTCCTCGTGCATTGCTGCTCGGAATAAAGAACTTCTTTTTATTAAAACCATTGTGATGGAACATGGGTATGGTGTTGGTATTGTGAAAAAGTTGTGTGTTCGGCATAGGAGAGGTAATTCGTCTTCGTTGTGTGTTGAGCGCGAGCAGATTACTTATGTGGGATCAATGTCTTTCTTTCCACCGGTTACAAATGCATTACGGAGAGTGTGTAAAAAACACAAAAAAGATTTTGGTGATGTGGCCTCTAACCTTCGGAGCATGCTTAGGAAGGATCGTGAGCCCAAACCCATTCAAGAACAGTGGGGCGTGTACTGTGTGCCCTTGAAGACCGACGTTGCTGCTGCACCTAATTCATGGTACATAGGATCCACTCTTCATAATTTAGGAGTTAGAGTGGCTGAACATCGGTACACTGTAAAGACTGGATCTACTACTACTGCCCTTGCACGCCTGGTTAAGTCTAGAACTCATCTGCCCTCTTGGTCTGAGACTTATTTATTACTTAAGACCAGAGGTAGGTATATGACTCTCTTCGCCGAAAGTTTGTATATTGACGTTTTTAAGGACGTATGCTGTAACGATGACTTACCTGCACATGTAGATGCACCGTGGATTCGCTTATTTAATTTTTTATGTCGTGCGAAGTACCCTACTGCGGGTGTGTATAACGGACCCTGTGCTTATTTTTCACTTCGGTGAATATGTATTTGTAATCTATTTGGTGTTTTCTTTCTTTGCTTTGTTTCTCGCTGTAACCGAGTTGTGACGCGGATATCATGTCACTCACCGGGATCTCTGTTGTCTTCGGGACTATCTATATATTAAGTGTGTGTGTTCTCCTAGCGCCAGTTCTTTTAACCTGATGACGCACAGGGCGCCTGTTGTGAAAGATCTTGTTTTTACTTAATATGCCTTTTAGTAGTAAAATTCTAATTGTACGTTTTGGGTAGTTTTCTACATGCTTAGACAGCTGCCTTTTTATTCTTCTTAATGCATCTACGATCAAAGTCTCTCAGATCACCATATTCACTCATGTTCGGGGTTTGCGATATACTGCTGAAAAAGGTGCTGACCCAAACCAAATGTAGGCTTATCGCCTACGTTTGGTTTGGGTCTGTTCCACTCTGCGCGTGGTGAGGTTGTCGAGGTGCCCATGTCAGCTGTCCATCACCCCCATCTCTAATGTTTTGTCTACTGAGTGTATACGTCATATCTTCTTGTGTAAAAAATATCAGTATATATGAATCAGTAGTGATGCTTTGTATACTATGTACATTTCAGAGCATGTACTACATACTGCATTTACAAGTGCTGCAACGCTACGCAGTGCGATTGCAATCAGTAAAGTCAAAACAAAAAGCTATGAAAAAATAGGATAACTGAAAATATTAATACACGGGAACATATACACAATATGTGGTAACTAATATAATAACATTAAAAGCTACTCCACAGATTGACACAAAATAAAGTGCAGCCGTCTATGAACGGAAACGTGTCATGTTTCGTTTGTACGATTTTTTCAATTATACATTAAGTTTACTTGGTCCTTCGAAAAACGTATAAACTGGGGTTTCACTATATATTTTTTTCTTCATTGAAGGTTTAATTTTTTCTTTTTAAAATCTTTATTTGTCTTGGTTAATACACACATATGCTTGATACACAATACATCAGGGGCGGCGGAAAGTGGAAATTCGTTGACCGGGCCCCAAATTTCGAATCGTTGTGGGCCCTCTTCCTACCCGAAACAAACATAAGAAAAACAATGTCTCCACAGGAGTGGCCGATCCCCCCGCCCCCCGGCTGATAGAGTGGAAAATTATTATGTCGAAGTTTGAAACAAAAAGTCACAATACGCGATCTACATATACTTCTTAGTCATGTACCGTATAATTATAACATATAATAATTATAAGGGAGTAGTTCTGTTAAATAAATTTAGCAAAAACAAACAACGAAAACAATTTCGCTGCTTCTTCTAATCATTTACCTTTCTTGTACTGTAACATTAGTAGTAACTAGATAAGAATAAATGCACAAAAATCAACCTCCTTACATGTTACAGCACCTGACTACTTTTGCCGGTAAATTTAGGGATGGGGGTCACCCCTACTTTGGGAAATTTCTGGGTGCGCTACTGTGCGCCTGTTGGGAGTTAGGTCCACCCAACCACTAACCTAGAGGAACTTTCTAAAGCACATCACAGCAATCGCACATCTGTCAAATAAAAAAATAATAAAAATAAAAATATTGGCTGAAATTATTGACCGGGCCTGCGCGGTTCCGCCGCCATTGCAGTACATAGATAGGTTTCATGGTTTGACACAGTGTATAGCAAATATACATTTCATTTTATATCCTCAAAATACATATCCGACATTTAATACAGGACCCTATATTATAAACACAACGGAGGGAGCCAGTGCCGAAAGACACCACAACATCGATGAACCATTCGGGATTCAAACGCGGACCACTCCTTGGGCGAATGGTCATAAGCCGTCGCTTACACCACTGCGCCACCGGGGCGGCGCTGTTTTTGGCACTGACCATTTTTTTAACAGACTCCCACATTTATCCCCAGTTTAAACACGTGCGATTGTTAATATATATTGTGTATCTTTCACACGTGGCCGAAAAATCGTATAATCCGTTTTCATAAATGAAAATTTTAATATCGATAAAAAAAATTTCATATTATAGCCTAGTATGCTTAATATTTTCTAAAACGTAACCAGAATATTATAAGAAATCAATAACTTTTCCTTTGGTGGTGTTGAGACCAGAAAATAGATGGCGCCACATATATATGTGACTTACTAAATGCTATCACGTTGCATTTTTTTTCAATAACATCATTAGTTTTCGGAATGGAATCAAAATTTGAGTGTATCCATGCGACAATTTGGAATGCCACATACCAAGTCCAATTACCCTTTGCAACAAATCTCAGCACCATTTGCAGGTGCGTATATCGCGCGATACTTATATGTTCCAATAAAGACATTTTGGAAAGGTAACTTGATTACCTTAAACGTGTTGCAGTACAGCGAGGATGCCATCCTTCCATTATAGACAAGGCTCTAACAAAATTCCGGAAACCGAATCCTATCTCCACGTTAAGAACTGTGAAGCGCCCATTACGAGATAATTTTGCCATTACTGCATTTTCTCGTGACATTGCCTTCAAAACTTCAAATACACTGCCGGACAATTTCTAAGGGCGGATGACAATAGCAACGATAGCAACCATAAAATAGAAGGCAGGAAAATGTGGAAATTAGCATAAGTACGGGATACAGAAAGGCGTGTTGTGCGTATGCAAATTTTGGATAGCCGAACTTGTTCGTGACGTCATAGCGCTGATAAGAGGTATAAAGGATTTGACGCGTATTGACCGTTGTTGTTCAAACGCAAAGTTGAAAGGGAAAGAATCAATTGACGAACTTGCAATTTTCAGTATGTCTTACCGACATCACCTACATGATTTTACGCGTGGCCGTATTATTGGCAAGATTGAAGAAGGGCGAAAAATAACAGATGTTGCCAGGGAGTTCGACGTCAGCCACAGTGTTGTTTCAAGGCTTTGGAAATCATTTCAAACAAATGCAGAGTGTAGCGAACGTCACGGGGGAGGTCGTGTTAGCAGTACGACACCTGCAGAAGATCGGTACATAGTGCTATCAACAAAAAGACACCGGCGCAGTACAGCTAGTGAGGTAGCAAATCAGTTTATGGCTGCTACTGGCAAGCGGATCTCCCGAAAAACTGTCGCCAGACGTTTGCATGAAGGAGGACTATACGCCCGCCGTCCTGTTGTGTGCATCCCATTGTCCAGACGTCACCGTACCGCCCGTTTGCAATTGTGCCATCAACATCGCAATTGGACTGATAACGACTGGTCTGCTGTCCTCTTCTCAGATGAGACTATATACAGTCTATCGTCTGATTGTCGACGACAACTAATCTGGCGTGATAGTAGTACTGCATATTGTCCAGCAAACATACAGGAAAGGGACCGATATCCGACATGTAGTGTCATGGTATGGGCTGGCATCATGATCAATGGCCGTACGTCCCTCTATGTGCTTCCAACTGGGACTATGACTGGCCAACGATGCATTACTGATGTTCTGCTACCTCATGTTCTCATGTTCCGTGGTGCTGTCGGTGATAGATTCATTTTCATGGACGACAACGCAACATGTCATCGAACATTCGCTGTCTAGGAGTGTCTTGAGAGCGAGGATATTCAACGCCTCGTATGGCCAGCACGTTCTCCAGATCTGAATCCCATTGAAAATGTGTGGGATGCTTTCTGAGGAGTCTTGCTGGTCACCAATGCCCCCAATAAACAAGGACACCCTCATCCGTGCACTGACAGAGGAATGGGATAAATTACCCCAACAGCTGCTTGATAATGCTGTGCAAAGCATGACACGACGTGTGGAATCTTTCATCGCCCTCCATGGTGGCCATATACCGTATTGACATCTTACGCCGGAACGCCTGCGGACGGTAATTGCATTTTTTTCACGTTTACGTATTCTGCACAAAATGGCCTGTTTGTCCCTTGAACACGTTCCAAAGCCTTCTGGATTTCAGAACACAATAAATTGTCTTTCTTGTAATGTCCTGGCATTCTGACATTATTTTATTTCACTTGGCATCGAACCATACTTACTTTTTTATGCGCTATATAGCCGTTTATGATCCGTCCTTAGCAATTGTCCAGCAGTGTATTCTTAAAACCCTTAATTTTAAAGTGATTCTTAAACCCATAAATAAAATGAACTTTTTAGGAACTAAGGACTATGTTGAAGATAAAAACTCGTGGGGGAGTTATCAAATTCCGTGTGAATGTGGCGCTTCGTGTATAGGACAAACCGTTTTTGATTGAAGGAGCAAAATACTACATTAGGAACTCTGACCTAAAGAAGTCGTCGATGGCTAAATACTGTTACGAAAAGAACAATAAAATTCTCTTTGAAGAAGGAAAACTAATTGACAAGCCAGATTCAACCACCAAACCTGATATTTTGGAAGCTTTCCATATATATCAGAATTCTTCGTAACTAGTTAAATACATGACATCCACACCATTTCTATCAAGCTCGTGGAAGCAACTAACCAAAACCCGTGACTGAAAACACCATTTATAATATCATGCACAATTTGAATATTTATATGCTATTCGTCCCGATAAAACTAGGTCAGAACCCAGCGAAGCCTTGGTCGACTTAAAAAAATAAAATATTTGTGACAAAGGTTGTACAGTGTTATCCTAATATATATACTCAACGACATGGATTGTTGGTCACAAACGTTGACCACTTTCAAAAGTTGTTGTGGTATCTTTATGTTTCACGTTAACTGAGGCACGTCATCGTTTTCAACTTTTCTTAAACTACATCGATTATTATTGAAGGTGTAACGAACATTTTTTCCGGGACCTGTAGCTAGTGGCAGAAGCGTAACTAGGGCGGGGCAAGCCGGGCGGCTGCCACTGGCGCAGCTTTAGAGAGGGCGCAAAAAGCACTGCATACAATCTCATTAAAACTGGATTTCAAACTTTCACACTAGTTTCTGTTACAGTTTGTTAACACCATAATTTGTCATTTATGGATTTATAAAATTTGTTAAATATATTAGGAGCGCAACTTAATTCTCGGCCCCTAACCGCAAAGGATCATAGAACGTCGACAAATGCAAATAGCTGTGTGCGATAATGGCTGACTTCAGCCCCATCCAACAGCTTTCCAGGCAACCGTAAGTGCTCACAGCTTTAGTGAGAGTAGGGACGAAAGTTGACGGTGAAAGCAATGGCGTTCGAGAAGCAACATTTGAGGCACTGCCTCCTGTTCGTGTTTCAGATGAAAAAAAGTGCCGCGGAAGCACGGCAAATGATCTGTGCTACTTTGGGTGAGGCTTCTGTGTCCTACATTTCATGTAAGAAGTGGTTCCAGTGGTTTAAGCAGGGAAATTTCAATCTCCGTGATGCATAACGTCCGGAAAAGTCACAGAAAGTTGACGATGAGGAACTGGAACAACTGTTAGACGCGGATCCCTGTCGCACACAGTCAGAGCTCGTCCAGAAACTCAAAGTACCACGGCAAGCCATTGCAAAGCTCCTCCACAAGCTTGGACGGATACACGAGGAAGACCGTTGGGAACCCCACCAGCTCACAGCTGCGATCAAGTCTAGGCACTACAATGTTGCTGTGTCCTTGCTCTCCAGATTAAAGAAGAAAGATTTCCTCCACAAGATTTTGACCTGTGATGAGAAGTGGATCCTCTACGATAATCCTAAGCAGCGCAAATCGTAGGTTTATCCAGGTCAGCCTACCACCAGTACCGCCAAACCGAATATCCATGCCAGGAAGTTGCTGCTGTGCGTATGGTGGGATCAGCGCGGTGTCGTACACTAGGAATTGCTCAAACCTGGTGAAACGATAAATGCTGAGCGTTATTGTCAGCAACTCATTCGTGTGAGTGGCGCCTGGAGGCGAAAAGGCCATACACCGGCAAGGGCAGAAGGTCGGTTCTGTTGCATCAGGATAACGCGCGTCCTCACGCCACCAAAACGATTTTAAACACGATTTGTCCCACCCGGCGTATTCTCCAGACTTCTCCCAGTCGGATTATCACCTCTTTCGCTCCCTGCAACATCACCTGAGTGATACGCACTTCACTTCTGTCGAAAAGGTCCACACAAGTATTGATGACGTTATCAACTCGAAACAGCCCTCTTTTTTCCGCAGTGGCATTCGGCAGCTCCCTGACCGATGGCTCAAATGTATCCAACAGGACGGGGATTATTTCCCTGATTAGGTACGTATTCGATTTGCTATAATTTGCTGTCAACGTGTCGTGCTTGTGGCCGAGAATTAAGTTGCACACCTAATACTTTGCCAGTTTTAGGTACATTGCCAAATTAAAATTCACATTTCTTTCCCGAAAATGTTCCAGAGATATTTGCTGCTCACATTAAAAAAATGAAGGTTCGGTTGTACGTACGTTGCACGAGAAGAATGTTTTTAGCATTGTTATAGATTATCTGAGGACTATTTGATCAACACTGCGACTGCGAACCAAGACTTCCAGCTTCATTTGGTTTGTTTCATGTGGTACGTAAGATCCGAAGTCCGAAATAGCTGGCGAAAGCCATAGGAGCAGTCAGTCTGACATGGAAGAGACTGGCTCAAGATGAAATAGAAAAAAAATTAGGGAAATATTCATGCAGCGGTGGATTGATAGTGATTGATGATGATATACATACATAACAGAAAGACAGATGGGAGCCCAATATTTTATGGTTTGCCCCGGGCGCAAAAATTCCTAGTTACGCCCTGCTAGTGGGCCACCCTGTATAATCGGCACAATGTAAATCTTTTATAAATCGTGCTTTTTGAGAATACTGAACAGTAGACGAATTATCAAGTCCAATGAATATTTCAAACGTGTCTCTAAAAATTAAGATACCCAAGAAAATGACGTTTCAGGGGTGAAAGCAAATGATACTAAAATTTAACGTTTTTGAGTCCATTCCTGATTAAATATTTTCATTAGTAAATGCTTTTCAGGATCATTTTATCCTCCGATGACGTTGTGTAAAAGATAATAAAGAAAATATCTATTTTAGATAATGGTGGCATGATTTCCTGCTATAGTTTTCATAAAGGAATCATTTTTACGGAAACTTACGTAATGCGAAGACAAATTGCATTAATCTGTCATCATATTTCGGAATAAACATGTTGCTGCAGACTATCTTCAACGCGAAGAGGTCAGGAAGTTTCTTGCATCGTTGCTGGAGCGAAAATCAACTCCCCGTAAAGCCGGATTTCTGTCTGAGTATATTAACCAACACATAAACTTCAAACTGCGTTTCCAAGCAACTGACACACGAGTTGAATCTCTAGCTTGGGCGCGTTAGTAGAGTCGCTTGTCTCCTATAATCAGCGAACCAACCGTCCTTATAACATGCATTCAGGACAGGCATAATATGTTCTTTAGGTAGAAAAATATCGTGGAACTTAATACCTCGTTTGGTTTTGTGATCATTACATGTTCGTTCAGGAATGCGGTCATTAACTGCAAACTACGCAAACAACTCTGCATAAAAAGATCTGAATTTTAAGAACCAGATATTCATGAATTTCACGCCTGATATTATTCAGAAATGATTTCCAAAAATCTGAAATTTGATGGGGACAAATATCGAAACCGCGTCTCCTCGCTCCGGAGAAAGTACGCTCAGCAATTCGGTGAAAGCTATTTCACGGTGTACATCGGTTTTAACGACGTCGAGTTGCTGCCACCAAGTGATATTTCCAACAGGCAATCCTGTAGACGACATCTGGATGACTTTACCCGAGGTCGCGTCATTGGGAAGTTGGAAGAAGGTCGAGGTGTTCGGGATTGCTCACAGCATCGTTTCACGAGCTTGAAGAGCATTTCAAACAACAGGAACAACTGTCCGAGAGTTTAGCAGTGGTCGTCGACGAGCAACCACGGCGGTGGACGACCGGTATATTGCCCTACAGGCGAGAAGAGACAGACGGCAGACAGCGGCAGAAATCGCAAGGCACATGCAACAGACCACTGGACGACCATTATCGCGTTTTACCGTGGCCAGGAGGCTGCACAAAAGTGGTCTATTTGCACGACGACCAGTACGGTGTGTGCCATTAACGCCTGCTCATCGGAAACGGCGGTTTCTTTGGTGCCAGGAACACATGAACTGAACACATGAGCAATGGGGTAGAGTTCTCTTTACGGATGAGAGCCGATTTAGTCTGACGAGCGATTCTGGACGTATACACATCTAAAGAGAGCAGGGAACACGCAATCACACCTCCAACATCATCTAAAGGGACCGGTTTGGAGGTGGCGGAGTTCTCGTTTGGGGCGGTATCATGCTTAGGAGCCGTACTGACCTCCACATCTTCCAAGGAGGTTCAGTCACTGGTGTCCGCTATTGTACCGACGTTCACCTGCCTCACGTGCGCCTGTTTAGAGGTGCTGTGTGTCCGGAGTTCCTCTTCATAGACGACAACGCTACACCTCATCGTACAGTGGCTGTCGCAGAACTGTTCCAGAGTGAATATAGTCAACGCATGGATTGGCCCGCAAGGTCCCCGGACCTAAATAAAATCGAACACGTGTAGGACCTTCTCGAGAGACGCTTGGCAGCACGACACCAGCCACCAGCAACGATTCCGCAGCTGCGATTGGCGCTACAAGAGGAATGGGCCGCGATGCCTCAACAGCTCCTTGATAACCTCGTCCTCAGCATGGACAGACGTTGCTAATCCTGCAACGCAGTCAGGGGTGATCATATTCCCTACTTAAGACTGAAATTTTCTTGGCAGCGGCCTGTCACTACCGTTTCAATGAAGTGCCTTTGTATCCTTTGGATTCTTTGTTTGGGCGGTTTTGCTCACTTGTCCCATATTTGTACATCTTGGGGATCTTATGGTGTGATTTGAGTCGATGTGGAGCACTTCTACACGACGTTACATTCGAAAAACCGTCTCGTCCTTAATTTTTGCACACCAGTGTACTACGTTGTATTATCTTAATATATACACACCGCCGAGTTCCAAAATGCATCTGCAAATAACGCCAGCACCACAACGGTTCGCCAAGAACTAAAGGGAATGCATTTCCATGGCTGTGCAGCAGCCCATAAGCCTAACATCAACAAGATCGACGCCATGCGGCGATTGGGATTGTTGTATAGCTCGGCGCCAGTGGACTCGAGAGCAGTAAAAAGGTGTTCTCTGGAGAGATGAATCACACTTTGCTATTTGGCAGTCCAACGGACGAGTCTAGGTGTGAAGGACGCCTTTAAAATCTACATTCCCAACTGTGTTCGGCCTACTCTGAAGGTTTGGTTGAGGAGGTATCATACTCTGCGGCTGTACATCATGGTTTGGGCTGGGGATCCTGGATCCAGTTCCCGGCAATCTTAACTCTGCGACTTGTAATGACATTATCGGAAAATCTTGGGCTCCAGACGTTATGTCAACAGTCTGGTGAAGGTTCTTTTCTTTACCGGCAGCACAATGCCCCCATCCACAATGCGAGGTCTCTGCAGAAATGGTTTGATGAGATGGCTTGGAAGAAGGATTTCATCCTACACAGAACCCCGATCTCAAACGTAAGGAACAACTTTAGGATGAAATTTAACGCTGGCTGCTGGCCAGGCCGAACTGCCGGACATTGGTGACCAACCTGTCAAATCCTATTTTGGCAGAATTCCATTCGTATTACAGGGAGTTTGTAGATAGCTTGTGTTTGAAGAGTTTTGAGCCGCTCGGGTGGCGCAGTGGTCTAAGCGATGGCTTCTGATCATTCTCCCAAGAAGGGTTCTGGGTTAGAATCCTGGGTAAGGCATATATGTACGTGTTTATCCTTCGGAACTGGCTCTCAGTGTGTTACTTGATCAGCATTGGCTTTCTTGATCAGTACTGGCTCTTTCTGTGTGCTACTTGATCATTCGGCATAATGTATACCATGTTTGCTATGACTATGTGTTACTTGATCAGCAATGGCTCTCTTGATCAGATCCGGCTCTCTTTATGTGCTACTTGATCATTTGGAAGCATACTGTATACCATGTTTGCTATGTCTATATGTTACTTGATCAGCCCTGGCTCTCTCTGTGTGCCACTTGATCATTCGGCATACTGTATACCACGTTTGCTATGTCTATGTGTTTCTTGATCAGCACTAGCTCTCTTGATCAGCACTGGCTATCTCTGTGTGCTACTTGATCATTCGGCATACTGTATACCATGTTTGCTATGTCTATGTGTTACTTGCTGAGCACTGGCTCTCTTGATCAGCCCTGGCTCTCTCTGTGTGCTACTTCATTATTCGGCATACTGTATACCATGTTTGCTATGTCTATGTGCTACTTGATCAGCCCTGGCTCTCTCTGTGTGCCACTTGATCATTCGGCATACTGTATACCATGTTTGCTATGTCTATGTGTTACTTGATCAGCACTGGCTCTTTTAATCAACCCTGGCTCTCTCTGTGCGCTACTTGATCATTCGGCATACTGTATACCATGTTTGCTATGTCTATGTGTTACTTGCTGAGCACTGGCTCTCTTGATCAGCCCTGGCTATCTCTGAGTGCTACTTGATCATTCGGCATTCTGTATACCATGTTTGCTATGTCTATGTGTTACTTGATCAGCACTGGCTCTCTTAATCAGCCCTAGCTCTCTCTGTGTGCTACTTGATCATTCGGCATACTGTAAACCATGTTTGCTATGTCTATGTGTTACTTGCTCAGCACTGGCTCTCTTCATCAGCCCTGGCTCTCTCTGTGTGCTACTTGATCATTCGGCATACTGTATACCATGTTTGCTATGTCTATGTGTTACTTGCTCAGCACTGGCTCTCTCTGTGCTACTTTATCATTTGGCATACTGTATACCATGTTCGCTATGTCTATGTGTTACTTAATCAGCACTGGCTCTCTCTGTGTAACCTGATCATTTGGCCTACTCCATACCATGTTCATTATGTATAATACATTGTTGATGTAAAATGAATATACTGTCTATGTCTGCCTGACAATGCTGTACATTTATGTTTGCTTACCCTGTCACTGTCTCTGTACCACTAGGTCCAATAAATAATTTAAATTAAACCTCTAATAGAAAATAGTTTTGATCAGATAATGTAACTGGAAATAAACATATTCGGGGCTAGATTGGAACGAAGCTCCGAAGAAAACACAAAAACTTGCTCTTCACTCATGAAGATAGCTATTTTGTGATGAAAAACAGGATGATTCCATTATTCACTCATGCGTGCAAGCAATAACCGGATGGGACAAAATAATGCATTATTCAAAATTGGTAAGCAACTTTCAGCAGAGCTCTCTGGCAACGTGATTTTTAAGGAAGTAATACATAAGTGCAGCAACAGTAGCTGCACTTTTATATTGCCTCCTTACATACTACTAACTGTTTCAACATTTGGATTACTTTCTTCTTTTTTGAAACAAAAAGTTGACGATCTTGCAGCGCTTGGATCAAATGTGTTGAATCTCGGAGTGAGCACTTTCATTAAATGACATACTATAAAAAGCCGTAATTTTATTGTATACGGAAACATTCACTTTTACATATGCAGCAAGCCAATACTAATTATTCTTTGCAATGATTTTACAAAAGTCGCTGATAATAGATAACAGAAAGGTAAACTACTCAGCACATGTCATAACGCGTTCTTACTT
Organism: Macrothele yani; assembly: GCA_039090855.1. Classification (NCBI taxonomy): domain Eukaryota; kingdom Metazoa; phylum Arthropoda; class Arachnida; order Araneae; family Macrothelidae; genus Macrothele; species Macrothele yani. The sequence continues at coordinate 139,610,519 of CM077027.1, read as the reverse complement.
CCAAAAAACGACATTTTGGGGCTTTCTACCACAATGCTTTATTTTTAAATATGGCTTTACACGTTAGTTGCGCTTAACAGTCTCGACCTAACTCCAAAGATGTTAACAGTTCAATTGTTTACGCAATACAATTTGCATCGAAAACTTGCAGCGACCCCAACATGACAAATACAGCACTCACAGACCGTTTGTTTGTACAAAAGGAGTACGGCAAATTATATAATACGGATGTTTTTAGTAATGGTGCAGGTAAAGAGATTCAAGATGTCATGAATTAAGTCATAAATAACAGTAAAGCAAAAACAAATGAAGGAAAATTCAACTAATAATCGCAACTTTACATTCCCCGTCCTTACTGTTCATAAAGGAGCAATTTGCTGAGCAAGTTTCTCAACATCCTAACGGTTTCACTGCAGCTTATAATTTTCAGCATCAGACTGAAGATTGCAGGACTCGCTTTCGCCTATAATAATTTCTCCGATGCGAAAAGATAGCCGAGTTGCACGTTGAAATTTTTTTCAAAATTATGGTTAGGTGTCAAAATTCTTTGCAAAGGAGGAATCGTTCCAAGGTACCTACAAGAGAAGGAGAGAATCCTGGAAGCATTATTTTTAAAACCCTTTTAAAATACACGAATGGAAATATGCATGTACTCCTTCCAAGGTACCTACAAGCACGGATCGATTAAGGGAGGAGAGGCTAAGAAGACTATAGCCTACTGGCCCACCATTATCAAGGGCTCAGGAGTCATTCCACTACAGAAATAATACACAGCATGCAGGAATATGCATTTCCACACAAAACTAAACAAAAGGGATGCTACATCTATTCCAGAAATTAAGAATGTACCAGTTCCAAAGTTCCTCCAGTAGTACTGGCACAAGTTGCACATGCAATTAAAAACATGAAAGAGGGAAGAGCTCCAGGGGAATGTGCAATTATCGTGGTTATTATACAAAAAGGCAGTGGAAGAATAGAAACAACACACGCCCAAGTTTTCGCTAGATTTCTCAATGGAGGCAAGATTCCTGATGATTAAAACAATGCTACAATGATCCTACTACACAAAAAGGTGCCATTGAGGATATCAGGAACTACAGGCCGATCAGCCTCCTATCAGTGGTTTATAAAATCGTCATTGAGGACATCAGGAAATACAGGCCCATCAGCCTCCTTTCAGTGGTTATAAGGATATTTTACATCGCTTGAATGTAACGCTGGACATGGCTCAATCGAGAGAACAAGCTGGATTCACGAGTGGCTACATCACTACTGATCATATCCATGTACTGAGAGAACTAATTGAAAGAACGAGGGAATATGAACTCTCATTACGAATGGCTTATATCGATTATGAAAAAGCCTTTTACTTCGTGAAATCATCATCAGTTATGATGACTTTGAAATTCTGCGGTATTGAACATGCGCTCATTTGCCTTATTAACCTTTTAACTGGCTTGAACGAATTAACTCGGGGTAACTATAGTGAGCTGAAATCAATTGCACGAATATATTTCCTGTCTGAATGCGAGATTTAGGATGTGTTTAGTGGTCCCTTTGTAGCTCGAGCGACTGACCTGAAAGACTAAAGCACCAAACAGCATTACTTCCTCTTTTACATTTATTACTCAAGAGTGGACATTTAGGGGTAAGATTGACAATAATACTTTCTGATAGATTACTTGTTAAAAGGCGGTAGCAATGGATACAAATGAGGGAAAGATGTCTAGGTCATTTATTTTTACGTAATTGCACGGTGTCCATGTCAGGGGAACTAACCCTTCCCCATCATGTCTTAGGTCATGGAAAAGACAACACAGATCTAGAAGGGAGATTTGATCATTTGTGATAGGTTTAGTTTCGGTGCTGCTGAGATGAGATTGGGAAAGTAATTGTCTTAACGTAGCTTTCGTAAACCCCGGCCGTTATTAAAACATTTATGTTTGGGAGAGCGAAAATTTTAGTTACCGTTTGGTTCAAGTACATAAGCCGCTTAAAAGGTTAATAACATCTATGAAAATGCAAGAACAAAGGTTCGGTTATTTGAGGATGCAGCAGCAAAAACGTTGGATAGGGAGTGAGACCAGGTGACACCATGTCTCCCAAACTATTTAATACAACATCGCAAAATGTCTTTCAGTCACTGAACTGGGAAAACAAGGGATAAATATTAATGAAGATTATTTAACTCACCTTCGTTTTGCTGATAACATAGTTATTTTTGCAGCTACCCCTAAAGAAATATAAAGTATAAACCATTAACTTGCTGGTAATAGTAAAGAAGTGGGATTTAAGATTAGATTTCAGAAAACAAAATTGATGTACAATGATTTTACAAGAAATAAAGATTTGGGGATCTGTAAGGAAAACCTGGAAGTAACCTATATCTACATTTGCCTTGGGCAACAGATATCAAGCGTGGGTCACATTGACGAAGAAATTAATCGGCTTATAAAACTTGGCTCGAAATCACTGGGAAGAAACAGTGCAATTTTTAGGACATTATATCATTATGTCTTAAAAGATAAGTGTTTAATCAATGCATCCTTCCAGTCTGCAAAAACTGAAAGTGGCATGGAGAGATGCATGCTTCGTTTGTCCACGAAAAATAAGAGGAGGAACTGGTCGATCAGGAAAATGACAAGAGTAGAAGACATCAAGATCTGAGTAAAATCCCTGAAATTGCAATGGGCAGAACATATTGCCAGAAGAAACTTTAGACTAGATATCAAGTGACAACAAAAAGCAGAATAAGATCACATGGGAGTTGTGTGGATGAAATTCGAAAGCATGCCGGAGTGACATTTAGGATACTGGCTCAAAGTAGACCGTTGTGGAAGAAATTTTGGGATACCTTCATTCAGCAGTGTATTGATAATGGCTGACAATGGCGCTGATAATGATACTTTGTACAAGAAACCATTAGAGGAACATAAAGTACACTTGCCCATGTTTTCACTTTATGCCTGAATAAAGAGAAGACTTCTGATGAGTAGGACAATGTTACAGTCACCTGGCTACGTGTATAAAAAGAGACCTTAAGGGTTTCAGACACTACTGATACATCAGATTCTATTCCCTGGCTTACAAAATCTTCACTCAGGTACTCTTGTAAATTGCATATCATGGTTCTTCAGACTGAGAAAATGGGAAACTATTCCGTTCTTATTAAAAATTTAAGAATTTTTCATAATTTTAGACTTGAACCATCACGTCAATGTACAAAAAAGTTGGGATCAATCATTTTTTGTGATTTACCTGAAGAAAAGGCAGACAAAATATCAATGCGAAGTCATCAAAAATCCAAGAAAAATGTAGAAATTTTAAGATTTTAATTGGTTCTCTCATAAGAACAGTAGTAAAATGTAGTGTCTCGTTGGTATCTAAGCTACGGAAACAATTTATTAATTTGAAAAGCGTACAGCGTATTATTTACCACAAATCCAATGAATATTGCTAAAGTGTAGTGCTTTAATGGATTTCAAATTGATGTTCCCTCAGAGTTCTTTAGGGGGTTCACTCAAACATCATAGCCTATGTGTCGACAAAGGCCTTAATGTGGTTTTGCTTACAAAGAGAGAACAAAATAACGGAAGCATGTTTTATAAGTCCACCTAAAATGTTTTAAGTTGTCGCAGATGAAATGTCGGATTTCTCACACTCGTGCAGATCGCAGATAATTTAGGAAAACAAAATTAACACATCGCGCGATATGTACATTTTAAACGAACGTCAAGGCTGCTGAATATAAAACGCTGGTCATTTCGTCAGCAGTATCGATCCTAAGGGGTGGTGCCGCAGTGAAGAGGACGATGGGTTTGAGCAAAATTTGTGAGTTTCTAATAAGAGATCGACCTTGTACAGACCGTGCATCGGAGGCAGCTCGGAGCATCAATACAACATATGGAAAAGACACCGTTGGCGAGCCTCGAAAGTGAATCACGCGGATAGATCAGAATGAGCTATCGATGATATCGAGATGAAACTTTAATCGCATCTCGTCCATTTCAAACGGCACGAGAACTTGGCAAGAAGCTAGCCAAGGTGGTGAAATGCGTTGAAGACGTATACTGCCCTACGAGTAATATCAGGACACCTGCATGTATACAAATAATATTTATTTACACAAAGTTTAGAATTGTGTGCTGAAACCGTTGGCCCTTATGACAACATCTAGCCTTCCTGGAATACTCTCCGCCGAGCTTTCGATAAATGTCTGCATATATGTTCCACCATTCGGCCTCAAATCAGTGACCATTTCAGCTTTGTTTGTTGAATGATTTCTTCTTCCACTCACTCAACGGTCTAATTCGTCCCAGAGATTCTCTAAAGATCCAATTCATCCCAGAGATTCTCTAAAGATCCAATTCGTCCCAGAGATTATCTAAAGATCCAATTCGTCCCAGAGATTCTCTAAAGATCCAATTCGTCCCAGAGATTCTCGACAATTCTTTCCAGAGATTCTCTACATTCTCTAGGCACTTAACGATTCAATTCGTACAAAGATTCTGTACAGATCCAATTCGTACAAAGGTTCTCTACAGATCCAGTTTGTCCAGAGATTATTTACAGAGATTAGCTACTCGTCCCAGAGATTCTCCACATTCTCTACGCACTCGACGATCCATTTCGTCCCAGAAATTCTTGAAGCTAGACTGGCCAGCCCAGAGTCTTCAACTTCTCAAACCACATGTCTTCAAACCAATATGTAAAAACGCGAACAGTATGGCATGACACGCCGTGTGGAATATAAGGGTATGGGCCTTTCCCCAAATATTGTCACAACGTTGGTAGTGTGTAATTCTCCAGGACGTCCAGGTAAAGCTACGAATTTATCGGTTTGTCCAAAACGACTAACGGGCTCAAACCGAACCACAAAAAGCAGCTCCATGGGGGCAGCAGGATAGTCCTTTACCAAATTTCATTGTCGGGACGATACAGTGTGGAAGGTACCTCACACCCGGCACTCGAAAAACCCAGGAGCGACCATCACAATGTTAGACTATTAATCGTGACTTGTTAGTCCAAAGCAGAGTTTTTCATTGGCTACAGTCTAAGTTCGACGTTCGTTACACCACGTTAATCGGCGTGTTGCACTAGTCTAAGTGATTAGCGGCTTGTTACTGGCTGCTGGCTCGTGGTAACCCATGCTGTGTCACGTCTTGCGCGCTATGCTGGTGCTACCATTAGTATCTATAGCCTCACATAGGATTTACGTGATTTGAGACAATGTGGATTTGCCCTTTGAATTTATAGTCTTCTGAAGATCTCTGCTGTCACTTTCTGTCAGCTTCAGAGGTATACCGGATCACTTCTCGGCAGATTCAGCCCCAGACCACGCCCATTTGGCGAACGCACTACCAACTGCCGACACAGGAATCTTCAAAACAGCTGAAATGTTACTTATGGTGGGATTACTTATGTGGCACCCAATCATCAATCAGCGCTGGAAATAAGTTAACCCTGTCGATCGAGACATCTCGCATTCACAGTATACTATTGTTTCATCAGGGCCCTACGAGCATATTTATAGTTGTCTCTGCGACGTGGCGCTTCCGTAGAACCGAATCCACTATCAATAGAGGGGTGTGCGGATACTAATCGTTCGGCAGTTATAGTACTTAGAAAAAGTACGCAGAAAAACCGAATAAAAGATATAATTGAAATATGTAATTATTACTTTTGGAGAGCTCGAATCTGTTGCGTCGTAAGGGAGATCTGTAACGGAACCACTCCGAAATCATTAATGTGTGACTAAAGGTGTCCAGTAGTTTATCAATCGTTTTTGTATAACATTGATTCACATAAAGTTTTCAAAACCATTACCTGCTTGCATCAAGTTTGACTGGTATTTCACAAAACACTGAGGCATAAAATAATCCTGAACTCTCTTTAGAATTCACCAAGCGTGCCACCTTGATAAATCTGAGACGTAAGAGTGTCTTCCGGCGATCACGCAAAGGTTTAAGAACAGAGATTGCATGAAAGTTACTTTTTATCATCAACAAAATACCCGATAACAGAGTTTTAATTTTGCGCCACCGCGTGAATGTTTGTTTACCCCCCAAATCAGAAATTCATCTTTTGAAACTGAAAGTGATTTCATTGTAGCACCAGAAGTTTGGTGGCTGCATCCCTGCTTGACGGATGCTGAGATAGAGGGAGAACGAGAGACAGACACAAGGGATGAAAGGAGGGAGGGAAAGGATAGGAATTGATGAAGGCACTGTGGGCTTCGGTTCGTCGTGTCGATGTGGGAGGGCGCGAGGTATTTCGGGAGGAAGGCAGCATATGAGGAAGTGGGTCAAGGAGTTGCCAGACGAAAACGGATCGATACCAGCCCGTCGAGCTGGCAGAAACAGCGGCATTCAGCATCCCTCTCCTCCTCTTCCTCTCTTTCTCATCCTAACTCTCCTCCGCATCCTCGCTCCATCCTAAGGCGGCGTTAGCGTAGGAAGAAGAGCCCCAGGCTTCATCAACACATATGTTCCCCTACTTCACTGAAACTAGGCGTCGGCGGTGCTTCAGCAAATAAAAAAGCAATCCCGCTTGCACATGGATTATTCACTGGCATCCGAAATCTTTTGTGCTAATTTTTTTCTGTCCAGTGTGAAGGAAACCGTACCCCATTATACTGTAGAATCTTAGGAATCCGGTCATAAAATCTCCAAGGAGCCGTTTGTTTTTAATTGAAAAAGAAGAGTGACAAGTTCTACTTCTTTCATGTACGGCGGAAAGATTTTTTTATTTTCTCAAGAGTAGACATAGAAATATTCATGAAACGATTTATACGCGCACATCTGCTAAAAATGTTTTGGCGTCATAAAGATGTTTGGCATTAATTAATTTGATCTTAGATCGTACGCTTTGTCGAACTACTGGAAAACTTACAACTATAAAGCAAGCCAGAAACTAATTTCTTGCTTCCTTCAATGCATCCTTGTTTCGCTTTTAACCACGATTCTCAAACTTTACATACTGCTGGAATGTAATTAATAAGAAGGAACATATTTATTACGGTATAGTGGCAAAAAGTATTTAAAGCAGCAGATTATGGGGCAGTAGCAGCGCTTTATTTTTAAGAACTTTTTGCGACATTGAATAAAATTCACCTTATGCTTCATATGGTCTCGTTAGTCTCAGAATGTCATTACGGACAAGCAACTGCTTATAGTCCATTGAGTTACCCACGGTGATCGTTAAACCTTCAATCACAAAAAAGGAAAAGAAAACGTATAACGAATTCCTGCAAGGCTGTGTTAATCCCAATGTCAGTTTCGTTACAGGGTGCTCATTTCGATTTCTCTCATGTAACAGATATATGATTCGTTTCTTGAAGGAGCATTGAAGCAAACATTTTAGAATATAGAAAAAGGCATTTCAGTTGCACTCAATAAAGATTTCAAATGATGAAAGATTTCATTGCGCATGCTTTTTATTTCATCATCATCATTAGTTTTCCCTCTCTTGACAGGTCCAACGGTAACTCAGCAAGTTCTCTTCCACCAGTTTCCTCTTCCCCTTGCTTCCTCCTTCAATTCCTAATAGTTTCATGAACCTATTATATTATAAAGCATTACTAGTCGTCTCCTTCCTCTTGGTCTCTTTCCTTCAATTTTCCATTCTATCATTCTCCTATCGATTTATATTTTCTTTTTCTTATAGTCTTTAGTAAATTCCTTTCTTCTTCAGCTCTTTGCCGTACTTAATCATTGGTAATTTTTTCAATCCACTTTATTTATTCCATTCTTCTCCATTACCCCATTTCAAATGCCTCCAACATTTTAGCTTCTTTCTTCCCAATTGTCCACGTTTCCGTCCCATATAAATTTAACACCAAATATACCACTTAATGAGCCTTTTCCTTAATTTTTTTTAATTTTTTTAACTTAGTGTTTTCTATTTCGAGGCACTCATAAAGACTGAAATTTGATATAATCTGAAATAATCTTTGTTACTAAGCTTTGATGTAAGAACTTCTAACATTTTTTCACTGATAGAACAGGGCCGCGATCAAGATTGTATTAACAACAAACATAGTATATATTGTATACCTTCATATCCTGACCAGCCATCTGAAAAAGAACTTATTTATATAGGTTCTACAGTACGGACGTTAGGTGTGAGATTATCAGAACATCAGTACGACGTAAGAACGAGGGCAACATCAAACGTCCTGTCACGTACTGTGACTCAAGGTCAATATACCCCATGTTGGGATAACGTAAAACCTCTCGCCTTTACTATTAACGGACGGGATACCTTATTTACTGAGTCATTGTTCATCCCCTTGTTTGCTGATATATGTTGGAACGATGATTTTCCTAGCAATATACCACAACCATGATGACTCTGACTTAAGAACTTAACAACCTCGATTTTTAGCTAAGACTTTAACCTATGGGTGATTTTATATTAATGTTTTTATCTATCTGTGTGAAATTGTATAAATGTTTTTCTCGAGTTATTCACTTAGTCATTAGGGGGTGTACTTCTTCGTTCATTTCTGTGTTTGGGTAAAAATAAATGTTTGTGTGAATAGGTGGGGGGGGGGGGTCAACAACCAGTGCATGATGGTCGCGTCTATTTATACATACAAAATAGTTGCACCCAGAAGGAAGCAACCGACAGAAATGAAACTTGGTGGGTATTTTTGATATCGTGAGATATACAAATGATTCAAGTATCACGTTTCGACGCGCGTGTGACGTCAGCAAGAAGGGATCGAAGTGTTGTGCCTGACCGGCTATATAAGGTCGTCCCGTTGCGCGTGCTTGCCATTCTGACTCGTGCTGGTGTGTTGGTTGCATCCATTGCAAGTGAAGTATGCCTCGGAGAAAAGTGTGGAAGGAATTCGAGCAATTGAAGGAGTTCGAGAGCGGTCGCATCGTCGGGCTTCGAGAAGCTGGATGGTCTTATGGTCATATTGCGAGCCATACCGGTTCCGCGGATATCACATAGCACGCTGTTGGAGGCAGTGGATAATAAAAGGCACGCAGCAGCGAAGGAAGGGTCTTGGAGACCTAGGCAAAACACGGAGACGGAGGACCGACGGGTTGTCCTTCATGGGCGGAGTAAGCCAACTGCCACGATTGCTGATATTCAGCGAGAAGTGGGGCCCTCTATGCATCGTCCGAGTAGTGCCAGTACAATTGGCAGACTGCTGCATGAAGTAGGACTGCCCTTAACAACAGTATATCGTCTCTAAAGACTGCAATGTGCCAGACTGTCATGGAGCCACGCAGAATGGCAGCGGGAGATCTTTAGTGACCAGTCCCAGGTTTCCCTTGGAGGAGACGACTACCGAATCCGTGTGTGAAGGCACCCTGGTCAGTGCCAAGATGAATGGTTCGTTGTCCAGCGGCACACGTCCAGAAGGCCTGGGGTCATGGTGTGGGGTGCAATTGTCTACGATGCCAGATCACCTTTGGTGTTCATTACAGGCACTTTGACAGCCTAACTTTACGTTAATGAGGTCCTGCAACCAGTGGCTTTATCTTTTCTGAACCCTCACTCCGGTGCGATTTACCAACAGGACAACGCTCGTCCGTACTGCTGCTGTCCCAAGAGCTTGCCTCGAAGGGCCTGACACTCTGTTATGGCCGACTGAAAATGTGTGTGATGCTACTGGACGCGCTACCCATACTCTACCCCTACCGCACAATCTGCAGGAACTTCTTTAGAAGATTCAAGCTGCAAAGACACCGTTAGAAGCCTGTATAACTCCATGCCGAGACTTCTGGCATGCTGCGTGAGCAAACATGACAGCCCGAGGCCATACTGAGAAGCACTACTTATTGGCGTGTAGCTCAATAAATATTGCCCATATCAGCCTCAATGTTTAATCATTTATTGTTCCTGGTAAACTTTACCTTCCTCCGGAATAGCATTGCTCCGACAAGTCCTTCTCGGTTCAACTATTTTGTTCTCTGCTTCACGTACATCGATGGCACTTTCGGCTTAAAAATGAGCTTGGAGCAAACTCGAAAGATCTCGCCATTTTACGTTCTTCGGCTTTTATCTGTACATGTGTTTTTAGTGTAAATAAACAACATTTTTAACTACGGCATGTGTGTAAGATGGAAGTTTTTAGTGGACCTAGCTGAGACAGAGGTGACTTATTATTGACAGAAATAATCATTCATCCATAAGTTAGGGAAATAAGAGACATGTGAAATAAACAAAGAATCCTGAGCACGCAAGAAATACTTAACTCGGAGCCTACGGGTATGAAATTACGATTCTATGCACTCGGGTGTTTCATAAATATTTATTGTACATTTTGTAAAATGATCTTTTATTATTCAAAGTAATCGTGTATTCTAAGCAAGATACTTAGAGATTATGTTAATTTTATGAGGTTTTCCTCATTTTGCTCATGAGCTCCTAACACTATACGGAGTCGTCTGTCCCGAATGTAGGGCTACTACTTCCTGGGAAGTAGACCCAGATCCATAGCACACCGCCCACGCTTAATCTCGTACTGAAAGCAATGTTCAGCTAGAACAATTTGGCTGAAGCCTACGCTTCCCAGTACCTGTGGTGGAGTGGTCCGAGGTGCTAGCTTTTCATCATTCTTCCGATATGTAGCCTTGGTGGAGCTCCAAATGAGACATGCGTGGCGTGTTTGTCCGATGGGGCTAACTCTGTCTCTGCCGCGGAACCATTGCGCAGTGGTTCCAAACGCGGTAAAACCTGGACAAAACCCCCTTTTTAAATAGAACTTTTGTAAATCGGTTTGGTTAGCTCTCACAAGAAACATCCCCGGGTTCCAACAAACAAAACCGCGCCAAATATTCTTTGTAAGCCATTTACGTACCTCCAAATTCAATGGTGATATTAGCTTTTCTGTAAAACTCCGCAGTTGCTCACTAGAAGTCTCCGTTGAGTCACCCGTCGTTCGCCGGCTGCTAACCCAGTCGAGAGTGTGCAGGTGCTTGTATCACATGCCTTGTTTGTCTGTGTACGTAGTGAGACGACGAAATGTTTCGACGATTATTAATCACTCCACTTAATGTACTGAGGTTTGTTGAGCTAAAAGTACGACGAAAGGCGCGCCATCAAGATGGTCGTGGTCAATTGTTTATTCATTGTCAATTGTTTATTGTTTTGATATTGTCGATCATTTGGAACTGTACTGAATGAATTTCAAGGGAATGAATAAATTTGTGGCTGGAAAAACAGTATAACCAGTCAGGTATGTAACATGACTGTTTCATGAAATAGAATTTATTGTTTTCAGTGACCTATAGAATGATTGTTGACGATGACTGTTCTGATTCACTTTTGAAGGGCCAAAAAGCAGAATGAGCTAAACCTTGCCCGTTTGCACAAAATACTAGGTTCAAGCAAGAAGTGTACATTTATAAAAGATGTTGCATGAGCACAGTAGATTTGAGAAAAAAGCGTTAGTTATGTTATTTGTCGCTTTGTATTTTTTTATATATTTCCAAATAATTACCTGAAGAGCAGAAGGACATATCATGTTCATTATGGTGAAAGACATGGAGGTTGATCTTAGGGCATTTCAGTTTAGATTGCCAACGTTACATGCCTGGATTAGATTTTTAGAATTTATCCTTCACCTTTTATACAGACTAGAGGTATGCCAACGCTAGGGGAATGGTGAAGACAAGAAAAAAGTGACCAGCAGAAATATCTATCGCCACCTCATGGAATCGAAGCCTCACCGTGTGGCTGCTGTTGTTATGATACAAGATACTCCAAGATATCTATCGCCACCTCATGGAATCGATGCCTCACCGAGTGGCTGCTGTTGTTATGATACAAGATACTCCAAGATATCTATCGCCACCTCATGGAATCGAAGCCTCACCGTGTGGCTGCTGTTGTTATGATACAAGATACTCCAAGATATCTATCGCCACCTCATGGAATCGATGCCTCACCGAGTGGCTGCTGTTGTTATGATACAAGATACTCCAAGATATCTATCGCCACCTCATGGAATCGAAGCCTCACCGTGTGGCTGCTGTTATGATACAAGATACTCCAAGATATCTATCGCCACCTCATGGAATCGATGCCTCACCGAGTGGCTGCTGTTGTTATGATACAAGATACTCCAAGATATCTATCGCCACCTCATGGAATCGAAGCCTCACCGTGTGGCTGCTGTTGTTATGTAACAAGATACTCCAAGATATCTATCGCCACCTCATGGAATCGATGCCTCACCGAGTGGCTGCTGTTGTTATGATACAAGATACTCCAAGATATCTATCGCCACCTCATGGAATCGATGCCTCACCGAGTGGCTGCTGTTGTTATGATACAAGATACTCCAAGATATCTATCGCCACCTCATGGAATCGAAGCCTCACCGTGTGGCTGCTGTTGTTATGATACAAGATACTCCAAGATATCTATCGCCACCTCATGGAATCGATGCCTCACCGAGTGGCTGCTGTTGTTATGATACAAGATACTCCAAGATATCTATCGCCACCTCATGGAATCGATGCCTCACCGAGTGGCTGCTGTTGTTATGATACAAGATACTCCAAGATATCTATCGCCACCTCATGGAATCGATGCCTCACCGAGTGGCTGCTGTTGTTATGATACAAGATACTCCAAGATATCTATCGCCACCTCATGGAATCGATGCCTCACCGAGTGGCTGCTGTTGTTATGATACAAGATACTTCAAGATATCTATCGCCACCTCATGGAATCGATGCCTCACCGAGTGGCTGCTGTTGTTATGATACAAGATACTCCAAGATATCTATCGCCACCTCATGGAATCGATGCCTCACCGAGTGGCTGCTGTTGTTATGATACAAGATACTCCAAGATATCTATCGCCACCTCATGGAATCGATGCCTCACCGAGTGGCTGCTGTTGTTATGATACAAGATACTCCAAGATATCTATCGCCACCTCATGGAATCGAAGCCTCACCGTGTGGCTGCTGTTGTTATGATACAAGATACTCCAAGATATCTATCGCCACCTCATGGAATCGATGCCTCACCGAGTGGCTGCTGTTGTTATGATACAAGATACTCCAAGATATCTATCGCCACCTCATGAAATCGAAGCCTCACCGTGTGGCTGCTGTTGTTATGATACAAGATACTCCAAGATATCTATCGCCACCTCATGGAATCGAAGCCTCACCGTGTGGCTGCTGTTGTTATGATACACGATACTCCAAGATATATATCGCCACCTCATGGAATCGATGCCTCACCGAGTGGCTGCTGTTGTGCGGGCTAAAGGGGGTCCTAGAACCTATTAAGCAGGTGGTCGTAATGTAATGGCTCATAGGTATATGTTTCTGCCACTTTCGGCCCACTCCATAGACAACGAATATATCCGTTCGGGATGATTTCAGCCCAATTTGCTAATCCCTATTTAAATCGTTCCAGCCAGTCAAAGGGTTAAAGCCCACAGAATTTCTCAGGGTAATGGCTAAACGCCAGCCCCTTCCTCCCCCAAAAAATGTTATGCTGTGTTTCTAAGCACTTGTCCACAGGGGCGGTTAATTTTACGAGGCTCTGTGAAAATGTTTAGTATTTTGTGGTTAGTACTTACAGCAGTATCTCAAAGAAAAATAAAATATCAATAATTTAGAAAGAAAAAGCACGAAATCTATTACCTTCGAACCTCTTTAAGACCAGAAAAATGAAGAAACAAAAAGTATAGAAGAATTATGGACAAAAATGTTTAAATAAAGCAAGAAAGGTGATCTCTGGGGGAAGACATTTGCAGCGGGCTCTTCCGTCGTTGTGTTCCAATCCAGGATTAGGAATATATTTAGTTTAAACCGTTTAGCAGGATATTTTTTCGTCAAAGAACGATCACAATTTCAACATCTGTTAAGAGATGAACGTGATATCTACACCAAAAACCTGCAGTAGGTCCTTTTGTACACAGACGACAATGCACTTATCGTAGAACTGCATTCTGCAGAAAACACCAAATTAAGTAGCTTCTTGACATGTTAGGTAGTTGGAGGTTCCTGTGAAATGACACTTTTCCTAGGATCACATTTTAATGTGTGCTTGTATTAAGTGTGCAAATTAATTCTTGGCCTCTAACCGCAAGCGATCATAGAACGTCTGCAAATGCAAATATTCTGAGTGCGATAACGGCTGATTTCAGCGCCATCCAACAGCTTTCCAGGCAACCGTAACCGCTCACAGCTGTAGTTACAGAAGGAACGAAAGTTGATGTGGAAAGCAATGTCGTTGGGGAAGAAACATTTGAGGCCCTGCCTCCTTTTTGCGTTTCAGCTGAAAAAAAGGGCCGCGGAAGCCCAGCAAATGGTCTGTGGTTCTTTGGGTGAGGCTGATGTGCCCTTAAAAACGCCAAAAAAAAATAATAATAATACGTGTAAGAAGTGTTTCTAGCGGTTAAAATCAGGGAAATTTCGATCTCAGACGTTCTGCATCACGGAGACCAAAGTTTCCCTGCTTAAACCGATGGAATCACTTCTACTGTACGTGTAAGAAGTGGTTCCAGCGGTTTAAGCAGGGAAACTTCTATCTCTGTGATGCAGAACGGCCGCCCCGGTGGCGCAGTGGTCTAAGGCGCTGGCCTCTGATCATTCGTCCGTAAGGGTCCGGGTTCGAATCCCGGTGAGGCATGGATGTTGTGTTTGTCTTACGGCACTGGCTCTCTCCCTTCCCTGGAACCAGTGACCCTAAATTAGGGACGGGCGACTGCTTATAGCCCATTGAGTTGCTCACGGCGGTCGTTAAACCTCCAATCAAAAAAAAAAAAATGCAGAACGTCCGGGTCAGCCACAGAAAGTTAACGATGAGGAACTAAAACCACTGTTGGACGCGGATCCCTGTCTCACACAGTCAGAGCTCGCCAAAGAGCTCGGAATAACACAGTAAGCCATTGCAAAGCTTGGATTAATTCACAAGGAGGGCTGTTGGATGCCGCACCAGCTCACAGCTGCGAACAAGTCTAGGCGCTACGATGTTACTGTGTCCTTGCTCTCCAGATTCAAGAAGAACGATTTCCTTCACAAGATTTTGACCTGTGATGAGAAGTGGATTCTCTACGATAATCCAAAGCGGCGCAAAGCGTGGGTTTATTCAGGTCAGCCTACCACTAGTACCACTAAACCGAATATCCATGCCAGGAAGTTACTGCTGTGCATATGTTGGGATTAGCGCGGTGTCGTACACTATAAGTTGCTCAAACCTAGTGAAACGGTCAATGCTGAGCGTTATTGTCAGCAACTCATTCGTGTGAGTGACGCAATGGGGGCGAAAAGGCCATACACCAGCAAAGGCAGAAGGTCGGTCTTCTTGCTTCAGAATAACGCGAGTCCTCACTCCTCCAAAACGACTTTAAACACGATCACCGACCTGGGATGGGAGATTTTGTCCCACCCGGCGTATTCTCCAGACTTCACCCCTTCGGATTATCACCTATTTTGCTCTCCGCAACATCACCTAAGTGATACACACTTTACTTCTGTCCAGGTGATCCACACGAGTATTGATGACTTTATCAACTCGAAACAGCCCTCTTTTTTCCGTAGTGGCATTGGGAAGCTACCTGAACGATGGCTCAAATGTATCCAACACGACGGGGATGATTTCCTTGAAAAGATACGTATTCGATTTGTTATAATTTGTTGTCAAGGTGTTGTGCCTATGGCCGAGAATTAAGTTGCACATCTAATAGATAGATGCAACAAAAAACTCAGCAAAATCTACGGCTCCGTCAAGCTGCTTACATATCCAGGTATCTCGGCAAATGACAAGAGGTTTGGATAAATAGCCAAATGTTAGTAAAATGGAGATTAGGACCGGAAAGGACTAGGTAAGAAGTTACAGGATATGGAAAACACACATACACAAATAGCCCAAGAAACAATATTTCGCAAGTATGATCATGTTTTGAAAAAGAGAAAGGAAAGTTTGCGACTCAGAGTTATAGATGTGCAGCCACCTGGAACGCGAGCTACAGGAAAACCTCAGGTTAGAGAGAACGGGAAATACAGGAAGACCTCGGGTCAGTGGGAAGGCGGACTACAGGAAGACTCAGGTCAGATAAAATACGAACTACAGGAAGACCTCAGTTCAGAAAGAATGCGAATTACAGGTAGATCTTTATACTCAAGGAGAATGCGAACTACAGGGACGCCTCAGGTTAGAGAGAATGCGAACTAAAGGGAGATCTCAGGTCACGGAGAACGTAAACTGCAGGAACACCTCAGATCAGACGAACAAGTCTGCTAACAATGACAAGAAACCAGAACAAACTGAAGAGCGAATTAAACAAAACAGAAAAGACTGGAGAAAAAACCGTAATTAAAAGAAAAAGGTTCTCCTGATTTCAATTTCAAACTCCAAGTGGGATATATGTTCGTCTAATGAAAATTGGCTTGATAAAGCGCCCCGTTGGCATGCAAAATCTCGGCAAATTACACTGGCGGAAAGTGAAAAAATAACACCAAGAAGGGGACGTCTGATACCAACGAAATGTATACAGCATAATAACGGAATACAGAGGATAACGTGATCAAAACATTATGGCAAAATACAGCTGTATTTGCTGGTAAACTGAAAAATAGCATTTCCATGTAATTTGGTTAGTACGAGGTTGAACCGCTATGAACTGCGTCACACTGTGCAATTCTGGCATGGAATTTGTCGTACAGATGTTGGATGTAAGTTTGGGGTATTGAGTTCCAAACATCCTCAACCTGGACGCGTAAATCGGGGATGGTCGTGGCTGGCCGTGGAGACCGGACAAGTCGTTGTCCCATAAAATCCCACACGTGCCCAATGCGGGACAAATCTGGTGAACGTGCAGGCCATGGAAGTTGTCTCACACACTGAAGTGCATGTTGCGTTACACGTGCCGTGTGTGGGGGTGCGTTATCTGGCTGGAAAACACCACGATGGACCGACTTTACAAATGGCACAACAACGGGCTGAATGATATTGTTAATGTAGGAGGTGCTGTTTAACGTACCTGGTACAAACACAAGTTGTGTACGGGAGTGGTAGCTGATCGCACCCCACACCAGGAGGCCAGGTGTAGGCCCTGTGTGTCGCTGACGGATGCAAGAAGGGTGGAGACGCTCCCCTGTGCGTCTGCGAACACGCATACGGCCATCGGAGGCTTCCAAGCAGAATCTGCTTTCATCGCTGAACACGACAGTTCGCCATTGCGTTCTCCAGTGCAGACGTTGGCGACACCACTGCAGCCGTTCCTGACGGTGGGCTGGAGTCAGAGGTACACATGCTAGAGGCACACGTGCATGTAGTCCTGCATCCAGTGGACGGTTGCGGATTGTTCGCACAGTCACTTCAGGCGCAACGACAGCTTGGATTTGCGTCGCAGTGGATGTTCTGCTTGACAACGCCGCTCTTCTAATGCGTCGATCGGTCCGCTCATCAATCCGTCTGGGACTCCCGGTTCCACGTCTTCTCGTGTGGGAATGTTCCTCGGACCATCTACGCCACCATCGTACCGCCACCATCGTACCGCCACCATCGTACCGCCACCGATACTTCCCGTCCAATTTGCTCCGCAATACGACGATATGACCACCCGGCCTCACGGAGTCCGACTAGACGACCTCGCTCAAAGTCCGATAACTGCTGAAATCGCACAGCTCTTCCATGTCCAGGCATTGCAGCTTCTTCAGGGTCTTCGCACGTGTCCGTACGCCGACGACTGATTAAATTCACTTCGCCGTACTCCTTAAATACCACCGACGATAATTTGCATAATATGCCGTGCTGTGGTGTAAGCGCTCACCGGTTGGTCCCGAAATTAACATCACACCTACGTGAACTTGACCCCATCAACATATGTATCGTCCGCCAATTCCTTCTTGGTGTTCTTTTTTCACTTTCCGCCAGTGTAAAATATCTGTCACGGAAATATTGTCTGTTCAGTTAGAACAAAATAGAGGGAGTACCCTGGTACTCTTCGCTGATCATTTATGCTATGCGTCTTTCGCATTACAAGATCTTTGTGGGTGTGAAATGAAACGAGTAATTCAAGAATATAGATTTATTTATATACAACACATTGCATTTATTCACATCACTCTCGACAACACCAAGCCACAGTCTAAGTGGAATTAAATCATAACAAAAAACAATAAGTTTTACTGATTCCTGACATTGAGTGGTACTTAGTTAGGTGGATTAATGAATGTTATTGTCGTGAAAGCAATGAAAGAAAACGCACAAGTCATAAAAGTAAATGTTTGCTAAACTATGGCGGCGGCAATAGTACGTATATCGGCTGTTTAGTTTTACGAAAACAATATTTATTATTATTATTATTATTCAGAATGTAAGAAACGACTCTGATACCAATAGAATAAGATGTAGTTACAAAAAGTCATTTGCGCATGCGCAAGTTAAAATCTAACCTCAAGATAAAAAGCTGCCTGTTCGCCTCGTCAAATGTTCTCCACTGTGGATCTGATACGGCTTGCCGTCAAATGTGGCGATCGAGGCCTTCAGACGTCCACCTACGAGCTCGAGTCCCAACATGGCGACGCACATTACCTTCCTAAACTTACTGCACCATATTGTACCACCCGGTGCATTTCCACCGCGATGAAAGGTAGAGGCAAACCAGCCGTGCGAAACTTTATGATGAAGCTTCTAGTAAAAGTATTTTTGAGATGGTAGGATTCCAGATAACGTGTTAAAGGCATTCGCACTGCCTACACGTGCTTTCGCCACCGAGATCACACTGCCACCAGGGTTTGAAAAATATCATGCCCGAAATTTCTGGGGCATATAAATAACTGATCTGTGATAGTGGCAGGTAAATAAAAAATCTGTCCGCGCAACTAAATTTAAAATTAAAGCTTAGAATATAGAATTTCCTTATAACATGAAAAACGACAGTTGTCGCATGTCGTGTTTCATTTCACTGCAAATCATCGGAAGTTGTATTATTGTTACGTAGTGCCAAAAACAGAAGAATATTACTTCACTAGTGGTCCGATTTATTGGAGTAGGAAATAGACACATAAGCGTTTCCACGCTCTCGCACATCAACCAGATGGCTTTTTCAAGGAAGTTAGACAGAAACTCCAAACTGAATAATAGAACGCTTTAACAATTTGAAAGTGGTAACTTGACTTGACAATAAATACACTGACGGAAAAAAATCCCAACACCACGAAAAAATAGTTGTAGAGGAATGAAATGGCGGCAAAACATTTGTATAGGTAACATATTTAATCGATTAAGGTTTCAAGATCACAGCATATTGTAAGCGCGAGAAAAGCCATTTTAAATGCGAAATGCTGGTACATTAATAACCGGTGTAACCGCCAGAATGTTGAATGCAAGCACGCAAACGTTCATGCATTGTGTCGTACAGGGTGCTTGATGTCAGTTTGTGGGATGTAGTTCCATGCATGTTGAACTTGGTCGGTCAATACAGGGACGGTTAATGCTGGTTGGGGGTGATGCTGAAGTTGTCGCCCAATGATGTCCCATACGTGCTCGATTGGTGAAAGATCTGGTGATCTAGCAGGCCACGGCAACATGTCGAGACTCTGTAGAGCATGTTGGGTTACAACAGAGGTATGCGGGCGAGCGTTATCCTGTTGGATAACATCCCCTGGAATGCTGTTCATGAATGGCAGCACAACAGGTTGAATCACCAGACCGACGTACAACTGTGCCGTCAGGGTGCGTGGGATAACCAAAAGAGTGCTCCTGCTGCCATAGGAAATTGCTCCCCAGACCATAACTCCAGGTGTAGGTCCAGTGTGTCTCGGCCTCAGACAGGTTGGTTGCAGGCGCTCACCTTGCCTCCTTCTAACCAACACACGGCCATTACTGGCACCCAGGCAGAACCGGCTTTCATCAGAAAACACAACAGATCTCCACTCCGTCCTCCAATGAGCTCTAGCTTGACACCACTGACGTCGCAAACTGCAGTGACTTGGAGTAAGTGGAATGCACGCTACAGGGCGTTCGGCTCGGAGCTGTCCTTCAAGTAACCGATTTGTAACAGTTCGTTGTGTCACTGTGGTGGCAACTGCAGCTCGAATTGCTGCCGCAGACGCAGTACGATGCGCCACCGCCATACGCCGTACAAGGCGGTCTTCCCTCTCAATAGTGCCACGTGGCCTGCCGGAACCCGGTCTTCTTGAGGCAGTACTTTCCCTTGACCACCGCTGCCAACAATCATGCAGAGTGGCTACATTCCTACCGAGTCGTTCTGCAATATTGCGGAAAGAAAATCCACCTTCTCGTAGCCCTATTACACGACCTCCTTCAAACTCCGTGAGCTGTTGATAATAGCTTCTTCGTCTTCTTAAAGGCATTCTTGGCTAACATCAACACACTACGTCGAATCTCAACGATAACTAACGCTCACGAACGTTACAGCGCGTATTTTCAGCAAACCTGCTTTGCATGTTCCGAGGGGCGCTACTAGCGCCACACGTATGCGCCGAGCGCGAATTTTGCATAGGGGTCATCTTACAGATGTGCTCTCACCGCCTACCAACTGTCGTTTATCAAACACAACCCCTTCTTGGTGTTGGGATTTTTTTTCCGTCAGTGTAGATACTACGTTACATTTACTTAAAGATACGAGGCATCACGTTGGTTGTGCGCGCGGTATCCTGGTAGGGAGAAGGCGTTGCTTGAAGAACTGGTTCCAATTTCGTGGCAACTCGAGTGAAACGATATCATTGCAAGTATCGCTGTTGGTAATGATGTCCAAGGTTTCCCGAATGGCTGTTCATTTAGGGGTAGAGTAGGTAGCTAATTTCATTATGTCAGCCCACATAGGATTAGCGGGCTTGAATGTGACTTCTCTGGATAGTGTCGTGGATACTTTACCGTATTTTGTGACTCTAATTCCAAAAGAACGCTTGGTTATTCCAATGTAGTATCGTTTTGAGCCTTCCGGACAATGTAGGGGGATCGCATAAACACCTGCTTTGCAGAAGAGAGGAGGATTTTTACTATTTCTCTTTAGCATAGTATATAAAGATGCAAGAAACCTTATGACGACGCCGTAGTTCATCTTTTTGAGGGGGTTATTGAGTTTGTAAAACACTATGTTACTATTTCCTACATAATTAGTGTACTGTTCCTCGTTATCAATTTGGATATTGCTTCTTTAAATATATTATGCTGTAGGCCCAGAAATTGAAATCATTTGTAATTTTGCTTCAAATGTTTTTATGACCAGAAACAGGATGCATGCTTCTAATGGAACTAGCTGCCACTGATACTAAATGGCAAAGGACGAGATCTTTAACGAAAGAAACATGGCGGAACGACTGAATTTCTCAAATACCAATTTCATTATCGTACCAATTTCAGCATCATCTCAAAATTTGAGATACACGCTTTTGTGCTTAAAACATTTTGAATACAGCACCTTGAAATGGAAATGCAAAATATGTAAAACCAATTCGTATTTTTTAACTTTAAAAAATGAGGGTTCTGATTATTTTATCCTGAAAGATAAATTTTTCTGGACTTCCAACTTATATTTTTCAATCCTGTACTTCTAGCTTACACTTTTCAAGCATAAAAAAATTCGTATTTTTTTATTTAAAAAAAAGAGGGTTCTCATTTTATATCTTGAAAGATAAATTTTCTTGGATTTCCACCTTATATTTTTCAAGCATAAAAAATGAGGATTATGAAAAACATATTGTTTACTGGACTTCCAGCTTATATTTTTCAAGCATAAAAAAATTCGTATTTTTTAACTTAAAAAATGAGGTTTCTGATTTTTTATCTTGAAAGGATAATTTTCCTGGACTTTCAGCTTATATTTTTCAATAATAAAAGATGAGGATTATGAAAAAATATTGTTTACTGGACTTCCTGCTTATATTTTTCAAGCATAAAAATGAGGATTATGAAAAAATATTGCTTACTGGACTTCCAGCTGATGTTTTTCAAGCATAAATTTTCCTGGACTTCCAGCTTACATTTTTCAAGCATAAAAGAATTCATATTTTTTAACTTAAAAAAAGAGGGTTCTGATTTTTTATCTTGAAAGATAAATTATCCTGGACTTCCAACTTATATTTTTCAAGCCATGGATACATTGGTTCACAGCCCGGTTGTGCAGTGGTCTAAGCGATTGCCTCTGATCATTCGTCCGAAAGGGGTCCGGGTTCGAATCGCGGTGAGGCATGGATGATGTGTTTGTCTTGCGGCACTGGCGCTCTAATTTTCCTGGAACCAAGAGGCCCTAAATTAGGGACGGGCGACTACTTATAGTCCATTGAGTTGCTCATAGTGGTCGTAAAACCTCCAACCAACAAAAAAAAAAAAAAAAAAAAGGCCAATGGTTCACATGACCTGATGAGAAGACCAAATTTTGCTACCTCATACATACATATCAACTACCACGTGATTGGTTCCCAACAGTAATAATTTACATATCCTAACTGTGTACACCTACCCATTACTTTTACATGGTACTCCGGCAAATACATCCTGGTGTAGCGTTTTCTACGTCAAGCCGTAGAATATAGCAATTGAAAGTAAAAGTAAATGAATTTTAACATCATATATCTAAACGAAAGGTCTACTTCAAAGCAGTTTTCTCATTGATATTAAGTCCGTTCGAATGTCGATACTTAAAAGTATGCATTGTAATTTTTTTTTCATTTTCCTTAAGCTGTTCCAAAGAATAAATATCACAGTATGTGTTATTGCGAGACAAATCAACTGACTGTAGTTTCTTTCATTTTACTCGTACGAGCCCACACCTTCTTTAACTGGTACTCCAGTCTTCATCTTCAACGTTCCAAAGGCCAGATGGTAAGAGAATTTCTAGTGTCTTTGGAAACACGCTATCGTTCACAAATTTCTTGAAAGTTATGGGGTCGATTAGTTGTCAACAAGACTGAAATCCTTTACATCCCATCAGATGCACTTCGGGCACATTTCTTGAGCCCCGACGTACAGCATAGACTACCACAGTAAAGTCATTACTAGAGTCCAGATTATTTATCTGCAGCTGCATATTTTAGCCATTTTGGACGTAAGGGTGTTTTATGCTTTATTTTATCTTTTAGCGTACACTTATTTACAAATAATACGTTTACTTTCAAAACAAGTTAGTAAAATCATGCAATGCATTAATTATGATACGCTTTCCAACATACCAGAAATCATTACTCAAGTTATAAGGATAATGGCTGTGGAATAAATCTCGGTCCTGTGCCCTGACCATTGATCCCATTTCGATGATATTCAACAGAACCGGTTTAGTATACCATCCGAAACAACATGATAAAGTTTTGTCGCAATCGAAGCATTTTTACGTAAGTTATGCTGCATAAGGTCTATGGAATAGATACCGCTCCTGTGTCCTAACCTTTAACTCCATTTCGCCCATTTTCAATAGGATGCGTTCCCAGGCAAGCCTTTACAACGTACTAACATTTCATTCAAATCGAAGACATTTTATGTAAGTTATGACGCATAATGGCGATGGAACTGATTCCGCTCCTATGTCCTGAATTTTGACCCCATTTCGCCCATTTTCAATAGGGTTTGTCCCCAAATGGTCCGCTACACATACTGAAATTTCATCGATTTCGAACCGTTTTTAAGTTAGTTATGACTCATAACAGCCCAGCAAAAACAGTATTGCTGGGCCAGCAGTGGGCCATTTTTGGCAGCCAGCAATGGCCCAGCACCATGTTACCGCTGCCGAACCGTCAATAAAATGTCCGGGCGGCCAACAGAATCGCCACCAGTTCAGGCCAACAGTTGGCACCCCATCAGTTGTCATATGCCACAACAGGGTCCATCGCAGGCAGTAGCAACAGTGGTCCATCGCAGGCAGTAGCTGCCACAAGTGGCCCTTCAGTGGCCCTGCAAGTACGTGCCAGAAACGATGGCTAGCCAAATGTGGTCCGCTAGTGGGCCGTTAGTGGCAGCCAGCAACCACGTGACGTAACTGGTGGCTTGCCGAATCTTGTCCGCCAATTTAACAGTAGTAGCAAAAATAATAATAAAAAAAGCAAGGATAACAGCAGTTTCCTAAAGCTACAATTTTTTCTACCCTTACGAAGCTTGTGAAATAACGCACTGCGCTGGGGAAAATTTCTCAACAGACCGGAAAAACGCCGTTTGCATCAGACTAGATTCGACCCTGGGCCGTTTGCGTGGAAGCCGCGCTCGTTACCGACCGGACTAACTCACGATTCGCAGGTACGTGCTGGAAGCTATCTGTTTAGCATGCAATGCGTAATCGAATGCTTCCCTCTTTCATTTTATAATATTGAGAGGTATTTTTCATAAAAGTCAGTTTCATATAGTTGATAAATTAATTTTTTCAAAGTAACGATAGTTTTTTTTTTTTCACCTTAAGGGAACTTCACTCATTTTCAAGGCGTGTACATACTTAGAGTCGCTTTCCAAAGTTTTGAACTGTCCTTGCCGTCTTGAAAAGAGACTGTTGAATAAATATATATTTACCCGGGTTCATGTCACATTCTGTTACATTTTTAACGTTGTGTCTTTCCTTTCCGTTGTCCGAAGCTACATTTGTTTTAAAGAGTAAAAGATATTTTATTTTACTTCTCGTTATTTTTAGAAGTGAATTCCTCCCAGTCTTGTGTATTCAACCCATGGATGAGTACACCACATAGCGTTGCTTTTTTTTTCTTTCAAATAATTAATAAATTTTGTACGCGTATAATTCTTTTTTTTTCAACAAACGCTATTTTAATGGTTTTCCAGGATATGTGTTTCAAGCGGTTTCAAATTTTTTCTTGTTATTCATCCACTCCATTCCATGAATTGTTATTCATGGGAAAGGAGTGGGTGTATTTCATGGCTGTAATATAGTATTTCACGGCTTAATCTGATATCTTCGTCGACGTAAAATTTCATTAGGAAATTAATTCGCCTCTTAACATATGGATTTTTTCTTAACATCCACTAAAATAACACGATGGCGATAGTGTCGTCTTGAACTAACTGGTACCATGAGAGACACAGCAAGTGTTGCTTCTGCGCATGAGCAGTCCCGATGCTTCCACCTGCTGTTGGGGGTTGCATTGGTTGCCAGCAACGGGCCACTAGTGGCACTTGCTTGGAGGCCCACAATTCACGGCGATGCTGCAGGGCCATCAATGGCTCGCCAACTGATAGCGCTGCCACCAACGGACCACTACCGGGCCGTGAGCGGCAGATTTCAGCCAGCAGTGACCCATCACTGCCAGTTGGCGGCCAGCAGTTTCCCAGCACTTGTGTTTTTGCTGGGAGCAGTGAAATGGATCCCGCTCCTATGCCCTGACTTTTGACCCCATGTCGTTCACTTTCAAGAGAGTTCCTTCCCAGGTGTTCTTCTACCACATACTGAATTTTCATCGAAATCGAACGATCTTTACGCGAATTATCGTGCGGACGGACATACGCACACAACGCGTGACGTTATGAGGCGGATGGGACTCTCGACCATCTGCTCGTAAGAGTGTGACGTCATTAAACTTTAATAGGATCCACACACAACGCGTAACGTAATGAAACAGATGGCGTGACCGCGCTCCAACATCTTAATTGCGAGAGTGTGACGTCATAAGATTTCTAAGCATGGATTGCATTAATGGGACGACGCCATGACACTAAAAACATTGTAATTCGGGGTGGTTATTTAACCCAACTAAACGAATTTTCCTCAAGTCGAGAGCAAGCTAAATCGATTTCTAGTACCAGAAAACGGTTGGTTAACGACTTTCATCAAAATCCTTAGAGCCGTTTTCAAAATAAAAATTACATACGTACACGAATTGCTCCTTTAATAGTATGGGATAAGGGAGATGGAATGGATCCCGATCCTATGTCCTGACCTTTGACCCCATTTCGTCCATTTTCGTCCCCAGGTGGTCCCCTACGACATACTAAAATTTCATCAAAATCGAACCATTTGTATGCACGTTATGACGCATAAGGGCAATGGAATGCATCCCACTCCTATGTCCTGAGCTTTGGCCACACTTCACCCTTTTTCAATAGGGTTCATTCCCAGGTGATCCGCTACCACATATTAAAATTTCATCGAAATCGAACCATTTTTACGCGACTTATCGTGGGGACAGACAGACAAGGCTGGAGCATATACTTACGCTTCTTCAACCTGCGGTTGGAAATCGTAAAAAATGACAAGATATAAACTTCCATGATCTGGAGAAGCCAGCAATTTTCTAAAAAAATTAGTTTCTTCCTGTAATTGTAAGAATTCAAAATAAAAACCTTTCCTTTAATTCTTACAATTACGGGAAAAAGGAACTATTAGGCGGTAGATCGAAGGACCTGCAGCCCAGAGAAACCAAGCAAAAGAAAACATAATAAAATACCTTTCTGAACACGTGGCAACAAGGAACGCGACAGACATCGGAAATGACCTTTGCCAGTCCCCAAGGCAAGGGTCTTGGCAGCTGTAGTGCTTGATACATTCCTGGCAAAATTCCCTTCCAATTCTCTCAAAAGCTAGAGCGAAATTCATATGGAAATACGTTTAAAAGCAGCAAGCAGTTTTTAGTTTTGTGAACGGCTTTTCAAATATCGAAAGCATCTTCTTAGCAGTAAAAATGATGCAATGGAAGAAAAAGTTAGTAATTGATTATATGATACGCTTTCCAACATATCAGAAATCATTACTCAAATTGTTACTCAAGTTATGAGGATAATGACTGTGGAATAAATCTCGCTCCTGTGCCTTGACCTTTGACCCCATTTCGATGACATGCAACAGAACCAGTTCAGTGTATCTCCGGAACAACATGGTAAATCGTTGTCCGAATCGAAGCGTTTTTACGTAAGTTATGACGCACAAAGGCGACGGAATGGATTTCGCTCGTATGTCCTGACCTTTGAACCAATTCGCCCATTTTCAATAGGGTTCGTTCCCAGGTTATCTTCTAACACATACTAAAATTTCATTGAAATCGAACCATTTTTACACGAGATATCGTGCGGACAGACAGACAGACAGATGAACAAAGCTGGAGCATATACGCTTCTTCAACCTACGGTTGGAAAGCGTAAAAAACATTATAAATGCATATTTTACATTTTAAGCGTATATTCTGTTGTATTTTTAGTGCATACAATCCAGTCTCCCGTCATAATAATTTATTTGTCCTTGGGCGTTTTACTCGATTGCGGAGTTCAGTTTCATTAACTTATTGCTATAACGTTGTGTAGTGATCGTTCCGCCCGGTTTCAACAGTTCGAAGTTTAATCCAGCTTCCCATCAACATTTATCATGTGGTAATACAAAGTGTATTTACCATCGAGATTTGTTAGAACGTTTCAAAAAAGTAGTTTTGTTTCAATACGGATACTAATCAACAATCTGCATTTAAAAAATTTCAAGTTGTTTCTACGTTGCAGTTATTTACCAGGATTTTTAAACGTCCGCCAGAAATCGATGGCTTAGGATGTTCACTTTTATCATTTCCTTTACTAGGTCTAGGTTCGGACCCCTAAGCAAGATATAGTATCTGATCAAAAGTATGCGTACTCTTGCCTATCTGCATGCTCCCTGTAATAAGAAAGGAATTAATATCGAGTTGGTCACCCCTTTGCAGCTATCACAGCCTCCACAGTTCTGGGAAGGCCTTTCACAAACTTTTGGTACATTGCTGGGGAGATTGTCTTCCATTCTGCCACAAGACTATTAATCAGCTCGGTCACCGGTCTCGAGTGGTTCGACCTGGCTCTCGTAGTCGGCTTTCCAATTCATCCCAAATGTATTCCATGGGGTTGTAATCGGGGCTCTGTGAAGGCCAGTCCAGTTCTTCCACCCAGATCTTCAAAGCATTCCTGTACGGACCTTGTTTTGCGGAGCATTGTTCTTGTGGTAAAGGAAACGGCATTCATCCAACTGTTGCCATAATGTTGAGAGCACAGGTGTCGAGAATGTCATTATAGGCTGCAGCGTTAAGGCTCCCGGGTACTGGAACTAGGAGGCCAAACCAGAAACATGAAAAAAGCCACAGAGCATGATGCCTCCTCCCCTAAACTTCACAGCTGGCACAATACAGTCGGGCACATAGCGTTCACCTGGCATCTTCCACACTCACACTTCTCCATCGGACTTCCAGATGGCAAAGAGTGATTCATCACTCCAAAGAACGCTTTTCCGCTGCTCCATAGTCCCTGGATCAGATCAGATCATATGTAGAGGATTTTAGGAAGGGAGTGTCTGACCCCAGGTCTTAAACAACCCTTTGAAATAGGAAGCTAGGAGACTTGGGCTAGAGTGGCCGATAGGAAAGTGACACGGAAGCGAGGTAGAAAGTGGGGAGGAAGACGCCCTTATTTCTTACCGGGGGCCAATACGCGGAGCCCGACGGCTTAACATGCCCATTCGACGCACGGCGGATATTCAGTGGTTCGAGCGTTCGTACCTGCCTGGGATGGAACCCGAGGTCTTCTCCGTGGCATTCAGGAACGTTGACCACTAGGCCTTCAGCGGCCTTGAGAGTCCCTTGGAGCCGAGCTTCACAACACTTCAACAGACGCTTGGCGTTGAACTTGTTGATTTTAGGCTTGTGTGAGGCGGCTTGGCCGTAAAAATCTATACTCTTCAGCTTCCGAAGAACCTTTACGTTGCTGGCATTGTTTGCAGAGGCATTTTGGAACTCGGTGGTGAGTGCAGGAACCGAGGAAAGGCAACTTTGTTGCACCAAACGCTTCAGCATTCGGCAGTCTCTTTGTGCCATTTTTTGTGGCCTTCCAGGTCGCGATTGCGCTGTTGTTGTTCCTATGCATTTCTACGTCACAGTAACATCACTTACAGTTGATCGAGGAAGTTACAGCAGGGCAGAAATTTCCCTAACTGATTTCTTACTAAGATTGCATCCTATGTCCGTGCAACATTGAAAAGTCACTGAGCTCTGTAGTATGACGCATGCCCATTCTACTGTTCATACTTGTCTATGACGTATGCAAGAGACAAGGGGGTTCCTAATTTAATCTAAGAGAGTTAGGAGGAGATTGCCCTGATAGGATAGCACGAAAGAAAAGTATGGAAATATTAGAGCACAAGAAGTAAACGGTTTCCCGTTAAGTAGTGAAGTTATAAGCTGCCCTACATACTTACCTGCAACAACAAGCCGTTACGAGCGATATTTCTCTTCGCAGAAAAATGCCCGGTACACCGCTGCCACAGATGAGTACAGGGGGAAAGGAAGGAAGGACAAGGGAAAGGGGAACCTGAAAAAAACATCACACACAGAATAAGTTTCCCAGAGGAAAATCGACGTTCAACGCCGGTTAAGACAAAACTGGCTATCTGCTCAGTGTTTCTCTCGGGTCCGCTATTGTTTCGTTACTCGTTAGCCAATGATAGAAAAGATTTTACCCCATTGGTTTAAAAAATTTTTTCTCAGGATTACTTTTGTTGATTCTTGCCTGACATGTCAGAGTAACCATAGCTGAGGCGGTGCGATCACAAGACTACACCGACCGAGGTTCAAGGTACTTACTTTGAGCAAACAACAGAAAAACAAAAATATAAAAACAGCCACAATCAGGGTTTTTATTCCTTATTTAGGGAGCCGGTAGTATAAGGGCCAATCATTTTTTTCTTCGCTACTTGTCTGCTTGTTGCACAATTGTGTGCAATTGTGCAACATACAACAAGCAGACAATATTTTCCGCTGTTGCACAATTGTGTGCAACAGCGGAAAAATTAAGTCCTGTTTTATTTATTTTATTTTTTTAGTCAGAACTGAGGCGTAAGAAAAAAAATTAATATAAAAGACAAGACCAACAACACATTGTTAGTTAGGGGGAGAGATATTCAGTACAAAAAAGATAAATCTTTTATGCAACATTTTGCTCGGCCCTTAAAAGGGCCGTTTCCCTCCCCCCCAAAAAAAACTCCTGATATTCAATTCTTGCTTTCTTCCCAAGTGTGAAGAATAACTTCAATTTAGTCCCAGTTATTTTTAATTTTTTTGGAAGTATAACTGTGAACTGGATTCTTTTCAGGAATTTTATTTAAAATAGTCTTCGGCCTTTTAAATTTGTCAGTATCATTGACAACATAATTAAGGGCCATAAGTGTGCCCTTTTGTACCTGTATTCGCCACGGCTGTGACTAATGTGGGAAGATCCAGTACGCAAAAGATGTGCCCGGATAATTTTGAGCATAGAATGTATTAAGTGTACAAATAAGTGTGAAAGCGTTTTTTCTGTGACGTATACCGCTTATTTACATATCCGACATTCCCCCGCATTGTTGTCATGTGACCGTAACTGGTCGAGAGTATAAAATGTGACACAGAAGTTTGCCCGACAGTCAAACGTACTTGCACATCGGTAGGTGAAAGATGACAAGCGATACTGCATTTATTCGACATTGCACTCGTTACGAATTTTATCAAGGAAAAAATGCTGCAAAAGCATGTGTATCGATCTGTTCTGTTCTGTTCTGGGGGAGAATATTGTATCGAAAAGCACGTGTGAGTTTTGGTTTAGACGGTATAAAGCAGGTGATTTTGATGTTAGCGATCGAGAACGTAACGGCACCCCGCAGAAGGTTGCACATGAGGAACTGCAAGCATTGCTGGATGAAAATTCCTCTCAAACGCAAAAAGAACTAGCTTAACAACTGGAGGTAACTCAACAAACCATTTCCAATCGTTTACGCGCAATGAGAAAGATTCAGAAGGAAGGAAAATGGGAACCATATAACCTAAGCCAGAGGAACACGGATGAGCGTGCCATGCAGTGTTTGAATCTGTTGAATAAACAACACAGAAAGCCTTTATTGTAGAAAATCGTTACGGGTGATGAAAAGTGGATATGGTGCAACAATCCCAAATGCAAAAAACACTAGGTAGACCCTGTTGAAGCAACGACTTCGACACCGAAACGTAATATGCACTCCAAGAAAACTCTGCTGTGCATCTGGTGGGATGTGAAGGCTGTGCTATATTATGAACTATTGGAACAGGGTCCAACTGTTAATGCTGATCGCTACAAGCAACAATTGCTGTGATTGAACCAAGAAATCTGTCGAAAACGTCCATTCACACGCAAAGGATTGCGTCCCGTAAAATTACTGCATGACATCACCAGGCCGCATGTCTCGAAATCGGTCAAGGAAACGTTATTGACGCTTGGCTGGGAGGTTTTTGGTTCCGATCGATACAACATGGTTTGTCTGCTGTACGGTTCCGGGCATGTGATGAAGTACAAAAATGGGTTGACGACTTCATCGCGTCTCACGACGAAGTATTCTTCATGGCTGGAATCCGTCAGCTGCCCGACCGATGGCGGAAGGTGATAGATAATGACGGCGCATATTTTGATTCGTAAAGGTATTGTTGTTTTCTCTTAAATTACATGTTGCGTAGTCTAAAAACGCTTTAAAGCTTATTTGTACGCCTAATATCTACGTTATCTTTCTCCTTCCTGCGCTGGGACCAGTGGCAAATTCTTATTTCCTTAGATCAGCAGTTCCGAAACATTTCGGTATCACTCCACCCTTTTGATATTTGAGGAGCTATTACGCTCCACATTTCTGTATTGACATGAGTTGACCCACTTTTAATAAAAAAATTATTTAATTTAAAAATAAATACTAATTGCTTTTCTTCAAATTGAAGAAAAATGCAATTCAGCGTATAAAAATAACAGGAACAAAGCACATTTACTGTGAAAGATGATGCTGCATTTTCTTCACGAAAGGAGAAATGCTGCGCTTGATAGGTTCAAGTATGCTTCGAAAAGCTTTTTCATCATCCAGGAGATTCCTTTGTTTCATTTTAATTGGGATTAAGCGTATCTTTTTACGGAGGTACCTCGGCGAAAATGGAATAATACTAGGTATCGGTTCTGCAATTTTCGCATAAATTGAGAAATGTTTTATTAAAATATTTTCCAAGCTTGAGTTTCGATATTTTCTTCCTATTCCTGAAACATACTTAATTTTGGATTGCTTGCCCTTGCAGTATTTGTGATTATAATTCTATATGATCTACGAAATCTGGATTGTTTTTTTTATTTTTGTTCATCACCGTTTGAAGAGCTACGCCAACACGTCGAAACAAAAATTTAGCAAACCGTCATTAAATTTAAAAGTGAAGATTTCTTTAAGCTGATAAAAATATACACAGTCGAGTCACATTATTGTAACCACCTCCTACTTTTGACGTCATCAACGCGTAGCCAATGAAAGAAGGCACGTGTCCTAGCTGTCTTGGAGGGTATATAAAGTGTGCTGTAGGCATTCTGCCGCGGGTGGCCTAGTGGACAGCGTTCGCGACTGCCATGGAGATAACCTCAGGTTCGATCCTGGGCAGATACGAACGTTCGAACCACTAAATACCCGCCGTGCGTCGGATGGGCACGTTAAGCCGTCGGACTCCGGGTACTGCCCCCGGTAATAAATAAGGGCGTCTTCCTCCCCCTTTCTACCTCGCTTTCGTGTCACTTTCCTATCGGACACTCTAGATCAAATCTCGTAGCTTGTTTAAGACCTGAAGTCAGACACTCTCTTCCTAAAATCCTCTACATATGATCTGATCTGATCTCTGAAAATATATCATTCCATGCTGTCACGAATAAAAGGAGCGATTTATCAGTTTTGTAAAAAGGGATGATTATCGGCTTTCCAGCCCGGGGTGGCAGTATTCCTGAAACAGCGCGGTTTGTGAACTGTTCGCGTGCTGCTGTGGTTAAAATGTATCGTGATTGGAGAAATGGCGCCATTACGAATCAGCGACGTGGAAACTGCGGAGTACAACGTGCCATTGATGTGAGAGGTGAACGTCTGCTACGAAGGTACGTGAGGGCCGATCGACACGCTACAGTGGAGCAAATCTCTGGCCGAATGAACGAAAAGGATACCAGAAGTGTGTCTAAAACAACAGTTCAGTGAACCCTCCTGCGTACGGAGCTCTGATGCAGACGGATGGCCACTGCACTTATGCTAACGAAGGTGCATCGGTAGAAAAGGCTTACATTTGCACGGCAGGATCGGAATTGGACCTCCGCTGATTGGCAAAAGATTGCCTTCTTCGATGAGTCACGTTTTCTGCTTCATCAAACGGATGGACGTTAGCGTATAAATGGAGGCACATCGGAGGGCAAACGCTCTTTAACCATTGCTGGAGGAACACAAGCTGGTGGGGCAGTGTTATGGTCTGGGGAATGCTTTCGTGGCATTCTCTGATTCCACTAATACCTGTGGAAGGCACTATTGACCGCATTCGTTATGAATCCATCCTTGCAGACCACGTACACCCGTACATGCTGATTGTCTTACGTGGGGAAGATGCGATCTGACAGCACGACAATGCGACATGTCACACAGCTAGAAATATACGAGAGTGGTTGTAAGAGCACGATGAAGATTTCAAAGTACTTCCTTGGCCCTCTAATTCCCCAGACTTGAACCCAATTGAGCATCTGTGGGACCACCTCGATCGTGTTGTTCGTCTATGGATTCTCCACCATGCACCCTCTAGTAGCTGTGAGATGCACTGCAGTCAGCTTGGCTCCACATACCTGTGAACACCTTCCAGCACCTTATTGAGTGACTCCCAACCCGTCTAACTGCTGTAGGCGCTGCCCATGGCGGTTACTCTGGATTTTAGCTGGTGGTCACACACAGTAATGTGACTCGACCGTGTATTTCCGTTACGAAAATATCACAGTCTGGCGCCATTCCACTGCAATTTCTTCACGGTCCCCTAGGGACGTACTTACAGCACTTTGCAAACTAATGAGACAGATACATATGCAGTAGGTTTGCCAAACCGCCCACAAAAATGATCGAGAGACTACCCTGGTCCTCTTTGTATATGAGTTATGCCGTGTTTCGTGCACATGCTTTTGAAGTTTTTACACCAAATGTTAAGATTTTAGAGTTTGAGTAATTCTATATAAATTTAGATAAGGTAAATTAACAAATCATATCGGCTGCTTGCAAATAAACTACATGCATTTTGCATATAACTTTAGTTTTCTTCAATTATTGATCACTATCAACGAAGGAAAACGTTAAATAATTGACAAACAAGGCATCAGAAACATCCTTTACTGCACTATCGTACTATTTTGTTGCTTGGATGTTCTACACCGATGTGTGTTTAAAATTTCCACTGAAATTGGAAGAAGAGACCCGTACGAGAAACTATTTGTGAGTGGTAGTTCTAGTTGATTTTGATTGCTTAAGAATCAGATCTTGGGGAAACACAAAATTTGACCATCAATACTTTACAGAATACGTGTTCTCAGCAATGAACTTCAAAGTTCTGCACTACGCACTTTAATGAACGAAGAAATACTGAGTGCGGTGTTAGTGCTAGATGCGAACTGCAGTTCAATTCTATTAGGGGTATGCAAACGTTTCCGCCATTTTGAGGAGAAAGGAGACAGGAACAATCAGGAAACCAGTACACAATTATTCGACGAAATATTGGTCGTTAGCATCAATGACCTATTGCCATTTTTCAGGCAACAAATGAATGCCCCTGAGATAGAAGGACTCGGGTTTTGAGCTGAAGAACGCAGTGACGAAATTTTCCACCTCTGGAACTGCGGTGAGTAGCTGTTGGGCTAGGGCATGTTGCATAGAGAGAAACAGATAAAAGTCTGAGGGTGCAAAGTCCGGGGAGTAAGCCAGGTGCGGTGAAACTTTCCAGTGTAACTGTTCAAGGGTTGATTTCATAGTGGCACCGACATGTGGTCTGGCATTATCGTGTAACAAGATGACTGGGCGCCGTTCTTTACCTGTCCATGAGCGTTTTGGTTCGATTGCGGCGTTCAGATTCATCAACTGATTGCTATATCCTTGTACAGTGATTGCTTCAACCGGTTTCAACAGTTCGAAGTACAGCTCTCCAAGCATATCGCACCACAAACACAACAGCACCTTTTTCCCGTGAATATCCTGTTTTGCAGTGGATGTTGATGGCTGGTCTGGGTCGACCCAGGATCGCTTGTATATGGGGCTGTCGCAAAAGACCCATTTTTCATCCCCGGTGACGACTTTCCACCTGAAATTCTTTCATAAAACCTCTTCAGAAACGATATGCAGATGCTCAATCGTTGACCAATATTACGCTCTGTTAAAGTTTGCGGAACACACATACCAATCTTCTGGATCTTTCCCAAGAGTTGTAGACGCCGTACCACCGTAGATTGAGCCACTTT
The DNA here is from genome assembly GCA_039090855.1 of Macrothele yani. Taxonomy (NCBI): domain Eukaryota; kingdom Metazoa; phylum Arthropoda; class Arachnida; order Araneae; family Macrothelidae; genus Macrothele; species Macrothele yani. The sequence goes on along the minus strand of CM077027.1, from coordinate 139,575,362 downwards.
CAAACGCTTCGCCAGTTGCGTGGTCGATTGTGCGGCATCCACTTGCAAAAACGATTCCAGATCCGAGTTCCTGCGGTCTACCTGCACGTGGCTTGTCTCCCAAGCTAAGATCACTTTTCTTAAATCTGGCAAACCATTTTCGACGCGTCCGCTCACCCATAACCGTTTCGCCATTGACATATTGAACCGTATGCTTCACTCGCACTTTCCCTAAATTAAATATGAATAACAAAGAATGCCGCAAATGAACTTTATCGACCGCCATGCTAGGTTTCATGTACAAACTGACAGCACGGGTCGCCGGCCGGTTAGACCCCTACAGCGCCCGCTAGCGGGGGCGGCGGAAACTTTTGCATATATCTTATATTATATATATTTACTCTAACCTGCAGTGAGTGTTTGACTTCCGACGGAGAAGAGTATCGCTAAGTCGATGGAGAAATGTCACATCGTAAAAAGTAGGATCCAAGTCAAAGTAGAAATGTAATGCCCTTTACCCAGCAAGACGGATCCTAGATTTGTTCTTTTGGAGCTTGATATCTTCTTTGACTAAATTAGGGATTGAGAGTCCTAAAACCCTGAAATTAAAGCAAACAAATCTCCTCATCCCTAAATGTTTTGGAGGATGAACTTGAAATTTGCAAAATTTTCTGCCCTTCCTTAACAGAAATGTTTACATAAGGTTCGAGCTTCTCGACAGTTGCAGCAAAACAATTCCTTCCCCCTCTCAATTCAACAGTACCGACCATAAGTCTGTCACTAGTGGTATGTGTATTCCCTGCCTTATGACCCATGACATGAAGGGAAAAGGAAAGTCTCCCTGACACGAACATGATGTCATTAAGTAGAAACAAGTGACTCTAACATCTTCTCTTTCCATTTTTAGGTTCTGCGTCATTTTAGCAAGCAATCAGTCAAAAAGGTTACCACTATTTTAGCAATCAATGAGTCAAAAAGGGTTAGTGTCAGTCATTCCCGTAAATGACTTTTGAATAACAAAACTAAGGAGAAAGCAATGTTTTTTATGCGCAAGTACACTCGTCTCTGAAGCTTTCTACGCACTTTTTAGACAGCGAAAATATTTGTTCGAGCTGATTGTAGCCCATTTTCCTAAATCCGAGTTAATTCGTTCCAGCTGGTTAAAGGCTTAATCTTCATATGCCCAGATTTATATATCTTGTTAAGATGGTCTGAAATCTCAGGAGGACTGGTCTATGTTTCATTCTGCCTTTTTTCCTGACGGGCATATTTGTTTCGATTTTTAGTGCCTGATTAATTCGTAGCAACTCTTCTGATATTTTCTCCATATCCGGAACAATAAAGTAAGAACAACAGATCCAGCAAAATACACATTTCTCTAGAAATACGCGCATTTCAGAAACAGAACTAATCAGAAAGCAGTACAGCTTAGAGCAGTCGGTCTTTGCTGTTGTTGTTGCTCCCTTGCTCTTAACTAGCAAAGAACACAGAACTCAGTCTCCTTTTATTCCACGCCCATTTGTCGCCCGAGGGATGCACAACTGCTATGATAACAGCTTCGACGTATCACAAAGGATAAGTCAATGGACATTTCAGACATCATCCGGGGAACTGATATCCGCTCGCAACAAGAAAGGATCAAGTTCGTAATCCCCCCGACACCATCATTATTGAACTGGTGCGACAAGCACTATTGAATGTAAGAAACTCTTTGTTTCCTATTACGAAAGAAAGGAAGAACAAACGGAATAGAATGAAATAGAGTAGGGGTTGGGGAGTAGCGAGGATGAAGTTTAAGAGAAAAAGGAGAAAAGCAACGCAAAGAGATAACTGGTATATCAAAAGAAGCAGATGTCTATACAAGGAGAAATTAAGACGGAGACGGGAAATATCACAGAGGGACGAGGAATTTCGAGATTAGCAGATGAAAGGCAAATAACAACAAAAGCAAAAAATGGAAAAGAAGTGGATTACGCACTACAGAAGTAGATGACAAGAGTAATGAATTCTGCAGACGAAAATAAGAAGGATGCCAGGATAATAAACGGAAGATCTAGAGAGAAAAGTTACGGATAAGAGGAATAGAGACATGGAAAGAGAAAAAGACCGCCCCTTTGGCGCAGTGGTCTAAGTGATGGCTTCTGATCATTGGGGTCCGGTTTCAAATCCTGGTGAGGCATGAATGTTGTGTTTGTTTTACGGCACTGGCTCTCACCCTACCCTGGAGTCAGTGTCCCTAAATTAGGGACGGGCGACTGCCCATTGAGCTACTCACGGTGGTCGTTAAACCTCCAATAAAAAAACAAGAAAGATGACACCGAATTTTCGGGTGTAATAAGCACGTCTTTTGAATCCGTTCTGACGCAAATTAAATTTATCAAAGCTGTTCAAAGTCAATGGAACCGGTATGGAAAACAATAGATCCGACGAAAGAAAGATTTCCAATCGGGTTTTTAATCCCTCAGCTATTGCTGTAAACGGAATCGTGAGCTTACGAACTCTTAGAGACAGAGATATCGACAAAAATAAGATGTGACTTTACGTCCCCTGGTGGGAAAACCATGCATTATTTTAGGAAGAAAGTATTATCAAAAGGTGTATCCATATAAGCGGTATCGGTCGAAGAAAAAAATTAGTCGAGTTTTCAGGAGCAGAGATTTTTCAACAAGTACTTCAGAAGCAGAAATTAACACGTATGACCCCTGGTGGCTAAACCATTCTTTACCAAACGTTAGAAATTATGTGAAAAATATTTTCCATCAGGTCTTGTATGCGATACAGGAAGAATTTTTCAAATCAGATCTCTAGGAGCAGAAATAACGCAGAAAACGCAATTTACCTTTGTGCCCCCTAGCGAAAAGTCTATGATTTACTTAAAAATTTTGAATTTATAAGAAAAACATTTCGCATCGGAAACACTATCCAACAAAGAAGGGATTTTTCAAATCGTACTCTTAGAAGTAGAGATATTGACAAAAATAAGATATACATCTACGCCCCTGGCGTAGAAACCATGCATTTTTTCAAGAAGAAAATTTTCCTAAGAGGTTTGTCGACATGAGGAGTAGTATCGGTCAACAAACGACTTTTTACAAATCGAGATTTTAGAAGCTCATATTTTGCTGCAAATACAACAGAAGCGGAAATTAAGACTTACGCCACCTGGTGGCCAAACCATTTCTTACAAAAATTAGAAAATATGTGCAAACGATTTCCCACCAGGAGCTGTATGCGGTGCAGAAAGAATTTCTCAAATCAGAGATTTACAAGCAGAGATATATTGGGAAACGCAATTTACATTTGCGCCCCTAGCGGAAAGTCTATGAATTACTCGAAAATTTTGAAATTATATGAACCACGTGTCACACTAGAAACACTATCCAACAAAGAAGGAATGTTTCAAATCGGACTCTTAGAAGTAGAGATATTGACAAAAATAAGATATACATCTACGCCCCCTGGCGTAGAAAGCATGCACTATTTTAAGAAGAAAATGTTTCTAAAAGGTTTGTTGACATGAGTAGTATTGGTCAACAAACGACGTTATTTTCAATCGAGAATTTAGAACATCATATTTTGCTGCAAATACAACAGAAGCGGAAATTAAGATTTACGCCCCTGGTGGCCAAACTATTTTTCACAAAAATAGAAAATATGTGCGAACGATTTACCATCAGTAGTTGTATCCGGTGCAGAAAGAAGTTTTCAAATCGGAGATTTAGAGCAGAGATATAGGGGGAAACGCAATTTACCGCTACGCCCCCTAGCGGGAAGTAATTCATAGGAATTACTTGAAAATTTTGAAATTACATGAAAAACATGTCACACGGAAAACACTATCTAACAAAGAAGGAATTTTTCAAATCGGACTCCTAAAAGTAGAGATATTGACAAAAATAAGATGTACATCTACGCTCCCTGGCGGAGAAACTGTGTAATATTTTAAGAAGAAAATATTCCGAAAAGGTTTATCGATGTGAGTGGCATCAGTTTACGAAAGAATTTTTTTCAATCGATATTTTAGAAGCTACGATTTTATGGCAAACACATCAGAAGCGAAAATTAACACTTACGCCGCCTGGTGGCCAAAATATTCTTTACCAAAAATTTGAATTATGTGTAAAAGATTTTCCATCAGAAGATGTATCCGCTGAAGAAAAAAAAATTTCAAATCGGAGTTTTAGAAGAAGAGTTATCGATGAAAAGGTAATTTACTTTTACGCTCCCTAGCGGAAAATCTATGCGTAATTTGAAAAAAGTAACTATATCTAACATACTCTTCGATATAAATGGAATCTAAAGGTAAAAAAAAATTTCAATCAGATGTTTAGAAGCAAAAATGTGGAATAAAACGTATTTTTTAATTTGACATCATCTGCATTTACGCCCTCTAACGGCGAAATTGTACATCGTAAAAAAAAAAAACGAAATGAAGGATCATCATTTGCATATTTTAAGCTATCCAATGCAAAAATAAGTTTTCAAATCGGACTAATAGTTGCAGAGATATCGTGGGTACAGACGGACGGACGGACAAACCGATAACAGAAGGACGATCTTTTTTTACAAAAGACATGCTAAAAAGAGGGAAAAAGGCGAAAATAAAATAATGAAAACGTCGAAGGAAGTACAGATACTTCCTGTGCCGATAGGCAACTCTCGTGCAGGCTCCTTCTCCCTCAGTTGGCTGCCTGCTCTGTGTGGAAGTATGAAAAAATGAAAATTACACAGAGATCCACTCTTATTGTTAACCTAATTTCATAAAAGATAAAGCATTCACTTTTTCTCTATGTTTAAATAAAATAATGTATGAATGTGTTTTTTGAATGAAAATGTTAGACAAAAGAATAATAGTTTCCTATACTATTCTTTAATAGTCCCTCATGCGTCGGCCTTTTGTAAGAGTCGGGCATGAGGTATAAATTAAAGAAACAGAAGTACAGAACATTAGAAATTAACAGAAAATGTTACAGGAACTCAACTGACAGAAATCGAAAGGCAACCTTATGACAGATTCATTTTCAGGACATTTAAAAAGTAATCTCTAAGTTTCTGTGTACATTTGATACCGAATAGATTACGGGTCACTTCAAAAGTTTTGCACACTGCGCAGGTGCTGCCCGTAGTATGATGTAATCGCTCCAATCGTTGCGCCCGTTGTGAGATAGACTACAGTACACAAGGCTGTGTCTGCGCTTTCTGGCTAATTTGTTCCTATTCCGAAAACTTCTGCCTAGAAATGAAGGAAGAAAATGATTCAGGTCAGATCTCGCGTAGCTAACGGCGATCCTACATTAACATTGACTATAACTTGAATTCTAAATCCGTTTTAATGATGTAGAATAATAAAGTAAACAGACAGCAAGCTTTCACTACTTACGGGTTGGTTGATCGGGCATAACTCAGATAAACATCAGAAAGTAAAGAAATTATGAGTAATTCAAACTTAAGCATATAGTCAAGGTTGATTGACGCTTATATCCTGTCATGTGCAATCATCAAACATGGTAGATACCGTATGTCTCATGCAGGACTCGTAAGCTAGCATGGGGGATGTCGTGGATCTTTTAATAGCATTCTCCAAATATAGGAGAACTCAGTTGATGTTTCTTCATTGCAGGAATCCATGCTGGTTATTATTTCTACCGATTCTCGTATTGCTGTGGCCCTGTAAGTTGTATAAGTTGCTAGTTTTCGAATTTTTTTCCAGTCAGGAAGTCACCCGTGAGTGAAGAAAGCTTGCTGTCTGTTTACTTTGTGATTATTCTACACGTTAAAACGGATTTAGAATTCAAGTTATGATCATTTGGGTGTAATCAACCGGATTCTTATAAATCAACATTGACTCTTTGCGAGGAAAATCCCCTACCGAAATTCATAAAGCTTTGTGTGAAGTCTGTGGGGTTACTCTAGTGGATCGTGGACCAGTGTCACGCTAGGCTTCTCCTTTCCGCTGAGGTCGGGAAAGCATCGAAGACGACCCAAGAAGCGGGAGGCCATCAGATGCAACGGACGATACTTCTGTTGTTATCGTCAACAGCATTTTGGAAGAAGATCGACGGAAAACATGTGAAGAGATTGCACATCAAGCAAACAATGCTACCTATTCTGTTTACAGAATTCTAACTGAAACACTACAGAAGATAAATGTGGCGACCAAATGGGTTCCGCACAATCTGAGGGAAAAGCAGCAATCAGTTCGGAAAGGAAACGCAGAAGAATTGCTTCAGCTGTACGAGACAGAATGTGAGTAGTTTTTGGACAGAATTGTTATTATAGACGAAACCTGGATACGAGACTTTGAACCAGAACTGAAATCTCAGTCCTCTCAGTGGAAACATCCGGAATCACCTCGACAGAAAAAATTCCACCTCCAACAATCCAAGGTTGAGCTGATGATGATTATGGCCTATGACAAGGTTGGAGTGATAGCAACAGATAGAATACCCGAGGAGACCACTGCAACAGCGGAATACTACAGAAGGTTTCTGCAAACCTTTCGCGCCCAAAGATTTGCCAAAGAAGGCCCGACATGCTCGAAGCAGGTGTCATCATTTTGCACGACAACGCGAGGCCACATGTTGCCCGTCTTGTAAGAGACATTCTGGAAAAGTATGGATGGGAATTGCTTCCCCACTCGCCATACAGTCCTGACATGAGCCCACCCACCAGACTGTGACTTGTTCTCAAAACTGAAGAAACCACTCTTCGGGAAACGGTCAAGAACGATTCAAGATGTATCTAATGAAGTGACCCGAATAATCCGACGCCTCAACAATGGAGGTGTCCTGACTGGATACAAGACTTGCCCAAACGTTGGGCCGCTGTCATAAAGAAACATGGAGATTTCTTCGAAGGCCAGTAAAGGTATGTTGAGGTGGCCCGAGTAATCCGATGCCTCAACAATGGAGGTGTCCAGACTGGAATACAAGACTTGCCCAAACGTTGGGCCTCTGTCATAAAGAAACATGGAGATTTCTTCGAAGGCCTGTAAAGGTATGTTGAGGTGACCCGAGTAATCCGACGCCTCAACAATGGAGGTGTCCTGACTGGAATACAAGACTTGCCCAAACGTTCTGCCGCTGTCATAAAGAAACATAGAGATTACTTCGAAGGCCTGTAAAGGCATGTGAAATAAATTCGTTTTTTTTAAGAGATAACCCACATTATGCAAAACGTTTGAAATGACCCTCATATACAAACTGATAACGATATGCAGAGAAGAAGTATCACGTTTAGTTACGTGGAACACTGAAACTGGCTAGTGTGTTTTTCCAACGACGATGGCTCTCTCCCTTCTCTGGAACCAGTGGACCTAAATTAGGGATGGGCGGCTGCTTATAGTTCATTAAATTGCTCACAGTGATCGTAAAACATCCAAACAAAATAAAATAAATAAGAATTGATAACGGAAATACCGAAACAAATTAAAACGAAAATACATCTACTGCTCCCAAACTCACTGTTGGAGCGCACACGTGTTGGAGGAAGGATGTTTCCACTTAATACTTTGAAGCAGTGCTTGCTAAACCGTTTCTTGCCAGGGAACACTTTTCAGGTACGAGAAAATATGCGAAACATCCACGCAGACATTCAAACATTTCACGTGAGAACCTTTTCTTTTAGACCCAACTCTATGTATTTTTGGTATGGTAATGCATGGTCGAGTCACATTATTGTGACCACCAGCCAAAATCCAGAGTAACCGCCGTGTGCAGTGCGGACAGCAGCTAGACGGGCTCGGATCGACTCAGTAAGGTGCTGGAAGGTGTTCACAGGTATGTGGAGCCATGCTGACTGCAGCGCATCTGACAGCTGCTGTAGGGTGCGTGGTGAAGGATCCATAGACGAACAATAAAATCGAGGTGGTCCCACAGATGATCAATTGGGTTTAAATCTGTGGATTTAGGGGGACAGGGAAGTACTTTGAACTTTTCATCGTGCTCTTCCAACCACTCTTTAACTGTGTTACACGTCGCATTGTCGTTCTGAAAGATCCCATCCACCCCACGGAAGACAACCAGCATATATGGGTGTACGTGGTCTGCAAGGATGAATTCATAACGAATTCGGTCCATAGTGCATTCCACAGGTATGAGTAACCCAGGGAATGCCAAGAAAACATTCCCCAGACCATAACGCTGCCCCTAACAGCTTGTGTTCTTCCAGCAGTGGATGAAGAGAGTTTGTTCTCCGATGCTTATCGCCTTATAAGCCAACTTCCATCGGTTTGATGAAGTAGAAAACGTGAGTCATCGCAGAAGGCAATCCTTTGCCAATCAGCGGAGGCCCAATTCCGATACTGCCGTACAAATGTAAGCCTTTCCTGCCGATGAACCTTTGTTAGCATAAGTGCAGTGATCATCCGTCTGCATTGCAGCTCCATACGCAGCAGGGTTCGCTGAACTGTCGTTTCAGACACACTTCCGGTAGCCCTCTGGTTCATTCGGCCAGTCAGATGCTCCACTATAGGGTGTCAATCGGCCCTCACGCACCTTCGAAGCCGACGTTGACTTTTCAAATCAATGGCACCTGGTGCTGCGCAGTTTCCACTTTGCTTATTCGCAATGGCGCCGTTTCTCCATCACGATACACTTTAACCACAGCAGCACGCGAACAGTTCACAAACTGCGCTGTTTCAGAAATACTGCCACCCTTGGCTCAAAAGCTGATAATCATCCCTTTTTGCAAATCTGATAAATCGCTCCTTTTTTCCATGGCAGTAGCGAGTGATATGTTCTCAGAACGCCTACAACATACCTTATATAATTTTCAAGCCAGCTCACGACACATGCCTTCTTTCATTGGCTACGCGCTGTTGACGTCAAACGTAGGAGGTGGTCACTATAATGTGACTCGACTGTGTAGTAGGAACAAAATCCACAGCTTGGGCTTTTACAAAACAAAACAAAAATACAAGTACAATAGATTCCAATTAATTCGGACACATCGGGCCCAGGACACTTTAGCCAAATTAAGTGGCTTCTCCAATTATGCGAATCTTTATCCCGAAGAGCTAATTTAGGATGTTCTTCAAGAATTGTCCCAAATAAACGACTGCTCCGATTATCCGACGGCCAAAAATAACCGGAATCTACTGTATAAAATAATCTCAAATGTATAATTCCAACAAAAGTCCTTCAAAGTAGTGGAAAGTCAAATACAAGAGTAAAAATTAAAAAAAAAGTTATATAAAAAGAACTGATTTTACGTATACATTAACATAAAAAATGAAATTAATATGATTGACGTTTCTGCTTTTGCTATATCACAAATTTTCTTAATGTTTGGAATAATAATGAAAAGTTGAATCTTAATTGCAACATCAAATCTATTCCTACATTTCGCTTTGGTTGCAGTGTAATACGGAAATCCTGCTTGAAGGAGCGCTGGAACTGCGACCTTAGCCACATTAGGACACTCCTCTATTTCGCTGACACCCTGGCACGTACGTCAAAGTAAAAAGCGTACATTAAGTAAAAAATCTGAATAAATGGACTGTTGCTTATTCGCTGTCTCACTCAATGTATCACTTAAGGGAGTTTTTTGTTAACGAATTAGGAATTTGACAACATTCGTGCTCTCTGCGGCCACAGCGCCAGCAACTTCTCCTGAGCTTTAAACCCGCAAGGAAGGTTTAGGCGCAACTACCTACGTCCCATGGTAATTTTGTGCTGCGTATCAGGAATTAAGTTATATTAGATTGAACCTAGATGTTCGTATACGGCAGATGTTGGACGAGGGAGAGAAGTTAGAGTGACAGATTGAAAGTGCGAGTCAGTATGGCTCGGGAGTGTCAGGCGGGGGACGGGAGGTGGGGGTAAGGGACACAAGACCTCGTCCTCGTTTGTAATGTGGGTTCAAATCCGCCGGGGTCGACAGCTTCACGTGCTCATCCAGCACAGAGAGAGTATTCAATGTTTTAGAGCAACCCAGACTACCTGGTATCGATCCCGTGACCATCTAGTCAAAAAGCGGTTGCTCTAATCACAAGGCCATTCGCTGCACATATACATGCTCAGAGGTGTGAAAGGCTTTATGTTCAATACGAGATCAATCAATATTCGGAAACTTTTTTATAATAAATTGTGATCTATTGAAAGGAGTTGCGAAGTAGGTTTCCAATGCGCTAACTTTTAATTCAAAAACAATAAGGACCGTTGTTTTAACTACATTTCTTTCACGGAACTCCTACGTTGAAATACCATTAATATCTGGGCAATTGTATGAGTAAAAATGATCTTCATTTACAGAATATTTAGTATTGTGTGCTGAAACCTATGGTTCTTATAACGGCATCTAGTTTTTTGTTATTGTTTTTCTATTTGTTAGTTTAAAGAACACCGTGAGCGACCTAATGCACAATATGCAGTCGTCCATGCCTAATTTAGCTCCACCGGTTTCAGGGAAGGTAGAGAGCCAGTCCCGTAAAACAAAAACAACATCGATGCCTCACCGGGATTCGAAGCCACACTTATCTTGGACGAAAGGTCAGAAGCCAGCTGTCAGACCACCTCTCCACGGGGTCTAAGCCTCTAGTCTTCGCGGAATACTCCACAGCCTCTATTTTTCTCGGAATAATCTCTATCAAGGTTATGTAAATGTCCTCCGATATTCGGCAACCAGTCCAGCTTTGTTTCTTGGACGATTTTATCTTCCACACACTCAGCGATCCAATTCGTCCCAGAAAGTCTCTATAAGATTCACGTGAAGACTCTGAGCAGGCCAATTCAACTTATCGATCCCCATATCTCCAAACCAATCTGTAACAACGCGTACAGAATGATATGAGCGTCGTCTTGGTGACAGAGGCATAATTTTTCCACAAAGTGCTGCCACAGCGTTGGCAATGCATAATTGAGCTTAGAATTCATGGAATTGTTCAAAACGATTAATAGGCCTAGCGGAGCCACGAAACTAGCTCCATACGCTTACGCTCCCTCCATCAAACTTTACTATCGGAACGATGAAGCTGATGATCGTGATAACCCATTTCGTGCAATATCCTATGCAGTATACTGGTGCTTATGATCGTGGTAACACGTTTCGTGCAGTATCCTACGCAGTGCACTGGTTCTGAAAATCGCAGTAACCCATTTCGTGCAGTATACTACGCAGTGTACTCGGGGCTGATGGTCGTGGTAATCTAACTCGGGTAGTATCCTAGTTAGTGTACTGGAGCTGACGATCGTTGTGATTCATTGTGCGCAGTATCTTACGAACTGTAAAGGTACTGACGCTCGTCGCAACCCATTTCGTGCAGTAACCTACGTAGTGTGCTGGTGTTGACGATCATGGTAACCCATTTCGTACAGTTTCCTAGGCAGTGTACTGGTACTGACATCCATCCCAACACTGTCGCATAGGGCTCGCGGGATTTTGAACAATGTTGATTCGTGTTCTAAGCTGAAAGTCCTTCGTAGAACTCTCCTGTCACTTTCTGTTATCTTCGAAGATTTACCGGGTCGTTTCTCTGAAGATTCAGACCCAGTTACTTTCATTTGTATATCCCATCACTAATTTCCAAGGGAAGTTACGTACGGAGTGATTGCTTATGCGGCATGGTATTTATTATCAATCGCACTGGAAATTAGTTAACTCTGTTGATCGTGGGTTCTTACATTCGCAGCCATGTCTCATCGTAGTCTGCAAGCATATTTATAATTGTTCTATAGTGTTTTTATGGCACCTGTTATGGGGAAGATTTTGAGTCACGTCACCAAATGTTATATAGAATATTTGGGTATTAAAAAAGAGATGATTTATGCTCATGTTGCAATTTCATATGTAAATTACAGAAAATAAGAATTTTGGGAGATGGGTGGATGCATTTCGAAACAAAAACTGAAATTTTGATTAAGGCCATGAAACGTTAATAGGAAAATAAAATGCACCACTGAATTTGGACACTCCCAAAAGTTACTATTGTATTGTTTGCGTTGTTTGCGTTTGATGAGTAGATACACCTGAAAGTGTAAGAAAAGGTAACTATTGTTTGCATGTGTACCTAATTTGTAAACAATAAAATTTAATGGTATACAATGTACACGTGTAATAACTTTTGGAGGCGGTGAAGTCAAATATAATGGTTAGGACAAAAACATTGACTTTCAAACACAATTTCGTAACCCAGATTTTGTTCCTCACCTCCGTCACTGCTGAGGGGGATACATTTGAACCATGTGATGAAAATTCAAACTGAGACACCTGATACTTCACTGCACTAAGGTTTGGGTTTTTGAAAGGCCACATGGCCTATATTTATTTGAAAAACTTAACAAGTTAATTTCTTTTGGACAGAAACTTTTAACCTGGCCACTGGGCCCAATAAAAATAAACGGCTGACAGCTTAGTTGCTTTGAATGAAATAATAGCACCAGTCACAGTACAAAGAAAAAATAAACACCAGAATTTCAAGGAATTTCACAACACAAACACCCGATTTAACTTGGTATGTAAATTAAGTAGGTGAAAGGTAAATCTCTCTCACTCTCTCTCTCGTAGTAAAAAAAAATTATAAGCATATGTGCACACTATGTTGCACTAACTAACTCCTTCGAACCAACCTTCTCAGACCAGTCTTCTGAATCCACTTTTAATTTTAAACTACCATAACAACTGAGCCAACATTTTACGTATAATGGAAAATTACTTTATTACAAGATTCTACACTTCCAGGAAAATTTGCCTCAAAATCAAATAACCTAACAATCTAGCATTAACTGATACTGAACCAATTCTATACACCATACCAAACCTAATACACTAGATACCTTATTCAATTTACTCAAAAGTTATCATTAAATTGCTACACTGCCACAAGAATCTCAATTCACACTATCATCATGAAAATCCATCTTTCCAAAATTCCATGCTATAAGTTTTCCAATCTCCTTGCACCCATGTAGCAACCAACTCGGGCATAAAGCCAAACAAACATCTCAACCAATGAGTCCCACTTCTCTAGAAAAAACACGATTTCTCTGGGAGAACAATAAAGTTCGAGTCTGAAGGCGAGAATGGGTCGTGAATCCATTTCCAGCCTGTACAGTGTAGTGGAGCAAGGTGCGAACTAACCCTGTACTGTTTCTTCACTCTGATTTTGGGACAACTCACACCCACTTCTTGGTAGCAACCACCTCCTATGGGCCAACGAGCTTACTTGGGCAGAAAACAAATCCCCCAATTTGTTTCATGCACCCTTTCAGACCCGAGGCACGTCCACATAGGGAAAAGTCTCCCGCAAGAGTTCACTTGCCCTCAAAATATCTGATTCCCTATTTTGCAGAAAGCTCACTCAACATCCTTATTTCCAGAAAATTCACTAAATCACCTTTTTTCCCCAGAAAATCACTTCATATCTTTATTTTCCAGAAACTCACTTCATATCTTTATTTTCCCAGCAACACACTGTACTACTCATTTCCCAGAAAACTCAATAACACCATACTAGACACACTATACCAAACCTTACTTTATTTCCAGAAAACTCTATAAATCACCATATTTCAAAATCATCTATTTCTGGAAAAATCATCACTTCTTGAAGAAACGCAACAGCTATTCGGGTTCGCTCAGTTACACTATACATATGCCCCTTTATTCTGTCCGTATGCCCATTTCTATATTCTTTCCCTTATAAAAATCTGTTTTTCTAATCCACGGGCTGAAACTAGAAATTAGCCCTCACTACTACAAAAATTTTAAAGAGTAATTCTGCACTTAAATTTACCAAAACTCCAAACCATAATAATAACCATCCTTCAAGAAAAATTCCCAACTACATGACTACATGGCACCTACACTAAGCTCATAAATACAAATTCTATTTCACAAATACAAAAATCACTGAGCACAAAAAGAGTTAAATTTCACTTAATGGAGATACTGGTCTGAGAGGTTGTTCGTTCCAAAATATCTTAATACAATTATGATATCATCTATCACTACATGACCCAGAAAGTTATACACTTCCTTTCTTTGTTTCGTTGATTTTTTTTTCTATTACCTGCCCCCAGAAAATAACATGAAATTTATTTAAACAGCGTAACACTAAACCATGTGGTTTCATTCCTTAAGCACGCCCGAACACTAAAATACAAAAAAAAAAAAAAAAAAAAAAACATTAATGAAAGCATTTACAACTCCCTTTTTTTCTTCTTTCCCTTGCTATATATATATATATATTTCTGACAGCCCCCATTTCAAAGCCCCCTGGCTACACTAATTTAAAGAAACCACAACATAACATTTAAAAACAAATGCAAAGAAAAAAATACCTTTAGGACTGGGGCAGCAACAACAATACTTGACAAGCACACTAACAGCCGATGAAAAAAAATTCACAGCCTAATAATAGATAAAGAAAAAAAGAAAAAAAAACCCTCTCCCTGAGAGAACACCACTATCCCGGTTGATTTTCACTTCACCTCCAAGGGTTTCTTTTTCTCTTTCCCTTTTTTTCTGTCACAGCGTGTTTGGCCAACGAAACAGGAAACCGGCATTTTGGAACCCTGCTGGTGTGGGCCCAGCTCGACGATTCAGCAGTCGAAGGCGATGTCATTCACAAGGCAGTCCATGATAGCCATGGCCTTCTCCCCGAAGCCTGGGCGCAGCCCAGCTTTAAAATATGGAGGCAGCAACAACAAGAGGTGGACTTTTAGTCCTCAATAGGCACGTTGGGCTTGGAAGTAGGAAATCGGGTCTGATACTTCTCCGCCATCTACACCCAACACTGCAGTCGACCGCTACTTGATAATTTGGATGCATCAGTGGTCATTTCATCTCCGGCAATGAGATCCTTGAAAATAATCATTTTAGCTGACCGATTTTAAAGTCACTTCAGAATACGGGCACACAGCTAGCTGCCAGTCATTCCTACTGCCGAAGAATTTTTTTTTCACACAGGGCCAACAGACCCCAGTGCATCTCATTCTGAATGTCCCACTCCCCGCCAAAAGGCGAGGAGAAAGGTTCGTCTTCCACTTTCCCTGCCAGCCAGCAAGAGCAAGGACAAGAGAGAGAGTGCCAATTTTCACACCGTTCTCAAAAACCCAAGCTGGGGTGTCCGAAACCACTGACTCCTCATTGGTTGAAATTCTGCATAGTAACAGCGGTCAGGCACTCCCAACGGACTCTCTCCAACGCCTGGAGAGTGACCCCTGACCTCTTTACTTAGGGACCCAAGCAATCTCCCACATGCTGCTGTGACCTTGTTTCCCGAAATAGAACATTGCTGGCCCCAAGAGAGCATTTCTGCAACACTTTTTTTTTTTTTTTTTGGCGTCTTTTAAAACTCTCGAGAAGGGAAGAAAATAAAAATGGCGTGCTCAACTTTTTGTACCAACCAAGAGAACAATTTCCTTTTCTTCATTCCGTGGTGAAAAAGAAAATAATGGAATTAAATTTTGTCTACCGAATAAGAGTGTGATAAACTTTGCTCTCCTATTCTTCTTACTCCGAGAAAGAAGTTAATTATTTACAAAAATAATAATAATTCATTACTACTTTCCCCCTTTTTTTTCACATTAAATTTTGTCTGCGTACCCGGGGTACGAGAAATGACAGAACTGGCCAAATTCTGACAATCCCTGCTTCCAGATGAATTTCTTAACGTGTTCTGGCTCGAACCTGTCATTCCTCCAGTAAATTCCAAAAAATTGATCAGGTTTCTCTGAGATTCACACGCAATGAAAATTCGAGACAGAACACACCGAATTCCTATCAATAGAATTCACTATCGGATATTAATGGTCGGACAATGTGTATTTATCATCTTCCTTATCTATAGGGTTATCCTATGCAAAAAGTTTTTTGAATCCATATAGGGGAAGACTAAGTGAGGGAACACTAAGTGACATTATAAGTACATCATTTCGGACATAATTTCATAGATCAGAGTTTATTTTAAAAACTTTTACCATCCACATTTAAAATACGTACCTAAGTAGGGTTGCTCCTTCTGTAAAAAGCAACGGAATTTTCTATTTTAAACTTCGTGTGAATGTGTAATGAAAAAATCTCAAAGTAACACTCACGCCTTTCGGAACACGCAACCCATTTAGGGTTATTTTTAAAGGATAAGCGATGCTCTCAAAACGAAAAAAGCCACACCGTATATTATGGAAATTTAAGTCCCAAGCTGCTTTTGTGTAACAGATATTAATTTAGCCTCCGTGAAATTTACAAAATTTTAAGAAACACAGCTAAATTAACCATTGAAAAACGCCTTTTTTTATTTATGAAGAACCCGTATGCCTAGTATCGTTTCTTCGAAAGCGAGCATCTTGGCAAAACTAGAAATAACCCGCGAGGTTACATGCGTTTGATAAAGGAACCAAGAGTATATATGAATGGCATAAAGCTTTAGCTCTGGAGCATGAGTCTGAAACATAAAAACAGAATAAAAGGTAGAAGTAACGTGTCTTACATATTACGCTCAAAGTAAATGCTACGTATAATAAACCCGTAAAATATATTTTTTCTTTTGCTAACGCTAAGAGATTGACTAACCAAAACACCCAGTACACTCATTTTCAATTGAAGAAGGAAAACATAATCGTTACATAAAACCAGAGACATGCTGTAAATCTCACTAAGGAATCGCAAACTCTGCGCCGAGACAGATACAACAAACAAGGCTATAAACAGAGGCGACAGAAAGTCTTATGGTTTTGTTTTTTTCTATGTAAAGGAGATTTAGTTGCGGAAAGAGCAGAGTTTCTCTCTACTCAATTGCCCTAATGAGCAAAGATTGTGTTATTTTGTTTATGAGTATGTCGGAGAGGCATACGAGTGCCATACGTATGCGCACTCTCTCTGAGTGATCACTTCATTAGGGACACTTTTTTCATGGAAAGACACGCTTACACATACCTAGGAGCTCGAACTTCCGAAATTAGATTTGGCAAAGAGAAATTAGTTGCAAAACATAAAGCTGAATAGAATGTGCCTGAGGCAGAAAATAAAAATTAAAAACAGCTCTTTATTACATTTAACGCTCAACACTAAATTTCGTCGAGTGCTCCTAAAAACGTATGTTCTCGTCTCGACAAATAAACACTCATGAGCCAGATTATGACCGCCTACCTAAGAGATTGTTGGGCCGCATTTCCCAGCGATAACCGTTTGCATCCCGCGTGGCATCGACTCCACTAGACTGTTGTTCTGCTCTAGTACAGTGAAGTCGTTCCTACCTGCATTACACTGAAGTGCCAAAAGTCATGGGACACGTACCTAGTATCGTGTAGGACTTCCTATAGCCGGGCGAAGTGCATAAATTCGACATGGCATCGATTCCACGAGTGGCCTGAAGCCTACTGGAGAGATGTTGAGCTATGCCGTCTGCTTATCCGCCCACAATTCCCTGGTAATTGTAGGTGCTGGATCTTGGGTGCGAATGGATCTTTCCACCACGTCTCATAAGTGCTCTATTGGGTCTGTTGGATCTGTTGATTTTAATCCACATATTGTAAACCTCCTTACCAACATATGTTCTTGTCATAAAATACAATTTGGAATACGATCATGCAATCTATATACCATTATCCGCAATGATCGTGACAAAATTGACAAAGGGAAAAAATGGGGTGTGTATGTTATTCCTATGCTCGACACTATCTCTGGTGAACTAAACAATCATTATGTGGGTTCTACCAAAAGAAATTTGGATTTGAGATTAAATGAACACAGATATGATCTAAAAATGAATCACCAAAGCACCTCTTTTGCAAGAACCATAAGTGCTGGAAATTCCATCCCAGACTGGGACAACGCTAAAATCATAAACACACCTAACTCTGTTTATTCCTTGTTATTTGCAGAAAGCCTCTATATTTCGGCTTATAATACACGTTGCTGTAATGACTATTATCCTTATGTTGTACCTGAACCTTGGAGCAATCTTGTTGGGAAGGACAGCACAATAGCAATTGCTTCTGTTAAGTGATCATTGGCTAACTATGCCTTTTTTGATTGTCTTGTTATCTGGTATATCATGTGACATTGACATTACCTTTCCCATGATGCATCTACTCCACGTACTTAAGACCAGCATGTAGCCACATGGTGAAATTACATCTGATGAAGGTGTCAATGTGACACCGAAAGTGCTCATGTGTTTTTAAACTGTATATAGATTTCATTTTTTAGCTGAATAAATATCATCGTGCAACAAGACGGATTTCTTTTAATACTAGTATTCGTGCACGAATTATAGTGTCTACCGCTCTATTGGGTTCATTTCGGGCGACCGTGGTGGCCACACCATCGTCGGAACTGTACAGAATGCTCCTCGAACCCATTCTGGATAACTTGGGCCTGATGAAACGGTGCATTGTCCCCCTGGAAAATCATATCGTTGTTAGGATACATGAAGTCCATGAAGGGCTGCAAATGGTCTTCCGGTAAACCAACAAAGCTAGTAATGGTTAATGACGTAATGAACGAGTACCAGAAGACCCAAACCGTGCCACGTAAAGGTACACGACACATGTATGGAACCACAACCAGCTTGCACAGTGCCTTGTTGACAGCTTGGGTCCATGGCCTCGTGTGGTCTGCGCAACACCTAAATCCTACTATTAGCTCGTAACAACTAGTAGCGTGATTCATCGGACCATGTCACATGTGACCAGTCTTCCAGGGTCCAATTACCGTGTTCTCGAGCCCAGGTGAGGCGCTGTTTCCGATATCATGGTGTTAACAAAGGCACTCTAATGGGTCTTCTAATCCCATACCCCATAGACGCTAAATTACGCTGCAATGACCTGATAGATATGTCTCTGGTACCTCTTGCATTGAATGTGGATGTTATTTCAATCAGGGTCTTTTGTCTGTTAGCATAGACCATCATTGTCAGATGCCGCTGACCACAGTCATTCAGCAACCATGGTCGGTCATTGCGCTGTCCACGGTGGGCGGTAATGATTTCCATGAGGTATTCTCGGTACACGCGCGACACCGTGCATCGAGGAATGTTGAATGTTCGCACAACTTCGGAAATCGTATGTCCCATCCGTCTGGCTCCCACCAACATGTCTCATTCAAGTTCCGATAACTCACGTCGGATTGCCATAATGCTACTACCGGTCGTTCAATCTGACTCACGAGATTGCACCTCGCAATTAATAAACATCATGACATGCGTCGAAGCCTTTGTACGACAGCAGCGACAGTTAAAAATTTGCATACTGCTATCCCATGACTTTTGGCACTTCAGTGTATGTACCAAATGGTCAGTATGTCGTCCCGAAGCGAGCCATCGTCGTTAATAGGCGAATCTGAGGTTTACTGTATAACATAGATGTTCGGTGGGATTCAAATTGGGAGAATTTGGCGGCTAGGGGAGCACACAAAATATTGGACTCGAACTTCGTGACACTCCTGCGTAATGTGGACCGTGTGACACTGGGCCTTGTCATTCTAAAAGAGTCCAGAACCATCCGGCTATACGTCATCATACACTGGTGTGCAAAAATTAAGGACGATGAGGAGAAATTAGCATAACCGCGGAACGAGCAGGCAGAACGGACCGAAAGACCCCTCAGGAGATAGACTAGGGTCCGGTACGGTAGGGCATGCGCATATATGTAGCATGACGTAGGGGGGGGGTGTCGGAAGGGTATAAAGCACACGGGTGGTGTACGCTCAGCAATTCGGTGAAAGCTATTGCACGGTGTACATCGGTTTGAACGACGTCGAGTTGCTGCCACCGTGTGATACGACCAACAGGCAATGCAGTAGACGACATCTGGATGACTTTAACCGAGGTCGCGTCATTGGAAAGTTGGAAGAAGGTCGAAGTGTAACTAGTGTGGCCGAGGAGTTTGGGATCGCTCACTGCATCGTTTCACGAGTTTGGAGAGTATTTCAAATGACAGGAACAGCTGTCCGAGAGTTTAGCAGTGGTCTTCCACGAGCAACCACGGTGGCGGACGACCGGTATATTGTCCTACAGGCGAGAAGAGACAGAAGGCAGACAGCGGGAGAAATCGCAAGGCACATGTAACAGACAACTGGACGTCCGTTGTTGCGTTTTACCGTGGCCAGGAGGCTGCACAAAGGTGGTCATTTGCACGACGACCAGTACGGTGTGTGTCATTAGCGCCAGCTCATCGGAGACGGCGGTTTCTGTGGTGCCAGGAACACAAGAACTTGACACATCGGCAATGGGGTCGAGTTCTCTTTACGGATGAAAGCCGATCTAGTCTGACGAGCGATTCTGGACGTATACACATCTGGAGAGAGCAGGGAACACGCAATCACACCTCCAACATCATAGAAAGGGACCGGTTTGGAGGTGGTGGAGTTCTCGTTTGGGGCAGTATCATGCTTGGTAGCCGTACTGACCTCCACATCTTCCAAGGAGGTTCGGTCACTGGTGTCCTCTATTGTACCGAGGTTCTCCTGCTTCACGTGCGTCTGTTTAGAGGTTCTGTGGGTTCTGAGTTCCTCTTCATGGACGACAACGCTACACCTCATCGTACAGTGACTGCCGCAGAGTTGTTGGAGAGTGAAGATATTCAACGCATGGATTGGCCCGCATGGTCGTCGGACCTAAATCGAATCGAACACGTGTGCGATCTTCTCGGGAGGCGCTTGGCAGCACGTCACTAGCCGCCAGCAACGATTCCGCAGTTGCGATTGGCGCTACAAGAGGAATGGGCCACGATGCCTCAACGCTCCTTGACAACTTCGTTCTCAGCATGGACAGACGTTGTAATCCTGCAACGCAGTCAGGGGCGATCATATCCCTTACTAAAGACTGGATTTTTCTCTGCAGCCGCCTGTCACATGGACGTTTCTGTCTTTTGCCCAGTTGTGCTCGAAGCTACCTTTTCAATAAAGGGCCTTTGTATCCTTTGGATTCCTTGTTTGGACGGTTTTGCTCACTTGTCCCATATTCTTACATCTTGGTGATCTTATGGTATGATTTGAGGCGATGTGGAACACTTCTGCACGACATTACATTCGAAAACCGTCTCGTCCTTAATATTTTCACGTCAGTGTATAACGGAACACACGCTTCAAAGCAGTGATTAGGTAGGTGTGTGTGCTCAACAGGAATCTTGGGTTCCTTGCGATGACCCCTTATTACCTATTGCAACAGTTGCGAACAGAAATACATTCTAACACTATCGAATGCCAGAACTGTGAACCATAAATAACGATCGAGTGCATGCAATATGTTCCACAAGATGAATGATTTCAGATGTTGAAAGATTTTTTTAATCGGATTTTTAGGGGCGGAGATGTCAAAAAAAAAAGAAAAAAAAAAAAACACGTCAAACACTTGCACCCCATATCGAGAAAACTGTGTACTATTTGGCCCTGAAAATGCGCATAAGATGTTTTCGTATCTGACCGAAAACGTATTTTTATGAATCGGGTTTTTAGACGTGTAAATATTGCTGCAAATAAGCTGTAAACGGCAAAGAGTGACTTATGCCGTCTGGTGGCAACCTTATGTGTTAAGAAAATTTGAAATTTTATGCAAAGCATTCCTCACGAGCTTGGGCGTGCTGACAGCTCCCGCAATCCCCGCAGTGCATGGGGGGGGGGGTAGTGGGCTCGCGGCTAAGAGGGCTTCTAACCTCAATTTTTTTTTGTTGTTGTTGGAGGTTTAACGACCACCGTGAGCAACTCAATGGGCTATAAGCAGTCGCCCGTCCCTAATTTAGGGTCACTGGTTCCAGGGAAGGGAGAGAGCCAGTGCCGTAAGACAAACACAACATCCATGCCTCACCGGGATTCGAACCCGGACCCTGTTCGGACGAATGATCAGAGGCCATCGCTTAGACCACTGCGCCACCGGGGCGGCATTCTAACCTCAATAGATGGATCTTTTCACAAATGTTTTTGCGGAAACTTCATTTAAAACTAGTTAAAGAAATATCCAGGAATTTTTTGACCGCTGCTTTGAGTGAAGTGTTAAAAAGGAAATAATTTTTTTTTTCGGTAAATAAGTAAAATCTTAAGAAAATGATTTTCGCCTTAATTAATGAAACTGTGTGACCGACAATCAGCTATTCCATAGGACCTCAGGCCCATTTTCACAGCCATAGCAATAGTTTCTATACGTGTATATTAACAAGAGAATGTGATTAAAATATCAGTTCAATAAATTAAATTTTTATATGAATGCGGATAAGGCGTTATGTATTACACTTGCTTGCATAATGAGCTAAAAGGTGCTCAGAGTATAATGAGCTAAAAGGTTGTCAGAGTATAATGAGCTAAAAAGGTTATTGCTCTCTGCGGAAACGAAACGTGTCATTTTTTTAAAATAAGAGTGTCAAAAGAAAAAATTTCTATCATGTACAAAACATTGTAACACGTTACAAGTATATTTTCGATACTTGTTAAATGTAATATTCATACTTTTTTTATATTCCAAAAATAATTTTACCCTTTTTGTCCCACAATTCTTAATTGTTACTCTTTTTGTTTGCTTACTTATGTTCTGTATTTTCGTATAAATCGGGAAAGATCATTAAATACTGTTACATAGTGTGATCAAAATGTTCCGAGAGTAGGTACGCAGCGCGACAAAAGACGGCAGTATGCGGATGAGCGAGCAGCGGTCGAGGGCGGTGACCTTCATGAGTCATTGTTTCGAGTGGCGTCGTTCTGTGAACATCGGGAGCTGTGCTACACGATATTTGGTGACCACGTGCAGAACACAGCTGCGGTTTCGGTATGAACCGCAAACTAGAGCAGCGAGCGAACATCAAATTCTTCGTCAAACTCGGCAATTCGGGAACGAAGGCGAATGAAATGTTGCGGCAGGCTTATGGCAATGAAGCAATGAGTCGTACGAGGTGTTTTGAGTGGCACTCGCGCTTCAAGAGCGTTGTTCATAATGTGTTATTTGATCAACACTGGCTCTCTGTGTACATTGGTCATTTAGCATACGGTAAAAACTATGTTTGATATGCACTTCTACATGTGTCTTAATGTAAACCTCCAATCAAAAAAAGAAAAACCCCCATTCAGAAAATGATGTAGGTCGGAAATCACAATAACCACAGATAAACCAATGAAGGAAGAAATATACATGGGAAATCAATACAATATTCAAAGCAAACAGAATATAAATTCTGAACTTTTTTGTAACCCTTATTGGTCTTCCATGTAAGACCTCTCAGAAAACTGAAAATTTCATCACTCCGGAGAGGGAATCGAACCCGTCATCTATGGATTTCCGTTCGAGTGTGCTAGTCGTTACACCACCCAGTACAGTGAAGTTCCAAGCAACTGAGACTAAGCAAACTTAGCTTAGGAATCTGAACAGCCTCAGATTTTCGCTAGTGAAACGATTAACATACTCGAATGGAAATCGGGAGATGTGGGTTCGATTCCAGCTCCAGGCGATGAAATTTTCAAGTTTTCTAAGAAGTGTTACATGGTGTTACAAGCAAATTCGAAATTTATATTCTGTTTGATTTTAATATTCTATCGATTTCCCATGTATTATGAGGAATATTTCTTCCTTCATTGAGCAAAAATATGGAATTTGAATTTCAGATCATCTGCATTTACGCCCTGTAACGTTAAAGTTGTGCATCGGAAAAAAGACCTGACAGAGCAAGAATCATCGTTCCCACATTTTGGGATTCTCATTGTAAAAATATATTTTATAAATCAGAATAATAGTTAGAGAGATTTGGTGTCTCCAGACGGACGGATAGGCAGACGGGCGGACAAAGTGATACTATGAGCCGTTAGTTTTTGTTTATACTTTACAAAACGAACGACGTACTAAAAATTAATATATAAAAACTAGTTATACCAAGAGACGTTAAGCTAGTAAAACACCCCCTTTTACGCACTGGGGATTTAGTTCCGTCGATTTTGCAGGTAGGCTGTATTGCAATACCTGGAAAAGATGTTGCAGCTTTTCTAGAACGGAGAGCATTCAGCTAACATCCGAGTATTATCGAAAAACCTGGCATTAACCCATGCAAAAAATCATCGATGTCCGGGTTTGTAGAGTGAGTTTAAAGAAAAACATTACCGGTGCTGAGGATTTCCGGATGCGGTATCTTTTATACGTAATCAGCTTTCACGTTCGAGCACTCCGAAATATGAAGTTCCTGAAGATGAAGAAAGAAAGGAACTTACAGTTGAGGTAAGTTTCTTTTTTCTTCTGATCAAACAAGATCTTGGGTGTATTGGATTTTTTGGATTGCTACTCAGTATATTGATTTAGCCTCAAGGTTTAAAGAACTCCTTCAGTACCTGGTAAGGTCTGAACTAACCAAATGATATAGAGATTGTGAATGCGTTGAAAAACCATTGTCGCAGAAACAATCTTGATTCGAAATAAGAACCAGAAATATTTTGTCATTAGTTAAAAATGATAGAGCTCCCACCAAATTTGAAAGTAAATATGGTGTTTATCACATTCCCCTAAAATCGGTGAACGCCAAAGTATATATAGGATCTACCTTACGCTCTATAAAAACAAGACTATCGGAACACAAATATAGTATAAAAACAGGGTCCCAATCTAAAGCACTTTCTCGGCTCACCAACCAAGGTACTCACTTCCATGTGTGGACTGCGACTGCTATACTGGCCATTTCTTATTCAAGATTCAACGCCTTGTTTGCTGAGAACCTATTTATTCATAAGTTCGCTACCCCATGCTGCAACGATGATACACCGTATCATATCTCACAATCCTGGAAGCAAGTGCTTAATGTGAATTCAAATGCGTAACCATTTTGTGAACTTATTCTCACTATGTTATTACATACAACGACCTGATGCACATGTGATCTACGCGTTACAAGACGTCACAGAAAGACTCTACCTTTGATATATAACCACCAGTTTTTTTATTCGAAATTATTTTCATTTGGTGCAAGAGTCACAAAATTTTGCTTAATGCCGTCATGGCTGTTCATGAACATGTTTCCTGGCGCACGGACAAGTGAGTCAAAGTTCATGCTACTGACGAGTCGAGGTTCAATCCACAAACGGGATTTGGCTGTTCATGAACATTTTTCCTGGAGCACAGACGAGTGAGCCGAAGCTACAGACGAGTCGAGGTTCAATCCACAAAAGGAGTTTGGCTGTTCATGAATATTTTCCCTGGAGTACAGACAAGTGAGTCAAAGTTCATGCTACAGACGAGTCGAGGTTCAATCCACAAACGGATTTTGGCTGTTCATGAATATTTTCCCTGGAGCACAGACAAGTGAGTCAAAGTTCATGCTACAGACGAGTCGAGGTTCAATCCACAAACGGAATTTGGCTGTTCATGAACATTTTCCCTGGAGCACAGACGAGTGAGCCGAAGCTACAGACGAGTCGAGGTTCAATCCACAAAAGGATTTTGGCTGTTCATGAATATTTTCCCTGGAGCACAGACAAGTGAGTCAAAGTTCATGCTACAGACGAGTCGAGGTTCAATCCACAAACGGAATTTGGCTGTTCATGAACATTTTCCCTGGAGCACAGACGAGTGAGCCGAAGCTACAGACGAGTCGAGGTTCAATCCACAAAAGGATTTTGGCTGTTCATGAACATTTTCCCTGAAGCCCAGACGAGTGAACCAAAGTTCATTTTATTGACAAGTCGAGGTTCAGTCTACAAACGGCTTTTCGCCAGAATTTCATCTGGTGGGAACAGCGAACCCGAAATCAGCCTGAAAACGTCCCGCGAACGAGACTCCTGGGGGATGGCATTATGTCCAGCCGCAGCACACCACTACACGTGCGCTCGGAAGACAATTATCTGCAGAGTGAGGACATCCGGCGTATGAACTGGACAGCCACTACAGAGCGTGCTTAGGGTGCTGCGGGATGACACGTAGCAGCTCAGCACCCACACCCCTTCCCACAACCGTTTTCGAGGTAAGCGCCACTCTCAACGAGGACTGGAATTATTTTGATCCTGGTGATCAACAGCCTGAGTTCATCAACAACCTGGTGATCAACAGCCTGAGTTCATCAACAACCTGGTGATCAACAACCTGAGTTCATCAACAACCTGGTGATCAACAGCCTGAGTTCATCAACAACCTGGTGATCAACAGCCTGAGTTCATCAACAACCTGGTGATCAACAGTCTGAATTCATCAACAACCTGGTGATCAACAGCCTGAGTTCATCAACAACCTGGTGATCAACAGCCTGAGTTCATCAACAACCTGAGTTCATCAACAACCTCGTGATCAACAGCCTGAGTTCATCAACAACCTGGTGATCAACATCCTGAGTTCATCAACAACCTGGTGATCAACATCCTGAGTTCATCAACAACCTGGTGATCAACAGCCTGAGTTCATCAACAACCTGGTGATCAACAGCCTGAGTTCATCAACAACCTGGTGATCAACAGCCTGAGTTCATCAAGAACCTGGTGATCAACAGCCTGAGTTCATCAACAACCTGGTGATCAACAGCCTGAGTTCATCAACAACCTGGTGATCAACAGCCTGAGTTCATAAACAACCTGGTGAACAACAGCCTGAGTTCATCAACAACCTGGTGATCAACAACCTGAGTTCATCAACAACCTGGTGATCAACAGCCTGAGTTCATCAACAACCTGAGTTCATCAACATCCTGGTGATCAACAGCCTGAGTTCATCAACAACCTGGTGATCAACAGCCTGAATTCATCAACAACCCGGTGACGAATCCATATAGTGGCTGTGTGAGTTGACTGTTAACACGAGGCGATAACATTCCCTATTATAACTTTTTCTTTTACATTTTTACATCTCACTTTGATAACATTTGTGGATGTAAATTTTCATCTCACTTTGATAACATTTGTGGATGATAACATTTGTGGATCTACGCAAATCGTGTACATATTTGTCTGCTATAAAATGTTTTTTTACCGATTTGGGAGAGCAACTTACTCCAGAGTGTGGGGGGAGGGGTGTCGTCGATTTCTGACACGGAAAATTTTGTATTTTCACATTGGTGCCCGAAAGTAAAAATGAATTTATTGGCCGTTGGGTTCTTCGAAAAATGTGTGGTGTTTGTTTCACACATTGTCTGGAATTAAATGAATAAATTCTTACATCGCTTCAAATAAAAAAGAAAATTAAGAGGGCGATGATGTGACGTACTACAGAGGTAAAGCACGTGTCAAGGCGACAAATATGCAGCAATGCACTCTGCCCGTGTAGTTTAGTTGGGAGAGCAACTTACTTAGGAGTGAGGGGACGCGGACATATACCAGTGTCAATAATATAACGCAAATGTTAAAAACCTATTTTCACACAGGTTTGAATGCTAACTAATAAGCATGTATCAATAAGGTAATTTAACTTGCTTAGTATTTCGACAAGTATAAGGTATAGTAACGACTTTTTTGCCTTTTCAGCCGATTAGATCCAGAGGGAAACTCACGAACATAGATCAAAGTGGTTAAAACAGGGAATGTTAACTCAGTTTTTTTAGAAGACATTTCCAGCAATACAATGTATATTTAAAATAAAATTATCTATTTCTTAAGTGTGCTATCTGACAGCCCTTTCTTTGCACTATGAACCTTCATCTAGATTTTCAAGATTACAGGACATTTCTTAAAATTGGGAGTAGTATTTTGTTCCACTTCTCTTCCACTGCTTTCCATAATCCAATCATTGTTTTAGGTCTGCATTTAGAAAAAGCTCTCCTTTTTAGCAATCCGAATGCAGAATAGTCCATTGATGACACATCAGGGGACTTTGAAAGAATACAAACAAAAGGTATAGACTTGATACCCGTCTCTTTTTTCATTCCTTTGTTTTCAAGAAAAAGCATGGTAGATTTGGATGCATGACTGGAAGCGTTATCCTAATGGAGTTCTATTCTTTGAAGCTGTGGACAACGTAATGGTGTTTCCTCTTTAAATATAGGAGCAAAAACATTATTTTGGTAAGATTTAGAATTGATTTTAACATTCTTTTCAACTTCTTAAACTTTAGGTACGAGAAACCAGAAATAATCATAAATACAGAACTTTACTGAAACTTTCTTTGGATTCGTGGAGCCAAGTTTGCAAGTCTCTTTTTGCTTTTTTGCGATAGTAAATCGACAGCTTTTTTTTTTTTTGCTACAGTCGTTTTGATAGACCCATCTTTCATCAATAGTCACAATAAATTTCCATCTGTCTCCGGCTAAGTGTTTTTCATAAGGAAGTCTACACCGTGTTCTGCGCTCAGCCACGTACTCAGGTAAAAGTCGATGAACATTTTTTTTTCCGATCCAAATCTGTGTTTTTTACCTCGTTTTTGTCGTAAGACCAAAAGAAGATATGTGAGTCATTAAAAAAAATATTTCCTGAAATATGGCTGCGGCAACAGTTAAGGTGCTTCCACCTTAAATCTCTGCCTTCTGTTTCCAATAGTAAAATTTCTTTACATATTTTCTTCGCAATCAATGTATTCCCAAGAATGAAAATTTGCACATCGCTAAAACTAACTTTAAGTTATAGCATGGGATACTTAATACTTGCTAAAACATAACCATAATTAAGCAATCCAACATTTGTTTGTCTACTGACGTCATCAATGTACAGGTGGCGCCATCTGTTAACAGGTCTGAACATTACTCAAACAAAAATGCTTGATTTTAAACATAATTATGGATCTGTTTTAGGAAGTATTAATTATTCCACGCTATAACTTAAAGTTAGCTTTATCGATGTACAAATTTTTATCCTTGGGAATACATCAATTGCGATGAAAATATGTAAAGAAATTCTACCATTGGAAACACAGGGCAGAGATTATAGGTGGAACCACCTTAAGTACTGTATTTCGACTGTTTAGTTTTTCAAAAACAATGTTTATTATCATCATCATTATCGTCATTATTAATATTATAAAACAAAAGATGAAAGAGACTCCACCACTTCCTGAGGGTTTGCTTCTCTTCCTTCCGCTGCGGGTACGACGTGCCAAGTCTGGGAAGTGGTATTTCTTTCTCTCAGTTGTGCGGGAACTTCCTTACTATCCTACAAGTGTTCAGGATAGCTGCCTTCTGTAGTTCCATGTAGGTGTTAGGTTGAACGTCTAGTTTCTGTATAGAGCTGTTAATGGTCTCAGGTACAACTCCTGTGGCAATTGTTACTATGGGGACGGTAGTGACGTTTTCCGTATGCCACATTTCCATGAGTTCGTATCGTAGGTCGTTATACTTTGACAGCATCTCTCCATGCGCGTCTTTTGGATGTTGCACGTGTTGGGCATGGCTATGTCAATAAGGTATGTTGATTTCTTCTCCTTGTCGACCAAGACGATGTCGCGCCGATTATGGGGGATGGTGTTATCTGTTCTGACCGATCTGTCCCAGTACATCTTGTGGGTGTTGTTCTCTAGAAACGTTGTTGGCTCATACTTGTAGTAGCGGACAGGCTCAGTTGTAATGAAGTGGTTCTTCCTTGCCAATTTCTGATGGACAATCTTGGCGACTTGATTGGGCCTGTTCGTGTATTCTGTTTGTGTGAGGACTCTGCACCCTGCTGTGATATGTTGGATGGTCTCTGGCGCTTGATGGCATTGCCGAAATGTGTCGCTTTCCATTGACATGTCCTTCAAGATATGATTCCGGTAGTTCTGGTGTTTACAACTTGATCTTGTCAGGAACGCTTTGGTCTCGGGGATGAGTGATCCGTTTGTTAGCCATGCATTGGAGGCAGTCTTATTCACATGGTTCGATTGCAGATCATTGCAGTGCCTTCTGTGTTGGACTTTCTTGCCCCAAGCTTCTTCTTTTGCCTCCCGCGTTCCAATTTCGATGTTCTGAATAGATAAGTCTAGGGCTGTGTTATCATTGTTATTATTATAAGTTAGTGAGATTTAGACGACCGATGAAATGTGATATAGCTACGAAAGTCGATCAAGCTAAATATCTGACATCAAGATAGAAAAAAGCTGAATCGCAAGTGCGTTAGTGAGAGGAATTAGTAACTTTTGGTCTAGGGGATATCTACAAGTCACACCCCATTCCGTTACACATCTTTTTAAAGCTCTCGTCAATAGCAGATGACCCCTCTTCGGGAGATCAAAAGAAAGACAAATTTTGCTACAACGCATCGTTGTCATAGCATCAAAAATGCATTTTTGTAATGGCTTTTATCACATTTAACATGAGGTTCTCGTAATTTACGCATACTGCGAAGGTTTATGTAAAACGTGATGAAATGATTTTCGGTGATAGTTTTGTAGAATATATTGTTGAATAACAATGAAATTAACTATTGCTGCGTCACTTCACGGGGTTGCATTCAAAAATAAGATTTCGACAACGGCTTTGACTACTTCCGTTACCCATTTTCGTTACATCGAAATATTTTACTTAGAATTTTCTTTGCTGCTGTCGGGAACGATGCATAGCGTCAAAAAGTGACTAGTCCTTTGACCCACCGCCATTTTAATTTTTGTGGTCCGACGCGATTTTTAATGGCCTCGGACCAGCGAATAACCACAGAATTTGAACGCTGCTATTCTGTGGTAAATACATAGCTCATTTCAAAAGTTTCGCAAACTGCTGTGGCGCTGCCCGTAAGATGACGCAATCGCTCCAACCGTTGCGCCAGTTGTGGGTCAGATTTCAGTACAATTCCTGTGCTGGCTAATTTGTTCCTGTTCCGAAAGATTCTGCTTAAAAATGAAGGAAGAAAGTTCAGATCTTGCGTAGCGACAGAGATTAGCATATTTTTTTTATTGATTGAAGGTTTGACGACCACTATGAGCAACTCAATGGGGGCTAATTTTGAGTCACTGGTTCCAGGGAAGGGAGAGAGCCAGTGTCGTAAGACAAACACAACATTCATGCCTCACCGGGATTCAAACCCGGACCCATCTCGGACGAATGATCAGAAGCCATCGCTTAGACCACTCAGCCGCCGGGGCGGCACAAAATAGGAACTTTGCGAGGAAAATTCCCTACCGGAATTCCTAAAGCTTTGTGTGACGTCTGCGGGGTTAGTGTAGTGGATTTTATCACAGTGGATTGACCCGAGCTTCCCGTTTCCAGTAAGGACGGGAAAGCATCGAAGATGAATCAAGAAGCGGCGGGCCATCAGATGAAACGGACGACACTTCTGTGGTTATCGTCAACAGCATTTTGGAAAAGGATCGACGGAAAACATGCAAAGAGATTGTATATGAAGCAAACAATGTCCACCGCTTCGGTTTTCAAAATCCTTACTGAAAAATTACAGTGTAAGGGAAAACTGGCTGCCAAATGGGTTCCGCATAATCTGACAGTGAGTGAAAAAAAGCAACAACCAGTTCGGAAAGGGATCGAAGAAGAATTGCTTCAACGGTACAAGAGAGAAGGCGAGGAATTTTTCGACAGGATTATTGCTATATAGACGAAACCTGGATACGAGATTTTGAACCAGAACTGAAATCTCAGCCCGCTCTGTGAAAACACCAGAATCATCTCGCCAGAAAAAATTCCACCGCCAACAACCGAAGGGTAAGCTGATGATGATTATGGCCTATGACAAGGTTGGAGTGATAGAGCAACAGACAGAGTGCCTGAGATGACCACTGTAACAGCGAATGCTGCAGAAGTTTCTGCAAAATGGTTTGTGCCCAGAGATTCTCCGAAGAAGGCCCGATATGCTCGAAGCAGGTGTCATCATTTTTCCCGACAACGCGAAACCGCATGTTTCTCGTACAGTAAGAGACATTATGGAAAATTATGGTTGCGAATTGCTTCACCACGCGGCATACATTCCTGACATGAGCCCACCAGACTATGACTTATTCCCAAAATTGAAGAAGCCACTCCGCGGGAAACGATTCAGTACGATTCAGAATGTTTTTAATCATGTGACCGGAGTAATCCGACGTCTCAACAATGGAGGTGTCCTGACTGGAATACAAGACTTGCCCAAACGTTGGGCCGCTGTCATAAAGAAACATAGAGATTACTTCGAAGGCCTGTAAAGGTATGATAAGGTGACGCGAGTAATCCGACGCCTCAACAATGGAGGTGTCCTGACTGGAATACAAGACTTGCCCAAACGTTGGGCCGCTGTCATAAAGAAACATAGAGATTACTTCGAAGGCCTATAAAAGTATGTTGAAGTGACCCGAGTAATCCGACGCCTCAACAATGGAGGTGTCCTGACTGGAATACAAGACTTGCCCAAACGTTGGGCCGATGTCATAAAGAAACATGGAGATTACTTCGAAGGCCTATAAAAGTATGTTGAAGTGACCCGAGTAATCCGACGCCTCAACAATGGAGGTGTCCTGACTGGAATACAAGACTTGCCCAAACGTTGGGCCGCTGTCATAAAGAAACATAGAGATTACTTCGAAGGCCTGTAAAGGTATGATGAGGTGACCCGAGTGATCCGACGCCTCAACAATGGAGGTGTCCTGACTGGAATACAAGACTTGCCCAAACGTTGGGCCGCTGTCATAAAGAAACATAGAGATTACTTCGAAGGCCTGTAAAGATATGATGAGGTGACCCGAGTGATCCGACGCCTCAACAATGAAGGTGTCCTGACTGGAATACAAGACTTGCCCAAACGTTGGGCCGATGTCATAAAGAAACATGGAGATTACTTCGAAGGCCTGTAAAGGTATGTTGAGGTGACCCGAGTAATCCGACGCCTCAACAATAGAGGTGTCCTGGCTGGAATACAAAACTAGCCCAAACGTTGGGCCGATGTCATAAAGAAACATGAAGGTTACTTCGAAGGCCTGTAAAGGTATGTTGTGAAATAAATCCGTTTTTTAAGAGATAACCCACCGTGTACAAAACTTTTGAAATGACCCTCGTAAGTTTAAAGTATTCGGTGCAAAATATGTCTGTTAAATTTTTCGATGAAAGGAATATCGCGGACGTTTTAGCCACAGAGGATTGAAAGCATTTCCAAAGAGACTGGATGACACGAAAAGGTACGAGATGGCGCTAGTAATCTTCGTTGCCGACCAGACAGAAAATACTTGTTTTTAGGACGAGCAAGATGAATATTTAAAAAAAAATGAAGAAAGCTAGAAAGGTTAAAATACCTTAAAAAAAGAGCTTAATGAGAATAGAGGCAAAAATTGAAAACGATGCACATAAGTGAGAGAGAGCACAGAGCAAGAAAAAAAGAATTCTGGTTGAAAACTGAGCCGAGAGTAATGAAAATAAAAAAAACGCCGGAATGGGGTATTAAACATTATTACTCTCATGAATTGCGGAACATTTTTCTGTCAAAGATTAAGGATTTTTGCGATATTACTGTGCAAGTAATGTTTTCTCTGCTTTAATTAAAGGGATTAATTTTTTCGGAATACTAACAAGGAGAAAAAAAAATGCGTTTGCCCTTGTTCAAGGCCATTGAATGGAAGTGTGTTTTATATGAGGATTAAAAGTTGTCGAAAATAGAATTCCATTTTTGATTTATTTCTGGAAAGGACATTTAATGTATTCTTAGAAAATAACTGTAAATTTTTAATGAGCTATTTCTCGACGATATAAGAAAACATAAGTGATGGGAACAAATGCTTGTGAAATTTTATCACGCACTAAATAACAGGTCTGTGCATAAGTTTCCTGTGCTCCTCGAAACGGTTAAAATTTTGTCAGAATTACTTGCTGTAGGTGTCCTGAAAACACAAATTTCTCCGCGAAGGGGAGCGAATCACGCCCTCTCACCCCGAAGTAAGTTGCTCTCCCAACTAAGCTACACGGACTGAATGTATCGCTGCAGATTTGTCGCCTTGACCCATGCTCTAACTCTGTAGTATGTCACTGTGTAAGGTGCATACATCGCGTCGAATGACACGCGTTGGCTGACAGCCCACACGTAAGCATAGTTGAGCAATGATATGACAACCGACAAGGTGTGAATTCATCACTGTCTGTTGCTAATGTTTAATGTCAGAAAAAACACTGCAAAAGCACGAGAAACGATTTCTTTTCAGCACGCAGCGAGAATGCTAAAATGCAAGCACGTGCCCTGGGTGGCTTGGGAAGTTCAGAAGTAACGATTGAAGTGTGGAGGACGAGCAGCGGAGCGAACAGAAGAAGGAGATGCAATGCAATATTTGCAAGGTCTCCTGTACGAAGATGGCGCCTAGTCGACCAGAGAACTGGAAATACAGTTAGGCGTGGGTCAGTCTAGTTTCGTGCAGCAGAAAAGATTCAAAAAGCGGAAAACTGGGTCCGACACACGAACAAACGGTGGAAACTTATGCATAGATCTAACATTTACAATGACAAGAATTCTATACCAAAAATAGGGCATTACGATTTTACTAACTTTAATTTTAGATTAATAATTTCCCATACTCTACTGGAAAAGGAGAGTTTCCGTTTACTAAATCCGGAATCAAACTCAATCATGATA
Source organism: Macrothele yani (assembly GCA_039090855.1). Classification (NCBI taxonomy): domain Eukaryota; kingdom Metazoa; phylum Arthropoda; class Arachnida; order Araneae; family Macrothelidae; genus Macrothele; species Macrothele yani. The sequence continues at coordinate 139,541,066 of CM077027.1, read as the reverse complement.
CTTGCTCCTCCATTTTAGGGGTAGCAGTCAGGTTCATTTATTCAAGGCACTGTCTGTCCTCAGTTATTAACCCTTTAATTTAAGACCCTAAATTCGTGCAGTGCCCAGGATATCATAAGGCTCGCCCCTACGTTCAGAATTTCTGTCCCTTATTTTACAGGTTAACAAAAGAAACATTAGTGTTAGGTCACCACATGAATCTTCCGATTTGTAGGCTTGATAAACGTTCGAGGTCTGCCGAGGACAATCACTCTCCTGAGATTGAATGAAATCGATGCGCTATGAACCAATTTCTTCTTTGTTTAGTGACAACAATGATGACTGAGGGTGACACCGGCTAATCCCGCAGAGGGCATGCAAATTCAAAAATCATGTGGGAGTAGGAAATCCTACTCGCTCTAGATGGAAAATTCGGGTGACTGTGGTCGTCTGCATGTACGAGAGTTCTGGATGGTATGGCTTTCAAAGGGTCAAATATTGCCTGGGACGTCCGGTAGGAGGCGCTGGGAATGGAGTGGAAGATCGGTGGGAGCAGTGGTCTTGTCTGTAGCGGGGTTTCTAATGCCCTGGTACCGCTATTAACGCAGCCCCACAAGCACAGCGGATAATATGTGGTCGGGTAGTCGAGTAGGAGCCGGCTGCACTAACCACAGACTATCTACGACCATGAACTTAAGCATATCTTGCACCGCATTGTTTTATATACAGATATCCGTCGTATTATGCAATTAATTGGTTCCGAAATATCGCCGCGTAGAGTGACTTGATTTCAACGGGTGTAAATTAGATATGATTCCATAATTTAAAAAAGAAAATATGTATATAGATTTTGCAAAGAAATGCAAAATCTGTACACTTACATATACACTATATGACAAAGGTCACCGGACACCCCTTCAAAAGCAAATAAACAGATCCGCTGCGTTGTTAAGTGTGCAGCTGAACCGGATCATATCGCACTGTGAGGTTCAGTGAAAATGTCGCGGCGGAAGAGAACTGACTTTGAGAAAGGAAAGATTGTCGGGTGTTATATTAGTGGGTTGTCCATAAGAGAAACCAAGAAGCGTTTAAACATACCCAAGTCAACTGTTCTGGATGTGCTGAACAAGTGGAAAACACATGGCGTGCCCGAAGCAGCAAAACGTACCAGCAGACCAAAGAAAATCAGTGGTAGAGGACATCAAAGCCTCAGGAGAGTCGTTACAAACTAATCGACGCAGTACTGCATAAGACCTCGGTATACAGGTGAGTAAAAAAGCTGGAACCTCGGTATGTACACGTGCTATTCGCAGAAAAATTCATCCCATGTGTTACCGTGGTCGGGCGGCTGTTCATAAGCCTTTCATCTCCACTCGGAATGCTACTCGTCGTTTAACATAGCGAATTTTACACTTTTGGTATAACCCCCCCCCTCCCCTCTTGACAGTTTTCCCGAGTCAGCACATGCCCTCTGATAATTTGAAGACTTGGAGTTTGTAAACCCTGAAATCTGTTGTTGAGTTGTAGACCGCAAACATTTTTTATAAATAATTACATTAATTATCGCAAACGACGAAATTATGGAAACTTTATACACTGCCGGACAATTGCTAAGGACGGATGACAATAGCAACAATAGCAACCATAAAATGGAAGGCAGGAAAATGTGGAAATTAGCGTAAGTGCGGGATACAGTAAGACGTGTTGTGCGTATGCAAATTTTGGATTGCCGAATTTGTTTGAGACGTCATAGCGCTGATAAGAGACATAAAGGATTTGACCGTTGTTGTTCAAACGCAAAGTTGAAAGGGAAAGAATCAATTGACGAACTTGCAATTTTCAGTATGTCTTCCCGACATCACCTAGATGATTTTACGCGTGGCCGTATTATTGGAAAGATTGAAGAAGGGTGAAAAATAACAGATGTTGCCAGGGAGTTCGACGTCAGCCACAGTGTTGTTTCAAGGCTTTGGACAACAAATGGAGAGAGTAGCAAACGTCACGGAGGAGGTCGTGTTCGCAGTACGACACCTGCAGAAGATCGGCACATAGTGCTATCAACAAAAAGACACCGGCGCAGCACAGCTACTGAGGTAGCAAATCAGTTTATGGCTGCTACTGGCAAGCGGATCTCCCGAAAAACTGTCGCCAGACGTTTGCATGAAAGAGGACTATACTCCCGCCGTCCTGTTGTGTGCATCCCATTGTCCAGACGTCACCGTACCGCCCGTTTGCAATGTGCCATCAACATCGCAATTGGACTGATAACGACTGGTCTGCTGTCCTCTTTTTAAATGAGAGTAGATACAGTCTATCGTCTGATTGTCGACGACAACTGATCTGGCGTGATAGTGGTACTGTATATTGTCCAGCAAACATACAGGAAAGGGACCGATATCCGACATGTAGTGTCATGGTATGGGCTGGCATCATGATCAATGGTCGTACGTCCCTCTATGTGCTTCCAACTGGGACTATGACTGGCCAACGATACATTAATGATGTTCTGCTACCTCATGTTCGCATGTTCCGTGGTGCTGTCGGTGATAGATTCATTTTCATGGACGACAACGCAACATATCATCGAACAGTCGCTGTCCAGGAGTGTCTTGAGAGCGGAGATATTCAACGCCTCGTATGGCCAGCACATTCTCCAGATCTGAATCCCATTGAAAATGTGTGGTATGCTTTGTGGAAGAGTCTTGCTGGTCGCCAATGCCCTCCAATAAACAAGGACACCCTCATCCGTTCACTGACAGAAAAATGGGATAAATTACCCCAACAGCTGCTTGATAATGTTGTGCAAAGCATGACACGACGTGTGGAATCTTGCATCGCCCTCCGTGGTGGCCATATCCCGTATTGACATCTTACGCCGGAACGCCTGCGGACGGTAATTGCATTTTTCACTTTTACGTATTCTGCACAAAATGGCCTGTTTGTCCCTTGAACACGTTCCAAAGCCTTCTGGATTTCAGAGCACAATAAATTGTCTTTCTTGTAATGTCCTGGCATTGTGACATTATTTTATTTCACTTGGCATCCAACCACACTTACTTTTTTATGCGCTATATAGCCGTTTATGATCCGTCCTTAGCAATTGTCCAGCAGTGTATAACTCAGATAACCAACCTCTGGGAGTCGTGTACACGAAGCTGTCAAAAATGCAATTTTTATACGGCCCCTTGAAATTTTTGTGGCCACTTCTCCGGTGGCCAGTCCTCCTACACCTAGCTAACTCGAGTACGACAGTATCACCAAAGAATATCCCAGTAGCGCGTGGAACGGGTACGAGAGTGCTTCGATGAAATGGCATAAATGCGCATGCGCATCCACGCCGTTTCCAAATCAAAAATCTTAAATATCGCTGGAATGTAACATTAAGAAAACAATTATGTACAATGGAAACTATAATGCAGTAGTATCGGTGAATGCTATTTTTAACGTAACCATAATGTACAAAGAGTTATGTTCCAAAATAGACGTTGCTGAAACGTAAATGTAAGACATCTCTGAAAGTGTAACGAAAATGTGAGATTGTAACATTACTGATACATATCTGAAACGTTTTGTGCTGTATGGGGTGTAGTTCTGGTACGCACGTGCGACAGTGGCAAGCTGGAATCTCAGACGTTCTGCAGCACGGGGATGGAGCATCTTACCTTTCTCGCACCGACTATCTGCTCACGAAGGAAATAAAGTCTCCGTGTTTATTCGTCATCGTACTCGCAAGTGAACCATACTGTGGGTGGGTATTTTATCTATTTATGAACCGCAAGTCGTTTTGCTGTCTGCATTATTATGATCAGGTTTGCGGATGGATGCAGATTGTATAAACAAAATTGTGGTTTCAGTGTAGTAATTCCCTATTTATCAAGATAACTCTTTACCCTGTTGCCCTTGATATTTCTAAAGTATGCTACATGTGAAGCATTCTAAAACTTTTTTAATTTTCCAAAGACTAAACACTAAGAAGACAGGATCCGTCGGAGCCAAAGAATTCTGCTAGAATCAGCATTGTCTTGCTCTTAATCTTTAAAATAAGGTAAAGGTGGTTTAATGAGATAAAAATGTAAACTTTCTTCTTATTTAGACCCTGCAGGCGTGGATTTAATCTCCTCTGAAAGGTATAGACGATATAATTCCTTACAACACGGCTTTCTTCCTGCGTGAAATGAACTTTTCTATTGATTTTCGATCCGGAAATAACGCAGAGTATTTGGCCTGCGGCTTGGAGCACACATGTTTTCTTTAAGCACATTGGATTTGCTCTGAACCGCTAGAGACTCTTAATTGTGAAGAGGAAATCCAACCCACCTGAGTTAGGAGCTGGTATTTCCCAGATATTCGAACAACGCATTTTATTTCGGATGAAATATTTTGGCGCGGAGCGAAAATAGTAACAACACAATCAGAAAGGACATCAGTTTTCCCCTGATACACTCTTATTTAGTCCTGTATGAAAATTAATGTACTTGGTAATAGCAATTATCATAATTTAAGAACAGAAAATTCCACACGAATTACGATAATGAACAACTCGCTGATACATTAAAAATACGATAGTGAACAACTTGCCCTTGACATTAAAAATTAACAAAACGCTTGCAACAAGGAAAAAGTGAAACGCTTGTGTGTATTACGTTCAACCACTAGCGTAAAATCATGTCTTACGAACGCGAAGAAGAACAATCAATTTTCCTTGGCATTGAAAGAAGAAAACGCATTTCAACATTCATCGTCTTTGCTCCATTGCACCATTTCCGCACCTGCGTTTTTGAAATACCTTTTTCATTGCACAGTGTAACACAGGATTTTCTAAATACGGGAATTGATCAATATGCAACTTCCGATAGTGGACTCCAAAGACTGTTTACGAATGAATGACTGTATAACGTTTCACAGCAGTTACAATTTCGTAGTCATTCCGGAGTTTTCCTTCAAGGTGGTCATTCCGAGGGCTTTTTAGTTTGTGTCATCTGACTCGTCTGTTTTTTTTTTTTTGCACAGAGCCTACACAAACACCACGTTGCTGTTTGTTCCTTATGTCGACGTCTGTAACTACGTTTCTCATCCGCCATCACATTACGTCAATGAGCGAACATTGAACATCATTCTAACATGTGTGACGTATATTCTAATTTAAGTTTTATATTTAGTTCCTTTTCCTATGTAAATTTGAGTTTGTTCTCTTTTGCACTTTCCAAACTTAACGTGATATCTTATCTCTCACATGAATGAGGTTGGCAACACTTTTGAGGTCAGAGAGGTTGGCACGAATGAAGTTGGCAACACTTTTGAGGTCAGAGAGGTTGGCAACACCTTTGAGGTCGTATGAATGTGATAAGAACGTTAGATAAAAAGAACGATACAGTAGTTGCTGTGTGTGTGTGTGTGTGTAGATGTTTGATCGTTGTTAAGCTAGATTATACGACAGATAATTAAGGTATTATGTGTGAAGTTTAAAACTCTCAGTGCTGTATTTTGGATTTCATCTACTGTGCTGGGCCAATAAAAGGTTGTTGTAAGCTTGACTTCTGTATATGTTTCGTCTGGTCATTAAAGCTTAATTTGAACTATCCCGTGCAACTATTGCATCGTATTCTCATTTAGTTCAACATTTCCTTAGTCATGCTTTTAGACATAGCGTAACAACAACCTCGCACACGAAAAAGGCTTACGTTATACATGTTCAGAACGTTCATGACTTGAAGATCATGGACGTCTTTCAGTCGGTGATGGATCTTCGTCGCCGGCGTCTTCCATGCCCGTAGGAACCTAATGACCGAGCGTACCTCCGAGTGAGATCAGGTTTCCAGTTGGTCTCCATTTTTATTAAATCTCTTCTCTAGTAAGTCGCCTCTTTATTCAAACCCCAGGGCCAAACAACGCCTTGTAGTCAGAAGAGTGTAATGACATTTGTGACAAAGATTTACATATACCTAATCGGCCGCAAAAGGCCATTGAAAGATACTTATTGATCAGCCTATGTCATTGAATTCCGATTTTTTTATTAGAAAAAATTGGTTCTTTTCTAAATCACATTATTCCTAATTTCCTAGCTAAACAAATAATTTTTTTTTCAATTGGACGTTTATGTCTCCTTTTTGTTCATAACTAACTTAGGTTTTCCAATGCATACGTGCTGCCCAATAATTTATCCGATTAGAAAGAAGGCAGGCATTAAAAGTAGCAACTGAATTATTCTTATTCTTATGGTGCATGGTGTTTCATTCTTATTTTCGGTGTAAGTCGTTCAGTCTTCTAGGCGGGCAGAGCTTTAAACTTTCGTTCCTTTGGTTCAGCACTGGAATTCCGGGGAATTAAAAGGATATTACGTTTGTCTTTCTGAAACTGATTCCCATCCTATCTAGGAGCTAGCGCTCTAAATTGGGATAAATTCTCAAAGCCTTAAACACTAACTTCGGTTGCTAAGCCCCGTTATGGAGACAGTGCAATAAAGAATGTAGCATCTTCAGTTGACACAGTAATTTATTCATGCATAAATAACTGACCAGGTTGACGGAGAAAATTTCAAAGTAACTAATACATTCATCGACATTAGACAACATAACACATAGGATAAATCTTGGATGCAGCGCATTTGGAAGAAACAGAACAACTTTCAAACACACCTTTCGATTTTGTCTGAAAGAAATGTGTTTAATGATATATATATATATATATATATATATATCCGGACACCTCTTCAACAACAAATGAACGGATCCTCTGCGTTGTTAAGATGCGTTGTACAGTTGCAAACGGTATAAAAACAAGCCTGCAGCTGACTGCGATCATATCGCACTGTGAGGTTGAGTGAATATGTCGCGACGGGAGAAAACTGACTTTGTGAAAAGAAAGATTGTTAGGTGTTATATTAGTGCGTTTTCCATAAGAGAAACCGAAAAGCGTTTAAACATACCCAAGTCAATTGTTTTGTATGAAGTGAATAAGTGGAAGACACATGGTGTGCCTCAAACAGCAAAACGTACCGACAGACCAAAGAAAATCAGTGATAGAGGACGTCGAAGACTCACGAGATTCGTTACAGCTAATTGACGGAGTACTGCACAAGACCTGAGTGTACAGGTGTGACGTACCTGCCAGCAGGACGCACACGACATAAAGGCAGATAGGAATCAGAAAAAACGTCTGCGTAGCTCAGTTGGTAGAGCGACTTGTTCCGGAATAATCGGCCTCGGGTTCGAATCCTGGCGTAGACCAAAAATGACGGAGAAATTTACTTCATTATAATGGCGCCCGAACTATCCGGATGACCCGACCGTTCAAAATCTCGCATTGGTGTGATGTTCTTTCCACACCGCGAGATAGGAAAAATCAGAGAATTCCTTCTCCAGCGCTTCGAAAAATAAAAATGTGTGATGTTGCATTCCACACAGCAGATTGACTGGGAGTTCTCAAGTGCACGTTCTACAGTGGATGGCTGCCTGAAACGATTCATGGTCACGGCTGACCCGTGGGCCATGCCCCCGGCCCTCTTTCGGGGGGGTGGAGATGTGACGTACCTGCCAGCAGGAGGCACACGACATAAAGGCAGATAGGAATCAGAATAAGCGTCTGCGTAGCTCAGTTGGTAGAGCGACTTGTTCCGGAATAAGCGGCCTCGGGTTCGAATCCCGGCGTAGACCGAAAATGACAGAGAAATTTACTTCGTTATACAGGTGAGTAAAAATGCTGGAACTTTGGTATGTACACGTACCATTCGCATAGAAGTTCATTACATGGGTTACCGTGGTCGTGCGGCTGCTCATAAGCTTTTCATCTCCACTCGGAATGCTACTCGTTGTTCAGCATGGTGTAAAGAATATTTATCGTGGGCAGTAGATCAATGGAAACAGGTCCTATGGACTGATGAATCCAGATACACGATCCATCAGTCCGACGGCCGCGTGTATGGCGGCATCCTGGGAAACGCTATTTACCACAGTGTATTGTTATTACGGTCAAGTTTGGAGCTGGCAGTGTACTCGTGTGGAGGTTTTTTCGTGGTATGGTCCCGGCCCATTGGTTATCGTGGACAAACCTGTTAACCGGCACGTCTACCTCGATATTCTGTACAATTATGCCCTACCAACTCTGTGGCAATAGCATGGAACCGAGCCTTGTTGATACCAGCAGGATAATGCACCGAGCCATAAAGCAAGGACTGTTACGGCGTGGTTTGACGACAATTCCGTATCGTGTGTGGACTGACCAGCACAGAGCCCTGATCGTAATCCCGTATAGAACCTATGGGCTGAATTAGAGCGCCGCATAAGAAGTTTGGAACCAAGGCCTACTACTAAGCAACAGTTAGAGGCAGCACTATATACTGAATGGAAGCGCATACCTATCGCTGTGTTCCAAATCCTTGTCGATAGCATATCTCGAAGCTTCAGTGCATGCATTAAAGCCAAAGGTGGACCGACACGGTACTAATATATCATCATCATCATCATTGTCAACCATTATCAATCCACTGCTGGACGAAGGTCTCCCCAAGTTTCCTCCACAACGGTCTGTCTTGTGCCAGTCTCCTCCATGTCACTCCCGCATATTTACGAATTTCATCCACCCATCTCCCATGTGGTCTTTTTCTGGGTCTTTTCCTGTCCCTTGGAATCCAATCTAAAATTTCGGCTGTCCATCTATGGTCTGTCCTTCTGGCAGTATGTCCAGCCCATTGCCATTTCAGGGATTTAACTCTGATCATGATGTCTTCCACTCTCGTCATTTTTCGGATCCACGAGTTCCTCTTCTTATCTCTCCTGGTTATACCAAGCATGCACCTCTCCATGCTTCTTTGAGTTGTCTGCAGCCTTTGTATGTCTCTTTTAGTTAAGGTCCACGTCTCTGCACCATACGTAAGCACTGGAAGGATGCATTGATCAAACACTTTTCTTTTAAGACATAACGGCATATTGCTCTTGAAAATTATGCTGTTTCTTCCAAAAGCTCTCCAGGCAAGTTTTGTACGCCGATTAATTTCTTCATCAATGTGACCCTCACTTGATATCTGCTGTCCAAGATAAACATACGTATCTGTTATCTCCAGTTTTTCTCCATCAATCGATAAATCTTCATTTCTTGTAAAAGCATTGAACATCACTTGTGTCTTCTGAAAGTTCATTTTTAATCCCACTTCTTTACTCTTGTCAGCAAGTTCCTGGATCATACTCTGCAGCTCTGATGGGGTAGTTGCAAAAATGACTACGTCATCAGCAAAACGAAGGTGGGTTAGATAATCTCCATTAATCTTTATCCCTTTGTTTTCCCAGTTAAGTGATTGAAAGACATTTTCCAATGTGGCATTAAAGAGCTTCGGAGATATGGTGTCACCTTGTCTCACTCCCTTTCCAATTTTTATGTGTGTTGTATTTTCAAACAGCCGAATCTTTGCACTTGCATTTTCATAGATTTTATTAATAATACTAATGTATGCATCTTCAATACCGCAGGATTTCAGAGCCGTGGTAACTGCTGATGGTTTCACCGAATCAAAGGCTTTTTCATAATCGATAAAAGCCATGCACAATGGAAGTTCATATTCCCTCGCTCTTTCAATTAGTTCTCTCAGTACGTGGATATGATCTATTGTGCTGTAGCCACTCCTGAATCCAGCTTGTTCTCTCGGTTGAGCCATGTCCAGTGTTACCTTCAAGCGGTGTGAAAGAACTTTAGTGAAGATTTTATAAACCACTGATAGGAGGCTGATAGGTCTCTAGTTCCTGAGATCCTCAATGTCACCTTTTTTATGTAGCAGGATCATTGTAGCATTGTTCCAATCCTCAGGAATCTTCCCTTCATTAAGGCATCGAGTGAAAATTTGGGCGAGTACTGTTTCAATTTCTCCACTTGCTTCTTGTATGATGTCTATAGTAATTCCATCTTCTCCTGGAGCTTTCCCCCGCTTCATGTTCTTGATTGCATGAGCAACTTCTGCTGGGAGGACTGGAAGAACTCTGGTACCTTTCATGATGTCTGGAGTACATGTATCATCCCTTTCATATAGTTTGGAGTAGAAATCTTTCACTCTTGTCAAAATTTCGCCTCTATTTCTTGTTATAGAACCATCTTCTTTTCTCAGAGCCATAATCTGTTTTCTTCCCTTACTGAGATGTCCCTTTGCTATCTTTAGGCTTTGGTTGTTTTCAATTGCTTTCCTCACTAGCTCACAGTTGAATTTCCTTACGTCTTCAGTGATACTTCTTCGTGCTGTCTTGCATAGCTCTATATATTCCACTTTGGAAGTCACATCTTCTTTAGTTGTCCTCATCTCTCTTCTTTTTGCATCAACATTTTGGTTTTTCCTGATAATTTGTTTACATGCAACTTGTTCTTAGACCCAGCTAATTTTGTTGCTGTTTCCATAAGAGCTTTGGTTACTTTTCTGTTAACTTCAGAAATATCCACTTCTTCCGATGTTAGGCCTTCTAAAGCAGAGAATCTGTTCTTCAGTTCCAACTTAAAAGTATTATGGTGTTTTTTAAGGTTGGTTATGTCAATACATTTTGTTTGTCTTATGAGCTTGCCACGTTCCAGTTTAGTGTTGAGGTGCATCTTACATCTCACCAATCTATGGTCACTACCTGTGTTGAACTTGTTTAGCACACTGCAGTCTTCGATGACGAATTTTTTGTTACACATAATAAAATCAATTTCACTTGTCGTCCCAATTGGATGTCTCCATGTCCATTTCCTGTGTGGCTTTTTCTTGAAAAAGGAATTCAAGATGAAAAATCCTTCTGCCTCTGCAAACTCAACGAGAGTATTTCCACGCTGGTTTCTGTTGCCGTGACCGAATTTACCTACTGAAGTTTCATTCTGTTGCCGGTGCCCTATTTTTGCATTGAAATCTCCCATAATTATCTTCAAGTGCTGCTTACCTTTATTATTTAGATGACGAATTTCCTCATAAAATTCTTCAATTTCTTCTTCAGGATGACTTGTGGTGGGTGCATAAGTTTGAATAATCTGAGCCTGGTATCTTCTCGATAGTTGGGTAACGAGTCGTGCAGCTCTGTCAGAGGAACTTTCAACTTCTACCACTTTATCCTTCAGTTTCTTGTTTATTATAAATCCAACACCACTAGTTCTGCCAGTATCTGTCCCACGATAATAGAAGAGATGTCCACTTTTCAGTTCAATGAGATCTTCTCCTTTTCTCCTTACCTCACTCAGCCCGACGATGTCCCACTTGATCCTTTGTAGTTCCTCTTCCAATTCAAGAAGCCTTGAATCAGAAGATAGGGAGCGTCCGTTGTAGGTAGCCAAGGTCAGCATCAAATGGCAGCCTAGTCCGGTCCTCCGGGGATTCTTAGCACCCTCTGCCTTCATGTCGCAGTGGCCGCTGCCTTGGCCAGGTACATTCCAGCTGCCGGAGACTGAGGGCCAAGATTTAAGTTGTAGAGTCATTTTGGAGGTGTTTGGCCATAACTCACCACGCTGGCCAAGCGGGTTGGTGAGTGTGGGATAGCATTTCCTCTGATCCCGATGGTATAGTTATACCGCTATTTGCGGTCGTCAGAGCCCCTTTAGTGGGAACAGGATGCACCACGAGAAGGCGGGGTTGACATTTGTCAAGGAGAGGCTGTGATGTTACGCATCACCTGACCTTACATCCCACTAATATATATATATACTATCTACCAACAAGTAATTGGACACTCCTGCAATCGACGATATCTGCGGTCCTGATACACGTCACGGCCGCCGCCGTTAAATATCGTGTGGGAAACAACAACGCAACCAGTCGCATGCAAGATGCTACGCAGCTCGGAGCTCTCTGATTTCGAGAAAGGTGTAATCGTCGGGTATCACAAGAAATGGCCAATCCATACGTTACATATCCAGCGAGTTGAAGTACCTAAAATCGACAGTGGCCTACGTGATTGGTAAGGGGAAGATGAGAGGTGGCTGTCGGAATGTGCCTTGACCCGGCAGACCCACAAAACTGGGAGTTAGAGACCGACGGGTGATGGCCAGAGAAATTCGGAAGAACCGCACCAAATCGATAGACCACATCCGCGAGGAGTTTCAACAGGCATACGGGAGTGTTTTTTCGATGAATACCATCCGTAAGTAAGCCTGTGACGTACCTGCCAGCAGGACGCACACGACATAAAGGCAGATAGCAATCAGAATGAACCTCTGCGTGGCTCAGTTGGTGGAGCGACTTGTTCCGGAATAAGCGGACTCGGGTTCGAATCCCGGCGTAGACCAAAAATGACGGAGAAATTTACTTCGTTATAATGGCGCCCGAACTTTCCGGATGACCCGACCGTTCAAAATCTCGCAATGGTGTGATGTTATTTCCACACCCCGGGTGAGGAAAAATCAGGGAATCCCTTCTCCAGAGCTTCGAAAAAAATTGACTGGGAGTTCTCAAGTGCACGTTCTACAGCGGATGGCTGCCAGCGAGGATTCATTATCACGGCTGATACGTCGGCCATGCCCCCGGTCCTCTTTCGGGGGGGGGGAGAAATGACGTACCTGCCAGCAGGACGCACACGACATAAAGGCAGATAGCAATCAGAATGAACCTCTGCGTAGCTCAGTTGGTGGAGCGACTTGTTCCGGAATAAGCGGACTCGGGTTCGAATCCCGGCGTAGACCAAAAATGACGGAGAAATTTGCTTCCTTATGAGCCCATCTGCTCGGTTATCATGGACGTGCTGCCGCCCACAAGCCTTTGATCACGAAGTCCAATAGCGCTGCTCGGCTAACGTGGTGCAAAGAAAGTCGACAGTGGACCGTTGAACAGTGGAAACAGGTTCTATGGAGCGATGAATCAAGGTTCACCCTCTACCGTTCGGATGGCTGGGTCTGGGTTTGGCGTTTGCCTGGAGAACGCCTCCTGCCGGAATGTATTGTGCCAACTGTGAAGTTCGGCGGCGGTGGAATTATGATATGGGGGTGTTTCTCCTTGTATGGCACGGGACCCTTGGTTGCAATTCCTGGTGGACTCAACGCCGAGACCTACTGCACCATTTTGGATGACCATGCGCTTCCTACGTTGTGGCAGTTTTACGGGTGGACCCATGTTACTTTCAGGATGACAATGCCACCTGTCATGTTGGGAGGTCCACCATGGCTTGGTATGGTGACAATGGGATTAATCGAATGGACTAGCCTGCGCAAAGCCCGGACCTTAACCCTATCGAGCACCTCTAGGACGAGTTGGAGCTTCGACTTAAGGGGTGCCCACACTGTCCGAAATCGGTGAAGGAACTGACCTGACTTCTCCAACCCGAGTGGAAGAAAATACCGCTAGCCGTCTTACAACGCCTGGTTGAGAGTATGCTCGCAGCTGTAATCGCCGCTCGTGGCGGCTCCACTAACAATTGAAGGTGAACAAACTTCGTTTTCCTTTGCTATCACAAGTGTCCAATTACTGGTTGGTAGGTAGTGTATATATATACGCTGATGAGCCATTATATTATGACTACCAGCAGGATTGAGAAATGAGCGCGTCTGTAGACCGAACGGTGGCGCAGGTGAGGTTCACAGGGCAGTGTATATAAAAACGGAGGACCGGCTTTCTGTTAGTAAAGTGTTCGGACTCAGAATAGGAAGAGTTGCCGATTTTTCGGATAAAGGACAAATTGTGATGGCTCGGCGCCTTGGAATTGCAATCTCGGAAATGGCGCGGCTTGTGGGTTGTTCCCATACCGCTGTAGTGAGTAAATATCAAAAGTAGTGCACAGATGGCTAAACAAAAAAACCGTCGTCAAGCCGTGTGTCGTCCGCTGCTCATTGACGCCCGAGGAGAGCTTACACTGTCGCGTATTAATCACAGCGACCGCAGGGCCGCAATGCGACACAGCACATAGTTCATCGTAGCCTTCTGCGCATGGGTCTGCGTAGCGGAAGACCCAGCCGGTTCCTCATAATCATTGCACATCATCGCTAACAACGAATGCAATGGGCCCAAGATAATCGAGATTGGACCACGATTGATTGGAAGAAAGTGGCATGCTTTGACGAATCGAGATCGCTGGTACATTACTTAGACGGCTGAGCGCGGATATGACGATTACCAACGGAGGCCATAGCACTATTGGGCGAAAGCAGGCCGTCAGCGGGGTGTTACGCTGTGGGCAATGTTTTCTTGGACACTTTAGGCCCCATTATCCAAATAGCACTATTCCTGACAGCTGTCAGGTATCTGAACATCGTTGCGGACCAAGTTCACCCATCCACGGCAACTGTGTTCCCTGCTGATGATGGCCATTTCCAACAGGATAATGAGCTTTGCCACACTGCCAGAATCGGCAAGGAGTGGTTGGATAGACATGCTCGTTACTTTCTGGTAATGGCGTGGCTTCCAAATTAACCTGACACGAAAATATTGGAACATTTGCGTTTCGATTTGGAAAAGTGGATTCGCACTAAATCAGCATACCCGGAGGTGTGCAGATACTGGAGTACCTGCTGTTGACATTATGGTACCAGATACCCCAGGATACCTATCGCCGCCTCATCGAATCGATGCCTCGCCGAGTGGCGGCTGTGTTGCGGGCTACAGGGGGGGTCTCCAGTTTATTAGGTAGGAGGTCATAAAGTAGTGCCTCATCGGTGAATATATATATATATATACGATCAAAAAATGCCGAGACTATGTGACGTGCCTGCCTGCAGGACGCACACGACATAAAGGCAGATAGTAGTCAGAACAAACGTCCGCGTAGCTCAATTGGTAGAGTGACTTATTCCGGAATGAGGGGATCCGGGTTCGAATCCTGTCGTGGACAGAAATGACGGAGAAATTTACTTCGTTATAACTAGGTACGTAGCGAGCCAACAGATGGCAGTACGCGAGATGCGCGAGCAGCGGTCGAGGGCAGTGACCTTCATGAGTCATTGTTCCGAGTGGCGTTGTTAACATCGGGAGCTGCGCTACACGATATTTGGTGACCACGTGCAGAACACAGCTACGATTTCGGTATGGACGGCAAACTAGACAAGCGAGCGAACATCAAAGTCTGCGTCAAACTCGTCAAATCGGGAACGGAGACGCATGAAATGTTGCGGCAGGCTTATCGCAATGAAGCAATGAGTTGTGCGAGGTGTTTTGAATGGCTCTCGGGCTTTAAGAGCGGCAGAACAGCACTGGAAGCCGACGAGAGGTCAGGGCGACCGTCCCCGCACAAAATCAACAAAAATGTTGTACCCTCTAGATTCAGTTTCTTTTTGATTTTACTATCTCTTGTTATTTTATTTTCCTATGCAAATTATCTTCTCCCTTAACGAGATGTTGTTTCTCCCGCTGAATTATATGTGGTAACGAGTGTAAGTCATGACGTGGTGGTATGCAGTATATATAGGCGCGCTCAAGTATACCAAAGAGGTTCCTTTTATATGTGATAGGTTCTTCCTGATTATTGATATGCGATTTACCTACGTTTCTACGATAGTACGAAAGTTCGGTCTATCAGTAGCTGTGTTATTTTGGAGTGTGTATTTGAGTAATACCAGGAGCTCCCCAATAAAAGGTTAAAAGTGAGTACGTTTTCTTAGTTCATTTTATTGTCAGACCTCTGTCTGGCCGTTAAGTCTGTTTCATTGAGTGTTTACGTTAAGTTCAGGGTATATTGTGTTTACCGCTCTAATAAGGAGCCTTCAAGGTACTAATGTACTAAAACCGAAGTTATAGTACTGATATTCAAGATAATGAGGGACGCTGAGTAAAAATAAATTCCATATTCTTGGAATTTATTGCACGTGCGTGTCTTACCTAAACAAACTCTAGCACTTTGAAGATTAAGCACACTTTAGCTAAGTCAAGTAACCTTTCAATAACCCTAACGTGACTTAACGTAAGCTTTCCTGCACTACACGTCCAGCCGGAGAAATTTATTCATTATAATGTGGACAAAATTAGTTAACTGGCGCATGACGATCGTCGGAGAATCATTCAAGACATTGCTACTATTGTCAATGTGTCATACGGAACAATGCAATAAATTCTGACGGCCGTTTTGAACATGCACTGCATTTCTGCAAAGTTTGTGTCAAAGATTCTGAACCCCGAACAGAAGGCGATCCGTGTCGAACTCTGCCAAGCTCTTCGTCAGCTGGTAATGAATGAACCAAAGTTCCTGTCGCGGGTCATCAGTGGGGACGAGACTTGAGTCTACGGTTACGACCTGGTAACCGTAGACATAGGTCGTAACCGTAGACCCAAACAGTCGTCGCAGGGAAAGAGACCGGCATCTCCACGACTGAAGAAGGCCCAACAGGTCCGGGCCGCAACCAACATCGTGCTCATTGTGTAATTCCACATTCGTGGGGTTGTGCACCGTGAATTCGTCCCCCAGGGCAAGACCGTCACCGCACTTTTTTACTGCGATGTTCTACGGCGTCTTAGGGAGGACATTCGTCGCAAACGAATTGAAATGTGGCGCAGCGGTGATTTCCTACTCCATCACGACAATCCAGTAGCTCACAGAGTGTTAGCAACACGCCAGTTTTGCAGCCGCAACAGTATGACTACCCTTCATTCACCCGTCTTACTCGCCGGATTTGGCCCTCTGCGACTTCTTTCTTTCCCCGAAGATGAAGATGAAGCTCATGGATCGCCGTTTTGAAGCCGTGAACGAGATCCAGCGCGAATCGCAGACGGTGCTTGGCACGATTCGCGTTCAGGACTTCGAGGGAGCCTTTCAACAGTGCCAAAAACGCTGGCAGCGGTGAATCGCTGCTCAAAGAGACAACTTAGAGGGATATCATAACCAGAATTTGTTGTATATCGGCCCAGTTTCGGAACTTTTTGGTTGGAACTCGCATATATATATATAAATTTTAGACTGGATTTCAAGGGAGAAGAAAATACCCAGAAGAAGACCACATGGGAGATGGGTGGATGAAATTCGAAATAATGCAGAAGTAGCACGGACGAGAATGGCACAAAACAGACCGTTGTGGAAGAAACTTGGGGAGACCTTCGTCCAGCAGTGGATTGATAATGGTTGACAATGATGATGATGATGATATATATACACTGCTTGCCACCTAAAATGCAACACCAAGAAGGAAGCATCCGATTGGCCTGAAATTCGCAGCATGGATCGCCGGCGAGAGGACATGCAAACGATTAGCATTGCAGAGCATATGCAAATCATTTGCGCCCGCCACGCCACCGAGAAGCACTATAAGAAGAGCGCACAGAAGGCGAGGTGTAAGTAGTGTAAGTGTGGTGTGCTGCCGGACCTGTGCGTGGGAAGCTTCCTGATGCCTCGTCGCAGAATACGGCAGTCATTCCAGCACGTTTCGGAGTTCGACAGAGGACCAATAGTGGCTTACCGCGACATTGGCGCCCGTGTGGGACGACATCCAACCGCAGTGAGGCGAGCATGGATTCGGTGGGTGCAGGAAGGACGGATGGACCGACGTAAGCGATTGCCGCAACCGCGGCACACCACCGAACGAGGGAACCGGCATGTTGTGCGGCGGGCACTGACGGCTCGCACTGCCACATCACGAACGTTAGCGCAGGAATTAGGGTCTGTTGCGCAACAACCTGTGTCAGCCCGTACCGTTCGACGTCGTCTGCAGGAGCGGGGACTTGTCGCAAGGCGCCCATTGCTCCGATTACCATTGACGTTACACCGCCGTCGAGTGCGGCGGCAGTGGGCCGTTGCACGCCGCACCTGGACTACGGAATGCCACAACATTGTCTTCTCCGACGAATCCCGCTTCTGCTTGCAACACCACGATGGTCGGATCCGCGTGTGGCGGCACCGTGGCGAGAGACTGTATGACGCCTGCATTATGCATCGCCATACCGGTCCGTCGCCTGGCGTTATGGTTTGGGGCGCAATTGGATATGACACCTGTACCCCTCTGGTACGCATCACCGGTACACTCAACAGCCGCCGCTACATCTCCTACGTTTTGTAGCCTGTAGTCCTCCCTTACCTCCAGGACCAGCCAGGGGCCACGTTTCAACAGGAAAATGCGCGCCCGCACGTGGCACGCATCGTGCAACAATTCTTCACGGCCCACCAGGTGTCGCTGCTGACGTGGCCCGCCTGTTCTTCCGATATGTCGCCCATCGAACATGTCTGGTCGCTGCTCGGCAACCGAGTGTCACGGCAAGCACCATCCGCGGCTACGCCTTATGAACTGTGGCAACGTGTGGAAGCAACCTGGACCGACATATCCTAAGCCCACATCCATAGCCTCTTTCGTTCGATGCCGCGGCGTGTAGCGGGCGTTATTTCCAGCCACGGGGGCACCACGAACTATTGATGTCTGCTTACAGGTCCGAACTATTGATGAGCTTACAGGCCCGTGCGACATGTCCCGCAAGTCGCACGGGCCTGTAAGCTCAATCGTTTCATCTTTGTATCTGTTGTTATGTGTCCAATAAATCTGTCTTTGCTATCTCGTGTCCTTCTTGGTGTTGCATTTTAGGTGGCCAGCAGTGTATATATATATATATATATACGTAGGTGAATCAAAGAGGAAGTTACACTTAGTGCCATCTGGAGTGGGATTGCAGTCAGATCGTGTGTTCATGGGAACGAAGTAGACAGTATGATATCTGTGGGCTAAGCGCCTAAATTGCACTGACATTTATTGTGTAATCTGTGCTGTATACGGGGAAAATTCCATGTCTCGTCTGGCTGTTGTAAAATGGTGCCAATAATTTGGAAAGGGTCGCACAAATCTGACGGACGAATACCGCGAAGGCAGATCATCAATATCCAGCACTCAGGAGCATATTACCCCTGTTGACGGCATGATACAGGATAATAGGCGTATCAAAATCAAGGAAATTGCCAGTTCGTTCGGAACTGTGCATACCATCATTCTCGAGTAGCTGGGATTTCGGAAATTGTGTGCGAGATGGGTGCCACGTTAACTAACCGACTAGCACAAAAACCAAAAGTTTCCTGTCGTCTTTGGTTTTTGTGCAACGATATTCTGCTGAGGGTCACAATCTTTTACGTCGGATCATCCCAGTTGACAAAATGTGGTTTCACCATTTCCCCCCTCAAACCAAACGATCGTCAATGGAATGGAAGCATGTCACCTCCTCAACAAGAAAGACGTGCAAAGTCCAAACGTCTGCGGGAAAGGACATGGCGACTGTGAAGTTGTTGTTTACCTAGAATTTCTGCCAAAAGGGACGACTATCACTGCTGACTCCTCATATTGCCAAACGCTACGAAATTTGGTAAAGGCTATTAAGGAGAGACGCTGGGGTAATTTGAGCGAGAGTGTCATCCTGCTGCACGACAACGCTACATCCTGCACAGCAAGGAAAACAAAGGAATTGCTGCAGTCATTCAAATAGGAGGTGTGGCAATACCCACTGTACAACCCTGACTTATGCCCGTGCGACTACCATTTGTTCGGTAAAATGAAACAGGACCTTAGTGGACAACGATTCCTAATCGATGAAGTGAAATCTGCGCTCTTTAACTGGTTGCACCAAACTGGAGGAGTCTTCTTCTGTATAGGTATCACGTTCCGATAAATGTTTACAGTCCTTAGGCGACTATGTCGAAAGAGAGATAAATTGTGTACCTTTAAACCAACATACATCCCATGAAAATATCTCTTTATTTGTCTTTTTTATTAAACAGTGTAAACCATGACTGGACATTCCGAGCTCTGTGAATTAAGGCGTTATCATCTTGATAGATGGCATCCCCTGTAGGAAACAATGCCTGAGTCATTGGATGGACTTAGTCAGCCAAAATGGTTTCATACGCCCTGCCAGTCATCCGTCCTTTTAAGGTGATCAAGGGGACCTGCTGAAAACAAAGATATGACCACCTAGATATGGAGAGAACCACCATCATGCTGCACCATTGGGAGCAGACAGTCTGGGTTGTACTCTTCCGATGGTGTTCTCCACAAGTACACGCGTCCTGCGGTGGGGAGTAGTGTGAATGTCGATTCATTCGACCACATTACACGCTTCCATACATCGGCAGTCCACGTTGTATGCTCCTGGCATCACAGCCGTCGCCATTGTGCTTCCACTCGGGTCACCAAAGGTCTGCCAGGAATAGCTTGCACATGCAGTTCCCTGTTCACTGTTTTCGTTGGTATTGGGGTCTGAAGATGCAGATTGAGCTCCGCACTGATTTCTGGCGCCGTGGTCTCCTTATTATGGGTAACAATCCTCTTTAATGTTCTCCTGTCTCTATCAGTCAGGGCCGTTTTCCAGCAGCTCTTATGTTTCGCAGCCGAGGATTCGCAACACAAGAGCGGCTGGAAAACTTCTACCCTGGCGACTGTTGTCACAGAGGCACCAACTTGCTGGCCACCAACAATTAGCCATCTTTCGGAATCCGTTAGGTCGCTCACTTCGTCGTCAAACTAAAAGCCATTTTGCAACAAGACACTTTAAATGCACTTATTAAACAGGACCTTGAGTTTCTAAAGCTATTACAACCAAAACGTGGTAGATACCTTTGCGTATGCGACGTACACAGCTGCTATTAAATGTCATGTCTCTGAGCGTGGTGTTCACATTATTCTGTCCAATCCCTGTATATATATATATAGCCTTCTTCTTGAACAACTTTCCCATTAGCTGGAATCGAATCCACATCTTCTTATTTCCATTCGAAAATGTTACCGTTACGTCATCCAGGACTTTTCAATCAATTGAATATAAGTAATTGGAGCTGAGCAATCTAAACTAACTTTAGGTTTTCGCTACTCAAAACATTGATTTGTTCCTCGTAGCACCAACAACAATTCCAATCGTGGAAGTGATTCACGTCTGTAACTCTCTATAGTTCTTCAGACGTTATTACGCAAGCCAGTACTTCATAAATGCTCTATAACACCTGGCAAACAGAAAAGCATATATTTTTCGGCAGAGAAGCCGCTTCATTTCGCTTTTGTCTAGGCAAGTTTTCTTAGGAGATGGCTTCATGGAGAACACTGAAATGGAGGTGCTTCGGTACCAAAGATAACATTCTATCAAGGGCTTCGCAACAGATTTTTTCCTCAATTTCTATGATAATATCCAAGGAAGTGAGATACCTGATAAGATTTGTTCTTCAATAATTTTTCTTTCCAAAGTAATGGAGGCTTTCACAAAACATATGCGGAGAGCTTCGGCTATGACAATGATCGAAAACCAAAGGTCAAGGTGAGAAAAGAAGTACGTCGGCAAGTACAAAGGCGAAAATCAATGAACTCCCTACGTGTCTCAGTGATCTAAGTTTCAGAAAAATTATTCTGAACAATTACAGAATTTCTGGCAAAATTCCTATCGCAACCCTACGACGAAGTAAATTTCTCCATCAATTTTATGCCAGGATCAGGATTCGAACCTACAACTCTGGGAGCTCCGAGTGCTATCTATCCACTGTACTACAATGGCATGTGCTCTCACTGCTAACTGCATTTATCTCATGTGCGTTCTACGGGGCAGGCACGTCACAAGCTCCCAGTGATATCCACTATACTACACTGGCATGTGCTCTCACTGCTATCTGCCTTTATCTCATGTGCGTCCTGTGGAGCAGTCACGTCACAAGCTCCGAGTGCTATCCACTATACTACACTGGCATGTGCTCTCACTGCTATCTACCTTTATCTCATGTGCGTCCTACGGGGCAGGCACGACACAAGCTCCGAGTGCTATCCACTATACTACACTGGCATGTGCTCTCACTGCTATCTGCCTTTATCTCATGTGCGCCCTGTGGAGCAGGCACGTCACAAGCTCCGAGTGCTATCCACTATACTACACTGGTATGTGCTCTCACTGCTATCTGCCTTTATCTCATGTGCGCCCTGTGGAGCAGGCACGTCACAAGCTCCGAGTGCTATCCACTATACTACACTGGCATGTGCTCTCACTGCTATCTGCCTTTATCTCATGTGCGCCCTGTGGAGCAGGCACGTCACAAGCTCCGAGTGCTATCCACTATACTACACTGGTATGTGCTCTCACTGCTATCTGCCTTTATCTCATGTGCGTCCTACGGGTCAGGCACGTCACAAGCTCCGAGTGCTATCCACTATACTACACTGGCATGTGCTCTCACTGCTATCTGCCTTTATCTCATGTGCGTCCTACGGGGCAGGCACGTCACAAGCTCCGAGTGTTATCCACTATACTACACTGGCATGTGCTCTCACTGCTATCTGCCTTTATCTCATGTGCGTCCTACGGGGCAGGCACGTTACAAGCTCCGAGTGCTATCCACTATACTACACTGGCATGTGCTCTCACTGCTATCTGCCTTTATCTCACGTGCGTCCTACGGGGCAGGCACGTCACAAGCTTCGAGTGCTATCCACTATACTACACTGGCATGTGCTCTCACTGCTATCTGCCTTTATCTCATGTGCGTCCTACGGGGCAGGCACGTCACAAGCTCCGAGTGCTATTCACTATACTACACTGGCATGTGCTCTCACTGCTATCTGCCTTTATGTCATGTGCGTCCTACGGGGCAGGCACGTCACAAGCTCCGAGTGCTATCCACTATACTACACTGGCATGTGCTCTCACTGCTATCTGCCTTTATCTCACGTGCGTCCTACGGGGCAGGCACGTCACAAGCTTCGAGTGCTATCCACTATACTACACTGGCATGTGCTCTCACTGCTATCTGCCTTTATGTCATGTGCGTCCTACGGGGCAGGCACGTCACAAGCTCCGAGTGCTATCCACTATACTACACTGGCATGTGCTCTCACTGCTATCTGCCTTGATCTAATGTGCGTCCTGTGGAGCAGGCACGTCACAAGTTCCGAGTGCTATCCACTATACTACACTGGCATGTGCTCTCACTGCTATCTGCCTTCACAACCCCTCCTTTTTGTTTCGAGGTTTAACGACCAGCATAACGAAGTCCCAGAGATGGGTAAGCAGTCGTCTGTCCCTAATTTGGAGCCACTGACTCCAAGGAAGCGTCAGAGAGTCAAACGTATTCAAAGAAACACATCACTTATGCCTCTAAAAGAGGGCAAGTGGTAAACAGCCAGCGCGTGGGACGACTTGCCCACCGGGACGGTAATCCCTTTTTGAAAATGCAAGTAATCTGATGCTGATGAAATGGTGTTATGAGTATACGAACTGGGAAGCAGATGATAGGAAACGTGTCAAGCAGTCTAACAGTTTTTTCTTTCGCTTCTGTCGATATCTCGCAAGATGTATGTTACAAACACAACCAGATATATCCACTAATAGTTGTAGAAACTTACAACTTTCGTTCATTAATAAATTCCTGTCAACCTCTTAGACACAAAAGGCGCGCACCTCAAGTCAAGCGCCCTATCGTAATAAAATTTAACACGGGCATTATGGGGGAGGAGATTTCAGAAGAGGAAGGGAAGCGCAGCCTCTAACAAATTAGTACCACGTACCACATATCTGGCTGCGATGTACGCTGATATACGATGAGGCATGGATTAAAAAATACTGTGGTGTCCTGTGAGTGGTTATGCCATGAGTCCTGTAACTTTTTTGTTTCGGAGTTTAACGACAACCAAGAGGAACTCAAAGGACTATAAATACACTGACGTGCAAAAATTAAGGACGAGACGGTTTTTCGAATATAACGTCGTGCAGAAGTGCTCCACATCCACTCAAATCATACCATAAGATCCCCAAGATGTAAGAATATGGGACAAGTGAGCAAAACCGTCCAAACAAGGAATCCAAAGGATACAAACGTACTTTATTGAAAAGGTACCTTCGAGCACAACTGGACAGAAGACAGAAACGTCCATGTGACAGGCACCTGCCAAAAAAAATCCAGTCTTTAGTAGGGATATAATCACCCCTGACTGCGTTGCAGGATTTAAAACGTCTGTCCATGCTGAGGACGAAGTTGCCAAGGAAGGAGGCATCGCGGCCCATTCATCTTGTAGCGCCAATCGCAGCGGCGGAATCTTTGCTGGCGGCTGGTGGCGTGCTCCAAGCGTCTCCCGAGAAGGTCCCACACGTGTTCGATTGGATTTAGGTCCGGGGACCTTGCGGGCCAATCCATGCGTTGAATATCTTCACTCTCCAACAGCTCTGCAACAGCCACTGTACGATGAGCTGTAGCGTTGTCGTCCATGAAGAGGAACTCAGGACACACAGCACCTCTAAACAGACGCACGTGAGGCAGGAGAACCTCGGTACATCAGCGGACACCAGTGACTGAACCTCCTTGGAAGATGTGGAGGTCAGTACGGCTACCAAACATGATACCGCCCCAAACGAGAACTCCACTACCTCCAAACCGGTCCTTTTCGATGATATTAGAGGTGTGATTGCGAGTTCCCTGCTCTCTCCAGATGTGCATACGTCCAGAATCGCTCGTCAGACTAGATCGGCTTTCATCCGTAAAGAGAACTCAACCCCATTGCTGATATGTCCAGTTCTTGTGTTCCTGGCACCACATAAACCGCCGTCTCCGATGAGCAGGCGTTAATGGCGCACACCGTACAGGTCGTCGTGCAAATAGGCCACATTTGTGCAGCCTCCTGGCCACGGCAAAACGCGATAACGGACGTCCAGGTGTCTGTTGCATTTGCCTTGCTATTTCTCCCGCTGTCTTCCGTCTGTTTCTTCTCCCCTGTAGAACAATATACCTGTCGTCCGCCGCCGTGGTTGCTCGTGGACGACCACTGCTAAACTCTCGGACAGCAGTTCCTGTCGTTTGAAATGCTCTCCAAGCTCGTGAAACGATGCTGTGAGCGATCCCAAACTCCTCGGCCACAATAGTCACACTTCGACATTCTTCCAACTTCCCAATGACGCCACCTCGGGTAAAGTCATCCAGATGTCCTCTACTAGATTGCCTGTTGGCCATATCACACGGTGGCAGTAACTCGACGTCGTTCAAACCGATGTACATCGTTCAATAGCTTTCACCGAGTTGCTGAGCGTACACCGCCCGTGTGCTTTATATCCTTTCGATACTCCCCCGCCAGCCCTACGTCATGCTGCATATATACGCATGCCCTATCGTACCGGACCCTAGTTTATCTCCTGAGTGGTCTTTCGATACGTTCTGCCTGCTCGTTCCGCTATTATGCTAATTTCTCCTCTTTGTCCGTAGTTTTAGCACACCAGGGTAGTACCCCGACCTTAATTTAGAAACATCGGCTGCAGGAAAGGAAGAGCACCAGTGTCGTAAAGGAAAAGAAACAGAGTAAAAACACAGCATCCATGTCTGGATTCGAACTCAGGACCATCTCCGACGAATGGTCAAAAGCCAAATTTCACAACACTGCTCTTCCGGGACGGCACTGTAATTGCTGCACAAGATTCTGATACTCCTAACATCCCAGATGTACTCGATAGATAAAAGATTCCCGTAGCTGTATGCCCAAGGGAGGGTTGTAAGACTATGGAGGCACCCCCGGAGAGGCGAGCTGTGTGTGGCTGGGAACAATATTGCTGGTAATTGACCCGTGGCAGACGTGACATGAAAAGTAAGATAATGCGTCGTCAGATCTCTTGAACGTATCAATATGCTGTTCACTTCCCTGTTGCCACGATTAAGGGCATACGGCTCACATAGATGTTTTTATATATCGTATCACCACTAGTGGTGACGGTGGAGCTCTCTACAACACAGTCCGAATATGAACGATGCACAGTCCCCCGGATTACGGTAGCAGAAGCGGTATTCTAAGGCATAAGCGGTATTCTAAGGCTAAAGCGGTATTCTAAGGTAGAAGCGCGATTCGTCACTAACAAAGATGCGACTTTATTAGTGACGAATCCTTGATCATCAGTAGGCTCTCGATCTTCCTGAGAGTCTACTGTCCTTATCTAAGCTACTGTATGCGTGAATTGAAATGTGTTCTGGGAATGGGCTGGACGTTCACTGGCGATGCAAATTTAGATATCTGCATTCCTAATAACGAGATATTTGATAACCACAATTCAGAGTACAAGAATCATATTATCGGGGAGCGACGAGTTTTTTTTCTGTCTGTGAGTGCACTTAAAGGGAGATTGTTCGCGCATTTTTGCAGCACTGTTTGGAGTATACACGCTGTATCACGGGGGAAAAGGTAGTTTAACACACTTTAATGAGCAATATGACGTATATTCTAAATTAACTTTCATTTTTAGTTTATTTCCCTATGTAAATTTAAAGTTTTTTCTGCTTATACTTTCAAACATAATGTGTCATCTTTTCCCTCAAATGAGAATAATGTTGGCAATACTCTTGAGGTCTGAGTGAACGTGACGTATGAATGAATGCAGTAAGAACGATAGATAAAAACTACGATGCAACAGTTGCTCGTGTGTGGTGGATTGGTGGATATGTGGCTATGTGAATTACGTTATACAGTACCTTGAAGTGTGATATCTGATCTATTGATATAATGCTGGAATAAAGCCAATTCCCGTACGTTGACTTCTGTTTAATGATTCGTCTGACCGTAAATATTCATTTAGGAACTATTTCATCGTGTGCTTGTTTAATGATTTAGAAATAGAAGAACGACAAAATTTCAGCACGGAAATAAGCTACGTTATAACACACTTTACACTGAAGAGCAATTGAATTAGAGATACCTGTCTAGTAACGTGTAGCATCACCTTTCGCCCTGATGACGGCGGCGATTCGTCTCGGCATGGACTCGACAAGACACCGGAAGGGTTGGATCCACGACCCCTGTAAAAGCTCACTTAATTCACGAAGATTTGATGGAGGGGGGTCATCTCTCTCGATGGCATCACACATGTGCTCGATGGGATTGAGGTAAGGTGACCTAGCTGGCCAAGGAAGCGAGGTCACGTCGATGGAGTGTTCATCCAACCATTCGGATACGATTCGGGAGCTGCATTGTCTTGTTGCAGGATGAGGTCCCCAGTAGGCTGTTGAAAACGCGCAAACGGGAGCAAATGGTCGTTCAGGATATTCCGGTAACGTTGACCTGTGAGAGACGATATCACACTTACCAAGGGTCCCATTTCAGTCCACGTAAACAGTCCCCTCCCTAGACGAGAACGCCACCCCCACCATGTTGAAGAGTACCCTGCTGGCAAGAAGGATCCAGCGCTTCATGTGGTTTGCGCCGTACTCGTATCCTGCCATCCGCATGTACAACGTGAATCTCGACTCATCAGTCCAGGCAACATTTTCCCACATGTCTAGGGTCCAGTGGCGATGTTCCCGCGCCCATGCTAATCTTTGCACCCTGTGATGTGCGGTCAGCAGCGGTACCTTCGTGGGATGATAGCTTCTGTACCCCATAGCGAGAAGATGGTTTTGAATGGTGTGGCTGCTTACACGTTTTTGTGCACCAGCGTTAAATTGCCGAGTGATTTCTTGCACTGTGGCCAGTCTATCCGCTGTTAAAATGCGAGCTAGCCGCCGATGACCCCCGCTCATCCACACGCTGTTTTCACGGCAGTTGGCCCTTGCAGGGATGGTTTTACCGGATTCGATGTACTCACGGTGCACCCGTGACACAGTGGCTCGTGAAAATCCCAGTGTCTGTACGACCTACGCGATGGAGTGACCCATTCGTCGGGCACCGACAATTTGCCAATGATCAAATGCGCTAAGATCCTTTGTCTTACCCATACTGCGTCCGACTCTTACTGATTCCCGTCGCATCACTCTTTATATTGTCGGATCGCTGCATACGTCATGTCGTTTCCGTTTACAGGGCCGCCCACAGCGCCACATTTGCATAACGCCAGCTGTCTCTAATTCAATTGCTCTTCAGTGTGTTATACAATATATGCACGGAGTTTCCAAAAGGTTTAATCAAACTTCTGGAACGTATTTCACTGTGCATAGTGATACAAATTGTTCCCTAAACTCTTCCCTTCTGAGTTATAGCACCTTATGAAAGTACATGTAAGGAGGTCTACCAAACGTCACGCTCTTAGGTATTTGCCTACGAGCGTAACGTTTGACTTGCGTCATTTGCATGTTTGATGACACAGTCTTCTTGTTCTTCTTTTTAGCCTGTTGACAACCACTGCAAGGTATACCCCCACCCCAGTCTTTTCCAACTTCCTTGATCCTTAGCATCAGTCCACCATTTAACACCTCTACACAGTAGATGTATGCAAGTGTTAAAAATAATCCCACGGCTCCTTAGTTCCCTAATGCTGAAATGAAAGACACTCCTTTCACTTACGGATAAAAGAATGGAGACATGTAAACCTCGGCATCTCTACAAGATAACTTTTCCGCCACGCAATGTGCAGCTAAGCATACTTTTCCACCACGCGATGTGCAGCTAAGCATACTTTTCCGCCAAGCGATGTGCAGCTAAGCATACTTTTCCGCCACGCGATGTGCAGCTAAGCTTACCTTTCCGCCACGCGATGTGCAGCTAAGCATACTTTTCCGCCACGCGATGTGCAGTTAAGCATACTTTTCCGCTACGCAATGTGCCGCTAAGCATACTTTTCTGCTACGCAATGTGCCGCTAAGCATACTTTTCCGCCACGCAATGTGCAGCTAAGCATACTTTTCCGCCATACGATGTGCAGCTAAGCATACTTTTCCGCCACGCGATGTGCAGCTAAGTATACTTTTCCGCCACGCGGTGTGCAGCTAAGCATACTTTTCCGCCACGCGATGTGCAGCTAAGCATACGTTTCCGCCACGCGATGTGCAGCTAAGCATACGTTTCCGCCACGCAATGTGCCGCTAAGCATATTTTCCGCCATGCGATGTGCAGCTAAGCATACTTTCCCGCTACGCAATGTGCAGCTAAGCATACTTTTCCGTCACGCGATGTGCAGGTAAGTATACTTTTCCGCCACGCGATGTGCAGCTAAGCATACTTTTCCGACACGCGATGTGCAGCTAAACATACTTTTCCGCCACGCGATGTGCAGTTAAGCATACTTCTCCGCTACACAATGTGCCGCTAAGCACACTTTTCCGCCACGCAATGTGCAGCTAAGCATACTTTTCCGCCATGCGATGTGCAGCTAAGCATACTTTTCCGCCACGCGATGTGCAGTTAAACATACTTTTCCGCCACGCGATGTGCAGCTAAGTATACTTTTCCGCCACGCGGTGTGCAGCTAAGCATACTTTTCCGCCACGCGATGTGCAGCTAAGCATACGTTTCCGCCACGCGATGTGCAGCTAAGCATACTTTTCTAGCCATCTATCGACGCCTTGGAGATATATGATACTCTTCGGCTGTCACTGCAGATTGGAGACGAAGATGACGCGATGGAATATCTATTTTAATGGAAGAGGTGCTGAACACTCTAGCGAAGGATCCCGTAACTTGCTTGAGAACAATAGCAACAGATGTAGTTGCTTCACATTTAAATGTGTAGAGAATTTATCCTCAGCTGATTTTATCCAGATGTGATATTTGCGCAACGGTTTCAGCAGAAGGGTACTTCAGCTGATTTTTTCCCCATTGGATAATTTGCAGCTATGCGTCTGAACAAGAAGTGGCATTTGCAAATTTTTATAACATTCACTAGCCGTCACAAGAAAATCCTCCTGAAATAACCCGGTCTCTGCATGACCACAGGTTTCACATGAAAGTTTCTGCTGCAATCGTTTGCGAATATTTGAATGGTCCATTTCCTTGGTCATCAAAGCTAATGTTCAGCAATAAGCGCATTTCTTCAACGTGGAACTACCTGCAGGGCTAGAAAATGTTCCATTAGCAACCCGCCGTCGCATGTAGTTTACGCATAACAAGAATGCAGCACATTTAATCCTCACTTCTACAGAACATCTTAGTCGTACCCTGCATTCGCAGATCGAAGCCAACTCCCCTTTAGAAATATACGCTCTCCAGATATACACTGTATTGACGAAAGACACCGGACACCTAGAAGTGAAACACAGCCTACCATTTATTTACATATATTAGTACGGTTTCAGTCAACCTTTGGACTTAATGCATGCAGTGACCCTTCGAGACATGCTTTCGACAAGGTTGTGGAACACAGCGATAGGTATGCGCTTCTATTCAGTACATAACGCTGCCGCTAACTGTTGCTTAGTAGTAACCCTTGTTTCGAAACTTCTTATGCGGCGCTGTAATTCATCCGATAGGTGCTCTATTTGATTACGATCAGGGCTCTGTGCTGGCCAGTCCATACACCATACGGAATTATCGTCAAACCACGCCGTAACAGTCCTTGCTTTATGGCTCGGTGCATTATCCGGCTGGCAACAACAAGGCTCGGTTCCAGAGTATTGCCACAGAGTTGGTAGGGCATAATTGTCCAAAATATCGAGGTAGACGTGCTGGTTAACAGGTCTGTCCACGATAACCAATGGGTCGGGACCATACGACGAAAAACACCCCTACACAAGTACACTGCCAGTTCCACACTTGACCGTAGGAACAGTACACTGTGATAAATAGCGTTCCCCGGCTACCGCCGTACTCACACACGGCCGTCAGACTGATGGATGGTATATCTGAATTCATTAATCCATAGGACCCGTTTCCATTGATCTACGGTCCACGATAAATGTTTTTTACACCATGCTAAACGACGAGTAGTATTCCAAGTGGAGATGAAAGGCTTATGAGCAGCCGTACGATCATGGTAAACCATGGAATGAAGTTCTCTGCGAATGGTACATGTACGCATCGAGGTTCTAACATTTTTACTCACCTGTACACTGAGGTCTTGTGCAGTACTCTGTCGATTAGCTGTAACAACTCTCCTGAGGCATCGACGTCCTCTATCACTGCTTTTCTTTGGTCTGCCGGTACGTTTTGCTGCTACAGGCACACCATGTGTCTTCCACTTATTCAGTACATCCAAAACAGTTGATTTGGGTTTGTTCAAACGCCTCTCGGTTTCTCATGTGGAAAACCCACTAATATAACACACAACAATCTTTCCTTTCTCAGAGTTAGATCTCTCCCGCCGCAATATTTTCACTCAACCTCACAGTGCGATATGATCGCGGGTAGGTGCAGGTTTGTTTTTATACCGTTTGCAGCTGTACCGCGCATCGTAACAACGCAGCGGATCCATTCATTTGCTTTTGAAGGAGCGTCCGGTGACTTTTGTCAATATATTGTACTTCCATTACCTTTCTTCTTCTTACGGGAAAGCCTTTAAGCTGATCTTTACGCTTACTCGAGTATAAATACACAATTTCACCAAGAAACGATCTTGGATGGTTGTCAAAGGATTCGGAATTCTTCGGGACTCTTCGTACGTGCTAATAAACAATCGATGAGACGACTGCAGTGAGGCACGTGGTTCTACTCAGGGAGGCCATTTGCTGTGATGGTGTTTTTTTGTTTTCTTTTTCTTTACTGGGTTTTAAGTAAAATTATTTATTTGATCTGGTGGTACAGATACAATGACAGGATAAACAGACATAGCTGTACAGTATTGTCAGGCAGACATAGAGTATATTCATTTTACATCAACAATGTACATAGCGAACATGGTATTATACAGTATGCCAAATGATCAAGTAGCACAGAGAGAGCCAGTGCTGATCAAGTAACATTGTGAGAGCCAGAGCTGATCAAGTAACATTGTGAGAGCCAGAGCTGATCAAGTAACATTGTGAGAGCCAGTGCCGAAAGACAAACACAAATATCCATGCCTTACCCGGGGATTCGAATCCAGACTCCTCCTTGGGCGAATGATAAAAAGCCATCACTCAGACCACTACTCCACTAGGGAGGCCGTGCTCTGATGCAGACGTACATAAATTTTCTCATTGATCACTAATAGCGTGTTGTAACCAAAATGAAAACTGAAAAACTTTGCTCTCTTACCTGAGCGCTCAAAATGTATCATAACTCGAAAGGGAATCGTCTCCGGCACACCATTCACAAAGAAATTTTTTCCCTACGGGCGGTAGAACGCGTTCCCAAATTTTGGATGGAAATTTTGCAAAACACCCTGTATATATATATAATTTCATACGGATCAGTCAGAGTTAACGCAGTCTATTTGCTAAAACAAAATATGTTTCTCTTAAATCTCTCTTGTTTTTTAAATCTTGTACTTTTAGGAAATTTTTACTACTCTCCTGCAAAGGGATACAAATATTTTTCGATGGTAAGTTCAGCTCATTCGGCTTTCGATTCTGAGAAAGAATGAAGCACACGTGACTTCAGCTACATAATTTCAAAATGTTGTCGTTTCTGCAACGCGAGCAGTGAGTATAACCACCTACGTAACTGATCCATTTCCGTTGGGAGGTTGCTCCCGTTTCGCAAAAAGCTTCTATTAGTCATTGGTAAACGTGGTACCAAAACGCTATGAAAGCGACACCGATAAAGAGCCTTGTTTAACAGAAACCAAACATTTCTGGTCAGATCTGAACCACCCTCGCCTACATCCTGGCAGGGTCTTTCTTGCTAGTTAAAACAGCATTATCATTTACGCTGTTCAGCATAGAAAATACCACCCCATGAAGGAATGTACGAAATGAGAAAGAAACTTACCATGAATTAAGTTTGAAAGAAGTGATATGATGTCTGAAGGATTATGTTAACGCAAAGGGCAAGGAGACAGTATAATATGGCCTGAGCCAGTAGGTTGTATGACAGCCAGGCTAAGTTATGCATTCGGCAACACTATCGAGTAAGAAAGCTCTTAGATGGTGTACTGAAGTATCGCCGACCGTACGCCGTTGACCTGTGTTTACCATTCGCCGACATTGAGAGGTGGTCGTGCAGATGCGTTAAGTAGCTACCAATAACATCTCACACGTTCTCTTTCGGGCAAAAGTCTGAGAGATCGCACTGACCAGACCAATACGCGGACACCTTATAGAGCCTATTTGCTAATGTTCACAGTGCTCTAACACGTGCTATTTTGCTCAAACTGGGCATCAGTGATACTACTGAAATACGACAACAAAACGGGATGCAGCACTTTTTCGACGTATAGTCGTGCAATCATTGCACCTATTTTGCGTGCGAGCGTTGAACGGCTGTAGAAACTGGCTAAACAGCTGTATAATGAAGAAGTACACGGATGGCAGCGTGATCAGCCCCGTGACCGCGTCGTCTCCAGAATCTCAATCGGCGATCGTCGGCTCTGAGACAGAAGCGAGACTAGTCACTGAATACCACATGGTTACATCGGTTTTCCCGTAGCGTGAAATCAATGGCTTTCCTATGGTGTGAAATCAACGGCTTTTCTGTAGTGTGAAATCAACGGCTATCCTGTATTAGAAAATCAACGGCTTTACTGTATTGGAAAATCAACGGCTTTACTGTAGTGGGAAACCAACAGCTTTCTTGTGGTGGAAAATCAGCAGTTTTCCTGTAGTGGAAAAGCAACGGTTTTCCTGTTGTGGGAAATCAACGGCTTTTCTGTAGTGGGGAATCAACGGCTTTCCTGCAGTGGGAAATCAACGGCTTTTCTGTAGTGGAAAATCAACAGCTTTCCTGTAGTGTGAAATCAGCGGCTTTTATGTAGTGTGAAATCAACGGCTATCCTGTATTGGAAAATCAACGGCTTTCCTGTAGTAGAAAATCAACAGCTTTACTGTAGTGGGAAACCAACAGCTTTCCTGTGGTGGAAAATCAACAGCTTTCCTGTAGTGGAAAAGCAACGGTTTTCCTGTAGTGTGAAATCAACGGTTTTTGTAGTGTGAAATCAACGGTTTTTGTAGTGTGAAATCAGCGGCTTTCCTGTAGTGGGAATCAACGGTTTCCTGCAGTGGGAAATCAACGGCTTTCCTGTAGTGAAAAACCAGTGGCTTTTCTGTAGCGGGAAACCAGCGGCTCTCCTGTAGTGGGAAATCAACGGCTTTACAGTAGTTGGAAACCAGCGGCTTTCCTGTAGCGGGAAATCAACGGCTTTCCAGTTCTGGGAATCAACGGCTTTCCAGTTCTGGGAATCAACGGCATTCCAGCTCTGGGAATCAACGGCTTTCCTGTAGTGGGAAGCAATGGCTTTCTTGTAGTGTGAAATCAATGGCTTTCCTATGGTGTGAAATCAACGGCTTTCCTGTAGTGTGAAATCAACGGCTTTTCTGTAGTGTGAAATCAACGGCTATCCTGTATTGCAAAATCAACGGCTTTACTGTAGTGAGAAACCAACAGCTTTCACGTGGTGGAAAATCAGCAGCTTTCCTGTAGTGGAAAAGCAACAGCTTTCCTGTAGTGGGAAATCAACGGCTTTCCTATAGTGGGAAATCAACGGATTTTCTGTAGTGGAAAATCAACGGCTTTCCTGTAGTGTAAAATTAACGGCTTTTCTGTAGTGTGAAACCAACGGCTATCCGGTATTGGAAAATCAACTGCTTTCCTGTAGTAGAAAATCAACGGCTTTACTGTAGTGGGAAACCAACAGATTTCCTGTGGTAGAAAATCAATAGCTTTCCTGTGGTGGAAAAGCAACGGCTTTCCTGTAGTGGGAAATCAGCGGCTTTTCTGTTTTGTGAAATCAACTACTTTCCTGTAGTGTGAAATCAACGGTTTCCCTGTAGCCTTAAATCAACGACTTTCCTGTAGTGTGAAATCAAGGGGTTTTGTAGTGTGAAATCAACGGATTTCCTGTAGTGGGAATCAACGGATTTTCTGTAGTGGGAATCAACGGATTTTCTGTAGTGGGAAATCAACGGTTTCCTGTAGTGGGAAATCAACGGCTTTCCCGTTCTGGGAATCAACGGCTTTCCAGTTCTGGGAATCAACGGCTTTCCCGTTCTGGGAATCAACGGCTTTCCAGTTCTGGGAATCAACGGCTTTCCAGTTCTGGGAATCAACAGCTTTTCTGTAGTGGGAAGCAATGGCTTTCTTGTAGTGTGAAATCAACGGCTTTCCTTTAGCGTGAAATCAACGGCTTTCCTTTAGCGTGAAATCAATGGCTTTCCTATGGTGTAAAACCAGCGGCTTTCCTGTATTGGAAAATCAACGGCTTTCCTCTGGTAGGAAATCAACGGCTTTACTGTAGTGGGAAACCAACAGCTTTCCTGTAGTGGAAAAGCAACGGCTTTCCTGTAGTGGGAAATCAACGGCTTTTCTGTAGTGGGGAATAAATGGCTTTCCTGTAGTGAGAAATCAACTTTTTTTCTGTAGTGGGAAATAAACGCCGATCGAGGCGTCCGAACATCCGTCTTCGTGCACCAATCCCACTACGGCGAGGCACATTACCTTTCTCCAACTACTGTCGCCACATGAGGCGATAGTTGCTGCATCCCGACGCGTTTCCGCCAAGGTGCGACGCACAGATCAACCGGCAGTACGTAGCTGCATAACAAGCTTCTGATAAAGCTGTCTTTGCGATGGTAGGATGCCAGATGACGTCGCCTAGAAATTCTCATACCTTACAGCAGCTTTCATCACCGAGAACACTCCGATACCGTATTCCACACAGCTAGGTCAGGTGGAAGAAACTTAGCTGGGCTGAACCGTTTTGCGTATCAAAACCTATCACGTGAATAGTTCATATCGCATCATTTATAAAGCCGAATGTGAGCACAAACACTCACCAATTCGCATGGAAAATACTTCGTGGTGTGGCATTTTCTACATCGAGGAGTGCAGTTTCCGTATCATTTAACAAACTTCGAAGCTCCTTTTCTATTCTTTCACCACAAAGAAAGTCACACTTGAAGAGATAATCAGTTTTCAATTCGTTATATCCCATGAATTTAGGCTCTGCATGTCCGTGGGTAGATCTGTGCTCTTTGAATTCTTCGCATTATAATTCTGCCTTGAGACATTCCCTGTTCTGGTCAATGTTATCTAGAAGAGAAAAGCGATTTTAAATCATTTTTCGCTTCAAGTTATTTGCTGTAATCGCATAAATATTAACAAGCTAGAGAAGCTTCTTGAGTCTCCCCTGACGAAAAAGCCATTGTTCAAACTTTC
This sequence comes from Macrothele yani, assembly GCA_039090855.1. Classification (NCBI taxonomy): domain Eukaryota; kingdom Metazoa; phylum Arthropoda; class Arachnida; order Araneae; family Macrothelidae; genus Macrothele; species Macrothele yani. The sequence continues at coordinate 139,505,333 of CM077027.1, read as the reverse complement.
TATAGAGCGCTCCCGTCCTCTTACATTCCCTATTTTCCGATTTTCGAAACAGAATTTATTTGCTTAGATCTCCTGCTTCCTTTTACTTAACTATTTTTCCATGGTGTATAGTATTTTTCTCATGAATAAATTGAACGCCCATATCTTACCTTCAGGACATGTTTTCCGTCATCTTTGGTGATGCTGTTTTTTGATAACGCTGTTTTCGCGTCGTTTCATATTTAGCTTACTTAGTTCTTTTTTTCTAACCTTTGTTATTTTCCACGAATTTTGAACAAACTTTAATTCGGTGCTTTATGTTTTTAAGAGTGTTTTTGTTGCAGTATTACATATTTCGGAATACATTTTTCTTTTCTTTATCTTTCACGATTAAATTTCATTTTCGTTTTTTGTTTACTGCCAAACCATAGTCATGTTATTAAAAAACATAACAAACTCTTTGTCACGCAGTTTTTCGAGAACATATACTGTTTTTTTCGTCCGTGAAAAGCAAGACCAATTCGTCAATAGTTTTAATAATTGCGTTTCCAATATTTAGCAGATCTTTTCTAAAAAATGTACATACATATTACATCACTTATTACAGACGGTGTTCAGAAAATAATGCCTCCATATTTATATACAAACAAGAACGAAGCTCACAATTTCTGTTTTAATTCATGTATTCTAATTTTCTACAAAGTTTCTCTCACGCTCGATATAGATACACCAACGTATAGTATAACAAGTTCTTTAAATCCCTCTCTGTAATAATCTTCGAGTTTTCCTTGGAACCATTTCTTTGTAGAGGTTTGGACATTTTCGCCACATATGAACTGAATTTCTTTCAAACGTCGCTTAAGAGCAGAAAACGATGAAAAAACAGAAGGTGCCAAATCTGGACTGTAGGTAGGGTGAACAAGATTTCAAACCGAATGTTTTGTATCTCCTCAGAAGTGAAAGCCCTGGCGTGGGACATGGCTCTGTCGTGTTGCAAAATCATTAGCGTTTTGGCAAACGCACGCGGTTCATTCTTTACTTTGTGTATTTGAAGGTTACACACGTAGCTCTCAGAGTTGATGGCTTACCGTTCACCATGTACTCCTCATGAATGATGCCTCTATAGTCCCAGCTCTCAGAGTTGATAGGCTTACCGTTCACCATGTACTCCTGATGAATGATGCCTCTATAGTCCTTGATAGGCGTACCGTTCACTATGTACTGCTAATGAATGATGCCTCTATAGTCCCAGCTGTCAGAGTTGATAGGCGTATAGTTCACCATGAACTCCTGATGATTGATGCCTCTGTAGTTCCAGCTCTCAGAGTTGATAGGCGTACCGTTCACCATATTCTCCTGATGAATGATGCCTCTATAGTTCCAGCTCTTAGAGTTGATAGGAGTACCGTTCACTATGTACTCCTGATGAATGATGCTTCCATAGTCCCAGCTGTCAGAGTTGATACGCGTACCGTTCACCATGTACTGCTGATGAATAATGCCTCTATAGTCCGAGCTCTGAGAGTTGACAGGCGTACCGTTCACCATGTACTCCTGATGATTGATGCCTCTATAGTCCCAGCTGTCAGAGTTGATAGGCGTATAGTTCACCATATACTCCTGATGATTGATGCCTCTGTAGTTCCAGCTCTCAGAGTTGATAGGCGTACCGTTCACCATGTACTCCTGATGAATGATGCTTACATAGTCCCAGCTCTAAGAGTTGAGAAGCGTACCGTTCACCATGTACTACTGATGAATGGGGCCCTTATAGTCCCAGCTGTCAGAGTTGATAGGCGTACCGTTCACCATATACTCTGTAGTTCCAGCTCTCAGAGTTGATAGGCGTACCGTTCACCATATACTCTGTAGTTCCAGCTCTCAGAGTTGATAGGCGTACCGTTCACCAAGTACTCCTGATGAATGATGCCTCTATAGTCCCAGCTCTCAGACTTTATAGGCGTATCGTTCACCATGTACTCCTAATGAATGATGCCTCTATAGTTCCAGCTCTCAGAGCTGATAGGAGTACCGTTCACCATGCAATCCTGATGATTGATGTCTCTGTAGTTCCAGCTCTCAGAGTTGATAGTCGTACCGTTCACCATGTACTCCTGAGGAATGATGCCTCGATAGTTCCAGCTCTCAGAGCTGATAGGAGTACCGTTCACCATGTACTACTGATGAATGATGCCTCTATAGTCCTAGCTCTCAGAGTCAATAGGCGTACCGTTCACCATGTACTCATAATGAATGATGCCTCTATATTTCCAGCTCTCAGAGCTAATAGGAGTACCGTTCACCATGCAATCCTGATGATTGATGCCTCTGTAGTTCCAGCTCTCAGAGTTGATAGTCGTACCGTTCACCATGTACTCCTGAGGAATGATGCCTCGATAGTTCCAGCTCTCAGAGCTGATAGGAGTACCGTTCACCATGTACTTCTGGTGATTGATGCCTCTATAGTTTCAGCTCTTAGAGGTGATAGGAGTACCGTTCACCATGTACTACTGCTGAAAGATGCATCTATAGTCCCAGCTCTCAGATTTGATAGGCGCACTGTTCACCATGTACTACTAATGAATGATGCCTCTATAGTCCCAGATGTAAGAGTTGATATGCGTACCGTTCACCATTTACTCCTGATAAATGATGCCTCTATAGTCCCAGTTCTCAGAGTTCATAGGTTCCAGCTTCACCATGTACTCCTGATAAATGATGCCTCGATAGTTCCTGCTATCAGAGCAGATAAGCATACCGTTCACCATGTACTCCTGAGGAATGATTACCCTATGGTGTCAGCTCTCAACGTTGATAGGCGTACCGTTCACCATGTTCTCCTGATGAATAATGCCTCTACAGTCCCAGCTCTCGGAGTTGATAGGCGCACCGTTCCCTTGTACTTCTGATGAATTGTGCTTCTACAGTCCCAGCTCTCAGAGTTGATAGGCGTACGGTTCACCATGTATTCCCGATGAATAATGCCTGTACAGTCCCAGCTCTCAGAGTTGATAGGTGTACTGTTCACCATGTACTCCTGATGAATGATGCCTCCATAGTCCCAGCTCTGAGAATTAATAGGCGTATCGTTCACCATGTACTCCTGACGAATGATGCCTTAATATTTCAAGCTCTCTGAGTTGATAAGTATACCGTTCACCATGTAACCCTTATGAATGATGCCTCTACATTCCCAGATCTCAGAGTTGATAGGCGTACCGTTCACCATGTACTCCTTATGAATAGTGCCTCTATTGTTCCAGCTCTCAGAGTTTATTGGCGTACCGTTTACCATGTACTCCTGATAAATAATGCTTGTATTGTTCCAGCTCTCAGAGTTGATAGATATACCATTCACCATGTACTCCTGATAAATGTTGCCTCTATATAGTGCCAGATCTCAGAGTTGATAGGCGTACCGTTCACCATGTTCTCCTTATGAATGATGCCTTTTCAGTGCCAGGTCTCAGAGTTGATACGTAGACGTACCGTTCACCATGTACACCTGATGAATGATGCTTCTATAGTCGCAGCTATCAGACTTGGTAGGCGTACCGTTCCCGATGTACTCCTAATGAATGGTACCTCTATATACCCAGCACACAGTAAGTATGCACTTACCGGCAAGATTCTGAGTATTGAATTTTTTTGGCTTGAGGAGAAGATGGGTGTCGGTATTCCAGCGATTGATTTTTCATTTCAGTGTCATGATGGTGAACGTAACTTTTCATAGCAAGCAAGCGAACTTTGGCATGTTTCAAGTCTTGATTTCTTCATTTCATTCGTTAGGAGACTCTGTATCCAACGAACACACACTCTGTTTTATCCCAAAGCAGCAGGAGTTTAGGAAGTGTCTTTTTCATTGCCACTACCTAAACTAATATTGAGCTTACCTGTGACGATTCTCTGAGTTATTCTCTGATTTTCTCAGATGAGCTCATCGACATTTTGCCCGTTCAAATCGCAAGATGCGATTACCTGTCTCCTGCCTTGCATATTACTCTTTATGGCCTACATTCCTCCACTGTCCTTTGCTTTTCTTATTCAAAGATGAATTGTGCTTACGTCCAAAGTTCCAGAACCATAAACTTCCGCTAATGTAGCGTGAACTCCTTTGTGATGTATATTTTCATGAGTTAAAAACTCTACAACCAATCGTTGTTTGACACCAGTCGACACATTTTAAAAAGAATCATCCGTTTTAAACAAATTAAATATAAACAAATAGATGCATGGAGTTTTAATTAATTAACAGTAACTGTACCCCAATTGTACTAAAAAATAAAACTATACGTTTCGTAAAAACAGAAGTTTGTCCGTGTCCCCTCACTCCGGAGTAAGTCGCTCTCCCAACTGAGCTACGCGGACAGAATGTCTCGCTGCAGATTTATCGTCTTGACAAATGTTTTCACTTCTGTTGTACGTTACAGTTTGCTGTCTACTTTCCTTGTAAAAGCCATCTGGTTGATATGCGAAAGCTTGGAAAATCTGACTTCTTTTCTACGCCAAGAAATTCAGATCATTAGTGTAGTTATACTACACTGCTGGCCACCCAAAATGCAGCACCAAGGAGGAAGCATCCGATTGGCCTAAAATTCGCAGCATGCGTCGCCCGCGAAAGGATATGCAAACGATTAGCATTGCAGGGTATATCCAAATCATGTGCGCCCGGCACGCCACCAAGAAGCACTATAAGAAGGGTGCACAGAAGGCGGGGTGTAAGTGTTGGAAGTGTGTTGTGCTGCCGGACCCGTGCGTGGGAAGCTTCCTGATGCCTCGTCGCAGAATACGGCAGTCATTCCAACAAGTTTCGGAGTTCGACAGGGGACGAATAGTGGCTTAACGCGACAGCGGTTTATCGTACCAAGACATAAGCAGCCGTGTGAGACAACATCCAGCCACAGTGAGGCGAGTATGGATTCGGTGGGTGCAGGGGAGACTGACGGACCGACGTGAGCGATTGTCGCAGCCGCGGTACACCACCGGACGAGAGGACCGACATGTTGTGCGGCGGGCATTGACGGCTCGCACCGGCACATCACGAACCTCCCTTACCTGCAGGACCTGCCAGCGGCCACGTCTCAACAGGACAATGCGCATCGTACAACAATTCTTACGGCCCACCAGGTGTCACTGCTGCCGTGGCCCGCCTGTTCTCCCGATATGTCGCCCATCGAACACGTCTAGTCGCTGATCGGCAACCGAGTGGCCCGGCAAGCACCACCCGCGGCTACGCCTGATGAACTGTGGCAACGTGCGGAAGCAGCCTGGACCGATATATCCCAAGCCCACATCCAAAGCCTTTTTCGTTCGATGCCGCGACGTGTAGCGGCCTTATTTCCAGCCATGGGGCCACACGAACTATTCATGTGTGCGTGTACGGCAAGTCGCACTGGCCTCTAAGCTCAATCGTTTCATCTTTGTATCTGTTTTTTTGTGTTCAGTAAATCTGGCTTTGCTATCTCGTGTCCTTCTTGGTGTTGCATTTTGGGTGGCCAGCAGTGTAGATAGCAAAAGAGAAAACTTCTGTCTTACCTCCCAACCAATTTTAACGATTGATAAGCTGATAGAAAATTCGGAACTCGTTGTTTACAAGTAGGCCTACTCATAAGTTTTTTTCGAAATGTCTCATGTGATAGCTATAAAATGTGGTACGTTTCCCATATGGCAAAAAAATTCCAGTATTTCTCATTTTAAAAAGTGTATAAAGCCCGTTTTAAAGCAGGCTCGTTAATAACTCAGGGGAAATTCTTTCTTTGTGCGCTGGCGAGAAATGTTACACAATTTCAGCGTCTGTTTAGTTGCGAGAGAAAAGGAAAATTGTGCTGGAGTGTTGAAATATAAATTTTAAGAGCGTTTCGAAAGTTTATTCAATAGAAACAAACGTCTCATCGCATCACGTCAGAAAGTTCAGCCTTCTTCTTTCGCGGAGAAAAATTCAGCGTTATAGTTTTCGTCTTATTCTTTCGGCTCTTTTCTTAAAGATGAACTATATTACTCAGACACCAAGTAACAAGTCACGTAACACTTCACGCCTTAGGCGGTTTCAAAGAAAGCGACTCCTTAAAAGTTTTAAAATCTCATCTGCAAGATACGTACAAATTTCAGATGGATTCTGAATTTTTTGTACTTAAAGGAATATTCTGTATTCACTTGAACGTTTTCCATCTAACAGGCGAAGTTTCGTACTCTTATTCTCTCTGAATGTGATCGTTAGAGTGACATAGCAAGATATTGTATATGCACAGTGCTGGACAAAATAATAAATACTCTTTGGATTTCGGCTATTTTTCTCGGATTTTGCTCAGAAATTCCAAGCACATCTATTTTATTATCCAAAAAGCTGTTGGCACCAAGAAGTTCATATTGTTAGGGTGCCATTCAATTTGAAATTAGTAGCTATTAGTGAAAATTAAAATACTCAGATACGTGATACTAATGGACTACATATGCACTTTTCCAAAAGAAAAAAAATAACAAAAAACGAAGCAACCCGAGAAATTCGTTTGATCCTGATGAAGCTCCGCATGCAAGTACCTCAGGGCCGAATATGCAAATGATTAAAAAATAACGACCAATGGCCAAATCGTGGTATTCCACAGCGCATGAAAACCACGCATCGAGGAGGGTTTATCAAGAGCAAAGCTTAATATAATACTACAAAGAAATACTACAAATAACAGGTAGGAGTGACAAGATCCTATATTACATCTATGGAAAAGTGAAATAATAAATGTATTAAACGAGTCACTAAAAATTAAACTTTGTAAAGTGAAGATACATACGCTTGAGTCACATCATTGCGACCACCATGTAACATCCAGAGTAACCACCGTGTGCAGCGCGGACAGAAGCTAGACGAGCTGGGAATGACTCAGTAAGGTGCTGGAAGGTGTTCAATGGTATGTGGAGCCTTGCTGTCCGCAGTGAATCTGACAGCTGCTGGAGGGTGAGCGGTGGACGATCCGTAGAGCAAATAACACGATCGAGGTGGTCCCACAGATATCTCAATTGGGTTTAAGTCTGAGGAATTAGGGGGCCAGGGAAGCAATTTGAAGTCTTCATCGTACTCTTCCACCACTCTCATACATTTCTAGCTGTGTGACATGTTGCATTGTCGAACTGGAAAATACCATCCTCCCCAGGAAAGACAATCACCATGTATCAGTGTACGTGACCTGCAAGGATGGATTCATAACGAATTCGGTCCATAGCACCTCCCATAGGTATGAATGGACCAAGAGAATGCCACGAAAACATTCCCCAGACTACAACGCTGCCCCCAACAGCTTGTGTTCTGCCAGCTATGGTTGAAGAGTGTTTGTTCTCCGATGTTTCTCGCCTTATAAAAATACAAGAGGCAACCAAAATTTACAGATATGTAAATTTTGGTTGTCTTTTGTTATTTTTCTGTGCTTAACGTCATGTCTGAACTCCGACGTTTTTCTTCTTTATGTGATAACTCTGGCAGTCAGTCATCTCAGACAACGGAGATGAAAACAAAATTTGAGATGTAAAACGAGAGAGGCGATTTCGTATCGTAATTTAGCTGTTTCCATAGCGAGATACATATGTTACTAATTCAGTGAATCTTTGTAAATCAACGTCATTTACGTTCTTACAGAGTTTCAGCGTTAAAGTACTAATAGTAGTTTCGTTACTGTTAAAGTAACGTGAATTCAACCTTTGTGGGTTTACATCAGCTGGTGTTTGTACAACGAGTGCCAATAAAGATACTGCGGTCTTGCAACTTTAAGTGATTATTTCAATTACAATATCTTTTCTTCAGCACTAGAATCCTTTAGTTAGAATATGGATAAAACAATACAGTCTATTATGTTTAGAAGGGCAAACTTTGATTTTCTCGTATGTCAGTATCATCATTAATTTAGTCTTTAAAGAGTTCAGGTTACTAAAATAATATGACGAATAGCAACCACAATTATGTAAGCTCAAAGATTCAGCAGATCGGAAATACACAACTGGATATTCTATGGGACAAACTCTTAGCCAGACCCAATTCAATCGTTTACGGGGGGGGGGATTACAGAAAATTCAAACAATAACGAGCCTGTGATCTCTTGTATGATCTTATATTCTGGGACTTCTTTACCATTACATTTTACTGAAATCCCGAATAACCTCAGTTTTTTTGTTTTCCTGAAATCCACACCCGCGTGTTTCAGTTTTTTGCCATTTTAGGTTTGAAATGAAGAGCTCGAGATTCTACAGGATGTGCAGAGTTTCTACGGGCTGTAATTACACAGTCGTGAATTTTGGACGACACAGTTCCTCCTTTTATTAAAATGTTAAATAACTGCCTGGTGCGCTTCAGTCTTCATAAACAATTTTCCCCTCCGCTACATGTTCTCTTCCGGAGGTAATTTATTTCATTTTACAGAGCTGTACATTTCACCGATAATTCATTTTATCGAAGAGTCACTTCACCTGAAAGTCGTATTCACTTCATTGATACTTCATGCTGTCGAAGGGTTACTTCACTAGAAGGTCATATTACCTAAATGATTCCTTCACCGAAGGTCCTTTATTACATTTTACTGAACTTTCCATTTCATAAATAATTCATATTAACGAATGGTTCACTTCATCGACGGTTACTTAACCAAAAGGTCGTATTATCGAAATGATCACTTCACCTAAGGTAATTTCTTTTTCATTTTACGGAACTGTTCATTTCACCGACAGTTCATGCTACCAAATAGTTTTTTCAACAAAGTATTACTTCACCGGAAGGTCGTATTATGTGAACAACCCGTTTACCGTAGGTCATTTATTTCGTTTTACCGAAGTTTTAATTTCAACAACACATCACGTCATAGAATGATTCATTTCATCGAGAGTTACTTCACAGAAAGGCCGTATTATTGAAATGATTCCTTCCACGAAGGTTAATTATTTCATTTTACAGAACTTTTCATTCACCGATAATTCATGCTATCGAACAGTTCATTTCATCAATGGTTACTTTACCGAAACGTCGTGTTATTCAAAAAAGATCGCTGAACCGAAAATCATTTATTTTGTTTTGCCCGACTGTTAACTTTACAGGTATTGATCTTATCAAACGGTTCATTTCATCGAAGAGTTGTTTCACCTAAAAGTTAATTTCATCGAAAATTTTTAAAAATATAGACTACCAATATACAGCATTCCATACAAAACTGTTACGGCGGCATTCTATTCATACGCGAACAGGAAAATGGATGTGACCCAGCTCATAGAGGTGATTTTGCTTGTAACAGAAACATCAAAATTCCCAAGTTAAATAACATATTCCATTTACTTTATATTTTAAAGGCAATGAATGTACTAAATGCCTTTATGCTTTTGTAATGTAGGCATTCTGTTGACCATAAGTCACATAAATCGTATCCAGTGTAAAAGCATTGATGGCCGCAGAAAATGTAATGTACATTCCAGGTAAAATATACTAATTCCTCTGTGCCAGCTTGAAGATGCAACAAAACAGCACTACTTGATATTTTCGTGAACTGAGGCAAGAATTAACTGAGAGATTACGTTTCAGAAGCACGAGTTCTGTTTCGAACTTTTTTAAGTTGAGTTCTGTTTCGAACTTTTTTAAGTTGGGTTATCTGATTTTTAGGAATAACGAAGCTATACTATATTCACTTAACGACGCCTGGATCAGCTATGCTGTGTGGCTCAGTGATTCCGTTCGCAATGAAAAACTATTCTACAAAATGACTCTTTCGGTAAAATGACCATTCTGTGCAATGCCATTCGAGCATGTGAATTTCGGTAAAGCGGTCTATGATGAGATACTGACGAACACTAGCTACATCAGTATGCTATGATGTCTTAGAATTTCAGGTTTCGTAATCTTAAGAATATCAAGATACAATAGATGAAAGGATAGTGATACCCCCAACATGATTGGAAACGATACGAATAGATGAAAGGATAGTGATACACCCAACATGATTGGAAATGATACTAATAGATGAAAAGATAATGATACACCCAACATGATTGGAAACGATACCAATAGATGAAAGGATAGTGATACACCCAACATGATTGAAAACAATACCAATAGATGAAAAGATAATGATACCCCCAACATGATTGGAAACGATACCAATAGATGAAAGGATAATGATACCCCCAACATGATTGGAAACGATACCAATAGATGAAAGGATAGTGATACCCCCAACATGATTGGAAACGATACCAATAGATGAAAGGATAGTGATACCCCCAACATGATTGGAAACGATACCAATATTCATACGCGAACAGGAAAATAGATGAAAGGATAGTGATACACCCAACATGATTGGAAATGATATCAATAGATGAAAGGATAGTGATACACCCAACATGATTGGAAACGATACCAATAGATGAAAGGATAGTGATACTCCCAACATGATTGGAAACGATACCAATAGATGAAAGGATAGTGATACCCCCAACATGATTGGAAACGATACCAATAGATGAAAGTATAATAATACCCTCAACATGATTGGAAACGATACAAATAGATGAAAGGATAATGATACCGCAAACACGATTAGAAACGACAGTCAAAGACCCGATACTCTTGATTTAAAATTATTGAATGCTTGCCATACCTCTGATGTTTTGTTAGAATGTGTACCCGATTGTTCGATCGTTAATTGATATTGTGTTATCCCAAAGGGTAATGCTCACCCCTGAAATCTTGTTTTTTGTTCCAGACACTTCAACCAATTCTTTGAGTGCCGCCTCGCCTTTTTTTACGCTTTCCAACCGTAGGATGAAGAAGCGTATATGCTCCAGCTTTGCCCGTCTGTCTGTCCGTCCGCACGATAACTAGCGTACAAATGGTTAGATTTCGATAAAATTTTAGTAAGTGGTAAGGGACCAACTGGGGACGAATCCTATTAAATATGAGCAAAATGGGGTCAAAGGTCAGGACATAGGAGCGGTATCCATTCCACCACCCTTATGCGTTATAACTTAGGTAAATATGCTTCGATTATGACGTAATATTATCATGTTTTTCCGGAAGTATACTTTACCAGTTCTGTAGAATATCATCGAGATGGGGTCAAAGGTTAGGTCATGATCAGCGAGATTTATTTTACTGCCATTATCCTCATAACTTCAATAATAACTTGAGTAATGATTTCTGGTATGTTGGAAAGCGTATCATAATCAATGCATTTCATGATTTTACTAACTTGTTTTTCTATAATGCTATCCACAGTCGACATCTTTCAGTCGCCATGAAAACGGACGTCAGTTACATCTTATCGACCAGAGCTTTTTGACTACTCTAAATTACCTTTTAATTTTATTTGACTTTGGTCTTCAAATTCTTAGATCATGATTTGCTGCTATCCTGAAAAGTCATTTGCCAAAATATTAAAGTCATTCATATAATAAATGCAAATTTTAAACGATTTCTATTAAATTTATATCCTTTCATCACTTGACTGGAAAATATTTTGCGTCACAAACACCGTGGAAGTTGTTTCTGTCACATTTTTTCAATTCATTCTTTATACTAACACCTTTCCAGTTTTACACTTTTGTATCCTCAGGTAATCGAATTACGGAGCTTCAACTTTCAAAAACGTTAATGCAGCAAGCTTCAATGCAGCCACATTTCAAAGATCTGATAACGTTAGATGTTTACACGGAGTCAAAGACATTCTTAAAATCAATAAAAACGACGAAAACGCATTCGTAGTCCTTAACTTGCTTCGACCTTTTGTAATTCATTTATCATCTGATTCCACCAGCGTTCTTTTTAACTATTCAAAACGAAATGTTTCCTAAAATCGCATAGCTAGGCATTAAGTTTGAAATATGGAAAATTTTATTCTGAGAAATATGAGTTATTTTGTTCCTATCATTGCCATGATTCCCATTTTTCTCACCAATAAGAGTGAGATTTGTAATACTGTTCACCTATGTCAGTAAGAAGCTAATTCCAAAATATGTTGCTCTTCTTCCCATTTCCAAAACGTAACCGCTTGGTAAGTGTTTGTCGAAAACTGCTCTTAGGATCCTGAGTAGCAGTTGTCGTGGATCTCAAGTATTCATATTCTCGAAAATAAGTATCCCTATTCTCTGGTGTCTGGAAAAGCAAAAATGACGATGTCGCGACGAAACTTCGTAGTTAGCTTATTGAGGGTACAAGAAAATACAGTAGTTTACCAGGGAAAAAATATTACTTCAGATTTGCGCCGCTAGGAGAAAAATGGGGCTGCAGATGAAAGAAAAGAAGATACGTGCGTGAATTTACTGGTTAGGTATTTTTTACGCTTTCCAACCGTAGGTTGCAGAAGCGTATATGCTCCAGCTTTGTCCGCCTGTCCGTCTGTCCGTCCGCACGGTAACTCGCGTAAAAATGGTTAGATTTCGATGAAATTTTAGTATGTGGTAGGGAACCAACTGGAGACCAACCCTATTGAAAATGGAAGAAATGGGGTCAAAGGTCAGGACATAAGAGCGGGATCCATTCCACTGCCCTTATGCGTCATAACTTGCGTAAATATGGTTCGATTTCAATAAAAGTTTAGTATGTGGTAGGAGACCACCTAGGGACGAAACCTATTGGAAATGGGCGAAGTGGGGTCAAAGGTCAGGATATAAGAGCGGGATTCATTCCATTGCCCTTATGCATAATAACTTGCGTAAAAATGGTTCGATTTCGATGAAATTTTATTATGTGGTAAACGGCCAACTGGGGACGAACCCTGTTTAAAATGGGCGAAATGGGGTCGAAGGTCATGGCATAGGAGCGGGATCCCTTCCATCGCCCTTATGCGTTATAATTTATGTAAAAATGCTTCGATTGTGACAAAACTTTTTCAGGTTGTTCTGGAAGTATACTTTACCGGTTCTGGTGAATATCATCGAAAAGGGGACAAAGGTCAGGTCATAGGAGCGAGATTTATTCTACAGCAAGTATCCTCATAACTTGAATAATGATTTCCTTTATGTTGGAAAGCGTACCATAATCAATGCCTTGTATGATTTTACTAACTTGCTTTGTTCTTTTCTTGATTGAGAGTTTAACAACCACCGCCAACAACTTAATGTGTTATAAGCAGTCACCTATCCTTAATTTGGCGGCACTGGTTCCAGGGAAGGGAGAGAGCCAGTGCCGTAAGACATACACAATATCCATGACTTACCGGGATCCGGACCCTTCACGGAGGAATATCCATAAGCCAGCGCTTAGACCATTGTGCCACCGGGGCGGCAATTTACTGGGTATTGGCAGCACAAAAGTTTGAAGACAAAATCTGCTAAATATGCTGTAAACAAAGAACAGCATATGCACGGCTGCTCACATCAGGTCGGGGTCGACGTTGCCCACTTTACGTCTGATTCTTTTTTGGGTTTGAGAGACAGTGGTCCCGATAAACTTTGTCTCACAGGCATCCCCAAAGCCCGAAATTCCAAGTAATAAGGTCCTGTTACTGGGATGAACAAATCATACGTTTATTGCCGAATGTTCGACTGAGGAATTCCTTCACGTACTCATCGACATGTGAAAGTGTACCATCTTGCTTGAACACGTTAATGCCCAAACATTGCCGTAGTCTTTTCTTGGATTTCAGCAGTGATGTTTCTGCTGTGCATTAGAGGTAATCTCTTCTGATGATCAGCATACTGAGCATATTTTGTTTTAAAACATTTGTGTTGTGAATAACCAGAAAATTCATTTGTGAAAGAGAGCATTGTATTGTCGGGAATGTAAAGGGCCTTCATCTTACTGTTGCCTTAACGTTCGGAGCACAAAAGTTCCGGTAATATCATTGCAAACCTCAGCATTAAAGTTTCCGTGTACTGGAGCAAGAGAACTCACCCCAAACGATGATAAATAATCACAGAGCGTGATGCCTTCTCAACCAAACTTCATACTTGGCACAACACAGTCGGGCAGGTATCGTTCATGTGGCATCCTCCACACCCAACTTCATCTATCGGACTGCCAGATGATGAAGAGGGATTCGCCACTCCAGAAAATGCGTACTCACAGGTCCAGAGTTCACTGGCCACGAACATTACGTCACTTCAACAGCTTGCTTTGAGCTTGCTGGAGTTAAGATTGTGTGTTTGATACCATATAAAACCCATTCCCTTCAGCTTTCGGCGAAGCATTAGAGTGATGTCGTTGCTTGCAGAGGCATTCTGAAACTTGGTGGTGAGTATTGCAACAGAGCATAAGCGGTTTTGTCGCATAATTAGCTTCAGCTGTAATTTTATTCGGCCTACCAGGTCGCGATTGCACTGTTGTTGCTCCTAGGCGTTTCCGCTTCACAGAAACATCTCTTATAGTTAATCGGGGCAGCTGCAGAGGGTAGAAATTTCCCTAGCTGACTTGTTGCTAAGATGACATCATATTACCGTGCCACGTTGAAATACACTGAGCTCTGCCGTACAACTCATTTTGTTGTTCATGCTTGTCTGTAATACTTAACATGCCAAGTGTGTCTTTTTATACCTGTACAAGTGTGTCTTTTTATACCTGTATACCGTGGCTGTGACGTACATGGGCAAATCCACAATTGAGAAAGGGCGTCCGGAAACTTTTGATCATATAGTGTAAGTAGACTACCTTCGAGCTTTGCATTTGCTGCTTAATTTCTCAAACAAATACCACGTATTTGTTGATTTCTGCGGCATAGGTTGCATGAAGAGTATGATCCAGTTACCCTTCTAAGTCAAGAATGAGAGCCCATTTCCATATTGGCCATTCAGTGGGATATCTGGAAGACTGACCTTCAACAATGATCACTGCATTTCTACATTTTGTCATCCAGTAGGATATCTGGAAGACTGGCCTAGATCCCTTCTTCGGATCTTACTACCCAAAACAATATAATTTTTATTGGCTGTTGTCCTAAAATAATTCCGTATCGTTCTTGATATTGTTGTTGTTGTTGTGCTTTATCGTAGACCAACAGCTTTTATGAATTAATTGTAGGTTACGCGACAAATCGAAACTTAACGATTATGCTGAGAACCGGAAAGGTATCAGCACAGAATGTGCTTAGGTTTTAGAAATGTGGTCTTTTGGAGCTGAAAGATGGAGTTATTCTCTTAAGGCCAGACTTTCTGGGCTTTGAGAGGATAAGTACAAGTGCTTCTTCAGTCTCTGGGCACAACTCAGTCAGCATTCGCAGTTAATCCACAGGCACGATGGTGACCTTTCCCCAGAGATGTTCAGGTTCTCATGTCAAGTCTTGACAGACCTTGATCTTTCCTATTCTTTCTTCTCTAACCTACTGTCACTTGAGGTTGCAATGTTAAATACAGCACCTGTTTCTTTTCTTCCACAGTTATGTCTGGTGCATTGTGTTCAAGAAGCGTATCTGTCTCCGGCCTAAAATCCCATAAGATCTTTGATTCGCTATTTTTGATATTTCTTTTCTGGTTTTTAGCTAAACCATTTGGTGCTCGGGAACAATTGTGAACAAACTATATTCATGAATAAATCAAGTGTACCATAATTATAACATTTTCATGACGTTGTTTAAAGTCAGCTTAAGTAGGAGGCAATCTTACTGTAGGAGGCAATCTTACTGTATGCAAGTTTAAAGTAGGAGGAAATCTTATTGCGTGCAAGTTTAAAGTAGGAGGTAATCTTACTGCATGCAAGTTTAAAGTAGAAGGCAATATTACTGCATGCAAGTTTAATGTAGAAGGTAATCTTGCTGCATCCACCGGTCACGTTGCCAACTGCTTTGTCATTGGTTTTGTATAGTCGACTTTCGCTGTTTTCATAGGCATTTTCAGTTTATGCTCTAAATAAATGATGGCCGAATAGATGAATTCAGGTTTGAGTTCCGTATGAGTGAGATCTTTGTCTATGGTGCTGGCTTCTTACTATTCGCTCGATGTGCGCCTGGGTTCAATCCCGTATGAGTGGTGTGTTTGCCTGGTAGCACTGGCTTCTGACCATTCGTTTGAGATGAGCTCTTTTTCGAGTCCTGCATGAGTGATGTATTCACCTATGGCGTCGGCTTCTTACCATTCATCGGGGATAAGCCTGGGATAAAGCTCCAGATATTGCATGGGTGAGATGTTTCTCTGGTGGCGATGGCTTCTGACCATTTACGGGCTAAGATTCGAGTCTTGAATGAGTGGTGTGTTTGTCCGATGACGATGGGTTCCCAACATTCGTCCAATATAGGCCAGGGTTCGAGTTCCGCATGGGTGGTGTGTTTGAATGATGGCGATGTTTCTGTATCCTCCCTGGAACCATTGGCTCTAAATCTGGCATGGGCGACTCTACATAGCATTAAGAGCTATCCATGGTGATCGTTAAATTTAACAAGAAAGATGACAGCGAATATTCGGGTGTAATGAGCACGTCTTTTGAATCCATTCTGACGCAAATAAAATTTATCAACGCTATTCAAAGTCAGTGGAACCGGTATGGAAAACAATAGTATCTGACGAAAGAAAGAAGTTTTTCATCGGGATTTTAATCCCGTAGATATTGCTGAAAACGGATTCCTGAACTGACGCGCACTGGTTGCTGACATGTGCGTTTAGAAAAATTTGAATTTATATGAGAAACATTTCGCAGCGGAAACGCTCTCCAACAAAGAAATGATTTTTCAAATCGGACTGTTAGGAGCAGAGATATCGAAAAATATAAGATATACTTCTACGCCCGGGGGCGTAGAAACTATGCATTATTTTAAGAAGAAAATATTCCTGGAAGGTTTGTCGACGTGATTGGGATCGGTCCACAAACGAATGTTTTTTAATCGAGATTTTACAAGCTCAGACTTACGCTCTCTGGTGGCCTAACTATTTTTTACCAAAGTTAGAAATTATATGCAAAGGTTTTCCATTCAGGAGCTTTATCCGGTGCAAAAATAATTTTTCAAATCGGAGTATTACAAGCAGAGATATCGGAGGAAACGCAATTTATCTTTACGCCCCCTAGCGCAAAGTCTATGAATTACTTGAAAATTTTAAAATTATATGTAAAACATGTCACACCAGAAACTTTATACAATAAGGAAATATTTTTTTCAAATCGGTTCATTAGAAGAAGAGATATTGACAAAAATAAGATATATAACTGCGTCCCCTAGTGGAGAAACCATGCAATATGTTAAGAAGAAAATATTTCGATAAGTTTATCGACGTGAGTGGCATCGGTCCACAAATAATTTTTTCTGCCGACGTTTTAGAAGCTCAGATGTCTTGGAAAATACATCAGAAGCAAAAATTAACACTTACGCCCACTGGTGACCAAATGATTATTTACCAAAAATTAGAAATTATGTGCAAAATATTTTCCATCAGGAGCTGTATCCGCTGAAGAACAAAATTTTCAAATCGGAGTTTTAGAAGAAGAGATATCGGGGGAAACGTAATTTACGTTCACGCCCCTTAGCTGGAAATCTATGCGTAACTTGAAAACGAAACTATACACAAAATAATTTTCGACGTAAATGAATCGAAAGATGAAATAATTTTTTCAATCGGATATTTAGAAGCAAATATATAGAATAAAATGTATTTTGAATTCGGCATTATCTGCATTTACGCCCTCTAGCGGCGAAAATGTTCATCTTGAAGAAAATGAATAGAAGGATCATCATTCTCACATTTCAAGCTTCCCAATGCAAAAATAATTTTTGAAATCGGACTAATAGTTGCAGAGATATGTTGTCTACAAACGGACGGACGGACAAGCCGATAACATAAGCACGATCTTTTCTTACAAAAGACGTGCTAAAAAAAGTGCGTTTACTGTGCATCAAGGATAAGGTCTCCGGTATTTGGTTCCTATTCTGTAGACATTACCAGATCTTCCGTCTGTCAATTTTGTCCCCCAGACGGGTATAACTGGTTTTCCAGTTATTTGGAGAGTAGCACCCCACGGCCCAAGCAGACCTTGTGACGGACCCTCTTGTTTTTTACTTCTTCGTGCGATACCACCACCGCAGGGACAGCTGCTCATCCAGCTGTTAGGGAGTGGCGACCCCACGGCCCGAGCCGACGCTAGTCTTTGATGATCTTTTACATTTTTTTTTTTTTTGCTTTTTGTTGTTACCTTGCACGCACCCGCCTCAATTTTTGTAGGTTGCTGAGGTCGTGACTATGTGCCAGCGCCGGAGTTTTGTTTCTCTTCTCTTTTCCTTCCCTTATTCCTCTTACCTTTCCCCTTTCCTTTCTTCTTCGTTTTATTTCCCTTTTGTTTCTCGGGCTGGTTAGCTAGACCTACCTGCACGTTTGCCGTGTGCGGTGTTCCGTAAGGTGGAAAAGGGGATGCTGGACGCTGTGGTTACTGGGTACCGGGCTGTAGTTGTCGTCACTACCAACACTCCTCTTTCCCCCTGCTTCAGTCTAAACGGGCGGCTAGGAACTAACCCACTCCTAGTCAATGAAGTCTGTGGCCGAGTGGAGTCCAGACTTCTAACGGCTTCTCGTTGCGTTCGACAGGGTGAGTCTGGGGATAGCGTGGGCATGCCAAAGGGGTGTTGCCAAGACGAGGGAAAGTCGCGGTACACGCTGAGAGTATGTCTACCCTATCAACTTACTATATCCGCCGCTGAACCCTAGAGCCGTGTCCTGCGTCCATTTTGGGCTTGCGGACCTCGGGCTCTCTCCTGTTGGGCTCGGTTGTGGGCGAGGAGGCTGGCGGATGAATGCTCTCTTTTTTTCTTATGGCTACCCTTAATATTTCTCAGGATGCTAATTGTAAACGACGTATGGAAGAAGGTTCAGACCCTTTCTCAAAGAAACAGATACCTGACTCTCCTAATGCTCTGTTTTCCTTTTTGTGCACTCATTGGACCTCTCAAAGCCTTTTTGTGCCAAACGTAGTCAATTTTGGATTAACAAAGCCATACAATCCATTGCCAGCTCTCCTAAGAGCGTCAAGAAACTCAGATCTGGAGATTTTCTTACTGAGATGTCAAATACGGCCTATAGTACCGCACTTCTCAACACTGCATCACTGCTTGAGACTCCTGTTAAAGTTACACCCCAAGGGTACCTTAACTGATGTCGAGATGTTGTTTCCTCAAGTGACCTCATCGAGTGCAGCAAAAATGAACTTCTTGAAGAACTAAAGGGCCAACACGTTACGGGTGTACGGCGTGTTCTCTTCAGGGGGGATGGGCAGTCAGTCCCATCTCGCAACATCATTTTGACATTTGACACCCCGTCCCTGTCTACGTCCATCAAGGAAGGGTATCTTCACCTTGAGGTACGCCAATACATCCCCAACCCTCTGAGATGTTTTAAGTGCCAAAGCTATGGCCACTCGCAGCACTCATGTAGGAGCGCTGTTCGTTGCGGGCGCTGTGAGGCACCAGATCATAATATGGAGGCTTGTATCGCCGCCACCGAGTGCTGTGCCAATTGCAAGAAAGCACATGCAGCATGGACACAAGCACTGTCCGCAATGGACACAAGAGAAGGAAATTCAACTGCTGAAGACCATTGAGTGCATCTCTTATCTCGAAGCCAGAAGAAGGGTCATTCCTACACAGTCGAAACGGCCCTCATGCACTTGCAAAGTCAACTGTCGCTGTTCAAACAGACAGTCAGATTCCACCTAAATGTCCATACTAGCTGGACAAGATTATAGCTGCTGGGCTGGAAACCCTCTAGTCTCGAGCTAGGGGTTTGAAAGCGACATCCACCACCTCAACGAAGGCTGCTAACACCACTACCAGCACAGGAACTCAGGCCACTTCTGGCAAGAAAGACAAAGAGAAGATCGTGTCTTCTCCAAAATCTCAGAAGAATACTCAAGGTCGTTCAAATCCCATAAAGACCTATGGGACGAAGCATACTCCCATATTGGCCCTTGGTGAAACATCATCACATCTGGGGAAGCAATCATCAGAGTAGATGGACACTGACACCTCTTGAGCTGTCAGTTTAATTGGTTCTCGTTTCTTTCTCTCTCACCACACTTCAAACCATCGGTTCTATCGTTCAGTGGAACTGTAAAGGTTCTCGGACAGACATGACAACGTGAAACATCTGCTTTCGTCATACTCTCCTGTGTGCCATTGCCTACAGGAGACAAAACGTAAACCATCAGACCTGCTTTCAGTTCGAGGCTACAGTGCATTTCGGAAAGATAATGTATCAGGAGATATAGCCTGTTGGAGGGTCTCCATCCATGCCCCTCACAATGTTCCGGTTTCTCCCGTTGCGGTATCAACAACTTTACAAGCCGTGGCGGTCCGTATCTCCATGCCTGTGCTTCTAACTGTTTGTTGCAGTGTCTACTGCCGCCGGATGAGGACGTGAGCGTCTCCGTTCTTGAGAGCTTAGTTGATCAGCTGCCGTCACCCGCTCTTCTTCTGGGTGACTTCAATGCTCATAATCCATTGTAGGGTAGTGTCAGTATCAACACACGGGGCCGTACGATCGAATATCTTCTGTCTTCGAGCACCGGTGTTGACACTTACTTCCACGAGCCTACACGAAGTTTAAGTGCGATCGATTTATCTTTGGGCTCAACATCGGTTATTGCCGACTGGTCGTGGACGGTGTGTAACGACCTCCATGGGAGCGACCACTTCCCAGTTCTACTTAGTTATAATGTGGGCGTGCCCTCTTCTGACTCCCGCCCTCCTCGATGGATAATGGATGGCCCCAGGTGGGAAGTCTTCGCTCTTTCCGCAGTGATATCTTATGTCATGGTGACCAAGGGGTCAATCGACGCAGCTGTTACTGAGGTCACCACACGTATCATTCAGGCAGCGGATCTTTCAATCCGAAAGACGTCAACAACGCTCCCAAGAAGTTTTCAATTAGACAAACGTCAACGCTTTCAATCCAAAAGACATCAACAACGCTCCCTTGGTGGAACCCTGAATGCTTAGTGGCTGGGAGAGCCCAACATAAGACCTGTTGTACATTTCGGCGCTATCCAACCGATGCCAATCTTATTGCTTTTAAAAGGGAAACATCTTACGCTCAGTTGGTGCGTCGACGAAGCAAGAGGGAGTCTTGGATTAAGTATGTTTCATCTATTAATTCAAGTGCCAGTTCCAAAACTGTTTGGGAAAAGATTCGTAAGATCCGGGGTAACTATAGTTCCCACCAGATTTCAATCCTCGAGAGTAACGGCTGCATGTACGCTGAAGTCCGGGAGATGGCGGATTGTTTGGGTGAAGTGTTTGCCTCTGTTTCCAGTTCTCAGGCGTATCCCTCCTCCTTTCAGAGATTTAAGTCAGCTGCGGAACGCCTTAGAATCTCATTTGCGCTGTTTCACAATAGCGACAATAACTCCCGCTACAGCACGGTTGAACTAAGAGTGGTTCTGCATCGGTCCGACGCGATATCTGTCGGTTCGACGGCATTCACTGTGACATGATCAGTCATCTCTCGCAGTCGTCTCTCGAGAATATATTAGTGTTTTTCAACCGCATTTGGTTGGAGCACAGTTTTCCGGACTCTTGGCAAAAAGCTTTTGTTCTACGTTTTCCCAAGCCTGGCAAAGATCCCAAGTCTCCCTCCAGTTATCGCCCAATTTCCCTCACTAGCTGTTTGTGTAAAGTCCCTGAACGAATGGTTAATTACCGGTTAATTTATTTTTAGAAGAGAATCAAATTCTGTCTCCCTAACCTAAAGTGGCTTGACATCGAGAAAGCTTACGATAGAGCGTAGTGTCACGGTATCCTTCATGACATCCACGAGAGTATGTTGCGGGGAAACATCCCAACTTTCATTGCCAATTTTCTTCGTAACCGTGTGTTCCAGGTGAGCCTGGGAACAATGGTCTGTGCTCTTTTCCACCAAGAACAAGATGTTTCTCAAGGCCGCATTCTTTCGGTGACTTTGTTCATCCTCCGCATTAACTGCCTTCTCAAAAATCTTCTTCCTGCGGTTTCGGCTACCGTTTATGTCGACGACTAGCACATCTTCTGCTCGTCATCAAGCATGCATTTCACTGAAAGGCAGCTGCAGCCTGCGATTAACCAGATTGTTAAAGCGGCTAACAACAATGGTTTCGTTCTTTCTACAGACAAGACAGAGTGTGTCCATTTCTGCCGGTGGTATGGCCTCCACCCCGATCCAGAGCTCTATTTGGACCGTAAAGCCATACCAGTGTTGCCGTAAAGCAAGTTCCTTGGTCTGACCGTCGACCGTGCGCTGACCTTTCGCTCGCACGTTCGACGGCTAAGGACGTCCTGTCTCAGAGCTTTGTCAATCCTTAAGATCCTTGCTTCAGTCTCCTAGGGTGCAGATAGGACTTCATTGTTCCGTATTTACCGTTCTCCCATTCCATCTAAACTGGATTATGGCTGTATAGTGTATGGTTCTGCGCGTTACTCCGCTCTCCGGCCGTTGGATGCCATCCACCATCAAGCGCTGCGTGTTTGTACGAGAGCATTTCGCACGTCACCCATTCCCAGCCTTTATGCCGACGCGAACGAACTATCGCTTCACTTACGCCGTTTGCAGCTGACTCTTCAATTGTACTTGAAACTCCGATCTCTCCCAGACCATGCTTTATACTATGCAGTTTTGCATCCCCAGCATGTTCGTTTATTTGACAACCGACCTTCTTACATTCCAACCTTTGGTCTTCGTATGGTGGCCATAGCTTAGGATGCAGGGTTCGACTTGTCACTCGTTGAAGAGACCAGGGGCATTCAGGATCCTCCATGGCATTCTCTTGGTGTCACGGTTGATACCAACTTTACATCTTTTAATAAGTCCTCAACCCCTGCGTCAGTGTGCCAACAGCTCTTCGCTGAGCACCGTTACGTCCATGCAGACTTTATTCCTGTTTTCACCGACGGATCTAAGACGGCTGGTAGTGTGGGTTCCGCCGCCGTCTGCGTTGACGAATTTTGTGTTGCCTGCATTCCTATCGAGGCCACGGTGTTCTCTGCGGAGATGCATGCTGTGTATCTTGCTCTTGTTCACGTGCAGTCGAGCTCTCATCAGCGTGCCATTGTCTACACGGATTTGTTAAGTGCTGTGCAATCTATGTCATCTTTAGATTTCACCGGCCGCCCAGTTCCTTTTACCGTACGAAGGTTACTTCGTTCTTTGCTCGAGGCTGGTGTCCAGATACGATTGTAATGGATTCCGGGGCATGTCGGAATTCCAGGGAACGAGTCTGTTGCTGCTACATCTGCTTCCTCTTTAGTCGTCACACCCTTGCCACTGTTTTACCGGGATTTTCGTTTTCTTGCTCATGATCATATCAGACGAACGTGGCAAAGTCTGTGGAACCGACAGGTGGAAAATAAACTGCACCGTAGTAAACCTATCCTTGGAGTCTGGAAATCATCATGCCGCCCGAACCGCAGGTAGGAAGTTGTTCTTGCACTTATCCGCATTGGGCATTGTCACTTCACTCATAGACCTACTCATTGTCTGTCATGTTTTATGTAGTTGTGTTCATTTTCGTAATCACTTATTTACCTATTTTCAGTCCCATTTGCTGGACGACGGCGCAACTACGCTTCAAAAGCTGTTAGGTGACCACTCCGACACTTTCGCAGTTTTTTCTTTTTTGAAACAAATGGCTTTTTTAAACTTATCCAGCTTTAAAAAAATAGAATCTGCTAACTAACTAACTAGCTTTTACACTTTTTCATCATTCTCTTTTTTAACTTTTGCCAGATCAGCCTGCTCTTAACCTTCACACCCCTCTTTTAAACATCTTTCTCTGATGGTTCTGTGTCTGGTGCTTTTTGGCCAAACCTGGCCCTTGTGCCATTAAAATCAACTAATTAACTGTCAATTTTGTCGTCATTAATGTTACAGCGTATGTGTTAGCAGCATTTCGTACCAGTGTCATGGCGAAAATTTTAGCCTCTGGTGAATTTCGGAAAGACCTGATCAATCTTTCTGTTGGTTTATCAGGGATTAATTAATGCAAAAATTTTCTCCCATGACATACGTTAGAAGAAAATTCCTGGTTGAAAGGCAGGGGAATTCGTGCGCAAAATTCGCTTGTCTTAATCACAACCAGGAAAACAAAATTTCATGTTAAAAAAAAAAAAAAGAAAAAGAGAATAATATTTGATTTAACTGACTTTGGGGTTTCGAAAATAATTATTTTATCTGTTCTTTTATCGCGATAGGAAAAGGCGAGTAGGTGTGCAGCTCAGAGAGTCAAAATTAATTTTACTTTTACATCACGGAATGAGGAAAAAACATTTCTGAAAGGAAAAAAAAGAAAGTTGTGAG
The DNA here is from genome assembly GCA_039090855.1 of Macrothele yani. NCBI lineage: Eukaryota > Metazoa > Arthropoda > Arachnida > Araneae > Macrothelidae > Macrothele > Macrothele yani. The sequence goes on along the minus strand of CM077027.1, from coordinate 139,481,162 downwards.
AAAAGGAAATCTTCTTTCAGATCGGCCATTTTAAGGGTTCGGTCTTAGAAGTCGATCAGAAAATGTTGCATTAATGCTCTTAGGGGGTTGGCGCTGTTCTATTTTTAGAGACAAGGTCGCAGCTGCACACGGGAAGTTGTTTGGCTTACGTGTGAAGGTCAGAGGTCACTTGAGACGTGGGAGAGAATTTCCGTTGTAGGAGAACTGCTGTTGCCAGGCAGAGGTCAGCCAATCAGGGGTCAGCATTTTTTCCAACACCCCAGCTTCTTTTTACACTTGGAGACGCTTGTCTCGATCACAGTCATTTTTGTTCTTGTCTTGCTGGCCGGCAGAAAGAGGGGACAGCCGAGTTCTCTCCTCGCCTTTTGGTGGGGAGGACCCACAGAGAAAAAAAAAAAGGGTTTTTTCTTGAGAGCATTTGCTGACCACCATGATTTGACATCTAGGTAAAAAGCTTAAAGGAGCCTAGTAGCGACGGTCTTCTAGCGTGGGGACTTGTCAGGTTCATGGTTGGTTACATGGAAAAAAATTAAAAGGAGCTCAGGGCTTGCGATGAATTGTTCACTGATTCCTCCAAATACAAAGAGGTGGAAGAAATTATGAAGAAAGGACAGGACCACCGTAGGACGATACCTCCTCGGGGCGCAGCGAAAGATGATCACCGATGCACTCCTAAGCATTCTCGAGAGAGCTACTGGATAAAGAAAGGGGAACCTCCGAGGATGATATAGTCCACCCTCCAATGCAGCCGACCAAATTCCTACCAGGGGAGAGCCATATGCATAAAAAAAAAACAAGGGAGAATTACTCCCTCTGAGAGGGTCCATCATCACCAGCTTCAGGATGTTTTTTGTTTTCCCTGTGTTTGGGTGAGTTGCTCGGGCACATTGTGTCCAAAAAGAAAAAAGAGAGAGAGAAATACATTGTTGGAGGCGAAGAGAAAATCAACAGGGACAGTGTGACGAGAAGATTTCTTTTTGTTTGAAACAAGAGTTGTTCCTGCCCAGCCCAGGAACAACTCTTGTTTCAACAAAAAAAATCTTCTCGTCAATTATGTTGTGACCGCTGCGGAATTGTTGAACGAGTGGGTCAGCAGTGTGAAATCAAATTTATAGTTCTGCAAGAAAAAAAAAGAAAGAATTTTCTTTTTTTTTTTTTGAGGTTAGCTGGATGTGGGACAGATGTCCCCATATTGTTGTCATGTCTGGTATTTTAGCAACTCCCCAGGCCAGTAAATTTTAATGTATCGGAAAAATTTGTTTTAAAGTTTGAGCACAGTAAATTTTGGTGCATCGATAATAGTTTAGTTGGGCATGTGATAATTGAAAAGCAGTGTTATTGTGATACCGTGGGTGATGAAATAAGTGTAAACATTTCTCTCTAGCCTTTTACAGCGTTGAGTTATTTTTTCTTATGAGTGAAGATAAATTATGGGATGATTTATATTGGGATTTTGGGAACATATGTATAGTGTGATGAAATTGGAAACTTAAAGTGCTGTTTACATTCTTGGAGTGTTAAGTGTCGAAATTAAGAGTGTTGGTGTGTTATTTGAGGACCAGTATTTTACATGCTCCAGATGAGTGTTAATCTTCCATTGGAAAGGGGTGATCTTAGGGCAAGCCGAGAACTTGTCCTAGGGCAGAAGGCTCTGAGTAGGGAATTTTCACCAGGATGCAATATGTGCAGAATAGAAGTTAAAGTATTTTTGTTCTCAAGTTTAGTATTTCACAAAAAGAATGAACATCATGGGTTGAGAAGACACACTTTTGCTCACCAGTTCCAGTATTAATTGTTCTTTTTTTCTTTGGCCTAAATTTTCTTGTTTTTACTAAAAAAAGTTAAGTCTAAATGTAATTTTAATTTTCAATAAGGTGAAAATATTTAGTGGGTTATGTAAATGGTCAGTGTTCTTGTCTGCTGTGCGACTTGCGCATTGCCATGGTGCAGAAGAATTTCCTTGCTAGTGATTTTTCCTGGGATATATGTGGATAGATAAGTGATTTTTCCTGGGGTATATGTGGATAGAGATAAGTGAATTTTCCTGGGATATATGTGGATATTGTGATTTTGAATTTTCCTGGGATATATGGAGATAAGTGAATTTTCCTCGGATACATGTGGATATGGTGATTTTGGATTTCTTGGGATATGGAGAGATAATTGATTTTTTTTTTTTTTGAGATATAGTTGCGTTAGTTCTGGGCCGGATGTGCCTGGAGTATTTAGGGTTGAAGTACGACAGGCTCTTGCAGGCGTGGTTGATCAAGGTGGGATCATGCATTGGTTTGAAAAGGGGGAGGTTTGAGGACGTGGTTTTTGGGGGGAAACTTGTCTTCAACCCCCCCCTCTCCCAGTAGTTTCGCTGCTCACGGAGATATGTACTGCCAGCGAGGGTCGGTCGGGCATTGCTTCAATAAATGTGGCGAGATCATGTTAGAGGAAATTCTGTGCCTGATGATAATGTGTCGCACTTGAGGATTTTTTCCTTTCCCTTTGCCTAGGCTGAAATTGGATTCACGACCCAATTTCACGCCTTCAGCCTGACTTGGTATTTTCTTCCTGTGTTGGTTTTCAAAAACCCAGGGTAGTGTCTGAACTGAGAGTATTTGCCTCACCACTACCTCAGTAATTCACTGCAGGTGTTAAATTTAAGTTTTGTTTTGGTGATTTAAAGTATCTAAATTAATTTGTTTATGATATGCTGTAGTGCTAGGGATGTAAATTCTAAATTCTGGTTGTTAGTGTTAGTGAGCATGATATTTGGTTTGGAAATTTAGTTAATTGGTATTTTGAGCTTTTGTTTACAGTATAGAGTTATTAAGTATCTTGAGCTATTATTTGAAGTGCAGAGTGATGTGATTTTTATGAGCAAGCTAGTGCAAGAAGATGTTTGAATTTCTGAATTATGCGGATGATGTTATGAATAGTGATAATTTTTAAGTTAGTTAGTGAGGTTTCCTTATAAGTGAAGTAGGTTCATTCAGGGTAGTTCTATAGGTTATGTAATGTTAATTAATGCTTGTGCTCAGTGTAAATTCTATTTAGAAGATAATTTACTTGGTTTGTTAACTTTCAGATAGTAGATTTGGTTAAAGTATAATTTGTGGCTCTTATTATAACTGTAAATTTAATTAAAGTCTTTGAAGCTGGTCTGGGAGATTGCAGAGGTTGCTAAGGTTGTTAAGGTGCTGTAAATTTAGATCAATAAGTGTTAAATTGTAAATTTGTCATTGAGCTAATTAGGTGAGGGAGAAGAGAGTACGTTTCAAAAGAACAGAACTTGTCCACCTTGTGGAATTAAAAAGAATACAGTATTTTTTTGGTGTAAGCTATGTGAATCGTAGTATAATTTTGGATGCATAAAGTCAATGCCTGGTGTTCAAACCAACTGTGTTGAAATATGTCAAGTTGTGCTGTTCATAAGGCCAGTGGCCAAATAGAAATAGAAAAAGATTGAGATTCTGTTTTTATACTGTTGTGTGTAAACAAACAGACAAAAAAGGAAATGCCATCTGATTGTCCACTAAATTACCTTGTTAAGTTTTTAAAGAAAAATAATAAATACAGGCAGTAGCCTTTCAAAATAAGTTCAAAATTAGTGCAGTGTGAAACATTTTGTGTGCTGTTGTCTTCCATGACTTGAGCCCATGTACCCACCTTAGCTTGACTAAGGCTATCGATCCGAATCCTGGTGTCATAAGGTATTTCATAACCGCAATTTTTGTCCTATCCTTTTAAATTGACTTTCACCGCCTCCACAAGTTGTTATTGAACGAGTACATTTTATCCTATGACTTATAGTGACACATTTTCATACACATGCAACAATATCCACTTATTTTTGCACTTTCAGGTGACTCAACTCTGCGTGAACACAAGCAACGCAAAATTTTCAATAACTGCTTGTGAAATGTAAATGCTTAGATGCATTTTTGTTTAGAATGTTCATGGCCTTCTAATACTTAGAAAATATATTTGTTTCGAAATGCGTCTACCCATTTCCCAAATTTAAATTTTCTGTATAAATTTCAATACCAGCATAAGTATAGTCTCTTTTGTTTAATAACATCAATCCAATAATAATTTTTTTCACCATAATAAATGGTGCCGTGACCCATTTTTTCCACCAATATAACACCAGCATGCAAATCATTGACGAAAAGTAAAAATTTCTTTAAAGACGTTAGCTCTACATTTGCCTTACCGTCTGTAATGAACGGCACTAGGAGTACACTTTTGAATGTGAAATAAAACATCATATAAGGTTTAACGTCTTGTACGTATTTTTATTTCGTTTGCAAAATCATTAACGCAGCTGCGATCCATTAATCTGCTTTTCCGCAGCAATATAAACTTACTAGTGATTCCGATGAAATTTTTGTTATTTCGGAGTCAAATTCAACTCTAACTGATTTGGATAGAAAACAAAAAGCTCAGCTGCTTCTAAGCTGTTTAAAAATTCAACATTCATGTTCCTGGGAGAGATAAAGAAAAGATTATTTCTCATAGTTTGTTTCGACTCTTAAGTGAACAAGATGATTTATGTAAGTGGAACAGATTTTTCCATTAGTTTTTTTTTTAACTCATACAAGAACGGCATGACTAAAATTTTGAAGAATATTCGAAACGAACTATCACTTTAGGAAACTACGGTGAATTATAGCTTGCTTAATGGTACTCAGAAGAAATGAAAGAAGCGTAATATTCAGAATCGATTCTTAAATTAAAATCCAATAATGCAAAGAGAAAATCCTTTAATAATATTCGAGTTTGAAGCTGGTATACATTCTCGTATTTGTACGTCTATGATTAATGATAAGAGTCCCTTCAAGTGGAAGTCGTTCCGCTGGAACTGAGACGAGAGAAATTTTCAGTTTCAGATGAAATGTACACAAATCTCGTTAGCCTATAACTCAAGCTCTAATTTGATCAAATAAATGTTCGGTGCTTTTGAACAACGATATCAGTACCTAAGAGTGTGTCTTTTTATTTGACTAAATTAATAAAAAGACAGAAGAAAGATTGGCAGAATAAAAGAAAGAGAGATAGTGGGAGAAATAGCGATAGGAGAGAGAGAGAGAGAGAGAGAGAGAGAGAGAGAGAGAGAGAGAGAGAGAGAGAGAGAAAGAGTATAAAAGAAAGAGAGATGGGACGGGGACAGGAAAAGAGAAACTAAAGAAAATGACCAAAACAAAGAGAGGGATTAAGAAAAAGCAGACGTATAAATAGAAATTACAAGAAAGTAGAAAAAATAACACAATATAATAGAGAGAGCGGGATGGGAAATTGAGGCAGAGAGAAAACATTGAAATAATATGCATAATCAGAAAAATGGCATGTTCTTAAGCCCAAGTGACGTCATCGTTTTCTGTCACAAGGTGGAATGGCACACACAATCGATGTTGAACGATAGATGCCTACAAAATTTTTATCCAAAACAAGAGCCCCGCCTTGACTAAAATATTTATTCATAAGAAAGGCACTGCCACCCTAAGTGGACAAATGGTCGTAGGTACTGGTTTGATCATTTACCCGAGATGGACGTGGGTTCGAGTTCCGAATGTGGCTTGGGTGATTTGCTTGTCTTACGGCACTGGCTCGTTCCCTATCCTAGAAATAGTGACCCCCAATTAGGGATGGGCTAGTATAGCCCCACGAGTTGTTCGTGACGGTCGCGTTAAGCCACCCTCTACTAAAAAAAATAGTTAACGAACTTATTTAAGCTTAGGTCATTCCATGTCAATTCACCCAGGGTATGACATCCACCAACTCAGATTTTCATGAAACTTTTTTAATTGTTACTACCACCAAGTTACTAATCCATGTAAAATTGTTTCTCTCTAGGCCACATAGTTTCTGAGATATAAGATGTCAAAGTTTTTGAAAATTGCACATTGATGACGTTTCTGAGATTCCGCTTTTAGACGAAATAGGAGTCACTCAAATAAAGTCCAAGGAAGAGTTACGTATATTCCGTCAATACCTCATAGGCACTTCACTCGATATCTAACACTCGTGAAAAACTAATTCTTAACAGGACTAATAATTTAATTTGATTATAACATTACGCGAACATGCAAACTTCAAGAACGGACCGCTTCAGTGTAAGACAGCTTCCACAAATATTACACTACGCTATGTCTGCTAGCTCCAGACATTATGCCTTATTATTAGCTTATCAAACATGTACACGTCATTCTCTCTCTACCTCAAGACTTCTGCCAACATCACATTCAGTAAGTGAGAAAACATAACGTTAAGGTTGAAACGCTAAAAGAAATATAACGTTAAGGTTGAAACGCTAAAAGAAATGTAACGTTAAGGTTGAAACGCCAAAAGAAATATAGCGTTAAGGTGGAAACGCTAAAAGAAATATAACGTTAAGGTTGAAGCGCTAAAAGAAATGTAACGTTAAGGTTGAAACGCTAAAAGAAATATAACGTTAAGGTTGAAACGCTAAAAGAAATATAGCGTTAAGGTGGAAACGCTAAAAGAAATATAACGTTAAGGTTGAAGCGCTAAAAGAAATGTAACGATAAGGTTTAAACGCTAAAAGAAATGTAACGATAAGGTTTAAACGCTAAAAGAAATGTAACATTAAAGTTGAAACGCTAAAGGAAATGTAACATTAAGGTTTAAACGCTAAAAGAAATGTAACGTTAAGGTTGAAACGCTAAAAGAAATGTAACGTAAAGGTTCAAACGCTAAAAGAAATGTAACATTAAAGTTGAAACGCTAAAAGAAATGTAACATTAAGGTTTAAACGCTAAAAGAAATGTAACATTAAAGTTGAAACGCTAAAAGAAATGTAACATTAAGGTTTAAACGCTAAAAGAAATGTAACATTAAAGTTGAAACGCTAAAGGAAATGTAACATTAAGGTTTAAACGCTAAAAGAAATGTAACGTTAAGGTTGAAACGCTAAAAGAAATATAACGTTAAGGTTGAAAAGCTAAAAGAAATGTAACATTAAGGTTTAAACGCTAAAAGAAATGTAACGTTAAGGTTGAAACGCTAAAAGAAATATAACGTTAAGGTTGAAATGATAAAAGAAATGTAACGTTAAGGTTGAAACGCTAAAAGAAATATAACGTTAAGGTTGAAATGATAAAAGAAATGTTACGTTAAGGTTGAAACGCTAAAAGAAATATAACGTTAAGGTTGAAAAGCTAAAAGAAATGTAACATTAAGGTTTAAACGCTAAAAGAAATGTAACGTTAAGGTTGAAACGCTAAAAGAAATATAACGTTAAGGTTGAAATGATAAAAGAAATGTAACGTTAAGGTTGAAACGCTAAAAGAAATATAACGTTAAGGTTGAAATGATAAAAGAAATGTAACGTTAAGGTTGAAACGCTAAAAGAAATATAACGTTAAGGTTGAAATGATAAAAGAAATGTAACGTTAAGGTTGAAACGCTAAAAGAAATATAACGTTAAGGTTGAAATGATAAAAGAAATGTAACGTTAAGGTTGAAACGCTAAAAGAAATATAACGTTAAGGTTGAAATGATAAAAGAATTGTAACGCTAAGGTTGAAACGCTAAAAAAATATATAACGTTAAGGTTGAAACGGTAAAAGTAATATAACGTTAAGTTTGAAACGCTAAAGGAAATGTGACATTAAGTTTGAAACACTGAAAGAAATGTAACATTAAGGTTGAAACGCTAAAAGAAATGTAACGTTAAGGGGAAACGCTGAAAAAATATATAACGTTAAGGTTGAAACGCTAAAAGAAACATAACGTTAATGTTAAAACGCTAAAAGAAATGTACCGTTAAGGTTGAAACGCTAAAGGATATATAACGTTAAGGTTGAAACGCTAAAACAAATATAACGTTAAGTTTGAAACGCTAAAAGAAATGTAACATTAAGGTTGAAACGCTAACAGAAATATAACGTTAAGGTTGAAACGCTAAAAGTTATATAACATTAAGTTTGAAACGCTAAAAGAAATGTAACATTAAGTTTGAAACGCTAAAAGAAATATAACGTTAAGGTTGAAACACTAAAAAAATATAAAGTTAAGGTTGAAACACTAAAAGAAATATAAAGTTAAGGTTGAAATGCTAAAAGAGAACGAACTCAAAATTTGCACACAGAAAGACAACTAAAAATGAAAGTTAAATTAGAATATACGTCATACAGGTATTGTGGGAAACACTAAGGGAGAACTTCATCCAGCAGTGTATCGATAATGGTTGTTGATGAGGATGATACATCAAAGAAAAAATTTAAATAAATAAAAGTTTTCAGCAACAGTGAACCACTCACTGTTGCGAAATTATATAGCTAATTCCTTGCTTTCATTAAAAAAAAAAGAAAGATAGTTTCTTTAATGCAACATTTCAGTTGAAAATTAATGTCGCGTGCTTAAAACATCGATAGCGCATCTACTGTATTATTATTACTACATATAATTAAAAATCCGTAACATGACGTACAGAAAAAGCGTTTTTGGGATCAGCAGGTGTTACAATGCGGATAATTTACGATGCAGATGGTGGCAGATGGGAGATGCACTTGTTGGCCCTCTTGCGCATGCTCAACTTATTTCGGGCGTGGGCTGCCACTTTTTGTTGCGTAAAACAATTATTTTTCTTATGTGATTTTGAATACTGAAGTCGCGGTTTAATATGAAGACCAGGTTAAAAGCACTGCATGCTACTTTCTTTGTTAATGACACATTAACGTTGTTATTCGGACGAATCCCAATTGCTCTGAAACATGGCACTTTCGTCAATATTTTAAATTCTGAAGGAAAATAAATACAAATATGTCTATATTTAATTTTTTAACTTTTGTACTTTAAAGTACTTATTCTTCAGGTAAAGAATAAAGTACTTTATTCTTTACTTAAACAAATGACTGCAATTTTCAGATACATTTGTATCAGGTAAAATTACCAAAGTTTTGATGTAGCAGAAATGAGTGATCTGGAACAGCGGTGAGAGCGATGCTTCAACAACCGCGCTCAAAATTAATTTTTTGCAATCGTTCTTCTTAGAAGAAGACAGAAGCGCACAGAAGGCAAGAAAATGGTTGGTAACCCATCAATTCAATGACCACGATAGTTCTCGTTAAAGATGCATAAATTTACTATTGCCTGATTAGGGAAAAAGGGACTGAAAATGAACAGTAAGTGATACGTTACTAATCAAGTAAAACGCTCTTTCCTGCATAGCATGAACTTTTGGAATTGGCATTGGAGAATATTCTGTATACCAAAGTCAATAAAAACGATAAATATGATAAATCCGTTTATCAGTTTACGTTGTAGAAATATAAACGTTCACTAACTGGTGGCTTTCTGAAGGCAAACATAAATGCGATACAATATTCCAGCAAGTTAATAATGATTTAGATTCTTAAGTTATAATTGCTAAGCTTTAATTACTTGGAACTTCATTGTCATGGGTGATGTAGCGGCAGCCTACGCCATTCCTGTGACGCAGTGGCCGAAGCACTGGCTTCTGACCGTTCGTTCGGGAAGTCCCTGATGACGCATGGGTGGTGTGTGCCTTACGGCACTGGCTTTCTCCCTTCCCTGGAACCACTGGCCATAAATTAAGGACTGGTGACAGCTTATAGTCCATAGAGCTGGTCACGATGGTCTTTTACCCCGAAATGAGAAAAAAAAAAGAGATGCGGCAGCACACTCGAACGGAAACTGAGATATGCGGGTTTGATTACCCGCATATCTCAGGGTAATGCAATTATTAAGTTTTCTGAGGCGAAGTTAAGTAATGAACTTACCCCAATCTGCGTGCTAAACATAATCGGTAAGTGGTATTATTAGAAAAATCTTCGGTAAAAGAAATTAGCCGTGATGAAGGTAAAAGAACAGTTGATGGTTTCTTTGTAGGACAAACCAATGAGTCGTTAAGCTTGATGTGTCATTAGGAGGCTCTCATCTATTCCCAGCGAAGAAACCTCAGAGTTTTGCAAATAGAATACGAAGTAGAGGAATGATATAGTACAGGCTTGAAAACCACAGGAAGGGAGGATGCACCCAAAAAAAGAAAAGAAAAAAAAAGGAAAGGCGGCCGCGAAGGCTACAGAGTACGCTTTGTATTGGATTGGGGACAGTTGGGACGTCAATAGTCAGCAATTGTAGTACCCATTCGTTTGCTGGGGAATACATTAAGATCGGGGAACATTATAGTTATCATGGAGTCCAATGGATTTAAGTTTACAGTAGGAGGAAGATCGGCTATATACCATTCACAAGTGAGTAGACTTCAGTTTGTAAATCGTACAACCGATTGTGCTTGTGTGTGCAGGTAGAGTATGGTAGGTGACCAGGTTCTTGTGTTGTCATTGGAGAGGATACAGAAGAAGTTGAGGACTATGTTAATCACATCGTTTTCAATTCCTCAAAATATCTCAAGGGATGACACCGTCATCTCAAACTTCTCTTTATTTAGTCCTATGACTTGTCTTTCTTTAATGGGGATCAAACTCAGCCAAAGAAGATGAGAGGGATCGAGAAGGAAAAGGGAAAGCATCACCCTTTCTGAAATCACTTATCTCTTGTTGAACTGAAGAGTGCACCAAGGTCACTCCCCACCAGAGACACCCTCCCCCGCAATGAACTCCAATGTCTCCTATCCATCATTTGCACAGTGGGAACAACGGATGATCTACGTAGATGTTCCAATGAACTTTAAAATGATCGGGAAAAAGCAGGAGCACTAAGAAGTAAAACAAAATGGAAGGTTGCTGATTCACCCTAAGAGAAGACATTTCCTATGCTGAGGAAATACCAGTTCGTCTAAACCGGTTTTTCATGTTAAGAGTTCTTGTTAAAAAAGTAAGGAAAAACTTAAGACATACGAAAATTGTCGGGCAATTAAGGAACAGTTCGCCGCAAAAGTAATTTCTACTACTAAGGCTCTATTGTATTAAGATTAATACAAAAAAATCGTGTATTACATCACAAAACATGACAAAGTTTCAAAGAAATGAGCTGTTAACTTTCACAGTAGACAGAAACACAAAAATAGTCGAAAATAACATTTATAATTTGCTAAATAAGCCATACGGCAAAATGTCTGTATTTTTGACCAAATACAGACATTTCGCCGTATATCTCGGCGAAATGTCTGTATTTGGTCAAAAACCGAAGTAATACCTATCATACGACAAAGGCCGGCTAATTAACCGGATCAGCAGCAGATCCCCTACGTTATTCAGTAGCAGATCCCTACGTTATTCAGTACTTTACTGGTTGTCGTGTGTTTTACAAGGCAAGAGGTCTCCAAAGATATCATTGGTTTTACACACGAAAGCTCGAATATATTCATTTAACATTTCACGAGATCATTAGTTGAGGGCATGTACAAGATCGTTTCATTTTCGAAACTTAACCAACCAAGCTGGTGGCAGTGTGAGGCTCAAATGAACGAACGATTGCTGACTCGTACTGTATTCATTTATAAACTCTACATTCGGCAGATTCTTCTCAAAAGACGTGGTGTGCAGAGATAGAAACCAGTCACGGGTCAATAGGTCGACAATTTCTTGCTGGTCCATCGGGTAGGGTTAAGATGTTTCTGACCCGATTATGACCTGGTTTTATTCCTGCTTTATTTTTGAAAAGAGAAAAATATATTCCAAAGAAAAATGTGCGTTTTGGAATTTCTGTAGTCGATACTAGTGCCCACGGAGTGAATAATGATTTGCCATGCAAAATTATTGTCGTCTCGTTTTTAAAGCAATAAAGATTTTCACCGACCGACGTCAGACACACCGACACCATATCGTAAAAAGATACTTCCTTTGCGTTCTTTTACAGTGCGACTTTCCAGGGCAAGGTAAAGGCAAACGCCATTCGCTTGCTTCTCAGCAGATTCACTCTCTCCGTGCGAAGTTCACTGTATGACTAAGAGTTACTTTTCATATCGCATCTTTTACATTGAGCATTCAGAGGTTTTCGATTGATGTGCCAACATCCCGTTCGCATGACATGTCATGTCGAAATTAACTCGTTATTTGTTAATAAGGATGAATTTAATATTAAGGAGGTTGAGAAAGGCGTCGAGGCCAACGAATACGTGCTTGTTGAAAACCACAAGGGGAAAAGTAAATGCTGGAAATTGTTTCGTATCATAAAGGAACCGGTGAATAATTCTGTGTTGTTTGGTCTTGCTTGTTGTTCAAAATGTGAAAAGTGTATAATTACATGGAAAGATGTCGACGGTGTAATAAAAGATTATGGAACAAAAATCTAACCGGCATATGAACGTATGCGCACCACCATCAAAGCGTGGAAAGAGTGAACAATCTACATACACAGTGCGTCTAAGAATTTTTAAGACTGGCGCTAGATTTCAGCCTGCGGTGGCGTTACCAGTGTAATCGCGAATGCGTTAAAAACCGTGACCATTTGCTTGCTTTCTTCCAAAAGTACTGTGCAGTTGTTAAAGTAACTCAAACGAAACTGCCGTTAATTAGAGAAGTAAATTTTTTTCATGTAGAATTATTAAGATGGAACAAAGGGCTGTTATTAAATTTAAGGCACAACTTGGTAAAAGTGCGTCGGAAACGTACCAAATGATGAAACAAGTTTACGGTGAGTTTTGTTTAAGTAGATCAAATGTTTTCCTGTGGCACAAACGTTTTTTGGACGAAAGAGATACGCTAGAAGATAATAAGCGAACCGGAAGACCAAGTTCATCTAGGACACCTGAGATTATTAAAAAAGTGCGTGATTTCGTGGCAAACAATCCATGTGCGTCACTAAGAATGATGGAAGAGTCTTTAAACATCAACAAAGAAACGATTCGAACCATCCTGCATGAAGATTTGGGCAAAACAAAAGTCTGTGCTAAATTTGTTCTACACCCGTTAACCAATGAACAAAAATCAAGGAGAAGTGCACATTGCAGAGACATCATTTTAGCCGCTGAAAATGATCCAAACTTCGTAAAATCGACTGTTGCAGGTGATAAAACATGGTGTTTTCAATATGATCCTAAAACAAAGCGACAAAGTGCGGAATGGAAGTCAAAAAATTCACCACAAGCCAAACAAACAAGAAAAGTTCCACCGCAAATCAAAACAATTCTCATTACATTCTTCGATAGTAAGGGTATCCACAAAGAATTTGTTCCAAGTGGACAAACAATTACTGGTGAGTTTTATTTAAATATTTTGAGGCGTTTGATGGGCCGAATTCTTTGCATTCGTCCAGAATATCGGGATGAAAACAGTTGGTGTTTGTTGCACTATAATGCACTCAGTCCCACCTCACTTCTTGTTCGTAGATTTTTGGCGAAAAAACCCGTCATTGTGTTGAATCATCCACCGTATTCGCCTGATTTAGCACCCTGCGACTTTTCTTTATTCCCAAAACTTAAAATGACGTTAAAAGGGTGTTATTTTGATGTTATTTCGACCATACAAACAGCTTCGACGCGTGCTTTGGAGGCAATTCCGCAAAGTGAACTGGAACAGGCATTCGAATCATTATTAAATCGCTGTAACAAGTGTATTGAAGCCGGAGGGACTTATTTTAAATAACAAACCAAAACAAGTTATAATTTCTTGTTTCTATTTCATTTTACAGACCCAGTCTTAAAACTTCTTTGCCACACTGTGTACATTAAAAAAATACATTTGTGTAATCGTAAATAATTATTCCTATTTGTAATATACTCCATGGCCACGGTCATAGTCAACCATTACTTCTGGATTACGCAAAATAGTGGCACTAAAATGGCACTAAAACTTAGCAAGTAACCAAATTTTATTATTAAAAAATAGGATTTCAGTTATTAAATGTCCAGCAATTATTGGGATTAGTATATATAATATGATTATATGTATATATATCATCATCATCATCATTGTCAACAATTATCAATCCACTGCTGGAAGAAGGTCTCCCCAAGTTTCTTCCACAACGGTCTGTCTTGTGCCAGTCTCCTCCATGTCACTCCCGCATACTTTCGAATTTCATCCACCCATCTCCCATGTGGTCTTCTGGGTCTTTTCCTGTCCCTTAGAATCCAATCTAAAATTTCGGCTGTCCATCGATGGTCTGTCTTTCTGGCAACATGTCCAGCCCATTGCCATTTCAGGGATTTTACTCTGATCATGATGTCTTCCACTCTTGTCATTTTTCTGATCCACGAGTACCTCTTCTTATCTCTCCTGGTTACACGAAGCATATACCTCTCCAAGCCTCCTTCATTTGTCTGCAGTTTTTTTATGTCTCTTTTAGTTAAGGTCCACGTCTCTGCACCATACGTAAGCACTGGAAGGATGCATTGATCAAACACTTTTCTTTTAAGACATAATGGCATATTGCTCTTGAAAATTGTACTGTTTCTTTCAAAAGCTCTCCATGCAAGTTTTATACGCAGATTAATTTCTTCATCAATGTGACCTTCACTTGATATCTGCTGTCCAAGATAAATGTAAGTATTGGTTATCACCAGCTTTTCCTCATCAATCGATAAATCTTCATTTCTTGTAAACGCATTGTACATCACTTTTGTCTTCTGAAAGTTCAGTTTTAATCCCATATGTTTACTCTTGTCAGCAAGTTCCTGGATCATACTCCGCAGCTCTAATGGGGTAGTTGCAAAAATGACTACGTCATCAGCCAAACGAAAGTGAGTTAGATAATTTCCATTAATCTTTATCCCTTTGTTTTCCCAGTTCAGTGATTGAAAGACATTTTTCAAAGTAGAATTAAAGTGCTTGGGAGATATCTTGTCGCCTTGTCTCACTTCCTTTCCAATTTTCATGGCTGCTGTATTCTCAAATAGCCGAATCTTTGCATTTGCATTTTCATAGATGTTATAAATAATACGAATGTATGCATCTTCAATACCTCAAGATTTCAAAGCCATTGTAACTGCTGATGGTTTCACCGAATCAGAAGCCTTTTCATAATCGATAAAAGAGAAGTATAATGGAAGTTCATATTCCCCTGCTCTTTCAATTAGTTATTTCAGTACGTGGATATGATCTATTGTGCTGTAGCCTCTCCTGAATCTAGCTTGTTCTCTCGGTTGAGCCATATCCAGTGTTACTTTTAAGCGGTGTGAAAGAACTTTAGTGAAGATTTTATAAACCATTGATAGGAGGATGATAGGTCTGTAGTTCTTGAGATCCTCAATGTCACCTTTTTTATGTAGCAGGTTGTAGCATTGTTTCAATCCTCGGGAATCTTCCCTTTATTAAAGCACCGAGTGAAAACTTGGATGAGTATTGTTCCAGTTTCTCCACTTGCTTCTTGTATGATGTCTACGGTAATTCCATCTCCTCCTGGAGCTTCTCCCAGTTTCATTTTGATTGCATGTGCAATATCTGCTGGGAGGACTGGAAGAACTCTAGTACTGGTACCTTTCGTAATGTCTGGAGTACATGTATCATCCCTTTCATATAGTTTTGAGTGGAAAGATTTCACTTTTCTCAAATTTTCGCCTGTATTTCATGTTACAGTACCATCTTCTTTTCTCAGAGCCATAATCTGTTTTGTTCCCTTAATCAGATGTCTCTTTGTTCTCTTCAGGCTTTGGTTGTTTTCATTTGCTTTCTTTACTAGTTCACAGTTGAATTTCCTTATGTCTTTAGTGATACTTTTTCGTACTATCTTGCATAGCTCTAAATATTCCACTTTGGAAGTCACATCTCCTTTAGGTGTCCTCATCTCTCTTCTTTTTTGCATCAGAATTTTTTTTTCTGATAATTTGTTGCTATGTAACTTGTTCCAGCTATTTTTGTTGCTGTTTCCATAAGATCCTTGGTTAGTTTTCTGTTAACTTCAGAGATGTCCACTTCTTCCGACGTTAGACTTTCTAGAGCAGAGAATCTGTTCCTCAGTTCCAATTTGAAGGTATTACTATGTTTTTAAGGTAGGCCAGGTCAATACACTTTGTTTGTTTTATGAGCTTACCACGCTCGAGTTTAGCATTGAGGTGCATCTTAAATCTTACCATTCTATAGTCACTACCTATATTGAACTTGTTCAGCACATTGCAGTCTTCCATAACAAATTTCTTTTTACACATAATAAAATCCATTTCATCTGTCAATCCATTGGGATGCTCCCATGTCCATTTCCTTTGCGGCTTTTTCTTGAAAAAGGAGTTCATGATGAAAAACCCTTCTGCCTCTGCAAACTCTACGAGAATATTTCCACGCTGGTTTCTGTTACCGTGACCGAATTTACCTACTGAAGTTTCTAATTTCGCATTGAAATATCCCATAATGATCTTCAAGTGTTGCTTGTCTTTATTATTTAGATGGCGAATTTCCTCATAAAATTCTTCAATCTCTTCATCAGGATGACTTGTGGTGGGTTCATAAGCCTGAATAATCTGTGACTGGTATCTTCTCGAGAGTTGGATAAAAAGTCGTGATATATTCACTGCTGGCTACCCAAAATGCAGCACCAAGACGGAAACATCCGATTAGCCTGAAATTCGCAGCATGCGTCGCCCGCAAGAGAACATGCAAACGATTAGCATTTCAGGGCATATGCAAATCATGTGCGCCAGGCACGCCACCGATAAGCACTATAAGAAGGGTGCACAGAAGGCGGGGTGTAAGTAGTGGAAGTGTGTTGTGCTGCCGGACCTGTGCGTGAGGAGCTTCCTGAAGCCTCGTCGCAGAATACGGCAGCCATTCCAGCACGCTTCGGAGTTCGACAGAGGACTAATAGTGGCTTATCGCGACAGCAGTTTACCGTACCGAGACATCGGCGCCCGGGTGGGACGACATCCAGCCACAGTGAGGCGAGTCTGGATTCTGTGGGTGCAGGAGGGACGGACGGACCGACGTGAGCGATTGCCGCAGCCCCGGCACACCACCGAACGAGAGGACCGGCATGTTGTTGTGCAGCGGGCATTGACGGCTCGCACCGCCACATCACAAACGTTAGCGCAGGAATTAGGGTGTGTTGCGCAACAACCTGTGCAGCACGTACTGTTCGACGTCGTCTGCAGGAGCGGGGACTTGTCGCACGGCACCCATTGCTCCGATTACCATTGACGTTACACCACAAGCGAGTGCGGCGGCAGTGGCCGTTGAACTCCGCACCTGGACTACGGAACGACACGATATTGTCTTTTCCGACGAATCCTGCTTCTGCCTGCAACAATATAATCGTCGGCCCCGCGTGAGGCGGCACCGCAGCGAGAGACTGTATGACACCTGCATTATGCATCGCCATACCGGTCCGTCGCCTGGCGCTATGGTTTAAGGCGCAATTGCATATGACACCAGCAACCCTCTGGTACGCATCGCCGGTACACACAAGAGCCACCGCTACATCTTCGACGGTTTGGAGCCTGCAGTTCTTCCTTACCTGCAGGAACTGCCTGCGGCCAACGTTTCAACAGGACATTGCGCGCTCGCACGTGGCACGCATCGTGAAACAATTCTTCACGGCACAACAGGTGTCACTGCTGCCGTGGCCCGCCTGTTCTCCCGATATGTCGCCCATCGAACATGTCTGGTCGCTGATCGGCAACCGATTGGCCCCGCAAGCACCATTTGCGGCTACGCCTGATGAACTGTGGCAACGTGTGGAAGCAGCCTGGACCGACATAACCCAAGCCCACATCGAAAGCCTCTTTCGTTCGATGCCGCGGCGTGTAACGGCCGTTATTGCCAGCCATGGGGGCCACGCGAACTATTGATGTCTGCGTGTTCCGCAAGTCGCACGGGCCTGTAAGCTCAATCGTTTCATCTTTGTATCTGTTGTTATGTGTCCAGTAAATCTGGCTTTGCTATCTCGTGTCCTTCTTGGTGTTACATTTTGGGTGACCAGCAGTGTGTATTTATATAATTGAGTTTCGAATTTGTAGTTCAAAGCAGATTTGTCTTAGTCAGTTACGAGTACGGATCGGGTAGGGTCGGATCCGGTTCGGGACCAGTTACGGGACGTCCGCGTCCGGAATCAAAATGTTTGGCCCCTTCCTAACTCTGGTGGTGTGTGCGTAGTTGTGAAAAGTTTTAGAAGACAGTGTCGCTATTACTTCCCACAAAAATGTTTTCAAGTGTTTTGAACGAAGAACTTATGTGAAATGTTTACTAAAACTTGGAAAAAAACATCGGAAGTATCTGCAATACTAAAACCATTTGATGGGGATGAAGTCATGTCAAGAAAGCATGCATGTTGGAATGGTGTAAACGGATTTCAGAAGGTATGACAACGGTGCAGTTTGACCGAAGTCCTGAGCAAGCAACGACACCGAAGACACCAGAAAATGTGGAATAGGTAAGACATTTCACAAAACGTTGCCATCACATCACTATTAGAATGCTTTCATGTGAATCAAA
Source organism: Macrothele yani (assembly GCA_039090855.1). NCBI lineage: Eukaryota > Metazoa > Arthropoda > Arachnida > Araneae > Macrothelidae > Macrothele > Macrothele yani. The sequence goes on along the minus strand of CM077027.1, from coordinate 139,462,860 downwards.
CATAAGTAGAGAGACAGTCTGAATGATTGTTTGGAAAAACCTATGAGTAAGAGAAGTGTGCGCGATGATGATTCCTAAGATTCTCACATGTACAACGGAGGAGAAAAATTTGTGCCTCTCTTTTGCTGTGGGCAAACGAGAATAAAGACTGATTAAACAGAGTTATGACTGGGGACTTGAAGATAGAGCATGCAAAGGAAATATCCCGATTCACTGCGTTCCAAAACGGCACGCATGTCAAAATCAAAGGGGAAGACAATATTAATTTGTTTTTTGATTGCAAGGGAATAATTACGAAGAGTTTGTTCCACCAAGATATACTGTCAACCAGACCTTTAATCCACTAGTTTTGGAACATTTACCATAAAGATCGTGTCGGGTTAGACCACATTTCTCCATTACAATAATGCGCCTCATTTCACAGCTCTTTCTGTTAAAGGGTTTTCGGTCAAAAAATCAAGTGTCGTTCACCCTGCTTATTCTACAGATCACGCCGTGTATCAATTCTGCCCCCGAGGCCAAAGAGAGTTCTCAAATGTTCACATTACCTTACGGTAGAAGGAGTTCAGAAGCACACGAAGACTTCTACATAGCGAACAAGAAAATTGCTTCAAGAACTGCTTCGACAGCTGAGCACAGCACTGGAGTTCGTGTATCTTGGGATTTATTTCGAAGGCAAATTAGGCAAGAACAAAATGTTTGATTCCACTTCCTCTGTCCAAAAGTTTGTCTGAACTGTCAAAACTTTCTCTGCCAAAAATACCACTTTCTCTGTCACAAGTTTTGACAGAGGAAGTGCTATGAAGTAGTATTTTTATCTAATTGTCCGTCCTAGCACATACATATACTATACTGACAAAAGTCACCGGACACCTTGAAGAGAAACACTACATAGTATTTATTGACATACATTAGTACGGTGTCGGTCCACCTTTGGCCTTAATGCACGCACTGACCCTTCGAAACAGGCTTTCGACAAGGCTTTGGAACACAGCGATAGGTATGCGCTTCCATTCAGTACATAATGCTGCCACTAACTGTTGCTTGGCAGTAGGCATTGGTACCAAACTTCTTATGCGGCGCTCCTATTCGTCCCATTGGTGCTCTATGGGATTAAAATCAGGGCTATGTGATGGCCAGTCCACACATGTTACGCAATTATCGTTAGACCACTCTGTAACAGTTCTTGCTTTATGGCTCGGTGCATTATCCTGCTGGTACCAACAATGCTCGATTCTATAGTGTTGCCACAGAGTTGGTAGGGCATAACTGTCCAGAAAATAGAGGTAGACGTGCTGGTTAACAGGTTGGTCCACGATAACCAACGGGCCGGGACCATACAACAAAAAACACCCCCACACGAGAACACTGCCAGCTCCAAACTTCACTGTGGGAACATTACACTGTGGTAAATAGCGTTCCTCCTACTGCCGCCATACCTGCACATGGCTATCAGACTGATGTATTGTGTATTTGGATTCATCAGTCCGTACGACCCGTTTCCATTAATCTACGGTCCACGATAAATGTTCTTTACACCATTCTAAACGACGAGTAGTATTCCGAATAGAGATGAAAGGCTTATGAGTAGCCGCACGACCACGGTAATTCATGGAATGAAGTTCTCTGCGAATGGTACGTGTACAAACCGAGGTTCCAACATTTGTACTCACCTGTACACTCAGGTCTTGCGCAGTACTCCGTCGATTAGCTGTAACGACTCTCCGGAGGCTTCGACGTCCTCCATCACTGATTTTCTTTGGTCTGTCAGTACGATTTGCTGCTTCAGGCACGCAATGTGTCTTGCACGTATTCAGTACATCCAAAACAGTTGACTTGGGTATGTTTAAACGTCTCTCGGTTCCCGTTATGGACCACCCACTAATATAACACCCAACAATTTTCCTTTCTCAAAGTCAGTTCTCTCCCTCACAGTGCGATATGATCGAGGTCAGCTGCAGGCTTATTTTTGTACCGTTTGCAGGTGTACCGCGCATCTTAACAACGCAGCTGATCCGTTGATTTGCTTTTAAAGCGTGTCCGATGGCTTTTTTCAGCATAGTGTATACTATTTTACAGGTAGATCCCGATTACGCTTTACGCGAGCCCACCCTAGATGTAGATATTCCTCCCACTTTCTTTTGTTCCTCTACAGTTCCACTGCTGTGTTCATTACCCCTATTGTAAGACTGTGATTCCAGATTCCCTCTAACTTGTTGCTAATGAAAGGTAGAAGGATCTTCAGCATTGTTTAATGAGGAACACAACCACGCCTTGTGAAATGATATGTGGGATAGGGAACATGCCGAGCAGGTGGAATTATGCTGGGTAATGATATTAAATGTAAATGTTTCCTACGCGAACAGCTGTCAATCGGAAACAGACGGAACTCGATGTTGTTTCATTGTCAGCTGGATTCAGTTCTGTCGTGCCTTCGTATCATTCGAAGGAAAGCGCGGCTCTGGATGACGTCAACGCTCTCGATTCCATTAACAAATGATTGCTGCGTTTGAATGTAAATAACGGGCTGCACAGGACTTGTATCAATACCTACGACAAAATGGTTACAGCTTCCGCTTGATTTGGATTCTATGTGAGCAAAATGGGTAATGCCGTTTCATTCCACTATACTGAATTAAAATTACAATTGTGCGCCGATGTTACGCAACCGTAACAGTAAAAGCAATATATTCTTTACTTTCAGCAAACGAAATTCTCTGGAATTTCGATGGGGTAACAGCCCCTTAACTAAACTATAACAGCGTTTTATTTAAAATTTTCTCAAATTATGTATGTTATTTCAAAGTCAGGTTTTGAAGCAATGGTTCAATAGACCGATAAATTGAACCCGTAACAAACGCTACACTACATTCTCTATTCGAACACGAGCTCTTCTTTTCCTATCAGCGAATCTCTAAGTAGGATCTGTGTGCTGTTTATGACAAATGTATAAATTTCATTTGTTCCTTAGGATATCGTTGGTTTCAGTTAATTATTTGAAAAAAAAATACATGGATACCCAGGTAGCACAGCTTTGCAATTTAACGTAGGCCACACACTGAGCCTCCGTCTTTTAGGAATAGAAGTCGGTGGCTCAGTGTGGAGCCTACGTTAAATTGTAAGGCTGTGCTACCTGGGAACTTTGTCTTATCCAACCGTCCTTGTCGGACCGCGGATGGCCTAATGGTAACCTCAACTTTCGTGACTGCCACGAAGAAATCTGAGATACAATCACAGGCAGGTACTTACGTTTGAACTACTAAATAACCGCCGTGCGTCGTATGGGCACGTTAAGCTGTCGGAACACGGGTACTGGCCCCCGGTAATAAATAAGGGCGTCTTCCTCCCCCTTTCTACCTCACTTCCGTGTCACATTCCTGTCGGACACTCTAGCCCAAATCTCCTAGTTTCCTATTAGGTGCTTGAATTAATTCCCGATGTTTTGTGCCACACAAACACCTGTGTGTTGCCACAGAACGGTACAGGATAGTCTATTCAAAGTAGTTTTTGTGGCAGCTACGATACCTTTCCCACCGTTGGGTTAACAAATGAATTCCGCGGTAGAAAAATGCAATCTTTCTTTCGAGGCGAACCATTCATCGAGTCATTTTTGGATTATGCGACAGAAAGGAAGTGCTGCTCTGACAGACCATGTTAAATGGAAGTCCGAGGGAGCAATGTCCGGAACAAATGGAAGTCCGAGGGAGCAATGTCCGGGGAACAAGGCGGGTAGGGTAAGAAGTCACAGCCAAGTGCCTCCAAGAGTTCCTTCACGGATTTGGCGACATGATTTCTAGTGTTGTCGTGCAGAACAATAACCTTGTCATGTGGGATCCAGTTTCCGCCCTTTTGCATCATTCCCATTGCCTTTAAACGTTTGCTAACCGCTGACTCATCGACCCATAGTGTTTCAGACAACTCGTGGAGCGTCTGATATGAATATTCGTCCAATACGGCCTCCAATGCGCCATATTCGAACTTTTTCGGCTGCCCAGGGAGCTCTTTCTCCTTCACGTCATATTCGTTGTCTTTGAAGCGTCGGAACCACTCTCTGCATGTTGTTTCCGATAGGGCATGTTCCCCATAGGCCTGCACTAGCAAACGATGACATTCCGCTGCAGATTTCTTGAGATGAAAGCAGAAGAGTAATGCTTCCCGCAAATGCTCCTTTTTTGGTACGAAACTCGACATCGTGAATGCGATACAAACTCGTGTTCTGTGCCCTCCGATCGCGTGTCACGCACTGCTTCGCCCAGACTACGGACGATACGTGCATGCGCAAGGAAGGTCACGTGTGGCCCGGGTCACAGCGCACCACTGCTGCGTCTCTATTGGGCAACAGCGGGAATTAATTCAAGCACCTAATATTTCTAAGGGTTGTTTAAGACCTGGGGACAGACACTCCTTTCCTAAAATCCTCTACATATGATCTGATCTTTGTCAGAATTTCCATCCGCGTGTGAATGCGATATTTTCACCCATATTATCTAACCTGAAAGTTTTGATTTGAGTGTTATAACGCAGTCTAACCGTAACACAGGATCTGACATTTCCCGTTTTCCTCATCAACATATTTCTACCTGCATGCATTTTGTATGAAATCTTCGTTACTATAAATCTTGTCAACTGAATTCCTTGTATTGAATAGACGGGATGCGACATAAACTTGTCATATATTTTAATTTTTCATACAGCTTGTAACGTACCAGGAGATGTGACGTACCTGCCAGAAGGACGCACACAACATAAAGGCAGATAGGAATCAGAATAAAACGTCCGCGTAGCTTAATTGGTAGAGCAACTTATTTCGGAATGAGTGGACCCGGGTTCGAACCCCGGCGCGGATAAAAATGACTGAGAAATTCACTTCGTTATAATGGCGCCCGAACTATCCGGATGACCCGACCGTTCACAATATCGCAATGGTGTGATGTTATTTCCACACCGCGAGATAGGAAAAATAAGAGAATCCTTTCTCCAGCACTTCGAAAAAAAAATAAAAAAATAAGGGGGAGATGATGTAACGTACCAGGAGATGTGACGTACCTGCCAGAAGGACGCACACGACATAAAGGCAGATAGGAATCAGAATAAAACGTCCGCGTAGCTTAATTGGTAGAGCAACTTATTCCGGAATGAGTGGACCCGGGTTCGAACCCCGGCGCGGATAAAAATGATGGAGAAATTCACTTCGTTATAAGCTCTTACTCTAGGGGCCGCAAATGCCTATTTCCGTCAGGTGACGACGATTTACATTTTTTTTAATTGGAGGTTTAACGACCACCGTGAGCAACTCAATGGGCTATAAGCAGTCGCCCGTCCCTAATTTAGAGTCACTGGTTCCGTAAGACAAACACAACATCCATGCCTGACCGGGATTCGAACCCGGACCCCGTTCGGACGAACGATCAGAGGCCATCGCTTAGACCACTGCGCCAACGGGGCGGCATTTACATTTCTGCATCTAGTCTTACATTAAAAGCCCGTTGTAGAAGTCTCGGATTGTGACAACCACAATGGAAAAAAAATTGTTTCTAAATTTAGCGACCCATGTCAGCATCCAAGTCTGTAAGAAGCCATTTTTCCCTAATTTCGGGACACCGGTTCTAGGTTACCCAAAGAACCTGGAGCAGTGAGACCAAAACATTGCCTATGCTTCCTCCGGAGAACAAACCGGGACTCAATGTTACCGAACAGCCAGAAGACAACTCTGCTGACCGCTCGGACACTGGCGAGACCAATCACAATTTGCCGTGAGTTTATCTGATGCGAATCTTTTCTCTACGTGAAATTTTGAGTTTTAGTACGATGGTATATTATTTTCTTTTCTGCGTGGCGATTTGGATATATTCGTTTACCACCGGTTAACCGTAACACTGATCTTCATTAGTAGCACATTTTTAATGCCCACGCTAGGTGACGTAACAGTATGACGGTACACTCACGGACAATGAAATTCGCGCACCTAGTAGAAAACACGTTACAACCGCGAAACTTTGCAAAGTGCGTTCTTGTATGTAAATGACCCACGTTTGGTGCATGACCGCACACCCTTTTGTGGGGCTGAAGGCATGAACCGGCAGCCTTATGAACCAGAGTGTAGTCGATGCCCCATGAATGCGAAAAGAACCGGTCGACGCAAGCAAGAGAACAGTGTCAAAAATACCGGGTAGACGCCAGAGACGTCTATTTATGCAGATTTGCGGATTTTGAGAGAGGCTTGATTATCGGACTGAAAACATCAGCGAGATTTTGCGCGCTGTATAGCCCGACACGGGGATCGTTCTGACCATACCGTCCGACTATGTTGGGAGCAGTGAACACGTGACGGCACTGACACACGGCAGAGCGGCTCCGGACGGCCCAGGAGGACTACCGGTAGAGAGGATCGACGAATCGTGTGCCAGGCACGAACGGATCCTTCAAGGACTCGGTCCACTATTCATGCAGACGTAGCGGCTTCTGTGTGCCCACAAACTATTTCCTCATGCCTCGCGGAAGTGAATCTGCGATCCCAGCGCCCTTTACGTGTTCTGCCATTAACACCTGAACGTCGCCGAATCCATGTGCAGTGGTGCCAGGCGGGAGCGACGCTGAATACCACAGACAGGCGACGTGTGGTTTTTTACGATGAGTGCCGCTTCGTTTTGGGGACAGATGGTCATCGTGTCCGGGTGTGGAGGTCCCCGGATCAAAGACGCAATTCCAACCTAGCAAACGAGCGCAACCTCATCCCCACTGCAGACATTATGGTCTGGAGAGTCATTGCGTACAATAGCCGATCAGCTGTAGTAGTGGTACGTGGATTATTGACGGGCCAGCGGTATGTGGATGAGATCCTACGGCCATATGTGCTCCCATTCCTGGTCGGGATTCCAGGTGCGTTATACCAGCAGGATAATGCCTGCCCGCACACGTCTCGGGTTGACCAGCAATGCCTACCTCATGTCCAGACACCGTGTCCAGCCTACTTCCCGGATATGCCCCATGTCGAACATGTGTGGGACCAGTTGAAACGCCGGCAGCCGCAGTGCAGCACTATCCGGGATTTAGAGCACACCGTCTAATACGCGTGGACCAGTCTGCCGCAGGACAACAACAGGCGTCCATTCGCCTCCATGCCGGACCGTATTGCAGCATGTATTGCCATACGAGTTGGGGGGGGGGCGCGCTGTTGAAGATGACTGGCCTGCGTGCCACAGATCCCTCTTTAGTTCTCCTGCAGCTCTGTTTTTGCAATCATGTGTATCATTTATCTGTATCATTACGTCCATAAAATTTCAGTTCAATCCGATGCTTCCTTCTTGGTGCGCAAACTTCATTGTCCGTTTGTGTATTTGTTACCATATCTGCTCTTCTGGAAGTTTCACCTGAAAATTCCTTTTTGATTAAGATAGTAGATATCTCATAAAAGATTTATAACGAAGTAAATTTCTCCGTCATTTCTGTCCACGCCAGGATTCGAACCCGGATCCCCTCATTCCAGAATAAGTCACTCTACCAACTGAGCTACGCGGACGTTTTATTCTGATTCCTATCTGCCTTTATGTCGTGTGCGTCCTTCTGGCAGGTACATCACATCTCCTGGTACGTTACATCATCTCCCCCTTATTATTATTATTATTATTTTTTTTTCGAAGTGCTGGAGAAGGGATTCTCTTATTTTTCCTATTTCGCGGTGTGGAAATAACATCACATAATTGCGAGATTTTGAACGGTCGGGTCATCCGGATAGTTCGGGCGCCATTATAACGAACTAAATTTCTCCGTCATTTCTGTCCACGCTAGGATTCGAACCCGGATCCCCTCATTTCGGAATAAGTCACTCTACCAATTGAGCTACGCTGACGTTTTATTCTGATTCCTATGTGCCTTTATGTCGTGTGCGTCCTTCTGGCAGGTACGTCACATCTCTTGGTACGTTACAGATTGTACACTGCTTTCTAGCGCTTCTTCACACAAAAGTGTCCATATAAATGACGCAATTGTGTATTTAAATTAGATAAGATCATTCCCTCTGCGGGAGTCTCAATGGAAGAATTCGCTTTCATTCGATTCCTCTGATCATCAGTATTACTCTCCAAGACTTCGACTTTCTAAAAATATTACATTTTCGTAAGTCGTAATGATTTTATCCACATGACAAATCTAATTCCATATTCTCGTTCGACGGCAGAATAAAAAAGGAATGGAAAGGGGTTTCTATAACCTGCTATGAATCATTTTCTGTTGTGCAATTTTTCTACCAGAAAATGCAAAAGCTTGGGTTCACAAACGCTAATCCATTATTTCACAAAAATTCGATTAACCATTATCGTTGTGAAACGCAAATACCATTTACCATAAAATTCAGTAATGCATTCCTGTTATCCAATGCAATCCGCGGTTGTTTTTTTTTATAAAAAAAAAAAAAGTCCAATTACGTATTTCTCCGACGAAATACTGATCTTTCCTTCTGGAAAATTCAATTTGTTATTATGTTGTGTTACCGTTCTTTCAGACTCATCAGTATCAATGTAAGAGAACTCCAGTTCATGATAAAGAAATGTGTGTGCGTGTGAGCTACGAATACATAAATTTATGTACACAGAAAATAAATATATGCATATGCTCATATATTCAAAAATACATTATGCATGCATATCGGCAAAGGATTTTTTTAAAGTAATCGTAAACTCTCATTTTGCAATTTTGCAAGTGAGAGCACGTCGAAGAACGTTCAATAAAGATTTCCTTGCAGTACTTCAACTGACATGACTGGTCCGACACCGTAACATAGAAAATACAAGAAAAAAGAAGCTGAAATATTGAGAGTAATGAGCATGATTTTTTTTAATGCATGAAGACACAAAGAGAATATTGCAAAAAAAATTGTGAGAAGAAGGGAAAAAATAGCGAAAATAAAAATTCATTTACGTCTCTTAAGCGAAAAAACTGGGGTAAAGCCCCCTAGTGTAACACAGTGGGCCACTGACGATCCACGGGGCGCTTTTGGGCTTAAACTCCTCTTCCCTCTAAATTCCCAAAGAGATTAATATATTAGATATACACTGCTGGCCACCCAAAATGCAACACCAAGAACGACACGAGATAGCAAAGCCAGATTTACTGGACACATAACAACAGATACAAAGATGAAACGAGTGAGCTTACAGGGCCGTGCGACTTGAGGAACACGCAGACATCAATAGTTCGTGTGGCCCCATGGCTGGCAATAACGGCCGTTACACGCCGCGGCATCGAATGAAAGAGGCTTTGGATGTGGGCTTGGGTTATGTCGGTCCAGGATGCTTCCACACGTGCCACAGTTCGTCAGACGTAGCCGTGGGTGGTGCTTTCCGGACCACTGGGCTGCCGATCAGCGACCAGACGTGTTCGATGAGCGATATATCGGGAGAACAGGCGGGCCGCAGCAGCAGTGACACCTGGTGGGCCGTGAAGAATTGTTTCACGATGCGTGCCACGTGCGGTCGCCCATTGTCCTGTTGAAACGTGGCCGCTGGCAGGTCCTGCAAGTAAGGGAGGACTACATGCTCCAAAACGTCGGAGATGTAGCGGTGGTTGTTGAGTGTACCGGCGATGTGTACTAGAGGGATGCGGGTGTCATAACCAATTGCGCCCCAAACCATAACGCCAGGCGACGAACCGGTAGGGCGATGCATAACGCAGGCGTCATACAGTCTCTCGCCGCGGTGTCGCCAGAAGCGGAATTCGTGGGAGAAGACAATGTCGTGCCATTCCGTAGTCCAAGTGCGGCGTTCAATGGCCCACTGCCGCCGCCGCACTCGGCGGTGGTGTAACGTCAGTGGTAATCGTACCAATGGGCGCCGTGCGACGAGTCCCCGCTCCTGCAGAGCACATCGAACCGTTCGTGCTGACACAGGTTGTTGCGCAACACACCCTAATTCCTGCGCCAACGTATGTGATGTGGCGGTGCGAGCCGTTAATGCCCGCCGCACAACATGCCGGTCCTCTCGTTCGGTGGTGTGCCGGGGCTGCAGCAATCGCTCACGTCGGTCCGTCCGTCCCTCGTGCACTCACCTAATTCATACTCACCTCACTGTGGCTGGATGTCGTCCTACACGGGCGCCGATGTCTCGGTACGATAAACCGCTGTCGCGATAAGCCACTATTCTTCCTCTGCCGAAATCCGAAATGTGCTGGAATGACTGCCGTGTTCTGCGACGAGGCATCAGGAAGTTTCCCGCCCACAGGTCCGGCAGCACAACACACTTCCACTACTTAGACCACGCTTTCTGTGCACCCTTCTTACAGTGCTTCTCGGTGGCGTGCCGGGCGCACATGATTTGCATATACCCTGCAATGCTAATCGTTTGTATATCCTCTCGCGGGCGACTTATACTGCGAATTTTAGGTCAATCGGATGATTCCTTCTTGGTGTTGCATTTTGGGTGGCCAGCAGTGTTAATATAATGTATACACTATATACCGGGTGTTTCACTGCGTAGTTACAATAGAAAGAGACAATAAAATTAACTTACTTTATTGGAATAGGTAAAAGACGTTTACAGGAGTAAGTATGGGCAAACGGTAATGTTCTGTGGTTATGACATGTTCCACATGATGACCATCCGGTGCCACGATTTGGCGATTACGTGTTTCGAAGTGCTGCAATACCGACAGGAAGATGTTTGACAGGGTCCGTATAATTTCCTGTTGGATGGCACGTCAGAGGTCAGGCAGTGTCCGCAGCCTGTCCTGGTACCCCCGATGTTTCAGATAGCCCCAGATGACAAAGTTGAGCAGCGTTAAATCGGGGATATACGGAGGCCAAGAGAGACCGGCTGAAAAACGTTGGGAGAATCATCTGGCGATGACTCGTGGGCCATACTGCTGGTGAAGCAAATCGAGAACAGCATTTATGGAGTGTGGCGGTGCTCCGTCCTGTTGAAATGTGTTTTTGTACATCCAGTTTTTCTGGACTGCAGCGGGGAAGAAACGATTCTTCAAAAAATCACTGTAGGCGGCAGCGGCAACTGTGGACTCCAGGAAAAATGGCCCAATGAGACCATTACCACTCATTTCACACTAAACACTTAGCTTCAGCGGATGGAGAGGCTTCACAACATAGACCGCCGGCTTCTCGCTTCCCCAGATGCGGTAATTTTCCCGGCTAACGTAGCCATCCAAGCAGAAGTGCGCCTCATTGCTGAAGACAATGCTCTTCACATCAAAGTTGTGCTCATCGATCAGTGAACACATCTCATTCCCAAACTCACATCGCTTCTGGACGGCTGTTGTGCTCAAAGGCTGATGCACCTGGATTTTATAGAGAAACATGTCCAAATACGGCGTCACAATGCACCATACGGACGCTGGGCTAACGTCAAGTCTTCGTGTTGACGTATCGGCTTCTTCGTGCAGGGGTTCTCGCGCAGCTTCGACGTTTTCTGCCGTCTTCGCTGTTCTCTTGGTCGCCATGCTTGCCGCTTCATCTGCGACACAGCCGGTTCGTTAGAATTTTGATACCAATTTCGTGAAGTACACATGAGATGGCTTACGGCGATTCCTAAACGCAGTACCCCACTCTCGTAGCACCTTTATTGGGGTTTCGCACTCCGCATATTAATTTTTCATCAATGAAACTTTTTCTTTCGTGGTACTGTATATCGTTGCATGTCCGAAATTGCGTGTCTACCGTCCCACTACTTCCTCACAAATGCCTGTCACCTGCTGATCGACGTCTCGGACTTACAGCACCATCTCGTTATTCTCTAACGAATTATTCCACAGGAAAGTTGTCACTACCCAACGAAACACCTGGTATATACGTAGTGTATATAATCATCAACATCATCACCATCGTCAACCATTATCAATACACGGTTAGACGAAGGTCTCTCCACGCCTCTTCCACAACGGTCTGTCTTGGACCAGTCTCCTCCATGTTACTCCCGCATACTTTCGAATTTCATCCACCCATCTCCCATATATATATATATAGCATATGGAGCCATGCTGACTGCAGTGCATCTGACCGCTGCTGGAGGTTCTGTGGTGGAGGATCCATAGAACGAACAACACAATCGTGGTGGTCCCACAGATGCTCAATTGGGTTTAAGTCTGGGGAATTAGGGGGCCAGGCTAGTACTTTGAAGTCTACATCGTGCTTTTCCAACCACTCTCGTACATTTATAACCGCGTGATAGGTCGCATTGTCATGCTGGAATATCCCATCCACCCCAGGAAAGACAATCAGCTTGTATGGGTGTCCGTGAGCGGCAAGGATGGATTCATAATGAATTCGGTCCATAATGCCTTCCACAGGCATGAGTAGACCCAAGGAATGCCAAGAAAACATTCCTCAGACCATAACGCTGCCTCGCCAGCTTGTGTTCTTCCAGCAATGATCGAAGAGTGTTTGTTCTCCGATGTTTCTCGCCTTATACGCCAACGTCCATTCATTCGATGAAGCAGAAAACGTGACTCATTGGAGAAGGCAATTCTTTCCCAATCAGCGGAGGTCCAATTCCGATACTGCCGTGAAAATGTAAGCCTTTTCTGCCGATGCGCCATCCTTAGCATAGGTGCAGTGACCACCCGTCTGCATCGGAGCCCCATACGCAGCAGGGTTCGCTGAAGTGTCCTTCTAGACACACTTCCGGTCGCCCCTTGGCTCATTCGGCCAGTGAGTTACTGCACTGCAGAGTGTCGATCGGCAATCACGCACTTTCGCAGCCGACGTTCACCTTTCACATCAATAGTATATGGTGCTCCGTAGTTTCCACGTCGCTTATTCGTAATGGTGCCATTTCTCCAATCACGATACACTTTAACCACAGCAGCACGCCAACAGCTCACAAACAGCGCTGTTTCAGAAATACTGCCACCCTTGGCCCGAAAGCCGATAATCAAACCTTTTTGCAAATCTGATAAATCGCTCTTTTTATACATGACAGCAACACGTGATATGTTTTCAGAATGCCTGCAGCACATTTTATATACCCTCCAAGCCAGCTCACGACACGTGCCTTCTTTCATTGACTAAGCGATGTTGACGTCAAAAGCAGGAGGTGGTCACAATAATGTGACTCCAATGTGTATATACTGTATGTATATATATATGCACTATGTGCGTTTACAGACACACATACACATATAGCCCCCTCATAACAGGAATTTATGGATGCGCCACTGCAATGGGCATAGTGCTGCGTAGAAAATGGAACAAGTTATAAAAAATATTGAACGGCTTTCTAAAATCGGTAAACATACACACGGGCTGTTTCATTGAGTTACGATCGTCCTATGCAAAGTGATTTACATTCAGTACTGGAGAACAAGGAGAGACACGCGTTCTGTAGAGATGTAAACTGAGTGGACAGAAATCTTCGGGTACCTACCAAGTAAGAGATAGGCCTACTTTTCATCCCGACTGTCACATGGCGAGACATTGAGACTACCAGGTCACGGAAGCATTTTGCATGTGTTTCCAGCAGTATTTTCTGTACCAGTGTCCACAATTCTGTCGCATTTCTGAATGGAGTTTCCAAAAATCGAACGAACTTTTCAACAGCATCCCAAATATTTTCCTTAGCGTTCATGTTCGATGAACGCGGAGGCCATTCCATGTAGAAACGTCTGCGATATGCTATTCTAACCACGTTCTAGTCACAACGGCTCTGTGAGGAGGCGCACTACCCTGCTGGAAGAACTTATTGCCCTGTGGATACATGATGACCATGAACGGATGTTGACGGTCTCCAAGGATGGTCACGTAGCGTGGACAGTTCAAAAGTGCATCTAGATGTACCAGAAGTCCCAACGAGTGCCGGATGAACACGCCGCAAACACTAACCGACCCTCCACCAGCCTGAACAATTTTCTGTTGATATGCTGGAACCACCGTTTATTGCGGTTTCCACCAGATTCACATAATCCCGTCTTCGCTAAATAATTGGAAACGGGACTCATCAGACCAGAGGACCCATTTCCAATCATCCGAGGTGCAGTGACGATGTTCTTTCTCCCAGGTGAGGCACACAGACCGGTGATATAGCGTTACCAACGGTACTCTGGTGTTTCAGCGGCTCCATAACCTATTGCGGTTAATGATAGGTTGATGGTCCTGGTAGAAAAGTTTCTGGAACCTTCCACTTTGACGTCGTCGGTGATTACACACTCCTGATCAGTCAATACACTCTTGATCAATGACATTAGCGTAGCATAGGCTGGAAAACGTAACGCTAGAAGTTGTGCAACGACGGAGACGAATTGAACGTACAGCGCCATCTATGAATGGAGAAAGGAAAGTTGGCAGTGAATAGATGCCTATTGGAAAGCAAGAATGTTTGATTCCATTCATAATGTACTACAGAAATTGCGTAGAAAGAATGTTCGTATACTACGCGAGAACTTTCTAGACCAAACTGTATTTAGAAAATGCTCATATCTTAAAAAAACGAACAATACTAGTAAGCAGGATAATACAAGGCTATATCGCGGCCGGCCATACGCACAGAAATAAAAGAAAAAAACCCTACTAAACGTGAAGATCTTGCGTCGCATGCATTTAAATCTTAAAGATACATCAAAATCTCTTAAAGATACATCAAAATCTCTTGAAGATTCGTCAAAATATCTTAAAGATTTAGAAATGAAATACTCACGCAAACACGTCAACACACTTGTTACCCCCTACAGCGGCGGCTTTCTATGTATGTCGGAAGTAGCCTGCCCTTTTACAGTCTGTTCTCCCCTAATATAATGCATTTGCTCCTGATGCTGTCAAATAGCGACACTGCAAATCCTCTACTACTTCCGCGATAGAGTACGGTTGCGTCGGGCATACCTGCGAAGCTGTGGGTTCGTTCACTGGCAAGAGGAGTGTGACAGAGTCGTGTTTCCCAGGAACTAGTTATCCGATGATTTCTGTCCTCTCATTGTGCATGAGAGATTAGTGGCTCGTATGGAAGCACAGTTACGGACGTCATAGAGAAAACCAAGATAGATCGGGGTTTATGAAAGGCCAATTTGTCGACTCGCGAGGTGTTGGTGGTTTAATTTGGGGGGGGGGGGAGTGACAGTTGAACGTTCTTCTCGGATCATCGCAGTTAAAGTGCGCCAAAATGGGTAATCAACCAGCCAGAAAAACAAATGTAAAGGACGGCGATAGGTGTATTGCAGAGGAGTGCGACTCGCGCATAACCCTGTACAGAGCAATCGGAGTCGCGCAGTTTCGTAGTTAAAGGCAGAATTCAAAATGGAGCAACGATAAACGAATCCCACACGATTATTTATCGAACGCTTGCAGAGATGAGCAACAAGAGAAGAAGTCTTATGCCTCCCTATCCTCTTCTCCCAAAAGGTTCATCGACGAAAACGTCTCTCCTGGTACCAACGCCATGTGGAATGAACGACAAAGACTGAAAGCAGATGTGCTGTTGCAATGAACCAGCACGATATGAACTCCATTCTGCCACTGTCTGAGTCCGTATTTGGCGTCAGCTGTGTGAATGTATGGATCCTTCATGCATAGTATCGGCTATCTCCCAGAGTGGTCCCCCACTAGGTTGTATGATATGGGGCGTATTCTACTAGTATGAGGCGGGATCCAGTGCGTACGGACCAACGTATGTACGCCGGCTACAACCAGGGACTGCTTGCGGACCATGTACGCCTCACAATATTGTACTTCCACCAAGGAAGGGGTTAGTTTCTTCCAGGGCGATAATGCTTCATATGGTCGGACCTGCCTCTTGCAGGGATAGTTCGAGGAACACAATGCTGATAGGAGACGTCTTGAATGGCCCCCCAAGTCACGTGGTCTCAACCCAATAGGTCATTGTGGTATCATGCAAAACGCCAGTAGAACGATTAGATAACCATCCAGCTATGCTGAAACTGTGGATCGCAATACAAAGGTCTGCTTTAAAATTCAAATCATTTTCTCAAATTACGAAAATGCTATGTGAGATTATTGGGAATGGTGTCAGCACCAGTACAATGCGCAGGACTCTGAACGACACGGGTCACCAAAGTCGAGCGGCCACCCTCAAGCCTCTAATTATTTCGACTAATGCTACACAGCGATCAGTGTGGTAAAAGGAACGGCGATTTTGGACTGTAGACCAGTGGGAAATTGTGCTTTGGACTGACGAGACACGGTACACAGTCTAAGAGTCGTATGGTCGTTCTTTGGTGTAGCGAATGTAGGGATAAATGTACCTTCTGAATGGCATCTTTCCGACAATGAAGTTTTATGTGGGTAATCTTGTGGCACGGAGCTGCTATTCGCCGTTTGGCTTATGCGAATTAGTAGTTTTGGACAAAACCCTGCATGTTGAGCTCTACCTGAAAGTCCTGGGGAATGATGTCCTATCAACGTTGTTTCAGTACTTTGGAGGATGCTCATTCCATTATCAACAGGACAACGCTCCATGTCATCTTCTCGCGTTGTTACAGACTGGTGTAAGGACATGAACATTGAAATTTTGGACAAACCAGCTTAGTCTCTCGATCTAAACCTTACAGAACCTCTGGGACGAATTCGATACTCAGGTGCGTGGAAGAAGAGATACCCAAACAAACAAAGCTGAACTGGTCACTGCTTTTATTGCCGAGTGGCGGAATATATTTTTGGACATTTACAAAAGGTGTACAACATTCAACGAAGACCAGAAGCCATCGTAAGAGCCAAAGATTTCAGCACACAATGTTAATTTTTTTGTGTATACAGATCATTGGTAGATAAGCATGTAGGCCCGGATAGTAACGGTAAGGTAGTGTATGTAACAAACAGTATGAAAATTATGCGTTAAGAAACATTAAAAATTATTTGCAAAATATTCTCTACTATAACGTAATTTGTCCTTCCCTCTGTAACTTACGTCAGTAATTACGTTATGTGCGCTAATGCAATATCAGAAGGTACTCATACGCATTACAAGAAAGAGATCAATTGTAGTGCTTACAAATACGTTCATTTTGCTTGCATGGTTTGTACTCCACACTCACATCCGGTTTATGGGCGTACTAAATACAGTATCAGTGATTTAACATCCAAACACAATATATCATCACTAACATCAATCCCCTTAAGATGGATCCAAAATCTTTGCCTTGTATTTACAATGGGCAAACTTCTGCAGCCATTTTCTTCACAATTAATGCGTTCCCAAGGATGAAAATTTGCACATCGATAAAGCTAATTTCATATAATAATAGTCTAATGTACTTCATATGTTCTAAAATTTAATCATAATTAAGCAACCAACATTTGTTGGTCTACCGACGTAATCAATACACAGGTCGCGCCATCTATTTTCTGGTCTCGACACCACCAAAGGAAAAGTTATTGATTTCTAATATAATTATGGTTACGTTTTATACAATATTAAGTATACTAGGATATAATAGGATGCCATTTTTATCGATGTTCTCATTTTCATCCTTGGGAACCCATTAATTGTGAAAAAAATGGCTACAGAAGTTCGCCCATTGGAAATACAAGGCAAAGATTTTAGGTGGATCCACCTTAAACAGCCGCTGCATTGCCTTTTTATCTATCGTTCTTATCCGGTCACACATGCGTCACTTGTTTCGACCTCAGTGTGTTGCCAACATCATTCTCGTGTGAAGGAAAAGACATAACGTTAAGGTTTGAAAATGTCTAAGAGAACGAACTCAAATTTACATAGAAAGAGAAACTCAAAAGGAAAGTTAAAATAGAATGTACGTTACACTACCATGAACGCTGTCCAACAAAAAAAAATTAATATTTTCGAAATTAGATTTTTACGGATATCGCGAAAAGCGCAATAGTCTGTATTTTTACCAAGGAAGTTAGAAAAGATGGAGTAAGGATGACGTCACAAACTTGAGGCATTTTGAGCCGACGACTTTAATTCTCAATCGCCTCACCAACATGGCGGCAAAGGCTGTGAATGGCTGCGACTCGTGTTTCTCGTCTCACCAGCAAGGCGGCAGAGGCTGGCTGTGACGTCATGATCGTGACGTTTCTGTGGGTTCACTTTGATTACACGAAGGAAACGGCTGCTCCTTACTCCATCTATTCTAACCTCCTTGATATTTTGCACTCTAACATGAAAACTGTGCATTATAGGAACAAAGCAAGAAAGATAATATCGAATGTTCGGTTGTAATGAGCACGTGTTTTGAATCCTTCTCAACGCGAACAAAATTTTTCAAAGTTATTTAGAGTCAATGGAACCGGCTAGGAAGAAAAATCAACTGGATTTCTGCAATCGACAAGATATCCAGTACGGGAAACAGCTACTTACTCCTACTAGCAGCAGAAAATTATGATACGAAAATTAACAAATTATGCACAAAAAGTTTCTCATTGCAGAAGTAACATTTTACAGAAATATAGATTTTGAAATTGAAGAGTTAGAAGATAAAATACAGAGTGATTGTAAACTCCTTCAACAAAACAAGAGGGGTGATAGTACACATCAAGACAAACAATATTAGCAACGGTACCTATGGCCGCATTCCACTCCTAGTGCCAGAAAAGAGTAAAGTTACATATCCACATTGAGCCTTCTACTGTAAAAACAAAGAGACATACCTAATTTATGAGTTGCACAATTCCAATCGCAACAGAGAATGACTTAAAGGAGCTTCTCCAACTGGCGTCCAAGGGCGTCGTTACACAGCCCACACCTGCGAATGAAGGACTGTCGCACCCTCTCGTAGACTCCCGGTGTGGTGTTGATCTTGTCCGCAGCAACAGCGATTCGCCCGACCAGATCTTCCAAGGAGTCCATAGGTGTCTCGTACACCAATGTTTTCATGTGCTTCCAGAAGAAGAAGTCCAGGGGATTAAGGTCCGTGGAGCGTGGAGGCCAAGCCACAGGTCCACTGCGTACTTCAATTCTCATGTGATTTACGCACGATAATATCGCTGAACAGGTTCGGATGCGTTTTTAAATGTTTTCTGCTCATCGTCTACGCACGTGTTCAGCGCAGCTGATTTGCATCTTGTGCTTCTCATGCACTGGTTGGAACTCCGTGTGCCTGCTGGACATTTTTCAAACTTGCTCCTTTCTGGCACTAGGAGTGGAAAGCGGTTCTTGGTTCCTTTTCAAATATCGTTCGTCTTGATGTGTACTATTATTCCTCTTGTTTGGCTGAAATAGTTTACAATCAACCTGTATAAAGCGAAACGTCATGCAACTCTATGCCCGTAGCGGAAGAATTGTGCGAAATGGAAAAATTTTAATTATACAAAAACTGTTCTTCACAGCAAAATCTATCACACGAGCAAATAATTTTCTAAATACGTCTCCTGGTAGCAGACATAGGAAGAAAAAGGTTTTTGGCATTTACGCCCCTAACGGGAAAACTGTGCATTATTTAAAAACGACAATGTTCCCATCGTTATTGTAGCGCATGGCATACAGTTAAAAAAGAAAAGTTTCGATATGGCTTTTAGAAGTGGAGATACAACTGCAAACAGTAGTACATAAACACCCTACAGCGACAAAACTCTCGACAATAAAACAAATCCAAAAGTACAGGCAAAATGTTCCTCTAGGTAAATGGCATCCTTCATGAAAATAATATTTTAAATCGAGTATTCAGAAGCAGAGATGGCGAGAAAAACAGGTTAAACAATTGCGCCCCCTACTGGACAAAGTGTGCTTTACTGAGCTCAAGAAATACACACAAAACGTTTTCGTAGTTAGTAAATAATATCTGACAGAAAAATAATTTTTTCATTCGGGTTTTAAGACGCGCACATATTGCTTCTAATATGTTATAAACGGAAATGTGAACTTACGACCTCTGCTTGAATACACGTACGTTAAGAAAAACTGAGATGAAATTATATGCAAAACATTTCGAACAAGAAACACTCTCCAACGAAGAAATAATGCTTCAAATGGGACTCTTCGGAGCAGAGATATGAACAAAAATAAGTTATACATCTACGCCGCCTGGCGGAAAATTATTTTTTTTTAACAAACAGAAAGTATTCTCAAACGTTTTTCCCTGGTGAGAGGTATTAGACTACAAAATAATTCTTTAACTAGAATTTTCAGGAGCCCAGATATTGCTGCTAATACATCAGAAACAGGAAACCCTTACACCACCTAGTGACAAAAGCATTTTTACTAAAAATTAGGAATTATATGAAGAACACTTTCTACCTGGAGCTCCGAAGCAAAAATAAATTTTAATATCGGATTATTAAAAGTAGAGATACAGCGGAAATCGCGATCTAACTTTACGACACCTAGCGGAAGAACTATGTAGTACTTGTAAATGAAATTGTACCAGGAATAGTCTTGGTTATGAATTGTATCAAATCGAGGAAAAAAATTTTTGATCAGATATTTAGAAGCGATTATGTAAAATAAAATATATATTTTGAATTCCACAGCATCCGCATTTACGTCCACTGGCGAAGTTATGCATCGTAAAAAAATAATCAAAGCAAGGACCATCGTTCGCATATTTCAAGCATCCCAATGAAAAAGGAATCTCTCAGATCAGTCAAATAGCTGCAGAGATATGGTGTCCATAGATGGACAGAAGGGCGGACAAAGTGATATTGTAAGCACAATCTTTTTTTATAGCACGTCTCTTGTAAAAAGAGATCGTTCTTATGTTATCGGTTTGTCCGTTCGTCCGTCAGCCCGTCTGTACCCACGATATCTCTGCAACTATTAGTCCGATTTGAAAAATTATTTTTGCATTGAGAAACTTGAAATATGCAAATAATAATCCTTTATTTTCTTTTTTTTTTTTTTTACGATGTACAATTTCACCGCTAGAGGGCGTAAATGCAGATGATGTCGAATTCAAAAAGACGTTTTATTCAACATATTTGCTTCTAAACATCCGGTAGAAAAAATTATTTCATCTTTCATTCCATTTATGTCGAAGGGTATTTTAGATACAGTTACTTTTTCAAATTACGCATATATTTTCCGCTAGGGGGCGTAAATTACATTTTTCCCAATAACTCTTCTTCTAAAACTACGATTTAAAGATTCTTTTCTTCAGCGGATACACCTCCTGATGGAAAATCTTTTGCATATAATTTCTAATTATTGGTAAAAAATACTTGGGCCACCAGGGGGCATAAGTGTTAATTTTTGCTTTTGATGTATTTGTCGTAAAATCTGAGCTTGTAAAACATCGATTGAAAAAATTATTTCGTGGACTGATGCCATTCACATCGATAAACCTTTTCGGAGTATTTTCTTATTAAAACGTTCCACAGTTTATCCGCCAGGAGTCGTAGATGCATACCTTATTTTTGTCAATATCTCTACTTCTAGGAGTCCGATTTGAAAAATTCCTTCTTTGTTGGAAAGTGTTTCAGGGTGACATGTTTTTCATATAATTTCAAAATTTGTAAGTTACTCATAGTCTTTCCGCTAGGGGACGTAGAGGTAAATTGCGTTTCCCCCTATATCTCTGCTTCTAAATCTCCTATCTGAAAAATTCATTCTGCATGGGATACAACTCCTGATGGGAAATCGTTTGCACATAATTTCTAATTTTTGTAAAAAAAAAAAATGGTTTGGCCACCAGGGGGCGTAAATCTTAACTTCCGCTTCTGATGTATTTGCAGCAAAATATGAGCTTCTAAATTCTCGATTGAAAAAAACGCCGTTTGTAGACCGATACTCCTCATGTCGACAAACATTTTAGAAACATTTTCTTCTTAAAATAATGCATGGTTTCTACGCCAGAGGGCATAGATGCATATCGTATTTTTGTCAATATCTCTACTTCTAGGAGTCCGATTTGTAAAATTTCTTCTTTGTTGGATAGTGTTTTCAATGAGACATGTTTTTCATATCATTTCAAAATGTTCAAGTAATTCGTAGACTTTCCGCTAGGGGGCGTAAAAGTAAGTTGCTTTTCCGCCTACATCCCTGCTTCTAAATCTCCGATTTGAAAAATTATTTCTGCATCGGATACAGCTTTCGATGGGAAATCCTTTGCACGTAATTTCTAATTTTTGTAAAAAAGGGTTTGGCCACCAGGTGGCGTAAGTCTTAATTTCCGCTTCTGATGTATTTACAGAAAAATATGAGCTTCTAAAACCTCGACTGCAAAAAAGTCGTTTGCTGACCGATACTACTCATGTCGACAAACCTTTCAGGAACATTTTTTTATTGGAGGTTTAACGACCACCGTGAGCAACTCAATGGGCTATAAGCAGTCGCCCATCCCTAATTTAGGTTCACTGGTTCCAGGGAAGGGAGAGAGCCAGTGCCGTAAGACAAACACAATATCCATGCCTCACCGGGATCCCAACCTGGACCAAGTTCGGCCGAATGATCAGAGGCCATCGCTTAGACCACTGCGTCACCGGGCGGCAACATTTTCTTCTTGAAATAATGCATGGTTTCTACGCCAGAGGGCGTAGATGTATATCTTACTTTTGTCAATATATCTACTTCTAGGAGTCCGATTTGAAAAATTCCTTCTTTGTTGGATAGCGTTTCCGATGCGAAATCCCTTTTCTGTAAATTCAAAATTTTCAAGTAAATCACAGACTTTCTGCTAGGGGGCACAAAGGTAAATTGCGTTTTCTGCGTTATTTCTGCTTCCAAAACTCCAATTTGAAAAATTATTCCTGTATCGCATACAAGACCAGATGGAAAACATTTTTCACATAATTTCTAATGTTTGGTAAAGAATGATTTGGCCACCAGAGGGCATAAGAGTTAATTTCTGTTTCTGATGTATTCGCAGCAAAATCTGCGCTCCTGAAAACTGGACTAATTTTTTTTTTCTTGGACCGATACCGCTCATATTGAAAAACCTTTGGAAAATACTTTCTCCCTAAAATAATGCATGGTTTTCCCACCAGGGGACGTAAAGTCACATCTTATTTTTGTCGATATCTCTGTTTCTAAGAGTCCTATTTGAAAAATTATTTCGGTGTTGGAAAGCGTTTCCGGTGCAAAATGTTTCTCATATAAATTCATGTCTTTCTTAACGCATGTCTGCAACCAGAGGGCGTAAGCTGACGATTCCGTTTACAGCAATATCTGATTGATTAAAAACTCGATTGAAAAACTTCTTTCTTTCGTCAGATACTATTGTTTTCCATGCCGGTTCCATTGACATTGAATAACTTTGATAAATTTAATTTGCGCCAGAACGGATTCATAAGACGTGTTTATTACACCAGAAAATTCGGTGTCATCTTTCTTGTTTTATTTACAAAAGGCGTGGTAATATCTGTAGGCGAAGTGGTTTTTCTTGTGAAGTGAACCAACGGAGAGGAAGAACTATCTTAATCGAGTTTTTGATAGAATGATAAGAATAAAACGTATTTCGAATTGGATAGCATTTGAGTTTACGCCCACTAACGGCTAAACACCTGGAAAAAAGATCAAAATACAAAAAAACGATATTCCACAAATCACGCTTCCTAACGAAAAAATAATTTTACAAAGAAGTGCTTATGTTATAACTTAGACACAGACACAGTGATAACATAAGCACGCCTTTTTTTTCTTTTTTTTTTTTCCAAAAGCAATGCTAATGATTAAGATCAGTCTTCTGGTTGCAGAAAAAATAATTCACAGTCCATAATAAGAATTAAATAATCTAATATTATGCTGTAATTTTTATTTCACTTGCTTTAATTTGCTGCCCCCTCCCCAATAGGTTTTAAGCGCCCCAGGAAACTTTAAATGGACCACGTCAGTTAATCAAAGGCCTGATCCAGAAGTCCTCACATTTGTGAAGGCGAATTATTAATTGCTGAAGAACCACTCTGCGAATATGCGGAAATTACAGATGCCTATACATGTATGCTAAATTAAGCTCTGTAAAGCAGTTTCTGCAGACATTTTAAATCAAATGCTCGATCAAGAAGTCCTCATATTTGAGAAGATGAATTGTTAACGGCTCAAGAACCGTTCGGTGAATACGTGGAAATTACTCAGACGTTTATATACTAAACTAAGCTCCACAAAGCGATTTATGTAGATATTTTTTTCATCCACGTGTGAGTTCTATTGGGAACGACATTACTGTCAAGAAAAGTAATGTTTTTCCAGCAACAATGGTAGAATAAAGTTCTTCTGAGCGTAAAAATACTGAAAAGTTTTTCACTTTGTCTTGCGTTCGTTCATGTCACGCAAAAAAGTGTATGAGAGAGAAAAATGTTATTTTTTGGCATGACGTGCACCGGTTTGTTTCTACGTTGTCGTTTTGAAAAACACCGGAGTTTTTTATTAGCTGTCTACAACATACGTTGCAAGAAACCTTAGAGATTCAAGACCTGATTTTAATCTCAGCAAATGTACAAAAATTGAATTCATGATGTAAAAGGACCAAACAGAGAAAGTATTTGTTTTTATGTCACAACCAAATTTCAATCTAGAGCACATTTATTTTAAATAACAGAAAGTTGATAGCACCTAGTGCTTCAAATGTCATGACAGTCGTAAGGGAAATGATGATGCGATGTGTAAAACGCACTTCAAGGTGTTCTGCTCCTCTGATGTGCACAATTTCGTATCGCTCTCGCACAATAATAAGTTTTCGTGCACAATTCCTACGAAACACTTTGATCACATGCATGACATGTCTAGAGAGTGCGTCGGAAGTTTTGCAATATTTGGATCACTTTATGTGTTTCTAAGTACGTTAACGACAAAAGCTGACTAGCATTCGACGTATAGGCTATCGTGTTGCGTTCGCAAACTACCTGACCTTGGCTGATCGTCGAGGTTTCTGTCAACTGAGCGAAACTTCTTCAACCATTTGGTTGCGGTGTTGGGGTCCGCGGAACCTTCCCTTTTCGCATGACAAATGTTTTGTGTTGCTTGAGCAGCATTATAGCCGAGTTCAAACTCGTAAAGCAAAAGTTCCCTAATTAGCCGGTTGTGGCTGTTCATCTTTTAGACGTCCCAACCACTGACAGAACGCCGACATGTAAAGCTGTTCACAGCAATGACTACCACTTTATATCCCTTTCTACTGACTGCAGTGCGCGACTTGAACTGGTTTAAATACTTGACATACCCGCCGCAGCATTTGTTTTATGCAAATATTGCAAAACTTTCGACTCACCCTCTGGAAAGTGCTAAAAAAAATTCTTTCTGTGCTTTCATAGTTCAAAGCCTATTAAAAACTGACTAAGGCGAACTATTTTGGCGATGTGAACAAAAAAATATTTTCTGAAAACCGGCCACTGCGTAATTTTCTTTTTTTTTTCTTTCCTACTTTCTTTTTTGGGTAGGAAGAAGGTAACAAAGTGAAAGCAAGCATTTGAGAGAGGACGTGATAAACGATGCTTTCAAATGTGACACTGATAAAATTGCATTTTTTTTGTAATGAATCAGTGAGTTGTTTCGATATTGAATAAAATATTGTTCACATTGCTGAGAACCTCTACCAACAATAAAAGGATGACTTCGCACAATACGTCAAGTGAAATGAGAAATTCGCCGTCTATGTACGATATTTAATAAAATACGAAAGATATTTACAGTTAAAATACCCCACTAGCACTTTCGGGGTAACATTTACCCCATCATCAGGTGGAACAGAGGCAATGTAGTACTCCTTTACATAGTAGTGCAACGATGCATTATGGGTATAAGTCATCAAACGTCGTATGAGTCGTGACCGTTGCCATTTTTTCATAACAGTGTAAAGGGAATAATTTCACAAGTTATTAGTTTAACATATCAATACAAGGATTTGTAACGAATGTATTGATATGTTAAACTAATAACTTGTCAAATTATACCCTTTACACAGTTATAATGGCAACGGTCACGACCCATACGACGTTTGATGACTTATACCCATAATGCATCGTTGCACTACTATGTAAAGGAGTACTACATTGCCTCTGTTCCACCTGATGATGGGGTAAATGTTACCCCGAAAGTGCTAGTAGGGTATTTTAAATATAAATATCTTTCGTATTTTATTAAATATCGTACATAGACGGTGAGTTTCTCATTTCATTTGACTTCTACCAACACATGCTTAGAAGCACTAGATGGCCGCCCCGGTGGCGCAGTGGTCGTTGAACAGACAAGTCGCATTTTTTTCCGGCTCCTGCGTAGAAGTCAACGTTCGTTTGTTTACTTGTTCTTTTTGTGGTATTTCGTCGTTTTGTGTTTTGGTTGCAGTGTTTCGTACCCTCGCTTCACGAGCAGTGAGGCTGAGTGCCGAGTGGGTGCTCATTTTTTTTTTTTTTTTTTTTCATTTTCGTGTGTCGTCAGTTACGACGCATGAGTTTTGGTGGGCCAGTGGTCGAGAATGTCCACTTCCACTGTGAATAAGTCACCGTCGTCTACAGCTGCTTCGTCGATTGCTGATATGTCTTCGCTTCTTAGTTCTGTGCCTTCTTCGGGGAATGTTGCGTCGACTAGTGCTGCTGGACTTCCAGAGACTGTGCTTCTGGCCACCAGTGTTATTGTTTGGTATAGTGTGATGCTTGTTGGGTGTTGTTGTTTTCCGTTGGGCTAGTCTATGTTGTCTAGTTTTGCAAAGTTTTTTTGGCGTGTTGTGTTTCTTTTGTGCTTGTTTCTTTGTTGTTGTTCCTGATCTTCTTTTTTGTACTGTGTTTCCTGTATGTGGTATTCCCGTGTATTTGTAATTGCTCTTGCTTTTTGCACGTGTTTTGTTTAGTTGTTCGGATGGCGGCTGTTCTACTCGCTCTCCTCCTGTGTGAGTTTTTTAATACTGTGTTTGCATTTTACCTATACTGCTAATGTGATAATCTTGTTTTTTACTTGTTTGTGCATGTACTACTTTCGTGTTTCAGTTGGCTCCTCAATTTAGGGAGCCTTTTTTTCTCATGCCCTGTGTTTCATGTTCACTTGTTTTGCTTTGTTTTTTTTTATGAACTTTGAATTACTTAAAGTGGCCCTGCTGGTCTCGTTGTGTTTTTTCATTGAGTACTCAGCCTTATCTCTCGTTTTCTATACAGTGTGCTTCTCGTGCGTATCTTGTCTATTGGGTTACGTTGACCCAAGGAGTTGGTCAACGCACTTTTGCCTTGTGCTTTTTTTTACTGTGCCTCTTGTGTTTTTTTCTTGACTGTATGTGACTACATGTGTAGTGAAGTAGTCAGTTGAGGCAGTTTTGTCTTTGATTATGTTTTAAGTGCACTTTTTGTGTTTTCGTTTTTGTGTTTCTTTGCACTCAAGCTAGGGTTCTACGTCTTGCTTCGTGTTTCTCCTGTCTGGGTTTTTCCTGTAATATTGTATTTTTTCTCGGCACAGCCTTCTGTTGCCGTGCACGACTGGACGTACTTTGCGTTGTTTTCAATGTGTTATGATACTATGCGATCTGTTTTCCGCGTGATTCTCTCTATAGCGCCACGACGGCTTCCGGGGTTTGTCAACGCGCGACTTCTTGTTTTGAGTATGAAATTTGAATTGAGTGCGATTTTTTTTGTGAACCTCGTGTGCCTGTTTGGCTACATTTATTTTGTGTGATGCAGCGGTTTTTCCCCTTACTATCACGTATTCTTCTGTACAGTGTTCCTTCTAACATACATGCGTCACTTCGTATTTCGTTTTTAGTTATAGCGGTTGGTTAACACCCCTCTTTATGTACACTGTTTTTTTGTTTTTTATGTTCTTCTTGTACTAATGTTTTGGCCGCTGCTGCATGTTTTCAGAAGTACAGTTTTGTTTCTCCTGTCGCTGTCTTGCAGTGTCAGTCAATTTGTGTTGTGTTGTATTGTTGTTGTGTTTTTTACCTGTCACCTTTGTGTTCGCGCTGCTATGTACTAGTTTTTGGAATGTGTTTTCTTCCCTCACTCTGGGGTTTGGGTTTTGTAATGTGTGTGTTTTTTGTTTTTGTTTTATGTGTTCCTTTTTTATCTGTATATATTTTAATCTTGTTCTGATGTTACCAGTTTTCTTTCCTCCTTTATTTTGTGTTGAGACTTCTTGGCCTCGTCTCTTTCAATACAGTCTCGTGTGATTGAAGCGTATCACATGTACCTTGCTTTTAGACTAATAAAGGTTTATTTTGAAGGCAGTGGTCTAGGCGATGGCCTCTGATCATTCGTCCGAATGGGGTCCGGGTTCAAATCCCGGTGAAGCATGGATGTTGTGTTTGTCTTACGGCACTGGCTCTCTCCCTTCCCTGGAACCAGTGACCCTAAATTAGGGACGGGCGACTGCTTATAGCCCATTGAGTTGCTCACGGTGGTCGTTAAACCTTCAATCAAAAAAAAAAAAAAAGCTCTAGATGTTTTTTTCACAGCGATCATATGAGGTTATCTCATGAAACTGTAAGCAAAATGAATTATATTTTATCATCTTACGTCAAGAAAGTTCAATTCATCTCTCATTACCAAAAATGCGAAATTCATTTAAGGTATACATAAATCCGAAAAGATTCGTGAAGCTTTTGTTGGAGCTTTATCGTGCATAACATTGGCAAGCAACCCTGAAGAAATTTCAAAGTAGGGCTCTAGTCTGTAAGATTTTCATAACGAAAAGATATTTTTATAGCTAAGAAAAATTTGAATTTTCAAATTTCATATCACAAAATTTGTTTTCTGACGTATAGGTAGCGTTTGATTTGGTGGGTAAGTAAGGAGAAGAATGGTTTATATCTACAAGGCATTTGCACTTAATTACTAGAAATGTCACAAGAAAAAGCAGTTGAAATGAAGAATGATTGAAGGGCGAAAGATGATTTCGAAAACTTAAGCTTAGAGGAAGTCTGGAAACAGTATTTCTCAATCTTTCCGAAAGTGGAAGAAGCGCTGTGAATCGTTGCTCCATCGTCCCACAGTTTAATAGGGATTTAAAGTTTAACCAAATTGAAATGAAATAAGGGCATCCTCCTTTACGTTAAATTCCTTTCATTTCTGCTAGATTTTAAGGTAAATATCTTTTGGTATGTGTGATAGAAAAACTGTGTTTATCTTTAATTTTAAATTACTTTACCAATTAGTTTTTTGCTCTTTCCAACCGTTGGTTGAACAAGCGTATATGCTCCAGCTTTGTCCGTCTGTCTGTATGTCCGCACGATAACTCACGTAAAAATAATTCGATTTCGATGAAATTTTAGTATGTGGTAGGGAACAACTGGGGTTGTAGAAAAACTTCTTTACATATTTTATTCGCAATTAGGATGAAAATTCGCACATGGATAAAACTAACTTTAAGTGATAGCATGGGATACATAATACTTGCTAAAACATAACCATAATTAAGCAATCCAGTATTTGTTTGTCTACTGATGTCATCAATGTACAAGTCGCGCCATCTATTGAAGATCTGAACATTACTCAAAGAAAAATTACTGATTTTTAATAAAATTATGATTATGTTTTAGCAAGTATTAAGTGTCCCATGCTATAACTTATAGTTAGTTTTATCGATGGGCAAATTTTCACCCTTGGGAATACATTAATTGCGAAGAAAATATGTAAAGAAGTTTTACCACTGGAAACATAAGGCAGAGATTTTAGGTGGAACCACCTTAAAGTTCAATTTGTGTTACGGGAGACAGAGACGGAAAGAGGACGAGAATTATTGACCGAACAGATTTTGCTCGGAATTTTACGCTGCGAAAACAAGTGATCTAATCTCAGTGCTGTATTTACACCCACGTATCGAAGAGCACAAATTCTTAGCGTGAAGTCTTTATATTGATGAAGAAACCGTATCTCCATTTCGAAAGAAATATAGGCCAGACACGTTTGCAAATGTCAATCGCCTGTTAACACACAGGTGCCCATCATACCTAGCACAATGGAGAAGCGCTTTCAAAGACCTTGAATTCTGTATGAACAGCTGCAAGAACAGCTGGACATAAGAAGTATAGGAAACAGCGTGAGTCGACGAAAGCACTTTCTTTATTGAAACGTACTGAAAGTTAAATTACTATATTGGGTTGGGAAACAAGTAATGCCTGCAAACGCAAGCCAAAAGAAAAGTGTTAATAAACGCATACACTGAGTGGCCACTTTATTATGACCACCCCGTCAGTACTTCGTTGGGCCACCTTTTGCTTTTAATACTGCGTCGATTCGTCGTGGCATGGGCTCCACGAGATGTTGATAGGTGGTTTGTAGAATCTGAGACCCTGCTTGATGAATAGCATTATCCAGGAGGGCGAGATTGCAGGGCTGTGGATCCAGCTGTCTGATGGCTCGTTCAACTTCATCCCACAAATTATCAATGGGGTTCAGATCTGGAGATTGTCTGGGCCACATAAGCAAAGAAAACTCACCGGCATATTCCTGAAACCAATCCTGTACAATACGAGCACTATGGTAGGACGCATTGTCTTGTTGAAAGTAGCTATCACCATTGGGATAAACCATCCACATGACAGGATGCACTTGGTCCGCAACGATATTTCGATATGATGTGCCAGTCAGACGTGATCAACACGAATTAAAGGGCCCAAAGCATGCAAGGAAAACATTCCCCAAACCATAACGTTGCCTCCACCAGCTTGAAAGGTTGTAGCAATGCATTTGGGGTCCATGCTGTCGTGCTGTTTCCGCCAAATTCTCACTCGGCCATCGGCATGGTACAACTGAAAACGTGATTCATTGGACCACATAATCTGTTTCCCATTATCGACTGTACGATCCTTGTGCTCCTGTGCGAACTAGAGGACACGTTTTCTCTTGTTAACTGCAGACAGCGAAGGAGTTTGAACAGGCCTTTGGCTGCCATATCCTATCCGATGCAGTGTACGGCGAACAGTGCGTGCGGAAACTATTTGAGGGGATCCTTGATTAAGATGGTCTGTAATTTGCTGCA
Source organism: Macrothele yani (assembly GCA_039090855.1). NCBI lineage: Eukaryota > Metazoa > Arthropoda > Arachnida > Araneae > Macrothelidae > Macrothele > Macrothele yani. The sequence goes on along the minus strand of CM077027.1, from coordinate 139,432,129 downwards.
CTGTTGCCCTTCTGTTGTCTGTTACCAGTCTGGACACTCTCCGTTCCGCCCGAGCAGTCACTAGTCGATGACGACCACACGTTGCACATAGAGACCCAGTTTTTTGGCTGACAGTTCAATCTTTAAACACTTTAACAACAGCTGCTCTGGAACATTTCACGAATGCGGCGGTTTCGGTGATACTCGCTCCATGGTTCCGAGCTCCTACAATCATCCCACGTTGAAAGTCCGTCAAATTACATTTTTTACCCATCTCGTCACCCAAAAACCACTTCTACTATTGTCGCAAGCACTAAGCTTTCCCTTTTTATACCAGCCTCGCGCTCTGGCGGCAACAGCGTGCAGCCATAGCTGATTTGCTTAAAACTGTGAGGTGGTCATAATAAAGTGGCCACTCACTGCAGTACAAATCAGTCCAAAATGCAGTCGCGATCGTTGGCCACAACCTGCTCTCATCGTCGGGGCAGCTGTTGAATACCGTCCCTATAGAACTGGTGCAGCTTGGATGCAAAGAAGTGAGTAAGTGCACGTTCGACATCGTCTCGGTTGTTTGCCGCCCCGGTGGCGCAGTGGTCTAAGGCGTTGGCCTCTGATCATTCGTCGGAAGGGGTCCGGGTTCGAATCCCGGTGAGGCATGGATGTTGTGTTTGTCTTACGGCACTGGCTCTCTCCCTTCCCTGGAACCAGTGACTCTAAATTAGGGACGGGCGACTGCTTATAGCCCATTGAGTTGCTCACGGTGGTCGTTAAACCTCAAAAAAAAAAAAATCGTCTCGGTTGGTTAACCTCTGTCCGTCCAGGAAATGCTGCAACGACAGGAAAAGATGACAGTCGCTTGGAGGAACTGTCAGGGGAATAAGCCGGATGCAGCAGCAGCTCCCAGTTTAGGTCGTTGATATTGTGACAGACCACCCGCGCTGTTTGAGGTCTTACTCCATCCTGCTGTAGGAAGACGCCCCTGGCGTTCAGGAGTGCTGGTCGTTTCGACGTGAGATATGCGTGAAAATCATCTAGCTGGTGGCAGTGCACATCTGCGGCGACAATGGTGACTGGTAGCAGCTAAAAAAACATAAAACAAAAAAACAAAAAAACAAAAAAAAAACGCAACCCCGCATATCCCATCAAACGGACAGCAGGCCTTTAAGTGGGTGTAAGCTGGCTTTGGAGGTCAGTAAGGGCTTTCGTTTTGGGCCCAATCACTATTTCCGGTTGCTCACATTTTCCTACAGAACACATTTCTCGTTAACTGTCCCACTGCGGTCCAAGAAAGGTTCGGCTTGGTCATGTGGAAACACAGAAACGTACGCACTTATGCGATTTGCAATGTGCTCAACTGTGAGTTTCGTTGGTACCGAACTCCCCTCTTCTGCACCTTCCTACGTTGACGTAGGTGCGTGATAATGATTGCATGGGTAGTCTCCAGCTGTTTGGCCAACTACCACTTGGTCACATGGGGGTCGATCTCCACTAAAGTCTTCAACATGTCCATATACGGGGTGGGGGACTTCCGGCTTTGGGACGGTCTGACAGGTCAAAATTTCCTTCTCGAAACAGTACGAACCAACGACAGCACTGACGATGTGATGTGGCATTGATGTACACACTGGTAATGTTCCTTACAGCACTTGTGGGTCTGCTTCCGCTACGAATCTCATATACATGTAGCAGGCAATGTGTTATGTACTCCTTGTCCGCTGCCATGTTGGCTGGCGCTTACACTCTTCGTCTTCTGACGGCTAACTGCCACTGACATAAGCCACATACTTGCTGATGTCATGTCAGTGTGCTACGCAAACTCAGTGGCAAATGTGCGCCGTGGCCGAGGATTCGACTTCGAGTACCTCGTCATCGGACATCACTTTCTTTCCACCCGATGGAAACTAAACTTACTGTTGCCCGTTGCAGAACAACAAATCAGATGACGAACAGAGGTAACTCGTGCTATAAAGTCATACTATAAACGACAAACCGTCTTCACACGATATATACACCGGCGTGCAAAAATTAAGGACGAGGCGGTTTTTTGAATGTAACGTCGTGCAGAAGTGCTCCACATCGACTCAAATCGTACTATAAGATCCCCATGATATACGAATATTGGACAAATGAGCAAAACCATCCAAACAAGGAATCCAAAGGATACAAAGGCACTTTATTGAAAAGGTAGCTTCGAGCACAACCTGACAGAAGACAGAAACTTCCATGTGACAGGCGGCTGCCAAGAAAAATCCAGCCATTAGTAAGGGATATAATCACCCCTGACTACGTTGCAGGATTTACAACGTCTGTCCATGCTGAGGACGAGGTTGTCAAGGAGCTGTTGAGGCATCGCGGCCCATTCCTCTTGTAGCGCCAATCGCAGCTGCGGAATTGTTGCTGGCGGCTAGTGACGTGCTGCCAAGCGTCTCCCGAGAACGTCCCACACGTTTTCGATTGGATCTAGGTCCGGGGACCTTGCGGGCCATGCCATGCGGTGAATATCTTCACTCTCCAACAGCTCTGTGACAGCCACTGAACAATGAGGTGCAGCGTTGTCGTCCATGAAGAGGAACTCAGGACCCACAGCACCTAAACAGACGCACGTAAGGCAGGAGAACCTCGGTACAATAGCCGACACCAGTGACTGAACCTTCTTGGAAGACGTGGATGTCAGTATGGCTACCAAGCATGATACGGTCCCAAACGAGAACTCCGCCACCTCCAAACTGGTCCCTTTCGATGATGTTGGAGGTGTGATTGCGTGTTCCCTGCTCTCTCCAGATGTGTATACGTCCAGAATCGCTCGTCAGACTAAATCGGCTCTCATCCGTAAAGATAACTCGACACCATTGCTGACGTGTCTAGTTCTTGTGTTCCTGGCACCACAGAAACCGCAGTCTCCGATGAGCAGGCGTTAATTGCAAACACCGTACTGGTCGCCGTGCAAATAGACCACCTTTGTGCAGCCTCCAGGCTACGGTTAAACGCGATAACGGACGTCCAGTTTTCTGTTGCATGTGCCTTTGCGATTTCTCACGCTGTCTGCCGTCTGTCTCTTCTCGCCTGTAGGACAATATACTGGTCGCCCGCCGCCGTGGTTGCTCGTGGACGACCTCTTCTAAACTCTCAGACAGCTGTTCCTGTCGTTTGAAATGCTCTCCAAGCTCGTGAAACGATGCTGTGAGCGATCCCGAACTTCTCGGCCACACTAGTAACACTTTGACCTTCTTCCAACTTCCCAATGACGCGACCTCGGGTAAAGCTATCCAGATGTCGTGTACTGGATTGCATGTTGGCCATATCACACAGTGGCAGCAACTAGACGTTGTTCAAACCGATGTACACCGTGCAATAGCTTTCACCGAATTGCTGAGCGTACACCACCCATGTGCTTTATCCCCTTGCGACTCCCCCACCCCCACCCCCACCCCCGTCATGATGCATATATGCGTATGCCCTACCGTACCGGACCCTAGTCTATCTCCTGAGTGGTCTTTCGGTCCGTTCTGCCTGCTCGTTCCGCTGTTATGCTAATTTTTCCTCTTCTTCCTTAATTTTTGCACACCAGTGTAAAAGAGTTTTATGATGGAAGTTTTTATTCCATCATAAAACTCTTTTATATATCGTGTGAAGACGGTTCGCCGTTTATAGTAAATCAAATGCATTTATTGACAACTTTTGTTTATAGCATTAAACACTGTTTGACCCGAATAAACGTTGATGCATTCGTGTTTCAGAGAGCGATGTTGAATATGGGGTGATAAGATTCTAGGCGATACTGAGACTAACTAATCGATATAGGGGTACAGTGTTTCAAATAGTAGCATTATTTCTCCCAGCAATGCTAAAATTGGCACTGCGTCGTAGCGTGTACCTTTTTCCCCTATGCTCTAAGTTTGCAAGCACTGTGTTTTGACTCCCACTGCGGTGGTGAAACATTAACACTATTACACCTGAACTGCTAAGAAAGTAAGCGGAAGCTTCAGCACATAATGGCATTTCTAGGGTTTCTAGCAGTTGAGACAAAACAGAATTAAATTAAATGTTTACCCTTGAAGAAACAATTCATGAAATAAAAACATTTCTTGTTTTCAAGAACATTATGAAAACAAACAGATAACCTAGTTTTAGGAGACCTGCTGTCACACATATTATTTGAAATATGCAGTCTATTTCTAGATGAAAAACATTACAGTCCGTTAATTTGACCTAAGGTTCCCTCTATATTCATGATGCCATCAGTAACGAAATTACTAGAACCTATTAGTATAATTGATCCTCATATCCAGCCCATTTAGGAAGGGGAAAATAATGGCTGCCTTCTCCGTATCTCGTCATTTTATCTCCCATAGAAGGATGTTTTCTTGACGCTATTTGTCCAAACAATATGTGGTTTCCTCACCCTAAAATACAAATTCCAGCCATACACGTACCAAAAGATTGTGTGCTTTTGTGCCTATGTACATGTATGTTCACTTATGGGCTAGATCATTATGACCACCTATAACGAAGTGAATTTCTCCGTCATTTTTGGTCTACGCCGGGATTCGAACCCGAGTACGCTTATTCCGGAACAAGTTGCTCTACCAATTGAGCTACGCGGACATTTGTTCTGATTGCTATGTGCCTTTATGTCGTGTGCGTCCTTCTGGCAGGTACGTCACATCTCCTGGTACGTTACATCATCTCCCCCTTATTTTTATTTTTTATTCGAAGTGCTCCTCTTATTTTTCCTATCTCGCGGTGTGGAAATAACATCACACCAATGCGAGATTTTGAACGGTCGGGTCATCCGGATAGTTCGGGCGCCATTATAACGAAGTAAATTTCTCCGTCATTTTTGGTCTACGCCGGGATTCGAACCCGAGTACGCTTATTCCGGAACAAGTTGCTCTACCAATTGAGCTACGCGGACATTTGTTCTGATTGCTATGTGCCTTTATGTCGTGTGCGTCCTTCTGGCAGGTACGTCACATCTCCTGGTACGTTACATCATCTCCCCCTTATTTTTATTTTTTATTCGAAGTGCTCCTCTTATTTTTCCTATCTCGCGGTGTTTAAATAACATCACACCAATGCGAGATTTTGAACGGTCGGGTCATCCGGATAGTTCGGGCGCCATTATAACGAAGTGAATTTCTCCGTCATTTTTGGTCTACGCCGGGATTCGAACCCGAGTACGCTTATTCCGGAACAAGTTGCTCTACCAATTGAGCTACGCGGACATTTGTTCTGATTGCTATGTGCCTTTATGTCGTGTGCCTCCTTCTGGCAGGTACGTCACATCTCCTGGTACGTTACATCATCTCCCCCTTATTTTTATTTTTTATTCGAAGTGCTCCTCTTATTTTTCCTATCTCGCGGTGTGGAAATAACATCACACCAATGCGAGATTTTGAACGGTCGGGTCATCCGGATAGTTCGGGCGCCATTATAACGAAGTGAATTTCTCCGTCATTTTTGGTCTACGCCGGGATTCGAACCCGAGTACGCTTATTCCGGAACAAGTTGCTCTACCAATTGAGCTACGCGGACATTTGTTCTTATTGCTATGTGCCTTTATGTCGTGTGCGTCCTTCTGGCAGGTACGTCACATCTCCTGGTACGTTACACACCCCTATCTCCTATGGATGCCTTCCACAGCACATAGTAGTAAAATCTCCAATGCTGCGGAATATATATTGAATACTCACTGTATGACGACTACCCCTGTGAAAAGTGAGTTACACCCGATACTGGCAAAACGAAGAGTAGGGCTTGACCGTACACTAAACTAGGTTATATAAGAGTTTGGTAGTTCTGTTGAGAGCGAAGTTACGGTCGTGATGGATAAAACCAAATATTTATCGATTTTAGCGATATGGAAAATGGTGAGAGCACGAAGGGTTAGTGCATCCATTCCGGAAAGGACGAGACAGCCGCAAAGGACGGAGAAGGGTAGATTACAGAGGTTAAAAACAGGTAGATCGTCTTGCACAAGGCAATCTGGGCAGCACACTTTCGCAGTTGACGGCACTATAAAATATGGTGCAACCACAAACAATATCTTGCGCGATTATGCGTCGCACGCTGACACGGATGAGCTACAAGATTAAACTGCCTATACGCCACTCTCTCCTTACAAGAGTCCGTCGACGTAAACGACTCTTCTGGTGCCAATGCAAACTGATTGGGCGAAAGAAGATTGCAAACAGGTGTGAGACCGGAAACATTCCAATTCCGAGACACAGCACCTCTTGAGAAAGAATTTAGACGAAGTTAGTTTTCTTATTTCCGGCCAAGTTAGTGTTGGACGAGAACAATAATGAAAAACTACATCCGTGTTCCAACTATCCTTCCTGACCAAAAATACATTCTCCACAGAGACTCTTCATCGACTTTCGAAGACGTGTGTAAAGTATCAGAGAATCTAGAATCGTTTCACAATCATCCATGATTTGTTCGAGAAGAGCACGTGTGTTAGGACCCGGAGTGGCGTAAATGTGGCTTTAATATGACTCGTCTGGCTCCATAAGAATAAATACAATGGATTCAAATCTGAAAAGTGTGGAGGTCATGCAGGTGGTTCACTTCTGCCATTTCAACAAGCAGGATACGTAGGAATGAGATGTACCCGAGCAGTGAAGCAAAAGTATGGTGTAGTCTATTATTCAAGAAATATATGAGACGGCGTGTTTTTAGTGGAACGTCATCCAAGACATACATATGTACACTAAAGAGCAATTGAATTAGAGATACCTGTCTAGTAACGTGTAGCACCACCTTTCGCCCTGATGACGGCGGCGATTCGTCTCGGCATGGACTAGACAAGACACCGGAAGCGTTGGGAAGCCATACGGAACCACGACCCCTGAACAAGCTCCCACAGTTCACGACGATTTGATGGAGGGGGTCAGAGATTCGAATATCTCTCTCCCAGATGTGCTCGATGGGATTGAGGTTAGGTGACCTAGCTGGCCTAGGAAGCGAGGTCACGTCGGTGGAGTGTTCATCCAAGCATTCGGATACAATTCGAGAGCGATGGCACGGTGCATTGTCTTTCTGCAGGATGAGGTCCCCAGTGGGATGTTGAAGACACACAAACGGGAGCAAATGGTCGTCCAGGATATCCCGGTAATGTTGACCTGTGAGGGACGATGTCACACGTACCACGGGTCCCATTTCAGTCCACGTAAACAGTCCCCAGACGAGAATACCACCCGTACCAGCTTGAAGAGTACCCTGCTGGCAAGAAGGATCCATCGCTTCATGTGGTTTGCGTCGTACTCATATCCTGCCATCCGCATGTACCAACGTGAATCTCGACTCATCAGTCCAGGCAACATTTTCCCACATGTCTAAGGTCTAGTGGCGATGTTCCCGCGCCCATGCTAATCTTTGCACCCTGTGATGTGCGGTCAGCAGCGGTACCCTCGTGGGACGATGGCTTCTGTACCCCATAGCGAGGAGATGGTTCTGGATGGTGTGGCTGCTTACACGTTTTGATGCACCAGCGTTAAATTGCCGAGTGATTTCTTGCACTGTGGCCCGTCTATCCGCTGTTACAATGCGAGCTAGCCGACGATGACCTCGCTCATCCACACGCTGCTGTCCACGGCAGCTGGCCCTTGCAGGGATGGTTTTATCGGATTCCATGTACTCACGGTGCACCCGTGGCACAGTGGCTCGTGAAAATCCCACTGTCTGCACGACTTCCGAGTTGGAGTGCCCCGTTCGTCGTGCCCCGACAATTTTCCCACGATCAAATGCGGGTAGATCCTTCGTCTTACCCATTCTGTGTCCGACTCTTACTGATTCCCGTCGCATCAGTCCTCATATTGTCGGATCCCTGCATACGTCATGTCGTTTCCGTTTACAGGGCTGCCCACAGCGCCACATTTGCATAACGCCAGCTGTCTCTAATTCAATTGCTCTTCAGTGTATGTATATATTGATGGACATTGAGCGTTGGTGGAAGAAAAAATTGACCAGTCAGGTAATTGTTAACAGTGACAACCTAAACTTTAATGGAGAAAAACACCACGTCTGCAAATGCTGAACGACGTCTGGAATTGGTATATTGATCCTGAAACCCCAAAAGCAATGGAAGTGGATTCTGTGGAAAGCCAATCACGTCTCGTAGTAATTCACACTGATGGACGTCTCGTAGTGATTTACACCGATGGACGTCTCGTAGTAATTTACACCGATGGACGTCTCTTAAAACTGCAAGTAGAATAGTTCTTCCAAGAGTGCGTCGTTAAAATTGTCAAGTTTTTTGTGACGCCTCTCTTATGATTTGCAGTTATTTCAGTTGGACGGAATTTGGTCCATGAGGTATTTGTTGCACCTCAAATCATGAATCCAACCTCTACCTCTATATTCTGGAGAATCCCATACTATCTATACTATTGCATGTCTTAGGTACGGACAGTTGTTTGTTTCAGAAAGACGTCACACCGCACATCGTGAACAAGAAGTCAAGAAAACCTTCATTTAAATCCCCAAATAATACATTAAATACATCGTTTAAGAAGGAATCCAAACACTGAAACTATTTTCGGTTTTACGCAGGTTTTCGTCTTTTACAGGTTCATCCATGGAAACCATTGAAATGTAAACATTTGAATTTTTGTCATGATAATAGCAGACTCTACGTAATTAGCGATTACTTAAGAGATTGTTCGTAGTACCTTAATCAACAATATATCACAAACTTCTATTTTTTTTAAATAATCCAACATTAATTTTGTACAGTCACACTGACACTATCACGCTCAGCGAGAGCACGTGCCCTGCTCATTAGCTGAAATAATTCCGTCTCCTGGGATACGTGAAAAATCTCGAATATCCCGAATATTTTGCAATGCTTCGTGTTGAAAATTAATCATATCACTAAGCTGTTATCTAAGATTCAGAGTTTAGCTCCAGAAAGAATTACAAACGACCAGCTAAATTTTTAACTGATTATTTACTTACTATTGTCGTATCAAACGCCTCCATTTACAGCGATCTTGAACTGGGCTTCATTAACATCCATCACACGACCTTCTATACTTCATACTCATAATCTTTTTCTCATGCAGACACTCCTGAATCAGATCCTCCTATACATTCCTTGGATTTCCTCTGCCTTTCCTTCTTGCCACTTGGGCTAAAAAATTCTTAGAAAGCGTCTCATCAGTCATTTTTTCAACATGTCCAAACCACCGATGCATATTAGTCTCCATCTTGCTTACAATATTTTGCTTCACATAACACAACTGCAACACGTCTTTATTCCTGACACGATCATAACGTGTCTTGCCACAAACTTGCCTAAGTAACACATTTCTCCAGCACACAAACGACACTTATATTTCTTCTGAAGCACCCATGTTTCACTACCAAACAGTGTAATTTTTCCAGAGTAGGAAAAATTACACTTTCATACAGAAAGTGTAATTTTTAGTGTAATTTTTCCAGAGTAGGAAAAATTACACTTTCATACATGGCCATGCAGGTCTCTCTTGAGAGCCTATCATTCCTGTGAAAATCTCCCAAAGCAGCTATGACTTTCAATAAAGAATTCATTCGTCTACTAATTTCATCATCCAATTTGTTCTCTCTGTCAAACATGCTTCCTAAATACACAAACTCATTCACATGGTTAATCACTGGGCCATTTAGACTTATATTACATTCAGTGCTAACGGTTCCTCGCTCTCGCTAAAAAACTATAACTTTGGTTTTTCCTTATTCATACTCAGTTTGAATTTCATGCAAACTTCGTACATCCGGGACAATATATTCTGCAACTCGCTTTCGCTCTCTGCCAACAGGACTGTGTCCTCAGCAGACAGCAATCTGCACACACGGATATTACCAAGATATAAACCAGCATTGCTGTCCATCTCGGCATCACGCATGCACGCATACATAAATACACGTATAATAAACAGTCATGATGACATTACACAATCTTGTCTGACTCCTGCACTAATAGAAAATCATTTTGATAAAACACCATGCACAAGTTCTATTGCCAGCATACATGGCTTTTACACTATTAAGTAGATTCCCAGTAACACCATATTTATTCAATTCCTTCCACAAAAAGTGTCCTATTTACTCGGTCGTAAGCTTTCTCTGAATCTATGAAGGCAGCAAAATGTTTCTTCCCAACAGCCAGATATTGTACTTTTCAATCATCATGCGTAATACGAAAATTTGATTAATCAGCCTTTACCAGGCATGAAACCACTCAGAACATCCCACACTTTCTCTGATGTACGACCTTGTACCTTTTCAATAAAGACCTTAAAAATCAGTTTCCCTGGCACACTCGTAAGCTAATACCACGATAGTTCTTGCAGTCAGTCTGGTCACCTTTTACCTTATACAAAGGAACCATGATAGCATCCTTCGAAACCCGTGGGAGCATTCCTAATTCCCAAAACAACTGTCAAATTACAGTTAACCAGTCAATCCCAGAATCATTACCGTATTTCAACATCTCAGCAGTTATGGCATAAACTCTAGGAGCCTCACCATTCTGAAGAGATTTTAGAGCTTTACACACCTCACCTCTTGAGATCCCTCCTGTGTTTCCATCTTTCACTGTAACATCATCTGCTTCTGTCGTAGGATATCTTTTGCTTTCTTGATCTAATAACTCACAGAAGTATTCACCCCATATTTTACTTAACTCACTGGGCTTCGATATAATTTCCACGATCCTATTCTTCACAGAACTTACTACTTTAATAATATAAGATAATACTTGACTTTTCCGTTTGACGTCTGCCGCTTCACCACACAATTTTCATGAACGAAACTTTATGTTGTGCCTCTTTCGAAAATTCCTGAAATATCGTTTTGAAGCAGGGAACTGTTTTCCAAGCTTTTGTGGCTACATCTCGTGCTCGTGTTTGTAGCACAGAACCCGAAATTGGCTAATTTCTCGATCTTACTTTGACAAACCATTCCCATCCAATCTTATTCAATCGACTATCATAGTCTGTTCATTTCCAGCTTTCAGCATTTATCTCTTCGTTTAGCTAATTCCCGTAGAGTCACTGCTCTGTTACCTTTTATTTTCTTATTTTCGCTACAAAATGCACTAAACATGAAAGAAATACGGGATTACGCCATATAATACAAATTTTGAAGATGACCTCCAGATTCGCTAAACATGAATGCCGGTTGCTTCGACTGGCGAGTCCTGTGATGGTTAAATTCAAATTGATCGGAAACTTGAAACTTGGTCGTTCTGGGTGGTGTAGTGGTTAGCATACCTAGGCGTTTTCTGGTAGACGCAGGTTCGAGTCCCGCTCCAGGACGATGAAAATTTTCAAGTTTTCGGATATTATCTGACTTACCATCCTTGTCACATTTACGCCAAAAATCGGATTGTCATCTTCAAAATTTGTAAATGCACTAAATTTGTACTTTTCTGGCATTGAAATTATCTGCCAAAACTTCGATACTCACGCTTTCGTTTTAGTTCATTTCAATGACTTTTAACTTTTGTATTCAAATCAAGAATGTTATTCTTTGGCGGCATGGTACGAGGCAGGCGAACGAACTCAACTCACAATAAGTAAAAGTTTGTGAATGAGCATCTCGATGAATGTTAAGGGTATTGAATCGGAGCGTTTAGTTGAAATCCGTACAAAACAGCCAGCTATGAAGACTTTTCACTTTGCACCCAGCAAAGCGAAAAGTCTTCACAGCCTTCGCAGAACGTGCTTAGAAGAAGCGAACAGTGGATGTGCTGCAGTTTGTGTTTGCACAAGCAACTCAAAAGCAATCTGTCTCTCTCTGTTTAATTATGCTAGCTTCAACCACAAGCAAATTTGTTCCGTGTGAGTGAATTCATCATTACACTTCATGCTGTAATGTTTTGTATTCAATTAAAATACTTCACGGCACGGAAACATCTGGGAACTTTCTGTTTTCACCAGGTTGATTTCCGCTCTTGCCATTTCCGTTTCTGCGTTATAGAGGTTCCGTTTTAGATAGGTTAAATGACGCAATTTTCCAACTTTCATTTCGGAACCAAAAAAATAAAAAGTTCCGTTTCGGGCAGGTTTCTGTTTCATACATTTTGTCTGAAACAGGTGTCCCTGTACTATCTCCCTATTCCAAAAAAAGTAACTGTTGCCGCTGTTTTAGAAATTTCGCGGTGCTCTTGCTTTCCTAGCTCGCAGCGCAAAACGAATTGAACACAAAAATATGAAATTTACATCGTTTGTAGAGAATTGTTTGAAACCCACGCTAAAATTAACCGTTTTTCGATTGCAGCGATACTTCAAAAGCTGTTGTATTTCAAAGTTAAGGTAAGCAAAAAAGGGCTATCAGGTCGCGTTCCGGACACACTAACAGCAACAGAACCACGAAACTTTGTAGGCATGTAGTGCCGTCGCCCTTTTTTTGTGCTTCGATTTAGTTCACGAAAAATTAAATTTCTAAATTTCACAAAATTCTCTATTTCGCGATGGGATCCATTTAAAAACCGCATATATGGCAAACTATAAATCATAACGCACTGCAATTTTTACAGCATAAACTCACAACTGTCTTCCCTTTTTTAAAAAAAATGTTTTTAAGAAAAAGTCATTTTCTAATTTTTAAGCATTTTTTACCGACGCAAAGAAAAGAAACGAACGGCTTGTCTGTCTTCACGATAACCACAGAAGAACGTACTGGTCCCGTGACCTGCTGCCATGGTGAAGCAGATAATTTGTTATGCATATGTTTTGTTGGTAAAGCTATCTCAGTTGTTTAAGCTGGACGTCAAGTAATTTTGTTTCCTATGCTTCCAACGTAAAAATATCTGTACACATTTTCTAGACAATTAATGCGTTCCCAAGGATGAAAATTTGAACATCGATTAAAATAGCTTCATTTTATAACTTGGAATACTTAATATTTTCTAAAACTTAATCATAATTATATGTAATCCAATATTTGTTTGTCTACTGACGTCATCCAAGTACAGGTCGCGCTATCTTTTTTCTGGTTGCAACAGAACCAAAGGAAAAGTTATTGATTTTTTATATGTATAATTATGGTTATGTTTTAGAAAATATTAAGTATTCCAAGTTATAATATGAAGTTATTTTAATCGATGTTCAAATTTTCATTCTTGGGAACACAATAATTGTGAAGGAAATGTGTGCAAAAGTTTTTCCATTGGAAGTATAGGAAGCAAAATTACTTGACGTCCACCAAACGGTTTACGGAAATGCTTTTTGGACCGCTTTTTTTTTTTTTTTTTTTTTTTTTGGTGAATTTAGTAAGTGCCATAGGTTACAACAACAAAAGTCCAACCTTCCAAAAATTAACGACAGTAAGAAAAACTCTGAAATTTCGAAATAACAAGCCATATTGGCTTAGACATGCAATAAAAATTGAAATTTATGTGAATTTTCCAGTTTTTATTTCATGTGATATACTTAGAGATCGGGCTGCAGGGCCCGAGAGCTACTCTGGAAACGAGAGGCGCAGCCCCTAGTGTTTTAAAAAAAAAACACAAGTCAAAATCCAACACGGCAATCAATGTACAATGTTAAAGAACATTCGCTAGAGTGCCAACCCAAGATATAAGACGTCAAATGAATACATGAGATGAGACATTGGTATGTCAGGCATTGGTAATCTGTGGGAGGGGGTCCGATCACACATACACACATCATATGTGCACATATAATATACATGTGTATACATATACAATGTTATATACAATATTACATACAAACTCTATAAGATACAGTTTGTGCTATATGCGTAAGTTATACACATTGTTTGTATTATATACATTATATATAAGATAAATATTGGGACCTCTTCCCCTACACACACACACACGCAGGAGCAAAGAAGTTGCTGAGGCACGATCTAACGAGCGCGACATAAGCGCCTCTGTTGGCGAATTGTGGAACTTAACGAACACAACTGTGAAACTATGATAGATAGGGCAGAAATGTAAATCACAAAGTTGTAGAATTGACTTTGCTGATTAGGAATCGTTATCGCTGTTTTATTTAGTACACATTATACGCGTGTTTGCATTCTACGAAAAAATACAATCTTATGTTATTAAATTTAGTTAGTTCACATCTTAAATAAGAGTGCATTATATTATTATACTCCCGAAAGATTTTGGGGGTTCCTTTCCATTGGGGATCCTCGACTCTGGGAATCGGGGAGGGGGTACTTTTTTTATTTTATTTTTTTTGATTGGAGGTTTAACGACCACCGTGAGCAACTCAATGGGCTATAAGCAGTCGCCCGTCCCTAATTTAGGGTCACTGGTTCCAGGGAAGGGAGAGAGCCAGTGCCGTAAGACAAACACAACATCCATGCCTCACCGGGATTCGAACCCGGACCCCTTCGGACGAATGATCAGAGGCCAACGCCTTAGACCACTGCGCCACCGGGGCGGCGGAGGGGGGTACGCCCCTTTTCCAGTGGTTACGCCTCTGGCACACAACATACCACACTGACTCATTACATAGAGCATATTTCTTCATTAACCTTGATTTTGAATGTTGGATAAGTGCTTCAAAAAGATCAAAGAACTGTCCTCCCTCTGTTCGAACTCACGAAAACGTTTTTATGTTTCTCAGATTGTGCTTGTATCTTTCACGCTTTTAGATAAAAATATCCAAAGATGTATATGTTGATGTAAAAGGTATTTTTACTAGAAACAAGTGATTGATCTTGTAGTTTTGCCAGCTCATACAGACGAAGCCTTATGACGTTAAGATAAACGTGCAGTATGTGAACTATGTTTGCGGTAGAATTAGAAACCGCATTTAGGACCGTACGTGTATTTCAAACTCTGACAGCTTCCACTCCAGGAATGAGGTTTGACTTTGGAATACCTCAACAAACGCCGCAGATGAAACAGCATTGACAAACCAGTGAGTAAATCCGACTATATGTAGAGCGTATTTACGAGAATTAGAGCCTAAGTCAAGTTACAACGCATGAAAGGCAATTTGCATCGCATGCTTTACGTCCATTGGGAGAAACAGATGTTAAATGTTAGATAACGTTCTTCGGACGGCACTTGCGCTGAATGAGAATTGAAATTGGCAGGAGAAACGGGATATGTTAAATAACAGTTTAAGTAGATTATCTCGATGAATGGAAGGGCGCGGGGGCTATTGGAGCATTGAACAAAGTGGTGCGAGGTTCTGTTTTATTTCAAGAAACGACGTCGAACCCCTGACTTTCTTCTCTGGTGGTTCTCATTTACTAATTGGGCCTATAAAAATTATGGTTGCTTGTTGTACAATACAATCGCGGAAACGGCATTTTTACTCATAAAAAAGCGATCTCATGTGTTGTTAAACGTAAAATTCTGGTCCTCATATTCTTTAACCTCAAAACTTAGATACACATTATTTTGTTGATGGGCGTAAAATTCGAACTGAGTTAATGCATTCAACAACGTAAAATTACATTTCACAGAACCAGCTATTAACCCCATCCGAAGTTATGTTTTACAGCCAAACACTATTTTGCTTATCGTTAAGGTGGACGTCAAATGATTTTGCTTCCTATACTTCCAATGGAAAAACTTCTGTACACATTTTATTCACAATTAATGCGTTCCCAAGGGTGAAAATTTGAACATCGATTAAAATAGTTTCATTTAATAACTTGGAATACTTAATACACTATATACCAACAAGTAATTGGACACCTGTGATAGCAAAGGAAAACGAAGTTTATTCACCTTCAATAGTTGGCGGAGTCTCCACGAGCAGCGATTACAGCTGCGACCCTCCGGGGCATACTCTCAACCGGGCGTTGTACAACGGCTAGTGGTATTTTCTTCAACTCGGCTTGGAGAAGACAGGTCAGTTCCTTCACCGATTTAGGAACGTGGGGGCACCCCTTAAATTGACGCTCCAACTCGTCCCAGAGGTGCTCGATAGGGTTAAGGTCCGGGCTCTGCGCAGGCCAGTCCATTCGATTAACCCCATTGACACCATACCTAGCCATGGTGGACCTCGCAACATGACAGGTGGCATTGTCATCCTGAAAGTAACATGGGTCCATCCCGTAAAACTGCCACAACGTAGGAAGCGCATGGTCATCCAAAATGGTGCAGTAGGTCTCGGCTTTCAGTCTACCAGGAATTGTGACCACGGGTCCCGTGCCATACCAGAAGAAACACCCCCATAGCATAATTCCACCGTAGCCGAACTTCACAGTTGGCACAACACATTCCGGCAGGAGGCGTTCTTTAGGCAGACTCCAAACCCAGACCCTGCCATCCGAACGGTAGAGGGTTAACTTTGATTCATCGCTCCAAAGAACCTGTTTCCGCTGTTCAACGGTTCCCTGTCGACGTTCTTCGCACCACGTTAGCCGAGCAGCGCTATTGGACTTGGTGATCAAAGGCTTGTGGGCGGCAGCACGTCCATGATAACAGAGAAGATGGGCTTCCTTACGGATGGTATTCATCGAAAAAACACTCCCGGATGCCTGTTGAAATTCCTCGCGGATGTGGTCTATCGATTTGGTGCGGTTCTTCAGAATTTCTCTGGCCAGCACCCGTCGGTCTCTAACTCCCAGTTTTGTGGGTCTGCCGGGTCGGGGCATATTCCGACAGTCACCTCTCATCTTCCACTTGCCAATCACGTAGGCCACTGTCGATTTTGGGTACTTCAACTCGCTGGATATGTCACGTATTAATCGGCCATTTCTGTGATACCCGACGATTACACCTTTCTCGAAATCAGAGAGCTCCGAACTACGTGGCATCTTGCATGCGACTGGTTGCGTTGTTATTTCCCACACGATATTTAACGGCGGCGGCCGTGACGTGTATCAGGACCGCAGATATCGTCGATTGCAGGAGTGTCCAATTACTTGTTGGTAGATAGTGTATTTTATGAAACATAACCATAGTTATGCAATCCAACATTTGTTTACTGACGTCATCAAAGTACAAGTCGCGCCATCTTTTTTCTAGTCTCAACACCACCAAAGGAAAAGTTATTGATTTTTAATATAGTTATGGTTATGTTTTAGAAACTATTAAGTGTTCGAAGTTATAATATGAAGATATTTTAATCGATGTTGAAATGTTCATCCTTGGGAACACAATATTTGTGAAGAAAATGTGTACAGACATTTTTCCATTGGAAGTATAGGAAGCAAAATTACTTGACTTGCACCTTAAGGAACCAAGGTAAGTGAATTCAATCTCGAATATTTACTCATGTAACCATTTCCAAAGCGTTTATTAATTTTTTGGAAATTTGATGGTAATATTTTCTCTACAAATAATCCCGATTATCCAGAAGGCAAGATAGTTAAACCTGTCTCAGCGTGTGAGATGACACTGCGCTGTAAAGCACTAAATAAATTCCATTCGAAGTTAGCTAGTTATCCGTACTATTTGCTCCTGATTTCGTTTAGTGTCAATTAATCAAATTGATTTTGACTTTCGTCGCATTCTTCTTGAGCAATCATTTTGAGAACAACGCAATCTGTCGTATTTGTATCACAAGTAAAATTGGTATCGATTATTGTAACTGATTGCCCAAAAAACTACTTGCTGTTGGACGAACGGATGCATACGTACACAGATTTTGTTTTCGGGCTTAATTACCACACCGTAAGAATTTGTAGCGAACACAATCAGTCTCCCGTCCCTAACTCAGAGCCTCTAGTTCCAGGGATGGACAGGTGCTGTAAGACATGCGCACCAGCCGTTCTTCATCCGGGACTCAAACCCAAGTCCATTCTAACGAACGGTCGGCCCTCAGCGCTTGCACCACAGCACCACCAGAGCGGCATTCTGATTTTTAAAGAATATATCAGAGCAGCTACAAAATAAATTTTTGAAGCAGACATGGCCCGCTATTTCTAACAAGTTAGTAAAATCATGCAATGAATTGATTATGATACGCTTTCCAACATACCAGAAATTATTACTCAAGTTATGTGGATAATGGCTGTGGAATAAATCTCGCTCCTGTGTCCTGACCTTTGACCCCATTTCGATTATATTCTAAAGTTTTGTCGCAATAGAAGCAGTTTTACGCAAGCTATGAGAATAATAGCTGGGGAATAAATCTTGCCTTTGTGCAATGACCTTTGACCCCATTTCGTTGATATTCAACAGAACCGGTTCACTATATACCTCCGGAACAAAATGATAACGTTTTGTCGCAATCGCACAAGGGCGGTGGAATGGAACCCACTCCAGTGTCCTGACCTTCGACCCCATTTCGCCCATTTGCAATATGGTTCGTCCCCAGTTGGTTCCTTACCACATACTAAATTTTCATCGAAATCGAACCATTTTTACGCAAGTTATGACGCATAAGGGCAATGGAATAAATTCCGCTCTTATGCCCTGCTTGACCTTTGACCCCATTTTGCCTATTTTCAATAGGGTTCGTGCCCAGTTGGTTCCCTACCACATACTGAACATTTATCGAAATCGAACCATATTTACGCATGTTATGACGCATGAAGGCAATGGAATGGATCCCGCTTTTATGTCCTAACCTTTGATCCCATTCCACCCATTTTCAATAGGGTTCGTCCCCAAGTTGTTCTTTACCACATACTAGAATTTCATCGAAATCAAAATATTTTTACCCAAGTTATGACGCATAAAGGCAATGGAATGGATCCCGCTCCTATGTCCTGACCCCATTTCATTTATTTTCAATAGGGATCGTCCCCATGTGGTTCCCTACCACATACCAAAATTTCATCAAAATCGAACAAATTTTACGCAAGTTATGTCGCATAAGGGCAATGAATAAATGCCGCTCTTATGTTCTCCCTGACCTTTGACACCATTTCACCCATTTTCAATATGGCTCGTGCCCTGGTGGTTCCCGACCACATACTAAAACTTCATCGAAATCGAACTATTTTTAAGCAAGTTATGACGCATAAAGGCAGTGGAATGGATCCAGCTCTTATGTCCTGACCTTTGACCCAATTTCATCCATTTTCAATAGGGGTCGTCCCCATGTGGTTCCCTACCACATACTAAAATTTCATCGAAATCGAACAATTTTGACGCAGGTTATGACACATAAGAGCAACGGAATGGATCCCGCTCCTGTGTAGACCTTTGACCCGTTTTCGCCCATTTGCAATTGGGTTCGTTCCCAGGTGGTCCCCTACCACATACTAATCTTTTATCGAAATCGAACCATATTTACGCATGTTATGACGCATGAAGGCAATGGAATAGATCCCGCTTTTATGTCCTAACCTTTGATCCCATTCCACCCATTTTCAATAGGATTCGTCCCCAAGTTGTTCCCTACCACATACTAGAATTTCATCGAAATCGAACCATTTTTACGCAAGTTATGACGCATAAAGGCAATGGAATGGATCCCGCTACTATGTCCTGACCCCATTTCATTTATTTTCAATAGGGATCGTCCCCAGGTGGTTCCCGACCACATACTAAAACTTCATCGAAATCGAACTATTTTTACGCAAGATATGACACATAAAGGCAGTGGAATGGATCCAGCTCTTATGTCCTGACCTTTGACCCAATTTCATCCATTTTCAATAGGGTTCGTCCCCATGTGGTTCCATACCACATACTAAAATTTCATCGAAATCGAACAATTTTGACGCAGGTTATGACACATAAGAGCAATGGAATGGATCCCGCTCCTGTGTAGACCTTTGACCCTGTTTCGCCCATTTGCAATTGGGTTCGTTCCCAGGTGGTCCCCTACCACATACTAAAATTTCGTCAAAATCGAACCATTTTCACGTGAGTTATCGTGCGGACGGACGGACAAAGCTGGAGCATATACGCTCCTTTAACGTACTGTTGGAAAGCGTAAAAAAAGTAAAACAACAAGAAATGGCCACTCTAGTGGACAAGTGGCCTAAGCGCGGCTTCTGACCGTACATCCGAAATTGGCCGTTGTTTGAGTGCCAGATGAGACATGAGTGGTGTAGTTGACTTACAACACTGTCTCTGCTCCCTCCCTGGAACCAGTGGCCCTAAATTAGGGATGGGGGACTGCTTATTGCCCATAGAGTTCCTCCATGTCGTCCCATTTCCGTACGTGTCATTCCCTACAAATGATTTTTTGGTCCAATTTCCGCAGACTTCCAGATCATCTAGTGCCATTTCCGTACACAGATGTGATGATCCGTAAGCAGTAAGATATACATGAAGGAAGACAGAGGATCAGGGGCGTAATAATAGCCACACCCTTACCCCTCGCCCTCTCCACTGCTGGAGCGTTCACTTCTACAAAATAATCTAGCCTGGGGAAAAGTTTTACAAAATCTTTTGTGGAAACTTCATACTAAACTGGTTAAAGAACATACCCAGGAATTTGTGTCGGCAGCTTTGAACGAAATATTGAAAAGCAAAGAATTTTTTTCGCGGTTTTGAAATTAAACATATGCGACAAATGCTGAAGAATGTAAAGGTGGCATTAATGGGCAGCCTGTTTGCCTTTCAGTTTTTATTGTTGTCCCCCGCTTACCCAACCAGGAACGCCTATTGGTTGAAGAAAACAATGAATGGTGATCTCTGTGATGGCGGAGGAATTAGGACAGGGGATCAGCATTTACTTCTTCTTTTGCATTACCCATGTCTGATACTAGGCGTGGTGAAACTGTACGGAAATGGCACTAACCGGTCTGCCATGTAAGGAAATGGGACAAAATTCCTTTTAGACAGAAATGAGAGACAATCGAGTTCCTCAGGATGGTCGTTAAAAACAAAAAAGGAAAAGGACTTTCACAATGGCACGTGCCACCCCAATCCCAAAGTGGTTTAAGTGCTTGCTTCTCACCATTCTTCCGAGATAGATATGGGTTCGAATCAAGGTGAATCTTAGATGTTGTTTTGTCAAACACCATAGACTCTTTCCCTTCCCTGAAACCAGAAGCCCTAAATTAAGGAAGGGGATTGCTTACAGCTAATCGAATTGCTCACGCTGGTAGATGAATCACCAAAAGAAAAAAATGGCACAATACATATTACATACAGAATTGTGTGAGCGTGCAATATTTTTTTTTTTTTTTTTTTGTGGGAAGTTGAGGCTATAGGGAGCCTTCTTTTTTTTTTTTTTTTTTTTTGATTGGAGGTTTAACGACCACCGTGAGCAACTCAATGGGCTATAAGCAGTCGCCCGTCCCTAATTTAAAGTCACTGGTTCCAGGGAAGGGAGAGAGCCAGTGCCGTAACACAAACACAACATCCATGCCACACCGGGATTCGAACGCGGACCCCGTTCGGACGAATGATCAGAGGCCATCGCTTAAAACACTGCGCCACCGGGGCGGCATAGGGAGCCTTCCGCTCATAACTTAGACAATTGGCTCAAGAAATAGGGTACATGCGGCGTCTTGGTTGTAGCCATTAATTTTGCTTCAGGGATTTTTTCTTTTTTGATTGGAGGTTTAACGACCACCGTAAGCAACTCAATGAAATATAAGCAGTCCCCCGTCCCTTAAATTAGGGTCACTTGTTCCAGAGAAGGGAGAGAGCCAGTGCCGTAAGACAAACAAAACATCTATGCCTAACCAGGATTTTTTTTTTGATTGGAGGTTTAACGACCACCGTGAGCAACTCAATGGGCTATAAGCAGTCGCCCCTCTCTAATTTACGGTCATTGGTTCCAGGGAAGGGAGGGAGCCAGTGGCGCAAGACAAACGAAACATCCATGCCTAACCGAGATTCCTTTTTTTTACTGGAGATTTAATGACCACCGTGAGCAACTCAATTGGCTATAAGTAGTCGCCCGTCCCTAATTTAGGGTCACTGGTTCCAGGGAAGGGAGAGAAAGCCAGTGCCGTAAGAAAAGCACAACATCCATGCGTCACGGGTCGGAACCAGTACCTCTTTCGGACGAATGAACAGAAGCCATTGCTTAGGCCACTGCGTCCCAGGGCAGCTAACCCGGATTCGAACACGGACCCCTTTGGGACGAATGATCAGAGGCCATCGCTTAGACCACTGCGCCACCGGGCCGACCTTCAGAGTTTAATGGCCGCTGTAACGTGCATTCTATATTAATTTTCTTTTTGAGTTTCCTGTTCTATGTAAATTTGAGTTCGTTCTCTCAGACTTTTTCAAACCTTAACTTATGTGTTTTCCCTCAAACGAGAATAATGTTGGCAACGATCTGAGATCGGAACAAAAGAGACGTATGTATGTGATAAGAACGTTAGATAAAAAGACGATGCAGCAGTTGCTTTGGTGCGTGGAGATGTTCTATATTTTGGATTTCGTTTAATGTTGCTTGACCAATAAAAAGTTGACGTAAGTTGGACTTCTGTATATGTTTCGTCTGGCCGTAAAACCTTAATTTGAGATATCCGGTACAATTAGTTGCGTCGCTTTTACCTTTAGTTTAACATCTATTCAGCCGGAAATCTTACATAACGCAAAAAGGGTTGTTACGTTATACCACCCTGAGGAACTCAGCAAGATAAAAGCAGTCGCACATCCCTAATTGAAAGCCACTCGTTCCCTGGGAGCAAATGCCATAATACAAACACACCACACATTCCTCGTTGATGATTCGAACCCGGGATCATTTGAAGATTGAGTCACACCATCGGGATGGCGAAGCCATTTGACAAGTTACAGATATGCTTCAGTGCAGCATAAATGTGATGTTGAAATTCTAGAAAATGAAATAACTTGATCCTTTTTATGAGTGGAACAGGTCATACAGTATTTGGCTTAGAACCAAAATATTGTTCGGAAATCAATGGAATTTTCAAAGAGTTTGAAACAGCAACGTAGAGAAGATAAACTCTCATCATTTTTGTATTTTTATTCTGTGAAACAATCAGCAGTTATGCCTTTACATTCCTGCTTTATTGAAGATGCATACATTAACATTATTAATGACATCTATAAAAATGGAATTTCTAAGATTCGACAGCACGGGGGTACAACACATTCAAAATTGAAAAGAGTGATACAAAGTAATACCATATCATCAATGCCACGTTTCAGAAATTCTGGAAATCACTAAACAGTAAATACAAGTAGATAATGATTAATAGAGATAGTTTAAATTCGTGTTTCACTTTTGTTTAGTGTACGACATAGTCATTTCTGCAAGTACCCTCTCACAGCTGAAATAGTCATGTATGGTCTAGGAACTTGCTGGCAAGAGTAAAGAAGTGGGATTTAATATAATAGGCGTATAAAATTTAGCTGGAGTACATCTGGAAGAAATAGTACAACATTTAAGAACAATTTACCATTTTGTCTTGAAACAAAAGTGCTTAATGAATGCATCCTACCAGTTCTTACTTATGGATGAGGGATGATGGACAACTCAAAGAAATATGGGGGAAATTCATGCTTGGTGTAATCAAGGAAGATAAGAAACCGAACTCATGGATCTGAAAAATCGCAAGAGCTGGTGACAGCATGATTAAAGTAAAGACCCCCTAGTGTATATAGGCTGGACATATTGCTAGAAGATCTCACTACCGATGGATGACTGAAATACTAGACCAGACACCAAGTGATACGAAAAGACCGAGAAAAATTCGAGGTGCCACGTAACTTCGACATGATTTCAAATGCATTAAGGAAAGTGGATGAACTTGAAATCATGTCGAAGTGAAATGAAAGAAATGGCTCAACCCAAAGGGCTATGAAAAAGACTTGAGGAGACATTCATCCAGCAGTAGATACTTAATAGTTGATTGTGATGATAAAATACTACATATACACAGTGCTTTAACAAAAACTGACAATTTCAAAGTTGTTAAGGCAAATATGGAATTTACTGATGCCTACATAATACCAAGCGAGGGTCACATAGAAGAAAAAATAAATAAGTGTAGAATTTTTGGAAAAAAATGGTAAAAATTTTAAGAGCAACTTAACGTTTTATCTTAAAAGATAAGTGTTTAATCAATGCATCCTTCCAGTTATTACTTATGGATCAGAGACACTGACCTTAGCTAAAAAATACAACCACAGGCTGTGAACAACTGAAAGAAGCATGCATGCTTGGTATATCCAGAAAGGATAGGAAGAGGAACTCTTGGATCAGGAAAATGGCGGGTGTTAATGACATCATGATAAGGTAATGGGCGGAACATATTGCTAGAACTGGCCACCATTTAACAACTGAAAATATTTGATTGGATACCAAGGGACAGGAAACGAACAAGAAGAAAACCACGTGGGATATGTGCGGCCAAATTTAAAAGCATGCTGGATTGACTTGAAAGAGACTAATTTAAGACAAAACATCAAACAGAGATCATCGCTCTTTTTCACGTTTATTGATGACCTCTGTTTGATGTTTCTGGTGCACGTCAAATGTCTGTGTTAATTAAGACAGAAAGTTGTGGAAATGACTTAAAGAGACCTTTATCCAGCAGTAGATTCATAAGAGTTGTTTATTAGGATTATGTGTGTGTTAATTACATTTTTATATAACTAATAAAAGAGTTATATAATAAAAGTACCATAAAAAAAAGGCAAGTTATACAAATTTTTGGCATACTGCCAAAATATTTTTAGAGAAGCCATGTAGTGCACCGCAAGAGAGAAAGTAAGAAGAAAGCATGATATGAATTTCTTGCGATGTTCAGAATTCAAGTTACACGAATTCTGAACTGATCATCGAAATTCTTCAGGGATCATCGAAATTCTCAAACATGTTCAGAGCTCGTGGCGTCAAATGAATCAGTAAAGCCTTAATGCATGTGAATAAACATCCTCTGACGCCAAATACACAGATCTGCAAAGTTCTGGGTTGAAGTGAAGCTAAGTGTGTGCAATTCCTATTCAACGCATACCTAGGCGAGTAATTGTAAAGGATGTACAAAACACACTCTCTGTTCTAATGCTTGCATTGAAGAGATACTAACTGCATCGAGAAAGGACGTCTCAAGTGGAATCAGCTCATGGTGTCTTGGAATTCGCTGATCACCTAATGGTCGCCTATGCTCTGACTCGGAAACTCCCAGCGTGATAGAAACTGAGAGCGCAGATGGAAATGATTACACCTCACAGGAGTCAAACGCATCGTGCTAGAATTTCAGAATAATTTCGACCCTTTTCTGTGTTATGCTTAATTTTTCAAATGAATTAATTCCATATAAATGCTTAAATTGCAAAATCAATGATATAACATTGCCCTACGTACAAAATTCCATTCCTAGAATGCGAACTTGATAACATCATAAAAAGCGAACGTTACATTAGAATGCACATATGAAATATTATCTTCTACGTTTGGACATACACGGTCAAGTCACATTATTGTGACAACCAGCTAATATCCAAAGCAACCGCCTTGTGCAAGCGCGGACAGCAGCTAGACGGGCTGGCAGTGGCCCAATAAGGTGCTGGAAGGTGTTCACAGGTATGTGGAGCCATGCTGACTACAGTGCATCTGACAGCTGCTGGAGGGTGCGTGGTGGAGGATTCACAGAGCGAACAACACGAACGAGGTGGTCCCACAGATGCTCAATTGGGTTTAAGTCTGGGGAATTAGGGAGCCAGGGAAGCACTTTGAAGTCTTCATCGTGCTCTTCCAACCACTCTCGGAGATTTCTAGCTGTGTGACACGTCGCATTGTCGTTCTGAAAGATCCCATCCGCCCCAGGGAAGAAAATCAGTATGTATGAGTGTACGTGGTCTGCAAAGATGGATTCATAACGATTTCGGTCCACAGTGCCTTCCACAGGTATGAGTGAACCCAGGGAATGCCACGAAAACATTCCCCAGACCATAACGCTGCCTACACCAGCTTGTGTTCCTCCAGCAATGGTTGAAGAGTGTTTGTTCTCCGATGTTTCTCGCCGTATACGCCAACGTCCATCCATTCGATGAAGCCGAAAACGTGACTCATCGGAGAAGTCAATCCTTTACCAATCAGCGGCAGTCCAATTTTCATACTGCCGTGCAAATATAAGCCTTTTCTGCCGATGCACCTTCGTTAGCCTAGGTGCAGTGATCATCCATCTGCATCGGAGCCCTATACGCAGCAGGGTTCGCTTAACTGTCGTGTTAGACACACTTCCGGTAGCCCCCTGGTTCATTCGGTCAGTGAGGGGCTCCACTGTAGCGTGTCGATCGGCCCTCATGCACATTCAAAGCCGGCGTTCACCTCTCACATCAATGGCACGTGCTGCTCCGCAGTTTACGCGTCACTTATTCGCAATGGTGAAATTTCTCCAATCACGATACACTTTAACCACAGCAGCACGCGAACAGTTCGCAAGCTGCGCTGTTTCAGAAATACTGCCGCCCTTGGCCCGAAAGCTGATAATCATCCCTTTTTGCAAATCTGATAAATCGCTCCTTTTATCCATGACAGCAACGGGTGATATGCTTACAGAATGCCTACAGCACACCTTATATACCCTCCAAGCCAGCTCACGACACGTGCGTTCTTTCATTGGCTACGCGTTGTTGATGTCAAAAGTAGGAGGTGGTCACAATAATGTGACTCGACTGTGTATAAGATGCCATTCATATAGACTTTAAATAATTAGATTCAATATAGAGCTTCCAGAAATTCTGCAATTTGTTTGCTTATACGAACACATATGGCAACTGTATGCTGAATAGTTCCATTAGGTGACACCATATAGCTCAATCTCTTCAATGCCACATTTCAGAATGTATTTCAATAATTGAACTGGGAAGACATGGGAACAAAGATTAATAGAGATTATTTAACCTACCTTAGTTTTACTGATAACATAGGCATTCGAGCGAGCTCCCTATCTTATCTGCAGTGTGTGCTCCATTAACTTGATTACAGGAGTAAAGAAGTGGGAGTAAAAATTAACTTTCCGAAAACAAAATTGATGCGTCATATCTTTACAAGGACCAAAGCTGCAGCGATTGAAAGGAAAGCCTAGACGCACCTGATACCTACATTTACTTTGGGTAACAGATATCAAGCGAAGACCACATCGAATAATAAATTATTCGTCGTATAAAACTTGATTGGGGAGCATTTGGAAGAAATAGTACGACTTTCAAGAGCCATTTATGATTGCATCTTAAAAACAAAGTGTTCAATTCATGCATCTTTCTAATTCTTGCTTATCGATCAGAGACGTGTACCTTAATTAAAGAAAGACATGCAGATGCTGCACACAACTGAAAGACCACCCCTAATCTCATCGTCACTATTGTGACCAGCCTGCCCCGCAGGACGCACACGACGAAAAGGCAGATAGCAGCAAGAACGAACGTCTGCGTAGCTCAGTTGGTAGAGTGACTTGTTCCGGAATAAGTGGACTCGGGTTCGATTCCCAGCATGGACCAAAAATGACAGAGAAATTTACTTCGTTATACTATTAAATGTCTAGTTCCTGTAAAACCAAAAGGAAGCAACCCCATAGCACTTTGAGAGGTGCATGCTTGGTGTAACCAAGAAAGATAGGTAGAGCAACTCATGGATAGGGAAAAGGACATGAGTTGATGACATCATGATCTATGAAAAATACCTGAAATGGAAATAGGCTGGGCATATTGCTATAACAACTGACCACTGCAGACAACTGAATTACTCAAGTGGATTCAAAGGGACAGGAAAAGACCCAGTAGAAGACCATAGGAGAGATGTGTGGATGAAATTCGAAAGCATATCTGGGTAACATGGAGAAGACTTCGAAAGCTTTGGAAGATACTTGGAGCGACCTTATACAGCAGGGGATTAATAATGTTCTATGATGATATATACCAAGTGATCACTGAATATATCCATCCCTATCACATCCCTATCACACCCCTATCACACCCCTATCACACCCCTGTCAAAAGTGGATGCGATACGTTGACCACGTGATTTCCGAGAGAGTGCGATAAGTCTACTGATATAGCATATAGAGCTTATAAGGTGTGAGTGGAGCAGTAGGTAGTAAAATTCGGAGCATAATGAGTAAAGAATAGGATTTGTCGGACTTCGAGAAAGATTGTGGGATCATTGTGGGATCTCTGAGAGATTGTGACATATTGTGACAGATTGGGGATATATTGTGACAGATTATGACAGATTGGGGCATATTGTGACAGATTGGGACATATTGTGACAGATTGGGACAGATTGTGACATTTTGTGACAGATTGTGACAGCTTGTGACAGATTGGGAAAGATTGTGGGATCTCGGAGAGCGGATGCCTCGACTTCCCAAACATCTAAACTGGTGAGTAGTTCGCGAGCCACCGTAGTTAAAATGCATCAGGAATGACGTGAAAATGATCGAACAACGACCTTGAGGCAAAACTGCACAGCACAGCGAAAAGTTGATGTGAGAGGTTAGCGTCGCGTTCGACGATTCGTACAGACCAACAGTTGACTACCCGATACAAGAGAGGTCAACCCGGATCGGTATCTGTCATGACCATGCGTCGCACGCTCGCACGAATGAGCTATAGTAGCAGACGACTCTGACGTCATCCGCCTCTAACCACAGTTCATCGGCCAGAAAGACTCGCCTGGTGCAAAGATCATGCGAGTTGGACGTCGCATGACTGAAAACAAGTGTACTGGTCTGACGAGTCAAGTATTTTTCCACTCCGTGGATGGTCGTGGACGTATTTGGCGCAAACAGCATGAAGGAACTCAATCCATACTGCATAGTCTCCACAGTGCAAGCCAGTAGAGGCAGTCGTACAGTGTGGGGCATTTTATCTGGAAGGAACTTGGATCCCTGGTGCATGTGGAGCAATGTATGACTTTAACTTACTATCGTGAAATGCTTGCTGACTTTGTACACCCAGCAATATTGCACTTTTTCACGAATGGTGATGGTATCTTACAAGATCACAACGCGCCAGAGCCACAGGTTCAATGTTGTGCAGGAATGGTTTGAGAAACACAGTTCAGACTTCCAGCATATCGATTGGCCTTCGAATGGCAACTGTGTCTTCCAAGATGACAACGCACCGAGCCACAAGTCCAATGTTGTGCAGGAATGGTTTGAGGAACACAGTTTAGACTTTCAGCATATCAATTGGCCTCCGAATGGCAACTGTGTCTTCCAAGATGACAACGCACCGAGCCACAAGTCCAATGTTATGCAGGAATGGTTTGAGGAACACAGTTTAGACTTTCAGCATATCAATTGGCCTCCGAATGGCAACTGTGTCTTCCAAGATGACAACGCACCGAGCCACAAGTCCAATGTTGTGCAGGAATGGTTTGAGGAACACAGTTTAGACTTTCAGCATATCAATTGGCCTCCGAATGGCAACTGTGTCTTCCAAGATGACAACGCACCGAGCCACAAGTCCAATGTTGTGCAGGAATGGTTTGAGAAACACAGTTCAGACTTCCAGCATATCGATTGGCCTCCGAATGGCGACTGTGTCTTCCAAGATGAGAACGCACCAAGCCACAGGTCCAATGTTATGCAGGAATGGTTAGAGGAACACATTTCAGACTTCCAGCTCATCGATTGGCCTCCGAATGGCGACTATGTCTTCCAAGATGACAGTGCACCACGCCACAGGTCCAATGTTATGCAGGAATGGTTAGAAGAACACATTTCAGACTTCCAGCGAATCGATTGGCCTCGGAATGGCGACTGTGTCTTCCAAGATGACAACGCATCGAGCCACAAGTCTAATGTTGTGCAGGAATGGTTTCAGGAACACAGTTCAGACTTCCAGCATATCGATTGGCCTCCGAATGGCGACTGTGTCTTCCAAGATGAGAAAGAACCAAGCCACAAGTCCAGTGTTATGCAGGAATGGTTTGAAGAACACAGTTCAGACTTCCAAGATCATCGATTGGCCTCCGGAATGGCGACTGTGTCTTCCAAGATGACAACGCATCGAGACACAAGTCTAATGTTGTGATGGAATGGTTAGAGAAACACATTTCAGACTTCGAGCTCATCGATTGGCCTTCGAATGGTGACTGTGTCTTCCAAGATGACAACGCACCGAGCCACAGGTCCAATGTTATGCAGGAATGGTTTGAGGAACACAGTTCAGACTTCCAGCATGTCGATTGGCATCTGAACTCCTGATATCAATCTCATTTAGCACTTGCGGGACAATATTAAACCGCGTATCAGGCGCCTGCATACACCAATCACCTGAATAACTGCATTGTAGACCGCATTGTACATAGATTCGTTGGCCATACCTCCCAACTTCTTCTGGCATCTTATTGAATCGATGCTATGTCGGATAGCTGCTGCACTGAGGGCTAAAAGGAGATCCTACGAAGTATTAGGTAGGTGGTCGTAATTCGGTGATCACTCATTATACAGTATATATAGACCAATGAGCCATTCCATTATGACCACCTCCAGCCTGGAGACGGAACGGTGACACAAGTGAAGTTCACACAACTGTACAAATTCAACCCGACGACCGGATTTCTGTTAGTAGAGTGTTCGGAGTCGGAATCGGAAAAGCTGCCGATTTATCGGAGTTTGATAAAGAACAGATAGTGATGACACGGCTCCTCGGAACTACGATCTCGGAAACGCCGCGTCTTGTGGGTTCTTCAAGTGCCGCTGTAGTGAGTACGTATCAAACGTGGTGCACAGATGGCCAAACGACGAACCGTTGTTCAGCCGTGTGTCGTCCGCAGCTCATTGATGCCAGAGGGGAGCGGAGACAGTTGCGCATTTTTCACAGCGACCACAGGGTCACAGTGCGACAAATCACCCACAGGTACAACAGTGGTGATCTGGGCAATGTGTCACAGCACACAGTTTGTTGCAGCCTTCTGCGCATGGGCCTGTGTAGTCGAATATCCAGCCGGGTCCCCATGATCACTGCACGTCATCACCAACAACGCATGAAATGTGCACAAGATCATCGAGATTGGACAGTGGATGATTGGAATAAAGTGGCGTGGTCTGACAAATCAGGAATCCTGGTGCATCACGTAGACGGCCGAGCGCGGATACATTAATTACCAACGGAGGCTATGGCACCTGGATGCACTGTTGGGCGGAAACGAGCCAGTGGCGGCGGTGTTATGCTGTGGGCGACGTTTTCTTGTGACACTTTAGGCCCCATTATCCCAATAGCACAATCTCTGGTAACTGTCAGGTATCTGACCATCGTTTCGGACCAAGTTAATCCATTCTTGGCAATTGTATTCCCTGCTGGTGATGGCCATTTCCAACAAATAATGTGCCGTGCCACCCTACCAGAATCGTGAAAGAGGTGTTGGAGCTACATGCTGGTGACTTTCTGTTAATGCCTTGGTTTCCAAATTCACCTGAAATGAACCCAATCGAGCCGCCCCGGTGACGCAGTGGTCTAAGCGATGGCCTCTGATAATACATCCGAAATGTGTCCGGGTTCGAATCCCGGTGAGGTATGGATGTTGTGTTCGTCTCTCTCTCTCTCCTTCTCTGGAACCAGTGACCCTAATTTAGGGACGGGCGATTGCTTATAGCCCATTGAGTTGCTCACGGTGGTCGCTAAACCGCCATTAAAAAAAAAAAAAAAAAATGAACATTTGTGGTTCGTCTTGGAAAAGCGGGTTCGCGCTAATTCACCACCAGACAAAAATGTACAGGAACTAGTGGACCTGCTGTTGAGATTATGGTACCAGATACCCCACGTTACCTATCGCCACCTCATCGAATTGATGCCTCGCCGAGTGGCCGCTGTTTTGCGGGCTAAAAGGGGTCCTACAGCTTAATAGGTAGGTGGTCATAATATAATGGCTGATCGGTGTATATTTATAAATAACCAAATGAGTCATGGTCAGTGTGCTTGTCTGGCCTCTTTGCTTTAGCTTTCTTCCTTTGCTGTAACTAGTAGCCCTAAATTAGGGACTGGGGATCGAAAACTTACAACAACTAGAGTTGTGTGTGGTGTGGCAGTTAACTCCCCTAATGCTTTCCGCCAAAAGAAAAAAATTCTGAGAGACACCAAAGCCTAGAACTCACGATTACTGGGCGACTCAGAAGATTTGTTTTTATAGCCACAAATCGAAGTTACCCATATCAGTTAGTCCTTTTGACCAAGGCTATGTAGAAATTACACGTATATCTCAGTCATAAACGAAACAACGTATATCAGATAGAGGATCAAGCGTTCGTTTTATATTCGTCTCACAGATATTCTTGGTTTAGACTAAACACATTTCTAATTGGGATGCAAATAGTAATTGTTAGATTTACTGACCACCATTGGACAACTGAAATACTAGATTAGATACAAACGGTCAGAAAAAGACTCAGAAAAGACCATGGGAAATAAATGAAATCTAAAAGCATTCCGGAGTAACACATAAGAGAACTTGTGACGTATCTGCCAGCAGGACGCACACGACATAAAGGCAGATGGCAATCAGAATAAACGTCTGCGTAGCTCAGTTAGTAGAGCGACTTGTTCCGGAATAAGCGGACTCGGGTTCGATTCCCGGCGTAGACCAAAAAGGACGGAGGAATTTACTTCGTTATAATAGCGCCCGAAATATCCGGATGACCCGGCCGTTCAAATTCTCGCAATGGTGTGATGTTATTTCCACACCGCGGGATAGGAAAAAATAAGAGAATCCTTCTCCAGCGCTTCAAAAAATAAATGTGTGTGACGTTGCATTCCACACACCGGATTGACTGGGAGTTCTCAAGTGCACGTTGTACAGTGGATGGCTGCCTGCAACGGTTCATGGTCACGGCTGCCCCGTGGGCCATGCCCCCGGCCCTCTTTCGGGGGGGGGGGGAGATGTGACGTACCTGCCAGCAGGACGCACACGACCTAAAGGCAGATAGGAGTCAGAATGAACGTCTGCGTAACTCAGTTGGTAGAGCGACTTGTTCCGGAATAAGCGGACTCGGGTTCGAATCCCGGCGTAGGCCAAAAATGACGGAGAAATTTGCTTCCTTATAAACTGCTGAAGGTAGATATTTGTGGAAGGGAATTGGGGATGCCTTTATCCAGCAGCAAATTGAGAACGGATGATGATGATTACTGTTAAGTCACTCACCAGATTCAGGCAAGCCTGAAGTAGATATTTACAGGAAAAGCTGAATTCAGAAAAGCGCGCCACGTATCTGTAAATTCAGTTTCTCAAAACTCGACTAGTTTTTCCGTTTCCCTAACATATTTTATATTTTCATTTTGATTTATTGTTGCTGGGTAAAGGCAATATAGAAAATGTAGCAAAATAAAATAAAACTATGAGACACACCGTGTTTGCAATAGCGCAAACTCGGCAGCGACTTCGGATGATACATGTGTGGGGATATGATGGGGAGGTGAAATACGCGGGAAGAATGTTTCTGGAATTTTTGTGAAAAGTATCACGTAGGTAGTGCGTGCAAAATGCCGCTGAGCGTCTTTTGTAGACCTCATAAAATCTCATTCTCTGATTTTCGTCAAATAATTATTCTCATTTAATTTCGCTTTGATAATGATCTCCGTGTTAGAAGATCGTGCGGTAGACCAGAGGTTCTCGCAATAAAATGCAACTCCCTCATCTTAGCCGAGATTTGTTCTTTTTTTTTTTTTTTTTTTTTTGTGCACCTTTCTTGGCAGAAAGTGCAGATAAGTAGTAATTAGAATAGAATGAAAGTGTATGAAAATTTTTAACATGGAAGAATAAATTTGGCGCTGTTGAAATTTTTTCCAATTGCACAGTAACTTTTTCATCAATTTTTTCATTCTTCAAGACTATAACGAAATTCATCAGGTTGTCACACCCCCTAATATGGGACCATTGGTTGCAAAATAATAATAATAATATAAAAGAACTTATAACGTAAATGTCTTGTCGTACTGCTACGTTATTTTAAAACATCACCATACGATGAAAGAGTTCCTAAATTAAACCTTAACGGCCAGACGAAACATTTAAAAAACAGAAGTCAAATTTACGGAAAAGATGCTTTATTTCTAGATGTAGCACTTCACATAATAAATCGGTATCAACATTAAACACGCCACACACCAACAACGCAACGTTCCACAACGCTCTACATAAATCGCTTTACATTAATCGCTCTCCAACACAACGCTCCACAAGCAACAGTTTACTCGTAGTTTATATCTCTGGTTCTCATCATAACAGGCATACGTCACATTCATTCCACCTCAATTATGTTGCCAACAGTATTCGTTTGAGAGAAAAGATATCACGTTAAGTGTGGAGTATAACTGAGAACAAACTCAGGATTTACATAGGGAGAGAAACTAAAAAGGAAAGTTAATTTAGAATATACGTCACAAACTGCACCACCGCTTTAAGAAAGAACAAAACTTCTGTTTATCTGGGATGACTTGACTTGACTCCTTACTACACTGTACTTTGTATCGTGTAAGTTGTCAGATCAACTACTTCATCAAACATAAACATTGTACATATATATATAAATGAGTTTTTCAGATTTATTTTGCGATTGCTACATCGCAATGGGCATTACCAGTTTATTTGTTTGGGGGTTTAACGACCACTGTTAACAACCCAATGAGCTATAAACTGTCGCCCGTCCGAAATTTAGTACCACTGGCTCTAGGTAGACCACCCCGGTGGCGAAGTCGTCTAACAGCTGGCTTATGACCATTCGTCCGTGAAGGGTCCGGGTTTGGATACCGGTGAGGCATAGATGTTGTACTTATCTTACGGAACTGGTTCTCTCCCTTTCCTGGAATCAGTGGATCTAAATTAGAGACTGCTTACTGCTTGTAGCACATCGAGTTGCTCACAATGGTTGTCAAACCTTAAATAAAGAAAAAAATAAACTCTTGTGGTGAGGTGTTGCTATGTCGTCTTGGGATAACACCCCTCTGGTTGGATACAGTGTCATCATATCAACACACTTCGATACCTCATTACAAATCTCGATTTGACAAGGCCATAATGAGAGAAGAATGTAATATCCCCTTAACAAGAACGCATTCTCAAAACGTACATCGCCACCACCTGTGGAGTGCAGTTGAGTCCATTGCTGAGTCCATCGTGTAGTCATAGTTGAGTCCATCGTGTTGCCACTCCATGGAAACACTCATATCCGAACTTCACCACGAAAGACTCTCACACTAATATCACCAAATACACTGAAGACCAATTGAATTAGAGACAGCTGGTGTTATGCAAATGTGGCGATGAGGGCGGCCCTGAAAACGGAAACGACATAACGTATGCAGCGATCCGACAATATAAGGAGTGATGCGACGGGAATCAGTAAGAGTCGGACGCAGTATGGGTAAGACGAAGGATCTAAGCGCATTTGATCGTGGGCAAATTGTTGGGGCCCGACGAATGAGTGACTCCATCTCGGAAGTCATGTAGGCACTGGGATTTTCACGATCCACTGTGTCACAGGTGCATCGTGAGTACATCCAATCCGGTAAAACCATCCCTGCCAGGGCCAACTGCCGTGGACAACAGCGTGTGGATGAGCGGGGTCATCGTCGGCTAGCTCGCCACAGTGCAATAAATCACTCGGCAATTTGACGCAGGTGCACAAAAATGTATAAACAGCCACACCATTCAGAACCATTTCCTCGCTATGGGGTACAGAAGCCATCGTCCTACGAGCGGACCGCTGCTGACCGCACATCACAGGGTGAACATCGCCACTGGACCCTAGACATTTGGAAAAATGTTGCCTGGACTGATGAGTCGAGATTCAAGTTGGTACATGCGGATGGCAGGATACGAGTACGGCGCAAACCACATGAAGCGATGGATCCTTCTTGTCGGCAAGATACTCTTCCAGCTTGTGGGGGTGGCATTCTCGTCTGGGGACTGTGTACGTGGACTGAAATGGGACCCCTGGTACGTGTGACATCGTCCCTCACAGGTCAACGTTACCGGGATAGCCTGGACGACAATTTACCCTCGTTTGTGCGTCTTCAACAACACACTGGGGACCTCATCCTGCAACAAGACAATGCATCCGAATGGTTGGATGAACACTCCACCGACGTGACCTCGCTCCCTTGGCCAGCTAGGCCGCCTGACCTCAATCCCACCGAGCACATCTGGGATGCCATCGAGAGAGATGTTCGAGGCTCTGACCACCCCTCATCAAATCTTCGTGAACTGTGAGAGCTTGTTTAGGGGTCGTGGATCCATATGGCTTCCCAACGCTTCCGGTGTCTTGTCGAGTCCATGCCGAGACGAATCGCCGCCGTCATCAGGGCGAAAGGTGGAGCTACACGTTACTAGACAGGTATCTCTAATTCAATTGCTCTTAAGTGTACAACACAGCTAGCAAGAATATAATAGAACCTAAAGGAGACCCAACATTTCAAGCCAAAAATCTATCAGAAGTATCAGAAAAACGCCGAGGTATCCCATTTAATCCCAAAACATTTTGAGGGAAAAAATCATATAAACACACAAAAACATAACAAAAACTAAAGCTTCATACGCATCGGCTTCATTATAGTCCCCAAAAAAAAAAAGAAAACTAATAAGTCAACCCAGCAAAAATTGGAAAAACCGCCCCCACTTTCTAAGCACATAATGAAAATGAGCAACCACATAATAAGTATCATGAATAACAATATCGAGAGAAGAATTAGCGAAGACCACCCCTGTTAAACCCCCTAAAGAGAATAAGAAAACAAACCTTATACACTACATCTAACTTAAAATAAGACTATAATGTACAAGTTTGTCCGTGCCGGGCATCGAAACCAGGTCCCCTCACTCCGGAGTAAGACGCTCTCCCAACTGAGCTACGCGGACATGTGCTCTCATTGCTATCTGCCTTTGCCTCATGTGCGTCTTCCGGTGCAGGCACGTCACAAGACAGAATAACGCCGAAGATCCAAATGAGACAATGATGAAAAGATTCATCATTGCCTGATTTGGATTGATTCATGTTTGCTTCTTATGGATTGATTCATGTTTGCTTCTTATGGATTGATTCATGTTTGCTTCTTATGGATTGATTCATGTTTGCTTCTTATGGATTGATTCTTGTTTGCCTCTCACGGGTCGACTGATTTTGTTTGTTTCAGACCAGCTGATGTCTGTCGGTTTCGGATCAGTTCATGTTTGTCTGTTTTGGATCAATTTATGTTTGTCTCTCTTGGATCGACTCAAGTTTGTCTGTTTTGGGTAGATTCCTGTTTGTCTGTTTTCGATCGATTCAGGTTTACTTCCTTTGGGTCGATTCATGTTTGTTTCTTCTGGATCGATTAGACGCAAATATTGAAGTAGCTGAACTTCAGGCATTGCATATTTACACTGGCGGAAAGTGAAAAAAGAACACCAAGTAGGAATTGGCGGACGATCATGAAATTTACATATGTTAATGGGGGCGAGTTTACGTAGGTGTGATGTTAATTTCGGGACCAACCGGTGAGCGCTGACGCCACAGCACGGAATAATATGCAATTTATCGTCGGTGGTATTTAAGGAGTACGGCGAAGTGAATGTAATCAGTCGTCGGCGTACGGACACGTGGGAAGACCCTGAAGAACCTGCAATGCCTGAACATGGAAGACTTGTACGATTTCAGCAGTTATCGGACTTTGAGAGAGGTCGTCTAGTCGGACTCCGCGAGGCCGGGTGGTCGTATCGTCGTATTGCGGAGCGAATTGGACGGGAAGTATCGGTGGTGGTACGATGGTGGCGTAGATAGTCCGAGGAACATTCCCACACGAGAAGACGTGGAACCGGGAGTCACAGACGGACTGATGAGCGGACTGATCGACGCATAAGAAGAGCGGCGTTGTCAAGCAGAACATCCACTGCGACGCAAATCCGAGCTGCCGTTGCACCTGAGGTGACTGTGCGAATAATCAGCAACCATCTACTGGATGTAAGACTACGTGCACGTGTGCCTCTGGCATATGTACCTCTGACTCCAGCCCTCCGTCAGGAACGGCTGCAGTGGTGTCGCCAACGTCTGCCCTGGAGAACATAATGGCAATCTGTCGTCTTCAGCGATGAAAGCAGATTCTGCTTGGGAGCCTCTGATAGCCGTATGCGTATTCGCAGACGCACAGGGGAACGTCTCCACCCTTCTTGCATCCGCCAGCGACACACAGGGCCTACACCTGGTCTTCTGGTGTGGAGAGCGATCAGCTATCACTCCCGTACACAACTAGTGTTTGTACCGGGTGCGTTAAACAGCACCTCCTACATCAACAATATCATTCAGCCCGTTGTTGTGCCATTTGTAGGATCGGTCCATCGTGGTGTTTTCCAGCAAGATAACGCACGCCCACACACGGCACGTGCAACGCAACATGCACTTCAGGGTGTGAGACAACTTCCATGGCCTGCACGTTCACCGGATTTGTCCCCCATTGAGCACGTGTGGGATTTTATGGGACAATGACTTATCCGGTTTCCACGGCTAGCCACGACCATCCCCGATTTACGCGTCCAGCGTCCAGGTTGAGGATGCTTGGAACTCAATACCCCAAACTTACATCCTACATCTGTACGACAGACTCCATACCAGAATTGAACAGTGTGACGCAGTTCATGGCGGTTCAACCTCGTACTAACCATGTTACATGGAAATGTTATTTTTCAGTTTACCAGCAAATGCAGCTGTATTTTGCCATAATGTTTTGATCACGTTATTCTCTGTATTCCGTTATTATGCTGTATAAATTTCGTTGGTACCAGACGTCTCCTTCTTTGTGTTCTTTTTCACTTTCCACCAGTGTATATACAAGTATCATTTAATTCAGAAAACAACGTTTATGAATGCAATATTTGTAACTTGAAAGTCAAATATAGTCTCGCTGGAAACTATGATATAACTTCATCAGGACTAAGCGTTTTCATTTCTTGCTTGTGACCTGGTTAAAAGTTTCACGTGTCAAACGTGGATGCACGAGACGTTTGAATTAAATGATAGACGCAAATATGTTCGAGGATTTTAACACATCGTCTATTTTTCTGTGAAATTTTGAGCTGCTTTTGGTACGATGTTTCCATCCTTAGAGAGGTGTTAGAAAATTTTCTTCCGACTCTTAAAAACACTCGTGAAAAAAAAATAGGAGGATGCGGGTTGAAATTTTTTTTTAGATCTGGCAAAGGTAAGCTGGCCTAAAATTTCCGATAGATCTCCCTACTTTGCTTAGAACGCAGTTCTTTTTTACGCTTTCCAACCGTAGGTTGAAGAAGCGTATAGCCGATATAGTCACGTTCCTTTCGAGCTCTGTGTTTGTGCCCAGTTTTTGAAAGTATATAGTGAGTGTTTGTTCCTATTTTTGTGTTCCCCTTCAAGAAGAAGATCTGTACATTCTTTTAGCTCAGCTCCCAAGTCGGTGAGTTGCATATTTTGTTTGCATTCAGCGTTTTATTATTTTCGATCAAGCTGATCGATCCTTAAGTTAATCCTCGCCATTTACAATGGCTGGCACTGATGAAGGTGATGTCCACGCCCACATCAGTGATGCTCATTCAACCTCCTCCTCCTCCTCCTCACTCTCAGGAGACCAATCAGCATTCATGCACGTCAGAGACGTCATACGCATTCAAGATGTGACGCGAGACTCCTCTGCAAAGGCTCAAGCTGATATCCCTGCCCAAGAGAGTGAAGTCACCTTGACGCACGGCCCAGGTTCATTTGCCGAAGCTATGGATGTGACCGATTGCACGGTTGCGTTGCCTTCAACTGGCTCAACTCAGTTTACCAAGCCGCTAAAAGCAATGAGCACTGTATCGCATCCTTCCGCTGCCAGCTCTACGTCTCTCACTTACTCCACAGTGACCCCCGGAGCGAGAGTTCCTTCCAAGTTTATTGCTCCCGTTTTTCCTGACTCTTACGTCAGTGTTGAGGGTAGTTCTGCCACCATCGATATCGCAGAGGATTCCCCAGCCGGGAAACAATTTTTCTCCACAATGGATTTCGGTGTCTGTTTTGATGCATTACCAGACACGAAACTCAAGGAATATAGTATTGCCCTAAAGAAGATGCTTCCTACAGGAGCTTATATCACTCATATGGCTCGAAAGCCACGGGCCGTATTAGTGTATTTTGCCCGTAAAGAACATGCAGACCTTGTGATGACTGCTGGCTTATCCATCAAAGATGTGTATCTTCTGGCTGAAC
Organism: Macrothele yani; assembly: GCA_039090855.1. Lineage (NCBI taxonomy): Eukaryota > Metazoa > Arthropoda > Arachnida > Araneae > Macrothelidae > Macrothele > Macrothele yani. Next base: position 139,392,196 of record CM077027.1, on the reverse strand, counting down.
CTGTGGCACAGCGACCTATCCAGGTCACTTTCCACCCAGTCCCACCTGAAGTCTCAGATGTCGCTCTATGCACTTTACTCAGCAAATTTGGCCGAGTGGTTGGACCAATAACGACCCTTTCGGCGGCGCCCAGAGATCCCGATGATAAATCCATTGCAGGGTTTCGTCGAAGTGCCCGTGTCATATTTCGGTCGGACGATCATCTGCTTGCGTGCCCGAAGATCCTAACCGTACGGTGTGGCCAGCAACGTCGGAGAATCGACGTCATTACCTCCTTGCACTGCACGCTTTGCCATGGCGAAAACCATCTTCGCGTGCACTGCCCACATCAAGTTCCACCGACTCCGACTGGCGCTCCTACAGGTACTGTTCCTACCTCGAAGCGTACTACACCATCTACTTCAGCACAGCAGGCCTCGGAGCCAAGATATGATGAAAAAAGTCCGCTTACAGACGTTGGTCAACGCAACGCTCCCACAGCCGCTTCCTCGTTTTCACTAGAGGACTTTCCTACAATTGCCTCCTCACTCCCGCAACGTCGTCGCTCCACCACTGAGTCCCTGTCAGAGGGTTTACAACCAGCTATTACCACTGGAACCTCCGAAACAGCTGATGTGGAGTCCGTTGGTCCAGAGACGCAGTGTGAGGATGAGACGACCGAGCCTCCACTGAAGCGCCGCGGCTCTGGCCGCCGCAGGCGAGTAGCGAAGAAGCAAAACTCTACTTCACCTCGTTCAACCTCCCTCTCCAGCAGTTCTCCTCGACACACCTCGCCAGCCGGAGTCTCCTTTCCCACGGTCGAAGAGTTCGCTGCATTTCTCCAGACAGCCAATATACCTCCCGTACCACTCTCATACATTGATCTCCATACATACTTAACGAATCCGACAAGCTACGCAATAGCGCGTGCCTTAGCAGTCAAGAATCCATCGCTTCGCCAACTTGTGCCGGAGCAGATCTTCAATGTGTCGCATTTCTGCCGCCAGAATGTTCCCACCCATCCGTGGGCACAAATGTTCTATAATCGTCTCAAGTCTTTTCCTCCAGCTCTGAAAGATCTTCAGCTAGAGGCAAAGAACCCCACAATTCAAGATCATGTCACTTAATTGCAGGGGATTCGCTTCCCCCTCAGCAACTCTCTAGCATATGAAGACCTCAACCCGTTGGGGGCTGATATTCTCCTCCTTCAAGAGACAAATTGCAAACCATCTACCGTCTATTCTCGATGGCGCCAGTGGAACTTTGTGTTTCATCACGCCTATGGACTAACATCTCATAGCGGTCTTGCCATCGGCATTAGTCATACTCTGAATTCTATTATCACATCCCTCTCTGTGCGAAATATTTGTCGAGATCTCTTACAGCATGCATCCTTTACCATCGTGTCTTCCAGATATCATTTATTCAATATCTATATTCTAAGCACTACAACACATTTATCAGTTCTCTTCACGCGTCTTCGCAGAGCACTCGACCGTATCCCGCCGTCAGACCATATTCTCGTTGGTGGGGATTTTAACTGTACCCTGGATCCTCTTCTGGATAGGTCTTCTACAAATAGAGAGCGCCGCCATGCCCTGGCGAACCTGCTCCAGACAGTTGTCACGAACAACGCTCTTCATGATGTACATCGGCATATTCATCCATATTCGACTAATTACACTTGGCGCTCCTCTCATGCGCAAAATCCTTTCTTAACCCGCCTTGACAGGCTTTATGCCTCCAGTACTCTACTTCCTGCCGTGACAGAATCGAGTGTGCATCCCACGGCCTCATCTGACCACTGCGCCATTGCCATCATAGTCCATACTGCACCATTCAAACCCAGGATAATTCGCCCGTGGACATTTGATGATGCACTTCTCTCCGACCCGGCATTCTGCTCTTCGGTCCGGTCATTCCTGATTGACAGACGACAGCAGCTTCAATCTGCACTCTGCAGATTAAATTCTTGGTTGGAGATCAAGCAACAGCTCGTTCTGCATGTCCGAAACTACTCTTTCCAACTAAAGACACTCCAGAACATGCGCCTAGACTATGTTCGTTCAATGCTATCCATGCTCAGTCTCAGTGATCCTCTCTTCTCCTCCTTTCAAGAAGAGCTTCGATCTCTTCTCACTCCTCTGGCGCAACAAGCTCTCCGCCGACTTCGTTTGCAACACCTGACGCCGGATGCTCACAACTATGAGTTCCTGACGTCGGTGGAAAACTCCCGACGAGCTTCGTCCATACTTCATCATCTACGCCTTTCTTCTGGAGAGGTATCAGATGAGCCGATTGCGCTTTGTTCCCATGTCCGTCAGTACTTCTCCATGAAGTTCAGTGAACCTCCTCAACCATCCTCTGCAGCAATGGACTCTCTCCTTTCTAATCTACCTCAGGTTCCCCCCATCTCGCTTCTTCTCTACTCCTTTCCCCCACGCCCTCTGAACTAAACACTACATTCTTTTCTCTGAATTCTAGTGCCGCTCCGGGTCCGGACGGCCTAACCTTTAGCTTTTATAAAACTTTTCTGCCTCTTCTTCTTCCGTTTCTCCTATCCGCTTTCTCCTTTCTCTGCTGCCTTTACTTACTCTCCTCTCCCGAGGGGATTCACAAATGCATACGTTGTCCTTTTCCCCAAAAAAGGTGATCTCCTTGACTTGGTGAACTGGCGCCCAATTTCCCTACTGAATCTCGACTACAAACTTTATATCAAGCTTCTTTCACAACGACTAAATCCCATCCTCACTTACATCCTCTCCCCTAACCAGACTTACACAGTTCCCGGCCGTTCCCTATCTCACAACATCCATCTCCTGACTGATCTAATTCACCTTGCGCGCTCCCGCTCTGAACCCCTCGCCCTCCTCTCTTTAGACCAACAGTCCGCCTTTGATAATATCTCCCACACTTATCTCTCCGCCACACTTCTCCGATTTGGATTTCCATCTCCGTTTATTTCTCTCCTCACCTCCCTCTACCAGGACGCCAGTTTCCAGGTCAAGTTGCCCACCTTTCTTACAGCACCAATCCTCTTCCTCCGTGGAGTGAGGCAAGGCTGCCCACTCTCCGGTCAACTTTTCGCTATAGCCTTAGAACCTTTTCTCCGCTCCGTTCAACGCTCCTTTCAAGCCACCCTGCCGCCACTCATCGCCCGCACGAGACACCATGTCACCACTTCCGTGGCGTATGCAGACGACGTTACCTTCTGTATACGCCTGGATTCACAGTTCTCTTTGCTCCAAAGTCTTTTCGCCGATTACGCCTCCTGCTCCGGAGCTGCGATTAATACAACCAAAAGAACAGGCCTGTGGTGCGGCTCATGGGTTGACCGTTTGGATTCCCCATGGGGAGCGCACTGGTCTTCAGCCTCTCAACGTTTCCTTGGCGTACATCTTGGCGCCCCAGGTGAAGCCTCCAGCACAACGTGGAATACCATCCAGCCACGTTTTCATCGGTCAACTGCGTTTTGGCGAAAAGCGCAGTTCTGCACCTCATATTTTCAACGTGCACGTCTTGCGCAAACCTATCTTCTCTCCATATGCACACATTCCTGGCTTGCTACTAAATTCCCACTTCTTCGTCTCAATGATATCACTCGCTGCTTCACCTCAGTTATCTGGACCGGACACCACTGGCTCAGTGCCCCCAAGCTCAGCTTTCCTCCTGACCAGGGTGGCATTGGCCTATTTGATACACGACTGTACTATCAAGCTCTCCGGATTACTTCGTTCCTCCGTCTTCATACCTCACCTTTTGCCGACGCCGTTACCGCAAGGAATGTCATCACCTCTTCGAGCAACACTAAGTTCACTTTCACTTCTTTCATTCTAATGGACCTCCGTACTACCACTCACTCTCGCCTTCCTCCTGCCTTACGGGAGACTCTTACCTTTCTCCGCTCTCTCCCGCTCACTCGATCCCCACCCGATTCCACCACTGAAGTCCTTGCCGAACCCCTGTTCTTCTAATCTCTTCTTCACCCCCTCATCTTTCATGCTTCGCCTATCCTTCTTGGCTCCGAGTCGGAGTTGTAACCGTCAAAGACCTTGTAACCTCAGATCTGTCCTGGCGACCCTACGCCAGCCTCCCACCCACCGTTCTACTTTCACCCTCCTCTCGCTCTGTCTATGACTCCCTACTCTCTACCATCATTGCTAAGTTTCCTCATCTCGCAACCACCACTGGCCTGACCTTTGTTCCTTCCGCCTCCCTCCCCCTTCCTTTCTTTCTTTCAGTCGGCAGATCTACACTTCCACTATCCTCTCTTTCAACCTCAGTTCTCTATCGGTTTCTTTTAAAATCCCACTCTCCTTCTCCTCTTCACATCCCTGATGTCTCCCAATCCTCTCTCGCCGCTGTCTGGTCTGCCACCCTTTGTCCTCTTTCAGCTCCTCTTGAAATAAACACTCACTGGCTTTTTCTCCACCGCCGTCTTCCCGTTCCATCCATCCTCCACCGCATGACCATTCATGACCTCTTTGCCCCTTCTGTGCTCAAGAAGCTGATGTCTCTCACGTTTATCTACATTGTGTCATCCTCCTTCCACTACTCCATCTTGCATTTTCCATTGCTCAACGTTCAGCCACAACTGATCTTCCTTTCGATGCCTATAAGACACTCCTCCTGCAGGTCTCTCCGCCAGTCAAGCTTCCACCCATCTGCTCATATATTTTCATCCTGGTGAAACATGTCATTTACGTATTTCATCAGCTCTGCTGAGATATCTCATCTCCTTATAACATCCACCAAGCTTCTGTGGAACTACTGTGCCACTTTCGGGAGCGTCTCCTCTCAAGACGAAGTCTTGAGAACCTTGTGGCCGTCGCCCAACAGAGGGAACAACATTTCCGTTCCAATTAGTCTCCGGCCGCTTCCTGGTTCGCCGGCATGAGAGCGACGTTACAACTGACTGTCGGTAGTTTATAACCTCGTTGCTCCTAGCTCTGTTGAACTTCAGTTCAACGTGCATGCTCACCATTGGTTTTCGGAATCAAACTTCAACATACAGCTTATATCTTCTAACAAATGTGAATATAATATGCACCATACTGTACAAATGTATATAGTCTTACTTGTTTTCTCTTTGATTATAATTTTTTCTACCAGTACTAAGACATCGTAATTCCGTTTGCCTTAGGTTTCACATTGTCTACTTTGTCATCTACAGTTCTCCTTTTGTACAGTGCTTCATTATAATATTCTCGTTCTGTTATTTGTCAGCACTATAATATATTTTTGCTTAGAGACGAAATGTTTCGACAACCTCTCTTATTGTTCTTGTGCAAAATGCCTGTACCTCTTACCACGAGGCTCCTATGTGAATCAATTCATCGTGCTGTATATAATGTACATAGAATTTTAGAGTTTGTATATTTTACCGTACAATATATGTACCAGGACGCCCATGTTCGCCTCCTGAACCCAACCTTGTTAATAAAATTGTGTTGAACTGAAGAAGCGTATATGCTCCAGCTTTGTCCGACCGTCCGCACGATAATTCGCGTAAAAATCTTTCGATTTCTATGAAATTTTAGTATGTGGTAAGGGACCACATAAGGATGAATCCTGTTGAAATTGGGGTTAATGGGGTCAAAGGTCACGACATAGGAACGGGATTCATTCCATTGCCCTTATTTGTCATAACTTACATAAATATGGTTCGATTTCGGTGAAATTTCCGTATATGATAGGGGATTGCATGGGAACGAACCCTGTTGAAAATGGGTGAAACGGGGTCAAAGGTAAGGACATCGGAGCGGGATCCATTCCGTTGCCCTTATGCGCCATAACTTGTAAAAATTGATCGATTTCGATGAAATTTCAGTATATGATAGGGGATCACCTGGGGACGAACCCTTTTGAAAATGGGTGAAATAATGTAAAAGGTCAGGACATCGGAGCGGGATCCATTCCGTTGCCCTCATGCGCCATAACTTGTAAAAATGGTTCGATTTCGATGAAATTTCAGTATATGATAGGGGATCACCTGGGAACGAACCCTATTGAAAATGGGTGAAATAGGGTCAAAGGTCAGGACATCGGAGCGGGATCCATTCCGTTGCCCTTATGCGCCATAACTTGTAAAAATGGTTCGATTTCGATGAAATTTCAGTTTATGATAGGGGATCACCTGGGGACGAACCCTTTTGAAAATGGGTGAAATAGGGTCAAAGGTCGTTCAGGACAGCTGAGCGGGATCCATTCCATTGCCCTGCGCCATAACTTGAGAAAAACTACTTCGATTTTGATGAAATGTCAGTATCTGATAGGGGATCAACTGGGGACGAACCCAATTGAAAATGGGTGAAATAGGGTCAAAGGTCAGGACATCGGAGCGGGATCCATTTCGTTGCCCTTATGCGCCATAACTTGTAAAAATGGTTCGATTTCGATGAAATGTCAGTTTATGATAGGGGATCACCTGGGGACGAACCCTTTTGAAAATGGGTGAAATAGGGTCAAAGGTCGTTCAGGACAGCGGAGCGGGATCCATTCAATTGCCCTGCGCCATAACTTGAGAAAAAATGCTTCGATTTCGATGAAATGTCAGTATACGATAGGGGATCAACTGGGGACGAACCCAATTCAAAATGGGTGAAATGGGGTCAAAGGTTAGAACATCAGAGCTGGAACCATTCCAATGGCCTTATGCGCCATAACTCGAGTAAAAATGTTTCGATTGCGATGAAATGTCAGTATATGATAGGGGATCACCTCGGGACGAACCCTTTTGAAAATGGGTGAAATAGGGTCAAAGGTCGTTCAGGACAGCGGAGTGGATTCCATTCCATCACCCTGCGCCATAACTTGACAAAAAATGCTTCGATTTCGATGAAATGTCAGTATATGATAGGGGATGAACTGGGGACGAACCCAATTGAAAATGGGTGAAATGGGGTCAAAGGTCAGGACATCGGAGCTGGATCCATTCCAATGCCCTTATGCGCCTAACTCGAGTAAAAATGTTTCGATTGCGATGAAATGTCAGAATATGATAGGGGATCAACTGGGGATGAACCCTATTGAAAATGAGTGAAATGGGGTAAAAGGTCAGGACATTGGATAGGGATTTATTCTGTTGCCCTTATGCGTAATAACTTTAATAAAAAAGTGTTCGATTTCGATGAAATTTTAGTATGTGCTAGGGGACCTCCCGGGGACAAGCCCTACTGAAAATGGGTGAACTGGGGTCAAAGGTCTGATCATAGGAGCGGGATTCATTCCATTGTCCTTGTGCGTCATAACTTACGTAAAGATGCTTCGATTACGACAAAACGTTTTCGTGTTGTTCCGGAGGTATACTGAACCAATTCTGTTTAATATCATCCAAATGAGGTCAAAGGTCAGGGCACAGGAGCGAGATTTATTTCACAGCCGTTATCCTCATAAATTGAGTAATGATTTCTGGTATGTTGGAAAGCGTATCATAATTAATGCATTGCATGATTTTACTAACTTGTTTTTTTCTTTTTGTTCACACAATGGATGAATTTCTTACAACCAGCACAAAAATCGGAAGCTAAGTTTTACGTTGCCCCGATAACGATCACGCAAAAAGATTCGCCTTCGTCAATTGGACGTCATTATTATAATTCACTTTATATCCACATGATGGACATACAAAATATTGTTCTATTTTATGCGGGTTTTGTTTTTCTAAATGTATTGTTCCTTTTGTTTCAAATAATATTCAAGTTGGAAATTCAGTTGTGAGCCTTTTAGTCAGTCGCAGGTTAGTATTGATCCCGAAAAACGCAAGGAAAGCGCGCTGTAGAATGAAGAGTTGTTTTCGGAGATAGAAAAGGAAATTGCGTTCCGAAAGAAAACATACACACATAACACATTAGGAAAGAAATTCTGAACATTTAGGAACAGCGGTCGTGCAGAGCAAACATTAAATCTTGCCGAGTCGCAGTGTTCGTCTGAAGACGAGAAGTCGAAATGCCATATGTTACTTTTATGGCGTTGGTGGTAATAACGATGCTCATAGGGTTTAGGCCTAAGCCGGTGATGGACACCCAAGTCACCATATTGTGTTTGAAGATTTGCTCAGACACATTTTAAAATCCAAGACCAGTCGGACACTTTTTACGACCGATGTCGTTAACGCAAGTCTAGTCTCCTTTTCCAGTCAAAGTCAGGGTTCCGATCGAATACATACGAAGTCCGCCTATATTTTTTGTATCCATAAGCAAAGAGTTAAATACGTGACTTCGTCGAAGGCAGAGAGAGAGAAACGATTTCAGTTTTTTTTTTTTTTTTGAGGAACATCGTAAGTTCTTTGCGGGTTTGTTTTTCGGTGGAATTTCTTGATAATTTATTGGTGCCCCACAAAAACACAGAAACAACGTTAATAAAAACATTCAGGAAGGAAATTAATTTTTTATTCGAGTTTTAACGACCACCATGAGCAACGTTAAGGGCTAGAAATGACCGACCGCCGTTATTTAGGTCACCGGTTCAGAGGTTAAGGGGTAGGCCAGCGTCATGAGAAGGGACGCTCCGCATATGCCACATCCGAGACTCAATCCTGGCCCCAGTTTGGACACTGGTTTTTGTCACTTTTTTGTTACTGGTTATTTAATTTTTTGTTCGGTTATCTTACATTTTTGTCACTGGTTATTTTGCCACCAGCATCAGAATTGCGAATAATATGTAACTCAAAAGCTGTTACCAAGAACGTTTCTACTGTTTAAGGTGGACGTCAAGTAATTTTGCTTCCTATACTTCCAATGGAAAAACTTCTGTACACATTTTCTTCACAATTAATACATTCCCAAGGACGAAAATTGGAACATCGATTAAAATAACTTCATATTATAACTTGGAATACTTAATATTTTCTAAATCATAGCTATCATTTTATTAAAAATCAATAACTTTCCCTTTGGTGGTGCTGAAACCAGAAAAAAGGTGGCGCGACCTGTACTTTGATGACGTCAGTAGACAAACAAATGTTGGATTGCATAATCATGGTTATGTTTTAGAAAACATTAAGTATTCCAAGTTATAATATGAAGTTATTTTAATCGATGTTCAAATTTTCATCCTAAGGAACGCATTAATTGTGAAGAAAATGTGTACGGAAATTTTCTCATTGGAAGTATAGGAATCAAAATTACTTGAGGTCCACCTCAAAGACTCCTACAAGAAGTTAACGATAATCGGAAAGTGGCATCAAAATAACCGAGATCTTTTTCAACGCTTTATTTATTTATTTTTTCATAATAGCTTTTAATTCATTCATTTTTGAACTTTGGGCATGGTACCGCCTTGGTTATTTTAGTGATGCCTGCACCAAATTAACAAAAAATGTACTGGCGACACTAACGTTATTGGAGCAATATAAATGCTACAGTGCGAACCGAATTTCACTTAATTCTTAGAAAATCACGTTTATTTCGAGGAAAAGAAAGGGGAAGGCAAAGCAGGTCACCATGGTGTCGTAGTGGTTTAAGCGCTGGCTTATGACCATTCTTCCGAGGTGGGACCGGGTTGGAATTCCGGTGAGTCATGGAGGGACGGGTGACACTGGGTATGGGCGATTGAGTTGCTCCCGCTGGTCGTTAAAACTAAAAAAAAATAATAAAAAAAACAGAAGAAAAAAAAACAGCATATTATTAGAAACATTTACTTGATATTGTGTTTAGTCGCTTAGCCGCTTATGACGTTCAAAGCTTAACGTTCATGACTGCCACGGAAAAGACCTCAGGTTAGATCCCAGGCAAGTAGGAACGCTCGTAGCACTAAATATCTGCCGTGCGTCGGATGGGCACGTTAAGCCGTCAGGCCCCGGGTACTGGCCCCCGGTAATGCATAAGGGTGCCTTCCCCTCCCTTTCTTCCTCGCTACCGTGTCATTTCGTATCGGCCGCCCCGGTGGCGCAGTGGTCTAAGCGATGGCCTCTGATCATTCGTCCGAAAAGGGGTCCGGGTTCGAATCCCGGTGAGGCATGGATGTTGTGTTTGTCTTACGGCACTGGCTCTCTCCCTTCCCTGGAACCAGTGACCCTAAATTAGGGACGGGCGACTGCTTATAGCCCATTGAGTTGCTCACGGTGGTCGTTAAACCTCCAATCAAAAAAAAAAAAATTCGTATCGCGCACTCTAGCCCAAATCTCCTAGCTTCCTATTTCTAAGGGTTGTTTAAGACCTGGGATCAGACACTCCCTTCCTAAAATCCTCTACACAGGATCTGATCTGATATGAGTTGTAAACTCGTGACCGCGGATGGCCTAGTGGTCAGCGTTCGTGACTGCCACGAAAAAAAACTCAGGTTCGATCCCAGGTAGGTACGAACCTTCCAACCATTAAATATCCGCCGTGCGTCGGATGGACACGTTAAGCCGTCGGACCCCGGCTACTGGCTCTGTGGGAATAAATAAGGGCGTCTTCCTCCCCTATTCTACCTCGCTTCCGTGCCACTTTCCTATCGGGCACTCTAGCCCAAATCTTCTAGCTTCCTATTTCTAAGGGTTGTTTAAGACCTGGAGTCAGACACTTCTTTCCTAAAATCCTCTACATATGATATGATCTGATCTGCTGACCATTAAAGCAGCCTCGATTCAATGTGCCATGAATTCAACGAGGCGCTGTAATCGTTCTACGAGTATTGGGTTGATGCATAAATTCATGCCGTTTTATTTCACGAGTGTTCCCCAGGGCAGTGCTGATGGTGCAGGTGGCCAGTTGTACTATATCAAAATGTAGCCAGTAATATCTTGTATCTAAATCATATTGCGTTGTGTGATTGTGGCTAATGTTTTTTTTTTTTTTTTTTTTTTTTTTTTTTTTTTTTTTTTTTCAGGTCCAGAAGTATGGACTGTCAAGTAGAGAGGAATGAACATTTTCGACATTTGCTCCTCTACGAGTGCAACAAGGAATCCTCAGCCGAAAAGGCTACTCGACAAATTTGTTATGTGTATGGGGAGGATGCTATTGCTCCGAGGACATCCCGCAAATGGTTTGAGTGGTTCCGAGGTGGCAATTTTGAACTCAACGACTCTCCACCCTCAGGTCGTCCGTTTCACTTTGATGAGGATCGTTTGAACCATCTCATTCTCTTAGATCCGCGTCAAACTACACGAGAATCGCCCACTGAGATGGGCTGTGATCAGGCCACAGTGATGCGACACCTGAAACGTATGGGAAAGGTCCAGAAATTGTGGTCTTGGGTGCCTCTCACTCTCACCGAGGACAACAAGAATCAGCGTGTTGCCATATGTGGTTCCATGCTCGCCCGTTATCGCGAATGTTTTCAGCAACACAAACTCTTTCTATCTCGTATTGAATTTCAGGCATCGGTGGGAATGGTTAAGCCCAAACAAGACGCTCAGACGACCTCCAAAACAGGATCTTCATCCTGCGAAGATCATATTGTGTGCCTGGTGGGTATGATGGCATTATTCACCGGGAAATGCTGCCGAGGAATTTGACCATTAACGCTGCACTCTATTGTGAGCAACTCCGCCCTGTGGAGGGAGCAGTTCAGCAGAAACGGCCACATCGGCGCCATGGTGTCCTCCTTCATCATGATAACGCGCGCCCTCACAGTCCAAACATTGACCAAAATGGCCATTCAGAACATGAAATGGGAGATCCTTCCACATCCGGCCTATTTCTCAGATGTCGCGCCTTCAGACTATCGCCTGTTGCGATCTCTGTCGAAATGCACTCCGTGGCAGAATGTTCAACAATGATGTTGATCTCCAGAATTTCCTTGATGATTTCTTCGCAGGAACACCTTCACGTGTTTTTCAAGGATGGCATTGCAGACCTATCCAGACGTTGGGACACCATCACAAACAATGGGGGAAGGATACATAGTTGATTGATTCCGTTTTCCCTTCTGATGTAATACATTCCTGTAGTGCTTTAAAAAAAATGGCATGGACTTAGGCATCCACCCAATAGAATGGAATCAGCATCCTGTAAAAACTTAAAAAGATCATTAATGTATAAATTAAAGAGTAGTGGGGCTAATATCGAGACCTGAGGGACCCGAGATTTAATATTTTAAAGATCAGATTAAATGTTATCAAATTGTGTATTTGAGTAAGTTTTGGTGCTCCCATGTCGGTTTTCAGCCAGGACGAGTGGTATACGAAGAAGACGTCTGTTGTTAAATAGCATTCGCGCTGTGTGTGCTGAAAGCTCCAGCAGCCGCTACCCTCGAACATCTAACATTCGCTTCCACCCACAAGAAGACGGTTGACTCTTTTTGTTTTTTATTGTTTCTTTGGCTTGTTTGTGAGCCCCTCATTGCACACCCTCGATGTAGTTGTTCTTGCATAGCCGATATGGTTTGCCGTTTGTGAGACGTTAGCACCTATCCGCTAAGAGCGCACTATCGCGTCTCTTTGAAGATCGCTTACATCACGAGCCTTTTCCATATAGCCGCTATCTACGCTTCTGAAACGCTTGTAGTGAGCTGTATATAAAACCATTTTAAGGTCATGGTTGCTTACGTAAGAGAGAAGAATGGCACGTGTCAGACTGCTATTGTGTGTTCCCAATAGTTTGTTACGTCCCAGAAAAAACAGTCTTGCTGGGCCAGCACTGCCAGCAATGGCCCAGCACTATGTTGCCGCTGCCGAACTATCAATGAAATGTCCGGGCGGCCAACAGAAGGACCAGCAGTTAAGTCCTAACAGTTGGCACCCCCATCAGTTGTCATATGCCACAACAGGGCCATCATTTATCCATCACAGGCAGCAGCTGCCACAAGTGGCCCTTCAGCGGCCCTGCAAGCACGGGCCAGAAATGATGGCTATCCTAATGTGGTCCGCTAGTTTCCCGGAAGTGGCAGCCAGCAATCACGTGACGTAACTTATGGCTTGCCAAATCTTGTCCGCCAATTTCCCAGTCGTAGTCATAAAAAAAAATATAAATAAAAATCAAGGATAGCCGTGGTTCCCCAAAGCTACAACTCCCCCCCCAGAAACTACTGAATTACAGCACTGCGCTGGGAAATTTTCTCAGCAGAACGGAAAAAGCCCGTTTGGATCTGGGTGGATACGAACCACGGCTGGCGGAGTGGGAGGCAAGCACTCTACCAACGGGACTCATTTGCCACGCACGAGCGTGTGCTTGAAGCTGAGTCTCTTTCTTGAGGAATATGTAATCGAATGTTTCTGTCTTTAATATAAATAAAAATCAAGGATAGCCGTGGTTCCCCAAAGCTACAACTGCCCCCCCTCAGAAACTACTGAATTACAGCAATGGGCTGGGGAAATTTTCTCAGCAGAACGGAAAAAAGCCCGCTTGGATCTGGGTGGATACGAAGCACTCTACCATCGGGACTCATTTGCCACGCACGAGCGTGTGCTTGAAGCTGAGTCTCTTTCTTGTGGAATATGTAATCGAATGTTTCTGTCTTTACTTTTACAATTTTACGAGGTATTTTTCATAAATGTCAGTTTCATATAATCCATACATTTATTTTTTCGAAGTAACGATAGTATTTTTTTTTTTTTTTACCTTAAGGGAACTTTACTCATTTTCAAGGAGTGCACCAACTTAAAGGCACTTTCCAAAGTTTTGTGATGTCCTTGTCGTCTTGAAAGGCGATTGTTGAATTAATATACACTGTTGGCCACCCAAAATGCAACACCAAGAAGGAAGCACCCGATTGGCCTGAAATTCGCAGCATGCGTCGCCTGCGAGAAGACATGCAAACGATTAACATTGCAGGGCATTTGCAAATCATGTGCGCCCGGCAAGCCACCAAGCAGCACTATAAGAATGGTGCACAAAAGGCGGGTTGTAAGTAGTTGGAGTGTGTTGTGCTGCAGGACCTGTGCGTGGGAAGCTTCCTGATGCCTCGTCGCAGAATACGGCAGTCATTCCAGCACGTTTCGGAGTTTGACAGAGGTCGAATAGTGGCTTATCGCGACAGAGTTTATCGTACGGAAACATTGGCGCCCGTGTAGGACGATATCTAGCCGCAGTGAGGCGAGTATGGATTCGGTGGGTGCAGGAGGGACGGACGGACCGACGTGAGCGATTGCCGCAGCCGCGGCACACCACCGAACGAGAGGACCGGCATGTTGTGCGGGGGCATTGACGGCTCGTACCGCCACATCACGAACGTTAGCGCAGGAATTAGGGTGTGTTGCGCAACAACCTGTGTCAACACGTACCGTTCGGCGTCGTCTGCAGGAGCGGGAACTTGTCGCACGGCGCCCATTGCGTCGATTACCATTGACGTTACACCACTGGCGAGTGCGGCGGCAGTGGGCCGTCGAACGCCGCACCTGGACTACGGAATGGCACGACATTGTATTCTTCGACGAATCCCGCTTCTGCCTGCAACACCACAGTGGTCGGATCCGCGTGTGGCGGAACAGCGGCGGGAGACTGTATGACGCTTGCATTATGCATCGCCATACTGGTCAGTCACCTGGCGTTATGGTTTGGGGCGCAATTGGATATGACACCCGCACCCCTCTGGTACGCATCGCCGGTATACTCAACAGTTACCGCTATATCTCCGACGTTTTGGAGCCTGTAGTCCTCTCTTGTCTGCAGGACCTGCCAGCGGCCACGTTTCAACAGGACAATACGCGCCCGCTCGTACAATTCACGGTGATGCTGCAGACCCATCATTGCCGGCTGCTGGCCAGAAGTTTCCCAACACTTGTATTTTTGCTGGGTTCACTTTAGGAATAACCATAAAAATTCCATCAAGCTCTAATCCACACCTATCGCAGGGAATTTGGAGGCAGGTCCGCACGAACGGCGCAAACTGTGGAGCTACATCCTCTCAAATAGTAGGCCCCCGTGGTGGCGCAGTGGTCTAAGTGATGGCTTCTGGTCATTCGTCCGGAAGGGGTCCAGATTCGAATCCCGTGAGGCATGGATGATGTGTTTGGCTTACGGCAGTGGCTCTTTCCCTTACTTGGTACCAGTGGCCTTAAATTAGGGATGGACGACTGCTTATACCCCATAGGCCACGGATAGCCTAGTGGTCAACGTTCGTGACTGCCACGGAGAAATCTCAGCTTCGATTCCAGGCAGGTACGAAAGATCGAACCTCAAAATTTCCGCCGTGAGTTTGGATGGGCACGTTAAGCCGTCGGACCCTGGGTACTGACTCCCCCGTTTATAAATATGGTCGTCTTCTTCCCCTTTTTACCTCACTTCCGTGTGACATTCCCATCGAGTACTCTCCAAATCTCCTAGCTTCCGATTTCTAACGGTTGTATAAGACCTGGCATCAGACAATCCCTTCCTAAAACAACCTCTACAAATGATCTGATGACGATGCTCATACACCATTGAGTTGCTCACGATGGTCGTTATAAAACTTCGTTGGAGAGCTCTTGAAAGAAACAATACAATTTTTAAGAGCACTATGACATTGTCCTAAATGAAAAGTGTTTAATTAATGCATTCTTTCAATTCTTACGTAAGCGGCAGAGACATGGACCTTAACTGAAAAAGATATACAAAGAAAGAAGCACACAATTGAAAAGATGCATGAAGAGATGCACGGTTGGCGCAACTATAGGAAAGATAAGAAGAACTTGCGGATCAGGAAAATGATAAGAGTGGAAGGCATCATGATCAGAGCAAAATCCTTGAATTGACAATGGTCTGGACATATATTGCCTGAAGAACAGACCACAGATTGACAACCGAAATTTTAGATTCAATACTCATGTACACGAAAAGACCCAGAAGAAGACCACATGGGAGATGAGTGGATGAAATTCGAAAGCATATCTCAGTGACAAGGAGGAGACTTGCTCAAGACAAACCGTTGTCGAAGAAACTTGGAGAGACCTTCATCCTGCAGCGTCTCGATAATGGCTGACAATGAAAATGATTATATATATGTACACTGGTTTCCATAAACAAAGGGAAAATCAGAAAACTCAGGATAATTAGAAAACTACTTGGTGAAATTTTATGAGAATCGGTGAAAAGATGCATTAAGTTGTAAATTATAGGTTAGGCGAAAACAAATCATGAAAAAACTATTTATGATCAGATAAATGGACTATGCAGGAACATTTAAAAAAAAATAGGGTACAAAAACTCACAGGGGAAGTTGCTTCAATATGATGTGTGTTCACCTCTAACAGCAATACAAGCCCGACAGTGATGTTCCATGCTCATTATGATGGTGTCAATTAACTCAGTAGACAGTAATGACCATTGTTCCTGCAAAGCAGTAGCAAGTCTCTGTAGAGTATCGTGAAGCGGATTCAGGGTGGCAACACGTCTCCCCAGAGCATCCCAAACATGTTCAATGGGATTTAGGTCCGGGGATCGAGCTGGCCATTCAATACGGACAATGGTTTCCTCCACAAGGTACTGCTCCACGAGACGTGCTCTGTGTGGTCTCGGATTATCGTCCTGTAGGAGAGACGTTTCGCCTATTGCACCTGCATAAGGACGTACATACGAATGCCGGATATAATCTGTATATCTCTGTGCAGTAAGATTATCACGTGCCAGGGCATAGAGACTTGTTTCACCACCTAAAGAGATGTCAGCCCTCCACCATAACGGCATCTTTCACGGATGTTACTGGGGTGATAGCGGGTTCCTGGCTCCCACCAGATCAAACAACGTCTGGAATCGCTCCCTAAACTCTATCGTCAGTGAAGTGTGTAGACCTACATTGGCTTTCATTCCAGTTACCATGCATGCGTGCCCAACTCAATCGCTCCCTCCTGTGACGCGCTGTGAGAGTCACACAAATTGCTGGTCGACGAGCATACACATCTTCATGAAGCTGTCTGCGTACAGCTGAAATCAACTTTCCAGTACCGGCAGTAAGGGCAGATCTGAGCTCGGTTGGTGTTGAGATCCTTTGTCTTCGCGAGGTTAACTGCAAAGAACGGTCGTCAACGGCAGTTGTTGCTCTAGGGCTTCCTTGGATGTACGTTCTGGACGATGAATCTGTTCTTGGAAATGCATTCCACAACCTGCGGATTATAGAAGGACTCACATTCAACCATATGGCAACATCTGTTTGACTCTAGCCTGCTTCTAGGAGTCCAATGGCTCGCCATCGCAGCTCTTCTTGTAAATGAGAAAAAAAGGATTTCTGGAAGAAACCCAATAATTAACAGGACAATGATGATATAGATCCTGTTTACTCTCTGAAAAATAGTTACAGGAAGATCTTCAACGGAATCTGAGAAGAAGATCTTCCTGTAACTATTGTTACAGGAAGATTTCACCTGTTGGAAACTGAACAAAATGAAGCTCTCGCGTGCCGTATTTCACGAACATGCCCCTGTAAAGTAAAAATGTCGTGCTTCAACATCCCATTGGGGACCTCATCCTGCAACAAGACAATGTACCGTGCTATCGCTCCCGAATTGTATCCAAAGAATTTAGCATTTTCTTACATAAAGAAGAAGAAGATCTTCAATAGTTACAGAAAGGTCTTCAACGGAAGCTGAGAAGTAGATAGTTACAGGAAGATCTTCAATGATGATATAGTTCCTGTTTACTCGCTGAAAAATTTCCTTTATAAGCTCTTAAATCACTCCAGTGTCGGGTCTTTATTTCAGGGAATCGCAGCTCTTCATCGCAGCTCTTCTCAAACTCATTCCTTCACAATAGCTATCTCCAATTTTTCCGATCGCAATTTTGAACACGAAATCCCTGCACCCCACAGTATTTGTCATTTTCTTGTAGTACTTCCGTCCACAGTGAGTAGAGTTTACGTCCCAGCCACCTACAGCGAGATCGCCTTTTGGGCAGGACACAGAAACGGGAGGAATGAGAGCAAGTCTAGCGACTTTGACAGAACAGTTTGTAGTGAGATTAGAGTACAGTAGATGGCGCCACCCTACAAGTACGATGTTGCACACAGAGGAGTGAGAGAATTTCAAGGGAGGCATAGGAAAGGATACCCATTTAACCATTGGGTGAAATCCCAGCACCTTGTTAAACGCGCGGTTTTATACTGGTGCCTGCTAACGTCGTACGATTGCAGCGCCACTACTTTACATATGATATTCTGAGCCGGCTGTGGATTTTATGTCACATATACAAATTTGGTGCAATTCCGACTATTTTTGGTTGAGTTATGGCAAATTTTCTGTTCTTTCCTTAACGTATGAAAACCAGTTCTATTTTTTCCTTAATGTATGAAAACCGAGGGAAGTCATGAAGTAACTTTCCCTATTGAAGAACTTTAGTCAACAGGCTTCGCTCTACTGTTATCGGGGACACGTAACTGTGTGCCACAGCGTTCATTTGCGTGGTCAATTGCTGCACTGTTGCACGTCGATTGCCCTTTACCAGTCGACGAAGGCGATGTTCTCCTCTGGAGTCGATTGCCTTTGGGGCTCTACAGTTATGACGTCAGGAGGTACTCGGTCTTCCAGTGGTCCATTCTTGGTACACCCTTACTACAACACCTCGCGAACAGCCCATGTAGTCAGCTGTTCCTGAGATGCTTCCACCTTTGGCGGGGTAGCCGGTGGTCATTCCTTTTTGAACGTCCGTCAAATCACACCCTCTACCAATTTTGCTCACGTCACGCACTATGGCTCAGCTGTCCTGGCCGGCCGCTTATATCTGTATGTGGTCGACCTTGTCACATTCACTCTGTGACATGTCTGGGCGTGTACACTGTAATTCCGGGAGTGGTCACGTTATTCTGATGCGACCACCGTGTATGTTTGAGTAAGAGAGAACAAACTTTCTCCAGAATTAAATATGTGAAATTAAAGCTTCGTTCACGATTGACAGACAATCACTTTCCCAACTTTTTAAAGATTGAGTTGTCCAACCTAAAACCGAATACCGAAAACGTAGCTGCAGAGGATGTTCACACGTTTCTAGAACGTTTTTGATAAGAAGTTACTGAAAATAGAAGAAGTTCAAAGAATTGAAACTGGCAACAGCGTGTTGGATGAACACGAAAGAAGCATCTGCTGTAGTTAAATATCGTCTGCTAAGAAAATGGCGCACAAGCTGTGGATAGAAGGTTATGATTTTGCTCTTTACGAAGAAAAGTATTCGTATTCTGTAATTAAAAAACGCTGTGAAAATGATAAAATTAGCATTTCTAAATGTAAAATAAGCACTATTATTTAAAATAGAGGGAAATATCGTCAAGCATTGTTTTTAACAGGAAAAAGAACACCGAACGAATATCCAAACAGCGTACGTACTTTTATTATTTCAAGTAAGGTCTCTGGTCTTAAAAGAAACTTCACTGACCAAAAAATAGCAATCGCAAAACCAAGTCGTTAAAAATCTCTGTATCAACTGTAAGCAAGGTAATAAACAAAGATTTGAATCTGAAAAAACAAAATAAAAAAACAATGTTCACCACCTAGGAACGTGACTAAGCGCAGAATACGGTGTAGACTTCTTTATTAAAATTAGTTAGCCGCAGACAGATGTAAATTTATGTGACTATTGATGAAGCAGGTATCTATCTTCCTATACGACTTTATCAAAAATATTCGATTTACTATCGCAAAAGAACAGAAAACGGCTTACAAACTTGGTCCCAAGAATCCAAAGAAAATTTCAGTAAAGGGTTCGTGGTTATTGCTGGTTTCTCGTCCGATGGGAAATTAAAGTTAAGAAAAATTTAAGAAAAATGGAAAATAATGTAAAATATATTCTGCATATTATGAACTCCTATTATGCATGGCTTTTATTGACTATGAAAAGGCCTTCGATTCCGTGAAACCATCAGCTTTGAAATCCTGCGGTATTGAAGATGCATACATTAACATTATTAATAACATCTATGAAAATGCAAGTGCAAAGGTTCGGATATTTGAGGATACAGCACAAATAAGAATTGGAAAGGGAGTGAGACAAGGTGACACCATATCTCCCAAGCTCTTTAACGCCACATTGCAAAATGTCTTTCAATCATTGAACTGTGAAAACAAAAAGATAAAGATTAATGGAGATTACTTAACTCACCTTCGTTTTGCTGATGACGTAGTCATTTTTGCAACTACCCCATCGGAGCTGCAGAGTATGATACAGGAACTCGCTGACAAGAGTAAAGAAGTGAGATTAAAAATGAACTTTCAGAAGACAAAAGTGATGTACAATGCTTTTACAAGAAGCGAAGATTTATCGATTGATGGGGAAAAGCTTGAGACAACCGATTCCTACATTTATCTTAGGCAGCAGATATCGAGTGAGGTCACATTGATGAAGAAATTAATCGGCGTATAAAACTTAGATGGAGAGCTTTTGGAAGAAACTGTACAATTTCTAAGAGCGGTATGCCAGTATGTCTTAAAAGAAAAGTGTTTAATCAATGCACCATGCCAGTGCTTACCTATGGAACCGAGACATGGACGTTAACCAAAAAAGACATACAAAGACTGCAGACAACTCAAAGAGGAGCATGGAAAGATGCATGCTTGGTCTAACCATAAAAGACAAAAAGAGGAACTTGTGGATAAGGAAAATGACAGGAGTGGACGACATCATGACCAGAGTGAAATTACTGAAATGGCAATGACCTGGACATGTTGCCAGAAGAACAGCCCATCAATGGACAACTGAAATTTTAGACTGGATTCCAAGGAACGGAAAAAGACCCCATGTGTGATGGATGGGTGAAATTCGGAAGCATACCGGAGTGAGATGGAGGAGACAGGCTCAAGACAGACTTTTGTGGAAGAAACTTGGGGAACCTTCATCCAGCAGTGGATTGATAATGGTTGACAATGATTATTATTATGATAATGATATATAATAGGTAGAAAAATAGACAGATGGGGGGGGGGGGACTCAATATTTAGTGATTTTGCCAGGGCACAGAAATTCCTAGTTACGCCTCTGGCAGAAACAATACCATTCTACTCATTGAATGTTGTTTTCTACCATGAAATTAATTTGTGTATGTCATTAAGTCAACTTACCAAAGAATAAACTTTAGTCTTTCGTAAGCCTAGTTTTGTATTTGTTTTAGATGTTTATAAATATCTTTAAATATTTATTTGAAAATGTTCATGTTAAATTACAGACCATATAAAAATAGTTAGATGACAAATATTAGTCCATTGGAAATTTACAAGATTTGCATTGATTGATCTTGTGTTTACCATTTCTTTTTCAATCCCGCCCCTCAGAACCTCTGCCAATTCCCCATTTGACCCTTCTCTTGAAACGTTTGGTGACCCCTAGGAGAGAGGAAAGGGCTGTACAGATGAAGAAAATTATTTTTTTGCCTATTTAATCCTGAACTTACTAGAATAACAATTCACTAGTCCTAACACAGATTCATGTAGTCCCAATTGGGAAAACAAACCTTTAAACCAGTGGCGTAAACTTGTGTATCTTTAATATAATCCATTATATAATGAAGAAAAAACTTGAAGAAAAACTTCTAATTAAGGTTTGTTTAAACACACACCAAAAACACAAAAGATCCCATACTATTTTCAGTACTCACACTCACTCCGCCATTTTCGTCGAGTTATTCATCTGCTCATATTTGGCTTCTCGCAATTTCTATCTCGTTGGCTTCTCGAGCAAAGAAGTAAATGAAAGACGCGCGCAGCGCCATCTACGGAGTTTTAAAAAACAAACAGGGACTTGTGACGTCACAATGGTTCCAGCTGCAATCAAAGGATTTCTTTTTTTTTTTTTTGATTGAAGGTTTAACGACCACCGTGAGCAACTCAATGGGCTATAAGCAGTCGCCCGTCCCTAATTTAGGGTCACTGGTTCCAGGGAAGGGAGAGAGCCAGTGCCGTAAGACAAACACAACATCCATGCCTGACCGGGATTCGAACCCGTACCCCTTACGGACGAATGATCAGAGGCCAACGCCTTAGACCACTGCGCCACCGGGGCGGCATCAAAGGATTTCGTGAGCTATCTGTTACGATCGCTTACGAACAACAATGACGTCTTTTTTTTTTTTTAATGGATCCTTAAACTGCGTACATTCCTTAAAATATTTTTAGAAAATAGTTCGGCAGATAATTCTGCATTCAGTTTGCGTTCAGAAGTCTGGATACATTTTGCATTCAGATTCCCGCTGTGAATCTGAATGCAAAATGAACCGTATAACGGCGATACTTGTAGCATATGTGAAACTCATGTAAATACTTGTTTCGTATATTTTTGCACTAAAACATAATTGCAATTTCATTTCATGTTTCTTTAAACGGTAAGTAGATTGCTGGGCAAACTGGTATGTTCATGGTATGTCTCAGAACATACGGCTACGATTCTGTTTGAACAGGTGATATTTTCCTAGTTAGTAAACAAAAAATAAATAGGAAAAAATATGTGTATAAAAATAAATAAAAAAAGAGAAAGAAAAAAACGTCAACGGTTGTATACGGTCGACTTCTACGAGCATCAAAGGATTAAATATGTGTTTACTTTCATAGATCAGAAACCCAATGTCAACATAATACAACACCTGAGCTAAAATTAAAAAAAAATGAAAACCTAGCACAGATTTAGTTATTGACTCTAACGGAGACAAATTCCACCCCGGTGTCGCAGTAGTCTAAGCGCTGGTTTCTGACCATTCGTCCGAGATGGGTCCGGGTTCGAATCCCGAGAGGCATGGAGGTTGCGTTTGTCTTACGATACTGGCTCTTTCCCTTCCCTGGAACCAGTGTTCCTAAAATAGGGACGGCGCCCATTGTGTTGCTCACAGTGGTCGTTAAACCTCCCACCCCTAAAAAAATACAAAAAGAAACAAAACAAAACGAAACAAAAAAAGCCGACAAGGAACATAGTTACCCAGCGAAAAAGATATGACTTGTATCTCGTCCGGGACGTTAACTAGCTCCACACCTACCTTCTTGATAGTTTTAAGCATCGAAGATAAGGATAGTTTTCCACCGCCGTTAGAGGTTTTTGGCACCAAAGAAGGCAAGAATCAGAACCGGCATGTATGCGCAAGTTCTCGACATGGAGGGTGCTGTGTTTTAGCAATCGGTTAACAGGAGACATCGTTGTTCCCGATGAAGAGCAACAACAATAAAAAAAAAAACATAATTTGATAAAGTAATGCTATCAATATGGAGTACGAGAAGTGCCATTCAAAAAAAAAAAGAATTAACATTTTAGCAGGTGTACAGTATGTTGCGGTAGTAGATGTAACAGCCTCGTCCGTGGGGGTAACATAACATCGAAATAAATAAAACGTAGGATTCTAAACACAACGGCACAACAAACCTAGCCAAAACAGCTGCTTGGATTCGGAACAGCTGTTTCTTGTTTGTTGTGATGTTGTGCCTCAAACATACTTCATTTAAAAGATGTTTAGGGATCGAAGCTTCGATCTGAACCATCTCACATGTGACCTCTTCCAGAGCTACGCGTACCTCTACCATTGCACACGATCGAATTCTGTTATCATATGTTCACTGTTTTTCGAGCAAATTTTCGACGTAAAGATGATGGAAATGAATAATTGAATTGAGGTGAAATAGGCAACCGAATATACAACCTTTAATCAAATCGAACAGCATCAGAATCATTCGAAAAACGTCGATAAAAACAGAAACTCTTTTCTGTTGTCGGCGATGTACAAGAGGGCGTCCCTCTGTCAGCTGACGAACAGCTGTACGGCAAGCGGAGGAATACATCTGAGTGACGAGGCCCCGATATATGCTCTGGTCGAAGCGGCAGGCCCTGGTCTGGTACTGCTGCGTTTCACCGCAGAGGTCGCGCGCCAAATCCGCGTTCGGTGTGGAATTTACCGTTTGGTTTAGGTTATTTCAAGCGCACGCCAGAAGGGAACGACGAATAAAAGTATTCGAAGACCTTTGACCTTCACTTCACATTCTTATTTTTTTAGTTCCTTATTTTGCGGTTAGAATTCCATCATCCGTGCTAATATTTTATTTATGTTTGTAATTTTCGGTCGTCCAGTTGTTTGACCTTGTTTTTGAAAGTCAAGGATAATGTTCTGAAACAGTGCAGTTTGTTTTGAGTGTCTCGCAATATGAACCATGCTGGATACAGGTGAGTGTTTATTCAAGTACGTGGATATTTATGCTTCAGTGTTGTGCATGAAAGTTTTTGTGCTGATAATATTTTAATTTATTGCTCTGAATACCGCCATATGGAAAGAGGTTGCGTTGTTTAGTGTAGTGTTGAAGTTCAAGTGGAACTTGAAAGTTTCAAACTCGCCGCCGTGATTCATTCTCTATTTTGTTGCCATTTAATGTAAAGAGTGCATTGAAAAAGTCAAGCTGATTTCAATAGGTTTTTTTTTTTTATTTCTCGTATGAAGTAAACGATTATACTTATCTCAAGTAAAGATTTTTTTTCATCTTAAAAATGTTATCGTTAACTAGCAAAACTAGTTTTAAATGTCTATTATGCTGTGAATGAGCAAGTATTCGTGATGTAAATTTTGTTATAAACCCAAATTATACGTTGTGCTTCGTATACAGAATGGGAACCGAGGAATTACCCGCTGAACAATTTCTAGCGCTGCTTTTCTGTAACTTAATTTCACACAAATGAGTGATACTTTATGAAAGAAGTTTATTTATTTTTTGTTACTTTAAAAATATAATAAATTGATGTTAACGAGGTGAGGATAAACGTTCACATTTGTATTTTTCAGTAAAAATCTGATTACAATTTTTCGGATTACAGATTTGTGCTCGTTCATTTTAAACAATTTTCAAAACGAATGCTATTTACATCTGATTTTAAGATCTTAGAAGAAAGATATGGGTAAAGTAAATGGCATGTATGTCGAAATGTTACGATCTTAGGATATACAGGGAATGGAGATTTCTGATCCTTTTGTAGAAATATTAATATACCAGGAGCTTAAATATTAAAGTACCTGTTAAAAATATCTAGATATGTGTGGAGCAAACTCCTTAGGGCTGGAACCACCACCACTAGTTCAAACTTGCCGAAAAAAAACTTCAAAAATATTTCAAACTGAACGATAACAAACGCCCTAATAGGGTCGGCTTGTCTGTTCTTGAATTTCTCGGAACAGTTGCATGAAACTAAGTTAGATTGAAACATTCTGTCTCTAAAAAAATGATTTTGCTCATTTTAAGTCAGGAGGCTACGTTTTTAATTTACAAATCAGTTTACATTTTCATCACAGTTAGCTTTTTTTAATTGTAATAGAACTTATTATTATTGAGCATAACTGACTGTTGATTTTTTAATTTTTAACCAACATTGGTGAAAATTTGCGCGAGTATTTATGTTTTCTCAACTTTAAATGCTCTTTAGCAAGTATGTGTACTTCTTCGTGAACACATTTTCGTATGATAATTATAAACTGAATAAGATAGTTTCTTAATATTACAGTTTAAGTAAAATTCTTCGAAATCATCATGCGAACTACAACAATGGAACTACGAGTAGCAGAGGTATTTCTGCATGATTTCTCCAATTCACCGCCCTTTTCTTACAAATAAATATCGTTACCGAGGCGACTATAGGAAGCACTCTTATATCATTAAAAATGAGTGCTATGCATATGTTGCTTAAATTATCAATTTTCGCCTTCAGAAAAGTTTTAGCTGAGAAATTCATCTGCGTTTGTCGAAATTTTAGGAGAAATAAACAATGAATCGGTTAGTGTTTGAAGCTCGAGCTTTATTTAGTATTTCTATTTCCGAGTGAGCTATGCTTTTGCATTGTTTGTCCTTGGCGTTTCCATGAGTACAGGTCCTGCGCCAGTGAAAGTTGGCAACCTCTTCGCTAACCAAAAAGTATTGCGTATAAGAACAGTAGTTACGCATCTCAAGAATTCCATATAGGTTTTAATGAAACGGAGCTATGTCTGAATGTAGCGCTTATTCATAGAAATAACAAACTATTGCTTTCTATGCACCGGCAAATTCTTCATCAGCCAGCACATTTCTTAGAAGATAGTCATCGAACTTGTCTTACGTAAACCTGCTCGTACATTTTGTGGATCTGTTACGTTTTAATCCTTTCTCCGACCTGGACGTTCTTCGTGGCTTTTCGCATTTTTCTGTAGTTGTCCACATGAACGCAGAAACAAATCCCTGTGATAGCAGCTATGAACGTAATATATATATATATTTATTTTTGTTCTTTTAAGAGCTTCGGTCCGAAGTAACAGACGGGCAAGGTTAGTGTTGCCGGAAGAAATCTAAAAATCTTTAGTAATCTCTGAAAAGTTAAGTTATTTTCCATTTAAAGGGAAAATGTTACATAAAGTAGCAGGCTTCCTGTTCTTTATTTTTATGAAATCTTGTTACTTTATATATATATATATATATATACTTAAGAGCAAAACTGAAGACTAAGGGAAAAAATTTTAGAATTTAGAACGAAGGGTGCAAAATAACCTGAAAATCAAAACGCGCAACGCAGCAGTTTTGAAAATTCAGAATTCACATTCTATAAAGATACCTAAGCAAAAAAATATACAAATATAATTTTGACTCACACCTAGTACAACATAGAAAAGGTTATGTATCTACCTGTGTGAGTAAAAGGAGAAAAGAAAAAAAAAAAATAAATAAAATAAAACAACTGAATGTAGAAGGTGTCGAGAATACTGAGCCTTGGCTTTATCAAGGACCAGCAAAAACTCTGCATTTTCTCACTTCCACAAAGACCTAGTTGGAAATGGGTTTCTGCAAGGCCATAGATGCAAGTAACATTCCCACCTAAAATAGTTTAAAATATATATATATAAGTCATGTCCTCCGTAGAGTAGCATGACCTAGCACTAGTTAACAATTTCGCTTGCATCCATTAACCTTCATGGCCCGACCCATGCTCTTCATCTGTTACTATTAAACAGAGAGAAGAAGATTAAAGAGAACTCAAGCTGTGAGAGTGACATAATAAATAGAAATGATTTTCAGCTATAACGAAATTCCAAGTTCGTTTGAGAGAGAATTTAAACCTGAAAAACAAATTTTACATTGCAATTAAAAAGGAAATGTTAATTTATAACGAACAGATTTTTGAAAGAAAACTTGAGTCTAAAACCCCCTACTCTACAACTTATGACAGCACGAAAACGAGAATAAGTTAAAGATAATAATTAACTAAAGAAAACTTTGTGAAAGTTATATACCTTAAACAGTTAGTTGCAATATGTACAAAGTATTTCAGCAGTGCTTTAAGTGCATAATTAATTAGTTATTAAGAACTTAACTACTTTGAAAAAGACAGCGCATAGAAAAGGAACAAGCTTAGCCATCTTCTGTTCCTAGGTACCACAAAAGACGCTCAAAGTTACAAAGAAAAGTAAGAGTTAAAACCCGCATAAATGTTAACAGACAAACCAATGCTTAAAAGCTGAAAAGCTATAAAACTACAGAGAAAGGTACATGAAGTACTAACATTGAACTTATAAAACCTAGAGCCCAAAAACAAGGAAGAGAGCTTACCTCTTGTGTTACAAAAACTTTCTCCTCACAAGAGGAGAACATGGCTGACCTCTTCCGCCACTCCCTAGACGCTGGGGGGCAGTGAGGGTGGGGCTGATGGCCTCCTCATACAGCAAGAAACCAACGCGCGGAGATTTTAACCAGAGAAAAAATATAAACTTAAGACTGTGGATCTGTATGATCAGAATGAGCAGAATTAACTCTCCAGAATACATGAGAAATATTATAAAATACACGAGCAGTTTATTTAATAATCTTTGCATGTATTAAATCACCTTAGTGAGCTTCTATAGATTAATCAGAATCTTATTAATTTTAATGTTGGTTTTACTATTTTTAGTATAGCTATCCTAGTGATGAATAACTAGTTTTCTTTTTTTATTTGTTTTTATTTTCTTTTATAAACAGATTTTTAAGCTTTTTTTGTGATTTTGTTTATATTATTTAATTTTTTTGTTTTAATAGGACCGTCATATCCATAGCACTAAGGTTCCTTTAGGTAGATAATAACATTTCAACCAAAGTAATTGAGAATGTACTAATTTCTCAGGTCCTAAGAATTTCAAGAATTTGCAGCAACAATTTGGACTTCAATTACCACATTAATATACTATTAGAAAGTTTTCTAGAGAACGAAATTCCTTCTTCTTTCATCAAAAGAACTTTAAGAAAAATTATTCTGAATAATAGAGTAAGGTTGGCAGATCTGCTTTAATTTTCTACACAGTTAATAATATGATTCTGACCAATCAAAGCCGTAAGGAAGTTGGCTAGAGGATGCCTATTAACTACCTAAAGGAACCTTAGTGCTATGGATATGACGGTCCTATTAAAACAAAAAAATTAAATAATATAAACAAAATCACAAAAAAGCTTAAAAATCTGTTTATAAAAGAAAATAAAAACAAATAAAAAAGAAAACTAGTTATTCATCACTAGGATAGCTATACTAAAAATAGTAAAACCAACATTAAAATTAATAAGATTCTGATTAATCTATAGAAGCTCACTAAGGTGATTTAATACATGCAAAGATTATTAAATAAACTGCTCGTGTATTTTATAATATTTCTCATGTATTCTGGAGAGTTAATTCTGCTCATTCTGATCATACAGATCCACAGTCTTAAGTTTATATTTTTTCTCTGGTTAAAATCTCCGCGCGTTGGTTTCTTGCTGTATGAGGAGGCCATCAGCCCCACCCTCACTGCCCCCCAGCGTCTAGGGAGTGGCGGAAGAGGTCAGCCATGTTCTCCTCTTGTGAGGAGAAAAGTTTTTGTAACACAAGAGGTAAGCTCTCTTCCTTGTTTTTGGGCTCTAGGTTTTATAAGTTCAATGTTAGTACTTCATGTACCTTTTCTCTGTAGTTTTATAGCTTTTTCAGCTTTTAAGCATTGGTTTGTCTGTTAACATTTATGCGGGTTTTAACTCTTACTTTTCTTTGTAACTTTGAGCGTCTTTTGTGGTACCTAGGAACAGAAGATGGCTAAGCTTGTTCCTTTTCTATGCGCTGTCTTTTCAAAGTAGTTAAGTTCTTAATAACTAATTAATTATGCACTTAAAGCACTGCTGAAATACTTTGTACATATTGCAACTAACTGTTTAAGGTATATAACTTTCACAAAGTTTTCTTTAGTTAATTATTATCTTTAACTTATTCTCGTTTTCGTGCTGTCATAAGTTGTAGAGTAGGGGGTTTTAGACTCAAGTTTTCTTTCAAAAATCTGTTCGTTATAAATTAACATTTCCTTTTTTAATTGCAATGTAAAATTTGTTTTTCAGGTTTAAATTCTCTCTCAAACGAACTTGGAATTTCGTTATAGCTGAAAATCATTTCTATTTATTATGTCACTCTCACAGCTTGAGTTCTCTTTAATCTTCTTCTCTCTGTTTAATAGTAACAGATGAAGAGCATGGGTCGGGCCATGAAGGTTAATGGATGCAAGCGAAATTGTTAACTAGTGCTAGGTCATGCTACTCTACGGAGGACATGACTTATATATATATATTTTAAACTATTTTAGGTGGGAATGTTACTTGCATCTATGGCCTTGCAGAAACCCATTTCCAACTAGGTCTTTGTGGAAGTGAGAAAATGCAGAGTTTTTGCTGGTCCTTGATAAAGCCAAGGCTCAGTATTCTCGACACCTTCTACATTCAGTTGTTTTATTTTATTTATTTTTTTTTCTTTTCTCCTTTTACTCACACAGGTAGATACATAACCTTTTCTATGTTGTACTAGGTGTGAGTCAAAATTATATTTGTATATTTTTTTTGCTTAGGTATCTTTATAGAATATATATATATATATATATATATTGAAGATGCATACATTAATATTATTAATAACATCTATGAAAATGCAAGTGCAAAGATTCGGCTGTTGCAAACTACAACACACATAAAAATTGGAAAGGGAGTGAGACAAGGTGACACCATATCTCCGAAGCTCTTTAATGCCACATTGGAAAATGTCTTTCAATCACTGAACTACTGGGAAAACAAAGCGATAAAGATGAATGGAGATTATCTAAACCACCTTCGTTTTGCTGATGACGTAGTCATTTTTGCAACTACCCCATCAGAGCTTCAGAGTATGATCCAGGAACTTGCTGACAAGAGTAAAGAAGTGGGATTAAAAATGAACTTTCAGAAGACAAAAGTGATGTGCAATGCTTTTACAAGAAGTGAAGATTTATCGATTGATGGAGAAAAGCTGGAGATAACAGACACGTACGTTTATCTTGGACAGCAGATATCAAGTGAGGGTCACATTGATGAAGAAATTAATCGGCGTGTAAAACTTGCCTGGAGAGCTTTTGGAAGAAACAGCAAAATTTTGAAGAGCAATATGCCATTATATCTTAAAAGAAAAGTGTTTGATCAATGCATCCTTCCAGTGCTTACGCATGGTGCAGAGACGTGGACCTTAACTAAAAGAGACATACAAAGGCTGCAGACAACTCAAAGCAGCATGGAGAGGTGCATGCTTGGTGTAACCAGGAGAGATAAGAAGAGGAACTCGTGGATCCGAAAAATGACAGGAGTGGAAGACATCATGATCAGAGTTAAATCCCTGAAATGGCAATGGGCTGGACATACTGCCAGAAGGACAGACCATCGATGGACAGGAGAAATTTTAGATTGGATACCAAGGGACAGGAAGAGACCCAGAAGAAGACCGCATGGGAGATGGGTGGATGAAATTCGAAAGTATGCGGGAGTGACATGGAGGAGACTGGCACAAGACAGACCGTTGTGGAGGAAATTTGGGGAGACCTTCGTCCAGCAGTGGATTGATAATGGTTGACAATGAAGAATGATGATATATGCATATATATATCATTATCAACCATTACGACATTACGAGTCCTTTGCTGGATGAAGGTCTCCCCAAGATTCTTCCAAATATTTATGTTAGTCTCCTTTACTCCGACATTCTTCCGAATTTTATCTAAACATTTTTCTCATGGTCTTCTTCTGGGTCTTTTCTTCTCTCTTGGATCCAGTCTAGTATTTCAGTTTTCCAACTGCGGTCCGTTTTTCTAGCAATACGTCCAGTCCATTGCCATTTTGGTGATTTTATATTGATAATGAAGCCATCAACTCCCGTCATTTTCCTGATCAATAAGTTCCTCTTCCTGTCCTTCCTGGTAAAACCTTTCATTCTGATGTCAGTAGTTTTCAGTCTCTGGATGTCCTTTTTAGTTAAGGTCCATGTCTCTGATCAGTAAATAAGAACTGGAAGGATTAAATACGTTTGTTTTAAGACACAACGGCAAATTGCTCCTACAAATTCTGTTGCTTCTTCCAAATGCTCTACAACCAAGTTTTCTATTAATTTCTTCTTCGATGTGGCCTTCACTTGATATCTGTTGCCCAAGATAAATGTAGATATCTGTTATTTCTAGAATTGCTTCATCAATCGCTAAACCTTCTGTTCTTAAAAAATCAGTGCACAACAATTTCGTTTGTATTGTATATAGCAATGTTTTTTTAAATTTGTATAAAATAAATATCTCTGTTTATAAAAATAAACATCAAATAAATTTTAAAAAATGCAACAAATTGTTTAAAGCATATATATATAATATTTTAAAACAGTTCGTTACATTTTTTACAAATCTATTTGATATTTATTTGTAAACATAGGAATTTATTTTATATATGTTTTCAAAAATCGTTATATATATCATCATCATTGTCAACCATTATCAATCCACTGCTGGACGAAGGTCTCGCCAAGTTTCTTCCACATGCCAGTCTCCTCCATGTTACTCCCGCATACTTTCGAATTTCATCCACCCATCTCCCATGTGATATATATATATATATATATATACACACTCACATTATCATCATGATAGTTTTTTTTAATTTGTAAATGCATTTTTAAAAAAGATATGAATGCAAAGATTAATTTTGCCTTCAGTTCAGAGTTCAATTAAAGTTTCATGTTAAGTTTGTTTAGTGTTTGAACTCGTACTTTCATAAAAATGGCTTGTCATTGCGAATATTTTTTTTTTAATTGTATGATAATGCAAACGTACATGATTGATAAAAATTAGGCGCATTGTCAGCTCCCTCTCGGAATACGGGAATATCGGAACAGTACAATAATTGAAACAGGAACAGGATATCGATCTCATGATAAGAATAACTAGATTTCACAAAAACACAGACCAGAGGACCATTTTTTTCGATCGCAAGGATTTCATGTGGGTTTTAATGATTTATCGATCGTGTTAATATTTTGGAAGCCGCGATTACTTGCTTTGTAGATAACCATTTGCATTGAGTTGGATTTTCTCTCTGGCTATTGGAAATATGCATGGAAATCCAATATGAAAAACGATGATAATGAAAACGGTTCGAAAGGCAAAATTTACTTTTATGATTAATATGTATTATAAAGAACATAAATTTCAATGTTCTAGAGTGAAAAATCCTATATCGATCCGTTACTGCACTGCTATCAATCCGTGTTCCTCTGCAGCAGTTTGTGACGTGCGTGCCCCGTAGGACGCACATGAGATAAAGGCAGATAGCAGTGAAAGCACATGCCAGTGTAGCAAAGTGGATAGCCCTCGGAACTCGTGAGTCGTGGGTTCGAATCTCGCCTCTGGCATGAAAATGATGGAGAAATTGACTTCATCATAAGTTACGAAAACTCGCACTTTGTGAACTCGAAGAAGTGTTGAGGTTATTTTCATTTGGAAGTAAAATAGTTTATCAAAATTATTGGATATGAAATGAAACTGACTGCTAGTTACTTTAAAATTCCCCATTTAATATTTGACTCAGGAAAATAAGAAATATAACACGGTGTTATGCCTATGCAAAACAGTTCAGTAATTTCAGATAGAATTCAGGACGCAGTTATATCTAACAGCATCTTTCCAAAACATGTAAATATTTATCAAGAGATTATGAAAGCTCAGATATATGAGTTTGATTTCGTCAGCGAAGTGCATTTCAAGTTTCGGTAAATCCCTGAAAAATCCCTATATTTGTTTTCTTAAACATGGATGGAGTCAATCAAAAAATGATTGCGTTACATTTAGTCATGGTTCCTAACATACGGTATATGTTTCGTCATATACCGTATGTTAGATGGAGAAATTTACTTCGTCATCTTGGCCCCCGAACTTCCGGCTTGACTTGACTCATAGGTTTCTCGCAATGGTGTGATGTTCTTACCATACCGAAAGATAGGAAAAATGAGAATCCCTTCTTCAGTGCTTCGAAAAAATAAATCAGTGTGCACGCCAAATTGAGTTTCGAACCCCACCCCTGAAAAAAAATGATGGAGAATTTTATTAGTCATAATGTATGTTTGAAAAGCGGGCGGGGGGGGGGGGGGGGGCTAGTAAAGGAACAACTGAAACATTATTGTGTTCCTGTGAACTGACCTATCTGTAAGATGAACCCCGCGCTATCGTCAACAGCAGGCAATTTCTTGTTTTCCAGTGAAAGAGGAAGGTTTAAAAACCCGAGTGACTGCACTTGTTTTGTTTGCTGATAACTGTACTGAATTTCAATATATGCGGTTTCTCCAAAAATTACTGTTCGTAAAATATATGGTTAAAATAGCAAAGGGAAAATATTACGAAGTTCAAGGGATTTATAAAAGCTTCGGTTTATGGGAGCTTGTTATATGTGAGCTCGACTGTGCATCGTATTGAACTCCAGAGTTTTATTAAGAGATCAAGAGAATTGAAACGTGTTTGTAAAACTCAGTTTGACGATAACTGCGCAAGTACTCACTGCAGAGTCCATTAGTGACACCACCCCCAAAGAAGAATACCTGGCCTCAGTTAAAAGCCTGCATGACGTCTTACATGGGTGCAGCACCTTTTGCACGATACGTGATACGCATCGTCCAAAAGGTGCTGGACGATACGTGACGCCCCGGTGGCGCGGTGATCTAAGAGCTGACGTCCGCGATGGTGTCCGGGTTCAAATCCCGGTGAGGCATGTTAGGGGCCGCGGGTGGCCTAGTGGTCAGCGTTCGTGATTGCTATGGAGATAACCTCAGGTTCAGTCCTGGGCCGGTACGAACGTTCGAACCACTAAATACCCGCCGTGCGTCGGATGGGCACGTTAAGCAGTCGGACCCCGAGTACTCCCCCACCCCCACCCCGTAATAAATAAGGGTGTCTTTCTCCCGCTTTCTACTTCGCTTCCGTGTCAGTTTCCTTTCGGGCACTCTAGCCCAAATCTCCTAGCTTTCTATTTCTAAGGGTTGTTTAAGACCTTGGGTCAGACACACCCTTCCTAAAATCCTCTACATATGATCTGATCTAATCTGTTGTGTTTTGTCTCTGCGCACGGCTTTCCAACATCCCTGGAACCATTGGGCTTAAATTACGGATAAATTGGATATCCTAAACCACTGGGCGTGCAATTAGGATGTAAATTAGGGATGGCTGGAACCAGTGGGAGTAAATTAGGGATGTCAATTGGCTCGTAGCCAATTGACTTTGTGTCTGGCTTTGGTCCACATAAATAATCACTTAAAATAATTGCTCACGCTTTTTAAAGAAAGTACTGTAACTACGTACAGTAGGGTTCTGTTTAGACGTTTCTCACTTATACCTTTTTTTCCTTTATACTTAATATGTTGCCGATTCAAAAATTCCGAATTGCTATTTTCCGTGTTTCGTTCATGCGTTTTTTCAATTATACATTAATTTACTTGGTCCTTTCAAAACGTAATAAAAAGGTTCCACTGTATAGCGCTCATGAATTATGTAGCTGTCACTGAAATAATCACATACTCATCTGTACAGCGTTCAAAGAAACAGTTTTCTTGAATTAAGGATGTTAAAAATAAACTCACACTTCAAGGACGTGATCACTAAATCCTTCGGTTTTCAAGCTCTAAGAGTCCATTGAATTTTCATTCCGTATGAAGATAATTTGCTGTGCAATCTGTAGCTCTCATGTACTCTCCCTACTAATTCCTTGTTAACAGGACAAATAATAAATGGGCAGCCTCTGTGTTTTTGAAAGTTATCCTGAAGGCACTTAGTCACCACTAAGATCTACTTTGGATGGATTTTGAGGAAAACAGTTTCATATTTTAAACAAGCGATGAGCATTCTCATGAAGCTAAAACGGTTTATGTAAGAAATGAGAGATGCCTTTGCGAAGTAAACGCTGCGTTTTGTTTCTTTAGTCAGAAATATGGTGTGCTGCTTAAACTTTTATTTTCCCATAATGCACAGTGGTTAATATTAAAGTGAATGATCTTGCAAAGACCTTTGGTTATTTTTCACCTTGTCGAGTCCGATCAAGCGTTATATTTTTATGTCCGAATGTTAAATAATTTTTAATAATAATATTAAATCATACAAGACTGCAAAAGCCTCATGGAACTCCGAATGTGTTTATTTTCCAAGTGAAACATAAGTTAAGACAGTCATGAAATAATGTTTCCGTAAGGTTTCAGAAAAGGTGTTTAGAATCAGATATTCTTATTTCTAAATGATAAAAACGAACCACCCGTGAAATTAAAGTGACTTTCTATATGGGCGATTTATATCGCGGATACATCGCAAGATGTTTTTGAAAATATTGTTGTTGTTTTTCAAAATCTCAATCAGTCACTTACGTCGAATATATTACCTATAAAATGCACCTAATATGAGCAATTGGTCAACTGCTGCTCTTAAAACTGTTTGTTTTAATTTCTTGCTGGCATATTTGCTTTGCTTATTTGGCCCTTTCCCAGAACAAATGCGTCAATACTACATTTTTTTCTTCACCAACGCTAGCTGGATATGATCGGTACCGAACTGCACTGAGTGAAGAATTTAGATATGTCTAAAAACACACCTGATTTTTCGGTAGAAATCTTCTAGATTTCTGGAGAAAAATTAGTTATTCAGGATTTAAAATAAAAACACGATTCTTACTTTTTACAGTGTCTGTGTGTGTGTGCATGCATATGTGAGGGAGAGGGAGGAAGTAAGAGAGGGAATGGACCAATTGGAGGTGAGGTGTGTCATTCTCTGCCAGATATGGAGTGATGCTATGACGATGCTTGAAAGTGAAATGCTGTCGAAGCAGTAGCGCTGTTTTTGTAACCCTGAAGTACCAATTTCTTTTTTTTTTTTTTTTTTTTTGTGAAGAGGCTCTGTCTTTCTCTCGCTCTTTTGCTTTCTAATTTTATGGTGCTAACGCGACGCTTGCGGTTCTGATTTTGCAAACCCCAGCAGTATTAAAACTCTGAAATCTTATTGTCAAGTTTTTTTCTGGTCCTTCCGGTTTGTATTCTTGTTTATACTTCGCTAACTAAATGAAAGAATGAGCTATCGGAAGTACCCGTTAACATCAGTGGGAGAAAACCCTTGCCAGCGCTTTCTGGGAACACGAGACACGCTGCCAAATTCACATCAGTTCCTGTGGTTCATGGACAACTCTCTAATTATATTCAAAGGTTAAAACTGCCTTACTTCTTCATCATTAGATCGCTTGGGTCATTTACTTTTAAGACAAATCATAGTTCTAAGCTGAGAATTTTGTTTGTGACGGTTATAAATAATAAAATAGTTATAAACTTTGAAAATGTCTAAAAACGTTTGCGAAATATTCTGTCTTGCGGCCCATTCCTTTGTGCAGATACAAAAGGCGATTACACAAGAATGAGAAAAGTAAGGAGACTGGATTTATTTCGTTTTCTGATTGGAGTGACAGACGAGGAGTGTTAAT
The DNA here is from genome assembly GCA_039090855.1 of Macrothele yani. Classification (NCBI taxonomy): domain Eukaryota; kingdom Metazoa; phylum Arthropoda; class Arachnida; order Araneae; family Macrothelidae; genus Macrothele; species Macrothele yani. The sequence continues at coordinate 139,355,658 of CM077027.1, read as the reverse complement.
CTACAAATTCGTTTAGCTATTAAGGCACTTTCATACTTTTCTGTAACATGTCATCGTCATCATCATCATCATTGTCAACCATTATCAATCCACTGCTAGACGAAGGTCTCCCAAGTTTCTTCCACAACGGTCTGTCTTGTGCCAGTCTCCTCCATGTTACTCCCGCATACTTTCGAATTTCATCCACCTATCTCCCATGTGGTCTTCTTCTGGGTCTTTTCCTGTCTCTTGGAATCCAGTCTAAAATTTCAGCTGTCCATCTATGGTCTGTCCTTCTGGCAATATGTCAAGCCCATTGCCATTTCAGGGATTTTACTCTGATCATGATGTCTTCCACTCTTGTCATTTTTCTGATCCACGAATTCTTCTTCTTATCTTTCTTGCTTACACCAAGCATGCATCTCTCCATGTCACTTTCAGTTGTCTGAAGTCTTTGTATGTATCTTTTAGTTAAGGTCCACCTCTCTGCACCATATGTAAGCACTGGAAGGATGCACTGATCAAACACCTTTATTTTAAGACATAATGGCATATTGCTCTTGAAAATTATGCTGTTTCTTCCAAAAGCTCCCCAGGCAAGTTTTGTACGCCGATTAATTTCTTCCTCAATGTGACCCTCACTTGATATCTGCTGTCCAAGATAAACGTACGTGTCTGTTATCTCCAGCTTTTCCCAATCAATCGATAAATCTTCATTTCTTGTAAAAGCATTGTACATCACTTTTGTCTTCTGAAAGTTTATTTTTAATCCCACTTCTTTACTCTTATCAGCAAGTTACTGGATCATACTCTGCAGCTCTGATGGGGTAGTTGCAAAAATGACTACGTCATCAGCAAATCGAAGGTGAGTTAGATAGTCTCCATTAATCTTTATTCCTTTGTTTTCCCAGTTCAGTGATTGAAAGATGTTTTCCAATGTGGTATTAAAGAGTTTGGGAGATATAGTGTCACCTTGTCTCACTCCCTTTTCAATTTTTATGGGTGCTGCATTCTCAAATAGCCGAATCTTTGCACTTGCATTTTCGTAGATGTTATTAATATAGTACGTATATATATATATATATATATATATATATATATATATAGGGATGTAAGGTCAGGTGATGCGTAACATCACAGCCTCTCCTTGACAAATGTCAACCCCGCCTTCTCGTGGTACATCCTGTTCCCACTAAAGGGGCTCTGACGACCGCCAATAGCGGTATAACTATACCATCGGGATTAGAGGAAATTCTATCCCACACTCACCAACCCGCTTGGCCAGCGTGGTGAGTTATGGCCAAACCCCTCCAAAATGATTCCACAACTTAAATCTTGGCCCTCAGTCTCCGGCAGCTGGAATGTACCTGGCCAAGGCAGCGGCCAGTGCGACATGAAGGCAGAGGGTGCTAAGAATCCCCGGAGGACCGGACTAGGCTGCCATCTGATGCTGACCTTGGCTACGTACAATGGACGCTCCCTATCTTCTGATTCAAGGCTTCTTGAATTGGAAGAGGAACTACAAAGGATCAAGTGGGACATCGTGGGGCTAAGTGAGGTAAGGAGAAAAGGAGAAGATCTCATCGAACTGAAAAGTGGACATCTCTTCTACTATCGTGGGACAGATACAGGCAGAACTAGTGGTGTTGGATTTATAATAAACAAGAAACTGAAGGATAAAGTTGTAGAAGTTGAAAGTTCCTCTGACAGAGCTGCACGACTTGTTATCCAACTCTCGAAAAGATACCAGGCTCAGATTATTCAAACTTATGCACCCACCACAAGTCATCCTGAAGAAGAAATTGAAGAATTTTATGAGGAAATTTGTCATCTAAATAATAAAGGTAAGCAGCATTTGAAAATAATTATGGGAGATTTCAATGCAAAAATAGGGCAACGGCAACAGAATGAAACTTCAGTAGGTAAATTTGGTCACGGCAACAGAAACCAGCGTGGAAATACTCTCGTTGAGTTTGCAGAGGCAGAAGGGTTTTTCATCTTGAACTCCTTTTCAAGAAAAAGCCACACAGGAAATGGACTTGGAGACATCCAAATGGGTCGACAAGTGAAATTGATTTTATTATGTGTAACAAAAAATTCGTCATAGAAGACTGCAGTGTGCTAAACAAGTTCAACACAGGTAGTGACCATAGATTGGTGAGATGTAAGATGCACCTCAACACTAAACTTGAACGTGGCAAGCTCATAAGACAAACAAAATCTATTGACATAACCAACCTTAAAAAACACCATAATACCTTCAAGTTGGAACTGAAGAACAGGTTCTCTGCTTTAGAAGGCCTAACATCAGAAGAAGTGGACATCTCTGAAGTTAACAGAAAAGTAACCAAAGCTCTTATGGAAACAGCAACAAAATTAGCTGGGTCTAAGAACAAGTTGCATGTAAATAAATTATCAGGAAAAACGAAAATGTTGATGCAAAAAAGAAGAGAGATGAGGACAACTAGAGAAGATGTGACTTCCAAAGTGGAATATATAGAGCTATGCAAGACAGTAAGAAAAAGTATCACTGAAGACGTAAGAAAATTCAACTGTGAACTAGTGAGGAAAGCAATTGAAAACAACCAAAGCCTAAAGATAGCAAAGGGACATCTCAGTAAGGGAAGAAAACAGATTATGGCACTGAGAAAAGAAGATGGTTCTGTAACAAGAAATAGAGGCGAAATTTTGACAAGAGTGAAAGATTTCTACTCAAATTATATGAAAGGGACGATACATGCACTCCAGACATCATGAAAGATACCAGTACCAGAGTTCCTCCAGTCCTTCCAGCAGAAGTTGCACATGCAATCAAGAACATGAAGCGGGGAAAAGCTCCAGGAGAAGATGGAATTACTGTAGACATCATACAAGAAGCAAGTGGAGAAATCGAAACAGTACTCGCCCAAATTTTCACTCGATGCCTTAATGAAGGAAAGATTCCTGAGGATTGGAACACCGCTACAATGATCCTGCTACATAAGAAAGGTGACATTGAGGATCTCGGAAACTACAGACCTATCAGCCTCCTATCAGTAGTTTATAAAATCTTCACTAAAGTTCTTTCACACCGCTTAAAGGTAACACTGGACATGGCTCAACCGAGAGAACAAGCTGGATTCAGGAGTGGCTACAGCACAATAGATCATATCCACGTGCTGAGAGAACTAATTGAAAGAGCAAGGGAATATGAACTTCCATTGTGCATGGCTTTTATCGATTATGAAAAAGCCTTTGATTCGGTGAAACCATCAGCAGTTACAATGGCTCTGAAAACCTGCGGTATTGAAGATGCATACATTAATATTATTAATAACATCTATGAAAATGCAAGTGCAAAGATTAGGCTGTTTGAAAATACAACACACGTAAAAATTGGAAAGGGAGTGAGACAAGGTGACACCATATCTCCGAAGCTCTTTAATGCCACATTGGAGGGTGTTTTTCAGTCGCTGAGCTGGGAAAACAAGGGGATAAAGATTAATGGAGATTATCTAACCCACCTTCGTTTTGCTGATGATGTAGTCATTTTTGCAACTACCCCATCAGAGCTGCAGAGTATGATCCAGGAACTTGCTGACAAGAGTAAAGAAGTGGGATTAAAAATGAACTTTCAGAAGACAAAAGTGATGTTCAATGCTTTTACAAGAAATGAAGATTTATCGATTGATGGAGAAAAGCTGGAGATAACAGCCACGTACGTTTATCTTGGACAGCAGATATCAAGTGAGGGTCACATTGATGAAGAAATTAATCGGCGTACAAAACTTGCCTGGAGAGCTTTTGGAAGAAACAGCATAATTTTCAAGAGCAATATGCCATTATGTCTTAAAAGAAAAGTGTTTGATCAATGCATCCTTCCAGTGCTTACGTATGGTGCAGAGACGTGGACCTTAACTAAAAGAGACATACAAAGGCTGCAGACAACTCAAAGAAGCATGGAGAGGTGCATACTTGGTGTAACCAGGAGAGATAAGAAGAGGAACTCGTGGATCCGAAAAATGACAAAAGTGGAAGACATCATGATCAGAGTTAAATCCCTGAAATGGCAATGGGCTGGACATACTGCCAGAAGGACAGATCATCGATGGACAGCCGAAATTTTAGATTGGATTCCAAGGGACAGGAAAAGACCCAGAAGAAGACCACATGGGAGATGGGTGGATGAAATTCGAAAGTATGCAGGGGTGACATGGAGGAGACTGGCACAAGACAGACCGTTGTGGAGGAAACTTGGGGAGACCTTCGTCCAGCAGTGGATTGATAATGGTTGACAATGATGATGATGATGATATATATATATATATATATATATATATATATATATGTACCAGCTCTTGTAATATTATATTGTATAAAAAGACAATAGACCCATATTTCTTAAGTTTGAAGAGAGAAAATTTTAAATATAACACCCAAAGAAAGAGCCATGTTCCATGCTTTCCGATGACTTGTCAAACGATCTAAAACTTTCAGATAAATTCATGATAAAATTCTGTTTTCATTATAATTAGATGTTTAAAACAAACTATGAGTTTTGGTAATGCGGCATATAATGACAGTTAATTTTAACTAGCTTATGTATTGCATTCCCTACATGTACTCTTGAGGTCAATTGTGAATCAACACAGCGTTTCCACTAAAAAGTTTGAAATTAATCACTCTTTTAAAGCGAAGTCACAAAATGATGTCGATTTCAACTACTATATCATATTAACAGTGTTTAGCAGAATAAGAACTGCTGCGGGTTAGATGCATACCGAGAGGCGTAATCGCCCGGGCGCCGAGAAGGTTGGAATGATGTTACTGCTCAAGTTGCATATGTGATACAGCAAGTACTTTTATATTGTTGGAACATACACTTTTCACATACAGAAAATTTCTCCTTTAAATTTTAACTTCTCCCTTCTTTTTTTTTTTTTTTTTGTGTGTTTCACGACAACCACGAACAACTCAGAAATGGTTTACAGGCTTGTCCCTAATTTTTGTGTCACTAGTTCCCTTGAAGGGAAAAAGCCAACGCCATCAGACAAATACATAACCCATTCCTCACTCGGGACTCGAACCTGGGCTCATCTCAAATGAATGGCCAGAAGCTAGCGCCTCAGACTACTCAGTCCCCGGGGTGACGATAAATTTTCTATTTTTATTTTTTTTCAATTTGCCATTTTGTTGTGTGCCATGCGTTTTTCAGTCTACCTGATTCGGCTCGGCACCAATTCATAACATATGGTGGGGTTTTTTTCTGTCCAATCTAGGTTAAAATTAATGTTTTCAAGCACATTATGATAAGAAATTAAATTAGCTTTGAACAGAATCTCTGAATATATTCAATATAGAAATAAAGCAAACTCTTTCCTGGTAGGCGTTTACCGATACCCAAGTCACTATCCGAAATCACTTTATAAGTCACCGGTGTTGTTATTTTCCAAGGGGCGAAAATTAGATTTCTTGCTCTCCTGTACCAACACCTTCGCTACACCACTGCTTCGTGCTGAATTTTTTCGATTTCGTCGTTTAGTGACGTACTTTATTGAAGCAGACTACTTCTTGTACATTGCATTTGCGGAGCGAACTAGTGTAAGACATGTAGGTGCGCGTATAATACATTTCAGACTCACAGGTAAACACCACAACGCCCATGTGGGTCGAATAGAAACTGCAGTCTAGTTTCGCAATTTCACGATGCAATGCAACATCCATTATGTCTGAGCGCAAGGCCCTAACCACTTGAATACTGACTGTCACATTATATGCCTCGAATGAGTGGGAACGCAATGGTGATCAGCAATGTTTTCGAGCTACCAACGTGTGACGCAACTATCTTATACGGAGTTTTTTTTTCTTTTGTCACTCTGCGTTGACACTGTCGCTGGAAAGACGTCACTATTGACTCCGTACCACCATCAATGCGAGATGGTGATTGTGATCTGTTCCTTGGATAGCTTATAATGCAACCCTTTTTAGGTCATATAAGATTTCCGGCTGAATAGATGTTAAACTAAGGGTAAATGCGATGCAACTAATTGTATCACATAGCTCAAATTAAAGTTTTACGGCCAGACGAAACATATACAGAAGTCCAACTTACGTCAACTTTTTATTGGTCCAGCAACATTAGATGAAATCCAAAACACACACACCACTTCACATATCTTAGTCAAAGAGGTTTACAAGCAAAACTCAGTAACGATCTAACATATCCACACCCAAACCAACCTCTGCATCGTATTTTTATCTACCGTTCTTATCACATACATTCATACGCCACTTTTGGTCCGACCTCAGTGTTTTGCCAACGTCATTCTCGTTTGAGGGAAGAGATATAACTTTAAGATTTTTTTTTTTTTTTATTGGAGGTTTAACGACCACCGTGAGCAACTCAATGGGCTATAAGCAGTCGCCCGTCCCTAATTTAGGGTCACTGGTTCCTGGGAAGGGAGAGATCCAGTGCCATAAGACAAACACAACATCCAAGCCTCACCGAGATTCGAACCCGGACCACTTTCCGGACGAATGATCAGACGCCATCGCTTAGACCACTGAGCCACCGGGGCGGCCGTTAAAGGTTTGAAAATGTCTAAGAGAATGAACTTAAATTTACATAGAAAAAGATACTCAAAAGGAAATACTCAAGAAAAGCATATAGCGCATTAAATCCGATTTTTTCTTATGGTGTAATAACCACAGAGATTCGCCAAGCTTTCGCACTCCACTGGGAGGCTTTTTCAAGGCAATGGTAGACATAAAAAGCAAAGAAAAAGCGGATTTAATACGCTGTATGCGTTTCTTGAGTTTCAAACGGAAAATTAAAATAGAATATATGTTACAAGTTTTAATTCGACTTTCTTCCTCTGTTGGAGATTTTTGTTTACGAGAAGTAGAAATATTGAGATGCCGGGGAGGGCCCAGTTATCGAAACGTTTTGGAAACAAAATACAGAAAAATCAGAGTGGATTTTATTTTAAGGAAGTATGAATACATTTGTTTAGAATGAGCCCGGTTTCTCCATGAGTTTAACTACGAATAACTTCGGAACCTCCCTGGGTGTTCGGTAGTTGTAAACGATGGACCTGGAAACCTCGAGCTCTAAGTCACGCGAGCTAAAACAGCTAAGCGAAGATTAAATCTGGAATTTGATTAACGCGCTCAGGGGCGTTTTGTAACTTTCCGGTTGCGTGACGCGTTGCAAACCAAATCTCTGTTTTACCATAAGCAAGCATTGTGGAGCGCACTTTGCAAAACCTTCCTGTTGCAGACGTCATGACTCCTGGGGCAGAATGTGCATGTCTAAAAATTGATATCTTGTCAAAGATGTTTGCGTATTTCCGAGAAAAGGGCGGCACTCTTAAGGTTACAAATCTTAGAAGATGCATCTGTAATATTCCACTGGGGTACACGTGTAAGGTGTTTTCGCGTACAGTATTTATTAAGTTTTCGCACTCTCTAATATGCTTATGATGTATGTGTTCTTATTTGCTTTACCAGCTTGAAGGAATTGTTACCGGTAAACAGTAGTAAGATCTACAGACAGTTGGCATCTAGGCGATGTGTAGAAACGCTCGCAAATTGTATAATTTTACAGGGAAGTTGATTTGGCATCTACGTAAGACCATAGGTGGCGGTTTGGGATACTTGGGAGGGATAAGCCTCCCCAAAACAGCATTTATGTCCCCCAAGGATTTACTATTATGGTCAGTAAGGGTATTTGTTTTATCTAGAACTACAGCCCTTCCCCGAATATCGCCAACCACGCTCTTCCTTTGTCTAAGACCTGTCCGGATAACTGGACATACATATAGAACGATATCAGCATCGCGTTAAATCCATACTACTTCAAAACAAGGTGGTTTTGAAGGCCACGGACGGCCCAACACGTTATGAGCCAGGTATTGCTAATAATTTCAGTATAAGGGTTAGTCATATCCTTTACCAGGTAGTTGAGCCAGTTAAAGAGGAAATCTTTGGGTCTCTGTGTGTGCCTTTAGTGACTAGGTCCACAAACTATTGCACATCATGGAGAAAATGCTTAACTCCTTGAATATTTGCTCACACTTTGGTAGGAAGGTCAGCTTCACAAATTTTTGCATATGGTGGAAGGAATGGTCGTCCCCTCAAATTGCTGCACATCTTGGAGGTAATGGCCGTCTCGAGTTTTTGCTCATTTTGCAGGGAATGGCCAGTTCCATAATCCATTGCACATCTTGCAGATAATGGCCGGCTTCTCAAATTGTTGGCGTGAATGACCTGTTCCTAAGGTTTTAGATCATTCTGAAGTGAGTGACCAAAGTCGCAAACTGGTGTACACTTTAATTGTGGTACAGAAACAATGTATTGATGCTGGCAATATTGGTCTCTTTATAGGTAGTTGCTACACCTCCCGGAAATGTACGAGATCAAGCAACAGGGGAAAACATTAGGGGAAGGCTTGGGCTTGGGATCCGGTGGTTTTATCTCCGACATTAAAAAATGCAATGTCAAAACTAAAGCACATATGAAGCTCCTCTGGCAGACCAACTAGCAGAGACTCTAATATCCTGGTATCGTATTTATCTGAAATGAAGAACGACGTGCCACTTGTGAGGAGTGCATTTTCCTTTGGGTGTAAATGATTGAATGATTATTTTTTTGAGTCACAGGCCCAATATGTCCATCCTTCGCGGAACCCAAACGCAACGGATGCCAACGATTTATGATATAATCGTTGTGTCATCATGGATGTTTTTTACAGGACAGGTGACCGACTACCGAAGTATTCCACAGAGACATGAATTGTCACATCCTGCTGTAATTTTCAGGGAGTTTCTGCAGTATATCAAAGCATCTGGTGGTTGGTTATGTTCCCTGAATTTTCGCCAATCGAGCATGTTATAATTATAAACCTACCACTGAGACTAGCTGAAACCGGAAACCCCTCGTTGGCAAACAGTTTCGAGATGCATAGTAAGCTGTGTAACTGGAGGATATTAAGTCTTCACGTGCAACAATGTGTGCAGTAGTAGTCACAAACGCTTTAATGTCTTGCTAGTAACGCAATGTGAAAGCGAATTCTTGTGTTGAATAAACGAGAAGCGTTTTGGGCCTATCAAACTACCAGTAGCCGCGTTACGATTCTCAAATAGATCAGTTGCTCCAATGTGGATGTGTCCAGTGAATTACTCGAATGATTGGTTGCGCAGATGGTAAAAAACAGACTTTCAGATTTTTTCATTGAAATATTCTATTAAAATGCCTTTCTGAAGTCTTAACACAAAATTTATTTGTTTGCAGCTACTTATTACAGCGCCGAAACGTTCTTATACTTACCTACGATTTTTTGGGGATATCTTTTATTTAGAGTGTATGACTTGAACGATTAGTACATATTATATTTATACTGCATAACTGATATTAGTGCAATACTACAGTATATAGTGTATAACTAATATCAGTGAAGTGTAATATATAGTGTATGACGTGAATACACTTTTTTGAGCGGTTAGATTTTATGCTTTTGAGTGCTCCTGGTAAGCAAACTGTTTCATCATAATATGTTAAGTCACTATATTTTCTGGAGGAGAGAGGAAGAAATACAATTTCGAATGTAAAATAAATTTAAGGAGTACCAAGAAATAGGGCAGTAGAAAGACCAAGAAAAAAAGTAGTAGATAAAATAATGGGAGCATGAAGAAATCCTACGCAAAATGTGAGAATGTATAGCACAGGAAAAATAATTTGTTCAAGCGGGTTTCAACGAATGTTAAAAATTTTATGGCTATCCAAATTAAAAATTTTATGCCTATCTGAATTTCAACGAAGCGTGATCCTGTGGCTAAGAACGGAGACGAAATCCGTTCTTAGCCATTTTTAAAAGAAAGCAGCATGAGTTTTAGCTGTCGAAAATGACATATTAGTAGAGGGCATCCCGGCCATCCAAAATCGCGACCATTTTTTGTTTCTGCAATGCCAGTTGTTCTATTTTTACATTGATTAAACGGCCGTAGTCCGTAGCTACGGGGCGCGGGGAGGGGTTGTTCTCCCAGAATGCAGAATTATCATACCAGGGGCGTAAAGTAATACCCTGTGGCGTAAAAAAAGAAGTGATTGAATAGATTTACTGAAATGTGTTACTCAAAGCAGAAGTTATGTACTTCATTATTTCCTTTAGTTAGCCACATGCAGAATTCCGCCCAGCAAACTAGAGTACAGAGTAACCTACTCTATGAGGTATGGACCCCTCATATGCACGAAAGGAACTGTCCAAAATAGTGAATAGAGGCATATAAAACGATATGCGGCTATGCCTAACCTTCAGACCTTCCGAACACGCCGTAGGGACGAAGGGCTAATTAATCATTTATGCTCTGAAGCAGAAAGCTCATCTGAGCGTTTAAAATTGAACGGAAAGCGTCTTACTATTGTCACGTCCACTATCCGACACTCATTTGTTCTCCGCTGGTTCCTTTTGCATTTCTGCGGAGTGCTGCGTTGTGTGAGTTCCCTAAGTGTTTACATTTTATTATATTTGATGCTTACCAGTGTTGGCTCTCGGGTATTTACCTAGTCTTCACATTTTTAGTAAAATTCCGTCAAAAACCGCAAGTGCAATTTTGAACAAGCGTAATAATGTCTAATAACGGAGGTATGGAAAGTAATGGTGAGACGGGCTGAACCCGAAAGCCCAAACCGAGCTCGGGTGGTCTCGAGCTGCATAATATTTACTGCGGTTCTGGCTCAAGCTGGCTCAGGCTCTGATAGAGAGGGGATTTTATTCTTTTTAAATGCAATTTTGAATGATTTAGCATATTCTTACACTTTTAAGTTACTAAAAGATTTCTTTGGCAACTGGGTCTGGGTTGGGAGTGAGGACTCTGAAGGGTTATGTAATCTGGGTTTGGGTAGCAAATGCCATAGGTCACGCATTACTGGATATCCTCGGCCTAGGTAAAGCTTCTTCAAGAATTATAGACACTAGATAGTAGACACGGCGAAGATTTGCTTTCTGTCTCCACGTGGTAGTTCCCTGCTAATTCATCAATGTTAGTAGATTGCAGAGCCGCCCAATCTTTCTGGATCTTCGGCCGCCCGAAGCATTTCTGGATGAAACGAATTGGTCGAAGAAAATTTGTGGCTGTACTATAGAAACAGATAGACATCACTTTCCCTACTCCCCAGTTGATAAAAACAACATAGGTTATTTTCAGAGGGTAGACGAGGGTAAGTCTGGAACAGGAGATTGTTTTTTATTAATGCATAAATTCATAGTTTTCGGGCTCGTTCGGGTCCGGAAGGGTTCGAGCTGACATGCTTCGGGCTCAGACAGGCTCGGGGTCTTAGAATTGTGCCAGAACTCAGCACTGATGGGGAAATAAAAACTGCGTATTACTTGATTGGAAGATGAGAACTTTTCAACTCGAAGGGTTGTAATTTAAAGACTGATCCCACACAAATAAGAAAATCCTGCTTCGGCCGTTCCTATCTATGTTAATAACCGACAGTTCCGCCGTTCAAATAAACGCGAACACGCCTTTCGGCTGGTTTTAAATTCTGAAGATTTTTAAATTGAAAGCTGTTATGTTGTCAGCGAAAGTGATGTTGTTCATTTTATTAAATCCGTTTTGTAACTCGGTGTTCTGAATGTTTTTACTCATTTTTCGAGACAGCTGTTACTTCTGCTAATGGTTTCACTGCTGTTTTACTAAACGAATGCTTTTGAATTCATATAGCTGAGAGCAGCGGGGAAGTGGCCTTTTCTTGAAAGCGGCAGGTGTCCTTTCTCCCACGCTGCTTCCGTCACTATCACGTAATATATTGTACCTTTCAGACTGAGAGAACTTCCGCGTTGTCATTTACTGGGCCTTCACAGACTGTCATGCTGCTCCGTTTTTTTACAGTAACTACTCCTGTCCATTGTACACGCGACGGACGAGCAGATGGTGTTTTATTCAGGAAGTGCAGGGCGAGACTTGTAAAATACACATCCTTACCTAAAGTTTCGGGGGAACAAGATTAATCAAAGAAAGATGCTTTAAGCATACATTTGACCAGTGGTGACCTCAGTGGGGGCAGCCAAAGGGTCCGGGCCCTCCCTATCAGGTATCACTTGGTGCTTCGTATTGGCTACTATTTTTAAACATATTTGTATACGTTTTTAAATATATATTTCACGAATCATTGAAAATGGTCTTTAATATGGTGGCGATATTTTTTATCGCTTCCGAATATTTTACGAGATTTTTTCCAAGTTATTTTTAATTACATATTCAATATTTTGGGCCAACTCATGAAAGAAATCTTGGGGGCGTCAGCGTATTTGACATAATTTTTGGGAGAATTTTGTCAGAACCTTTATCAAAGGAAATATGTTTACAAAATTTGGACACAGCATTAATGAAACAGTTTTGTTGGAAACCTTCACGCAACCATAATGTGAAACGTTTTCTAGCAAATTTTGACAAAAATGTAGTCAAAAGGTTTTACCGAATATTTCCGTACAACGTTAATTAAAGAAAAAATTTTGAGAGAGTTTTTGGCACATAGTTCATGAAAAAATAAAATGGTTTCCTAGAAAATTTTAGTGCAATCCTAATGTGGCAAATTGTATTAGTTTTCCAAGAAGTTCTGATGTAATCAGAATAAAGTAAATACCTTGAGGAATAAATTCTATACTCATACGCTTTCTTTTATATTAAGTTCAATTGAATGTTTTAGATGAACTGTGACGAATATTGTAAACTTTCGCATTTCTTTTTTTCTCCCTATTTGTTTAGAGACGATTTGTCCAGTGCTTAAGTGAAGGCCTCTCTTCCCCTTCTTTCGTTAACTATAAAAAATAGTGTTATTCTTTCTGACCAAGTATGTGCATGTTTGTTAAAGAAGGTTATCAAATCAGTTTTCAAATAATTCAAAATTTTAAGCGCTAGCTATTTTTCACGCGTCATTTGATTCCACAGAATTCACGAAAATGACTTCGATGTCAAGCGATTGCTCTGTTTCGATGTCAAGCGATTGCTTCAATGAACACAAAATCTTTTTTCATGAAATATTCCCTTTGCATCAAACAGATGTAAGGACAACCAGCTTTCCTATGAATCTTCCAAATACAAGGTTTTCCTTGTTATTTGCATAAACGCAGTGATACATTTACGTGATTTCTGGGTGTCTCGCGGTGTTTATGACGACGGATTTGAAAAACTCATTGTGAATCGGGCAGAATGCGGTGCCGTTTATTTTCCACGTATTTTCCAGCAGGTTGGGAAACTGATAAAATCTGATTTGTACAAATAGTTTTTTGTGGAAAACTTTAATATTCCGTAGATTCACTGTTGTCTCAATTTCCAATTCAACCCCAATTGAACGCATTCCACCAGCTTTTGGTGTAAACGTCACCCTGTGTAAAACACAAAGAATGCTCTATAGTTCAGGAAATGACTTCGTATGACAAGTTTTTTGTGCCTCTACAGATGAACAGAAAAAAAAAAAAAAATCATGGTTTTCTGAAATCTGCAGTCTTTCTCGGGTTGATTTTTATTAACCTGTGTATTTCAAAGCCATCTATCTAGTCTTTGCTTCATTGCTGCTTGGGGGCCGTCCATAAAGTACGTCTGAGATTACATAGGGACGGAGGGTTCTTGACAACTGGACCAAATGTGACATAACGGAGGGTAGGTTTAGTAATTCGGACGACCAGCGGCAAAAATATAGTGGATGGTATGTTTTCTCTTTTTCTCTTCTTTTAATAGTTAAAAAAAGGTATAAAATATTTCAGATTTCTGATGATATTTAGCTAAATCGTAATAATAAGTTCTCCTATTGCCGCCCCGATGGCGCAGTGGTCTACGCGATGTCTTCTGATCATTCGTCCGAAAGAGTCCGGATTTGAGTCCCGTGAGGCCTTGGATGTTGTGTTTGTCTTACGGCACTGATTCTCTCCCTTCCCTGGAACCAGTGGCACTAAATTAAGGACGGGCGACTGCTTATAGCCCACTGAATTGCTCACGGTGGTCGTTAAACCTCCAATCAAAAAAAAAAAAAAAAAAAAAGAAGAAGAAGAAAGTCCGGAAGCTTTTCTGGAACGCCTCGAAATGAACTGCGTTAATTTGCTCCCGTCGCATTAGACTGGATCGTTGAACGGTCTCAATGACGCTTCTCTTTCAATAGAGATTTAATTTTTTGCAATAATAAGAAGTTTCCTAGTGCCAAATCTACCAAATCAATCGTGTTTTGTAGATGGTATGATCGGGAATTGCAATCTTGAATGCGTGCATTCATTTGTAGATCTTTAATTCAGAATGATAAAGTTTGGGTAGCATTTGGGAATAAATTAATGCCTAAATAATAAATATTTTCTGAAGCAAACGTGTAGATATATAGAAGATTCCTTTAAATAATTACATGTTTTCTTTCTGTTTCTCAACGAACTTCTAAAAGCAGTTGTCAAAAATAAAGGTTGCGGGAATTAGGACGTACTTTTTAGGGGAAGAGGTGTCAACAATCGGACGAAATGTGACATGGGGAGAGTCTGAAAATAGTAAAAAATCACGGGCGTACTTTATGGACAGCCACTTGGGTATGGGTTGAACCTTTCAGTTATGTTTCGCGTTCAAGTGTAAGATATTCTACGAATGATTCAACCCACTTATATCCGTTACCAATCCGAACAATTCTGTCGTACAATGTGGTAAGTTTTGGTATTAAAAGAAAAAAAAATGGATTCCGTAGGAAGGAGCCCATGATTCAAATAAATTTGTTATACGAATATTGAAAAGGAATGGATAATCAGAAAACTGAAGACTCAAATGGTTGGTGCAGTGATAAATGGATTTTGCAGATGAATTCGTAAGACACGCGAGTTGCGGAGAAACGCTGATTGATAAACACTCTGAGTTGCATTGTAAATACACAGTATGTCAACATTCGTTTATAAGATTAGATATCAATCGCTTTCAGAAAAATAAAAGTTAAGAAGAAGAAGAAGTGAAGAAAATTGAAAACTAGGTAAACTGAAAACAATTAAAATGTGCGCTGTATTCTACCCCCCAAAAAATTTCATCTTTTACCGAACGTCATCGATCGCTACAGGGAGCAGTTTCTGTTAAAAAAAAAATTAAGGAAAGGGAAGTGGGTGTGGTAAGACAGATACGGAGATCTGCTTTTGGCCATAAACTAATTTGGTACGAATACTTTCACTATTATACTCCAATGGAGTGGTAAATACTACTGCGCTTTCGCGGGGGCCTCCAATTCGCAATGCCTAAAAATATGCTGCTGAAAAATTATCGAAATTTCACTTGTTTTTAATATGGGCCACAAATTCGATGATCTTAAAGACTGCATAAATGGATCAAGTTATGCTTGATGTTTGCAAAATATGTATAATGATTTTCGCCTGGCACGTAAATAAGCTAATTCAAAATTGCCAGAAAAAAAAAGGAAGGAGAAGTTATCGATTCATATTTGAACGGTAAATTCGCCAGGTATTGAGTTATTCTTGTTTAACTTCAAGAGGCAACTTTTCCAAATTTGTAGATTCTAGAAACAATTAGGAAGCCTTATCTTGTCCAATCGACCAGATGATTGGTTGCTTCAAAATTGGCCATTACACAACCGCGGAGAAGGATGAGAGTTGTGTTACTTCTTTTTCTTTATTTCTTTGTCTTCATTTTATGATAAAACCGCGCATGAGAAGAAAAAGGTAGCTAGCTACACGGCAGTTCGTATCTTGAAAAAAAACAAAAACAGATTTGGAACCAAATGTCCACTATCTATGCTTTAATTTTCTTAACTTCGACGGTCTAAAATTGGTTCAATCAAGACAGGAAATAATCTTTAAGAATAAAACTAAGCTGTTATTTGAGCTACCCTGGCGATGTTCAGTTCTTCGGAGTGGTTGTGTGTACTGCGACTGGACGGGAAAAGTTGATTAGGCAGTAACAGCATAAGATTAGAGATGAGAAAGGCAGATAGTTTCGTAATAATGAATCTATTTACATACAAGTCTATTTAAAATGATAAAACTCCCTTTTTTTTTCGTTAGTGACTGGTCTGGAGAAACGTCTTTTTTCTGCACGAAAATTAACTAACATGTTTTACGCTGCAACGGAGTTTAGTCTCAAAACAGAGAATAGCAGATGTGTGTCTTCACCTTTAAGTTATTATCAGTTGTAGATTAAAGCAAATTTTAGTTTCAAAATGCCTATTGCATTTTCTAAAAGTTTAAATTCGTTCTACAGGGGAAAAAAGCGTTATTTATTTACTTTTATGTCATTAATTTTCCATTTCATTTGAAAAAAATATTTGGAAAATAATAAATAAAGAAGCGAATGCAAAATTTTCCAACCAGTCGAATAGTGTTAAAACGGCTGAAATGGTAGTTTTGTTAACAGAGCTACACGTTTCTCACTTTCACACGTTTCTCACTTTCACACGTTTCTCACTTTTACACGTTTCTTACGGCTGAAACTGTAGTTTCTGTTAATAGAGCATCGGCCATACGTTTCTCACTTTCGTACGGAATTTTGCGCCAGTTCCAATATTTTATGGTGGTTTCTGTCGCTTTTAAGTTTGGTTATGCGTAATTGCTTTATAAGCTTTTTTATCCCTGAATTCAAGAACTTTGAAATGAACAAAAGTTGTTTTTAAACAATGCACTCGGTACTAATGCTAAATCAATAGAAACAAGCTGTAATGAAGAGAGCGATGCTCAGAAGTAAAGAACGTGTTATACGGATATTCAATGAAAACCAAATCGTATTACGATTTTATACCTAGTGTTTCGAAGAAAATACGGTTTATACATTTATATATCATCATCATTGTCAACTATTATCAATCCACTGCTGGATGAAGGTCTCCCCAAGTTCGTTCCACAATTGTCTGTCTTGAGGCACTCTCCTCCATGTTACTCCGGCTTGTTTTCGAGTTTCATCCATCCGTCACCCATGTGGTATTTTTGTGGGTCTTTTTTATCCCTTGGTCTCCAGTCTAAAATTTCGGTTGTCCATCGGTGGTACGTTCTTCTGGCAACATGGTCAGCTCATTGCCATTTCAGGTATTTTACTCTGTTCGTGATGTTTCCACTCTTGTCATTTTCCTTGTCCACGAGTTCCTCATCTCATCTTTCTTGGTTTCAGTAAGCATGCATCTCTCCACGCTTTTTCCCTTTTCTGCCGTCTTTTTATGTGTTCTTTACGCTTACTCCAGCTTTGCCCATTCTGTCTGTATGTCCGCACGATAACTCGCATAAAAAATGGTTCACTTTCGACGAAATTTTAGTATGTGGTAGGGGACAACCTGGGGACGAACCCTATTGAAAATGGACGAAATGGGGTCAAAGGTCAGGGTATAGAAGCGGAATCCATTCCATCGCCCTTATGCGTCATAACTTACGTAAAAATGCTTCTATTGCAACAAAACTTTAGTATGTTGTTCCGGAACTAATTCTGTTTAATATAATCGAAATGGGATCAAAGGTCAGGGCACGGGAGCGAGATTTATTCCACAGCCATTATCCTCATAACTTGAGTAATAACTTGAGTAATGATTTCTAGTATGTTGGAAAGCGTATCATAATAAATGCATTGCATGATTTGATTAACTTGTTTTACAATAGTTAAGATCCATGTCCCTGCTCCATGTGTAAGAACTGGAAGGAAGCACTGATTAAACACTTTTCTTTAAAGACATAATGGCATATTGCTCTTCAAAGTGGTACTGTTTCTTCCAAAAGCTTTCCAGCCAAGTTTTATACGCCGATCAATTTCTTCATCAATGTGACCTTTGCTAGATATCTGTTATCTTGGGTAAATGTAGATATCAGTATATCGAGTTTTTCCCATTAATCACAAAATCTTCATTTCTCTCTTTATATATATATATATATATATATCATTGCCAACCATTATCAATCCACTACTGGACGAAGGTCTCCCCAAGTTTCTTCCACAACGGTCTGTCTTGTGCCAGTTTCTTCCACGTTACTCCCGCATACTTTCGAATTTCATCTACCCATCTTCCATGTGGTCTTCTTCTGGTTCTTTTCCTGTCCTTTGGAATCCAGTCTAAAATTTCTGCTGTCCATCGATGGTCTGTCCTTCTGGCAATATGTCCAGCCCATTGGCGTTTCAGGGATTTTACTCTGGTCATGATGTCTTCCACTCTTCTCATTTTTCTGATCCACGAGTTCCTCTTCTTATCTCTCCTGGTTACACCAAGCATGCAACTTTCCATGCTTCTTTGATTTGTCTGCAGTCTTTTTATATCTCTTTCAGTTAAGGTCCACGTCTCTGCACCATATGTAAGCACTGGAAGGATGCACTGATCAAACACTTTTCTTTTAAAATATAATGGCGTATTGCTCTTGAAAATTATACCGTTTCTTCCAAACGTTCTCCTGGAAAGTTTTATATGCCGATTAATTTCTTCATCAACGTGACCCTCACTTGGTATCCGCTGTCCAAGATAAATGTAGGTATTGGTTATCTACAGCTTTTCCCCATCAATCGATAAATCTTCATTTTTTGTAAAAGAATTATACATCACTTTTGTCTTCTGAAAGTTCATTTTTAATACCACTTCTTTACTCTTATCAGCAAGTTCCTGGATCATACTCTGCAGTTCTGATGGGGTAGTTACAAAAATGACTACGTCATCAGCAAAATGTAGGTGAGTTAGGTGATCTCCATTAATATTTATCTCTTTATTTTCCCAGTTCAGTGATTGAAAGACATTTTCCAATGTGCCATTAAAGAGTTTGGGAGATATAGTGTCACCTTGTCATACTCCCTTTCCAATCTTTATGGGTGCTGTATTCTCAAATAGCCGAAT
This sequence comes from Macrothele yani, assembly GCA_039090855.1. Taxonomy (NCBI): domain Eukaryota; kingdom Metazoa; phylum Arthropoda; class Arachnida; order Araneae; family Macrothelidae; genus Macrothele; species Macrothele yani. The sequence continues at coordinate 139,336,875 of CM077027.1, read as the reverse complement.
CTTTGCACTTGCATTTTCGTAGATGTTATTAATAATATTAATGTATGCACCTTCAATATCGCGGGATTTCAAAGCCATTGTAACTGCCGATGGTTTCACCGAATCAAAAGCCTTTTCATAATCCGCTCAGGCACAGCACGCTGCTCCTCTTGGAGGGACTCTTATCAGCAAGTTCCTGGATCATACTCTGCAGTTCTGATGGGGTAGTTACAAAAATGACTACGTCATCAGCAAAATGTAGGTGAGTTAGGTGATCTCCATTAATATTTATCTCTTTATTTTCCCAGTTCAGTGATTGAAAGACATTTTCCAATGTGCCATTAAAGAGTTTGGGAGATATAGTGTCACCTTGTCATACTCCCTTTCCAATCTTTATGGGTGCTGTATTCTCAAATAGCCGAATCTTTGCACTTGCATTTTCGTAGATGTTATTAATAATATTAATGTATGCACCTTCAATATCGCGGGATTTCAAAGCCATTGTAACTGCCGATGGTTTCACCGAATCAAAAGCCTTTTCATAATCCGCTCAGGCACAGCACGCTGCTCCTCTTGGAGGGACCGAAAATAAAGAAATATTAGGAGCTGAAACAGAATACCATAATAAAGGATAGAACAATAGTATTTAACATTTTGAAATTTTTTATACATTTTTCAAATTTATATGCGTTTTAATGCCATCCCTCTGAAAAACGTATGGCGAGGGGCTAATATAGGTGGGCAAGAGAAGGCATTTGTTATCCCCTGGAAATCCGTCCATGCCCTTGCTGTTCTTGGAAGGTACTGCAGATATTTTAGCGATAACACTAATTCTAATTGCTAATTTTTCTGTAGAACATCCTGATGCGCGTGTATGCAGTAAAAATTGCAAAACGTTGGGAATTCCCAGTAGAAAAAGCGTATAGTTGAAAGTAACAAGAATATTTTCTATTGCATGTCGGAGCATAGTGTACATACGTACAGTATATAAAAGTATGAAAGGCGACGAAATGAAAAATGCATCATTCGCTGCAGCAGTTAATCACTGCTGGACAAATATCTCTCGGAAATTTTCTAAGAAATTTGTGTTGAGGTTATTTTTTCATTCTTGATGACCAGTTAAGTAGTCTCTGGCGTTTCGTGGCGCATGGGACACAAGTGGACAAAGGATCAAAAGAACAAGAAAGAAATTTCCTCATTGTCCTAATATGCTACCTAATTTCATCTATTGTATACAGTTTTTTGGGTCATCTGATTTCCAAGGAAATCTATGTTTGAGTGTATGTTATTATAAAAAAGGTTAAACGATAAGAAGGCACAGTGTAAATTTGCATATGTTCTTTGTATATAAATTTCTATTTACCCCCACCTGAAAACTAAGTTATGGGCGCCCATGGCCGTATATGGATTCATCTGTGTCTTCGAATGCAAAAAAAAAAAAAAAATTGAAAAAATTAAAATTTCGAAGTGCCTAAAATTTTAGTTTGAAACTCAAGGGTGAAAGAAAAACTGTTTTTACATTTTACCTTGTTTGTTATTATTTTTGTTTCAGCTGTTAATTTTTCCCTCCTCGACCTTGTTCCCGCGGAGAGGAGCAACGGGGTGGATCGATTCTCCAAAGACGGGGCAGAGAAATGGAGGGCGTTTCTTTCTCCTCCCGTCCACCTCACCCTCTGCCTCCTTCTCGTGCTCCTGTGTTTTGATGACGTCGAGCTCATCGACTTTTCCAGTGTTTCTATTTCCACCCGCGCATGCGCCTCGCCGTCTCTCGTTTTCGCTTCCGCAAGGACGAATGTGGGTCAGCCATGTGTCGTGCGGAGATGCCGGCTTCACAGGGTGAACATCTACTTCAACGCGCGGCTTCAAAAGGAAAATAAATCTGCTTGGGGCGTTACTTATAAATCTTCTCTTTGCATTATGTACGCTTTTATGGGTTCATTTGTTATGGCGCGAGTGTAGATGGTTTTTTTTTTTGGCTGATAGTCACACAATTTGCGACGCAAAAAGAAAAAGAGCATCGCAAAATATGGGTACTTATACTGAAAAAAAAAATTATCCTGCGAAGACACATTGCAGTCTTCCGTTAAGCATGATAAAACTTTGCCCTTTGCCAATTTATGAAATTTTCTTGCTCTTATGGGTTGGGTCTTTCACATCAGTCCAGAAAAAGAAATTCTTTCAACAAAAGACCATCACCCTTAGGTGGTGCCTCAATTTAAATTGATTATCGTCATCAACTATTCCCAATGTGCTCTGCTGGATGAAAGTCTCCTCAAGCCTCCGGTAATTTTCCTTCTTGAACAATTCGTTTCCATGTCACTCCGGCATAATTTCAAATTTCATTCACCCATCTCCCACGAACGCTGTTATGATATAAAAAATTGGTGATTGGCTCTTGTTTTAAAAATACAGGAGACTGGTTCCATATACAGTGCATAGTGATGTCCGTCTCCCGCGCTCTGTACGAAGCACCACAATTTCGGAAATAAAAACAACCGTTTCGTTGCTAATTTCGAAGCGCTAAACACGATTAGGATATAAAAAAAATTGGCGATTGTATTTTGTGATGAAAATGGAGCCAAACAATGTTAGCAGATTGCTGCTGGACTATGCTCTGAGATTTTCCGAATTTGGCATATAAGCGGCAGGCGAATTGATGTCTTCAGTGAATGACGCAATGCAGGAAAGTATCTCAAAATTCATAATCAATCAAACATTTTTGCTATCGCTTTAGTGTTTAGAAGTTCGATTGATATAAGAAATGGCTATCTGCGCTTCCGAAACGCACCGGAGGTCAAAATTTGTTCAGTGTTATGGGGAAATACTCGAATTTCCATGTAACATCACAGCAGACTCGATGATTACGGTTAATAGAGATCCTAAAACTTCGGTATTTCAAAATATCCTTTTTTCGATTGAAGGTTTAACGATCACCATGAGCAACTCAATGGACTATAAGCAGTTTCCCGTCCCTAATTTGGGGCCACTGGTTTCAGGGAAGGGGGAGAGCCAGTGCCGCAAGACAAACACAACACCCATGCCTCACCGGGATTCGAACCCGTACTGTACTCTTCTTGGACGAATTGTCATAAGTCATTGCTTAGACCACTGCGCCACCGGGGCTGCCGAAATGTCTTTAAATAACGAATATGAATGTGTTTTTGCCGTTTTATGCTGCAGTGAACTTTTATAACACAATAATAAAAAAAAAGGTATCAAATTAATTACAGAACTTGGATCTTTCAGTGTAATTTCCTTAAAAAATAACTAACTAGTAATTTGCATATTCATATCCCCTCCTAAGTAGAATAGGAAGTTTACCGAATCTTTTAAATTCTACGAAAGAAGTCTCTGAGGTCATGTTTTCAGCCAATAGGGTGGCAGAGTGGTCTGAGGTGCTACTTTCTGATAATTCGTTCGAGATGGGTCCGGATTCGAGTCGTGGATGTGGCATGGGTGGTGTGTTTGTCTAATGGCACTACTTCGGTCCCTTCCATGTTACCAGTGGCCCCAAATTAAGAACGGGCGACTGCTTATGTCCATACATCATATGATCATATGTAGAGGATTTCAGGACGTGAGTGTCTGACCCCAGGTCTTAAACAACCCTTAGAAATAGGAAGCTAGGAGATTTGGACTAGAGTGCCTGATAGGAAAGTCACACGGAAGCGAAGCAGAAAGGGGGAGGAAGACGCCCTTAATTATCACCGGGGGCCAGTACCCGGGGTCCGACGGCTTAACGTGCCCATTCGACGCACGTCGGATATTTAGTGGATCGAGAGTTCGTACCTGCCTGGGATCGAACCTGAGGTCCTTTCCGTGTCAGTCACGAACGTTGTCCACTAGGCCACCTGCGGCCCTTATGTCCATAGAGGTGCTCGTGGTAGTAGTTAAAGCCGAAAAAGAAAAGAATTTTATTTCTGTAGAGGAAACTGAATGGAAGGCGTCCATGTGTTTTGTTTTCAGCAGTTACTTGCTTTCATTCAGTCGATATCTATCCATTAATACAATTTTTGTTCTAGTAGAAATTAGCTTTCCAGTTTCTTATGCTGAAAAATGGGAAAAGCAATTCTTTGGGTGTTTGGTTTTCAGATTTTGCTTATATACTTTAGTGGCAGCACTGAAAAATCTAGAAGCTGAAGTTGACACCTTGTGTCTCTCAATATCTCTCTCTATATAAAAGTGAAAGTTTGTATGTATTTTCCGCATACGTTCCTAAACGGTTTGATGAATTTGCACCAAAATCGGCATACATACTCTTCATCACCCAGATTAAAATACAGGCGGGACGATTTTTAGTAATTCCATCCCTAAGGGGGTCAAATGTGTATTTACGGGGCCCTCTGTAGACAGGGTGCAAGTCGGCTGCTGCGGTATTACTCCGCTTATCAGAGCAACTGTCGTCACGTGACGCCTTACTCCTCGCAAGCTTCCGCGGTTCAGGCATACAGGAAAGAGTCCGATTTTTGAAACCACAACGCACCGGCAGAACATATTGTCATAAGTATTTTTTTGTTTATATTACCATGGCATTTTCTTTGTAAGGATTAGGTTTCATTAGACTCCCAACAATCGGCGCAGGAGTCTCAAATGTGGGTGGAGCTACAGATTCTTACCAATAGGCGTGGTCCTCCCAAATAGCATCAAGGTTAAGTTAAAGTTAAAACAGACGGTCTTCTTCATACATAAAATTTAAATACAAGATTAGTATTGGTATTAGTATAGATAAAAGAAATAGCCTATGTCCACCGGAAAGAAGTAAGCTTCCCAACGGTAAAAGAATTATCCGAATGGGTTTAGTTTCCGAGATTAGTAAAAAAATCCGTATATTATAGTGAACTACTTTCTTTCACGTTGGGTGTGATCAGGTTGTATGTAAACAAAGCGGAACGATACATGGGAAATTGGAAACTACTTAAAAGCGATGTTATTCGGTAGTACAGCCAAAATTAATAAAAAATAGTAATAAATAAACGAAATAGCTTATGTTTTCCGGAAAGCTTCCCAACGGCGAAAGAATTATCCGAATCGGTTTAATTTTCGAGATTAGTAAAAAAAAATTCCGCATATTATCGTGAACTACTTTCTTTCACGTTGGGTGTGATCAGGTTGTATATCTACAATCTAGAAAACTGAATGCGGAGTGCAGGAAGTGCATTATTGTGCATGTTTGCTATTTCGAGTTTTTAGGGCTCAGAACTGCCATTATAAATTGTGATTTTTATAATAAAATTTTCATCAAGTGTGGTGAAATGCCTCCAAAGAAAACGCAAACCCATCGGACAAGTTCAGCCGAAAGCAAAGAAAGTAAAATTACTACGAGAGAGTGAGACAACCGAACAACGTGATCGAAGACTTATGGATCACCGGGAAAGCGCCAGTGTATCTAGCGCGGCAGAGACCTTGGAACAGGTTGAGGCCCGACTTGAGCGTTGTTCTTCAGGGTAGGATGTTTTTTTTATAGTGCGATTTACATTGTTACTTGAAAACAAACTTTATGTCTATCCCGGGCAACGCTGGGTATCTCCGCTAGTATTATTTTAAAATTAGCAGTGATAGATATAGGTATTCAGTACTGACCGAGGTTATCACATATGTACAGTATATACATGAAATTCTGGAAAAAAGCTAGAATAACAATCGAAACTACAGAGTTCACACACATATTCTCCCATACCCGTTTACTGCGTTTCTTACCTCTCACTGCTATTTTCTGTTCGGCATTTTGTCGAGAAGGCACTGGAAAAGAAAGTTCTGCTAAGTCACGTTAATTCATCGTAGAGCTTCATTTTCAGTTTCTAATAGTTGTTCAGTTATTGTATTTTTAATCGAGAACTGACCATAAAATGCAAAACTTATTATTTATACACCTTGATCTGCCGTGTTCTCTGTTTTAAAACATGGAGCTGCTCACAACCAGCTTATTCGTTTTATATTTTAAATAAAGGCTGCAATTTTTTGGGAAGGTAACAGATTCCAAAACTTCGACGCAGCAGGAGTGGAAAAGCTGGAAGAGCAATTAGTGTTGTACTTGTTTCCATTGAGCACAAAAGGGACGTTACAAAATAGATCCAAGCGCAGAACAGCAAAAAACTGCAGGAATGTAGAAGACAAGGGCTGACAACTCTTGAGAACAACGTGTATCATATTACTGTTAAGAGGTACACACAGCTGCAATTACCTTTCTGTGAGGAAAGGAAATGAACAGAGTTCCAATTTGTTAATCCGTGTCTCCTTGACACGATCGAATGCAGCACATTTTCCGTTTTGACATCTGTTCGGCAACACGTTTTCCCTTTGACCTTACTTCACTCAGACGCACGAAAGTTCGGCGAATTGAAATATCCTTGTTGCCACACCAATTGCGGATTTATTAGACTTCATTATCTTTTTTATTATTAGTGCGTATTATTATCATTTGGATAAACCTTTAAGATTTAATTCTCTCACGCAAGTTTCCTTCCATTCGTCCGTCTCGACACCTTCTACATTCAGTTGTTTTATTTTATTTTTTTATCTTTTCTCCTTTTACTCACACAGGTAGATACATAACCTTTTCTATGTTGTATTAGGTGTGAGTCAAAATTATATATGTATTTTTTGCTTAGGTATCTTCTTTATAGAATGGTCGGCTATTGTTTATACTTATTGGGTTACTTCACGATTGCTCTTCAAACGCATGTAAACCTCAGTAGAATGCATTTTGACAGTAGTACCTACGCCTATCCTTCTCGGCTGTAAGATGGTCCTGAGAACAATAAAGTTAAGTTTAGTTGTGGGAGGTCGATCTAGTTTCGAACCTAAGTTTTCAGACAGCATTGTTTTTTACGCTTTCCAACAGTAGGTTGAAGAAACGTTTAGCTCCAGCTTTGTCCGTCAGCACGCTAACTCTCGTGAAAACGGTTCGATTTCGACGAAAGTTTAGTATGTGGTAGAGGACCACTTGGGGTCGAACCCTATTGAAAATGGGCGACGCAGGGTCAACGCTCAGGACATAGGAGCGGGATCCATTCCATTGCTCTTATGCGTCATAACTTGCGTAAAAATTGTTCGATTCCGATGAAATTTTAGTATGTGGTAGGTAACACCATGGGGACGATCTCAAATAAAAATGGGTGAAATAGTGTCAAAGGTCAGGCCATAGGAGCTGGATCCATTCCATTGCCTTTATACGTCATAACTTACGTAAAAATGGTTCGATTTGGATGAAATTTTAGTATGTGGTAGGGGACCACCTGGAGACGAACCTTATTGAAAATGGGACAAATGGGGTCAAAGGTCACAACGTAGGAGTGGGATCATTCCATTGCCCTTATGCGTCATAACGTGCGTAAATATGGTTCAATTTCAATAAAATTTACTATGTGGTAGGAGACCGCCTGGGGACGAACCCTATTCAAAATGGGGGAAGTGGGGTCAAAGGTCAGAACATAATATCGGGATGCATTCCATTGCCCTTATGCGTCATAACTTGCGTAAAAATGGTTCGATTTCGATGAAATTTTAGTATATCATCATCATCATCATCATCGTCAACCATTATCAATCCACTGCTGGACGAAGGTCTCCCCAAGTTTCCTCCACAACGGTCTGTCTTGTGCCAGTCTCCTCCATGTCACTCCCGCATATTTACGAATTTCATCCACCCATCTCCCATGTGGTCTTTTTCTGGGTCTTTTCCTGTCCCTTGGAATCCAATCTAAAATTTCGGCTGTCCATCTATGGTCTGTCCTTCTGGCAGTATGTCCAGCCCATTGCCATTTCAGGGATTTAACTCTGATCACGATGTCTTCCACTCTCGTCATTTTCGGATCCACGAGTTCCTCTTCTTATCTCTCCTGGTTATACCAAGCATGCACCTCTCCATGCTTCTTTGAGTTGTCTGCAGCCTTTGTATGTCTCTTTTAGTTAAGGTCCACGTCTCTGCACCATACGTAAGCACTGGAAGGATGCATTGATCAAACACTTTTCTTTTAAGACATAATGGCATATTGCTCTTGAAAATTATGCTGTTTCTTCCAAAAGTTCTCCAGGCAAGTTTTGTACGCCGATTAATTTCTTCATCAATGTGACCCTCACTTGATATCTGCTGTCCAAGATAAACATACGTATCTGTTATCTCCAGTTTTTCTCCATCAATCGATAAATCTTCATTTCTTGTAAAAGCATTGAACATCACTTTTGTCTTCTGAAAGTTCATTTTTAATCCCACTTCTTTACTCTTGTCAGCAAGTTCCTGGATCATACTCTGCAGCTCTGATGGGGTAGTTGCAAAAATGACTACGTCATCAGCAAAACGAAGGTGGGTTAGATAATCTCCATTAATCTTTATCCCTTTGTTTTCCCAGTTCAGTGATTGAAAGACATTTTCCAATGTGGCATTAAAAGAGCTTCGGAGATATGGTGTCACCTTGTCTCACTCCCTTTCCAATTTTTATGTGTGTTGTATTTTCAAACAGCCGAATCTTTGCACTTGCATTTTCATAGATGTTATTAATAATATTAATGTATGCATCTTCAATACCGCAGGATTTCAGAGCCGTGGTAACTGCTGATGGTTTCACCGAATCAAAGGCTTTTCATAATCGATAAAAGCCATGCACAATGGAAGTTCATATTCCCTCGCTCTTTCAATTAGTTCTCTCAGTACGTGGATATGATCTATTGTGCTGTAGCCACTCCTGAATCCAGCTTGTTCTCTCGGTTGAGCCATGTCCAGTGTTACCTTCAAGCGGTGTGAAAGAACTTTAGTGAAGATTTTATAAACCACTGATAGGAGGCTGATAGGTCTGTAGTTCCTGAGATCCTCAATGTCACCTTTTTTATGTAGCAGGATCATTGTAGCATTGTTCCAATCCTCAGGAATTTTCCCTTCATTAAGGCATCAGTGAAAATTTGGGCGAGTACTGTTTCGATTTCTCCACTTGCTTCTTGTATGATGTCTACAGTAATTCCATCTTCTCCTGGAGCTTTTCCCCTCTTCATGTTCTTGATTGCATGTGCAACTTCTGCTGGAAGGACTGGAAGAACTCTGGTACTGGTACCTTTCATGGTGTCTGGAGTACATGTATCATCCCTTTCATGTAATTTGGAGTAGAAATCTTTCACTCTTGTCAAAATTTCGCCTCTATTTCTTGTTATAGAACCATCTTCTTTTCTCAGAGCCATAATCTGTTTTCTTCCCTTACTGAGATGTCCCTTTGCTATCTTTAGGCTTTGGTTGTTTTCAATTGCTTTCCTCACTAGCTCACAGTTGAATTTCCTTACGTCTTCAGTGATACTTTTTCGTGCTGTCTTGCATAGCTCTATATATTCCACTTTGGAAGTCACATCTTCTTTAGTTGTTCTCATCTCTCTTCTTTTTGCATCAACATTTTGGTTTTTTCTGATAATTTGTTCACATGCAACTTGTTCTTAGACCCAGCTAATTTTGTTGCTGTTTCCATAAGAGCTTTGGTTACTTTTCTGTTAACTTCGAAATATCCACTTCTTCCGATGTTAGGCCTTCTAAAGCAGAGAATCTGTTCTTCAGTTCCAACTTGAAAGTATTATGGTGTTTTTTAAGGTTGGTTATGTCAATACATTTTGTTTGTCTTATGAGCTTGCCACGTTCCAGTTTAGTGTTGAGGTGCATCTTACATCTCACCAATCTATGGTCACTACCTGTGTTGAACTTGTTCAGCACACTGCAGTCTTCGATGACGAATTTTTTGTTACACATAATAAAATCAATTTCACTTGTCGTCCCAATTGGATGTCTCCATGTCCATTTCCTGTGTGGCTTTTTCTTGAAAAAGGAATTCAAGATGAAAAATCCTTCTGCCTCTGCAAACTCAACGAGAGTATTTCCACGCTGGTTTCTGTTGCCGTGACCGAATTTACCTACTGAAGTTTCATTCTGTTGCCGTTGCCCTATTTTTGCATTGAAATCTCCCATAATTATCTTCAAGTGCTGCTTACCTTTATTATTTAGATGACGAATTTCCTCATAAAATTCTTCAATTTCTTCTTCAGGATGACTTGTGGTGGGTGCATAAGTTTGAATAATCTGAGCCTGGTATCTTCTCGATAGTTGGATAACGAGTCGTGCAGCTCTGTCAGAGGAACTTTCAACTTCTACCACTTTATCCTTCAGTTTCTTGTTTATTATAAATCCAACACCACTAGTTCTACCAGTATCTGTCCCACGATAATAGAAGAGATGTCCACTTTTCAGTTCAATGAGATCTTCTCCTTTTCTCCTTACCTCACTTAGCCCGACGATGTCCCACTTGATCCTTTGTAGTTCCTCTTCCAATTCAAAGCCTTGAATCAGAAGATAGGGAGCGTCCGTTGTAGGTAGCCAAGGTCAGCATCAAATGGCAGCCTAGTCCGGTCCTCCGGGGATTCTTAGCACCCTCTGCCTTCATGTCGCACTGGCCGCTGCCTTGGACCCAGGTACATTCCAGCTGCCGGAGACTGAGGGCCAAGATTTAAGTTGTAGAGTCATTTTGGAGGTGTTTGGCCATAACTCACCACGCTGGCCAAGCGGGTTGGTGAGTGTGGGATAGCATTTCCTCTGATCCCGATGGTATAGTTATACCGCTATTGGCGGTCGTCAGAGCCCCTTTAGTGGGAACAGGATGCACCACGAGAAGGCGGGGTTGACATTTGTCAAGGAGAGGCTGTGATGTTACGCATCACCTGACCTTACATCCCTTACATCCATATAGTAAGGAACTATATGGGGACGAACCCTATTGAAAAAGGGTGAAATGGGGTCAAAGGTCAGGACATAAAAGCGGGATCCATTCCGTTGTCTTTATGCGTCATAACATGCGTAAATATGGTTCGATTTCGATGAAATTTTATTATGCGGTAGGGAGCCACTGGGGACGAACCCTATTGAAAATGGGCGAAATGGGTTCAAAGGTCAGGACACTGGAGTGGGATCCATTCCATTGCCCTTGTGCATCATAACTTACCTAAAATGCTTGGATTGCGACAAAGCTTTATCATATTGTTCCGGAGGTATAGTGAACCGGTTCTGTTGAATATCAACGAAATGGGGTCAAAGGTCATTGCACAAAAGCCAGATTTATTCCACAGCCATTATTCTCATAACTTGCGTAAAACTGCTTCTATTGCAACAAAACTTTATCATGTTGTTCGGGAGATATAGTGAACCGGTTCTGTTGAATATCATCAAAATGGGGTCAAAGGTCAGGACACAGGAGCGAGATTTATTCTACAGCCATTATCCACATAACTTGAGTAATAATTTCTGGTACGTTGGAAAGCGTATCATAATCAATGCATTGCATGATTTTACAACCTTGTTTTTCTTTCGTGCCGTCCGCACACAGCAGAAATACTCGTACATAGGTTTTCCTCAATTAATACAGGTTCTTCAGTTACCGAAAAACTGTTATTTTTGTTTTATTTCTTTTGTTCAATACCGCTTGCACGACACTCATTTTTTTCTCCTGTGATGAAGTACTTACGTGAAACTTTGATTGTCGTTTTCATAAAAGTACTCCGCAAAGCGAAAGTCTCGCAAACGTAATTTTGTCTAATTATCACATCGCCCTTCGGGAATTATCGAAAACAAGCTTCGCGATGAGGTTTTGTCCTCAAGTGTCATTAGCTTAATGCATGAAAATAAGTTTTTTGCGACATCGACCTGTTTTCCCCCTGTTATTACCGTAATCGTTTGTCACTATTTTGAATCATCGGCGGTGATTGTTCCGCGTCTTTGATTTATTCCACTTTTACCTTTGCGGTGTATTATTTAAATTATCGGTTATTTTCTTATTTCTCAAAGAAATACACTGGATGTATCAGCAACGTGCCAAGCTGATCAGGATCTTTTATCTTCTAGTTTCTGCAACAGCATCAGCTGTCGTTAAGTCAGCGATAATTCTGTATTGTTCTAGGTTTTATTTAAAACTTTTTGGTCTTAGAATGCCATAATAGAGTTGGGCAGGAATGCATTACAAAGTAACGGAAGTACAGATTACAATTAACGTGTAATGCATTACAAGGTAATCCCAATTATGGTTTGCACAAGGTAATGGAATTAATCTATAATGCATTACAATGAAGAGGATATAATTCAATTATTTAATAATGCCATTCCAACGCAATGGAATTATTTGGTAATGAAATTACACATTTTGCAAATAATGATTAAATACATACTAATAGTTTATAGAGATGTACGTGTGCCAAAAGCTATGTCTAGAAAAGTCGGCCATGTAACAAAGCAGACGGAGATCGAAGTGTCGTGTAGAATGTTCTAGAAGCGGCAAGAATGGGTTAGACGTTATGTTCTTGTTCTTAGTTGAAGACTAAGATCATATGCAATGACATTGATCTTTCTTTCATTTTTGTACTATTCTCTAACCGAAATAAACATCCCATTCGTACTTACTTCATATGCATTATTTCGTTCAAATCACTTTTCTTGCGGCGAAGACGGGGCAACTACTCATGTCATACACGTACAATCTCCAATACCTACATACACGCATTTGAGGTCCGAGAGGTGGAACGATTGTCAAATAACCTACATAACGTGTAAGGGTGTACTGGATGCTTGTTCATTCACGTGGTATTGTTACCCATAAGTTATTGGTTAATTACCAACATATAGTTAACCATTACGATTATAATGGGTAACTGCTACATGTCATTACAATTACCATGCAATTCTAATGACCAGTTCTCCATTACCATGTAATGGTAACGCTAAGTTCTTGTTCCCATTACCATTACGCTGTAATGCATTACCGATTAATTCAATTACGAGTTTGCCCAACTCTGGCCCATAATAGCTGTGTGTACGTGTTTCGGCTGTGATGTACGATAGTGAAACTAGGGTAGTACAGAATAAATGCAGAATGCAATTACTCTGGGAAGATGAATGCAATTATTCACGGGGATTTGTGGCAAGAAGCAGTCTTTCCATTTTATGAAAGAAGATGTATTGCATTTGCGTAATGTGATATATAGCGCAGCTAATAGGGTAGAGGCAAATATTTTGAGGGTTCTTTTTTCTTTTCTGGAGTTTAATGACCATCGAGAGCAACTCTTAGGGATATAAGTAGTCACCCATTCCTAATTCAGGGTGACTCGTTCCAGGAGAGGGTCAGAGCGAGCTCAATCGGGCAGAAGGCACTACACATGTCTGGATCCCGCGCCCATTTCAAACGAATAGTCAGATGCCAGCGCTTCAAGCCACTTGAGGTAGTCCAGATCTGTTGAAGGGTTGAATGGCGTGGTGGTAACTAGGAAAATGCTTTCATTTGATGCGTGTATTAGACTCATAAAATTCCAGTTGTGTGTTCGTATCGCTGTGAATGCAGATGTATACATTAGAAATAAGTAGAATTGATAGATTATCCTTCGTTAAGCGGACAAATTCTTAATCGTAGAGAATAGGCTAATGATATCTATGTGCTAGCTTTTATTATTTGATGGAAAATCATTTTCAGTCGTCAAGTGGTCTAGGACGCAGGCTTTTCACTTGTTCGACTGGGTTCGAATCTCGGGGAAAGACGTAGATGTTATGGTTGTCCTTTCGACTCTGGTTCTGGAACCAGTGGCCTTTAAATTAGGGATACTACAAGCTTTATAGCCTTAGATGCTTGCTATATCCCCAAATAAAGAAAAAGTAATCTTCAGCGCTTGATATCACAAAACTTATTCTTTATCTTTGCAACATTACTTTCATTACGCCACGATTTTTGAAATGTAAGAACCCTGTGATGACTTACGAGGGACTTCTGTTGAATGGTGATGGTATTTGATGCTCTTCAAAATGAGACGTGGCGTGCAGTGCCTTTTCTTTTAATCTTCTGTTTTTGTTGACTTCTCATTTATGTCAATTTGGTTTGCTTCTCGTCATGTTTTGCTATACTGAACGCCACGTCTGAACTACCGGTTGTTCTTCTCTGGGCTAAGATAGGCAGCCAGAGAAGGCAGGATAACTTGGACATTTGGCGTGTCGTAAAGTTCTGCCGTTTCTTTTTGTGGAAAATTTGCGCACAACATACACGCTGTCATCTTATTAGAGAAAATAATCTTACCATCTCTACTGACTCACCCGTTCCTCAAGTATAAATACTGGGCAACGAACAGGTAAGGGACCTATTTGTTTGCATGTAAGTGAAATGTAAATACAGTATCAAATAAAGTGCATTTAAGGCATTGTGCTCTTTATGAGTTCCAAAAATCGAACAACACAACGGTTGCTACTGAGCGTTCATGTTGTGTTTTCGAATCATACGCCATAACTGTACGTACGGTGTAAAGGTGGTTTCTTCAGTTCACAGAGAGGAATTTCGACCTGCAGGATGATTTCCGATCAGGAAGACCGTCAAAGCTTGACGATGACGTTCTACACACACATATATACAGTATGTATACATATATTTACAATAGTATATTGTATTCCCTGTCTTAGAAGTGGGCCGAACGCGGCTGGAACGAGTGAACTTGCGCATCAGAAAGCGTTGCTTTCCATTTAGCCTTTCTATTCAAAGTATGCAATTATGGGGGAATGATTGACACAAGTATTTTCTGACTGCTTACATGCTAAAAAGCTATAATTATGGCGAAGAAAGGTGAGAGAAGATGCTTTAGTCGCTTTTCCCAGCCCAGTGGTATGATGTCCGAGTATGGGGACAAACCCTTCCCCATCATGCTTTGAGTCATGGAGCAGATAATAAAGATATAGAAGGGAACACTTATAACTAGTGACAGGTTTATAGTTGGTACTCTGCCGCCCCGGTGGCGCAGTGGTCTAAGGCAATGTCCTCTGATCATCCGTCCGAAAGGGGTCCGGGTTCGAATCCAGGTGAGGCATGGATGTTGTGTTTGTCTTACGGCACTGGCTCTGTCCCTTCCCTGGAACCAGTGACCCTAAATTAAGGACGGGCGACTGCTTATAGCCCATTGAGTTGCTCACGGTGGTCGTTAAACCTCAAAAAAAAAATAGTTGGTACTGCTGAGGAGAGAAGGAATTGTTTTGCCATAGCTTTCGTTAAACCCGGTCGCTATATGTACATTCCTGTTTGGGAACCGCAGGAAATTTTATGCACCATTCAATTCAGGCACATCGGCTGCTTAATGGGGTAAAGAAACCCAATTGACCGTCTGCGTGTTTATTCATCCCTTATAATGCGGTATGCAAACGAACCCGTTTTCGTATGGGTTTATTACTAGAGGTAAAAACTGGATGCTCTACATTAACTTTTTCAGGAAAAGTAACTACTGCAAGCCCGACCAACCTGTTCCTATCAAGTGGAAACCGAGTATGCATAGACACAAACGCAATTTGTGCATTTAGTGGAGCAGGAAAGTCAACATTCATTAAGAAGTCTTGTCACCAGGGGAAACCATCCCTGTAGTCAGAAGGTCACGAATTTGGAGCTAGCAATGAAACAAAAGCAATCTGTGGAGGCAAATAGAAAGTGTATAGAGTTGTTGCACTAAATACCAGGCAACGACGTCAATGAAGCCCCAGCAAAAACTGTCTGCATTAAGATGAGAAGTTTTAACTCATCATCCGTATTCCTTACTCTGGGAAAAAAATTCAGAATGATGAAGAGGTTCACACTACGCATCAGGAATATTTCACCTTTACACAGATGGAAAACATAAAAAAACCTCCTGACCAGTGGCGTAACCATGTTTCAAAATCTGCGGGGGAAGAGGGGGGGGACCGAGCACACATGCACACATTATATGTATACATATATATACAATATTATATACATACTGTATAAACTAGAGTTTGGGACCTCCTCCCCCTACACACACACACGCGCATGAGCAAAATAGTTGGTGAGGCGCGATCTAACGGGCACGACATAGGCGCCTCTGTTGGCAAATTGTGGAACTTAGCGATCAAAACTGTAAAACTATGATAGATAGGGCAGAAATGTAAATTACAGAGTTGTAGAACTGACTTTGCTTATTAGGAATCCATATCGTTGTTTTATTAAGTGCATATTATACACGTGTTTTTTTTTTTTTGTTTGTTTTTTATTGGAGGTTTAACGACCACCGTGAGCAACTCAATGGGCTATAAGCAGTCGCCCGTCCCTAATTTAGGGTCACTGGTTCCAGGGAAGGGAGAGAGCCAGTGCCGTAAGACAAGCACAAAATCCATGCCTCACCGGGATTCGAACCCGGACCCCTTTCGAACGAATGATCAGAGGCCATCGCTTAGAACACTGCGCCACCGAGGCGGCTAAACGTGTTTGCATTCTACGAAAATTTCAATCTTATATTATTAAATTTAGTTGGTTCACATCATGAAAAAGTGTGCATTATATCATTACATTCCCGAAAAAATTGGGGAGCCCTTTACGTTGCAGATCCCCACTCTAAAAATCTAGGGGTCCTGACCCCCCTACCCGTGGTTACGCCTATGCTCCTGACAGATGAAGAAGTGTAGTGGAACATAATGGACATTATGTTGGAAAGTAAATGACTTTTACTTGGTAAATCGACGCTTTACTTAAAAATCGACAGAACCTTCCTATACAATCGATAAATAAAGGCACCACACAACTTAAAGGTCAGTAGTAATTCGATACCCGAATACATCAGTTTTTTATCCGTCTATGAATATGTTCTATTATATGCCGTTAAATCTGCGATTGTATTATATTTTGCAGTGGTGTTGAATATTCAAATATTGTACTGCTATGCTCAGCGAATAAATCCGTGACTCCGAGAATTTGGGTGCATATCAGTTTTTTTTTGTTAGTGTGCATTCGAATCTTGAATCAAGAAATATAGGCAAAAGGGATTAATTTAAGATCATAAGGCACCGCTGTTTCGTTGTGTTGCTTTAAATGTGGCGGAGAGATCTAGTTAGACGAACTAAAAAATAGGGAGTTTCTCGACATGAATTCCCTTTTGTCATTGCAAAATTATTCTACATTTCCATTTTCCTCCTAAATAATAAATAATCCAAAGCCTGATTACCCGATTGTTTTTATTTTGTTCTCCTGTGATCATGGTTTTATTAAGAACCTGACGTTATTTTCTGAAATTAAAGTTAATGTTATTCAGAAATGTGAATGTTAGGCTGATTAAATCATTTTCTTATTTGAACTACAGGTTTGATACACATCTGATTTCATGCATGATGAAGAATTATTTTCTCTTCCTGAAGTAAAACTAATTTTGTTTTCACTAGATATTATTATTTCTTTTAATAAGAATGAAATTGCGAAATCGTGTGGATGTTCTTCTTCGTTTAATACAAATGTAAATCTCGAGGAGAGAGAGGTCTTGTTATATAAATGCAGTTGCGCCCAAGACTCGGTATGAAATCTGATGCAACATAATGAGACTATTAAAAACGATTTTTTTCTCTGGTTGAAGCACTATTTGCTGTAATCGAACTGGATGGTAACAATAATTTAATAATTTAATCTCCCGTTTGAGTTCTTATATTCTTATGTAAATTTGGATTATTCTCGTTAAACGTTTTTCTTTCTTAACGCCACAGATTCCTTCTCAATAAATTTAACTTTCGCAGCACCTGACAACAGGTGAAAGTGTAACTACATCTCAAGAGATAAGAGCTCTAGTGTTCACTGTTCTGTGTGCTATTTTCTTTTGACTGTGATGTGCTGTAGAGCTCAGACTGTTATCTTGTTTTGATCATTCTTTAAGCGATCTTCTGTGTGCTAAGTTGATTTGTGGGAAAAGCGAGCCATATTAACATAATACGACAGATTGTTATACGATCAGGGTATAAGTCGATGTTTGAGGGATCAAATTATTGATGGCGATTCCTTGAATTTCTAACGTACTGAAAGGCTGATGAATAAACACGTTAAAATTGTGAGTTATGTTGATTCATTTACGAGCTTTAGCAGTTAATACAGAAGTGTTTTACTGTGCTTTATTAAGTTTTCAGCTACTATGGAAGACTGAGTTAATCCGGGAAAACAACTTTTAAGTAAAGTGACTATTTATGTCTTCACTAAAGCACTTAAGTGAAGCTTAGGTCAACGTAATAATTGTAGAGACAGCTCCCCATTAAACTAAAGTAATGTAGGGTAGTTAATGTAGCAATCTCTGTGATTGATGACAAGAAATTGAAAAAGATCACAAAATATAAAGACTTAGAAATTGAATCTAGAACACTGGAACAAAAGAAAATGAGGCACCGCTGTTAGAAAAACAGGCGCTATTGGAACTTTAGGAATTACTCTTTAGAACTTGGAAAACATACGACAGATTCATAGACACATAAGATGTAGCACCCAATTACTTAGCCAGACCTGCACATTCTAAGAAGGTATCTGGCAGACTATTCTGTCTTTCAGTAGGGACCTTCAGTTCAATTGCCAATTAAAAATGGTAACACTTCCTTTTTTCTTCGATGTGAATATCATTTTGTAGTAATAATAATAAAAACAGCAGTAGTAGTAGTAGTAGTAAAAGACGATTTGTGGCGATTTCACTGGAACTGCTGTCTAATACCCTTTAGTTGTAAATGGAACGATTGGAAAATTCGCACATCGTATACACAGTGCCTTTACAGACCCCGTACTGGTTTTGTGTGAGTAGTACTGGTAATTCAATCTGTTGGACACTGCTGAGACTAGTTAGCATCAAGCACTGCGTGTCATTTGAGCAAGTTTTGCTCGTGTCTGTTTGACAGACGCAGAGGTACCAGTTCAAACTGGTTACTTTGTTGAAGCGGTGCGTCAGAATTTCAAGATGGAGCAAATAGTGCGATAAAGCTTTGTTTTTTTTTCATTGGGCAAAAGTGATACGGGAACGCATGAAATGTTACAAAAAAGCTCACGGCAATGCTTGTTTGTTGCGCGTTCAACAAGATTTGTGTGGTTCAAAGATTTCAGACGATGAACGGAGCTAATTCCCGTCAACCAATCGAGACGACAACGCAATGGATGTCCGGTGATTGGTCGCAGAGGACGTCACATGACTTCGAGAATATTCAGTGAAGAGCTAAACATCAGCAAAAAGACACTATCTAAACAATTTGGTACAAAGACTTTGGGAAGAAAAAAATATGTGCGAAGTTTGTTCCTCATTTACTAACACCGAAGCAGATAATGGTGATCATTGATTCTTACCTCAATGTTATTGAACTTGTTGATAAACATGAAACTGTAGTGAATAAAATAGCCACGGGATACCAAACAGGATGCTTTGTTTACGATCCGAACACTGAGCACTGTGCAGTCGAGCCCTAAAAACCCAAGGCAGCAAAGTTCGCATTGAAACCATGCTGATCCTTTTTCGTTAATGCTAAGGGTGTGATTCATCGTGAATTTGCAAACAGACAGTATTGTTTGGGTGTTCAGGGAACTGTTACTTCACCGAATTTGATAGGTTCGTCCGGAATTTCGCTAGACGAAAGATCAGAGTCTCCTTCATGTAACGCACCGTGTCACACTACCACTGCTGTTAAGCATTTTTTCACAGAAAAATCTATTATCTAAGCTTTGACACCCACCATATTAGCCAGATTTGGCACTAGGCCACTTCTTATTATTGCAAAAATTTAATCTCCGTTGAAAGAGAAGCGTCTTTGAGACCTTTCAACTATCCAGTCTAATGTGACGGGAGCAAATTAACGCAGTTCATTTCCAGGCGTTCCAGAAACGCTACCGGACTTACTTCTTCTTTTTTTTTTTTTTTTTTTTTTTTTGATTTGAGGTTTAACAACCACCGCGAGCAATTCAATGGGATATAAGCAGTCACCCGTCCATAATTCAGGGTTACTAGTTCCAGGGAAGAGAGAGAGAGAGCCAGTGCCGTAAGACATAACATCCATGCCTCACCGGGATTCGAACCCGGACCCATCTCAGACGAACGGTCTTAAGCCAGCGCTTAGACCACTGCTCTACCGGGACGGCCTTCCGACTTTGTACGAGCGCAGTAAAACTGGTATTGAACATGAAGATTATGTTGAATATTAAGCAGGTGAAACTTCTCCAGTCCACATCAATGACTTTTATTAATATAATCCTGGAACATTTCAGACGCACAGTGTAATAGTTTCAGGACTTCTTTTTTAATCAGAGGGTAGAGCCACGAGATGCGAAGGAGCGACCTCTCCATCGGATTGGAATTTGGTGATGGTGTCCTATTTATTTCATCGACTGCTTTTAAAAGAGGCTTATTCTGTTGAAAAGCTAGATGGTAGATTCAAAAGACCTCTAATGACGTCACGTTTTATTCGCATGGATAATGATGGCAGAGATGATTGTGATTCTAATGTGGTAACCGCTGCCGCTCAAGAATACTGCGTTGACGAAAAGCGGCCAGGCGTTCAGTGTAAAGCCATGCGTGCGTTCATGACACGTGACATCCATCACGTTCTCTTGCTTGCTTCTTACTAACGTGCTATTGAAGCTTTCTGCTCTCATTTCCTTTTGAAGTCACTTTGGAACAGCACAATGACGAGTCATTTTATATTTTCGTTTCGTTTCGTAGATCTCTCAACGACAAGCACAACTTTAATACTTTTAATTAAGAGTGAATAGAAAAATTAAGATTTGTCTTAATTTGCAAAATAATTTTATTTATTTATCACATGTAAACATTCATTTTATCACAAGCACCAAGGAGGAATTCTGTGACACTTTCTGAGTAAAGCTTTCTTTCTAAAGCACACTGTAAAATTTTTTCTGAAATTCACGAGCGATTTCCGTGATGCCTTTCGTGAATTAATGAAGCCTTTTCCTGATTCTACACTTTTCGTGAAATGACGGGAAAAATCTGAATTTTACGGTATTTTCGTTCTTGAATTGACAGAAATATTCTTGTTAATATTTCTCTGTTTAGTAGAGAAAAATTTCCGTTTTCAAGATGTTTAATTAATGGCAAATCCTGAATTTTGAGAAACATTTCCAAGATTACGGACAAATTGTGTTCCCACTTTTTCCGAATCCACATGACGGAAAACTTTCAGTGATATAAGTGGTTTTGCGGGAATACTTCAGGATCAGGTTTGATTAAAGATTAAATTTCAATGGTCTGTTGACGGACGTGACTTACAGGTTCTGTAGCGATACTGGATATTATTAGCAGCATTTCACATGATATTAAGGCTATTGTGGCAAGGCCAACCCCCCCAGTTGGTGCATTTGCTGTTATACATGTATATTGTGTTGCCGAAAGAAACTGGGCACTTGAAGTATTGTACCAGCAATTGTATGATGTATATGTATCAGTTTGTGGAGACCTTAACAAAGAAGCTATTGCAGCTATCAAGAGTAAATTCTATATCTAGAGGTTCGATGAAACAATGCTATGAAGTATCATATTTCATCCTTTCTTAAACACAATTGAAAGTCATTGTCAGTTTTAAAAATCTCGAGTTCCATTGCTTTGGAAAATCATGATGAAAAAAATGAATTTGTAATAAGTCCTCCTACAGTAAAATGTAATTATTAAAATTTCATATTTAGGTGTTTTGTGGGAAAATTTTACGAAGTAATACATTTCATCTTTCCTTAAACATAATTTAAAGTCATTGTCAGCACACACACACACACAAACACACACAAACTCGAATTCCAAAACTTCTGCTGCTTTAAAAAAATCACGTTGAAAAAACTACGTAATTTGCGATCAGTCCTCCCACAGAAAAAGAAAATTATTTTAAACCTATTCCGAAAAATAATAAGATCCTACAGAAAATAAAATGAATCATTAACCGGCATTCATAGCGAAAAACATTTTATCGCTGCGTGGCTTCTGTCCTCATCATTTCTACTTTAAAGGTGATCTGGTGGTAAGTGTCTTGCTACCTCAGTCGGTAACGATATTTACTGGCGTTGAAACGATCGCGGGCTTTGTTCCCACCGTCAAGGATTACTTGACTTCGCACTTGAGGGAAAAGTGGAAAAGAAAGTTTGTTCTGTAAAGGGACTGGAAAAAATCAAAATCTGAATTTTTGGAAACTCGGAAAATTTCCGTGTAAAAACGGAAAAACCTGAAACTGACATTAAAATCTTTCAAAGCATTGAAATTTCCGTAATTAGAGACGAAAGGTTTTAATACGGAAATTTCGTTAAAAGTCGCAGACTTACCGGCAACTTTGCTGCACTTTATTTTCGGGAATTTTCAGTGGATTCACACCATTCTTATTTACAGTTTACTCATTCGAGAAAAATAATAAACCGATTTTGATACGTCGTTTTGATTTTGGAAATCAGAAGACCTGTTTCCGAATTTCCTGTCGATAGTTAGTACTGTTAGGTATCATAACGCACCTGCATTTATGAATTGAATTTTAATACGCAGCTAGCTTCTTCGTTAGTCAGTCCTAAGAACAATAATTTCTATGGATATGAAAACATATCTGCAAACGTTATGCTTGTTACCGCGGTGTTTTCTATGCAGCTTTGTGTAGACTGGTAAGCGGAAAATACTGTTCCGAATATTAATTTTTTAACAGCATATAACGATGGAAGTACACTAATATTGTCATCTTATTGCTACAATACGCAGGCGCCGGAGATAGTGCAGTGTGTTATTATTTATAAAATAAATTCGTGACGTATTTGTCGGAAAATCCGATACTTTGGTGTTCTAAATCAAGAAAAACGGTACGCGCAGTATATATATATATATATATATATATGTATTTCAAGTGTAATTGTAAATCACTTTTGTTGTGTTGATATTTAAATAAATCTTTGAAATATAAAGAACAAAGTGTTAAATGGTTTTACTACGCCATTTACAAAATACTGCCGTCTGATTGGAGTGACTTGGTAAGATCAGCCGTTGCTGATTGAAAGTTCCGATTTTTTAATTTTGAATACGTCGCATTTTTCTCTATACTTTTATAAGACACTGGCTGTTTATACTCAAGGAACACATATAGTGTATTAAACCGGTTTATTTTTCGGGAGTAATAAGCACAAAGATTCGCAAAGGCAATGATGGTATTGCTTTGAAAAAGCATCCCGTGGAGTGCGATAGCTTGGCGAATCTTTGTGTTTATTGCACCACAAAAATAAACGGATTTAATAAGTTATATGCGTTTCTTGAGTTTTCAGAGTCTTCTGTATTTAAAATGACGTTCACTGGCTGTTTTATTTGGAAATGGATTATGTATTCTCTGACAAAGGTTACACATCAATCTCTCGCTATGTCTGTAGAAACGAAAGATCAAAGTTCAACTTTCTTATAAAAAATCTGTCCCAACTAGATCTGTCCAAGTGTGAATAAATATTTAAAGCATACGCAACAAGATTTTATTCGTTTATCGGATTACTATGATGTGCAAGATCCGTTCCACTCTTTAAAAATATTTTTGATTAGCTTTGATTGACAGTGGTGGAAAAGAAAGAACAGAACAACTCATTTTCTGTTTAGGAAAAATCATTATTAGCTCAAGTAAGGGTGCTTAATGAATTTTGTTCGATTCTCTTAAAAACAAGAAGGACCGACTCATTCTGTTGCTAAATTTAATCTTATATTTTTGTGCACATTTTATTTTGTGATCCGCTAAATTATTTTGAATTCGTTATCCCTAGCATGCCGTTTTGTTTTTTCGGGAAGAGAGGATTACGAACACCGTGAGCAACTCGTTCGTCTATAGGCAGCAGTCCGTCCCCAATCCAGGGCACTATGTTTCGCGAGAAGGGTCAGAGACAGCGCAAGCACACCATCCATGTCTCATCCGGGACTTAAACTCAAGCCCATCTCAGACGAAAGGTTAGAGGGCATCGCCTCAGACCACTCGGCCACCGGGGCGGCCGCATGCTTTTGGAAGCACATGTATGTTATACACGTATGCTAAATTGAAGCTCGAGTTATTTGACACAGTCGACAAATAACTCAAGCTTCAATTTAACATACGTCTCTCAATTAGTGTGACAACTTCCAGCATCTCCACCCTGCTGCTTCTCAAAACATTATGTACATATCGTTCAATTCTCGTCTCAAACACCGACCCTGGGCCGCGGGTGGCCTAGTGGTCAACGTTCGTGACTGCCACGGAGAAAACCTCGGGTTCGATCCCAGCAGGTACGAACGGTCGAACCAGTAAATATCCGCCATGCGTCGGATGGGCACGTTAACCCTTCAGGTGGCAGGAGCTTTGGAAGAGGCAATGCAAAGTTTTGTCAACATGTATAACAGGATACTCTCGTAAAACCGTCTTGTCTTTCTGTAGTATTTGTCGTAGTTTAGTTGCGCATATATTGGTTCTCGGCCCGGAAATTTTATAGAACCAATATTTCCTTCTCGCCGCTTTTGAACAAGTTTTCGATGAACGCGTTATTGCGTCGTCGCCGCTTTGGGCACAGAAATCTCCGAACGTATATATGAGTGCTTACCACCCCGAGGGTTAAGCCGTCGGACCCCGGGTACTGGCCCCCCGGTAATAAATAAGGGCGTCTTCCTCACCCATTCTACCTGGCTTCCGTGTCACTTTCCTATCGGACACTCTAACCCAAATCTCCTAGCTTCCTATTTCTAAGGGGTGTTTAAGACCTTGGGTTAGACACTCCCTTCGTAAAATCCTCTACATATCATCTGATGTGATCAAACATTCACACGCCATTCGTTCCGACTTCAGGAGTGTTACAAACCATATTCTTGCGAGAGAGAAGATATCACGTTAAGTTTGAGAAATGCTAAGGAGAACGAACTCAAAGTTACATAGAGAAAGAAACCAAAAAGGAAAGTTAAATCAGAGTATACTTCATAAAGGTTTCTCTATTTAGGCTGAACTCGATTTTAATTGCATGGTGGTCATACTGAAGGGCATCTGAAAAAAAATAATGTTGTGTCACATAGACATGTTTTGCAGGTAGTTTCGTGTTATCCATCAGTAACGTGTTATTCCTTCAATTTTCATAGCAGCGGAAAGTATATCACGCTCTTTAGAGGTAGATCAAAGTCGAATAAATTTGGTTTGTGACTGACGGGCGTAACTTCTAATCTGTTTTAGAAATAATCTGTTAGCGAGTGAGTTCAGAGGTGAATGATGAATTACTCGAAGCTCGATGTTTTGAAGTCACTGAATTTTTGACCGATATTCTTGCGAAACAAGGCCGTCAATATCTAATGATAAGAAGCAAGATATCAATATTCATTCTCAATTGTTAGCATTGAACCGAAATACGACCATCGACAATTAACTAAAAAAGCCCGTCAATATTAAACTGTAACTGTTGGGGGAGGGATGATTTTTGAGTATTTTGGTTAGAAATAAATGGTTTCGAGCGGTGTTTCTTAAGACGTGATGTCATGGCGCTTAAACAGGTTACCATACCCATCAGTGTTAATGAATGGCGAATTTTCAATTATATTCTCTTTACACTAATCCTCTTAAAACGACCATAATTAAATATATTTCGCAGTGACACTAGATGGCAGCAGCAGCACTGAATATATTGATGTAGTAATGCTTTTTGCGGCTGAAAACTTAATGAATCATACAGTTACCTACCATACGAGAATTAACTAGATCTTGTACAAAATCCAGAGAATAAGGCTGTATCCATACGGCATAAAGTTGCTTACCGTTACGAGAATTTATTAGATTTCGTTCTACAAGTACGTATACATACGGTATAAAGTTGCCTACCATTACGAGAATTTATTAGATTGCGTTCTACAAAGTCGAGAGTGTAAGCCGTATACATACAGCATGTACAACTTTCTGGTCATTTCTTTACTATTTTTTTCGGTAACCGAAGCTCGGAAATCTCAAAATAAGGAGAAATGTTGTTCTAGAGAACTGCTGAGAGTTTGGGGAATATTGCACACACGGAAAGCCAGGTTTATCAATTAGTTGTTGGACACAAATGATAATAATTCGCATGAAATAAAAATTTGAACGTTTTCGCTAGTGCATAACTAAGGTAAATTGCAGATTTGAGATTTCGTGCCTGGAAGAAGACCATAGAATTTGCATTGACGGGAGTTATCTTCCTTATTTTACCGAATATTGTCTGAATAGAAAGAAAGCTCGTGTTGCCCACACGAGCTTTCTAGTTATTCATACAAAAGGCACACGAGTTTTCCATTTTAGGAAGTATTCGTTTTTCAGGCTGTTGAAATGTTCCGTATGTAAGTTCTGTGATCTCTACGGTGTCTACAAGAAACCTTAATTTTTGTGATGCTTCTGTAATTAAGAGATACTGGAGTTGAATGAGGACAAGAAAAAAATTAATAACGGGGAACTGCACACCAACTATACACATAATAGTAAAACTATACTAGTAATCCGGTTTACTTGCGTAAAAATATAAATATACTTTTCCAGGCTTTCGAACATCAACCAGATGGCTTTTTCAAAGAAAGTTAACAGAAAACTACAATTAATATATTTTATGACTTCAAAACATGTGATTTTAAGATAAAATAAAATACTAACGTGTATTCACAATTAGATACTTATTTTAACGTCTACTATAGTTTCGCAGCTGCAGACAACTCAAAGAAGCATGGAGCGGTGCATACTTGGTGTAACCAGGAGAGATAAGAAGAGGAACTCGTGGATCCGAAACATGACAAGAGTGGAAGACATCATGATCAGAGTTAAATCCCTGAAATGGCAATGGGCTGGACATACTGCCAGAAGGACAGATCATCGATGGACAGCCGAAATTTTAGATTGGATTCCAAGGGACAGGAAAAGACCCAGAAGAAGACCACATGGGAGATGGGTGGATGAAATTCGAAAGTATGCAGGGGTGACATGGAGGAGACTGGCACAAGACAGACCGTTGTGGAGGAAACTTGGGGAGACCTTCGTCCAGCAGTGGATTGATAATGGTTGACAATGATGATGATGATGATAGTTTCGCAAAACGTTTGGCTCGGCTTCATCAGGACAAGGTTTGAGCGTTTGTCATTGGTGCTGATGAAACCGAGACAAACACTATGCGAAGCTATAATAGACGTACTTAGTGCTCATTTTTTCTTTATTGCCGTCTTAACACGATTAATATTATTAGTTGTCTAAAACTATGTAGTTCTAAACAACTCTATTCACAAGAGTTGGATAACAGACATATTTGCAAGATCTTTCAAAGAGCCTTGCACTTCATCTTTGGGCATGCACTGAATGCCCGAAGATAAAGTGCAAGGCTCTTTGAAAGATCTTGCAAATATGTCTGTTATCCAACTCTTGTGAATAGAGTTGTTTAGAACTACATAGTTTTAGACAACTAATAATATTAATCGTGTTAAGACGGCAATGAAGAAAAATAAGAAGTATATTCATGCAAACACGATACGTAATGCTATAGTAGACGTTAAAATAAATATTTAATTGTGAATAAACGTTGGTATTTTATTTTTATTGCAGTTTGAATAATAGAACGGTTCAACAATTTGAATGCCGTAATTTGACTATACTATAAACAAATAGATGCAAATGTAATTTTCATTCAAAGACTCGAGGCATCACAGTGGTTGCGCACGAGGTATCTTGGAGAAAAAGCGGAGAAATTTGAAATATTTCCAAATTCCTGGCAACTCATTGTTGGTAATGATCTCCAAGGCTTCGCGATTGGCTGTAGATTTAAGGGTGGAGTAGCCACCTTCAAGGTAATAATGGTCTCGAAGGTTTCTCGAAGCTATCTGGTTCATGTGCGAAAGCTTGACAACGTATAGCTATATTTGTACGTCAATAAATCAGTTTAATTGCATAGTTGTGCTATGAAAAAAATTATTCTTGAGATGACTGGTTTTTGTGACGTCTGTATGATGGAGTAATTCTTGTGATGTCTGAAGCTATGATAAGGTGTTTCTTGAGATAACAATATTGTGACGCCTCTAAAATAAAGTGATTTTTGTGATGTCTGAGGCTATGACAGGGATTCTTTAGATCTTGTGATATCTCTGTCATAAAGTGATTCATACGATGACTGGAACTAGAAATAGTGTTGTTATGAACAGAGGAAGCATGTGACCGGCATTATCCCTATCTTTACACCCGTGAAAAGTGCTCCGTTCTCCATTAACTGGAGGAAATCAACCTTTAGGTGTGTAAGCCGACGCAAGACTACATATGAAATCACTGTACTGTCGCAGACCTTTGAATCCTTATAGCATTCATACATTTTCTTCTTCGTTTATTATTATTTTTTCAAAATAGTAAATAAAGCTCAATACGTTTGAATAAAAAATACCAATACTATTCCAAACGGTCGCAATCATGCACCTTTCTTTTCCTGTTTTTCACTCGCAGCAGTTTCACGGCAGCACAATTAGTATTCCCTTTCGTCAAGTGTTTTGGCTTCTGGTCATTCGCCCTTGATGGGCCAAGACCCGAGCGCCGGATAAAGCATGGGTGGGGCGCATGCTCGATTGCGCTGGTGGTTTACCCTTCTTGGAACCAGTGTCCCTGAATTACGGATGGGCGAGCCCTAAGAGTTGTCCACGGTTTTCGTTATTTCCCCCTTCCTCGAAAAAAAAAAAAAAAAAAAAAAAGAACTAGCAGGCAAACTTCTCTACTCGGCGCAAATGGTGAAAGTAATTCAAGCCATTTGGTTTTTGGAAAAAATATTTCCCCATTGGTTTTTTGTTTTTCATATAATGACTAGCTTTACTACCCGGCTTTGCCAGGGTTTCAGGCTTATTAATTTCATATTCCCTTATATGTCACTGAAAAAATCGGGGAAAAAATTAATGCTTGCAAGAAAGAAAAAGCTGATTTCACAAATTCGGTCTTTACAAAATATTTATTCCTAGTGTGATTTTTTCAGCACTGCCGTACACAGCATTTTCGGTTTCTCCTTCATCTGCGACAATATATAATTTTGTGTTGGATCCTTTGCTCTTGACATTCCAACATACAGCTGTCCATGCGTGGAGCATTCATCTGTCAAATCCAAGCCCATAATTTTAAGCGATTGTCGCTGCGATTTATTAATGGTGATTGCAAATGGAAGCCGAAGAGGACATTGTAATCGTTTGAATGAAATTGGCAAATCAGTTGGAATTAACGGAGTCCTTGGAATGAAGACGTGCTCGCCTTGAAATGGTCCAGTTAGAATCGTTGTCTCGATGACATAAGCATTTAATTCCTTCACCGTCAGTTTTGATCAGTTACATATTTTTGGGGGGTCCAAATTTCTTAACAGTATGATGGGAGATCCAACTTTCAGCACTAATTTGTGTAGCGGAATTCCGTTACCGGATAGCTTGCTGTCGAGTTTAAAGCTCGTTGACAATCGGACGTTCGGCGCTCGTTGGCAATCGGACGTTCGGCATTCGTTCGTCTCTTCAGCAGTCTCATTGCTTCGTCCTGTAGCAGTTCGAAATCGTTGTTCAGCAAGTCTAGTCTCTGTTTCGTCAGCAGTTTCGTTGCTTCGTCGAACACCTTGTTGAGTTTTGTCCATTTCACGTGCTTGTGATCTTTCCTCTTCCGATTGCTTGGTACGTGATATCTTCTGACGTGTTGTATTGATTCGTGTTTGATTAAAAGCTGGTCTCTTCCTTTTGGTCACTGCTGTCACAAATATTTATCGAGAATTAAAGCAGCGAAATGAACAGAATGTATGGAATCTGTAGAATCAAACGGACCAAAAGCGTTACGGATTATTTAACACGCGCCCAGGAGACGCAGCATTAGAACACTGACTGAACAAAATTCATTAGCAATTTGTTATCGAGGATCAAATGCATCACGTGCTCTCAGTTTCAGTCGTCTTTGAGGGGCGAATCTCTTGAATAAAAAAGTTAAAAACGTACATTTGCGAATATTTTATGAAACTGACTGAAATTTTAATCAACACCATAAATCGTTAATAGGAACATGACCTCCAAATTTCACCTGAATCGGTAAATAACTTTTTATATTAGCCGTCAAACTATTATTAACCGTTTCTGCGTATATATTTCTGTTTACCGATGAATTAAAAATTTCATGCCTATTTTTAAAAGTTTTGACCGGATTCCGGTAACATTTTGAGGGTCTCCTCTTTATACCAATTCATGGTGTTTATAAAAATTTCAGCCCGTTTCGTTAAGATTTCGCAAAGTTCGTTTTTGCATTTTTTTATGCACTGTTCTCAAAGAACACAAACACCTGTGGATGTGCCGCGGCGATGAATGCAGTCACGTGCTTTCAGATTTGGAAAAGGATATCGATGACGTAACAAACGACGCCGACTTTATTGATTAGCTTATTTACTAATTCATAACTCGCGAACGGAACAACGTAGAGATCTAAAAAAAGTTGCGTTGACATAGACACTCCAGTTTTAATAAGCTATGCAAATTTCACGATGCCACAGTTCGGCGTTCGAGAGTTTTTGCTGCTTCAGACAAACAGACGTTTCGTGTTTTATATATAAGATGAAGAGAGGGATACATTTACTCTGAAACTTTGAAAAGAAAGCATTTTTCCTACAGCTGGAGGGCTCCTCGTAGCTCTTGGGAGAAGGGGGAGTTTTTACTAATCCAGTAGCCTGTGCTGAGATGTAATGCGCATGTTTTCATTGAAATACTGATAATAGCATTTGACAGCTAGCTCTCACATCTCAAGAAAAAAAGTAGGGGGCAAGGAATTAACTCAAAGTAAGAATAGTCTGCCCTAGGTTACAATGAAATTAAAATTAGGTTATATAAATGAATTAAATTTTATGTGTGCTGTGGCGTGCCTACCCCGCAGGACGCACAGAGATAAAGGCAAATAGCAGTAAGAATACATGTCCGGGTAGCTCAGTTGGGAGAGCGACTTACTCCGGAGTGAGGGGGACCCGTTTTCGATGCCCGACGGGGACAAACTTGTACAGGCATCATTTAAACATCCTTTAAGGCATTTCTAAATGGTAGAAGTTCTACTATAACCGTCAGAAATCACCATATGTAGCCGTAATAAGAATTCTGGACTTTTTCTGTTTCTTGAAAAGTTGATGACATCTTATTTTCAAAGAACCAGGAAAAAGACAGAAACTGTAATCAAGGATAAATACACAGTTGACGTGGACCAGGAACATCAAATAGAAGTCATCGCTCTTTCTACGTTTATAAGAGAGTCACGGAAAAATTCTCATCGCATTGTGCGGGGCTCCAAAGAAGCAACCTGTCATGTGGTTTGGCAGTTTGTCGCTTGTGAGTGGAGAAGTTCGAGGCCGCTGTGATGCATTGGAAGCAGATCCGGCGCGTAACTGGAAGATCCTGGGTTCATTTCCCAGTGGCGGCCGATGATAATTTTTCCGTGACTCACTTATAAACATGGAAAGAGCGATGACTTCTATTTGATGTAATCAAGGAACTTTTAATGTCGTTTTTTCTTTAATATTATTTTTTTAACTTTAATTTTTGAAAAAGTTAAATGAAATAATGAAGATTTCAAAGTTAAAGCTTTTAATTAATTTCAGTACATTTATATCAAACAGCCAAATTGTTATTACCTACGACACACTGTCCAAGACAAAGCACTGCTAGTTTTTTATTTACAAATTGTTTTTGCTTTTGGAATTCTGGCAGGGGAAAGAAATTAAACACAGTACCATTTACAGTATGTTCTATTTCTCACTTTCAGATTTTAATTTATATTTTAACCACCAACGTTTTGTGATCTCGATATTTTTTGCAACTCACTTGGGAGTGTTACTGAAACAGCTGGAAGCTTACTGACGGAAAAACACCCTTCCGTTGGAGCGTATACATTTTTAAATCTCAAAATCATAATACGGAAGGTCTTTCATGTTTTGGTTCGGAAGTCGATAAATTTACTTCCGTCATACACGTATGAAACTAATAAAAGCTGCAAACCGGTTTTTGATGTGCACACATTGCATTTATATATCTGTGTATGCAGTCTGTGCATATGAATTATGTAGATATCAATATGTAGGGATATTATTTATGAGGTTTCTTTACTCAGCGATTAAAGTCATCAAGTTGGATGTTTTTTGCGGGAACCACATACACTGAAGAGCAATTGAATTAGAGGCAGCTGGCGTTATGCAAATGTGGCGCTGTGGGCGGCCCTGTAGATGGAAACGACATGACGTATGTACCGAGCCGACAATATAAGGAGTGATGCGACAGGAATCCGTAAGAGTCGGACGCAGTATGGGTAAGACGAAGGATCTAAGCGCATTTGATCGTGGGCAAATTGTCGGGGACCGACGAATGGGTCACTCCTTCTCGGAAGTCGTGCAGGCACTGGGATTTTTATGAGCCACTGTGTCACGGGTGTACCGTGAGTACATCGAATTCGGTAAAACCATCCCTGCAAGGGCCAACTGCCGTGGACAACAGCGTGTGGATGAGCGGGGTCATCGTCGGCTAGCTCGCATTGTAACAGCGGATAGACGGGCCACAGTGCAAAAAATCACTCGGCAATTTAACGCTGGTGTACAAAAACGTGTAAGCAGCCACACCATCCAGAGAACCATCTCCTCGCTATGGGGTACAGAAACCATCGTCCCACGAGGGTACCGCTGCTGACCACACATCACAGGGTGCAAAGATTAGCATGGGCGCGGGAACATCGCCACTGGACACTAGACATGTGGAAAATTGTTGCCTGGACTGATGAGTCGAGATTCACGTTGGTACATGCGGATGGCAGGATACGAGTACGGCGCAAACCACATGAAGCGATGGATCCTTCTTGCTAGTAGGGTACTCTTCAAGCAGGTGGGTTGGAATTCTCGTCTGGGGACTATTTACGTGGACTTAAATGGGACCCCTGGTACGTGTGACATTGTCCCTCACAGGTTAACGTTACCGGGATATCCTGGACGATCATTTGCTCCGGTTTGTGCGACTTCAACATCCCACTGGGGACCTCATCCTGCAACAAGACAATGCGCCGTGCGATCGCTCCCGAATTGTATCCGAATGGTTGGATGAACACTCCACTGACGTGACCTCGCTTCCTTGGCTAGTTAAGTCACCTGACCTCTATCCCATCGAGCACATCTGGGATGCCATCGAAAGAGATGTTCGAGGTTCTGACCTCTCTCCATCAAATCTTCGTGAACTGTGGGAGCTTGTTCAGGGGTCGTGGATCCGTATGGCTTCCCAACGCTTCCGGTGTCTTGTCGAGTCCATGCCGCGACGAATCGCCGCCGTCATCAGGGCGAAAGTGGTGCTACACGTTACTAGACAGGTATCTCTAATTTAAATGCTCTTCAGTGTATACCCCGCGCAAATAATATTGCAAGTGAAACACAAAGTCTTTTTTTTTTTTTACTTGGGGGTTTGACGACCACCGTGAGCAACTCAATGGACTATAAGCAGTTACCCATCCCTAATTTAGGGCCACTGGCTCCAGGGAAGAAGGGAGAGAGCCACTGCTGTAAGGAAAAAGCAGCATACATGCTTCACCGGGATTCGAACCCAGATCCACTTGTAGGAGCGGTCATAAGCCAGTGCTTAGACCACTGCGCCACCGGGGCGGCAATGTCTTTTTCAACATGTATCATATTAGACACATTTATAATTTTGCAAACGCTTTAAAATACGCTATGAGGGTTTAATCTTGAATGTATTTTTCGGTAAGTGAGATTGAATTTGCTGTTTTGATATTTCAAAAGAACCATCTCTACAGTCAGTGTCTACGTTAGAAAAAGGGAAATATGTCTGATTTTCGGGATACTGGATTGTCTCGGAAAGATTCCATAGCAAGTGAGTTCTGGGGATCTTACTGGCTGGAGAATTTTCCGTTATGGATATGTGTAAAGTTTTTGTTCATTGTATGGAACGCAAATTTTTTAAGCGGCCGATGAGGGCCAAATGGCGCCCCAAATTTTCTGCGCTACCCAAACAGAAACGTTAATGTAGCAGCCGGGCTTCGCTATGACAAAATAACTCCTTTTCCCCTCTCACCTTAGCAGTATCAACCTTTCACTTGTGATATACGCTCGCTCCCTTGTCCTTTATTCTCTGCTCTATGACCTTAGGTCTGAAGCGGAAGGACTACTCTTCCTGACGTCATACCACTGGTTTGAAGCAAGTGACTCAAATATCCTTTCTCTACTTTCTCAGGTTCGTCCCCATTGCCGTGGTCAATTTAGCAGGTTA
Organism: Macrothele yani; assembly: GCA_039090855.1. Lineage (NCBI taxonomy): Eukaryota > Metazoa > Arthropoda > Arachnida > Araneae > Macrothelidae > Macrothele > Macrothele yani. The sequence continues at coordinate 139,302,891 of CM077027.1, read as the reverse complement.
TCAATCAGAAGGAGTCACGGCCAATTATTACCTGTAACGGACCAGTATAAATAACAAAGCTAAGTATATAGCAACGCTTTTTGATCACTCATTCCAGTCACGGTCAGCAAATTTCTCAGAAAACAAGTACACTATATTGACAAAAGTCACCGGACACCCTATCCAGTTAGAACTGCAAATGAACGGATCTGCAAACGTTGTATAAGATGCGCGGTACAATCCTTGCAGCTGACCGCGATCATCTCGCATTGTGAGGTTGAGTGAAAATGTCGCGGCGGGAGAGAACTGACTTTGAGAAAGGAAAGATTGTTGGGTGTTATATTAGTAGGTTATCCACAAGAGAAACCTAGAGGCATTTAAACATACCCAAGTCAACTGTTTTGGATGTACTGAATAAGTGTAAGACACATGGCGTGCCTCAAGCAGCAAAACGCACCGGCAGACTAAAGAAAATCAGTGATACAGGACGTCGAAGCCTCAGGAGAGTCGTTACAGCTAATCGACGGAGTACTGCACAAGACCTCAGTGTACAGGTGAGCAAAAATGCTGGAGCCTCGGTATGTACACGCACCATTCGTAGACAACTTCATTCCATTGGTTACCGTGGTCGTGCGGCTGCTCGTAAGTCTTTCATCTCCACTCGGAATACTGCTCGTTGTTTAACATGGCGTAAAGAACATTTATCGTGGACAGTAGATCAATGGAAACGGGTCCATTGGACTCATAAATCCAGATACACGATCCATCAGTCTGATGGCCGTGTGTGGGTATGGCGGCCGGCGGGGAAACGCTATTTACCACAGTGTACTGTTCCTACGGTCAAGTTTGGAGCTGGCAGTGTACCCGCGTGGGGGTGTTTTTCGTGGTATGGTTCCGGCCCATTGGTTATCGTGGACAAACCTGTTAACCAGCACGTCTACCTCGATATTCTGGACAATTATGCCCTACCAACTCTGTGGCAAACCGAGCCTTGTTGGGACCAACAGGATAATGCACCGAGCCATAAAGCAAGGACTGTTAAGGCCTGGTTTGTCGATAATTCCGTATCGTGTGGACTGGGCAGCACAGAGCCCTGATCTTAATCCCATAGAGCACCTATGGGATGAATTAGAGCGCCGCATCAGAAGTTGGGAACCAAGGCCTACTACTAAGCAACAGTTAACGGCACAATTATGTACTGAAAGGAAACGCATACCTATCGCTGTGTTCCAAAACCTTGTCGAAAGCATGTCTCGAAGAGTCAGTGCATGTATTAAGGCCAAAGGTGGTTTCAAAATATCTTTATTCAAGGTAGAAATCAGGAGACGAACTAATAAGGACGTCTAAATACAAATAAAATACGATCAAAGATCGTTAAACTACTAAAACCTATATAAAAATATACAGCATAGTGCACAAGTTGAAAAATGGAGCAAAATTACAGCTCGTGATAAATGAACAGCGACAAGCATGTCTGGGCATTGAGGAAGGATTTTAACAAAAAAACTTATTGCTCATAAGTGCATTGCTGTGCGATTAACAAACTTGTTCAAGAAAATTGAGAGCTTCAGGAGACAACATTTCTCTTGCAAAAAAAAAAAAAAAAAAAAAAAATACAATACAATAAGACAGTAAGGTGTAACACATCATAGTTACAAGAATGTACAGTACAAAGCAATTGACAAACTGATCATAAGACAAATCAATGAAATGATGAATATCAGGAGAAGAACAAACTTGGACTTCCTGGTGTAAATATAATATATTACCTGTTCGGCAATATTCAAAAACAATGTACAGATATACAGCACAGTGTCAACATGTTACAAATCAAAATCGGACCATATACAGAAATGTAACACTATTCTGTTGACCAGATAGAAAATGTAAGTATAATAAGAAAACACACGATGAATAAAGCTTTAACATATTCTCACTATCCATATGTAGTGATAGAAGAATGATAGTACCAAGCATCACCTCACACAAAAGAACAAAATAGGTAAAATGTTTTTCAAAATATATTACTCATGAGTACAACACCATGCAATTGACTAACTTGTGCAAAAATAAATACAGTAAGAATCATTAGTCAACATGTCTCTTGAAAGAAGGTACGATATGACAGTGAGTTTTAACACAACATATTTACAAGGATGTACAGTACTATGCAATTTAAAAAACTGATTATCAGACAAATCATTGGAATGTTTAATAACAGGAAATAACTAAACTTGGACATTCTGATGCAAATAAGATGGATTACTTGTTCCGCAATATTTTGAAAACTATGTACAATTATACAGCACAGTGCAAACATGTTCGGGAAACAAAATAGAACAAAATTACAAAAAACTACACTGCAGAAACAATATCTATGTTTATACAGCACTATGCTAATGACTAACTGCAATATTTATACTCAAAATGTAAACTAAAGACGAACTAACTTGAACGTCAATGTAGGAAAAAAAAAAAATACAAGATGAGTGTCACAAAAAACAATTTGCTGTGTAAACACGTACAGCCCTTTATAAAAAAAAACCCATGCGGTAAATTTCCAAGCTGTGCAAAGATCTTGAAAACAGATTGTTGATATTTACATCGACACCGTATTAATGTATGTCCATAAATGCTACGTTGTGTTTCTCTTCTAGGTATCTGGTGACTTTTGTCAATATAGTGTATATTCGTTCTAGCTGATTTCCGCTCAATTGCTAAGTCAATTCCTCCCAGTCGGTTAAAGGGTTAAAGCGCCATATTTAAGTTATTACTGTTATCTTGATTTCTTCGGTTTCTATTTAAGGAATCAAAAACGAGTGCCCTTATAAACATCGAATGCATACACTGGAGGTCGCAGAATGAACTCCTTATCCTGGAAAATAATTCGTGTAAATACCGACAGTCTCAGTTATTTATTTATTTATTTATGAGTATATAAGTGAAACTGAGGTTATGTACTCTATGTAGGTAATGAATTATTGTCAAAATGTCAAGGTATTTGGTTTTGTACCTACGAATATTTGGACGAAGCTGTTATTTAGAGTCTGTAAGCTTCCATGGCCTTCGACGCTTAAAGGGAAAAAAATAAGTTGAGGAATGTTGCTACAGGCTGCGTCGCATCATACATGTGTATATGCGCGAGCCTTTAGGAGAGAGATGTCTCACGGTGAGGCATTACTTTTTTATTCCATCGAAAACAGTGTGGCACCTGCGACGAATCTAATTGCAGCAAGTAAATAGTTCGTATTCAAAATACTCAGCCTTGAAATCTTAAACTGAGGTCCTTGGGATGACGCCAGTATCACTTTTAGCACACTGGTGTTGAGGTCTTACGTTTGCTGGCTGCCATTGGGAATCCGTGCCAGGGTGCTCTCTTATTTGAATGTACTGAAGAAAGTTGTTTGCAGTCATTGCCGACACCCCCCCCCCTGCTTTGTTTTTTTTTCTTTTTGCTTTCCGTCTAGTATTCACGGACGGTGAATTGCATTTCTGATACGGACAAAAGAATATATTCGATATAGTTAGATTTGGTTTGCAAAAGAAACTATTCCTTGATGCGAGCAATTATTCCTTGTGTCACTTTGTAAGTATTGAATCCTACCGATAAACCATAGGAATAAAATTACGGCTTGGTGCAAGCAGCTTATCCTTATTTCACTCTATAAATATTTATAAAGCGAAACAAGAAATATATTTATAAACGCCATGGTTTGGCGCAAGTAATTATTCCTGTCACTTTAAAAATATAGAAAACTAAAAACCTTAGGAATGAAATTATGATAAATTTTAGGAGTGAAATAATGGTTCAGCGCAGCCAATAATTCCTTGTGTTATTTTGTAAATATAGAAACCTTATAACGAAATTATGGCTTGTGATAGCAATTATTCCTTGTGTCACTTTAAAAATACAGAAATCTAGCGACATACTTTAGGAGGGATATCGTGATTTGGTCCAAGTAGTTATTTCTTGTGTCATCTTATAAATATAGAAAACTATCGATTAACCTTCGGAGCCAAATTGTAATTTGGTACAAGCAATTATTTCGTGTTTTTTTTTTAAATATAGATACTTTGTGGCGAAATTACGGCATGGTACGAGCGATTATTCCTTTTGTCACTTTGTAAATATAGAAACCAACCGATAAAACATAAGAGATAATTACAGCTTCGCGCGAGTAATTATTCTTTGTGTCGCTTTTTAAATAACGAAATCTACCGATAACCTTTTTAAAGCGAAATCGTGGTGTACCCAAAGCAATTATTTCTTGTATCGCTTTATAAATACAGAAATCTACCGATAGAATTGAGATGCGAAATTATAGATTGCTTCAAGCAATTATTTCTTGTAACGAAGTAAATTTCTCCAACATTTTTATGCCAGGGGTGGGATTCGAGCCCCCAACTCTCGGCACCTGAGCTCCGAGTGTTATCCACTATACTACACTGGCATGTGTTCTCACTGCCACCTGCCTTTATCTCATGTGCGTCCTGCGGGGCAGGCACGTCACAAGCTGCGAGTGCTATCCACTATACTGCACTGGCATGTGTTCTCACTGCTATCTGCCTTTATCTCATGTGCGTCCTGCGGGGCAGGCACGTCACAAGCTCCGAGTGCTATCCACTATACTACACTGGCATGTGTTCTCACTGCTATCTACCTTTATACCATGTGCGTCCTGCGGGGCAGGCACGTCACATACTTTGCCAATAGCGAAACCCACCGATATACTTGGAGAAAAATTATTCTTTGGTGCGAGCAATGATCTCTTTTGCAAATATTGAAACCTACCGATAAAGCGAAATGCGTATACTGAGTTTAGGTTTCTATTAGCGGAGTTCCATCTTATGAATAATCTGTTGAGAAACGCTTTTGGGTCAATAATTTGTCGTATATAACTACAAAGTAAAACTATATATTCGAGAATATAATATTCGGTTTGCAAAAAAATTATGGCTTGGTGCAAACGATCATTCCTTGTGTTAATTTACAAATATAGAAACATACAGATAAACCTTAGGAACGCAATTATGGCTTGGTGTAACAAATTGTACCTTGTGTCATTTTGTAAATATGGAAAATTGCCCATAGACTTAAGAAGAAATATTACAGCTTGGGGTAAGCAATTATTCCCTGCGTCACTTACTTTAGAAGCGAAATCATGGTTTGCCGCAAGCAATTGTTGTGTTACTTTATAAATGCAGAAAAGTTCGATAACATTTAGAAGAGCATTTTTAATGCAAGCAATTATTTCTTGTATCACATTGTAAATATTGAAATCTAGTGATAAAGCGAAATATACTGAGTATAGTTTTTTATTAGTGGAGTTCCGATAATCTATCGAGAAACACATTTGGGACCAATAATTTGTCACATTTTATATAGCAACATTCGACAATGTGATATTCGGTGTGCAAAAGAAATAATGGCTAGGTACCAACAATCATTCCTTGTGTCACTTTGTAAATATAGAAATCTACCGAAATAATTAGGAGCGAAATTATGGCTTGATGCGAGCGACTGTTCCTTGTGTCACTTCGTAAATGTAGAAATCTATGGATAAGCTTATATATATATATATATATATATATACATAGGAGCGAAATAGGCTGAGTGTAGTTATTAATAATGGATCGCCGTCTTATGAATAATCATTCGGGAAACGCATTTGGGCAAATAATACGTTGCCCCCAAGGAGTGGGATGATGTCAAGGATGTATTGTAGTCATGGCAACAGGAAAGCAATTTAATGATTTTCCCAAAGGAAAAGAGGAAACGAGCAAGACGAGATTAAAATGGAAAAATCCGGCAAAGTACATGCTCGCCCCCCTTCTTTACTCTTATTTTTAGCCTAGATTTTTTTTCGTTGTCTTTGGTTTAGGAGGTGATTTTTTTTAATGGAATTAGAAATTAATATATTTTTGAGATTATAATTTCTTTCCGATCTTTGTCTAATGTCCACTTTTTATTTATCGCTTCTAAGACTACAGTGATTTTTTTTTCATATATCGGATCCAAAATCAGTTGATAGACAAACTGCAAAACTACGACTAAAAGGTAGGCTATGGTTTCACTCAAAAATAACAAAATATATTTTTTTCAGGTGAATTTTACGAACTTCCCTCATGCATGACAGAAGACAGTACTGCTCAGTAATACATCTCAGGACCAACTAAATTGCAGTTTCGCGTTTACGAAGAAAATAAAATCGAAAGAAATCTTTTGGGGCTGTTTGGCTGGTAAGACGCCAAACAGTAATTATTCTTGCAATTTATTCTACGTAATCTATGCTACGCATAGATTACGTAGAACAAATTAGAAGAAAGAATTTCTAGCGGTATCACTTTTCTTTCGAAAATCAGAAAGCACACGTGACAGAATATCTACTAGAGTGCTGACGATATTCATTTATATATTTATTCTGTGTTTAAAGTTGCTTATAGCAATATCTGCTAATCACATACCGTAGCTGATTAACTGTAGTTATCGAAGGATGTCTGCCATTTTCATATTTAGTGCAACGATAGGGCCGCATGCAGTTCACTACTAAAGTTTTCGTAATGGTGTATTACGAAGGAGTAATAGCTTTTATAAATAGTGATCTCCAATCAATAATACTCTGAAGAGTGACGTGTTGGTGGAAAAATATATCCGTATAAGATTGTTGACAAAAACTACTGTTGTAAACTATATAGGATATATTCGGTTTACTATGAATTTTTGTTTTGCTTCTCTCGGTGATTTGAATTTTTAATTGACTCTATTCCCCTTGCGGTTTCGCTGCCATAAAATTATTGCAGTTATTTTTTTTATCTGCGTAGGCCGTTCTGAACTGAATCAAGTAATGTAAATATAATTGGGAATCATTTTTCAAAGCACAGGTTAACTTTATTCAACTTTGTTTTTTGTCTTACGGAGCATAAGAGTCGGTTGTAAGAATTTGCATGTTCTGCTGGCACCTTTCACATTTGTGTAGAAGAATGATTTTAAAGAAAAATAGAATAAAGTGACCATAAATATCCATTAAAGCTAACATTGTTCATCCAGCCCTGTTTTTTCCTGAGGAATTACCCAAAGAGTTATAGAGAAATATTTTGTACTGAAATTCATTTGGAGGTGTGCTCACATTCTTCCCTTATGCAGCATGCATTTGGGGGGGGGGGGGTTGACGTCCACAGTGAGTAACTCCATGGGCTACTAGAAGTCGACAGTCCCCGATTCAGGGTCATAGGTACCAGAGGTGATGACAGTTAGTGCGGTAAGACAAACCGGGAACATCCATGCTTTAGAGGGATTTGCATCACGACCCATTTCGTGCGAATAATCAGAAGTCATCGGGGCGGCCATTCTTTCTTCCAGTAGGATGAATGATGTTTTTCACAGTCTTGGGATACTGAGGACAAATTTGTGCAGCCTTTTTTATAATTTAAATTATCCGACTGGCGCAATATACAAAGGCGTATCTACGGAGGAGAAGGGGTCAACTGCACCTAAGAGCCAGCCCATGGGGGGGGGGGAGGGGTTTAGAGTGATGTTGCTGCTGAAGTTGGAACTGTGTCATGGTAAGTAATTTTATAGAGCGTTAACAAACACTTTTCACATGCAGAAAATTTCCCTACAACTGAATGTTCACCCTTTTTGTTTTTTGCTTTGAAGTTTAATGATCACTGTGAGAAACTTTAAGGGCATGGCGCTCGTCAATAATTTAGAGCTATTGGTTCCAGGAAAGAGAAAAAGCTAGCGCCATCAAATAAAACCTCACCTGGCCCCATCTCCGGGGAATGGTCAGAAGCCCTGGCTTCTGACCGCTCAACCACCGGAGTGGAGATCATTTTTCTGTTTTTGTTTCCCATGTTGTTAATTGCTATGCAATCTTGGTGCGCCTTGATTCGACCCTTCACTGATTCATAACATATACTCCGTTTGTACTGTATAATCTACACTGCTGGCCACCCAAAATGCAACACCAAGAAGGAAACATCCGATTGACCTGAAATTCGCAGAATGCGTCGCCCGCGAGAGGACATGCAAATGATTAGCATTGCAGGGCATATGCAAATCATGTGCGCCCGGCACGACACCGAGAAGCACTATAAGAAGGGTGCACAGAAGGCGGGTTGTAAGTAGTGGAAGTGTGTTGTGCTGCCGGACCTGTGCGTGGGTAGATTCCTGATGCCTCGTCGCAGAATACGGCAGTCATTCCAGCACGCTTCGGAGTTCGACAAAGGACGAATAGTGTCTTATCGCGACAGCGGTTTATCGTACCGAGACATCGGCGCCCGTGTGGGACGACATCCAGCCACAGTGAGGAGAGTTGCATTCGGTGGGTGCAGGAAGGGTGGACGGACCGACGTGAGCGATTTCCGCAGCTGCGGCACACCACCGAACGAGAGGACCGGCAAGTTGTGCGGCGGGCACTGACGGCTCGCACCGCCACATCATGAACGTTAGCGCAGGAATTAGGGTGTGTTGCGCAACAATCTGTGTCACCACGTACCGTTCGACATCGTCTGCAGGAGCAGAAACTTGTCGCACGGCGCCCATTGCTCCGATTGCAATTGACGTTACACCACCGGCGAGTGCGGCGGCAGTGGGCCATAGAATGCCGCACCAGGACTACGGAATGGCACGACATTGTCTTCACCGACGAATCCCGCTTCTGCATGCAACACGACGATGGTCGGATTCGCGTGTGGCGGCACCGCAGCGAGAGACTGTATGACGCCTGCATTATGCATCGTCATACCGGTCCGTCGCCTGGCGTTATGGTTTGGGGTGCAATTGGATATGACACCCGCACCCCTCTGGTACGCATCGCCGGCACGCGCCCGCACGTGGCACGCATCGTGCAACAATTCTTCACGGCCCACCAGGTGTCAATGCTGCCGTGGCTCGCCTGTTCTTCCGATATGTCGCCCATCGAACACGTCTGGTCGCTGATCGGCAACCGAGTGGCCCGGCAAGCACCACCCGCGGCTACGCCTGATGAACTGTGGCAACGTGTGGAAGCAGCCTGGTCCGACATACCCCAAGCCCACATCCAAAGCCTCTTTCGTTCGATGCCGCGGCGTGTAGCGTGTAGACATGGGGGGGGGGGGGGCACACGAACTATTGATATCTGCGTGTTCCGCAAGTCGCACGGGTTGTAAGCTCAATCGTTTCATCTGTGTATCTGTTGTTATGTGTCCAGTAAATCTGGCTTTGCTATCTCGTGTGCTTCTTGGTGTTGCATTTTGGGTGGCCAGCAGTGTAGTTTAAATTGAAAGTTTTTAAGCGTATTATATACATTTGAATTTGCTTTGAATAAACTGTCAGAATATATTTAGTATAAAAATACAACAAACTTTTATAGGGTAGGTGCGTGCCGAAACTACTTTCTTAATTGTCTGTTTTGTTGTTTCCTAAGTGGCGCAAATTATATATCTTGACCCCTGTCGCCAACACCTTTGGTACGACACTGACTGAAGGTAGCTGTTTTTAGTGTATTGTAAAAGTTTCTTTAACAAAGCCAGCGTGTGAGATTCATTTCCCATATTAAATAGAAATGGAGACTCGTTGTACTTGCCACATTCTTTTTATTACTTGATAATGTGGGAAGTAATTTGGTGATACGGTTTCAGAGCTTCATTGTTCTGCCATGTACATGCAGATATTTCATAACAGGGAAGATAAACAGCCTACACCGAAGCAAAAGTCACATGATAAAACAATGAATGCCTCATGAATGCATTTCCCCGCTTTGTGACTTAATAGCTAGTCTGGTGACGTCACTGCTTTTTGTATGGATGACCTTAGTATTGTTAGAGCCCAGGGCCAATTTATTTTGTCTTTGACGACTTATTTCGTATTTGTTTTCATCTTGATTGACTTCTAGAACAAAGATACAGAGGTTTGTGCTTTGTCGTAACTGTCAGACCACCACAATGCATTGTATAAACGTCAGGGTTAATTTGCGTTTTCTAAAAGCCGTAATATATCTTAGGTGCAAATGGCTCTGGTCACAATATCTTTCATTCTGCACTTTTCGTGAAAAAATAAAAATAATAAAATCTGCCAGCCGTTTTTCATAATTCCATCATGTTTTACCGAGAGACATGGTTTGCCCTATTCTACTTCATCATGAGTGTTTTTTGTTTTTTTAAAGATATCTTTCTTTAGTCGAACAGTACTTATTGTTCATCACGTTGCAAAGTGACAAAGAGCGCTTTTACATTAGGAGTTCTGGAAATCTAAATACTTAAGCGTGCTCAAAGCTATTTCGGAAGCTTTTTGGTTTTTGGTGAAATTGCTGCTAAATAAATATAAAGCGCAAGTATGAGAAAGGACGAACACTTTTTAATTTATTAACCCTTTAACCGGCTAGAACGAATTAACTCGGGGTTAGGAAAATGGGTTGAAATAGCTCGCACGGATATATTCACCATCTAAAAATTGAACAGAAAGCGGTTGGAAAGAGTCAACTTGCTCATGAGAAAGATTTGCTTCCCCTTTAGCTGTGTCATTCAAAGTGGTCATTTAGGGAGATGATTTATACTAAACATTTCTGACTGATTACCCTTTTAAAGGGCTGTAATAATGACGAAGAACTTAATAAAGGAGAGAGAAGATGTTTGAGTCACTTGTTATACACTATCCAGTGGTATGATGCCCCGGTCATGTCTTGCGTTATGGAGCAGAGAAGAAAGAGCTTTAAATGCCTGCCACCAAGAAAGAACTAGTGAGATACCACACATAAAAGACTGTCACCAAGTAATAATGGGATGAACATCACTGTAGCCTAGTGGAATGCTTACCAACAGTAACAGGTTCATGGCCTGTGTTGATCAGGTGAAAGGGGAAAAGAAATTGTTGTGGGGCAGCTTTCGTAAAACCCGAACGCTATGTGAATATTTCTGTGCCGCCCCGGTGGCGCAGTGGTCTAAGGCGCTGGCCTCTGATCATTCGTCCGTAAGGGGTCCGGGTTCGAATCCCGGTCAGGCATGGATGTTGTGTTTGTCTTACGGCACTGGCTCTCTCCCTTTCTGGAACCAGTGACCCTAAATTAGGGACGGGCGACTGCTTATAGCCCATTGAGTTGCTCACGGTGGTCGTTAAACCTCCAATCAAAAAAAAATATATATATATATATATATTTCTGTTTGGTAAGCGTAGAGAGTTTTGAGCAACATGTAGTTGAGATTCATCGGCCGCTTAAAGTGTTAGAAGAGTAAATTTCATTCCTTGTGGTATTGGTGCTATTATTAGACCAAAGTTCTCTATTGATGCTCCAAAATTGGCGGCGATGTGAAAGAAAAGTCATCGTTTCGTTTGGGGGAAGGGAAGGATATTATTTGCAAAACATGATATCAATCAGAGATATGCTATCAAATGTTCAATCAGAGATATGCTATCAAATGTTCGAAACACAATTGCGCAACCAAAAACTTTTTAAAAATTTTCTTACTTTCTAATAACCCAGTTTTAAACCGCTGAGAAAATTATCGTCGTTCTGTTTTTTTTCTCTGATAATTTATTGGGTGACGAATTCTCTTCAGTTCTATTGGCAGAATGGCAGTATGTGGAAGTAAACCAACAGTTGGCTTAACTCTGTCGCCCAAGACTTACAAAATATTCTTCTATAAGTGATTTTATTTCTATTCCGCTGTAGATGAGCAGCGATCTAATAATAATAGTAATTTAAAAGAATTGGTTCAGTTCTTGATTCTGTAATCGTACATATGTAGTTTGCCGTCGACATCCTCCATTTGTGTTAGTCCGTTATATGTGTAGGTGTTATGTAGGAATTTTGAATCTATTGAAAATTGTGGTTACTCGTTGGAAACCTAATCAGAGTCACAGTATCGTTAGAAAGTGATTTAGAGTTAATCGTGTTTCTTCACAAATATAAAATCGTGGGAAGTAAACTCGTGAAATAGAGTCATTAAAATAATTTATCTCCTTTGCAACCGCCCCTCACATGGGCGAAGGCAGAAGGGTTCGCTAAACACTTATTTGGAGCTCCTAGGGTCAAAGCAGTATCTGTGATTTAGAGAAAATAAAGTGCCACACTGAGAAAAACGTTTTGTTAATTCAACAAAAAGTTTTGTCGATATACAATCAGCAAAACATTTTGTTGAATTTGCCAAATTATTTTGTTAAAAATTATTGTTGATTTAACAAAATTGATTGTTATCACGACAAAACGTTTTGTTCATTTAACAAAATGATTAGGTAGATTTTTGGGAATTTGTTTGATCCAACAAAGCATATTGTTATCATGACAAAATGTTTTATTACTGCAACAAAGATATTGTTATCGAGGCACAATATGTTTTGTTGCTATAACAATATGTTTTGTTGGATCAAACAAATTCTCAAAAATCGACCTAATCATTTTGTTAAATGAACAAAACGTTTTGTCGTGATAACAATAAATTTTGTTAAATCAACAATAATTTTCAACAAAATAATTTTGCAAATTCAACAAATTTTTTTGACTGTATATCGACAAAATGTTTTGTTGAATTAACAAAACATTTTTCTCAGTGCAGGGTGTTATACTTCAGCTTCTTCCAAGACTCACTTGATCGTGCATTCCCTGCGATTTATTGTTGACATCATGTATTCGCATTCTGACGCCTACGGAAATAATACCTTTACAGCAACGACGTAGCTGTAAAGGTATTATTTTCGTAGGTCAACGTAAGTTAATCGACTAATTTCTGGTGTGCTTGGAAAACCTTTTTCCTGCATTGTGTTTTGTGAGTTGTAGTTCGCTCTTATTTCCTGATGAAAGTGATCTGGTATAATAATCATCTTGTAGCTTTCAATGGAACAAAGCGACGCGATCAGACCCTTCCTGTTATCAATTTTGGCATCACGATCAGCTTTGATTTCTGATGCAACAAAATTGTCCTCCACTCTGAAACAAAATCATCTACGATATGGCACTGTTGTTGCTTTCGTTCATCTCTACGTAATCTAGGAACATACATTAATCTTTTTAGGTTTCGAGCTTAAACTACCATGAGCAAGTCTGAGGACTGAAAGTAGTACCCGGTTCCTAATTTAAGGCCAATGCTCTCAGGGAAGGGTCAGAACCAGCGCCATCAGACAAGCAGGCCACCAACGCCTCAACCGGGACTCGAACTCGGACTCATTTCGGAAGAATGTACTGAAGCCAGTGCCTCTGACCACTCGGATACCGGGGTGACAGGGCTTCTTTGTATGTTTGCATTTGAAACTATATTCACGTATCTGAATCCTGAATTGGGAAATTATTTATTTCTTATGGGTTCCACACTATTTGACATACATCTGACAACGTTTTCAACGCAAAGTATCCTTGTTAGGTGTTATAAAATTTGATTCTGGTGAAACCTCAGTTACCACAGATCGGCTGTTAAAAATTATTTGCTGTGGTGGATAATTTAATTCCTAGCAATACGAGGAAGTTTAAAGAATTCCTGGACTCACATCGAAAGAATGCTGAAATGTTGTGTGGAAGCCAATTTCTTTATTAAAATAGACTAGAAGTCTACATACGTACTTTTTGTGACGATCCGTCAGCTTTCGTAACTTGTTCAAGTAAAATTCAGAAGATATTGAGTCACACCTTGTATTTTACTTCTTCCACCACAGCACTGTCACTGTAAAATTTCTGCCGCTAAAGATTGTTTTTTGAGGTTTCGAAATAGTACGATGGAGTCAAATCCGGTTAGTAAGGTGGATGACCGAATAGTCCAATGGAGTCAGTTACGGTGAGTAGGGCGGTTATCGAATAGTTTGAATTTACAGTCACGCACTTTTTCCTGAGTCACACACCCTGTGTGTGCTGGTGTATTTTCTTGATGGAAGTGAACTCATTTGGCCAATTTCGGCTTCTCTTAAGGCGGACGCCTAGTGATTTTGCTTCCTATACTTCCAATGGTCAAACTTCTGAACACATTTTCTTCAGAATTAAAGCGTTCCCAAGGATGAAAATTTGAACATCGGTTAAAATAACTTCATATTATAACTTGAAATACTTAATATTTTCTAATACATAACCATAATTAGGCAATCGAACATTCGTTTTTCTACTGACGTCATCAATGTAAAGGTCGCGCCATCTTTTTTCTAGTATCAACACCACCAAAGAAAAAGTTATTGATTTTTAATATAATTATGGTTATGTTTTAGAAACTATTAAGTATTCCAAGTTATAATATGAAGTTATTTTAATCGATGTTCAAATTTTTTATCCTTGGGAACGCATTAATCGTGAAGAAAATGTGTACAAAAGTTTGCCCATTGGAAGTATAGCAAGCAAAATCCCTAGACGTCCACCTTAAGCTCTAATTCCTCGCAGAAACGTAGGTTAGAATGACAATATGCATTGTTATTGGCAGCTCGTTCCAGGAAATCAAATCGTGATCAGTTCTGTGTTCCAGAAGAAGGACGACACACATTTTCCAGTTGACTTTTGCACTAGAAACCTTTTCTGGAGAGAGAGAGAGAAGAGGGATGATGTCACTGTTTCGATTGTTCTTTTGTTTCAAGGTCAAAGTTGTGTACCCATATTTTATCCAGTGCAACATACAACCCCAAAAACTGAGCTTCATTAACTTCAGAATGCTGCCTATTCTTCATGACAGTACTCCACCCTTTTCCAGTTCTGATCTGCATTCAGTGCTTTAGAGACCCTCCTCGAAGAAACCTTCTTTATTTCTGAAACATTTACAACAGCATCGTGAGATCGCTCTGTTGTCTTAATATGCTTCAATATTTTCCTACGGTCTTGCATGATGAGGTTATGGATGGCATCCACACTTGCAAGCGTCGACAAGGCGACTGACCTCCCATTACGAGGTGCATTTTCAATAATGTCTCTTCCAAGCTTTAATTCCACAACACAATGTTTGGCCGTGGCGAATGACGGACAAAATTCCCTCGATGTTTGCTAAATGTCCTCATGAATTTCTTTTGGAGACACTCCTTTTAAATGGAGGTACTATGTGACAGCATGATGCTTGATTATTTAAATAGTCGCCATCTTCATTAACTTTCCTCGCTTCAAGGGGAAAAGAAACTAGTAACATACTTGAAATTTTTCTGCGAATACGCAAGAAGAAATACAGAACAAATTGGAAATATTGTCTTTTTACAAAAACATGTGTAATCTGTATTGGATAAAAAACTTTTCGATCCTCCCCTTTCGTATTTTCCAAATTGTCCATATTCTCTATTTCCCTACTCGGAGGTTTATAAAATGTTTTCCGTTGCCATTATATCGGCGATACAAAAAAACTTTATCTTTAATTATTATTATTGTATTCGCTCGCTGTGACAAGAATGAGGATTCTACGTGCATGTTTACAAGTGTTATGAGTTTTCCACTAGGTGACGTACAACCTTATTTTTTAATAGAATTCACAAACTTCAAAGTTTAAAATACGTATAAAGAAAAAACCTTCAACCTGGTATTATAAATTTGAAAATGTTGTTAAAACGCTTGAATTGCACCCGAAACTCATATTATCTTTTTTGCTTTTACTACATTATCAAATTTAAGTAAAATTGCATTACGCGATTCTGTTAATAAGCCATTCGATGTCCTTAAATAGTATAATTCTACTACATATCCGAAATTTGTTGGTGCTGTCTACCTTCCTTGAAAAAGCCATCTGGTTGATGTACGAAAGCTTGGAAATTTTGATTTCTATTCTGCACCAAGAAATTTCGGATATCTAGCATAGTTATACTATTTAAGTACAGTTGCTGTATCGTTCCTTGTTATTTAATTCATTCGATGTCCTTTTATGTTTTGTGTTCTCAAAAATTTGAGTTCGTCTGTTTCGACAGCAATCCGAAGGTTTTCCAGTAATGGTCAGACAAAAGCTCGCCGCGCTAAAATCGAATGTTTGGTTTATTAACTTTGGTAGATTAATTAGTCTTATATGTATCGTACAGAGATAACTACTGCTAGTTGATGATATGGCATTCAACACATTTAACACATCTGTTTTTCTATGTGTCGTGCACAAAATGATAGATTTCAGTTAAGTCAAATGATATACACAGTCGAGTCACATTATTATGACCACCTCCGACTTTTGACGTCAACAGCGCGTAGCGAATGAAAGAAGGCACCTGTCGTGAGCTGGCTCGGAGAGTATAAAAGGTGAGCTGTAGGCATTCTGAAAACATATCACTCGTTGCTGTCATGGATAAAAGGAGCGATTTGTCAGATTTGCAAAAAGGGAAGATTATCGGCTTTCGGGCCAAGGCTGCCAGTATTTCTGAAACAGCTCAGTTTGTGAACTGTTCGCGTGCTGTTGTGGTTAAAGTGTATTGTAGTTGGAGAAATGGCACCATTGCGAATAAGCGACGTGAAAACTGCTGAGCACCACGTGCCATTGACGTGAGAGGTGAACGTCGTCTTCGAAGATGCGTGAGGGCCGATCGACACGCTACAGTGGAGCAACTCACTGACCTAATGAACCAGGGGACTACCGGAAGTGTGTCTAAAACGACAGTTCAGCTAACCCTGCTGCGTATGGTGCTCCGATGCAGACGGATGGTCACTGCACCTATGCTAACGAAGGTGCATCGGCAGAAAAGGCTTACATTTGCACGACAGTATCGGAATTGGACCTCCGCTGATTGGCAAAGAATTGCCTTCTCCGATGAGTTACGTTTTCTGCTTCATTGAACGGATGGACGTTGGCGTATAAGGCGAGAAACGTCGAAGAACAAACACTCTTCAACCATTGCTGAAAGAACACAAGCTGGTGGGGACAACGTTGTGGTCTGGGGAATGTTTTCGTGGCATTCTCTGGGCCCACTCATGCACTATGCACCGAATTCGTTATGAATCCTCCTTGCAGACCACGTACACCCATACATGCTGATTGTCTTCTATGGGGCGGATGGGATCTTCCAGCACGACAATGCGACATGTCAACAGCTAGAAATGTCCGAGAGTGGTTGAAAGAGCACGATGAAGACTTCAAAGTACTTCCCTGGACCCCTAATTTCCCAGACTTAAACCGCATTGAGCATCTGTGGGACCACCTCGGTCGTGTTGTTCGGTCTATGGATCCACCACCACGAACCCTGCAGCAACTGTCAGATGCACTGCAGTCAGCATGGCTCCACATACCTGTGAATACCTTTTAGAACCTTATTGAGTCACTCCCAGCCCGTCTAGCTGCTGTCCGCGCTGCACACGGTGGTAACTCTGAATATTAGCTGGTGGTCACAATAATGTGACTCGACCGTGTATTTTAGTTTATAGAAGATTTTAAATGCCTTCATTAAAGGGTCTAGTTGAGTGAATTCTCGCGGTCTTTAATAAATGGAAGTATGTTGCATTCCAGGTGTAATAATCGGTTTGAATCACGTGATGCATTTTTGTGCAAGTAAAGTGAATTTTTTTTAAAACACCGTAAAAGTTCATCCGTGATGGGGCTGATATCCCTGATCATGTGAGCTCTTCGGGGTAGCAAACTGTAGCTGTACTTTTCAGTTCTGTGGCCGTCTGTTTCTTAGCTCCGTTTCAAGGTCAGTCTTCTCTACCAGGCTCCTGTCCCCAATTGTATTGCTCCTTCATTCGAGTATACGGCTTTTTGAGGGGAAACAAAGCAATACCTTTTTTAAAATCGACGTCCATAGTTGGGTTCGGCCCGACCCAAGTGTCTGTCATCTTGAAATTACAAAACTATAAAAAAGAGAGAGAGAGAGAGAGAGAGAGAGGGAGAGAGAAAACTGATTACAAATGAAGCATTCTTTCCGTAAAATGAATGCGCTGCCATCTATCGGTGGTGTCTGTCCAAGTTCGTAAAGAAATTGGCTAAATATAATATTAATTAAAAATCTAGAGATTTGAATTTTAAGAAATGTTTCTGAAGTTTAGAAATGTAGGTGCTTCTGCTAGTCTGCTTCAAACCTATACCTTTAGTATTTTGTTCTGTTGGGACGACTTTCTTTAGGCATTTTAACGTTTCTGGCCACGAGTTCAGCTAGAGACTATTCCCACAGTTTCGCGATTAAGACTCTTTATTTTTGGCTCCACCAAGAACCATCAGTCTGTATTCTGTCGCAACATATAATTGGGACTAATTTAAAAGCATAAAACCGAACATATAATTAGGACTAATATTAAAGATAAAGTGAAGTCAAAAGCCCCTCCACTCAATTGAATATAATTTTAAAACAGATCAAAGTGAAGTAAGTTTTGGTGGGTGGAGTAACTCACCACGCTGGTCAAGCGCGTTGGTGAGTGTTGGATAGCATTTCCTATAATTTTGCAGTTATATCGCTAGTGGTTGGTCATCAGACACTTTCAATGGTAACAGGATGCATCACGAGATGGCGTGGTTGACATTTTTCTATAAGAGAAAATATTGGTAATCTTACGACCTTACAAACCTGGACTTTGGATTCCTTGCATGGGGAAAATCTACAGGTAACCGATGCTTACATTTACAAAGCATAACAAATATCAAGCGAGGACCATATGGAAAAAGAAATTAATAGGGGTATAAAAAATGGGTGGAAAGCATTCGGAAGGTACTGTACAATTTTCAAGAGCAATTTATCATTATGACTTAAAAGAGAAGTGTTAATCAATGCATCCTTCTAGTTCTTACAAGAAGGATGCATTGGTTAGAGACATGGACCTTAACTAAACAAGTTCGTAAAATCATGCAATGCACTGATTATGATACGCTTTCCAACATACTAGAAATCATTACTCAAATTATAAGGATAATGGCTGTGGAATAAATCTCGCTCATGTGCCCTGACCTTTGACCCCATTTCAATGATATTCAACAGGACCGGTTCAGAACACTTCCGGAACAACATAATAAAGTTTTGTCGCAATCGAAGCATTTTTACGTAAATTATGACGCACAAGTGCAATGGAATAGATCCCGCTCCTATGTCCTGACCTTTGACCCCATTTCGCCCATTTTCAATAGGGTTCGTCCCCAGATTCTCACGTACCACATACTAAAATTTCATTAAAATCAAACCACTTATACGTGAGTTATCGTGCGGACAGACGGACAAAGCTGGAGCTTATACTCTTCTTCAACCTACGGTTTGAAAGCGTAAAAAAAGACATACAGACTCTGCAGGCAGCTAAGAGTGTAGGCAGAAAAGTAGGAAAAAAAAACTCATCCATTTGGAAAATGACTAGAGTGAAAGACATCATGATTCTAGCGAAATCCCTGAAATTGTAATGCGGTAGATGTATTACTTGAAGAACTGGTCACCGTTAGATAACTGATATATTTGATCGGATTCCAAGGGACAGGAAGGGATCCAGAAGAAGACCATGTGGGAGATGGGCAGACGAAATTCGAAAGCTTGGAACTGAAACTGGCTAAAGACAGGAAGTTGGGAAGGAAACTTTCGGGAGACGTTCATCCAATAGTGGATTGATAATGGTTAATAATGATGCATTTTAAAGAAGCGTTAAACTTAAGAAAGAATAGTGCTTCTCCTGCTTTAGATCTTTAATAGTGCTTTTGAATCAGGGATATCGTGTTCTCAATGAATCATTTATTGTTCGTTAACAACACCATGCAGACCTCATTTAAGGTTACAATTCTTTTTTTTATCTTCTTAAAGATATTTATTTATCTTAGCGTTCTGAGCTGAACAGATGTTTTCGACATCTTGTGCAAAAATGGCGATAAACGTTTTAGTTTTCAAAACCAATGGGAAATGCATCGACAATGCTTTCCGTGAAACCTTCTCGGAAATGCGTGTAATCATTCAAAGCGGAATTAAAATAAAATTATGTCTGCATCATTAGTATTATAGCAGAGTGGGGATGCAATGGCCATATGTACTCTTATTCATATATCAACTAAGTCAGAGGTTATGTTCTAACGTCTGCGCCTTTTTGACTACGTGACTTAACATACGTAAATCAGAGGTAAATGTAGGCAAAGCGTGACTTCTTTGTACAACGTCACTGTGTTTCAATCCTAAGCCTGTTTAATGAAACCGTTGCATACACGTATATTTCTGAAAAGCACTGCGTCAGCAATCAAATCTTTGCTGTGATTGCATCAACGGGGAAGAGAAGAATTTACTTGCTAATTAGTTCCTCGAAGTACGGGCGTTAACGCAAAATTTCTGGAAATTGCGTTGGTGTTGCCTGCAACACCAAACGTATTGCATTAATTCACATGCATCTTGAAAACCACTTTATAATACTCTTCAAGTTCCCATGTGAACGTCCAAATATTACGTGTGTATTTTCGACACTTTTAAAGAATAATGTCTTAGCCAGAACGAGAAAAAGTACACCTTTTATGGAAAATTCAGATTCAAAGAGAAGGTAAGGCTTTCGCCAGCTGCATACTTCCTTTCTTCATTTTTCGACTTGGATTATTAAATTCTGTGCATTTTCGAGAGCATCTAATATGTCTTAGCTCGTGAAATGTGTGTAGATGTACGAATTAAAGATGGTAATTTAACACTTGTGACGTGCCTGCCCCGCAGGACGCACATGAGATAAAGGCAGATAGCAGCGATAGCATACGTTCACGTAGCTCAGTTGGGAGAGCAACTTACTCCGGAATGAGGGGACCCGGCTTCGATGTTGAAGTGTTAAACAGGCAACGTGCTTTCGTTTACATCATTATTGCATTGATTTGAACATTAAGAAATGTGCAAATCAAATGCAAATCCTTAACTCCCGTTAAGTGGCACAATTAGGCCTGATGTTTTGTATTTTAAACTGGCATCGCTCGTGTCTGCGTCCACGCGAGAGGAACTAGGAAATGTGCAGGTTTTGATATTTCCACTTATTTAATTTTTGACAGGCCAAAAAGGTAAAAGGTAACACATTTCAACGAGGAAATGCGATGTTAGCGCCTTCCAAAACTAATATCAGTAACACATTTGAAATTTTATGTCTCATTTATATATATTCTGAAATTTTTTAACACATAGCATAGGAAATATTAATAACCAGATATGTTGAATATTAAAAATGGTGGCAAAGTCATTTTGATTTGCATTTTCATTTGCAATGAGAAAACAATACTACGTAAACCATTTTTTCGGCAGCTAGAAATTTCTACGAGAGTTACACAACACTAAGAAAAATATCCACCGCGGCTTACTCATAAAAAAAGAGAAGCAATTTCAAGGATGTCATTTAACCAACTTAACAAAAACATCTGAGTCTTCCTGCGTAACGTTAGAGCAACTAAGATGTGCACTTTTTACTTTTTTTTTCCATGAGTTTTAAAAGTACATCTCCACTCGTGTATTTATTGCGTCATTTGATTCTTTAAAATATTCTCCTTCATATAATCGTTTAAACATCTCCATCTCATCTTACTACTCACGCTCTCCCGTTTTTTCACGGGTTCTGTGTTCATCGCTTTTTTGTTTTCTTGAACGTTAACGACCCTCATGAGTAGGGACGGGACATTCGAATCCTCGAATACCGCGAATCATGAAAAAGATTCGAGATTCGAAAACTCGAATCTTCGAGCTTTTTACGTCATTCGAATCTTTGGAATCTTAACCTAAAAAAACTTTGCGGTTGGTGCTTGTTCTAGAGCGATATTTGTTCGAACTTGCATGACGAGTTCTGACATTAGAAAACAATCGAAGAAGATTATCTACAGTGTGTACACAGCTATTTGAAATAGCTCGTTTCTTTTAAAATTTGAGGATACTCTCTAAAAAGTTCTTAATGACACCACCATCGACAGTAATGTCAGAAAGACTATCCAGCACACCTGGTGTCATAGCTGATAAAAAATGAAGTAGGCTACACCCAGAGCTAGTTCGAAGGCTAGTGTTTTTAAGTAAAAATCTCCATTAAAGGTTTCTGATTTTTTTACATTGCCCTGAAAGAGTTCAGTGTTTAATGTTTTTATTAACTCTTAAAACAAACCTGTTTTGGATTTTTTTAATTTCCTGGAAATAATTTACTGTTCCGTGTTTAGTGTTTATCTACATTAACTCTTGAAATAATCCTCCCCTTCTCTACACTTGCTTTGATTTAAAAAGGTTTTGGAACTTTTGTTATTAAAGAAAAATGTCAAAAGTGTGAATTGGTACTCAAACATTTATGTCAGATTATGTTCAGAAAATGGAAATGAACCTCAAGTCTCCAGTACTTCATTTAGTAAATGTAAATTATAAATTTCATTTCTATCTTTTTAATAAGTATGTGTATATTTTTTTGAAAACTGTATTTAATTTGTTTTTCATTAAACACAGATTTCAAATTTTGCTTCAATTGAAAACTTTTAATTTTAAGTAGAAGTCTTTTTTTTAATTTTACGCTTTCCAACCGTAGGTTGAAAAAACGTATATGCTCCAGCATTGTCCGTCTATCTGTCCGTCCGCACGATAACTCGCGTAAAAATGGGTCGATTTCGATGAAAGTACAGTATGTGGTAGGGGACCACCTGGGGATGAACCCTGTTGAAAATGGGCAAAATGGGGTTAAAGGTCAGGACATAGGAGCGGGATCCATTCCATTGCTCTTATGCATCATAATTTATGTAAAAATGTTTCCATTGCGACAAAACTTCATCATGTTGCTCCGGAGGTATACTTAACAGGTTCTGTTGAATATAATCGAAATGGGGTCAAAGGTCAGGACACAGGAGCGAGATTTATTCCACAGCTCATATCCTCATAACTTGGCTAAAAATGCTTGTATTGCGACAAAACTTTAGTATGTGTTCCGCAGATATACGAAACCGGTTCTGCTGAACATCATCAAAATGGGGTCAAAGGTCAGAACAGAGGGTGCTGGCCAGTCCACACAGAATAAGTAATAATCGTCAAACCACGCCGTAACACTCATTGCTTTATGGCTCGAACAACCACTGCGAACAACTGTAAGCGGTTTATGCAGTCGCTTATCCTTAATTTGTTGCCACTGATTCACCAGTAGAGTCAGAGCCAGCGCCATCAGACTGCAACGCCACATATGTCTCATCCGGGTCTTGAACTGTGACCCATCTCGGCCGAATGATCAGAACTCAGCGCCTCAAACCACCCTCCCACCGAGGCGGTTATCTGTGACTTCTCAATAAACGTTCAAATCGTGCAAGAAAGCACATCAGTCAAACAGCGTCTAGCGTCAGCAAACTTTAATGGTTCATTTTAAAGAAAAATATAAATATAAATAAATAAATAAATAAATATGTACATATAGTGTGTATATATATATATATAGATACACTACATTGACAAAAGTCACGAAAATGAACGTGACTTTTGTCAATGTCCCTTCAAAAAGCAAATGAACAGATCTGCTGTCTCTTTAAAAGCAAATGTCCTTTCAAATACAAATGAACGGATCCGCTGTCTTGTTAAGATGCGCGGTACAGCAGCAAATGGTATAAAAACAAGCCTGCAGTTGACCGCATTCATATCGCACTGTGAGATTGAGTGAAAATGTCACGGCGGGAGAGAACTGACTTTGAGAAAGGAAAGATTGTTGGGTGTTATATTAGCGGGTTGTCCACAAGAGAAACCGAGAGGCGTTTGAACATACCCAAGTCAACTGTTTTGGATGAACTGAATAAGTGGCAGACACATGGCGTGCCTAAAGCAGCAAAACGTACCGGTAGACTAAAGAAAATCAGTGATAGGGGACGTCGAAGGCTCAGGAGAGTCGTTACAGCTTACCGACTGAGTACTGCACAAGACCTCATTGTACAGGTGAGTAAAAATGCTTTAATCTCGGTATGTACACGTACCATTCTCAGATAACTTCATTCCATGGGTTACCGTGGTCGTGTGTCTGCTCATAAGTCTTTTATCTCCACTCGGAATGCTACTCGTCGTTTAGCATGGTGTAAAGAACATTTATCGTGGACCGTAGATCAATGGAAACGGGTCCTATGGACTGATGAATCCAGATTTACGATCCATCAGTCTGATGGCCGTCTGTGGGTACGGTGGAAGCCGGGACAACGCTATTTACCACAGTTTGAGGCTCTTACGGTCAAGTTTGGAGCTAGCAGTGTACTCGTGTGGGGTGTTTTTCGTGGTATGGTTCCGGCCCATTGTTTATCGTGACAAACCTGTAAACCAGCACGTCTACGTCGATATTCTGGACAATTATGCATTACCAATTCTGTGGCAATACTATGGAACCGAGCCTTGTTGGAACCAGCAGGATAATGCACCCAGCCATAAAGCAAGGACTGTTACGGCGTGGATTGACGATAATTCCTTATCGTGTGTGGAGTGGTCAGCACAGAGCGCTGATCTTAATCTCATAGAGCACATATGGGAGGATTTAGAGCGCCGCATAAGAAGTTTGGAACAAAAGCCTACTACTAAGAAAGAGTAGTAGGATTATGTACAGCATTATGTACTGAATGAAAGCGCATATCTATCGCTGTGTTCCAAAACCTTGTCGAAAGCATGTCTCGAAGGGTCAGTGCATGTATTAAGGCCATAGGTGGACCGACACCGTACTAATGCATGTCAATAAATGCTATGTTGTGTTTCTCTTCTAGGTATCCGGTGACTTTTGTCAATATAGTGCGTATTCAAGTTTATTATCGCCATTTGCTGCTGCTCGTGCGATTAATTACGAACACCCTATATGTAGTTCTACTGAAGATAGCTGACTGTCTATTCATGGATTACTTCGTGCTTCCGTATGACGGTTCTCTGGTAAAGGACAAATACCGGCTGTTCAGCAGAAAGCGGGGATGTTCTAACTCTTGTAAGGGATAACTAACTTCCGCTTCTGCTATCACCAGAACGGTAGCAAAAATATCCCAATTTTTGTCTTTTCCTTCTTTTCCCTCCCAAGCCGGCGTTTTCGGCAGTGCTTTTGTCTAAACTAAGAAAGGAAGGCAGGGAGAGAGGCTCATGGTGTAATGGTGGACAGATTAGCAGGCGAAATATATTGTGGGAAGGATTTTTAAAATAGTTGCATATGTTCGTGTGCTGTTCTTGTACTTCCTTGCTGTTGTCATTTTTTCACCAAACGTAAACAGTTTCAAGAATCGTCATCTATTTCTAGCATCGGTCTTTGGAACGTGAAACGTTGATGGTATTGCGGAAAATACAATCTCGTAAAACGACCTGGAATGTCTCCTGTTCCTATTTTGAAAGCGCGTTTTTGGAAGGCAGGTGTTTCATAACGATGTCGAATTCTCATAGGGAAAGTTCTGACACGACTTACAGGCGGCGTTGTCACCTATGCCGAAACTCTTTGGAAAACATTTGTGTAAATACGCTTGTAAATTCTTACTACTCGTGGTACGGGAATTAGCTATTGTGTCATTTCTATTCATGAAACTCTACAACTGATATTTCTCGCATCACAAGTTTCTGCGTAAATTACTAAATTGCTCAAGCATATTCAACGCCAGTGCTTCGTGGTGTGATTTAAAGTTAATTATTTCTTTTACAGTACCTTTTCATCTCCTAAATTTTATTTCTCATAAGATTTGTCTCTTAATACACTGCATTGTTTTCGAAGAAAAGGAAATTGAATAGTACAATTGATTAATAACACCAAGTATATAAGGTTAAAGTGGTAATCCGTCAGAAACAAAATACAATTCGGACATCTACGGATGGCTTTGTCAATGCTAAAAGTGTAAACAAACTTAAACGAGAACGATTACTATTTAAATATGTGAATAGTTACACGAGATAAAAAGAATGATTAAATACGTGGTGCGTTGTGCACAGTCACGCGTTGTGTTAGTTGAGACATGGAGGTTTTCATGGGAGGAATGGGGGATCATTCAGACATTGTATACAGATGAAGTCAAGGGAGACGCTGTCGTTGCAGGCCTCACTGCTGGTTATGATCTCTAGAGACTCGTAGTGCCGTTGCTCTCGGGTTAGTGTATCGGGCTAATTTTATTTAATAGCTTCCCACATAGTGCACATTGTACAGCATCCTTTTAAAGTTCTCTGACAGGCCTACGATCAACAACGATGGCGTTTATTCCATACCCTTATCGTGTCTTGATGGCACACACAGACATTACATTGGAATGACAAAACGCACATTTGGAACCCGAGTCAGAGAACACAAAAGGGACACCCCCAAAAAAAGAAGATCTACGGCTCTATCCAGAGAAGTGTGTTCCAGGTCCATGGTACCTATGTGGGAAGATATTAAAAAATTAGCCCCATACACTAACCCGAAAGCAACGGCATTCAGAGAGTCTTTGGAGATTATAACCAACTGTGAGCCCTGAAACGACAGCGTCTCCTGGACTTACCAAACATCTGGATTCAATGCCTGAAGGATCCCAACCTAACACGTCTCGTGACTTCACATTCAGAGCACGACGCACCATGTATTTAATCATTCTTTATGTCTCGTGTAACTATTCTCATATTTAAATCGCAATCGTTCTCATTTCAGTTTGTTTACACATTTAGCCTTGACAAAGCCTTCAGTAGATGTGCGGAAGCTCGGCAAACTGCTGTTCGTTTTTTACGCCGAGTAAACGGAATTACCACCTTAACCTTAAACGGAAATTGGTTTCAGGGTAAACTGCTGTTTTAGTTTTTGAATCACGTGGAGAATTTTGTGGTAAATCAGGTTGAGGTTTTAGAAAGTGCGCAGTTTCAACTGTGCACTTTCTAAAACCACAACCGATGAATAGGAGGCCATATCGAACATAAAAACTTTATTTGCGCATGCGTAAGAATCTCAGAAGATCAAGACCAATCGAAACTACTTTTCCATAGCGTAGCTTATAAAAATTGGTTAGACACTCTTCTGATGGTTTCCGGAAATCGCTCCAAACGTAATTTCTGTAGCAAGATTTAATAGAGCGATTGCTTATAGCCCACTGTTGGACACCGTGGTCGTTACACCTTCACCTTCAATAAACAAAAACAGGAGAACGTTTAATACGCATTATTTTGAAGACAATCATTTGGTAAAGATTGTTATTGGTTAGCTGGTCTTAATTGTTTTATTGGTTCCATGCGTACTCCTTTGCAATGCTTAAAACGGCGATTTGGCGTTTCGGATACCAGCATAAGAAGAATTTTATTCCATTTATGCATATAGAGAATAAACCACTCCTTGTCACTGTTACAAATCTGTAAACCTATAAGACTTTAATAGAGAACCGTTGCATACAATATGTTGTATTTACCGAAAGTGACGATAAATGTTTTCAATACCTGAGTTCAAAGTAATTTCTAGCATCACAGCCATAATATTCCGTATTCATACGTATCTGCTTTTAAATTTCATATTTATACACTAAAGAGCAATTGAATTAGAGACAGCTGGCGTTATCCAAATGTGGCGCTGTGGGCGGCCCTGTAAACGGAAACGACATGACGTATGCAGCGATCCGTCATTATAAGGAGTGATGCGACAGGAATCAGTAAGAGTCGGAAACAGTATGGGTGAGACGAAGGATCTAAGCGCATTTGATCGTGGGGAAATTGTCGTGGCTCGAAGAATGTGTCACTCCATCTCGGAAGTCGTGCAGGCACTGCGATTTTCACGAGCCACTGTGTCACGGGTGCACCGTGAGTACATCGAATCCGGCAAAACCAACTGCAAGGGCCAACTGCCGTGGGCAACAGCGTGTGGATGAGCGGGCTCATCGTCGGCTAGTTTGCATTGTAACAGCGTATAGATGGGCCACTGTGCAAGAAATCACTCGGTAATTTCACGCTGGTGCACAAAAATGTGTAAGCAGCCACACCATCCAGAACCATCGCCTCGCTATGGGGTGCAGAAGCCATCGTCCCACGAGGGTACCGCTGCTGACCGCACATTACAGGGTGTAAAGATTAGCATGGGAGCGGGAACTTCGCCACTGGACCCTAAACAAGTGGGAAAATGTTGCTTGGACTCATGAGTCGTGATTCACGTTGGTACATGCGAATGGCAGGATACGAGTACGGCGCAAACCACATGAAGCGATGGATCCTTTTTGCTAGCAGGGTACTCTCCAAACTGGTGGGGGTGGCATTCTCGTCTGGGGACTGTTTGCGTGTACTGAAATGGGACCCCTGGTACGTGTGACATCGTCCCTCACAGGTCAACGTTACCTGGATATCCTGGAAGACCATTTGCTCCCGTTTGTGCGTCTTGAACATCCCAATGGGGACCTCATCCTGCAACAAGACAATGCACCGTGCCATCGCTCCCGAATTCTATCCGAATGGTTGGAGGAACACTCCGCCGACGTGACCTCGCTTCCTTGGCTAGCTAGGTCACCTGACCTTAATCCCATCGAGCACATCTGGGATGCCATCGAGAGAGATGTTCAAGGTTCGGACCTCCTCCATCAAATCTTCGTGAACTGTGGGAGCTTGTTCAGGGGTCATGGATCCGTATGGCTTCACAACGCTTCCAGTGTCTTGTCGAGTCCATGCCGAGACGAATCGCCGCCGTCATCAGGGCGAAATGTGGTGCTACACGTTACTAGATAGGTATCACTAATTCAATTGCTCTTCAGTGTATTATCCACTGATGCCGATTAGAAAAAGAGTTGTGTTAGCACAACTGTATGTATGGCAACATATCACCTTTGAGTATGATGGTAACATTGAATTTCTGCTATGTTGTGCTCTAAACTCTCTGCATATTAGGTCGTTCGGAAAATAATGGCGGATGTTCTGAGGTGCCGCATTCAACTCTTCCACAATCCTTGTACGCAACCCGCTCGCAGCCCCATTCGTACGAGTTGAGGGGCGACTCAGACGCCACATACACGCTATAATCGGTTGAGCTGTAGTCGGTGCTACTCGTGTGAAGGCGGATGTAGAGGCAAATCCTCGCGTCACAGTCAGAGAACTCGCCAAACAGTGCAATATTTCGGTTTGTCAACCATTTCTGTACATCTCCACCACATTGGTAAAGTCAAGAATGTCGATGCGTGGGTCCCATACGAACTGACGGAGCATCAGTAACAACAACGGTTTGAGATGTTCAGGGACTTTCTGCTTCGCAATGAAAAGGACCCCCAACTTGATCGCATTGTAACCGGTGATGAAAAGTGGGTGCTATACGACAACCGTAAGCGATCTGGACAGTGGCTGAACCATGGTGAACCACCCAAACAACACCCCGAACCAGGTTTGACGCTAAAGAAGGTTTTGTTGACATTGTGATGAACTGCTCATACACTACATGTTCTTGAATGCTGGTGAAAGCATTACCTCAGTCGCATACGGTGACGAAATTCACCAATGCACCAGAAGTTGTGTTCCAAGTAGCCATGCTTGGTGAACAGGAAGGGTGCTATCCTCCTTCGTGATAATGCAAGACCACGCATATAGTCTCATGTGTGGAGTAGACCACATGAAGTCGTTGACCCCAACTGTAACATTGGTGTGTTTTAAGTCGATGGAAGCAGTGAAATGTCCTCGGGCCTGGTTACATGGTCTACTTTGGGACCTCTTTTAACTATTCAGACAATCATCACCGCACAAGGCTATGCTGACGTACTCACTGACCACGTACACCCATTCATAGCTTTCCAAAACTAGCCAATATCCGCAGCAGAAGGCTTTCTACCAACAACAACAATAAAAATAGAAAAAAACCGCTCTCTTTTGGCGAAAGATTGACTGGAGAAGCTATACAGTTATCTCTTAACCCGTATTGTATTCCCATTCTGCGGATCTGCACCCAGTTGAGCATCTGTGTGATAAATAGCCCATTGAGTTGCTCGCGGTGGTCGTGAAACCTTCAGACAAAAAAATCACGAATCTGGACTATTTTCTTTACTGAAGTGGTTGAATGAATTCGTAAATCAAATAAAGTTTACATCTGTTGTTTCATATGAGTTTATTCTTTAAAAAAAAACAAAAAAAAACTAACCGTTGATTCCGACGGGTGAAGAGTATTCACAACGCGAATCTCATTCCAACAACATTTTCAAACACAGTTGTGTCTGAAGATGAAAGTGAAAGAGTGCGTTCGTTACCCAGTTGAATTTTTGCACACGATCGAGATCAGTGGACTGCCACCTCACATTTTACGACTGAGAAAAGGTGCAGTCGTGATGCTCATCACGAGCCTGGCCGCCCCGGTGGCGCAGTGGTCTAAGAGCTGGCTTATGATGATTCGCTCGTGAAGGGTCCGGGTTCGAATCGCGGTGAGGCATGGATGTCGTGTTTGTCTTACGACACTGGCTCTCTCCCTTCCCTGGAACCAGTGACCCTACTTTAGGGACGGGCGACTGCTTATAGCCCATGGAGTTGCTCACGGTGGTCGGTTAAACCTTCAGCGAAAAAAAATCACGAACCTGGATTATTGTCTTTACTGAAGTGGTTGAATGAATTTGTCAATCAAATAAAGTTCACATTTGTTGTTTCATATGAGTTTATTATTTTCAAAAAAAAAAAAAAAAAAAAAAATCAACCGTTGATTCCGACGGGTTTCGTCTAGTATTTATTACCGGAAAAATAGAAAACGTTGTTTTGTGTGATAAGAAAGAATGCGAAGAACCGTTATGATTAGGGTCTTAAAAACCACCGTGATCAACTCCATGAACTATAAGCAGCCTCCCGTTCCTAATTTAGAACTACTGGTTCCAGGGAAGGAGAGAGTCATTGCCGTAAGGCAAGCACAATGCCTATGCCTCATTGGGTTGAATCCGGACCAGTGTCTGACTAACAGTCAGAAGCCAACGCTTAAAACACTGTTCCGCCGTGGCGGCTAATTCCTCTTCGGTGTGTGTGTATCTCCTAATATACGTGCGTGTACAGAGCGCTACGTTCTTGTTGCCAATGATGATTTAACTTGCAATGTGGAAGTGAAGAAACAGCAAAAGGTTTACGATAAGCTGTAGTTCCCAGAGATTCTTTCGAGCCCGTGATACCAGGACGTTAAGGAATGGCAGGCAATCGTTGCTTTGGATCTCGCCTGAATTGTACGTGAAGATCAATGGATTTAATAAATTCGGCTAATTTAGAAATTTTTGAAATTTATCCTTCCAGAAATACACTGCTGGCCACTCAAAATGCAACACCATGAAGGACACGAGATAGCAAAGCCAGATTTACTAGACACATAGCAACAGATACAAAGATGAAACAATTCAGCTTACAGGCTCGTGCGACTTGCGGAACACGCAAATACCAGTAGTTCGTGTGGCCCCCATGGCTGGCAATAACGGCCGCTATACGCAGCGGCATCGAACGAAAGAGGCTTTGGATGTGGACTTGGGGTATGCCGGTCCAGGCTGCTTCCACACGTTGCCACAGTTCATCAAGCGTAGACACGGGTGGTGATTGCAGGGCCACTCGGTTGCCGATCAATGACCAGACGTGTACGATGGGCGACATATCGGGACAACAGGCTGGCCACGGCAGCAGTGACACTTGGTGAGCCATGAAGAACTGTTGCACGATGCGTACCACGTGCGGGCGCGCACTGTCCTGTTGAAACGTGGCCGCTGGTAGGTCCTGCAGGTAGGGGAGGACTACAGGCACCAAAACGTCGGAGATGTAGCGGTGGCTGTTAAATGTACCGGCGATCCGTACCAGAGGGGTGCGGGTGTCATATCCAATTCCACCCCAAACCAAAACGCCAGGCGACGGACCGGTATGGCGATGCATAATGCAGGCGTCATACAGTCTCTCGCCGCGGTGCCGCCACACGCGTATCCGACCATCGTGGTGTTGCAGGCAGAAGCGGGATTCGTCGGAGAAGACAATGTCGTGCAATTCCGTAGTCCAGGTGCGGCGTTCAACGGCCCACTACCGCCGCACTGGCCGGTGGTGTAACGTCAATGGTAATCGGAGCAATGGGCGCCGTGCGACAAGTTCCCGCTCCTTCAGAAAACGTCGAATGGTTCGTGCTGACACAGGTTGTTGTGCAACACACCCTAATTCCTGCGCTAACGTTCGTGATGTGGCGGTGGGAGCCATCAATGCCCGCCGCACAGCATGCCGGTCCTCTCGTTCGGTGGTGTACCGCGGCTGCGGCAATCACTCACGTTGGTCCGTCCGTCCCTCCTGCACCCACCGAATCGATACTCGCCTCTCACTGCAGCTGGATGTCGTCCCACACGGGCGCCGATGTGTCGGTACGATAAACCGCTGTCACGATAAGCCACTATTCGTCCTCTGTCGAACTCCGAAACGTGCTAGAATGACTGCCGTATTCTGCGATGAGGCATCAGAAAGCTTTCCACGCACAGGTCCGGCAGCACAACACACTTCCACTGTTTATACCCAGCCTTCTGTGCACCGTTCATATATTGCTTCTCGGTGGCGTGCCGGGCGCACATGATTTGCATATGCCCTGCAATGTTAATCGTTTGCATATCCTCTCGCGGGTGACGGATGCTGCGAATTTCAGGCCAATCGGATGCTTCCTTCTTGGTGTTGCATTTTGGGTGGCCAGCAGTGTAGAATGTATCGTACACACATTGTATGCACAGATCAAATTTCACATGCTGGAAAAGTTTATCTTCAATATGATTCCTATAAATTGAGATTTATCATGTACTGGAAAGCGTTAACATCGGATCCGACCCTGTACGACCGCTCTGCGTCCCACGTGATTTAGTGGTTGTTTCATTTTTTTGCCCTTTATGTACACATTTAATAGCTGAATAAACGCAGTAACGTAGTTTTGTGCTATCTCGTGTCACCTCAGTGAACTTAAAACTGTTCTGGCATAAAATGTTCTGCGATATTTGTCGTGCACTTTAGTAACCACTCTACGTTCGGGATTTGCTACTCTTATATAAAAATTTCTTTCGAAAACAGTGGTAGATTTAAATGAAACTGAAGACTAATAATGTGATGAACTATAATTATTTTAGATATCAGCGTCATCCCCGCCCAAAAAGTGAAGGTAAATTATTATTACACCGACATGATTTCGAGTTAATCGATGAACAATTTAACCATGAAATGCCCAAGAAATAGACAAAGAATGATTATGTGTACATGTGGCAGCTTCAAAATCCAAAATTTCTCCTTGAGAGCCGTTGTTTTCACGAGTCATCTTTATTTTTAATCTCGCCTCTTTCAGTTGTGCAAACTGGCTCCCAGATAAAAGCACTCATTATTGGCGTTGCGCGTACAACAAGAAGTGAGGCTATCGTCGAAAACAAAGCCGTAAACGTGCCATTATTGTAAACCTTATCTCGCTGTTTTTACTCATGTTTGTACTCTGGAGTGCTTTGTGAAGTGCAGTAGATAGAGCCGAATAATTCACGACTGGCTGGAAATCTTCGCAGAAGATATCTTTTACTCCATTTGTTTCGCTTGCATTCTTATGATAAAGATGAAAACAACTTAAAGTGTACAATATCATTGATGTACACTTGTTGCACAAAATAATCCTCCATGGGATGATATAAAAACGTATTTGTGCGTAAATTATTCTGCTCATACAGGGTGCATAGGAAAGTCCCTTTAGCTTGGAATAACTTGCGAACAGAGAGAGGTACAGTTATGCAAGTGAGATAACGGTATAGTAAAGCGACTACGCCCGATCGAATGCAACCAATAGCAGCGCTCCTAGTGGCGAAATGCGGAAGTTGGCCATTGCAAATCGAAACCAAAAACAGATAGAGCAAAATTTTCAATTACAAAGTTGTAGAGCATCAATTAATTAGTACAAAACGACATTTGTTTTATACAGATAAGATAAAGTGTCGCCTCAATACCTTAAAATGTCCGACATCGGTGCGCGACCTTTTGTGTTAACGTTTAAAGGGTACAGGCATAGATAGGTATGAGCAAATACACGCAATTTATTGCATAAATGCGTACTTATGTCAATACATGTTTGATGACGTCAGACAAAACAAAAACAAAAAAGGCAAACTGGTGCACAGTGATAAAAAGTTAATGTCGGGTATGTTCGAAGAGTTCCCCATTGCCCACGATACACATTTGTATTCGTGAAAGTAACTCTGCATGCACATTCTTCAGCATGGAAGGTGTCACGCTATTGCAAGCATCTGTAACACGACGACGTAGATCCATCAGACTTGTAGGCGTTGTTGCATACACCTGATTTTTTACGTAACCCCAGGTCTAAGCTCACCATTCCCACACAGCGTACGTAGACCTAAACTTCTGATCAGGGTACATCGTGCTACTGGGTTTTATATCGAAGGTACGGTACAACGTCACAATCTGCATTTGCATAGGGCTACATTTGCAAAATGTGAATATGCACATTCGAATCATCGCACATCGATTTCGGACATTTTAGATTATTCAGGCGACAATTTATCTTATCCGTGTGAAACAAATGTTGCTTTGTACTAATTAATTGATGCTCTACAACTTTGTAGTTAGAAATTTTGCTCTACCTCTTCTCGGTTTCGATTTGCAATGGCTAACTTCCACATTTCGCCACTAGGGGCGCTGTTATCGGTTGCATTCGATCGGGCATAGTCGCTTTACTATACCGTTATCTCACTTGCATAACTGCGCCTCTCTCCGTTCGCAAGTTATTCCAGGCTAAAGGGACTTTCCTATGCACCCTATATAATCGAGAGTTGTAGTATTGCCATAGTGCGATTTAAGATCCCCAGGGAAAAGACTTAATTATGAGGATCCAATGGTGCATGTCCAGTGATCTACCCAGATTTACCATGAAAGAGGCATCTTTGTACACGCAGTTCCAAAATTTTCCTTCATAGGAGCTTATTCTGTCGTGAAATATGCACTCTTTGAACGACAAAGTAATAGTTTTCGGGATATTGAACGTACCAACAGTTCTCCTTTATTTGTTCCGTTGCTTAACAGCCACCGTGAAAAACTGTTTAGGTTATAAGCAGTCACCTCTCCCATTTTAGCGCCACTAATACTAGGGAAGGGATAGAGCCAGCACAATTAGACAAACACGCCACAAATGTCTCATCCAAGCCTCGAACCCGACGCCATTTGGCACGAACGGTCAGCAACCAACGTCTCAGATCATTTGGCTACCTGAGCGACCAAATAATTCTCCTTTGGGCGATGCTTTACAACACGTGTTAGTATATAGCAAGTATACGGAAAGCATAATTTATTATACACACCGCCTCCACTCACAAACCTTCTGTTTCCCATTTCAATTATGTGGCTTGCCAAAAAAAAAACCCTGTAGGCTATAAATAGGTCCGATGTCTGCTTGTTATATAGTATAGGCCACGGATGCCCTAGTGGTCACCCAGCAAAAACACTAGTGTTGGGAAACTACTGGGCACCAGCTGGCAGTGATGGATCACTGCTGGCTAAAATCTTCCACTCACGGTACGGTAGCGATCCGTTGGTGGCAGCGCCATCAGTTGACAGCCATTGATGGCCCTGCAGCATCGCCGTGAACTACGGGCCTCCATGGAAGTGCCACTAGTGGCCCGTATCTGGCAACCGCAGCAACCCAAAAGGAGGTGGAAGTAGCGGGACTGCGTATGCGCCGAAGCAGCAATGCACCGTCGTTCGTGGTACCAGTTAATTGCAAACGACGCCCTCGCCATAGTGGATGTTAAAAAACCCAGCCATATGTAGAGAAACGGATTAATTTCCTAACGAAATATCGCGTTGACGAAGATTACCGTCGGAGGAAAATTATATAAGTTATTAATGAACTGTAAGAAATAGTCAATTAATATTATTTCGTAGCGATATTTCCGCACTAACACACGATGTACCGAGAATACAAACAGCCATTGAACACACTCACTCCATTCCCATGAATGACAAGAAATATTTTCTGTATAATTTCATACACTAAACCGCTTCAAACAAAAGTCCCCGAAAGACATTAAAAAATATTTGTGTTGGAAAAAAATAAGAATTATACGAGTACAAAATGGATACTTTCGTTAAAAAATTATCTAGTATTTGAAAAAAAAAGCAACGCTATGTGGATATAACGTACTCATCCATGCGTTGAATACATAAGACAGGAGTAGTGAATACACTCACTACTAAAAATAACCGGAAGTAAAATAAGATAGATTTCCTCTTTAAAACAAATGTACTCGTAACTTCAGACAGTGGAAAAGAAAATTACAACGTTAAAAATGCAACAGAATGTGACATGAACGGGTAAATATATTAATTCAACAATCGCCTTTCAAGACCACAAGGACAGCACAAAACTTTGGAAAACGTCTTTAAGTTGGTACACTCGTTGAAAATGAACGAAGTTCAATTAAAGTAAATAAAAAAAAATCGTTAAGTTGAAAAATTAATTTATGAATTATAATGAAATGTACATTTAGGAAAAGAACTCGCAAAATTGCAAAATCAAAAAGAGAACCCATAGTTTCACATCGCGCAGGAGAGAGGCTTACATCCAAGCGTACGGTCACGCTTGACAAGCTAGTGTAGTGCCTACGAATTCGCTTCGCACACAAGCAGTCCTTAGTTCGATGCCAGTCAGATCCATCGACCGATTTGATGGACCTATTGAGCAAATTTCCTCAGCGCCGTAACGTGATGTAGGAGTTTCGTTGCAAAAAGAAAGCTGTGTGTGTGCCCTGGATGAACTGTCACTATCTATTTTTTTTACTACTACTGGGAAATTGACAGACAAGATTCGACAAGCCATCAGTTATATCACGTGATTGCAGGCTGCCACTTCCGGGACATTGACGGACCACATTAAGCTAGCCATCATTTATAACACGTACTTGCAGGCCACTTAAAGGCCCCTTGTGGCAGCCACAGCCTGTGATAGATAACTGATGAACCTGTTCTCTCATATAACAACTGATGCTGTTGGCCAGCTGCTGGCCTGAACTTCAGGCCCATCTGATGGCCGCCGAGACATTTTACTGAAGGTTCATGTAACGTCAACATAGTGCTGATATTGCTGACAGCCAGCAGTGGCCCAGTGCTGGCCCAACCAGACTGTTTTGGCTGGGGTAACGTTAGTGACTGCCGCGGAGGAACCTCAGGTTCGATCCAACCAGGAACGAACGCTCGAACCGCTAAATATCCGACGTGCGTCGGATGGGCACGTTAAGCCGTCGGACCGAGGGTACCCCCCCGTGATAAATAAGGGCGTCTTCCTACCCCTTTCTACCGCGCTTCCGTGTTCTTTCCTATCGGGCACTCTAGCCCAAAAATCCTTGCTTCCTATTTCTAAGGATTGTTTAAAACCTTGGGGTCAGACACTCCCTTCCTAAAATCCTCTACATATGATCTGATCTGTTATACGTATGTTAATAGTATACCCGCGATTGTCGCGATGTGTAAACCCAGCGAGTTCGATCACTGGTAAACAATCGGTGCGAGATTGTTGAGATGTTCCATTGCAGAATATCTGGGATTTCAGCGTACGACCGTCACACGTGTGTACCAGTTCAGCACATAGCGGCCGCTGAATACGAAACTTTCAAATCAATACCGGGTTCGACCTTTTTTAGGAATTACAGTAAACACGCGGTTTTGTATAGATTTCATAAGGTATTGGAGTATATCTACGTCTACAGCATTCCAGACAGACTTTTCTCTGGCTCAGATTTGACGGAAGACAAATTTGCTCCAGCATCTGTTTCTCTAACGTGTCCCATACATTCTCAATGGGGTTCAGATTCGGGCTTTATGGTAGGCAGGGAAAAAGATGGAATTCGCTGTCATGATTGCTGGACCACTGTTGAATACAGTGGTCCAGCAATCATGACAGAGATAGACAGTAGCGTTGTAGTCCATGAAACAGCCGTCACATGCTGCATAAAAAGCCAACAGCAGGAGACCCGTTCCTTGCTACATATCCGGAGACCCGTTCCTTGCTACATATCAGGAGACCCGTTCCGTGCTACATGGCAAGCTGGGTCCATTGCTTCATGGGGCTCCCGCCAAATTCTCTGTTACCATTGGTACAGAACAAAGTGTTCCGGGACTCAACGGACTACATGACATTTTTTCCAGTCTTCCAATGTCCAATTACGAAGTTCTGACACCACAGTAAAACTTTGTAGGAGTAGGAGTTTTTCGCAGAAACTAGTGGTTTCTGTATAGGCATGTGGCTGCCAACACCAACACTCTTCAATTACCTGCATATAGTTCGCTGAGGTATGGGTCAGGAATAACTTTAAATTGAATACTTTTGTTAATTGCTCCAAAGCGGAAGTCTTGTGTCTCCGTTAAAGCCTTTTCTGATGACGATGATCTTGTTCCTGGCATATTATGGTCGCGGCATAATTACGCCTCATAGATACGCAACGTAAGTTACTTTTCCACTGATTAAAGACCCTGGATATCTCACCTTTTAAGAAACTAGCCAGTTTTCAAAATCGTCGCTCCATCCAAACGGGCACACGCAATAAGGCTTTTATTGAACTCAGAAACTTCTTTGTTTTATCCCTTATGATCAACACTTCTGAAGAGTAGAAGTTATAACGTAGAAGTCGTTTCGTACTTCTACGTTAATTTAAAACAGCAACATACTAAGAAATAGTTCCTAAATGAAAGAAATCTTAACGGCCAGACGAAACATGTAAACAACAGAAGTCAAACTTACGGAAAAGATGCTTTATTCAAGGTTGTAGCACGTCCATAACAGAACGATATCAATATTTAAACACACCACACAGCTTCACAGCTCTTAACACAACGCTCTCTTTACAACGCTCTCTTTCAATAATCAGTTTACAACCCAACACTCGCCAAGCAACAGATTAGTCGTCGTTTTTATCTCTCGTTCTTATCAATTCAGGCATACGTCACGTTCATTCAACCTCAATTGTGTTGCCAAACGTATTCGTTTGAGAGAAAAGATATTACGTTAAGAGTGAAATATAACAGATTAACTCAAGATTTACATAGGGAAAGAAACTTAAAAGGAAAGTTAATTTAGAATATACGTCACAAAGTCTTAAATAGTTGTGTAGATCACGTGGCGACGCACGTGGCCACGTATTTTGCATATACGCTGAGTAAGTGACTTTTTCATGCATCTGCATAAAATTATTTAATTCAGGTGGTGTGTGTACCACAAAACTTAATGTGTCTTATACCATAACTTAGGAACGGAGGATCCTAATGGAGAAGACGGCGTATCTATACAAGTTTGTGCAAACAACATCCGACGTACGATGATGCGAGTAGCCTATAGCAGCCGATGCTCACATCTAGTAGCTTGTTAACAGGTGGTTACTGGGTTAATAGGCTGCAGTAGGCGAAGGAATATCTCTACTAGACCGCGGAAGACTGGAAATGGATAGTTGTTGTTTGGCGAATCGAGGTTCCAACAACAACACTCCAACGAGAGATCGCATGTGGTCATAAACCACAAACGCAAAGCCTTACAGACATGTCTGTGCAAGTCTTGTAAGGCTCTCGGACGTATTTACGTGAGCCACGTTGGGCTCATAATTATTGAGACCAACATAATCGCACAAGGCAGTATTGACGTACTCATGGACCACCTACTTCCAATCATAGTTATCCATTTCATACAGCAATATATCTTCTTTCAAAAATACCCCGCCGCCCCGGTGGCGCAGTGGTCTAAGGCGTTGGCCTCTGATCATTCGTCCGTAAGGGTCCGGGTTCGAATCCCGGTCAGGCATGGATGTTGTGTTTGTCTTACGGCACTGGCTCTCTCCCTTCTCTGGAACCAGTGACCCTAAATTAGGGACGGGCGACTGCTTATAGCCCATTGAGTTGCTCACGGTGGTCGTTAAACCTCCAATCAAAAAAAAAAATACCCCTTCTCGTGGCTCCCGTTTGGCGAAGAACTGGTTAAGAGGAGCTTTCAGCTGAGTTCACAACCTACAAGTGATCTTCTCTCTCTCCGAATCTGAACCCATTTAAACATCTGTGAGAGTAAATAAAGCGATGCATTCGAGCCCATGGTCTACCACCGGCAACACTCCGCTCTAAACTGACGGTTATCTGGGAATCATTAACCGCATTGCAACCTGAACGTGCCCAAAACTTAGTACAATCCTTGCCAGAATGTATCGTTGCTGTTGTGAGGGCGAAACGTGGGTACTCACGTTATTAAGTGGGTGTATATGTCGTCCTTTCAGTGTAAATCACTAAAAAGAATGGATCTGATTCCCATTGATTGATTATTATGATGTACATTTAACAGCATCTGGATTGTATTACGTACCAAACGAAAAACCTACGAGATCTGCAACATTTGGTTCTTTTTGTCCTAAAATATAGATTCCACTGTAAGCAGCATTTGATTTCAATTTAAAACGAATTCCTAAGAATGACCAACTAGCAATTTTATGCTGAAAACAATGGCAGAGAGCTACGTTTGAAGTTGTTGAAACGTATAAGGTTCACTTGCCTTTCATTATTTACCTGATTTTAATCAGAAATGTCCGTAACCATTCATTGTTTACTTGAATTTATTCAAGAAAGTCTGTGAATATTGATGATGTGTCCAGTAATTGCCTGTTCTCACTTGGAAAGTGCCAGAAATTGAGACAAACGTAACATGGGATGAGACATACTAACCGCATCAACTGAGCTTGATCCTTTACCATGTGATAGCTAACGCGACACTAACGTCCTAATAGCCTGAATGTTCACTGTGTTCGCACATCATGAACGATTTGTGGGAAAATATTCACACAAAGAGTAGCTGCTTGTATCACTTCGATTTCTGTTGCTTGCTTTTCACTTTAAACACCGCCGTGAGCTCCTGCATAAAAGTTCATAACGGAAACAGATAATCTTTTTTACATATTTGCTCATTTTGTATTGGGATAGAAAGAAAGTAATGTCCGATGACGAGGTACCCGAAGTCGAAGCCCCGGCCACGGTGCATACTGGCCACTGAGATTGCGCAGCACACCGGCATGACATCAACAAGTAGGTGGCTTAAGTCAGTAGCAGGTAGCCGTCATAAGGCGAAGAGTGTAAGCGCAAGCCAACAGGAAATTGTATAACGAGCACATCAGCCACTGCACGCTGTATCAGTTTCGTCCCGGTAGCTCCCTCCCTCCCCAAATGCAGCGAGGAACATCACCAGTGTGTACTCTAATGCCCATATCACGTCGTCATTGCTGTCGTTGGTTCGAACGATTTCGAGAGGAAAAATTTTGACCTGTCAGACTATCCCAAAGCTGGGATACTCGCAACAGTGGATATGGACATGCTGAAAACCTTAGGGGAGACTCGCAGCAGTTGATATGGACATGCTGAAGACCTTAGGGGAGACTGACATACGTATGACCACGCGGGAATTCGCCGAAGAGCTGGGGACTACACACACGAGCACTATCACGCACCTGCGTCAACTTCCGAAAGTGCAGAAGACGGGAGTTTGGGTACCCATCAACTCACAGTTGGGCAGAAAGCATATCGTATGAGTGCATGCATTTCCTTGCTTGCACGTGAACCAAGTTCAACCGTTCTTAGACCGCATTGTGACAACTGACGGGAAATGGGTCCTATATGACAATGTCAGGGCCCCGGAAACAATATTATGGTCTTCTGCACTCAAAGCAGAAGCCCATGCTGACCACCAAAACTAGCTTACCCTCACGTAAGATATGAAGGATGTGCGAGGTGTCGTGTTTTATGAGCTGCTGCCGCACAACACCGCTATCACCGCTGATGTGTATTTCTGTCAGCTCGACGATCAGCATGCATCGCTCACGTCGAAACGACCAGCAATGCTGAACCGCCGAGGCGTCCTCCTACAGCAGGATGGAACGACACCTCACACAGCACGGATGAACTCCCACAAGTTCAAGGACGTGGGCTGGGAGCTATTCCCGCTACAGGCCTATTACCCGGCGATTTCCCCAAGCGACTACCACCTTTCCTGGTCGTTGCAATATTTGCAGGGCGAACAGCGCTTCACCAACCGGGACGATGTCGAACTCGCACTTACTCAATTCTGTACATCCAAGCCGCCACATTTTCACAGGGACGGTATCCAATAGCTACCTGATGATAAGAGCAGTGTTGAATTTAATTCTTAAATTAGATGTGTAGTTAAATGGTTAATATCAACACTCCAATCGGTTCGGTACGCATATGACGAAGTACATTTTCCCGTCATTTTTATGCCAGGGGAGGGATTCGAACCCCCAACTCTGCTCCGGAGCTCCGAGTGTTATCTGCTATACTACATTGGCAAGTGCTCTCATTGCTATCTGCCTTTATCTTATATGCGTCCTGCGGGGCAGGCACGTCACACGTAGTAAAAAAGAAAAAGGTTTTCTCTAAACCTTCATTCAAAGCGAATCAGATCATATCACCAATAGCAAGGTTTTTCGCTAGACTTTCATTCAAAGCGGATCTGATCATATCAGGAATAGAAAGGTTTTACGCTAGACCTTCGTTCAAAGCGGATCGGATCATATCACGAATAGAAACGTTTTTCGCTAGACTTTCATTCTCCACGTATCGGATC
The DNA here is from genome assembly GCA_039090855.1 of Macrothele yani. Taxonomy (NCBI): domain Eukaryota; kingdom Metazoa; phylum Arthropoda; class Arachnida; order Araneae; family Macrothelidae; genus Macrothele; species Macrothele yani. The sequence goes on along the minus strand of CM077027.1, from coordinate 139,260,637 downwards.
ATATCGCGAATGAGCTGCGACAGTAGACCACCATGTCGTCAATCTCTTTTGACCCCCTGTCTTAGAGAGGTTTTTACGAACAATCAGCTGTTTTCGTCCTGAAGATTTCCGATTGCTGAAAGTTTTATGAGTGCCGCACCACTCACGGAAAAACACCTGTTAAGGTTTTTCGTAAAAATCTCTCTAAGGCGGAAGTTTTGAAGATGCTCGAACCAGCACACCTGGTGCAAACTATCATGCCACGTTCAAAGTCACCCAGTTCACTCGTTTTGCCCTTCCCGACCCTCAGTGTAACGCTAAGTAATGCTTGAAGAGCTGGTATGCCGTATTTAAGTCGCACACTGCGCTCACGTGATGTGTCACGAGTTGGAGTGACCCATTTATCTGACGATGACAGATGTGCCTATTTAACCAAGGCCGTCTAGCAAACACAAGGTCATGACATTAGAGAGATGACTTCCTTCTTTTAATGACGTCACGCGGAAACCAAAGCTTCCGATTGGTTTCCAGCTCCGTCGTGTGTGACGTCAAACACAACTCTGACCAAGGCAGTCTAGAAAACACAATGCATGACATTAGAGAGATGAGTTCCCTCTTTGATTGACATCATGAGGAATCCAAGGCTTCCGATTGGTTTCCAGCTCTGTCGTGTGTGACGTCAAACACAACTCTGACCAAGGCCGTCTAGAAAACACAATGCATGGCATTAGAGAGATGAGTTCCCTCTTTGATTGACATCACGAGGAATCCAAGGCTTCCGATTGGTTTCCAACTCTGTCGTGTGTGACGTCAAACACGATGCCGACCAAGGCCGTCTAGAAAACCCAAGGCCATGACATGAGAGAGATGAGTTCTCTCTTTCAGTGACGTCACACGGGAACCAAAGTTTTAGATAGGTTTCTAACGGCTCTGGTTCATTTGCCCGACGTTTACTTCACCGAAGGGTCACTTGACCGAAAATCACTTCACCGAAAAAATTGTTTCACCGAAAGATCACTTGATCGAAGCGTTCATTTCACCGAAGGGTCACTTGATCGAAAGGTACATTTCACCGAAGGGTCACTTGATCGAAAAGTTCATTTCACCGAAAGGTCTCTTTACCTAAAAGTTCATTTCATCGAAAGGTCATTTCACCGAAAGGTCAGTTTATCGAAAACGCTAGATTTCATTACAGGATCTGTTGAAGCATGGTGCAAGTTTGACAGACAGACCACCGAAACGTTAGGGGATCATACTCAAATTGCACTTTTGATTTCTCCGTGTCACAGAGAACGCAAAGATTTAGTTTTAAGGCAAAAATAATTAATTTTAAGTCCCTATGCCTCGGCCTAGGCCTTTTTAGCAAGTTTTATCATGTTCATACGTTTTTCATAAAAATCATGTTCAGTGCTCATGTTCATAAATAGTTTACATGAAAAGTCAAGTTAATAACGTTGCACATTTATTCAGGCAAAAAAGAATCAATATTAGGGCCGTAGGCCTCGCTTAGGCCTTTTAGCAAATTTTAACCGTGCGTGCTCATGTTCATAAGGTTTACATAACAACTCAAGTTAATGATGTTGTACACTTATTTAGGCCAAAAGAATCAGTCATAAAGCCACGGCCTCGGCTTAGGCCCTTTTAGAAAATTTTAATCCTGCATGCTCATATTTATAAGGTTTACATAAAATGTCAAGTTAATGATGTCGCACATTTATTCAGGCAAAAAGAATCAATATTAGTGCCGTAGGCCTCGCTTAGGCCTTTTTAGCAAATTTTAACGGTGCGTGCTCATGTTCATAAGGTTTACATAAAAAATCAAGTTAATGATGTTACACATTTTTTTCAGGCAAAAAGACGTAGGCCTCGCTTAGGCCTTTTTAGCAAATTTTAATCGTGCGTGCTCATATTTATAAGGTTTACGCAAAAAGTTAAGTTAATAATGTTGCACATTTATTCAGGCAAAAAAGAATCAATATTAGGGCCGTAGGCCTAAGCTCAAGCTTAGGCCTTTTTAGCAAATTTTAACCGTGTGTGCTCATGTTCATAACGTTTACATAACAACTCAAGTTAATGATGTTGTACACTTATTCAGGCCAAAAGAATCAGTCTTTAAAGCCCTAGGCCTCGGCTTAGGCCTTTTTAGAAAATTTTAATCCTGCTTGCTCATATTTATAAGGTTTACATAAAATGTCAACTTAATAATGTCGCACATTTATTCAGGCAAAAAGAATAAATTTTAGGGCCGTAGGCCCTCGCATAGGCCTTTTTAGCAAATTTTAACCGTGCGTGCTCATGTTCATAACGTTTACATAACAACTCAAGTTAATGATGTTGTACACTTATTCAGGATAAAAGAATCAGTCTTTAAAGCCCTAGGCCTCGGCTTAGGCCTTTTTAGAAAATTTTAATCCTGCTTGCTCATATTTATAAGGTTTACATAAAATGTCAACTTAATAATGTCGCACATTTATTCAGGCAAAAAGAATAAATTTTAGGGCCTAGGCTCCGCATAGGCCTTTTTAGCAAATTTTAATCGTGCGTGCTCATATTTATAAGGTTTACGCAAAAAGTCAAGTTAATAATGTTGCACATTTATTGAGACAAAAAAGATTCAATTTTAGGGCCCTAAGCCTCGGCTTAGGCCTTTTTAGGAACTCTAAACGAATTTCGCAAAAACGTTCCATGTAAGCCAAGCGAGAATTGTGCTTTAATTTGAAGAAATTAATTGCCGATGATCCGAGGTACACTTGGTTTGAGGGAACTGTACCCCGAACTTCCGTAGTATTATATTCTGTGCCGCTGGAGTCTGTCAGTGTATCCAGGATGTTCCCCTTGAAGTGTCTGCGAAGTCCGTGAGCTTTGGGAGGGGGCTTTCCCCCAAAATGTTAAAATGGACGTAGAGCTGTAAACATTAGAACCTTGCTTTATATAATGATTCTGTACACGATCACGAATTTTCAGGAGGGTGGGACGAATTCACCCTCCCCCAAGTTTCTAAGAGCGCAGACAGGTGTTCAAGGTAAGGGATTTGCTCGCAATTTCTATGCTTCATGTTGTGTTTAGTGCCAAACTATGTATGCCCTTCCCCCTCCCCCAGAAATTTGGTGAAGTCTGTGAAAGGGATACGAGGTGCTTGGTTTTGAGGGCTCTACCCCCAACTTCAGTAATTTTATATTCTGGACCTCTGGAGTCGGTCATCAGTGTATCCTCGATGTTACCCCTGAAGAGCTCTTGGAAACGGGGGGGGGGGGGTTCAGTTTCACTCCACATTCCTGAAAATTCGTGGTCGTGTACAGAATCATTATATAAAGCATGGGTCTAATGTTTACAGCTCTACGTCCATTTTAACATTTTGGGGGAAAGCCAAACCCCCCCCCCAAGATGACGGACCTCGCGGACGCTTCAAGGGGAACATCCTGGATACACTGACAGACTCCAGCGGCCCCGTACATAATATTACGGAAGTTGGGGGTACACCCTCCCAAAACTAGGTGTACCTCGGATCCTCGGCAATTTTTTCTTCAAATTAAAGTGCAATTCTCGCCTGGCTTGGCTTACATGGACCGTTTTCGCGAAATGCGTTTGGAGTTCCCAATTCAGTTCTCAATATATGCCCAGAAACGGCAATCTTTAACCCCCCCCTCTTGATTTTTTTAACTTGACATTTTATGTAAACTTATGAACAAGCAAGATTAGAATTTTCTAAAAACGCCTAAGCTAAAAAAAAAAAAAAAAAGCCCTAAGGGCAATAAATTTTTTTTTTTTTTGCCTTAATAAATGTGCAACATTATTAACTTATTAACTTGACATTTTATGTAAACTTATAAACCAGCAAGATTAGAATTTTCTAAAACGCCTAAGCTAAAAAAAAAAAAAAGGCCTAAGGGCAATAAAATTGATTCTTTTTTGCCTGAATACATGTGCAACATTATTAACTTGACTTTTTACGTAAACCTTATGAATATGAGCACGCACGATTAAAATTTGCGATAAAGGCCTAAGCCGAGGTCTAGGGCCCTAAAATTGATTATTTTTGCCAGAAAAATGTGTAACATTATTAACTTTACTTTTTATGTAAAGCTTATGAACATGAGCAAGCACGATTAAAATTTGCTAAAAAGGCCTAAGCGAGGCCTACGGCCCTAATATTGATTCTTTTTTGCCTGAATAAATGGGCGACATTATTAACTTGACATTTTATGTAAACCTTATAAATATGAGCACGCACGATTACAATTTTCTAAAAAGGCCTAAGCCGAGACCTAGGGCTTTAAGACTGATTCTTTTGGCCTGAATAAGTGTACAACATCATTAACTTGAGTTATTATGTAAACCTTATGAATATGAGCACGCACGATTAAAATCTGCTAAAAAGGCCTAAGCCGAGTCCTAGAGCCCTAAACTTGATTCTTTTAGCCTGAAAAGTGTGCAACATCATTAACTTGAGTTTTTAGGTTAACCTATGAACATGAGCACGTACCGTTATTATTTTCTAAAAAGGCCTAAGCTGAGGCCTAGGACCTTAAAATTGATTCTTTTTGCCTGAAAAAATTGCAACATTATTAACTTGACTTTTTATGTAAAGCTTATGAACATGAGCAAGCACAATTAAAATGTTCTAAAAGGCCTAAGCCGAGACCTAGGGCTTTAAGACTGATTCTTTTGGCCTGAATAAGTGTACAACATCATTACCTTGAGTTGTTATGTAAACCTTATGAATATGAGCACGCACGATTAAAATCTGCTAAAAAGGCCTAAGCCGAGGCCTAGAACCCTAAACTTGATTCTTTTAGCCTGAAAAGTGTGCAACATCATTAACTTGAGTTTTTAGGTTAACCTATGAACATGAGCACGTACCGTTATTATTTTCTAAAAAGGCCTAAGCTGAGGCCTAGGACCTTAAAATTGATTCTTTTTGCCTGAAAAAAATTGCAACATTATTAACTTGACTTTTTATGTAAAAATTGCAACACTATTAACTTGACTTTTTATGTAAAGCTTATGAACATGAGCAAGCACAATTAAAATGTTCTAAAAGGCCTAAGCTGAGACCTAGGGCCTAAAATTGATTCTTTGCCTGAAAAATTGTGTAACATTATTAACTTTACTATTTATGTAAAGCTTATGAACATGAGCAAGCACAATTAAAATTTTCTAAAAAGGCCTAAGCTGAGACCTAGGGCCCTAAAATTGATTCTTTTTGCCTGAAAAAATGTGTAACATTATTAACTTTACTATTTATGTAAAGCTTATGAACATGAGCAAGCACGATTAAAATTTGCTAAAAAGGCCTAAGCGAGGCCTATGGCCCTAATATTGATTCTTTTTGCCTCAATAAATGTGCGACATTATTAACTTGACATTTTGTGTAAACCTTATAAATATGAGCACGCAGGATTAAAATTTTCTAAAAGGCCTAAAACGAGGCCAAGGGCTTTAAGACTGATTCTTTTGGCCTGAATAAGAGTACAACATCATTAACTTTAGTTTTATGTAAACGTTATAAACATGAGCACGCACGGTTAATATTTTCTAAAAAGGCCTAAGCCGAGGCCTAGGGCCCAAAAATTGATTCTTTTTTGCCTGAATAAATGTGCAACATTATTAGCTGGACATTTTACGTAAACCTTATGAATATGAGCACGCACGATTAAAATGTTCTAAAAAGGCCTAAACCGAGGCCAAGGGCCCTAAAACTGATTTTTTTTTTGTCTGAATAAGTGTGTTTACATAACAACTCATTAACTTGAGTTGTTATGTAAACTTCATGAATATGAGCTCGGGGGATTAAAATTTGGCAAAAAGGCACAGGTCTATCTATGACTTATAATTAATGTTATATTTCGAGAAACCTACTTATGGGGAGGTGTTTAAAAGAAATTAAAAGTGTATTTTTTATACAATCCAATAATGTTTAGGTGACCAGTTTTTTAAAAACCAGCACCATACTCCAACAGATCTATAACAACAAAATTCTAAGTTTTCGATAAACTGACCATTCGGTGAAATGATCTTTCGATATAATGAACTTTTAGGTAAGTAATCTTTCGGTGAAATGAACTTTTCGATCAAGTGTCCTTTCGATGAAATGAACTTTTAGGTGAAGTGATCTTTCGGTGAAATGAACTTTTCGGTCAAGTGACCCTTCGGTTAAATGTACCTTTCGATCAAGTGATTTTCGGCGAAGTGATTTTCGGTCAAGTGACCTTTCGGTCAAGTGAACGATACCCGTTTCTAACGCTGTCGAGTACGACGTCAAACATGATAACTACGTATCAGGCAGTGTAACATGAAAGTGACGTCACAAAAGGAGGGAACTCATAACCTTGTATTTTCTATACGGGCTTGATTAAACTAACATCACATTGTGTACGGGGGCGTCTCCCTACCCCGAAAGGGCTTCAATTTTTATGTTTTTGGTTGAAAGGGTAAACTTACATTAGAAAAAATGCTTTGATTTAGTAAAAAAATGTACTAAATTATATCAGAAAAAAATGCTTTAATTTTTTCTTCTATTTTTCATTAACTTATATTTTGTTCTGGTGAATTTTAAAAACTTCAATTTTTTTATCGGTCCCCTCCCACAGGAAGAATTTTTTTGATACGCCCCTGAGTGTGTGTATATAAATAACGATGGTATAGTCAGTTTGTTGACAAATTCTTTCCTCAGTATTGTCGCTTTTTGTTGGTCGTAATCACTTGACGCAAACAAAATTTCTTTTTGTGGCCTTCAGGTGAGGTTATCGGCTATGATTTTTCCCGTGTACGTTGATGTGCTGAATGCAATTTTTTTGCAGATTGCCCCCGCCCAACAGATTTGGCTGAGCTTTTCGGAATTTCAGAGAACACTTCATGTAAACTCCTGAGTCGCGGGCCTTGAGCCAAAAGGTGTGAGGGACGCGGGGAGGGAGGAAAGGTGGAGGATTCTCTTTGGTTGAAGTGATGTTTGTCCCGCCATGTTGTCTGCTTTAGCGCGTGGTGAAGCGTAATGACTCTTCCAAACAAGGCTTCCTTTCGTGTTGTTTACGCCGGTTGCTCTGCGTAACGCGACCCCCGTACATACGCAAAAGATTAACGTCAAAAACGCTTTGTCCAGAGGAACAGAAAAAATTAGTCTATGCTGCGTTTTAGAGGAAAGGGCTGGAGACAGAGGGCGGCAAAGCGATGCGCACCTTCCTGTGTTAATGCGAAAAGGATTCTATGTATTCATCCTAAAAATTGTTAACTGTTTACATTGTTTCCATATTTAAACACACATTCAACTTGTTCTAGACAAATGAAGTGTGATTTTTTGAACGAAACATAAAACAACATGAAATTTTGTTTTCTGTTTCTTCGGGAACAACAGAAAACAACGTGAAGTATTGTTCCATGATTTGTTTTTTTCAAGTGTGGTGTTTTTATTCCAGATAATGTTTTACTTGCATACTACATCGTAACCAGGGCATTCAGTATGAAATCTTTTGCATATTAATTTTGTTTCTGTATAAATCTCAAATAACTTAGATTTGAAGCATTCACTGATTTAATACCATGCTCTAATTCATGACCTTTTTTTTAAAAAAATTAATGCTAAATTTCATTTTCGACTTTTTTTTAAAAAAGTACATGCTGAATTTCAGATTTGAAGCATTTACTACTCTGATACCTGCTCTAATTCATGAGTTTTTTTTTTTTTAAGTATTGCTAAATTTCATTTTTAATTGGAGAAAAGAGATACGATGTAGCTCTTACTTTGCAGCCCCGGTAGCACAGTGGTCTAAGTATTGGCTTTTGATCGTTCCTCTGAGATGGGTTCAGGTTCGAATCCCAAGTGAGGCAAGGACTGTGTGTTTCTCTTATGGCGCTGGTTCTCTCTCCTTCTGGGAACTAGTGGCCTCAAATTAGGGACGGGCGACGGCTTACAGTCTATTTAGTTGCTCACGTTGGCTGTTAAAATCTCAAACAACAAGAACTGTTTTTTTTTTTGTTGTTGTTGATTGTGAACTGTCGTTTATGTTACAACTAAGAGTAACACGGAAAATATATCTTTGCTTAAAAATATGGCTTTCGTAATCGACATTTTGAAAGGAAATGGGTAGGAAATTTCTCAGATCTTCGTGTTGATTAAATAATGTTTTAATATAACGCTCTGTGTTAAATTTATCCAATAAGAGCTTCATTACAATAACTTGGCATTTTTGTGGGGAGAATTCAATCTCTCATTTAAGGTTACACTTTTACAGAAGGAATAGAACCAGAGCAAGCGAAACATCTTTTTTCGTCCCTTAAATTGCATTTAGCCTCGTGGATATGAAGTTTTAAACACGGAGTCACTTAGTGAATATACACTGCTGGCCACCCAAAATGCAACACCAAGAAGGAAGCATCCGATTGGCCTGAAATTCGCAGTATACGTTGCCCACGAGAAGACATGCAAACGATTAGTATTGAAGGGCAAATGCAAATCATGTGCGCCCGGCACTCCATCGAGAAGCACTGTAAGAAGGGTGCACAGAAGGCGGGGTTTAAGTAGTGGAAATGTGTTGTGCTGCCGGACTTGTGCGTGGGAAGCTTTCTGATGCCTCGTCGCAGAATACGACAGTCATTCCAGCACGTTTTGGAATTCGACAGAGGACGAATAGTGGCTTATCGCGACAGCGGTTTATCGTACCGAGACATCGGCGCCCGTGTGGGACGAGATTCAGCCACAGTGAGGCAAGAACGGATTCGGTGGGTGCAGGAGAGACGGACGGACCGACGTGAGCGATTGCCGCAGCCGCGGCACACCACCGAACGAGAAGACCGGCATGCTGTGCGGCGCGCATTGACGGCTCGCACCGCCACATCACGAACGTTAGCGCAGGAATTTGGGTGTGTTGCGCAACAACCTGTGTCAGCACGTACCGTTGGACGTCGTCTGCAGGAGCGGGGACTTGTCGCACTGCGCCCATTGCTCCGATTACCATTGACGTTACACCACCGGCGAGTGCGGCGGCAGTGGGCCGTTGAACGCCGCACCTGGACTACGGAATGGCAGGACATTGTCTTCTTCGACGAATCCCGCTTCTGCCTGCAACACCACGATGGTCAGATCTGCGTGTGGCGGCACCCCGGTGAGACACTGTATGACGCCTGCATTATGCATCGCCATATCGGTACGTCGCCTGGCGTTATGGTTTAGGGCGCAAATGGATATGACATCCGCACCCCTCTGGTACGCATCGTAGGTACATTCAACAGCCACCACTACATCTCCGACGTTTTGGAGCCGGTAGTCCTCCCTTACTTGCAGGACCTGCCAGCGGCCACGTTTCAACAGGATAATGCGCGCCCGGACATGGCACGCATCGTGTAACAATTCTTCACGGCCCACCAGGTGTCACTGCTGCCGTGGCTTGCCTGTTCTCCCGATATGTCGCCCATCGTACATGTCTGGTCGCTGCTCGGCACCCGAGTGGCCCGGCAAGCACCAGCCGCGGCTACGCCTTATTAACTGTGGCAACGTGTGGAAGCAGCCTGGACCGACATACCACAAGCCCACATCCAAAGTCTCTTTCGTTCGATGCCGCGGCGTGTAGTGGCCGTTATTGACAGCCATGGGGGCCACACGAACTATTGATGTCTGCGTGTTCCGCAAGTCGCACGGGCTTGTAAGCTCAATCGTTTCATCTTTGTATCTGTTGTTATGTGTCCAGTAAATCTGGCTTTGCTATCTCGTGTCCTTCTTGGTGTTGCATTTTGGGTGGCCAGCAGTGTATTTTACTAAGCATAAAAAAGTGGTACTTGCGCGCAGAAGCGCTTACCTTCGTAGGTTAGGATAACACTCATGAGAGGTTGATATAAACTAAATAGCCGTAAGAACCTTATAATTATTATCACTCCTTTATTGTATATCAAGAATGTAAAACCATGAATAAACAGCTTTACTTTTTATAGTGTAACACAATATTCCTTAAATTGTGTTCTGCGAAGAACCAGTTGGCGTTTCCCAAAACATTTAAATTATGTACAAGAACTAACTATTTTAGACTAAGGGTATTGGTAAGCAATTCAGTTCGATACACTCCCGGAGTGCAACGCCTTTGCCACTGAGCTGCGTTACTCCGAAATCGTTTCTCCATTTGTTACGTAGGCCGATTTGCATTTGTCCAAGGTAAATGTAGGCATTGGCTACTTCTAGATTTGTTTTATCAATCGCTAAATCTTAATTGCCGTGTACGTCATTCAACATTTTTTTTTTTTTGATTGGAGGTTTAACGACCACCGTGAGCAACTCAATGGGCTATAAGCTGTCGCCCGTCCCTAATTTAGGGTCACTGGTTCCAGGGAAGGGAGAGAACCAGTGCCGTAAGACAAACACAACATCCATGCCTCACCGGGATTCGAACCCGGACCCCGTTCGGACGAATGATCAGAGGCTATCGCTTAGACCACTGCGCCACCGGGGCGGCTCATTCAACATGAAAATATGATAAGAAAACAAACTTGAAAGAAAAGCAAGAAAGGTAAGCTGACACGAGACAATATGAGAAGAGAAAATTATATACGTAGGTGAATGAAAAAGTAAGTTACACTTAGTGCCCTCTGGAGTGGGATGGCAGTCAGACCGTGTGTGCTTGGGAAGGAAGTAGACAGTACGTCAGAGCTGCCGATGGGAAGTATTTTAGTAAGGCATGTGCTGGAGGGAACGTAAGACATGTGCAGGAGGGAATTCGTAATGGCGCATCAACTGGATTTTTAGTCCAAATTGGAAGTGCAATGAACCATTCCATTTTTGTGGGATAAGCGTCTAAATTGCATGGACATCCATAAAGGAAAACTGTGCTGCAAACGGGGAAAATGGCATGTCTCACTTGGCCGTTGTAAACTGGTGCCAAAAATTTGAAAAGAGTCGCATAAATCTGAAAGACGAATACCGCCAAGGCAGACCATCAATATTCCGCACTCCGGAGCATGTTGTCGCTGTTGACGATATGATATGAGGTAATAGGCGTATCGAAATCAAGAAAGTTGCCAGTACGTTAGATAATTCGTACGGGACTGTGCATTCCATTATTCATGAGTAGCTGGGATTTCGGAAACTATGTGCGAGATGGGTGCCACGTTGACTCACCGACCAGCACAGAAACCAACGTTTCCTGCCGTCTTTGGCTCTTCTGCAACGGTATTCTGCTGAGGGTTGCAAATGTGCTCGAGATGTGTGCCACGTTTACTCACCAAGCAGCACAGAAATCAATGTTTACTGTCGTGTTTGGCTCTTCTGCAACGGTATTCGGCTGAGGGTGACAATTGTGTGCGAGATGGATGCCACGTTGACTCACCGACCAGCACAGAAACCAACGTTTCCTGTCGTCTTTGGCTCTTCTGCAACGGTTTCTGCTGAGGGTAGCAAATGTGCTCGAGATGGGTGCCACGTTTACTCACCAACCAGCACAGAAATCAATGTTTACTGTCGTGTTTGGCTCTTCTGCAACGGTATTCGGCTGAGGGTGACAATTGCGTGCGAGATGGATGCCACGTTGACTCACCGACCAGCACAGAAACCAATGTTTCCTGTCGTCGTTGGCTCTTCTGCATCTGCAACGGCAGTCTGCTGACAGAATACCGTTGCAGAAAAGCCAACGACGACAAGAAACAGGTGGCGAAACGTAGTTTCGCCATTTCACCTCTGAAACCAAACGATCGTCCATGGAATGGAAGCATGTCATCTCTCCAACAAGGAGAAGTGCAAAGTTCATTCGTCTGAGGGAAAAGTCATGGCGACTGTTTTCCATGGAATGGAAGCATGTCATCTCTCCAACAAGGAGAAGTGCAAAGTCCATTCGTCTGAGGGAAAAGTCATGGTGACTGTTTTCCATGGAATGGAAGCATGCCATCTCTCCAACAAGGAGAAGTGCAACGTCTACTCGTCTGAGGGAAAAGCATTGGCGACTGTTTTCCATGGAATGGAAACATGTCACCTCTCCAACAAGGAAGAAGTGCAAAGTCCAACCGTCTGAGGGAAAAGCCATGGCGACTGTTTTCCATGGAATGGAAACATGCCAACTCTCCCACAAGGAAGAAGTGCAAAGTCCAACCGTCTGATGGAAAAGTCATGGCGACTGTTTTCCATAAAATGGAAGCATGTCACCTCTCCAACAAGGATTAAGTGCAAAGTCCAACCTTCTGAGGGAAAAGTCATGGCGACTATTTTCGATGGAATGGAAACATGTCGCCTTTCCAACAAGGAAGAAGTGCAAAGTCCAACCGTCTGCGGGAAAGGTCGTCATGTCGACTGTTTTCTTTGATTGTGAAGGAGTTGTTTACACAGAATTTCTACCAAAAGGGGAGACCATCAATGCCGACTCATAATGCCAAACGTTACGAAATTTGTGAAAGGAAATTAAGGACAGGCGCCGGGGTAAGTTGAACGAAAGTGCCATTCTGCTGCACGGCCACGCCACACCCCACACAGCACGATTGCTGCAGTCATTCAAGTCGGAGGCGTGGCAATATCCACCGTACAGCCCCGATTTATCCCTGTGCGACTACTATTCGTTTGGTAAAATGAAACAAGACCTTAGTGGACAACGATTCCAAACCGAGGAGGTGAGAACTGCGCTCCTTAACTGGTTGCACCAAACTGGAGGAGACTTTTTGTGTACATGTATGGAAAAATTAATCACACGTTCCGATAAATGTTTACAGTCCTTAGCGACTATGTCGAAAAATTAATAAATGTATCTTTAAACCAACATACATCCCCTGAGTATATCTCCTTATTTTTTTTATTCAACAGTGTAACTAACTTTTTTATCCGTATTCGTATATGTATATAATTTCGTAATTTTGCTTGGAATTCCGTGGTCTGAAAATTTTTAAGAAACATATTGGTTTAGAAAATAATCAGCATTTCGGAACACAATGAATGAAAACTGCTTTATTTTGTCGATATACATCTGACCACAAATAATCAAGCTCAATGTCTCTTCGATCGATGGTAGACCATAAATAAATTACCTTTCTAATCTGTTGTGTATTAATAGTTGATAGTGAACCACAAATGAACAGCACTTTGACATTTTTTCCTTTTTTTCTGGTAATCAGTAGTGTTTCGCCACAAATAAACTGTGTTTTGTCCCCTTCATATACGATGTGACGTTCACTTCTAATTTAATCTTCCTTTTGAGTGTCTGTATTTCTATGTAAATTTGGTTTGTTTTCTTAAACATTTTCTAACGTAAAGATACATAACTTCTCCGGACGAGTTTGCTAAGTTGGCATCATTGACAGTGAGTCAAAGGTCAATATAATGATTTACCATTTAAGAGAGCTAAGAGGTGAACGATGCGAAAGCGATTTGTTACACGAGGAGATTTCTTGTTAACGATAAGGGTAGAGTTGGTATAATCACGCCAAGAGCAGTTCTTTCGAATTAACTATTTGTTATAACGCAGTACTTTGGAGTTAAAGATTTGTTGATAACGTCTTGATATTGTGTGAAGTGCATGTTGATATCATCCTCTATTGTTGTGATGTGAATTACAATCAACGTTGTGCTACTGTGATATAGCAATGAGAGAATATAAGCTGGAACGTTGAAATGTAAATACAATTTCTGATTCCTTGGTTCTGGACAGTTTAATCTAAACATATTCAAGTGTTTATTTAGATTTGCAGATGGTTTAGTTAGTTTGCATCTACAACGGCTAACAAGCCAAATCTAACGTTATAAACCTTTTAACGACGATAACGCCCAAAATACCTGTACATACAGAGGGCCATTGCCGCCCGAAATGCCTGTGTAAAGTGAGTCAGATTTCCTTCCCTTACCTGTTCTTCAAATTTCCGTAACCTATGAGGGATAAGCAGGAGTCATCCCCAGTCACTATTGCTGCTATTAAACAAAGAAGAGAGACAGTTTCGGGCATTATGCTATTCAGAGTGCTACAAGATTTTTAGGTCATGGTGGTTAAAGGGTTAAAATACTCATAATTCGACAGTAACAAACACAAATGTATTTTTACAAAAAATATCGGTGTTTGACCAAATATAAATAATACATCTTGGAGATTGATGATATACTATAAAAAAACCACACTTCAGTTTGTTGTAGGCTAAAATTAGGTCACCGTTGATTAGAAATAAACCGCACTTTTATGTAATGTTATTGGAAGGTGGATTGCTGTCGCATCACAGTAGTAGCTGTTAGTAACCAATATTTTTTGTAGTTTACCGTGATCTTGAGCTCTGGTGAATCAACTCATTCCGTCAGTTGCTTTCGATATTTCCATAGTGTAAGTGAACCACCACATCGCGCAGAATTTATATGCAAAAATGATTAGAAAAATATTTCATTTGCTTTGTTTATGTGTGGATTAACGACCACCGTGAGCAGCTTAGTGGGCTATAAGCAGTCGCCGGTCCTTAATTTAGGGTCACATTTTCCAGGGAAGGAAGAGAGCCAGTGCCGTAAGACAAACACAACACCCATGCCTTACCGGGATTCGAACCTGAACCTTTTCCCGGACGAATAATCATAAGCCAGCGCTTAGACCACTGAGCCACCGGGAGGCCTATTTTATTTGCATCTTCAATTTGCTTTTATCTCAAGCGTTTATTTAATTTTTTTTTTTTTTTGATTGGAGGTTTAACGACCACCGTGAGCAACTCAATGGGCTATAAGCAGTCGCCCGTCCCTAATTTAGGGTAACTGGTTCCAGGGAAGGGAGAGAGCCAGTGCCGTAAGACAAACACAGCATCCATGCCTGACCGGGATTCGAACCCGGACCCCTTACGGACCAATGATTTTTTTTTTTTTTTTAGTGGAGGTTTAACGACCATCGTGAGCAACTCAATGGGCTATAAGCAGTCGCCCGTCCCTAATTTAGGGTAACTGGTTCCAGGGAAGGGAGAGAGCCAGTGCCGTAAGACAAACACAGCATCCATGCCTGACCGGGATTCGAACCCGGACCCCTTACGGACCAATTATTTTTTTTTTTTTGATTGGAGGTTTAACGACCACCGTGAGCAACTCAATGGGCTATAAGCAGTCGCCCGTCCCTAATTTAGGGTCACTGGTTCCAGGGAAGGGAGAGAGCCAGTGCCGTAAGACAAACACAACATCCATGCCTGACCGGGATTCGAACCCGGACCCCTTACGGACGAATGATCAGAGGCCAACGCCTTAGACCACTGCGCCACCGGGGCGGCACGGACCAATGATCAGAGGCCAGAGCCTTCTCAAGCGTTTACACGAAGATGTTTATTTTTGTTTGTTTGGGAGTTTAATGAGACCATCAGCAACCCAATGGGATATAGGCAGGTCGCCAGTCCCCAATTGCCGCCCCGGTGGCGCAGTGGTCTAAGGCGCTGGCCTCTGATCATTCGTCCGTAAGGGGTCCGGGTTCGAATCCCGGTGAGGCATGGATGTTGTGTTTTGTCTTACGGCACTGACTCTCTCCCTTCCCTGGAACCAGTGACCCTAAATTAGGGACGGGCGACTGCTTATAGCCCATTGAGTTGCTCACGGTGGTCGTTAAACCTCCAATCAAAAAAAAAAAAAAAAAAGTCCCCAATTTGGGACCAGAGGTTAAAGGGGAGGGAGAGAACCAGATCAATGGGACAAAAACACAATCCATGCATTACCCGTGATTCGAACACAGACCTAGCTCGGCCGAGCAAACGCTTCGCACCACTCGGCCATCGAGTCAGGAAGATGATTTTCTACATGGATTATCTTGTTTTTAAGTACGTCCTTGTACTGTGGTCTGTGGTAGTATTGTACCTGAATACGATACAGCTTTACTGAAACTTGTAAACTTCAGACTCAATGTCAATCAACACGCGCGCAGTATTGTACATATTCTCAATTGTTTCGCAGGAACAACAACGGAAGTTTTCTCTGGCCATATGTTCCAAAACCCTTATCGTCCTCGCTCTCTCATAATGATAATAAATGACGTCTTACACGTGCGGGTAATGGATAAGCTTCCCAAGTTTTCCGTCATTCTTTCCTCGTCCGTTGCCATAGAGACAGCCTGCTGTAATGACGTCAGAGCTACCCTTCGCGTTCGGTGTCAACTGGAAACGATGGCGTTACGTGCTTTCTATTGACTTGAAATATTTATATCGAAAGACTCTTCTTTACAATAGCATCTCTTCTTTATTCATCTGAGTGCTGGCGTGTTTCTGCCACATCAAGTACGCTTGTGGGTCACATTTCATTCTGTCGCTGTATTCAGAAGTCGGGGAAACTTTTATTACAATTGAAACCTACAGCAGCGAACCGTCTGATGATGTGATCCATGAAACTCCAGAAAAATGTATAACCACTGTTAGTCTGTACCAAGCAGCGTACTCAGTCTCCCATTCAGAATGAAACAACGCTATCTGAATACTATTTATAGCTAATGTACTTGCAAACGAGTGAGCAGAAAAAAGATGTTTAAAAAACTGACGTTTAGTACTTAACCAAACTACAAGAACGCTAATATTTTGCAGTTTCTAATAATATTCGATGCCGTCTTGCTAGCGCAGTGGTCTAAGTGCTACTGGCTTCTGGCCATTCGTCCAAGATGGGTCTGGGTTCGTATCCCGGTGAATCATGGATGCTGCGTTTGTCTTACGGTATTGGCTCCTCCTTTCTGTGAAAGCAGTGATCCTAAATTAGGGACGTGCGTCTGCTTCTAGCCCATCGAGTTGCTCATGGTGGTCGTTAAACCCTCAAATAAACAAAGAGACAGTTTGTTTGATGATAAAACACTGGAAGAGTAGTCAGATGCGTAGGTTTTAGGCTAATTGCCGGGTTCGGGCACCGGAGAAGATATGGTTGGTGCTCATGTCCCACCACAGCTTTAGTCCCCCCTCCCTCTCCCTTTTGCTGCAACCTGTTCTCCAAAACTGTGGACCGCGACTGCTTCTGTCCTTTAAAGTTGTTCATAGTGGTCTTTAAAGCCCGAAATGTGGATGTGTGTGTGTATGAAAAAACAACAACAACAACAAAAAAACCACAGACTACCTCTTTAATCTGCTTTCTAATCGAATGCGAAACATGTTTGTGTGATTGTTTCAATAAATGTGCTACGCAAAAGCTTTTATATGATTCCAGTTTGTAATACTTATAAATTTATTTTAATATTTTAATATGATTAAATGTTTTACCTTTTTATTCTCTGGAATTGTAGCCTCTTGCCACGGTGTATCGAAAATCGACCGAATTTGGAATATATCTTATCATAAAACATGTGGAAACTTGAAAGCTGTCGGCAAGACCTTTCGAGAAGCCCATAGCTTTTTTTTTTTTTTTTTACTTTTTTTGTGCATCTGGTGATTGTATACCTAATTATATTCAGCTACTTTCAACATAGTAGCCTTGAGATGCAACGTATTGACTGATGATTGCATTTATGTTACAAAGAATGCAACATTGGGGCCTTGTGATGGAGGATATTTATTGGCGACCGCAACTATGTTCCAAACAATTCAACGTGGTAGCCTTTGGATGCAACATATAGACTGCGATGTCATTTATATTCCAAATAATTCAACAAGCCTTTTCCTAAACATTTTTCAAAATGCTCGTCAGAAATTCAGATTAACGACTCTTAAAACTTTTGTTTCATACAAAGTATTGGATGTGTGCAAAAGTTCTACCCGTTTTTGTAATAGATGCAAATTGCGATCCGAGTAGTTACGTCACAGATGACGTTCCGATGCCGAATTTTTTGCCAATAAAGCGTGTAGCAGTAGAGCATGTAGAGGCACTAGGTTTGTTCAAGTAAGTCATTCGTAACGGAAATCACGGACGGTGTAACATGACATGCAATAAGAAGCACATTAGACATTGTTTACTGTACGAGTTCGATAAAGGCAGTACTGTCTGCAGCCGCGGCTTGCCGCAACAAATGTCAAGTGTATGGGGAGGATGCAGTAGATGATAGCACATGTCGCCGTTGGTTTCGAAAATTCCTGACGGAGACAGAAGCTGTAAAGATCAACCACGTCCTGGACGTCCATCCGCGGTTTCTGACGAGGTTGTGGACCAAGCCATAACAAATGACCCTCATCCAACCGTTCAGGAATTAGCGGAAACGTTGTCGGTACACAGAACAACAATCAAGAGACGCGTGCATTGCGCTTGGGTTCATCACCAAATTCGATAACTGGGTTCCGCACCAGCTTTCTGCGAAGCAAAGAGAGGACAGAATCCGTACCTGTGTTACTTTGATTTCTCGTCACAGAAATGAACCGGTTTTGGGACAAATTGTAACAGGTAATGAGAAATTGGTACTGTACCGTAATGTAAAGCGTCGACGGACTGTGTGCCAAGGTACGGAGCCTGCTCCATCGACCTCGAAAGGAGAACTGCATACCAAAACTGTTTTGTTGAGTCTTTGGTGGGATGTCCACGGAATAATCCACTGGGAGGTATTGGCACCTAACCGAACGGTAAATGCTGACCTCTACTGCGAACGGTTGGACAGATTGCGAGAACAACTGACATCGAGGAGGCCAGCACTCGTCAATCGCAAAGGCGTGATCCTTCATCATGATAACGCTAGACCTAATGCTGCTTTAATCACTAGGCAAAAATTACTGGACATTGATTAGGAAGTGTTACCTCACCAGGCGTTTTACCCTGACCTGGCACCTACGGATTATCACTTTTTTTATCGTTATATAACGCCTTCGTTCTCCAAACCTTCGATGATGTGGACGATGTGAAAAGGGGATTACATGACTTTTTTTACTCTAAAACACAGGAGTTTTTCCGGCGTAGAATTCACCTACTCATAGACAGATGACAAGAGGTCATACAGAATGATGGTAATTATGTGAAATCCTAGTTACGTTATGTGTTGTGTTCTCCTCATTTCTTTGTAGCCTACAAAACGGGTACAACTTATGCATATGCACACACCCAATAATATAATTACAATAGCTAAAAATCACACAGACAGAGCAGTGTTTCACCTTTTGATTTTTATCTCGGGCTTCTTGAGAAATGATGTCTTTCTATTCAGAGTCATGCATTTCTAACACTCTCCGTCTCAGTTCATCTTGGGCTTTTGGAGAACTGCTGTCATCTCTTTAGAGTTATGTACTTCTAACTTACTCTTCAAATACAATGGCAGTTTGAATTTTTAAGGTCGTTATTCGTTTTAATGATTCATATCACAGTAGAGAGCGGCAAAAGCTTCTTCTAAATATCGTAATGTTTTCTGTGAATCTGTTAATTGATAGTTGTGCAATACCCGCATAAATGAGGAATTCCAGCAACGATTTCATTCTTCATAAGCTTTATTTGATCAAAATAAGTTTCAATTTAACATCGCATATTTACGAAGGGAGGAAACCATACACACTGGGTGAAATGTTTTCTCTAATGAGTTTACAGCGCATGACCATTTGATTAGGTGCAACTAAATAAGAACAACCACAAGTGATTTCAGTATTAGAATAACAGCCGAACGCCAAAAGATAATTCTAGAAAAGAGTGTTGAACACTCAAATTTTTCACCACTTACTCATCTCATTTCACGAATATGAGAGCTTAATTACTCGAAAAAATTTCCTTATCTGCTAGATTCTGCTCTTAAATTTGCAAAGTATTTGTAGAAAAGCTAGGGAGATCATTGCCTGTGCAAATTGAATAATGTGCAAGCGTGGGTTAATAACATGTTCCCTAGAGTCGTTATCAAACATCACAATAGACATTGCAATCATAGGGAAACATATTTCAACAAATAAAGGCCCCATGTTTGGAGGGATATTTCGATGCTTTACATATGCTAGACTCATCTTGTGTTCAGTGTATTCCTTCTTGCGAACAGTTATTTTATATGTTGTCCTGAATGTGAGTATTTCTGTCGTAGACGTAATGTGAGTGTATGACTAAAAAACGTGTGATTACTGAATGAATCGTTCACAAAGGAGAACACCAAAGAGACTCAATCTCTAAAAGAAAATGCACTTTACTGAGAATTTTACGTTTCCCTACAGCTTCACTGTTTTTTTTATACATGCCTGATTCCCACATAACTAGAAATAAAAGCATTTGAACAACACAGTTATCCTGAGTTTTCGTTGCATGTGCTCGTAACTTAGCATTTAGTCATCACTAACAGAGCTTTCCTCAGTGTAGCTTATACGAGTGGACTTAAACAGCTGCCACTTTCTGACATACAGCTGCTGCAAACCTGTCCTCTCTGGCGCAAATCACGTAGCAGCTGATTTCTTCATACCTGCTGGCGCTGCTAGCAAATTTTTCAGTTGCCTCAATCGTGTCATGTATAGATTAATATAATTTTACTACCCGTAGGATTGCGTATTAAGAACTGTGGATTATGAAGGTACCATCAAATCACATACATGAGCATTCGCGGCGCTGGAAACAAAATCGAAATCCATACATTTCTTAATCAGTTGTACTTGAAATACGCAAAAGCTATCTGGCTGTTCTGCGTAAATGGCTTTCGGGTGCGTTTTGCCTGACTTTTTAAGTTTCTGTTCTCTTGTGCAAATTTAGTCACTTCTCGATTAAACGTTTTTTCACTGAACGATACATTACTTTCCCGAATAGCTTTGCAAATTGGCAACACTTACAATTGTAACGTGCTACGTGATATGACGAAAGTAACGTACATATATGAGCATTGGTGTATTATTCATATCGACAATGTTTGCAGCGATAAGCCTGCAGCCGTAGTTCAGTTGGGAGAAGAACCGCTCCGGAGTAGGCAGATATGACTACGAATTCCATCACCGCCAATAAGGCTATATGATAAACAGTGAGTCACAGCAACATAAATTCACTAGATTGAATGGATAAAAAGACGAGATTTATATTCGAGAGTCGTTGTTGTTGGCAGAGAGAGAGAGAGAGAGAGAGAGAAGAAAGATTTTAGAGATTCGATTGTTAAACGTTGATATAAAATCTGTTGCGATGTATGTGATCGACGTACAAATATCATTGCTATGAGATTGATGTTTGTGTTGAGTCAGCGTCATTATATTCGGTCAAGAGATTATCTTGATGTTTCAAAGTACAATGGTTAAAACAATAAATTGGTGGAATAACAGGAATAAATAAAATAATAAATTGGTGGAATAACAGGAATACATAAAATAATAAATTGGTGGAAATACAGAACAAAATAAACAAAATGTTGGAATAACAAAAATAAATAAAAGAATAAATTGGTAGAATAACAGGAACAAATAAAAAAATAAATTCAGAACGAAGAAATTTCCCTATCTTGGAGACCCGTGTTTTCTGGATAGCGCCCGATCCGGGAGACACGGATTCAATTCCCGCTCCAGGAAGACGAAATTTTCAAGTTTTCGGATATTATCTGACTTAACATCCATGTCATATTTACACCAATAAACGAATTCACATCTTCCAAATTTGTATTGTACAATGGTGTAATCCCGTATTTCATTCACTAAAAGTTATAAATTGGTGGAATAACAGGAATAAATAAAATAATAAATTGGTGGAATTACTTGCTGATTCTTTCTACCTGGCCCTTCGGTTTTTTGTTTAAAAACGTGATTTATATGCAAGGAAGCTATTTAAGAACATTAACGAATTTGGTTGCTAACCATTTAAAACTACAGCTAATAGGTTTAAAACACCATACGTGGTTTAACAACTGCGATGAGTAGTTCTATGGGCTATAAGTAGTCTTCTAAACGTGATTTCTGGTTTCAGAAAAACAAAAATGATAAGTACTGTATGGGATACATTCCTTCCTGTGTGACGTACCTGCCAGCAGGACGCACACGACATAAAGGCAGATAGGAATCAGAACAAATGTCTGCGTAGCTCAGTTGGTAGAGCGACTTGTTCCGGAATAAGCGGCCTCGGGTTCGAATCCCGGCGTAGACCAAAAATGACCGAGAAATTTACTTCGTTATAATGGCGCCCGAACTATCCGGATGACCCGGCCGTTCAAAATCTCGCATTGGTGTGATGTTATTTCCACACCGCGAGACAGGAAAAATCAGAGAATTCCTTCTCCAGCGCTTCGAAAAATAAAAAAAAAATGTGTGATGTTGCATTCCACACAGCAGATTGACTGGGAGTTCTCAATTGCACGTTCTACAGTGGATGGCTGCCTGCAACGCTTCATGGTCACGGCTGACCCGTGGGCCATGCCCCCGGCCCTCTTTCGGGGGGGCAGAGATGTGACGTACCTGCCAGCAGGACGCACACGACATAAAGACAGATAGGAATCAGAATAATCGTCTGCGTAGCTCAGTTGGTAGAGCGACTTGTTCCGGAATAAGCGG
Organism: Macrothele yani; assembly: GCA_039090855.1. Lineage (NCBI taxonomy): Eukaryota > Metazoa > Arthropoda > Arachnida > Araneae > Macrothelidae > Macrothele > Macrothele yani. The sequence continues at coordinate 139,238,395 of CM077027.1, read as the reverse complement.
CCTCGGGTTCGAATCCCGGCGTAGACTAAAAATGACGGAGAAATTTACTTCATTATACCTGTTAAGGTTTTAAAGAACGTTATTTTTTAAACTGAAATTTCAGAGTCATTAGCGTATAAATTGGGTTTTAATTTTTATATGGCCATGACCGGAAGAGTAGCGCCTACAATGAGCGTTTCCAAGTGAATGAACTGCCCAGTTTCTGACATGGCATTTCTTAACCAATCGGAGGCCATCATTATTTTTATCGTATACCATAAGCGATGGCATTGCTCTCCTTTAAGGGTCAGGAGGGACACTTCTTTCTGTGTAGTAATATGTGAATATATTCTAATTATAAGAAGGTTACTATACAAGCCAAAAGAATGGTGGGCGGAGAAATCTTGATATATGTATGAACTATATCTTGTTGTGTACATAAAAAGGGGGTGTAAATGTACCGAATCATGGTAGGAAATACGGGAATGCGGACAAGATACGAAAACGGCTGGGTCAAGAGAGCCGCCTATTTGTAAATCAGCGTGACTCTGCCTGTTATGTTCAAATGCACTGAGCTACTGTTAGTCATGTCACAACTTCACAGTTTGATGTGTGCGTTGAGGTGTGTAGCATTTGAATTTACGAAAAGTCGCCTACATTGATTTTTTTTTCTTCAGCAAGGACAGAAAATCTGAATCATTTGCCATTTGAATAGGTTCGTAGGTTCTTAGCTTAAAGGTAAACGGGGCAACTTCTTGAAATCACTTTTGGCTGACTTCTGTGCAATTTAACAATACATTCAGTCTTTGTAGGCTTTTTTGCTAGCGCTGAAATACACATTTGCATATAATACGCATTATGCTGGCATTATAAGACGCGAAAGAGATTATGAATTTAAAAAATGTGTTATTCAAATACGTTTCGTTTTTCTGGAGAAAGCCATTCAACAGAGTAGTATTTTTATAATTCAACTACATGATGAGCATCGAACACTAGGAGAAAGTCCCTACTACAAATTTTGTTACAGGCTCCAGAGAGCTATGACGAACCGAAATGGAAAGCAAACACGTCATTTATGCATTTCCTGAACCCGAAATAATCTTCGAGTACAAATGTTAATATCATAACCGCTCGACAGGGTAAGTGTAATAATCATACGAAAAGTATAGTGTTTCTTATTAGAGCAATGCTTTTTGTCCCCAACAGATTAACAGTGGCACTGAAATATCATTTCAGCAAAATCTTAAGTGTTTTTTTTTTGTTTTTTTTTCTATTTTTTTCTTTTTTTTACTCTTTAGCTCTTCCATTTAGCTCTTCTTTCCAGAAAAAAAAAATAAAACAAAAAAATAAATGTGCCTGTAGTCCGTCCGTCTGTTAGTTTGTAGACAATATATCTTTCCAATTATTAGTCCGAGATTTGAAAAATTCTTCTTGTAGTCAAAATTATGAACTATGAGAACGGAGATTCATACGTTTTGGTCTTTTCTCGTTGCATAACTTCGCCGCTAGGGGGTCGTAAATGCACACGCTATTAAGTTCAAGAAATATTTTTCTCAATGAAAGTGATTTAAAAAAAGGATTCAAAAAATTCTCACCTACCAATACATTTTACCACGAAAGCTATTTTACGTACAGTTTCTGTTTGAAATAACGCATGGTGTCTCCGCTTGGGGGCTAAAAGTATATCGTGTTGAGCAGCGGGTGGCCTAGTGGTCAACGTTCGTGTCTGCCACGGGGGAAACCTCGGGTTCAATCCCAGGCAGGTACGAACTCTCGAACCACTAAATATCCGCCGTGCGTCGGATGGGCACGTTAAGCCGTCGGGCCCCGGGTACCCCCCCTATGATAAAAAATAAGGGCGTTTTTCTCCCCCTTTCTACGTCACTTTCAAATCGGGCACTGTAGCCCAAATCTCCTAGCTTATTATTTTTAAAAGTTGCTTAAGACCTGGGGTCAGACACTCCCTTCCTAAAACCCTCTACATATGATCTGTTCTGGTATATCGTATTTTTCTAAAAATATGATTTTAATTTTCTTACGTTAATGAATATTTTGCTTGCGTTTTACAATGTTTTGCGACAAAATGGAGGGAACCGCATATTTCTGTTTTTAATCGTACCTTCACTTCTGAAGACGTGGTTCGCACAATTCTTTTTCAGTCAGACACTCTTACTGCGGAAAAGCATTTATGTATTCTTTTAATTCTCAAAATAATGCTCAATTTTACCGCTAAGGGTCATTTATCTGAATCTATGTAAAAATGATGTCTCCGGTTCTAAGACTGCCATTTAAAATAATATTTTTTGCTATTGATAGCGTTTTTAGGGAGAAATGTTTTGAATATACAATTTTTGTACTAAACATTTTAGCCACTAGGGGTTGTATATGCCGTACTTCACTTGAACCCACATCTTCATTTTTGAGAGCTGGATTTGCAAAATCCTCTTTGCCTTGCATTCCTTCCGTTACAAGAAATGCTTCGTACACAATTTGTGATTTTTCGTCATAACATTTCAGCTAATAGGGACCGAAAGAGGCTATTTCTGTTTGTGGTTATTTTACCGATTGTGCAAAAATTCAGTGGATATATTATTTTTGTTTAATTACCGGCCCACTATGCTATGAAGAACTCTGCATACGTTGTGCGTTTTATATTATGAGCAGATTTTCTCTACGGGGCACGAACACATTCTCTATTCCGCTGACTGTGTTCTTTCAAACGTTCCCTACAATATAGGACCTACCCTATATTGACAAAAGTCACCGGGCTCCTAGAAGAGAAACACAACATAGCATTTATTGACAAACATTAACACTGTGCCGGTCCGCCTTTGACCTTAAGGCATGCACTGACCCTTCGAGACATGGTTTAGGCAAGGTTTTGGAACACAGCAATAGGAATGCGCTTCCATTCAGTATATAATGCTGCCGCTAACTGTTTCTTAGTAGTAGGCTTTGGTTCCAAACTTCTTATGCGGAGCTCTAATTCATCCCATAGGTGCTCTATGGGATTAAGATTAGGGCTCTGTGCTGGCCAGTCCACACACGATACGGAATTACACGCCGTAACAGACCTTGCTTTATGGCTCGGTGCATTATCCTGCTGGTGCCAACAAGGCTCGGTTCCATAGAATTGCCACACAGTTGGTATGGCATACTTGTCCAGAATATCGAGGTTGACGTGCTGGTTAACAGGTTTGTCCACGATAACCAATAAGCCGGGACCATACCACGGAAAACAACACCACGCGAGTACTCTGTCAGCTCCAAAGCTAACCGTAGGAACAGTACACTGTGTTAAATAGCGTTCCCCCGGCTGCCGCCATACCCACACACGGCTATCAGACTGATGTGATGGATCGTGCATCTGGATTCATCAGTCCATAGGACCCTTTTTCATTGACCTACGGTCCACGATAAATGTTCTTTACACCATGCTGAATGACGAGTAGCATTCCGAGTGGAGATGAAAGGGTTATGAGCAGCCGCACGACCACGGTAACCCATGGAATGAAGTTCTCTGCTAATGGTAAGTGTACATACCTAGGTTCCAACATTTTTACTCACCTGTACACTGAGGTCTTGTGCAGTACTCCGCCGATTAGCTGTAGCGACTCTCCTGAGGCTTCGACGTCCTCTATCACTGATTTTCTTTGGTCTGCTGGTACGTTTTGCTGCTTCAGGCATGCCATGTGTCTTCGATTTATCCAGTACATCCGTAACAGTTTACTTGGGTATGTTTAAACGCCTCTCGGTTTATCTTATGGACAACCCACTAATATAACACCCAACAATAATTCCTTTCTCAAAGTCAGTTCTCTCTCTCTCTCTCTCTGCGACATTTTCACTCAACCTCACAGTGCGATATGATCGCGGTCAGCTGTAGGCTTTTTTTATACCGTTTGCAGCTATACCGCGCATCTTAACAAAGCAGCGGATCCGTTCATTTGCTTTTGAAGGGTGTCCGGTGATTTTTGTCCATATTGTGTATATGTATATCATCATTGTCCGCAATTATCAATCCACCGCTGGTTGAAGGTCTCCCCAAGTTTCTTGTCTTGAGCCAATTCTTCTTCATGTCACTCTCAGGAGCTTTTGAATTTCATCCACCCATCTCCCATGTAGTCTCCTGGGTCTTTTCCAGTCCCTTGGAATCCAGTCTAAAATTTCGGTTTTCCATCAGTGGCCCGTTCTTCGGGCAATATATCCATCCCATTGCCATTTCAGGGATTTTACTCTGATCGTGTTGTCTTCCACTCTTGTCATTTTCCTTATTCATGGTTCCTCTTCGTATGGTTACACCAAGCAAGCATCTCTCCACGTTTTTTTTTTTTTTCAGTTTTATGCAATCCCTGTACGTATTTTTAGTTAAGGTCCATGCCTTCGCTCCATATGTAAGAACCGTAAGGGTGCATTGATGAAACACTTTTTTTTTAGAACATAATGGCATATATTAAAAATTGTACTGTTGCTTCCAAAAACTCTCCAGCCAAGTTTTATACGCCAATTAATTTCCTCATTAAGGTGACCTTTGCTTGATATCTGTTGTCCAAAGTAAGTGCAGATATCGGTTACCACAAACTTTTTCCTGTCAATCGCAAAGTCTTTATTTCTTGAAAAAGCATTGTACATCAGATTTGTCTTCTGAAAGTACATTTTTAATCCAACGTCTTTACTCTTGTTAGCAAGTTCCTGAATCCTACTCTGCAGCTCTCAGGGGTAGCTGTAAAATGATTACGTCATCAGCAAAATCAATGTGAGTTAAATAATCTGCATTAATCTTTATCCCCTTTTTTTCTCAGTTCAGTGATTGAAAGACACTCTGCAATATGCAGTATGTACAGGGTGATTCATAAAGAAGTATACAGTTTCAACGCACTATAAATCAAGAACAATGTAAGATATTTTATTTTACCTGTAACAGAATTGTAGGGGAATGTTTCAAGTTTTTTAGAGAAAGTCACACTCCCTTGCAATTCTGTTACAGGTAACATAAAATATCTTACATTGTTCTTGTTTTATAGTGCGTTGGAACTGTATACTCTCTCTATATATTTTCTTCTCGTGTTAGCAAGGATTCAAAAGACGTTTTTCATTGTTTTATTACAACCGAGAATTCGGCATCTTTCTAGTTTTTTTTTTTTTTTGTCTCTGCAATCGCCATTTTAATTTTATCTGGTATCATTTAGTGCCCCACAGAAGAGCTTCTCTTGCTGAACAGAATAGAGATGTTACGCTAGCTATCTTTATGAATTCCATTCTATTTCAGTTGTGTCAGCGAAATGTCATTTCTTCCAAGACAGCGTGAGACAAATGCTGCATCATTGGAATTGACGTCAAGGCTACATCGCAGCAAGTTGCTTCATTAATGCCCTGTCACTGAAAACCATTGCGCCTCATAAGTGTTGCATCGAATGTGCCTCTAAGCACGTCCTATTTTCATATGAACGCTCTCTGACCTAAGTGCGTTTCATCAGTTTTCTTCGCGCTCTCGAGCAGTCTTAGGTGTCCGACACGAAATCTGCTGTTAATTATTAGCGATGTGCTATAAACCCAGAAATAGACTACCTACCAGTGATTGTTTTAGCATACAACCGTATCCTTATTTTCCTTAATTAAACGGCCTACTTGTCAAATTTGGAAACATCACGCTGGGAAAGCAGTTGTAGAAGGTCATTCCGTTGCTGTTTTTTTGTAGATATTCTTAAGAAGGAAAGCTTAGATCGAATAGGTAGCTGTATGTATTTCCGTTCTAGGGAATCGAAATAATGTCAAAACAACGGCACAATTAATAGTATTTATGGGTTCTCATCTTGTACGCCTTCGTGAGAACGAAATGGAGAGAGATTTACTCTAAGCGTTAAACGTAGTTTCGCGTTGAAAATGATAGTGTAATGCATGTTTCAGCTTTTGCCTAGCCTCGACATTTGAGTAAGTGTTATATACTATTTCGTATTTTCTCCAATTTTGCTCGATTAATCCGAAAATTATATAATATTGCGAGGATGACGTGCGACCGAAAACTGTCATGATTGATAACTGCGATTCCAGTTTTCTTTATGATTACATTTTTCTCTCTCCTCTGTTTTTTTGCTCGCGATACTAGAATTGTTTTCGTTTCTAAAAGTTTCAGTTCTAGAGGAAGTTTTAAGATATCTATTTATACGAGACAACCGATACATTTGCTGGTTTTCCTATTGTTTCAAGGTTTAGCGACTACCTTTATCATACGATGCTATTTGGAGTTCTCCGGTTCTACCTTAGGGTCATTGCTTCTGAGGAAAGGACTGAACCCTCCAGCACCGTAGGATAAGTACATTGTTGATCTTTTTCTTGAGGTTCGAACCCAAGCCGAATTCTGACGATTAGCCAGAAGCTTGTACCAGTGAAATTCGGCCACCGAGACGGAGATACTAATTTTGAATTGTTCTAGAGCTGTGACTCGAGTCAATGACTAGAACATTGACCATTCATGTTGCAATTCTATTGGTACTGATTTAAATTTCATCCAACATAAATCTACAGCTGAGAATGTGACAGAAAGGCACTTGATTATCGTCATTAGGCGGCTATTCTGTTTTTTTTGGCGCTCTCCACTTAAACTGGTAATAATCCACATAATTACTGAAATTTGTTTTCAGTTATCCATGTAAAACGGTACTTAATTTTTTTTTTTTTTTTTTGAGGTTTAACGACCACTGTGAGCAACTCAATGGGCTATAAGCAGTCGCCCGTCCCTAATTTAGGGTCACTGGTTCCAGGGAAGGGAGAAAGCCAGTGCCGTAAGACAAACACAACATCCATGCCTCACCGGGATTCGAACCCGGACCCCTTACGGACGAATGATCAGAGGCCAGCGCCTTAGACCACTGCGCCACCGGGGCTGCGGTACTTAATTTGTGATTGCAGGTTTAACGACCACCGCGAGCAACTCAATGGGCTGTAAGCAGTCGCCCGTCCCTAATTTGGGGACACTGTTTCCAGGGAAGGGAGAGAGCTAGTGCCGTAAGACATCCACAACATCCATGCCTCACAGGATTCGAACCCGGACCCCTTTCTGACGAATGATCAGAAGCCATCGCTTAGACCACTGCGCCACCCGGGCGGCACTTAATTTAAGGCAGAACAAAAATGCACTTTTTAAGTGAGAGCTAAACTGAAAGTTTACAACTATTCTAATTCAATGCTTCAATCTGTATAAGTTTTACAAGAAACTTCACTCTGAGTTTTAAATTCAATTTGTTTTTCTGTTGGAGGTTTAACGACCACCGCGTGAGCAACTCATTGGGTTATAAGAAATCGTCCGTCCTTGATTTAGGGCAACTCGTTTTAGGGAAGGTAGAGAGCCAGCGCTGCTAGACAAACGCAACATAAATTCCGCACCGGGATTCGAACCCGGACCCATCTTAGACGAATGGTGAGCCGCCAGCGCTCAGACCACTGCGCCACCGAGCGGCAAAATAGAAATTGCAAGGACTATACTTCAATGGTCAGCACAGCCCCATCCTTCCTCCCCTCCAAAAAAGAAATGTTCTGAATGGAATATTATTGAAGAATATGATTCATATTCTAACATTTTCATTGGAAGAATTAATTTGCTAAGATAAGTGTTTGCCCGTAATTTCGTTTCTGTGAACTTTTGAGCAGTAAATTAATTCTGTTCCATGATTTTAAGAAAAGGTATCTCGAGATGGTTACTTGATTGTTTTGACTGAACGTTTCTTCACCCTATCTATATGCGAAAAAAATCGTACCTTTTAGAAACCCACAGGAACCCCAGTAAAATCGTTTAGAGAAGAAAACGACTCAGATCTTCCAGTGTAACACTAAATGCTCTGATTGAGCGCCACGCATGCTAACAAATGAATAATATGCGCTATCTGATCAAAAGTATCCTGATATATGCATATCCACAAACTCCCTGTAATAGAAAAGGGATTAATATCGGGTTGGTGCTGTCACAGTTTTCACTCTGCTGGGATGACTTCTCACTAGATTTTGGAACGTTGCTGCGGGACTTGCCTTCCATTATGCCCAAGAACGTTAGTCGGGTCGGTCGCAGGATGACGATGGCATCGAACCTAGCTCGCAATCAACGTTTCAATTCAACACTAGATGTTCCGTGGCAGCTTTGTGCAAGCCAGTCAAGTTCTTCCACATCCATCTCCTCAAATTGTTCTTGCACGAATCTCGCTTTGTGGACGAGAGCATTGTCCTGTTAGTAAAGGAAAAGGTCTTTGCCTAACTGTTGCCATGAAGTTGGGAGCGCGTAATTGCCTAGAATTTCGTTATAGGCCGTAGCGTTAAGATTCCCACCGACGGGAACTAGGGACTTCAGCCCAAAACATGAAAAAACAGCCTCAGACCAGGATGCTTCCTTCACCAAATTTCACAACACAGTCGTAGCTTTCAACTGGCATCCTCCACCAAATTTCACAACACAGTAGTAGCTTTCAACTGGTGTCTTCCACAAACTTCACAGCGCATTCGCAACTTTCAACTGTCATCCTCTACCAAACTTTAGAACAGAGTCGTAGCTTTCAACTGGCGTCCTCCACCAAACTTCACAACACAGTCTTAGCTTTCAATTGGTAACCTTCACCAAACTTCACAACACAGTGGTAGCTTTCAATTGGCATCCCCCGTCAAACTTCACAACACACTCGTAGCTTTCAACTGGCATCCTCCACTAAACTTCACAACACAGTGGTAGCTTTCAATTGGCATCCCCCGTCAAACTTCACAACACACTCGTAGCTTTCAACTGGCATCCTCCACTAAACTTCACAACACAGTGGTAGCTTTCAATTGGCATCCCCCGTCAAACTTCACAACACACTCGTAGCTTTCAACTGGCATCCTCCACCAGTGGCGCCCATATGAGTACTTTTAGGGGGAGGGGGGACTAAGAAAAATCCTTACCTCCTTCAAGGCTGTCAAACATTTTAGTAAATGTACAAGATACTAAAATACAACAAAAATATTTGATACAATCAATCATTAACATCTTATTATTTTTTTAAAATGCGTTAAAAAAAGGTTTCGTCTATTTTATTGTTTTAAATTTATCAAAAATTTGGCGATACTAACGGCAGAAGGGGGTGAGGAATCCCCTGCCCCCGCCCCCTTATGGCCGCACTTGTCCTCCACATCCAGACTTATAGGTCAGACTGTCAGATTGTGAAGCCTGATGCATCTTTCCATACAATGTATTTCCACTGCGCCAAAGTCTACTGGCACAGAGCTTTGCACCACTTTAATCGACGGATAGCGTTGCTCATGCTGATGATAGGTACAGTATGTATGCGGCTGCTAAGCCATGAAAACCCTTTCCCTTCAGCTCTTGAGGAACTATTATAGGTCAGAATGCCAGTAGACTATTATGGTGCTGGTGTTGTTTCCAGATGGCATTTAGAATTCGGTGGTGAGTGTTGCAACAGGCGATTTCATCGCAGCACCCGCTTCATCAATCGGCGTACCCCGCTCTGTTATTTTATGTAGCCTATCATCTCGCAATTGCGCTCTTTCTACTCCTAGGCATTTCCACTTTACAATGACAGCATTTCTCACAATCGTTCAAGGCAGTTGCAGCAGGGCAGAAATCTTACATGTTGCTAAGATGGCCACCTATGACCTTGCCACACTGAAGGTCGCTGAGCTCTGCCGTACGGCCCATTCTGCTTGTCATTCTTGTCTATGGTGTTTGCACGGCCATTTGCGTCATTTTACTTCAGTAAGGTTCATGGCTGTGACGTACTCCATAGGAACAAATCCACTATTTAAAAGGGGTATCCGGATACTTTTGATCATATAATGTCACTTATTTTCAGTAATTTGCCAGTTGGCTACCGGCAAAAGCTAATGGTTATTTATTAATTTTGTATCTACTCACCCTTCTTAATTGAAAATTCCTAATTTGTGGAAGCTCGCGCGAAATGATCAGTGTGAAAAAAATCCTCAAAAATGTGATTTGTGTTCTTAGAAGTAAAGGTTTTCCTATGAATGAGGAAATATGAATTGCATTTCTTAGAAACGCATATTTCCCCATCCTCAGGAACCTCTCATGATCAGGTAATCAGAAAAACAGACCTACACTTCAATATAATAGTATGTGTAATAATAATATTTTTTGAAAAAGAATAACATTTATATTCTGGTGGCCACACCATAGGTAGTCGTAACCGTTTGAATTTGATCGTTCAGTTTACACATTTATTTTGATTTAGATTCGAATTGGTTCGGAAAGAACTCCTGCTATTGTTCGATTTAATGTTGTGTCTTATTAAAGATACAGTTTATTTATAGTGAAGCCTTCCGTTTGTATTTTATGAAGTCGTTGAGATCGGCTAAAAAATTCCTCAGTATGGTGATTCCAAAAGACATGCACAGAGGAAGATCAATAGTCTCTAATGCCTTCACTAGTTTCATTTTATAGCCAGTAAAATGCCACCTTTTGTGCCAAATGTCCTCGACGGATGACTACGGTAACTGAAGTTCTTGCGCGACCCACAAGTGTTATTGGTTCCAGGACTTCTCGGTGTCCTTTTCCCGACATTTGCAACCGTTTTTCATGGTGCCAACCATACATCTTTGCATGGCAGACGCTTCTTGTCTTTTTAACTTGTTCATCCACTCTCAAATACTGGCCTTAGTCGAGAGGGGTCGTGCTCCTCGTACGTTGTGCGGTAATTCTTTTGAAACTGAATGAGGTTTCGGATCCGCTGACAACAACACACACTGAGCTCGCTCCCGTGTTGTGGCCATTCTGGAGAGTACGAGCGAGAAACATTGCAAATGGCGTGAAAGAAAACTTGTTAGTTTGCCTTCCTTTTCCCGCAACCGCTAGTATTATATGCCCCTTGGTTCAAGGTTTATTAACTTTTGCAATAGTGTAGCTCTTTTTCGGGCATCATCTCGGTGAAACGTTAACAATAAGCTATCGTTCACATATGTGACGTACCTTCTCCGCAGGACGCACACGACATAAAGGCAGATAGCAGCGATAACGAACGTCTGCGTAGCTCAGTTGGTAGAGCGACTTCTTCCGGAATAAGTGGACTCGGGTTCGATTCCCAGCGTGGATCAAAAATGACGGATAAATTTACTTCGTTCTAATGGCGCCCGAACTTCCCGGATGACCCAGCCGTTCAAGATCTCACAATGGTGTGATGTTCTTTCCACACCGCGAGGTAGGAGAAATAAGAGAATCCCATCTTCAGCGCTTCGAAAAATAAAAATGTGTGATGTTGCATTCCACACACTAGATTGACTGGGAGTTCTCAAGTGCACGTTCTACAGCGGGTGGCTGCCTGCGACGATTCATGGTCACGGCTGACCCGTGGGCCATGGCCCCGGCCCTCTTTCGGGGGGGAGATGTTACGTACCTACCCCGCAGGACGCACACGACATAAAGGCAGATAGCAGCGATAACGAACGTCTGCGTAGCTCAGTTGGTAGAGCGACTTCTTCCGGAATAAGTGGACTCGGGTTAGATTCCCGGCGTGGACCAAAAATGACGGAGAAATTTACTTCGTTATACATACCTATCTAGTTCATTTGGGGGCCTTCGAAACAGAAATGTAATAACCTAGGAAATTTTTTTGTTTAGTTAGTTATATATTCCTTACTCAATGTCTCACGAAAAGGAAACTTCTGTCATACGCAAAGGAAAGAAACTTACGATGAAGCAGTGGCAATAACAATATTTAGCAGCAGGTCTTTAAGCTGTCAGGGTGAAACGGGTGGCGTGTAAAAGATTCAGTTTGTTGCGTGCGGATATTTGAGGAAGCGAAAATTTGGCGTGGCCTTAATGTTGGATTGGTGCCAAAGGTCTTCGTCACCCACACGCTTTGTTGATCACATACTGGATGTCTTTAATAGGAAGATTTTCTTTAAAGTGTTCCGCTCTCTTTCGACCACTGAGCGAGAAACAGCTGACTGAGACAGAGCAAAAACTGTAGGTTAGTCAGATATTCTATTATTTATATTTTATTCCAGAATATCCGCAAAAGGATTACAATGGCTTTCTTGTGACCAACGCTCAACACTTGAAATGTTCATCACAACATTTTTTTTTTTTTTTTGACAGAAGCTCTCTTAAAAATATTTAGGAGTCAACAAAATATCGAATTCTCTTTCCTATCGGTAGAGAAGACGGACGTCGCCACTGTAAGAAAAGGAAGCAGTTATTTCTTTCACAAGCCGTTTCTTTGTCACTTGTAGTGAAACTGGTTTAAGCTTTTGAACGAAATATTACTTTGAAATTTAGAAAACAGTGAATATCTACAGAGAAGTCAGGAATTATATATGCCAAAGTTCGTGGCTAAAGCTGGACTTCCATTTGTTTTCTGCGTTCTTTATATTTTGGTCCAACATCAAAGTCTCCCTCTCCCTTCCATTGGTCTCATAACTATGGATTTTTTTGTTGGTTTTGTTAGGAGGTTTAACGACCATAGTGAGCAACTCGATGACCTATAAGCAAGCGCCCGTCCCTAATTTAAAGTTACTGGACCCAGGGAAGGGAGAGAGATGGTGTCGTAAGACAAACGCAACATCCATGCATCCATGCCTCACTAGATTCAAACCTGGACCCATCTCGGACGAATGGTCAGAAGCCAGCGCTTAGACTACTGGGCCGCCGGGGGGGGGGGAACTCAACTTCTATACCTGTTTGAAATTTGTGTCGTTATGTTAAACAATCAGTGCTCTGATTTTTTCGTTTCCAAAATTTACTGGACTTGCTTGCAATGGAATGAGAGTTACAGTGCTCTTCTTGCAATATTCCAGCCGTACAGCCGATATTCCTATCAGCAACGTGTTTGGATGGCTGTATGCAAAATTTGTAGCTTTTTTCTGAGCTAGTCTGGGGCTGATTAATACAGACAATTGACGTGGATTAGGAACATCAAACAAAAGGCATCGCACTTTCCACGTTTATAAGTGAGTCACGGAAAACTTCTCATCGGCAGCCACAGGGAATCGAACCAAGGGTCTTCCAGTTACGCGCCGGACATGCTACCACTCACATACGATTAACTGCCAAACGGCATGGCAGGTTACTTCTTGGAGCCCCGCACAATGCTGGGGATTCACGAAAGATGGTAAGCAGCAACTGATCAAATAACTGGGAAGCGAATGAATAATTAATACACAGAATGAATAATCATTAGCATCTCCGGCGCTTAACTGGAAGACCCTGGGTTCGATTCCCGGTGGTGGCCGATGTGAATTTTTCCGTGACTCACTTATAAACGTGGAAAGAGCGATGACCTCTGTTTAATATAGCATGGAGCTCTTGCTTTTCATATACCCTCTATGACCAAAAATATCCTCAATATACACTATATTTGCAAAAGTCACCGGACACCTCTTCAAAAGTAAACGAACGGATCCGCTGCGTTGTTAAGATGCGCGGTATAACTGCAAACGGTATAAAAACAAGCTTGCAGCTGACGGCGAGCATATCGCACTATGAGGTTGAGTGAAAATATTGCGGCGAGAGAGAACTGACTTTGAGAAAGGAAAGATTGTTGGGTGTTATACATGTATTAGTGGGCTATCCATAAGAGAAACCGAGAGGCGTTTAAACATACCCAAGTCAACTGTTTTATTTGTACTGAATAAGTGGAAGACACATGTCGTACCTGAAGCAGCAAAACGTACCGGCAGACCAAAGTAAATCAGTGATAGAGGACGTCGAAGCCTCAGGAGTGTCGTTACAGCTAATCGACGGAGTACTGCCCAAGACCTTAGTGTACAGGTGAGTATAAATGCTGGAACCTCGGTATGTACACGTACGATTCGCAGAGAACTTCATTCCAATGGTTACCTGGTCGTGCGGCTGCTCATAAGCCTTTTATCTCCACTCAGAATGCTTCTCGTCGTTTAACATGGTATAAAGGGCATTTATCGTGGACCGTAGATCAATGGAAACGGGTCCTACGGACTGATGAATCCAGATACACGAACCATCAGTCTGATGGCCGTGTGTGGGTATGGCGGTAGCCGGGGAAAGCTATTTACCACAGTGTACTGTTCCTACGATCAAGTTTGGAGCTGACAGTGTACTCGTGTGGGGCTGTTTTCCGTGGTAGGGTCTCGGCCCATTTGTTATAGTGGACGAACCTGTTAACCAGCACGTCTACCTCGATATTCTGGACAATTATGCCCTACCAACTCTGTGGTGATACTATGGAAACGAGCCTTGTTGATACCAGTAGGATCATGCACCGAGCCATAAAGCAAGGACTATTACGGCGTGGTTTGACGATAATTCCGTATCGTGTGTGGGCTTACTAGCACAGAGCCCTGATCTTAATCCCGTAGAGCACCTATGGGATGAATTAGAACGCCGCATAAGAAGTTTGGAACCAAGGCCTACTACCAAGCAATAGTTAGCGGCAGCATATGTACTGAATGGAAGCGCATACCTATCGCTGTGTTCCAAAACTTCGTCGAAAGCATGTCTCGAAGGGTCAGTGCATGCATTAAGACCAAAGGTGACCGACACCGTAGTAATGTATGTCAATAAATGCCATGCTGTGTTTCTCTTCTAGGTGGCCGGAGATTATGTCCATGTTGTGTACAACCAAAACTATCTTTAGCTAACCACTGTGGAGGTATGATTAGCCCGTTATCCACTTCCAGTAACACACGTTACCTGTTGATGAAAGAGTTAAGACAGATAGTGGAGCAACGTCTCTTGCTCTACTATCTGTCTTAACCCTTTAACGATCATGACTCTAAAATCTAGTATCACTCTAGGTACCATAACGCCCGAACCTGTGTGTTGTTTCACTTCTTTGTTTAGTAATGGCAGTGGTGACCAGCTGTGACTCCTGCTGACCCCCCATAGGTCGTGCAAATTTAAAGAACTGGTGGTAAGGGTAGGAAATCTGACTCACTCTAGACAGGCGTTTCCGGCGGCTATGGTCGTTTGTATGTACGGGCGTTTTAGGTGATATGACCGCTAAAGGGTTAAGTAATTCTCTTCCATATCACTTGGGCATGCTTTCGAATTTTATCCGCCAGCTTCCCACGTATTCTAATTCTGGGTTTTCCAGCTTCAAGGTATCCAGTCTAATATTTCAAATGTTTTTCTTGCCATAGTTTCGCCCGCTGCCATTTGACATTCTTTTCTTTTGTCATGATGTCGTCCACTGTTGTCATTTTCCCATTTCAAGAGCTCATTTTCCTATCATTCTTGTTCACAGAAAGCATATATCTCCCCTCTTCAGTTGTCATCAGGCTCTGTATGTCTTTTTAGTTAAAGTATATTTTTGCGATGCGCAAGTGAGAACTGGAGGGATACATTGATAAACACTTTTATTGTAAAACATAATGGTGAACTGGTGTTGAAAATTGTAGTGCTTTTTCCAAACGCACTCCAGCCAAGTTTTATACGACTGTTAATTTCTTCTGCGATTTGGTCCTGGCTGGGAATATGTTGTCCAAGGCAGATCTGTGCACCAGCTACTTCTAAATTTTCCCCATCAAGCCCTAAATCTTCAGTTTTCGTAAAAGCATTGTTCGTCAATCTTGTTTTTGTAAGTTTATCTTTTGTTCCATTTATTTACTTTTAACAGTAAGGTCCTTAACTATCCTGATATTACTTCTTATATTCCACATGCTGAGCATAGCTGTATTATGAACAATATTTTCTTCTTAGGCACAACTTCGTTAAAAATCTATCCATTTTTCTGCACGAGTCTGCCATGAGGTATCTTTAAAGAATATGTTAATAATCTACGGGTGTTTACTTTCATTTGAGTACATAGCGTTTTTATCTTTTCTTTTTCAATTTCCGTATTTTTCCCGGAACGTAATACGAGTGTCATCTGATTTTGGCCCCATAATTACTGCACAATATGCTTCATTTGAGGTAGATTAGTTTTAAGTAATTCATAAGAATTTTCTTTTCTCTTGTTAGATATCGGTAACCAGCCTTGAAATATTGCTGTTGCTGAGTACTAGGAGAAGATCTGCGATTTTTGGGTCAAAATCTTTTTCAAAATGATTTCGTACATTTTCGGATGAGAGGCTATGAGGAGACAGGAAATTCGGATACCAAACCGGAATGAAGGTGAATGTCCTATGTTACCGACTCCGGAACCACGCTTTTGTTCGGAATGAGTGTTTTACAGTAATACCTGTACTGTTGTGGTTCAGCACTAAACGATTCATGAGATTTTGTAGTGCATGAATCAATTGTGATAATGGACAACCAAAGAACAGCGAGGTCAGCAGCTAGCACGCGCTTTTTCCAAAGGAATTTACACCTTCATGTTAACGCATACTGAGGATCAACTCTGAATGTTAAACGGAACAGACCGGGAACTGTAAATTAATTAGTATCTCCGCTAGAAAATGTGTGCCTCTCACGTACATAAGCTCACAGCGTATCAACGCGCAGCAAACTCAACTACATCAGTGTGTCATCCAGCAACAGAAAAGTCAATTTCTGATTTTTTTAACAACGGTTTACTGCTTCTTTCTATTTCTGGTGAGGAGTAGTTTTCCATGCATTAATTGATTTCCAACTTCAGAATCCAAACAGCGTTGCTTTAAAATATTACTAAAGCGAACAGCACATGCGGTAAAAGATTATTTCTCCAAGAAACATGTTTTTTTCTATGATCTTAAGCTAGGATGATGACCATACCTGCTCCGTTGACATGCCGACTCTGCAGGGATAAGTGGAACTTTCTCAACATTTTTGATGGTTCCTTCGAGCAATCCTTCAAGGATCCGGCAAGTCTTTCACTCGGACAGGATCGGTCCAAGGACCTCCCGCAATCTGCTACCCCCCACAGGACCACCACTTCTCACCCCTTTTCCACAGCACACGCGTGAGACGTGCTAATGTGTCAGGGTTCTTAATTTTGCGACTGGCTCGAAGATTCGCTCGCCAGCGCGAGAAAAATTAGGACTAAAGTCATTTGTGTCGAGGCGAAGAAATAGATCCATGCATATTATTTACACTGAGGATCTCATGCGTTGGAAAATTAATCCTTTATTTTCATGAGCCCTCTTACACGGATGAAAAAAGGAATTGTTATTTACATTACTTTTTATCACGGCTTCTGTAAAAAAAAAATCGTACTGATGTTATCGGTTTGTCCGTCCGTCCGTCTGTACCCACGATATCTCTGCAACATTAATCCGATTTGGAATTTTTTTTGCATTGGGAAGCTTCAAATATGCGACTGATGATCCTTCATTTCGTTTTTCTTTACGATGCATAATTTCGCCGCTAGAGGGCGTAAATGCAGATGATGTCGAATTCAAAAATACGTTTTATTCCACATATTTGCTTCTAAACATCCGATTAAAAAAATTCTTTTACCATTCGATTCCATTTATGTCGAAGAGTATTTTAGATATAGTTACTTTTTCAAATTACGCATAGATTTCCCGCTAGGTGGCGTAAAGGTAAATTACATTTTGCCCGATAATTTTTCTTCTAAAACTCCGATTTGAAAAACTTTTTTTTCAACGGATACACCTCTTGATGGAAAATCTTTTGCATATAATTTCAAATTTTTGGTAAATAATACTTTGGCCACCAGGGGTGTTAGTGGCGTAAGTGTTAATTTTTGCTTCTGATGTATTTGCCATAAAATCTGAGCTTCTAAAATATCGATTGAAAAAATTATTTTGTGGACCGATGCCACTCACGTCGGTAAACCTTTTTGGAATATTTTCTTCTTAAAATATTCCACAGTTTCTCCGCTAGGGGACGTAGATGTATATCTTATTTTCGTCCGATCTGAAAAATTTCTTCTTTGTTGGATAGTGTTTTCAGTGTGACATGCTTTTCATATCATTTCAAAATTTTCAAGGGATTCATAGACTTTCCGCTAGGGGGCGTAGACGTAAATTGCGTTTCCTCCTATATCTCTGCTTCTAAATCTCTGATTTGAAAAATTATTTCTGCACCGGATACAACTCCTGATAGGAAATCCTTTGCACATAATTTCAAATTTTTGTAAAAAATGGTTTGGCTACCAGGTGGCGTAAGTTTTAATTTCCGCTTCTGATGTATTTGCAGCAAAATATGAGCTTCTAAAATCTCGATTGAAAAAAAAGTTGTTCTCCGATACTACTCATGTCTACAAACCTTTTAGGAACATTTTCTTCTTGAAATAATACATGGTTTCTACGCCAGGGGGAGTAGACGTGTATCTTATTATTGTCAATATCTTTACTTCAAGGAGTCCGATTTGAAAAAAATCCTTCTTTGTTGAATAGTGTTTCCGATGTGAAATGTTTTTCTTATAAATTCAAAATTTTCAAGTAAGGCATGGACTTTCTGCAAGGGGCACAAAAGTAAATTGCGTTTTCTGCGTTATTTGTGCTTCTAAAACTCTGATTTGAAAAAATTCTTCCTGTATGGCATACAAGACCTGATGCAAAATATTTTTCACATCATTTCTAATGTTTGGTAAAGAATATTTTGGCTAATAGGGGAAAAATTCGGTGTCATCTTTTTTGTTTGATAGTAAATCTAACGTAGAATTATCTTAGTTTAGGGATTCAGAATCGCATTGTAGGTAAAACAAAGTTGTTGTTCTTTACTTTTTTCATTCGCAACGAACATGAGGCCGCCCCGGTCGCGCAGTAAGCGATGTCTTCTGATTATTCGTCCCACATGGGTCCGGGTGCGAATCTGGGTGAGGCATGGATGTTGTATTTGTCTTACGGTGCTGACTTTCTCCCTTCCCTGGAACCAGTTATACTAAATTAAGGACGGGCGATTACTTATAGCCCATTGAATTGCTCACGGTGGTCGTTAAATTTCCTTTAAAAAAACAAAAAACGAACATGAGTTTACAAATTTGCGTACCCTGTAGCATAGAGCAGGAAAACTGTCCGTTATCGTGAAGTTTCAGCTGTGACGTACGTTTCTCAGGATTTGTATACTGTTAAAAATTTTGCAGAAAGATGCACCAAAAAGTAGTAAAGCAAGGTTGCTGTGATGCAGGAAATACACAAGCCATGATGCAATTATGCACCACGGTATGGTACCCAACCTTCATGGTGCGACCGTACAGCCATTGCACCATATTTATGCATGTTTGATGCATCATACAGTGGTTTACCTTTTCCTCAAAAGCGTTGCAGATGGTATGGCACCATTTTTTGGTGCAATCTACAACAAATATTTTAATAGTGACTCGTTTTCTCACTGGTAAGGAAGAAAGAGGTAGAGAAACCAGCACGAGAGTGCTTGCTGTTTAATAAACACAAGGCAAAGTCCACCGGTGTCACGTATTATTTAAGTAAAACGTATGCTTTCTGATCAGAGGGACTTGCAAATAACTTTTTTATTGTTTCGGAGTTTAACAATCACCATGAGCTATAAGCAGTCGCCCGTCCCTAATGGTTGGCTAGAGACGGGCGACTGCTTGGTCGCCCCAGTGATTCCAGGGAGAAGAGAGGGCCATTGCGGTAATACAAACGCAATGCCCCTACCTCACCGGGATTCGAGCCCGGACATATTTCGGACGAATGGTCAAAAGCTAGCGCTTAGACCACTGCGCCACTTAAGAGCTTTACAGAATCGTTACTCAAACTCAAAACATAATACTGTTCCCGCGGGGTTCTGTTGATAATACACTGAGTAATTAAGATTTTCGCTTTCTAACGAAAAAAAATCTAATCATAGGAGGTACAGGGAACTGAAATTTACAGGATGTTCTTTTCGTATGTAGTCGTCAGCATCTAGGTTTGCTTTAGTCCGCCGTAGATACCACAGCTGGTTTTCGCTCACTCGTCATGAGTTACTTCCCACTTAAGAGCGTTTGACGTTATTAGGTTCTAACGAATTCTGTTTAAATATTGGCATATGCCTGCTTCATTGTGCAAGAAGTACATCTCGGATACACTTCTGGCGGGTTTAACAACTTCCGTCACGCAAAGCAGGAAGAGACGCGAGATGAGCAATAGGAGATACGAGCATCTTGTTCCCTGTGCTTAGCAAAGAGAAGGAGGTACTTTGATAAATGTGATGGCATGGCTATGACGCACGACACGGAAATGCATCTACTCAGCTGTTTTGTGCGTGACGGACGCATCGATCTCCTCGAGCAGTTTGAAATCCCCTGCGTCGTGTTTTGCGCACCTTTTTATTTTTGCGCCTAATTATTAGTTTGCAAAGAAAAACTCCTTTCGGATTGTACGAGAACCTTATCCTATAGTTATGTTGTTTCTTCCGAAGGTAAATTGCATGAACATACGCCAGATTTATCTTAGGTACTGTAGGCCTGCACATTCCTAGTAATACTATCAAGAACTCCTCATGCCAACAGAGTGATTCGGAATTATAGGGTTAAGTTATTTGCCATTTCCGCTCCTTATCTCTGTTATAGTCGGAAGACCAACACAGGCCTATTACTGTGAAAAGTCAGATGCGTACACTTCTTTAACACTCGACAATTGGATGATAAAATCACCGACATAACCTGCTGATATTATCAACAAATTTCTGTAAAAAGAATTTTTTCAGAAATGGTTCGTGGAATGTATAACGCAAAGTGCGGTTTGGTTGCGTAACATTTCCACCGCTAGTTTGTTTGGGGCAAAGATGGTGTTTTAGCGGTGAGAGTTAACGACGTAAGCTACAGGAATGCTGCGCACTATGGATTTTCACTGAAAAAACTGTGGTAAAACTTACAATGCAATGGAGATGAGATCTAACATTTCAAGCAACGCCTTCTTTGCATGCATAACTAAAATTTCCCTTTAAGGTGGTTCCACCTAAATTCTCTGCCTTATGTTTCCAATGGTAAAGCTTCTTTACATATTTTCTTCGCAATTAATGTATTCCCAAGGATGAAAATTTGCACATCGATAAAACTAACTTTAAGTTATAGCATGGAATACTTAATACTTGCTTAAACATAACCATAATTATATTATAATTTTTCTTTGAGTAATGTTCAGACCTGTTAATAGATGGCGCGACCTATACATTTATGACGTCAGTAGACAACAAATGTTGGATTGCTTAATTATGGTTATGTTTTAGCAAGTATTAAGTATCCCATGCTATGACTTAACGTTAGTTTTATCGATATGAAAATTTTCATCCTTGAGAATACATTAATTGCGAAGAAAATATGTAAAGAAGATTTACCTTTGGAAACATAAGGCAGGGATTTTAGGTGGAACCACCGTAAAAATTTGGAATCCGTGTTTCTCTAGAAATTATTATTATTGGAGGTTTAACGACCACCGTGAGCAACTCAATGGGCTATAAGCAGTCGCACGTTTCTAATTTAGGGTCACTGGTTCCAGGAGAGGGAGGGAGCCAGTGCCGTAAGACAAACACAACATCCATGCCTCACCGGGATTCGAACCCGGACCCCTTTCAGACGAATGATCAGAGGCCATCGCTTAGACCACTGCGCCACCTGGCGGCTCTCTAGAAATCGAAAAGAGAATACTGTGGAAATTGGGTTTTACGTTTCTTAGTGATATGTTTTTCCCTCCGCGTCCGTTCCGATATTCTACGCTAGTTTCTACCGCTTTTTACGCTTTCCAACAGTAGGTTGAAGAAGCGTATATGCTTCAGTTTTGTCCGTCTGCACGATAACTCGCATGAAAAGGGTTCGATTTCGATGACATTTTAGTATGTGGTAGGGGACAACCTGGGGACGAACCCTATTGAAAATGGGCGAAATGGGGTCAAAGGTCAGGACATAGGAGCAGGATCCATTCCATCGCCCTTATGCTTTATAACTTACGTAAAAATGCTTCGATTGCAACAAAACTGTGTCATGTTTTTTCAGAGCTACACTGAACCCGTTCTGTTGAATATCACCGAAATGTGGTCAATGGTCATGGGACAGGAGCGAGATATACTCCACAGCCATTGTCCTCATGAATTGAAAAAAATGCTTCTACCGAGACAAAATGTTAGTATGTTGTTCCGGAGGTATACTGAACTAACTCTGGTAAATATCATAGAAATGGGGTCAAAGGTCAGAGCACAGGAGCGAGATTTATTCCACAGCCATTATCCTCATAACTTGACTAAAAATGCTTCTATTGCGACAAAACTTCATCATGTTGTTCCGGAGGTATACTGAACCAACCAATTCTGTTTAATGTAATCGAAATGAGGTCAAAGATCAGGACACAAGAGCGAGATTTATTCCACAGCCATTATCCTCATAACTTGAGTAATGATTTCTGGTATGTTGGAAAACGTATCATGATCAATAGATTGCATGATTTTACTAACTTGTTTTTTCAACTCGATTATACGTAATTCATTTATGCTGTTTTTGCGACTGTACATTAAAATTTGAATTTCAGATTGTCAGAAATAAACGGTTCTTTGATTCTTTTATACGTAACTCGGTATATTACAACTTCGGGAGAACTGAGACACTGTTGTTGTATTCCTTCTTGTTCCAGTCGAAGTTGAACCTTGATCCCATGAGATAAAAGTATGTTGTTTACTTTCGGTTTAGATTAAAAACTGGCTTTGCGTTTCATAACTCCCACACATATGCCCCATTTAAAAATTGATAAATCTCTGGGGCGTAACTTTGTGGCTCCACCATTTCGTGGTGTTAAATTAGAGTAAAATTCTAAATTCATCCTCAGTATTCAACGCTTTGGTTTCAAATGGATCCATAGAAAAACAAAAGCTCCTAATTCAGTGGTTCTCAAAGTGTGCGCCGCGGCGCCCTGGGGAGCCCCGACTTCCTCACAGGGGCGCCGCGAAAAATTGCAAAAATTTCATAATTTTATTTCCATGTTCATTTCAATGTGATAGGAGGCGACATCGCGACATCTGGCGGACCGGGTGCAAACCAGTAACTCAGTAATAACTGTTTGCAGAAGCCTGTACAAATGGTGGTTACTAGATGGCGCTCTTTCAAGCGTGACTTCCTTCTTCCTCCCGCACGATTGCCGCCCGACCGGTACAAGTGTGTGTTCCACGCTGCCGCTACCGGAAGTAACCTGAGCTTTCTCCGCAGCCTTCGTTCTTCTGATAAACATTCCTCCCTCGTTCTCCGAGCGTCTAGAAATAAGACTCTCAGTCCAGATTTTTCGAGAAGGTCACCAGATCCTTTAAATATGCTCATCCGTTGTCATTTGTGACTCATTTGGCGGTTAGCAGTCTGTTATGTTGATGCATAAATTTCGGCGTATCAACTGATTATTGTTGTGATTAAGTGAAGTTTTTGAAGTTTTTCTTCTGGTATGTATTTTTAAAAGTGGATCGGTTTTTACTAAATGGTAAAAACCGATCCATTTAGTTTTTTATCACATCGGTCGCTGTGATAAAAACTAAGTTTCGCGCAAAAATCAATGTGGAGAAGGAAATGAGGGTGGCTGTGTCCAATTTGATTCCAAGATTTGAGAAAATGTGCGGTGATCAACAGGCTTATCCATCCCACTAATTATAATTAGTTGAAGTTTATCAATTAAATATTTTTGTGATCTTCAATACGTGTTTCATTTATTTTTACCGAAATGTATTTGTTAGCATTTCACATAGGCAAAGAGCAGTTGTTATAATTTGACATAGGGCGCCTTGGGAAAACCTGGACTCACCAAGGGCGCCGAGAATCGAAAAAGTTTGGGAACCACTGTGTGCTAATTCATGAGTTCCATACTGAAGCACTTTATTGTGAGGATTTCACTTAATCTAAAATGAGGATTTATAGACAGATAGAATCGTCAAAAGCGAAGTTTGATTTTCATTGGATTTATGATTTTTGCAATGCTTCAAGACATTTTGTAATTTGCGACGCTTTCTTTTTCTTTCGTCGCCAATTCAATTTTAAATTATTCATTATTAAGGAACATCTTATGCTCCTGGATGAGTGATTGCTCCCTCCGTTTCTCTCAGAAATCGGGCTAACCCACTGTTGTCCCTAGGTATCTATTGGAATATGTTACAATCCGGTATATTTCTGAATGTATGTTTCCAATGACTTCAACACTGTTTTTACACAATGTGGGTTAGCCCGTTATTGCCATAATATCTTCAAGTATATATACGCTCCTAAACATCTGACTGAAAAATATTTTTTTTCCAGTCAGGAGCCGCTCAGCGCAATAGAACATTTATACGTACTTTTCTACGCAAAATAAAGTTCAGTATTCTCTCTTATAACGTACAAGTTTGTCCGCGCCGGCCATCGAAACGGGTCCCCTCACTCCGGAGTAAGTCGCTCTCCCAACTGAGCTACGCGGACATGTGCTCTCGCTGCTGTCTACCTTTATCTCGTGTGCGTCCTGCGGCGCAGGCAAGTCACATCTCCCCCACCCCCCACCCAGAAAGAGGGCCGGGGTCACGGTCCACGGGTCAGTCATTACCATGTGTCGCTGTAAGCAGTCATCCCATGAAGGACGTGCATTTGAGAAATCCCGGACAATTTGGCGTGTGGAACCGGTGTCGCACGATTGGTCGAATAACGATTGGTCGACATAACGATTGGTCGACAGTAATGATTGGTCGGCAGCACGATTGGTCGACATAAAGATCAGTCAACCGTAACGACTAGTCGACAGCAACGATTGGTTGATAGCACGATTGGTCGACATAACGATCAGTCGACCGTAACGACTAGTCGACAGTAACGATTGGTCGACACAACGATTGGTCGAGATAACCATTGGTTCAGAGGATTATGGTTTACATTTGTAGCGGTACCTCTCAGAACGTACTGACCTCTCAAAACGTAACGTTCCTTTTTGGAAATAATATCTTTTAGAATGTAGTCCTCAGAACGTACAGCATTTTAACATATTATTTCCAAATAGGCTCCCGTGTCATTTTTTGTACTCTAAGTGAAATCTATATAGAGGGCCTTCTGAACTATGTTATTTCCGAAAGGGCACCGGGCCATTTTAGGTATAGGCATCTTGGGCCACACATTCAAAGCGTTTCTCGGACGAACGGCGATTTGTGCTCTTCCCCTTAATGAAAACCATGTGGTAATTTTCCAGTGGGGCAATTTTTCTGTGTGTGGCAATTTTCCGGGTTGCTGAAAGATGTGTGGCAATTTTCCAGTGGGGCAATTTACCGCCAAACTGTTTGCACTTATTCAAATTTTTTTCCAAGTTTCGTTGACCATTTTATGTCGACCAATGTCGACTAATCGTTATATCGACCAGTCGTTACTGTCGACCAATTGTTATGTCGATCTGACGTGCTGTCGACCAATCGTTACTGTCGACTAATCATTACTGTCGACCAATCGTTATGTCGACTAATCATTTCTGTCGACCAATCTTTATGTCGACCAATCGTTACTGTCGGCCAATCGTGTGTCGGCCAATCGTTATGTCGACCAACCGTTTGTCGACGAATTGTTACATACCCGTGTGGAACGTAACGTCACACTGATTTATTTTTTCGAAGTACTGAAAAAGGGATTCTCATTTTTCCTGTCTCGCCGTTTGGAAAGAACATCAGATCATTGCCAGAATCTTAACAGCCGGGTGATCCTGGAAGTTCGGGCGCCAACATACTGTACAAGTTTGTCCGCGCCGGACATCGAATCCGAGTTCCCTCACTCCGGAGTAAGTCGCTCTCCCAACTGAGCTACGCGGACAGAATGTCACGCTGCTATCTGCCTTTATCTCGTGTGCGCCTTGCTGGGCCGGCACGTCCTACTCTAGAAGTCGTTGCTGTAAATCCCTGAAGCAATAATGTCTCCCCTTCTAGAAGTTCGACTTAAAAATACTTTTTGTTACTGATAGCCTTTGTGATGAGGAATATGTTTCACACATTTGTCAAATTTTGTACACACAATTTTGGCACTCGGGTGTGTAAGTTTTCATTTTTATCTGTACCGTAATTTGAACGTTATTTCTAAGCATTCGGTTTGAAAAATTCTCTCTCCCTTAGGTATCTTTTATGAGAAATGCTTTGTGTGCAATTTTGGGATTTTTTTAGAACACGTTTAGCCACTAGAGGGCGAAAGTAGCCATTTCTGTTTGAGGATGTTTTACTGATTGTGTGGAGATCCGGTTGATGTTTTCCTTCCGGGGAGTTTAGTGCACAATGAAGAACACTGCTTACATTGTGCATTTTTAGTTAAACGCAGATTTCTTCTACGTAGCGTAAATGCATTCTCTGTCTCTCTGAAATTGTTCTTCCAAAAATGTGCTTTGAAATATTTTTTCGAGTTGAAAAGGATTCAAAGGGCGTGATTATTACACGAGATAATTTTTTGTTTGTTTTGGAGTTTAATGACCACCGTGAGCACCTCGATGGGCTGTAAGCAGTCACCCTTTCCCTAATTTAGGGTCACTCCTTCCAGGGAATGGAGAGAGCCACTTCCGTAATACAAGCACAACATCCATGCCTCGCTGGATTCGAACCCGGACCTTTCTCGGACGTCTGGTCAGAAGCCAGCACTTAGACCACTGCTCCACCAGGGACGGCAAGAGACTTCGGTGTCATCTTTCTTGTTTTTTTTTTTAAGGCTATATAATTGTTCATCCCTAGTTTGGACTTGGTTTAAGTCTGCACAGTGGGGTATTTGCATGGAAAACCTGACCAAAAGTTGATTTAAAAATTTTTTTCCGTAGGCGTATAATTTTTGCCACAGAGGGAGGTGAATAGATAGGGAACGATGGGACGTGATATTTTTTCGCCCGTGCACCGATGTGGTGCGCCGCTCAGTCGAAAGTTGATGGTTGCTAATAGTGCACGTATTTCTTCTAGGCGTTCTCCGAAACATCGCAGGTGCATTAGCGATGTGTATGCATTTTAAAGAAATGGCGTAAAATGTTGCATTATGGAAACGTCTGAGGCACTCATGTACTACACCTCTGAAAGCTTTTTACTTTTATATCACGTATCGTTATGTAGCTATCGCGCTTTGAAAATAGTCAATAATTCAGTGATTTTTGTTTACGAATGCAGCATTTCACGAATGATTTGGTTGCACTTCAGGGTGTGTCCCTATGATTTTTCTCGTGCTATTACAATGAGTAAAGCTTTGGGTTTATAAAACCAAAAGAATTAGCCGCGGAATTGCGTGGTATTATTTATTTTAGCGCTTGCGTCACAAATACTAGTTTCCACATTTTTGTTAACTTTACAAGAAATGTGTTTTTCCTTTATTTGTAGAGCTTTCCGGAATCCAATTACTGACACGGAGACAATTATATGATATCATGCAACAACTCAAAGACGAAGATATCAACTAAAAATTGTAATATATTGAAAAGAGCCGAGATAATTATACGGAGGAACACCATAAAGCGTTTAAAAGTACAGAATATCCTATAAAGTCAGAGTTCAAACGCAGATGGTTGGCTGCGCAGAAGGAAGATCAGATATTAAAAAAAAAAAGTTGGCTGCAAGGGACTTTAGAAATACCTGTTGCACCAAGTCAACCGAGGCGACCAAATACGTCTTTTAGCGACTCAAGCGAACTCAGTAAAAGAAGAAAGGTGAAAGAAATCGGACAAACACTGAACACCGACGAATTACTTTTGCCATACGGATGAAGCTGTAAGTCTCCAGCAAGGGAGATGCTTCAAAAGTTCTAAACGAAATTATTGAATCTCCTAGACAAGCGATGAAATACAAGAAACGGTACTCCAGTAGCCTAAAATATTGAGAGAGAAAACAGGTATCATCTTTACAAGCTCTTCCTATATTTGTAGAGACACGTTTGTCACGAAGACAATACTAGATCATCAGAACCAGCGACAAATGCTTTACCCATGTTACACCGTATTGCCAAAAACTGAAACTTACTGTTACCTTTACTTATAAACTGAATGCCGTCTATGCACGATATAAACCAGGTGGAACCTCCGGTTACGTTTAATTAAAATACACAGAGTATAAAAGCAAAACGTATAAGATCTTCGGATACCCCGCACCGGGTTCCATCATCAGATACATAGGTATGGGCTGGATACAGACAATTTATAATTTCAACTAGTGACGCAATTTGCGAACTGCCATCTGGTGTGTAAACGAAAACAAATCGATTACAATAAAAATAATGATTAAGTCAAGCAGCAACATATTAAATTGGACGGTCATGTGCACTGTAATCAGTAAACAAAAA
Organism: Macrothele yani; assembly: GCA_039090855.1. Classification (NCBI taxonomy): domain Eukaryota; kingdom Metazoa; phylum Arthropoda; class Arachnida; order Araneae; family Macrothelidae; genus Macrothele; species Macrothele yani. The sequence continues at coordinate 139,210,355 of CM077027.1, read as the reverse complement.
TGTCCACGGTCTAGGTATGACTTATGGAACAGAGTCATTACAACACATATGCCCCTTCCATGCAATAAATAAACTTTCAGTAAATGTTAATTAAGACTTCTTACTTGGTGTGGCGAGGATCTCCGCTTCTGTCCAGATTGGTACATGGGTTCCAGAGTCAGCTAATCGGGAGAGAGCGGTTGTTTGGGCACCCACTCGGACATTGTACATTATACACCCACTCGTACAGGAACACATGTACAATGTCCGAGTGGGTGTATAATGTACAATGTCCGAGTGGGTGCCCAAACAACCGCTCTCTCCCGATTAGCTGACTTTGGAACCCATGTACCAATCTGGACAGAAGCGGAGATCCTCGCCACACCAAGTAAGAAGTCTCAATTAACATTTACTGAAAGTCGGCGAAATTGAACTCTCCCACATTTAGGGATGCATTTCCGAGAAGACAAGTCTTGGGGGTTGCTCACGGTTGTCTGTGGTCAGTACCTACAAAAAGTGGTCCTAGGATGGTAAAACAACGAACCACCGGCAAGGTGTTGACCGACCACGGCTCATCGATGATACAAGTGAGGGAAGGCTATCCTGTACTGTACGAGTTAATAGAAGGAATGCTGTGGCGCAACTCACCGGTAATTTGAATACTGGTGACGGGAGTAATGTACCACAACGTACAGTACATTGTACCCTGCTGAAAATGTTGCTGCGTAGTGACAGACCGCTCCGGGTGCATTTGCTAACCTCGGTTTGCCGTCGAAAGCGCCCACAACCGGCCCGCAAGCATCGACACTGGACCGTGAATGATTGAAAGAATATCATCTGGCCCGATGAATTTTGTTTACTGTTGTAACATGCAGACGGCCGGGTACATGTGAGTTGTTTATCTGGGTAAGTGTTGGCACCAGGATGCACCGTGGGATGAAAACAAGCCTGTGGATGAAGTGTAATGCTTTGGGCAGTGTTCTACTGGGTAACCCTTGGTCATCTCGTTCATACGCAGGAAACCATGACGTATATTACCTACCTAAAGGTCATTGCAGACCAGATACATCCTTTCATGGCAATGGGTTTCCCCCTCTAGTAGCGCCTTCTTTTAGCAGGAAATTGCGCCATGTCACACTGCCCTGAGTGTTCGAGAATTGTTCACAGAACACGAGAAAGATTTCCAGGTGGCCTCCAAATTCCCCAGACATCAATCCAATCGAGCATCTGTGGCTTGCGTTGGGATTGTAAATCCGATCTGCGGCGGCTCAAACACGTAACTTACAAGAGTTAGAGGATCTGCTGGTAATATGTTGGTATCAGATACTGCAAAACACCTTCAGAGATCTTGTAGAAGGGTATGGTGTTTGGGCAAGAGTTGTTTTGTGCCACGTGGAGGACCAAAATCATATTAGGCAGGATCATAATATGTTGGCTCTTAGGTGTATTTATTTAAAATGTTTAGAATTATGTGCAAGCTATTATTACAGAGGATTGTTTACAGATGTTCTAACTCCGTGTATATGCCTGGAAACTTACTAATTGCGTTGTAGCATCATCAAAATATTATCTGTTTCTTGACTTGACTTACGTCCACGTTTGTTTATTAGACAACAACGCCGCCACAATATCAACATGCGCGAATTAACTACCAGCAGCGGCGTAACTACCGCCCGCTAAGACCCTGCGGGGGCTACGGGGGCGCAGGTAACCGAGGAGCGTACCGCAGCTTCCAGTTATAGTTTAAAAAAAAAATTCGAACACGCACAAAAACATACAAACAAATATTTAACCCAAAGGTTCATATTTTCTTTTAAGGTACATTTAGTTTTGCTTAAATAAATGTCAAGTTTCACTTTTAAAGCACTGAATGTCCTACAGATTGAAGCTATTCGGCCCTTTGACTCCGTGTTGTAATACGATCGCTCTCCAATCGCCCTCTCTCTGCGCTACTGAGGAAAAGCGCGAGGCCAGATGGGGATTCCCCATGGGATGTGGGGAAAATGTCAGTCAGTCACCAAAGATTACGTACACGATAGGAGCCAACATTTATTCACAGCAGCCGCAGGTCTGCCTTGTACAAGAGGGTGATTTCTTCAAGTGATTTATTTTAGTTTTGTACAAAACAATTACACGTAATCTATCACTTAAAACAACAGAGCTCTAAATCTAAATACTAGCATTAGTTTTCCAGAAACTCTCCCTGACCCGTTCACCACACACACAACGGGAAAAACGCATCCTTAGGGGCGCTGAAATAAATCTTGCAGGGGGGACCGCACGTGGTGTTAGTTACGCCACTGACTGCCAGCCCACGAAAGAGAAACACTGATGTCAGTTCAGACGTTGCTTTCAGTATGGAGACAGTAACGAGACACAACAAAAATGTATACAAGCTACAGGTCAGCAAGAACGGCAAGTTAAGAGGGTTAATGTACATTTCAACGCTCTTTGTTCGAACCACTTGATCCGAAAGGGGATCTTAAACCGGCAGAAGAACGAAAGGCAAAGATTGAGAAGTATGGGAAAAAGGATTTACGTACCTCGTGTGATCAGCATGTGTTAGAACAGGTTGCGATGCTTGGCTAACAGGGGTATTGCGCAGTGACTGAAATGGCGTACTTGAAATTGATTGCACGTTCTGTTTGCATTATCTATGGAAGATCTCAGCTGTCTGACGGACAACAATCAAGCGGCAAGCAGCTGTCGGCGAAATTGCGTTCAAAATGGAAGACCAGATGAACGTTGCTCTGGTGTGTGAAAGAACAAAATTCCGTGCGCTGATGAAATATTTATTATAAACGCTCAGAAATTGAATGTGAGTGACTGATCTTTAAAAGTGCGGCAAAAGGCCATCCGGAAATGAACACGACTGTTGATTTTTTGGTCGACGTATTACTCTGATGAAAGAGAGAATATTTCATAGGCTTCAAGAAAGGATAAAGAGCAGATGTTTTTTCTCTAAATTTTTGATGCAGCAAAAAGAGCATCCACAGAAATTTAAAAAAAAAGAGTTAATACTAGATAGATTTTGTCTTTTCAATTTTAACAAATAATTTTAATTAATTTATGTTTTCATAAGATGCAATATGAAAGAGAGTGTAGTGTTGCCTTTTAAATGTGCTTAACACATGTCTTAGCGATGTTGCGGTTTGTAAGTTTATCTAAAAAACGGAATTTTCTAAGGAAACATGATGTTTTGAAAAAAATGATTGGGCAACATACGAGTATTTACTAAATTTTTAGCTCGTGAATGTGTTTACACTGAATTTTCTTATGAAAATTTTTAAGGTGTACTTTTATTGTGGATGATACAATAATTTTCTGACGAAAAACCTCATGTTACGCAGTAACTTTAAAACATATAAATTTTTTGCTTTCTCGTTTTTTTTTAAATTCGTAGATTCATCAGCTACAAAATATGCGTTTCCTTTTGTGTATATATGTTCAAGAAAATAAATAATAATAACTCGACCATTTTATTCTCTTTCCGAATGAATGGGTTATTTAGTTGCTGTGTCACAGATATGAATAATAAAGTTTTATTCCACGATGTTCATTTCCAGTGGTCCTTAAATATGGATGATTGGAAAATTTTCACGGAGAAATATGGAAAGAACGTTAATTAAAACATATTGTTGGTCCAACGAGTGCGTTTCATTATAATTGTGACACTCTATTTCAGGAAAACATTTTTTCGCAGTTATGTTTGTTACATATGTTTGCCACTGCTCTTTCTAAATATTTACACTTGATTTTTTAACAAACTTTACTTAATAATTTGGTTTTCATTCGCACACAGTTCAACACTATGAGAAATGAAGTCGCGCCAAAATTTCATGATACATCTTTAATATAGATTAAACTGGTTTGTACTATGAATGCAATTGTTTAACTTAATAGCTGCAATCATTTTGCGATATTTCATGAAACATCAATTATTCGTAAGTGAAATATCACGATCTCTTTAATAGAAGCTTGTAGTAACCTGGGTAAATTACACTAAAAATAGCTACGATTTATATAAAAAAAAAAAAATTCGTTTATTGGCGTAAACATAAGAGCTAATAGCTTTCGCACATCATACGGCTGGCATCATTAGGAAGTCTGTGACTTCCAAACAAGTGAAAAAAAGATTTTCACAAAATTTCAAATTATAACAAATATAAAACGCGATGTATCATGCCGTTAAGTCGCGCGAGGCGACATCAGTTCTAAATCAATGAGCGTAGAACAGCTAGAAGTGCGTGCCAACGAGTTAAAAGCCCGGCGGTAAGATACTCATCGCAAACATTCTGGTAAATGTGGATTTCAAACGCTTCCGTCTATGCTTTAGCTTTTGTGTTTGTACATTAAGCGATTATTTTAACTTCAGCCCACTTGGCGATAACGTGGGTATCAACTTAGCATGCTGAAGCAGTGATGTGAAGCTGTTCAGCTTTCCCCGTTTCACACCATGCTTGTGCTCCATGGATTACAAGAGCGCTTGGTCATGCCAACATGTCATTCATTCCTAGATCCATCCGGGTACTTCCAAGTTTTGAATTGTTTACCACTTGAATTTTTGGTCACAATCTTTTATCATCTATGGTAGCTTAGACTCAGCGGTTTCCTTATGAAGCCATCCGTCCTATGTGCGAAAGCTTGTTTATACTGTAGTTCTTATGGTTACGGCAATACACGGATTTTCTATATGGCATATCACAATCTTTATTTGTTTTGTTCTACGCTGTTTATAATATGGGTGTACAACATGTTTCTTCTACATAGACTTTGTTAATTCCTCAGTTGTTGGTTTTGACTTTAAAAAATCCTTATCCTGATTCATTGATTTCGTTTGAGCCAGAGCCACAGTTGTAACAGTGATAATTATCTGTACTTTATGTGAGTGTCGTTCTGTCGAAAGAGTATTTTGCTTTCTCGTGGGACTGATAGTTTCAGGATCAAGCGACCATCCTTAATTTCCGTAGGTTTCAATTACATAATTTTGAAAGGTAAAACTTACCTCTTTTGTACTGTTTCGGCTTATAATTTTCTCTATTTTTCTTTGCGAATTTATGTTTCACATATTTCCATCGTGATTCTCAATTAGCTTTCCTTTTCTTGAAATGCTGGCTCTCATTTCTCATGTGACACAAAGAAAAATACCAAGAATCTCTTTCCGTTTCGTTCTGCTCTATTATTTTCACGCAATACGAAAACTATGTCTTTGGAAGTGAACGTGTATCTGTTCTCTTTCTGTTATAATTCATCAGTTCTCCTACACCGTACGAAATTGGGCTAATTGATTTGCTAGTTGTATGTCAAATAGCTTCTCAACTGGTTCGGGCATATTCTTCCTTATGTCTCTGTTGTGAATTTCTATAAGTGGGATAATTTTTTATGTTCAGCTGTACTGCTGAAAACTATGTAGTACTTGCTGGTGTCATTTTGGATAGTAACACATTTGATTTCTCGTTTCGCTCTGCCCTTTGCGGTTAGTGGATAAAAAAAGAAAGCGATTTTCTAATTCACTGTTTTACATTAGTCAGCTGTCTGTTTTATTTTTAATTCTCTTCGCTTCTGCTGACCCTGCTCTCATAATGATTGGTTTGTTGAACTGCGTTTATTGGCACGCACACACACACACACGCATAAGGGCTTCAGTGGGACAACGATCTCCAAGTTCCACAGTTCACAAAAGTAATGAAAACATCAAAATGTAATTAACAAGTTAGTGAAATCATGCAATGCATTGATTATAATACGTTTTCCAACATAGCTGATTACTCAAGTTATTACTCAAGTTATGAGGATAACGTCTGTGGAATAAATCTCGCTCCTGTGCCCTGACCTTTGATCCCATTTCGATGATATTCAACAGAACCGGCTCAGTATACAACCGAAATAACATTATAAGGTTTTGTCGCAATAGAAGCATTTTTACGTAAGTTATGATGCATAAGGGCTATGGAATAGATCCCGCTTCTGTGTCCTAACCTTTGACCACATTTCGCCCATTTTCAATAGGATTCGTCCCCAGGCCATCTCCTACAACATACTAAAATTTAATCGAAATCGAACCTTTTTTACGTTAGTTATGACGCATAAGAGCAGTGGAATGGATCCCGCTCCTGTGTCCTGACCTTTGACCCTATTTCCTTCACTTTCAATACGGTACCTTCCCATGTGGTCCCCTACAACATACTAAAATTTAATCGAAATTTAACAATTGTTACGCGCGTTATCGTGCGGACGGTCATACGCACAAAACGCGTGACTAAATGAGGCAGATGGGAATCGTGACCATCTGCTCGCAAGAGTGTGACGTCATCAAACTTTAATAGGATCCACACACAACGCGTGATGTAATGAGACAGATGGCGTGACCGCGCGCCAACATCTAATAAGACGACGTTATGACACTACACTAAAAACGTGGTAATTCGGGATGGTTATTTAACACACTAAACGAATTTTCCTAAAGTCGAGAACGAGCTAATTTGATTTTTAGTACCAGAAAACAGTACTTTCATCAAAATCCTTAGAGCCGTTTTCAAAATAAAATTTTCATAGATACAAGAATTGCTCCTTTAAGGTGGACGTCAAGTAATTTTTTCTTCCTATACTTCCAATGGAGAAACTTCTGTACACAATTTCTTCGCAATTAATACGTCCCCAAGGATGAAAATTTTAACATCGATTAAAATAGCTTCATTCTATAACTTGGAATACCTTATATTTTCTAAAACATAACCATAATTATGCAATCAGACATTTTTTTGTCTACTGACGTCATCAAAGCACAGGTCGTGCAATCTTTTTCCTGGTTTCAACACCACAAAACGAAACGTTATTGTTTTTTAATATAATTGTGGTTATGTTCTAGAAAATGTTAAGTATTCCCAGTTATAATATGAATTTATTTTAATCGATGTTCAAATTTCCATCCTTGGGAACACACTAATTGTGATGGAAATGTGTAGAAAAATTTTTTCAATGGAAATATAGGAAGCAAAAATAATTGACGTCCACCTAAACAGTATAGGATAAGGGCGATGGAATGGATCCCGATCATATGTCTTGACCTATGACCCCATTTGTCCCGTTTTCAATAGGTTTCGTCCCCAGGCGGTCCCCTACCACATACTAAAATTTCATTGAAATCGAACCATGCTTACGCAAGTTATGAGGCATAAGGAATGGATCCCGCTCCTATGTCGTGACCTTTGATCCCATTTCGCTCATTTTCAATAGGGTTCGTCCCCAGGTGATCCCCTACCACATACTAAAATTTCATCGAAATCGAACCATTTTTACGTGAGTTATCGTACCGACAGACGGACAGACGGGCGTAAAAAGCTGGATCATGTAGGCTTCTTCAACCTACGGTTGGAAAGCGTAAAAAAGTATGTCGCACAAGAGAAACACAAGAAGCAGTGTACTCGTAAATTGCTGACAAAAGACAACGGACTACACAATACGAAAACCAACGGCACCAACTTTCATTCGTAATGCCCTTTCGGTTATCGCATATTGATACAGAATCTAGTTTAGTGTTCATTCCGTGGTATGTGCCTACTTAACTAAAAGGCAATAGTAATATACAACCTGAAAATAATATTCAGCTCTTGAAATTATTAAAATAAATGGAATTCCCTTGTCATTTGAAGAACCGAGAAATCTGACTGTCTCATTCCGCCCCGGTGGCGCAGTGGTCTAAGCGATGGCCTCTGATCATTCGTCCGTTTTGAGTTCGAATCCCCGTGAGGCATGGATGTTGTGTTTGTCTTACGGCACTGGCTCTCTCCCTTCCCTGGAACCAGTGACCCTAACTTAGGGACGGGTGACTGCTTATAGCCCATTGAGTTGCTCACGGTGGTCGTTAAACCTCCAATCAAAAAAAAAAAAAATCTGCCTGGAAATTTTCATCCAATGTTGAGTTTTAGAATAATTTATAGCATGCGATATTTCTATTTACATGAATCACTTATTTATATGATTATAATGTTATGATGGGATGCAAGGTCAGGTGATGCGTAACATCACAGCCTCTCCTTGACAAATGTCAACCCCGCCTTCTCGTGGTGCATCCTGTTCCCACTAAAGGGGCTCTGACGACCGCCAATAGCGGTATAACTATACCATCGGGATCAGAGGAAATTCTATCCCACACTCACCAACCCGCTTGGCCAGCGTGGTGAGTTATGGCCAAACCTCCAAAATGATTCCACAACTTAAATCTTGGCCCTCAGTCTCCGGCAGCTGGAATGTACTGGTCAAGGCAGCGGCCAGTGCGACATGAAGGCAGAGGGTGCTAAGAATCCCCGGAGGACCGGACTAGGCTGCCATCTGATGCTGACCTTGGCTACTTACAATGGACGCTCCCTATCTTCTGATTCAAGGCTTCTTGAATTGGAAGAGGAACTACAAAGGATCAAGTGGGACATCGTGGGGCTAAGTGAGGTAAGGAGAAAAGGAGAAGATCTCATCGAACTGAAAAGTGGACATCTCTTCTACTATCGTGGGACAGATACTGGCAGAACTAGTGGTGTTGGATTTATAATAAACAAGAAACTGAAGGATAAAGTTGTAGAAGTTGAAAGTTCCTCTGACAGAGCTGCACGACTCGTTATCCAACTCTCGAGAAGATACCAGGCTCAGATTATTCAAACTTATGCACCCACCACAAGTCATCCTGAAGAAGAAATTGAAGAATTTTATGAGGAAATTTGTCATCTAAATAATAAAGGTAAGCAGCACTTGAAAATAATTATGGGAGATTTCAATGCAAAAATAGGGCAACGGCAACAGAATGAAACTTCAGTAGGTAAATTCGGTCACGGCAACAGAAACCAGCGTGGAAATACTCTCGTTGAGTTTGCAGAGGCAGAAGGGTTTTTCATCTTGAACTCCTTCTTCAAGAAAAAGCCACACAGGAAATGGACATGGAGACATCCAAATGGGACAACAAGTGAAATTGATTTTATTATGTGTAACAAAAAATTCGTCATAGAAGACTGCAGTGTGCTAAACAAGTTCAACACAGGTAGTGACCATAGATTGGTGAGATGTAAGATGCACCTCAACACTAAACTTGAACGTGGCAAGCTCATAAGACAAACAAAATCTATTGACATAACCAACCTTAAAAACACCATAATACCTTCAAGTTAGAACTGAAGAACAGGTTCTCTGCTTTAGAAGGCCTAACATCGGAAGAAGTGGACATCTCTGAAGTTAACAGAAAAGTAACCAAAGCTCTTATGGAAACAGCAACAAAATTAGCTGGGTCTAAGAACAAGTTGCATGTGAACAAATTATCAGGAAAACCAAAATGTTGATGCAAAAAAGAAGAGAGATGAGGACTACTAAAGAAGATGTGACTTCCAAAGTGGAATATATAGAGCTATGCAAGACAGTAAGAAAAAGTATCATTGAAGACGTAAGGAAATTCAACTGTGAACTAGTGAGGAAAGCAATTGAAAGCAACCAAAGCCTAAAGATAGCAAAGGGACATCTCAGTAAGGGAAGAAAACAGATTATGGCACTGAGAAAAGAAGATGGTTCTGTAACAAGAAATAGAGGCGAAATTTTGACAAGAGTGAAAGATTTCTACTCCAAATTATATGAAAGGGATGATATATGCACTCCAGACATCATGAAAGATACCAGTACCAGAGTTCCTCCAGTCCTTCCAGCAGAAGTTGCACATGCAATCAAGAACATGAAGCGAGGAAAAGCTCCAGGAGAAGATGGAATTACTGTAGACATCATACAAGAAGCAAGTGGAGAAATCGAAACAGTACTCGCCCAAATTTTCACTCGATGCCTTAATGAAGGAAAGATTCCTGAGGATTGGAACACCGCTACAATGATCCTGCTACATAAGAAAGGTGACATTGAGGATCTCGGAAACTACAGACCTATCAGCCTCCTATCAGTAGTTTATAAAATCTTCACTAAAGTTCTTTCACACCGCTTGAAGGTAGCACTGGACATGGCTCAACCGAGAGAACAAGCTGGATTCAGGAGTGGCTACAGCACAATAGATCATATCCACGTGCTGAGAGAACTAATTGAAAGAGCGAGGGAATATGAACTTCCATTGTGCATGGCTTTTATCGATTATGAAAAAGCCTTTGATTCGGTGAAACCATCAGCAGTTACAATGGCTCTGAAAACCTGCGGTATTGAAGATGCATACATTAATATTATTAATAACATCTATGAAAATGCAAGTGCAAAGATTAGGCTGTTTGAAAATACAACACACGTAAAAATTGGAAAGGGAGTGAGACAAGGTGACACCATATCTCCGAAGCTCTTTAATGCCACATTGGAGGGTGTTTTTCAGTCGCTGAGCTGGGAAAACAAGGGGATAAAGATTAATGGAGATTATCTAACCCACCTTCGTTTTGCTGATGACGTAGTCATTTTTGCAACTACCTCATCAGAGCTGCAGAGTATGATCCAGGAACTTGCTGACAAGAGTAAAGAAGTGGGATTAAAAATGAACTTTCAGAAGACAAAAGTGATGTTCAATGCTTTTACAAGAAATGAAGATTTATCGATTGATGGAGAAAGCTGGAGATAACAGACACGTACGTTTATCTTGGACAGCAGATATCAAGTGAGGGTCACATTGATGAAGAAATTAATCGGCGTACAAAACTTGCCTGGAGAGCTTTTGGAAGAAACAGCATAATTTTCAAGAGCAATATGCCATTATGTCTTAAAAGAAAAGTGTTTGATCAATGCATCCTTCCAGTGCTTACGTATGGTGCAGAGACGTGGACCTTAACTAAAAGAGACATACAAAGGCTGCAGACAACTCAAAGCAGCATGGAGAGGTGCATGCTTGGTGTAACCAGGAGAGATAAGAAGAGGAACTCGTGGATCCGAAAAATGACAAGAGTGGAAGACATCATGATCAAAGTTAAATCCCTGAAATGGCAATGGGCTGGACATACTGCCAGAAGGACAGATCATCGATGGACAGCCGAAATTTTAGATTGGATTCCAAGGGACAGGAAAAGACCCAGAAGAAGACCACATAGGAGATGGGTGGATGAAATTCGAAAGTATGCAGGGGTGACATGGAGGAGACTGGCACAAGACAGACCGTTGTGGAGGAAACTTGGGGAGACCTTCGTCCAGCAGTGGATTGATAATGGTTGACAATGATGATGATGATGAATGTTATGATATTGCCGCCACTATATTATCCGTCTTCTTCAACATTTCAAGGAATTTCCGCTCCGGTTGCCGAGGGGTCTGAGGCGCGGGCTTCTGATTATTCGTCCGAGATGAGTCCACCTTCCAGTCCCGGATGACACATTGGTGGTGTGTCTAACTGCACCGACTCTTTTCCTACCCTGAAACAAGTGGCCCTAATTTAGGGGCAGGCAACTTCCCGTAGCCCCACGAGTTACTCATGGAGGTCGTTAAAGCACGAAACAATAAAACATTCTAAAAAAAATCACTGATTTTCCTAAAGAAGCGACTAAGGAAACATACGCTAGGCTTGCTGGAAGGTAAATGTGAAGTTATCTACTGTTAATATTTTTGCCAATGTAAATATTTCTCGTTTCTTCCTCGGCCTTCTTCTGTCTCATCTATCCTTCCTGTGAATTTCCCAAAGGAAAAAGCATATTATTTTGCCTCAAAATTTACTATGCATTCTACTCTCAGGGACAATGATAAGCCACTCCTTCCTGTCGATTTTCAAGATTCTGCTAAAATTACTAATTCATCGGGTTCCTTATGGCATATCTCCCTTGCGTTACGTTGTGTGCAACCAAACCTAACACCTACTTTATATCTTCCGTTTAAATCATCGCAAGCTGGACCTGCTTATGTCCAACTTATTACAATGTTTACTCGTGTTGTATTTCAAACTATCGCTCTAATTCTTTAAACATATTTTGTCGGAATAAGCAGCTCATACACTGTATATCTTATAGTAGAAATTATTAGTAGAACTCAAGAGGTGACACACAATGTTACAAAACCTAAGTAACATCAAACAGAGGTCATCGCTCTTTCCACGTTTATAACTGAGTCACGGAAAAATCCTCATTGGCCGCCACCGGGAATCAAACCCAGGTTCTTCCAGTTACGCGCCGGATATTCTTCCACTGCAACACAGCGGATTCGATTTCCTCCAGACGTAACTGGAAGACCATGGGTTAGAATTCCTCCACGCGTAACTGGAAGAACCTGGGTTCGATTCCCGGTGGCGGCCAATGAGAATTTTTCCGTGACTCACTTATAAACGTGGAAAGTGACATGACCTCTGTTTGTTGTTCCTAGTCCACGTCAAATGTCTGTTACTTATTCATTCGCCTTCTAATTATTTCTTCAGTTGCTGCTCACCATCTTTGGTGAATCCCCAGCATTGTGCGGGGCTCCAAGGAGCAACCTGCCAAATTGGCTTGGCAGTTTGTGTGTGAGTCTGGAGGAATTCGAGACCGCTGTGTTGCAGTGGAAGCATATCCGGCGCGTAACTGGAAGACCCTGGGTTCGATTCCCGGTGGCGGCCAATGATAACTTTTCCATGACTCACTTATAAACGTGGAAAGAGCCATGACCTCTGTTTGTTGTTCCTAGTCCACGTCAAATGTCTGTTACTTATTCATTCGCCTTCTAATTATTTGTTCAGTTGCTGCTTTCCACCTTTGGGGAATCCCTAGCACTGTGCGGGGCTCCAAGAAGCAACCTGCGAAATTGGCTTGGCAGTTTATGTGTGAGTCTGGAGGAATTCGAGACTGCTGTGTTGCAGTGGAAGCATATCCGGCGCGTAACTGGAAGACCCTGGGTTCGATTCCCGGTGGCGGCCAATGAGAATTTTGCCATGACTCACTTAAAAACGTGGAAAGAGCCATGACCTGTGTTTGTTGTTCCTAGTCCACGTCAAATGTCTGTTGCTTATTCATTCGCCTTCTAATTATTTGTTCAGTTGCTGCTTTCCACCTTTGGGGAATCCCTAGCATTGTGCGGGGCTCCAAGAAACAACCTGCCAAATTACCTTGCCAGTTTGTGTGTGAGTCTGGAGGAATTCGAGACCGCTGTGTTGCAGTGGAAGCATATCCGGCGCGTAACTGGAAGACCTGGGTTCGATTCTCGGTGGCGGCCAATGAGAATTTTGCCATGACTCACTTATAAACGTGGAAAGAGCCATGACCTCTGTTTGTTGTTCCTAGTCTACGTCAAATGTCTGTTACTTATTCATTCGCCTTCTAATTATTTGTTCACTTGCTGCTTACCACCTTTGGTGAATCTCCAGCATTGTGCGGGGCTCCAAGAAACAACCTGCCAAATTACCTTGCCAGTTTGTGTGTGAGTCTGGAGGAATTCGAGACCGCTGTGTTGCCGTGGAAGCATATCCGGCGCGTAACTGGAAGACCCTGGGTTCGATTCCCGGTGGCGGCCAAAGAGAATTTTTCCGTGACTCACTTATAAATGTGGAAAGAGCGATGACCTCAGTTTGATGTTACAAAACCTTTTGATAAAGTGTGGCATCGAAACCTTCTAAATTAATTGCTTTCATGCTAACGGTGCGCCAGTGACACTTATGCTTCCTTTTTAGATCAAAATATACCTTAAGGCTCTACGAGACCCGCCATCTTGTATTGCTGCCTTCTCTTGTTAACCAACGGACAAGCGTATTTTACAAATTGCTCGTGCAATTTTGCACATTTTGGAACACCTTTTGTGGCTTACGCAAGATATATGATAAATAAAGTGTTCCCTGGTTTCAGAATTTTTATTGACCTTTCCCTTCATTTTTCGTCTGCAGCGAAAGTCGTACTGAGGCGTCTTCCATAGTTTTATTAATTAATAAAAAATACTTAAAGAGTCCAAAATGAAAATCTGAAACAAGGGAACTCATTATTTATCATATATCTTGCGTTAGCCACAAACGGTGTTCCAAAATGTGCAAAATTGCCCGAGCAATTTGTAAAATACGCTTGCTTATTGGTTAACAAGAGAAGGCACAATACAAGATGGCAGGTCTTGTAGAGCCTTTTGTATAGCTCTTGAAACAATGTATTTGTACCTACACTAAGGAGGATCTGTTCAGCCATCAGTATTCTCCTTATGCACATAGGTGAGTTCCTTTTCATTACAACTTATCCAAGTTGTAGCTATTCTGATGATAGAACTTTGCATCATGTCTCAATTGTTCTCATTACTTGAATGGGTGTTAAAATTTGCGTCGCAATGCTACCTCCTCCTTGAACTGCAATATTACGGCCGTTTACTGTTGAAAGGAGAACAATCGTGTGTTACTCACAAACAGCCAAAGCTTTATTTCTTCCACGGCTAAACCTACTTTGAGAAAAAGTGAGGATAAACGATACTTTCCTCATGAACAACTTTGGAAATAATATAAATTTAATGTGTGTCAAGCCCTTGCGTATTATTCTCAGAGTTGGAGTGGTGCACCAAGATCAGTACTAAAACTTCTCGATGCCGCAGGATTTTTTGTTCAACATGTAACTTAAGGTGGATCCACATAAAATATTTGCCTCGTATTTCCAATGGGCAAACTTCTGTAGCCATCTTTTTCACAATTAATGCGTTCTCATGGATGAAAATTTGAACATCGATAAAAATAGCTTAATATTTTCTAAAACTTAACCATAATTGTATTCAAAATCAATAGCTTTTCCTTGGTGGTGTTGAGACCAGAAAATAGATGGCGCCACATCCAGATGTGACTTACTAAATGCTATCACGTCTCATTTTTTTAAATGATTGCATTAATTTTTGGACTGCGATCAACACTTGTGTCCATCCATGCAACAGTCCGTAATGTTTAGAATGATTCGAACCATTTATATTAAATATTCGAACATTAATTTACCTGGAAATGTTGCAGAGTTTATTTCGGAATTAAAATTTTGGAAAATTAATTTTTGAAAATTAAAATTTTGGAATTACATTTTGCTGGTTTATTTCGAAATTAAAAATCAGCAGCATCTACAATTCTGTTAACATTTTCAGCAAACTTATTATCAGAACATTTAATCTAGGAGGCTCAAATCCTTCTAAACATTCCAGACTGTGGCATGGATGCACTCAGATTTTGATTCCATTACGAAAACTAATGATATTATTGAAAAAAAAAATGCGACGTGATAGCATTTAGTAAGTCACATGTATGTGTGGCGCCATCTATTTTCTGGTCTCAACACCACCAAAGGAAAAGTTATTGATTTCTAATGTAATTATGGTTAAGTTTTGAAAATTATTAAGTAGGCTATAATATGAAGTTATTAATCAAAGTTCAAATTTTCATCCTTGGGAACGCATTAATCGTGAAGAAAACGGCTACAGAAGTTTGCCCAATAGAAATACAAGGCAAAAAAAAAAAAAAAAAAGATTTTTGGTGGATCCACCTTAATATCAGAAACCTTCAAAATTACATCGGCCTAGAATCGAACCCGCATCTCCCGATTTCCGTTCGAGCATGCTATCAGTTACACCACCCCTGACAACGTAGTTTCAAACATTCGGTGATTAAAAGTTTGAACAACTTCAAAATTTCGAAGCAATCAGATACCGGGTGATCGAAAAGTCTGCAACATTTTGAAAACGTAATAACTCGCCGAGTTTTGAGAGTAGGGCAATACGGTTTGCGTAGAAATGATCAGAATGACATCGGGTTTTTTATGAAATCACATAAATTTTTACTCATTTTACTTACATTTTCCATCGTCAGATGGCGCAGCAACCACACCATGGAAGTGTCGATAAAAATAGACACCTGATTGTACCAGGTTAGACACTTCATTGTACCAGGTGTTCAATGTGATGGCCGTCCTGTTCCAGCACTGCCTGCACGCGAGAGAAAACACAATGGACGGCATTGAAGAGCATGTCCGGTGGTATAGCTGCCACATGGTGTCGAATGGCATCTTTCAGCATGGCCAATGAAGTGGGGCGACATCTGTACACTTGGGATTTTAGGTAACCCCAGAGCCAGAAATCGCAGGGTGTCAGGTCTGGTGACCGAGGAGGCCAGGCCTTCGGAAAGTGTCGGCTCAACACACGATTTGCGCCAAACGTCTCTTGCAGCAGTTACTTAACGGAACGTGCGATGTGAGGTGGTGCTCCATCGTGCATACTGTGCACAGATTGACTGCATCCCGCTCTTGCAAGCTAGGTATAACGTACGTTCGTAACATGTTTGCATAACGCGCACCTGTCACTGAAACGGTTTCAAAGGAGGTGCTGCGGACCTCTTTAAAAAAAGGACCGATAATGAAGGAAGCCGTGAATCCACACCACACTGTCACTTTCGGCTGGTGAAGTGGAGCTTCAACGACTGCTTGGGGATATTCCGCGGCCCAGATGCGGCAGTTGTGCGTGTTTACCGCTACGTGTAGGGAAAAGTGTGACTCATCAGTCGACAAAACGTTCATCAGCCAGTTCTCGTCGACATCCATTTGTCGTAAAAACCATGCTGCGAGCTCCTGACGCCGCACGTAATCGAGAGCTTGCAATTCGTGATGGCGTTGCAGTTTGTACGGGTATCTGTGTAGAATCCGTCGTAGTGTTTGCCATACAGTCCCGTATGGAATGCTTGTTTGCCGAGAAACATGGCGAACACTAGAGTCGCCATCTGCGGATGACATTGCAATCACATTCATTTCCTGCGTAATCGTCTCTGCAGCAGCAGCACGTGTTCGTGGTCTACCGCTTCGTGGGCGTGCTGCCAAAGATCCCGTTTCCTCGAATTTTTTCACCATTCGCCGCAGCGCAGCACTTTTCATCGGTCCTTTCCCACTGCGATCAACTTTCAGTGATCGATAGGCTCTCGACGCAACACTCGCACGTTCAGCGTTGCAATAGAACAATTTCACCCAGAGCGCTTTGTCCGGTAATGACAGCATACTGACACGGGCTGCTGTGACTTGTGGTTGCATATTTGTCATTTTCTTGTAGGAATTCCGTCCACAGTGAGTAGAGTTTAGGTCCGAGCCACCTACAGCGAGATCGCCTTTTGGGCAGGACACAGAAACGGAAGGAATGAGAGCAAGTCTAGCGACTTTGACAGAACAGTTTGTAGTGAGATTAGAGTACATTAGATGGCGCCACCGTACAAGTACGATATTGCACATAGAGGGGTGAGAGAATTTCAGGGGGCGGGCATAGGAAAGGATACCCATTTAACCAGTGGGTCCAGCCTGGGGGCCGTCACTTAACGTGCTCGTCCGATATTATACGCACTATTCTAGACCTGTTCGCATTAGGCGCCATCTGGCGATGAAAAATGTAAGTAAAATGAGTAAAAATGTATGTGATTTCATAAAAAACCCGATGTCATTCTGATAAATCTCTACGCAAACCACGTTGCCCTACTCTCAAAACTCCGTGTGTTATTACGTTTTCAAGATGTGAGTTAGTAGTAATGGCACTACGTAAAGCGTACTCACAAAAAAAATGGAATTACTTTATAAGAATTTATAAGATAAAAATAATTTATGATATCGGCGGAATAAATAGAACAAAAACTAAGAAAAGGAAAAATTCTGCATTTTTTTTCTGAAATATATCACGCACATTCATATAAAACACAAGCAAAGGTAACTTCCGATTTCACGATAGTTTCATCGTAAACAAATGTAGCTAATTGAGCTTTCTGGGGTATTGGTTTCATGTTCGTATCACGTGCTTTGCCATATCGATCTTCTAATAATAGATTCATCGATCGCATTTCCGGACTTCAAAGGCAAAGGGACGGCACTTTTGCGCAGTCGTTGTCTGCCGATTCGTTAGATCTTATATATTGCAGCCAGTTCCACTATAGTGAATATATGTTGTATTCTTGGGGATTGCAGAAAGCATACATAGTACATAGAGATTTGTATTTTTTCCCTTTCACTTTTATTGACTGTAACTTCCGACTCTTGATAACTCCGACGATTTTCAAGTTTTTATTATTGGATTACACAACCGCTAATTTGAGTCGCACTATAAATGTGGGATCATTTATAATGGGACAAAAATACAAATGGGAATACGAAACGAGAAAACATATGAGGAACGAAGTTTCTTAAAAAAATGTTTTACCCCATGGTTTGACTATATTTAGTTGCATAAAAATTTATTCTTTCTCAGAGGTGGAACGGCTATTCATCCCCTATTTGTGTTTTGCTAAGAAAATATGTTTCTTGCTCTATGGAGAACTTAGGAAACTTAGTGACATCCATGGGCGCCCATAGCTTATTTAAAAGAGAAGGAAAAAAAGAGAACTTGTAACTCAAAATTACATACACATACACCATACGCAAATTTTCATTGCGCCTCCTTGTTATTTACGCTTTCCAACCGTAGGTTGAAGAAGCATATGTGCTCCAGCTTTTTTCCGTCCGTCTGCACGATAACTCACGTGAAAATGGTTCGATTTCAACGAAATTTTAGTATGTGGTAAGGTACCACCTGGGGACGATCCTTATTGAAAATGGGTGAAATTGGGTCAAAGGTCAGGACATAGGAGCTGGATCCATTCCATTGCCCTTATGCGTCATAACTTGAGTAAAAATGGTTCGATTTCGATGAAATTTCAGTATATGGTAGGGAACTACCTGGGTACGAACCCTATTGAAAATAGGCGAAATGGGGTCAAAAGTCAGGCAGGGCATAAGAGCGGGATATATTCCATTGCCCTTATGTGTCATAACTTGCGTAAAAATGGTTCGATTTCAATGAAATTTTAGTATGTGGTAGGGAGCCATTGGGACGAACCCAATTGAAAATAGGCGAAATGGAGTCAAAGGTCAGGACACTGGAGTGGAATCCATTCCATTGCCCTTGTGCATCATAGCTTACCTAAAATGCTTGGATTGCGACAAAACTTTATCATGTTGTTCCGGAGGTATAGTGAACCGGTTCTGTTGACTATCATCGAAATGGGGTCAAAGGTCAGGACACAGGAGCAAGATTTATTCCACAGCAATTATCCACATAACTTGAGTAATAATTTCTGGTATGTTGGAAAGCGTATCATAATCAATGCATTGCATGATTTTACTAACTTGTCTAACAGCTTTTATCACACATAACAATACCTAAAAATCAGTCCTCAAAATTTCATAAAATAGATGGTTAAATAAAATTAGACAGCTTGTTAAGACAATAAAATATTTTTTTTTTTTTAGTTCAGCGCCTTTTGTTCATTTGTGTCCCATACGCTCTGAAACCTCAGCGATCAGTCATCGAGAAGGGAAAACTATTCCCAAGATAAAATTTTGAATAAAACTTCGTCTAGCAGTGAATGGTTGCTGCAGAAGATCACATATTTTTCATCCCTTTGCGTTTCATGCTGTTCATACGTACGCTGTGGCCCAACATTCAATTTCAATACTATTACTTCCCAGGTAAATATTATTTCCAGCCTTGCAATTTAACGTAGGCTCACACTGAGCTACCGTCTTCTATCCGTAAAAGACAATGTCTCAATGTTGGGCCTACGTTAAATTGCAAGGCTGTGCTACCTGGGGTCCTATGGTAAATTCCAGGAGTTTCCCCATTTTTTTTTTTTTTTTTTTTTTGTTTGGAGGTTTAACGACCACCGTGAGCAACTCAATGGGCTGTAAGCAATCGCCTGTTCTTAATTTACAATCAATGGTTCCGGAGAAGGGGAGAATCAGAGCCGTAAGACAAACACATCAATGCCGCACCAGGATTCGAACCCGGATTTACCTCGGTCGTATAGTAAGAAGCCAGCGTTTAAACCACTCTGCCATCGGCGAGGCTTTCTTGTTTTTACTCCATGCCCAAGCACCAAAAATTCCAACAGAAAAATTAGCAATCAGAATTAATGTTATAGATAAAACCTTCGTAGCACCTTTCAAAAGCAGATAATTGCGTTAGTATATTTCCACGGGAGAGAACCCCCCCCTCCTTCCCATGGGCGCCTATAGTGACAGAATTTTTCATACTTGTGTTGTTTCCTGGAAGCAAAAGCAAGACCTGTTTGCGAGTGGGCGTTCGCTCGTACCCAAGTAATTCCACAGAACAAAATTCACAACTAGTGTATCAAATTGCACGTTCCTTTTTTTTTTCACTTGTACGTACTAAAATGTAAATTACGTGGTCACAAAAATTACTCTTATTTTCTTATGTTAATTTCGCTGCTTTTCGTTTAAACCTTTTCTTACTGAACGGCACATTACTTCCCAGAACAGCTTGTGTAATTTGGCAACACTGACAGTGATTCAGAGCAAAATAAACTAACGACGCTATTTGTGTTGTAGAGAGAGTGAGAGACTGCGTGTAGATTGTGAAGAATTGAGACAGCGAAAGAGATTGAAACCTGTTGGATATGTATGTGAACCGAAGAATACGTATTGTTGTTTTGTGACTGTGATCTGTGTTAATACAAGAGATATTTTGTGTCAGCAGACGAATTACAACTTGAAGCTTATATTGTACTGACCATCTACACTTCTGGTGAATGGGAAAATGGGAAAATAAAAGAATAAGTTACCATTACATGTAAGTGCTGACTCTTTCAACCGGGCTATCGTTATTATACACTTAACTATTTACGAAGTGGGATTTATGTTCAACATTATCGACGAACAATAACTAATTAAACAACTCCGTCAAAACATAAACACTGTACACAATATCATACAGTATGTTTGGGAATTGTAAAACTCTTCAATTCAGCGCCGGAGGATGTGCTTTACTTTATACTTTTATGTAAATGACACGGATGGCACATCCATAATAATTTTTAACCTTTTATATCCTTTACGTTTCCAGAAGAATTAATTGTACAATACGTAACGTATAAATAGCCACTTCCAGTGGCGTAACTACCACCCCAGCAGCTGCAAGGGGGGGGGGGGCAGGTACCGAAGGAGCGTACTGCAGCTGCCAGTTATAGTTTTATGAAAAAATTCGAACACACAATAATTAACCCAAAGATTCATATTTTGCTTTAAGATATATTTAATATTGTCTAAATAAATGCCTAGTTTCACTTTTAAAACACTGAATGTACTACAGATTGCAATTGTTCGTCTCTTTGACTTCGGATTGTAACACGATTGCTCTGCAATGGATTGTAAATAATGCGATCGCTCTCCAATCGCCCTCTCTCTGCGCTGCTGAGGAAAAGCGCGAGGCCACAATCCTAGGTAACTGACAGTTTTTCCACATGCCCGTAGAGGATGTGGGAAAACAGTCAGTTACCTAGGATTACGTGCATGACAGGCGTTCACATTTATTCACAGCAGCCGCAGATCTGCTGTGTGTAAGAGGGTGATTTCTTCAAGTGATTAATTTTAGTTTTGGACAAAGCAATTACACGTATTGTCAAATCTATTACTTAAAATGGTAAAACTACAGGTCTCTAGATACCACCATTATTTTCGCAGACACTCTCCCTGACTTCCTCACCCTATCCCCCAACCACCACACGCACACACACACCGCGTAAAATGCATCCGCCCTCGTGTTCGAAATCCTGGGAAAATTTCTGTGCTGATGGGTGCTGAAGTAAATCTTGCGGGGGTGCGCACGTTGTGCTAGTTAGTTACCCCAATGGCCACTTCTAAATTATGATTAGAGAAATGTCACCTATCTCTCTTATGGGTATCATAAGGAACTTCTCTCATCTGCTGTGCACGTTATCTACAGAGGTAAAAGCGTTAGTTATCTAAACACGAACTCTAAATTTCTTTTACACCTAAGTTGAACAAATTCGTCTCAGTAGCAAAGTAAACATAATTTTCTGGATTAGACTAAAATTGTCACTCCTCAGAGTAATGCTTATTTCTAGACTTCTTATTTTATTGTTTTGGGAGTCTACTTCAACGAATGTACAGTTTCCTAGTGTCTACGCTGATATTTTGCATTGCTTAACAACGTCATTTATCTTTGGAGTTTTAATTTTTCTAACAGAACTGAGTTCTGAAACAATAAATGCCGCGAAGAGCAGGGTGACACTTTTTTATGAAACATTTTTTTATCCGCATGTTCCTACCAATTCAACATGCAGGTCAAGTCCAACCTTCTTACATTCAGCATTCCCTCTCATTAAAACATCTTGAGTCGTTTCATACAGTACGTTTCGTATGCCTTAACTGTGCTCTGATATTTGTGACTATACAATAATTTAACCTTCCTTTTGAGTTCATGTATTCTTATGTAAATTTGGTTTCATCTCGTTAAATATTTGTAAACTTAACGCCACAGATTCTCGCTCGACGAATTTGAGTTTGGCAACACCTGCGAAGACCAAGTACGATTTACGTAGTCAGAATCAAAAAAAGAGCTGTTGTGTTTAGCAATTTTATCAGAAGCAATGTTATAAGCCAATGTTATCAAGGCCAGTGCTTACTAAGGCAATATTATAAAAGAGCACTGAGTGATTTATTTACGTTGTCTTATGCCGTATGTAATCTAAGATATTTTCGACTTGTATTCGTTGAAGAAATTATGAAACATATCTCATTTGTGTTACGATGCCTTGTTTATGCCCTTCTACAGAAGTGAAGCACATGTCAAGACGGCAAAGTTGCAGTGATGAATCCCGTCGGTGTAGCTTAATGGTAAAACATTCGGTTCCGGAGCAGGAGGGGAATGAGGATTCGATCTCCGTCACCGACAAATTTATGAATTTCTCATTTTGACAGTTGACGTGCTAGTGGATCTAATAAAGACATACTCAACACTAACTGTTACTCAACCCAGTCAGTGTTGAGTTACTCTTTTATCTGCTAGGCTGTTACTCAACCCTGGTAATTATTGAAGTACATAATTAGAAGTTTATGCCTAGTTAGGACTTTCAGCGACAACTAGGACTGAAGCAATCCGGGTTCATCAAAAGCTGATTCAATATTCATGAAATGCATATAGCGTATTAAATCCGTTTATTTTTGTGGTGTAGTCAGCATAAAGATTCGCCAAGCTTTCGCACTCCACTGGGAGACTTTTTCAAGCCAATGGTAGACATAAAAATGCATTTATGTCTATCATTGCCTTGAAAAAGACTTCCAGTGGAGTGCGAAAGCTTGGCGAATCTTTATGCTGACTACACCACAAAAATAAACGGATTTAATACGCTGTATGCGTTTCATGATTGTTCAAGTCTGGTGTATTTAAAATAAGGTTAGCGGATTCAATTTTATTCTGGTTCAACGTTAAGCTACGCATTATGTGCATTACAGGGTAGGTAAACATAATGAGCTCTAACTATTGAGTGTTGCAGTAAAGCTAAAAGACATTTAAATTTCAGCTCAATTAAAAGTTCTGTTTAAGCACCAAAACGTACATGATGCAGAATATTTAATATGACTTTTTCAGCAAAGTTTTTTACAACCATGACGACAGTGGAACAAATTGTCGTTATTTGTCGGTGAGAACCCTATATAATTTTAAATCTATTTTTAAGTAACACATGCAACGTACGAATACGTTTTTGATAATGTTATATTTCTTCTTTTACAGAAATTTCTTGAAGATTTTACTACTGGAAAAGCAAGAACTGTCCATTTGAACTCCAACTGCCACCTACTGGATAGAATACATCTGGTCCTTGAATAATTCATTCTGTGATCCGTATTTTTTCCGACTTTTTCAATTATTTTTTTAATACTAAGTCATGCACGTGGAGATCCAAGTAGCACTAAATTTTTTCATATCGTTTTTGTACAACAAACTTCCAAGGCGAAGGGTGAATCAGTTCGGTGAGGAGCTGGAGAAAGCTCTGAAAATCAAATTCGAAGGACACTGGTATCCAGAAAAACCATTCAAAGGGTCTGCATTCCGATGTATCAAAACAGCTCCCCCTTTGGACCCAGTGTTCGAGATCGCTGCTCACGAGTGCGGTATGTCAATGGCCGACATCCAGGAGAACCTACCGGAAGAACTGAGCATTTGGATAGACCCCGGCGAAGTTTCATACCGCTTGGGGGAGAAGGGATGTGTCAAGATCCTGTACAGTGAGTCTGAAAGCTCAGAAGATCGCGCAGATCGCGAGATTTACCGAACATTCAATCCTGAGGCTCAATGCTTCAAGCCCATAGACAGCGTCGCTTCTCAGCTGGGCTCGATGTCGATCTCATCCGGGTCTTCATCGAGTAGCCCATACGGGAACTCGCCTTCGCCCACGTACAAGTCCTCGACAACCAGTCCCATCAATGGCTTTCTGGCTAAGTCCACCGCTCCACTCACATTCACCACAGCCACTTTCGCTCAGACGAAGTTTGGATCTACGAAACTCAAGACCAGTGGAAAGAGATCTCATCGCATGTCCCCCACTGAGTTTAGCAGCTACATCAAACAGCGTGCGCTCATCCAGCAACAGCAACAGCTTTCTCACCACCATCCCCATCATCCTCATCACACGCCAACATCAGCCACGGCCATTTACCCTAATTCAGCAGGGGTCAACAGTGTGCCACCGCAGAGACCACGCTCTCTGTCACCAACGCCATCTCCGTCATCTGTTTCGGGGCTCGCACCTCAGCAGCAGCAGCAGCAGCAGCAGCAACAGCAGGGATCCCAGCAACAGCAGATAGATGGCAACAGCTTCTTGCTGCTGGCATCCACGTCGTCTCAACATCAGCAGCAATCTTCCCAACAGTATGCACCAGCGCCATCCCAACCGCATTTCTCGCCGCAACAAACTCGGCCTAACAGCGGTGTCTTTGAGAGCGTCAATGGATATATCTCCGATATCTTCTCGCCATCCGCAGGCGCAGCAGGGCTGACATCCAACAATACGTCAAAAGTCAGTCAGCATCACCAACAGCAGCAGCAACAGCAGCAGCTACCTGTGGGCAACATGGCTGCCGCTAATGCCAACGCTCTGTCAATCTTCTTCGACAACAAGGCTATTCTCAACAATGGCAATGCAACCAACGCCAGTGGCATCAATTTTAATCTTGCTGGTGACGCTAACAGTAAAGTGTATGGTGGAATGGAGAGTATAAACTTCAACGTTGGGGCGATGTCCTACCCCAATCAACATCTTCTCATGGCCAATTAAAACAGAAATGAGTCCCTGGCACCCGAATAATACATCTGACGTGGTGATATGCTTGAACTTATGAACAGATGAGCGAGATTTCCTTTGACGGTATCCAGATTTTATGTTCATAATAAATTCTATGTGAATATATCTTAGATGTATTATTCGGAATATGTGCCCAGGTGTTACTAAGTGATAGCGATGCTGATGTCTTTCCCTCTTTGTTTGATGTACAACTATAATGTAGTTGTAGACATATTGTGCTTTAGTCCAAAACTTTGGAAGGATCTGGTGATAAGTCTGATGTACTGATAAGGTATTTCTGCTACATGGCACTGTGCTAGCGATTCGTAGGTACAACCATGTTGGTTTAATGAAGAGTACAAACCAAAGAGTGTTTTTCAACAGGTACAAATGAAGTTTTGTGATGTGTTCGTTTTCTTTGTTACGAGGAAACAAAATTCCCTCTCCCAGAGAACAGCCGAAAATTCTCTTTCTGTACCCAGCTATTGTCATAGACTTAAATTCTGGGTGTCGTTCAGTTAGTGTAGTAACACACGCGCCCACTTCAGCGCTTGAGTAAACCATCTGCGCATTTTACATTTTACTTCAAGTCATGCAACATTGCGCTTTCGTATTTTATTGACACACTGTTGATTACTCGGCACGAGTGAAGTTTTATTGATGAAATGAAGTACCTGAAATTGTTAATTGTTTGTTCCTAGAAGAGAGAAAAACATTACGGAAGTACAATGTTGCGTAACATGTTTTTCAATGAAAATTCACTTTTGGCCGCGTGTTGAATATAGCCGCACGCTTTCTGAACAAAAAAGGCACTGGTCAGATTCAGCTCAGCATATTTCTCTCTTTTTTATTCCTTTTCCTACTCTTTTCAAGTCATTCTTAAAATGAAAAGTTTTACTTTTAAATATTTGATGTTACAACACGTCTGTTTTTTGCAATCACACATTTAAACAATCCCTGATTTTCGAAGTTTTAAATGATTCAAGATTTTTTGAACACTAAGCACTGCTATTGCTGTTCACTTGGCTTAAAATGATGCGCTCGTACACGAAAGTGTTGGCAGCTGCAGAGTAATGTTTTTTAGACTTAAAATACCGTAGCTCCCTACCGTCTGCACCCGCAGAACTTTTAAGCATTGTCCTTAAAATTATTTCTGCATTCCAAAAATGGAAGCCTGAGCCAAAAAAGCAAAGAAAAAAAAATGCACGTGATATACTGCGTTGACAGTTTCTCAAGCGCAATTTCATTATTATTTGAAAAAAAAATGCGTTGTTGTAATCATGATTTCAAGACATTTTGCTCTAGCAATAGATATTTACACGTTGCCAGTGACATCTGCTGCTTCTGCTTTGCGGCGCTAAAGATCTCGTCCTCCTCAAAATATTGAGCGGTTTGGTCAGAGCAAAAGTTCTTTAAAATAAAGTAGATTTATCACATTCAAAGCAACTCGTTTTTGTCATGCAGTACGTAAAAAGGAATATAGCTGGCTGGTTGTTAGTGATAAAATTCGTTCTTACGGTGTGTTTCACTTTTACGATTAAAACACACACAGAATCTGTTAAGGCGTTTATCTTGTAAAACACAGGTAATTAATAAAACGAAAGATACAGAATCTGTGTCAGAATTGGGCAGCTGCTAAAAATAGTAATTTATGTAACGTAAAATTATTCGGACTTTAAATATTTGTGTCTTTTAAAAAAATGTTATTTTCTATGTCTGAGAAATATATTTTATACATGTTTTTCATTTAAATGGTATATTTTTTTCTTTAACTGTAAGTGTGATTTCCCTGTTTAGTCCTAAATTCTCATTTTTTGTTTTTGTTTTTAAATTGTTTTTATAAGTTGCGTAATATTTTGTAGCTTCAGCTGATTTATAGCTCAAGAGTAACGCTGCTGATGTATATGCTAAATGTGTAAATAACAAATTTTCGCCAAATAGTTTTGATACTATTTCTCGTTTTTTGTATAATTAATGGAAAAATTTCAGTGTTCAGTACGAAAAATATATTTGTTCAACAACATTTTATGTCAAGGCATGTATAAAAAACAGAGCGCTCCTGAATTCTACAGAAACGTTTGTTGTATCTGTAGAGTATTTAGATATATATAAGCTGTATAATAATCCGTAATGAACTTTAAACGCAAATTTGTCCCCTCCCGGAACCTCCTATTAAATTGTTCTTATGGCCATTGCAGGCTGATTGTTAGACGTTTTAATACCTATGGCGTTAGTTAGAGGGCATGAAGTTTGTTCTCAAGGTTTAGTACTTATATATGCACGTTCCAGATCAGTGTAATATTTAGTCGTTTTTCAAATTGTAAACTTACCAGCGGGTATATTTTCTTACTCCATATGGTGTACATTGTGTTAGTACATATATCATTGTGTGTAAAGTGTTGCAAGATAAAAGTAAATTATATATTTCAATATTCTTTCTAAAGATATTGGGGAGGGATAATGTCTGAAAGTGTATTTTATCTTTTCTACTTGAAATCAATTTGTCATGCCATTAGCTTACTTTTATAACAGATAAAAGCAGGATTGATGATTAACACTGTAAGAAGTTTTTCATAGTGTGGTCTGTACAGTAGCTATTCATTGTGTAAGTGCGTGCGTGTGCATATGCGAGAGCGTGAAACTAAATTCGTTGCCACTTTCATCATCAGTCCCGCTATAGGTGAAAGCAGCTTTTTGAACATCCTTCCCCCACCCCGACACTTGTCTCGTATTCAGTCAGTCAGATGTTGATGAATTCCAAAGATTCATTCTGTTCAGAATCTCTTTCTGGTCCAGTCACGTAAACAAATAAATAATATGCAGCTGAGAAATACACAAAAGGAAAAAAAATCATTCATTCTCTTTTCTAAGAAAAAGAAAGAAAAAGAAAAAATTCTCGGGGAGTTTCCGTAGACAGGCATCTAGCACTGTCTTAAAATTCTTTTCCCACTTTTTACCTTGGTCTGTACCGGCTGATATATTAATGGTAGCTCTCAAATACAAGTGAAAAAACTTCATTTCACAAAGTGTTGTTCCTCTAATGTGAAGTGCACATATGTAATAAATATATAGCCGTAAGATTTTCATACGTTCTTATATTTTTAAGTTTGTAATAAACGTTTGAGCATTATTTCTATACTTTTGTCTCAGAGTCAGTTTTGTGTTTCTGTGTGTGCTTATTTCCATTTCAGTGTTAAATCTAGGAAACTTGAATGTATCGATAAAAACTGTGTTAAGGAAAAATACGTTAAACATTATTTTTATTGTGGTTCCTCTAATATGATATGAACAGTAGACGTTCTCACTGTGATAAGAAATGTTTTAATTAAACAATTGCACGAAGTGAAATCCGAAGATACCGTATTTGGTGTTATTCAGTTGTTTGAGTCTCTTCGCATTTGTTGACAAATTCGAAAAATATAACTTTTGCATACCATTTCCATTTTTTAGTAAAGTAGGCATCATTATGTTGCAGTACCTCTCGCCATCTATCTGTTAGCCTCAGGGTTCCATCCGCCCACAGCTTTGCAGGCTTTCGGGCAAAGAACTGATCAAGATGGTTTATGTTAAGCCTCTAAAGTAGTGAAGTTTTTTCCTTGAGCAAGTTCTGCAGATAAAAATGGAAATCTGAAGGCGTTATACTGGATGATTAGACCAGCTGAGGCAAAATATCGCACCCGACTCCAACAATTATTTGCTGGTAACCGAAGAAACACGAGTACTGGCTTTGTCCTGAAGGTAGACTACACCCTTCCTGTTAACCATATCTGGAATTTGTGATCAAGAGCGGGGTTTAGCTGGTTCAACTGAGAACGGTACCTGTCAGAATTGGTGGTTTGATAGCTCATAAAGCAAGACTCCCTTTCAGTACCACACACAGAGAACATTAACGTCTTGGGATGCAGACCGAACTTTGTTGTCCTCTTTCAGTCCCATCACACACAGAGCATTAAAAAGGGTGCCTTTCAGTCCAACCACACACAGAGCATTTCCTTCCTGAGATGCAAACTGACCTTTGGAGTGGTATTTCAATCCCACCAGACACAAGAGACTCTTTTAAGTCCCACCAGACACAAGAATCACTTTAAGTCCCACCACATTCACAGGATTACCTTCTTGAGATCCAAACCTACCACTGGAGTTGTTTTTTCAGTCTTACCACACACAGAGAGCACTACAAGAGTCCCTTTGAGACCCTACACACACAGAGAGCATTATGTTCTTGGAATGCAGAGCAACCTTAGGAGTGGTATTTCAGTCCCACCACACACACACATCATTTCAAGAGTCAATGGCAGTCCCACCACACACACAAAGCATTTCAAAAGTCTCTTTTAGTCCCACCTCACACGCAGAGCATCACAAAAGAGTCCATTTCAGCCCCATTACACACACAGATCATTACCTTCTTGGCATGCACACCGACGTTCGGAGTGGTCTTTCAGTCTCATCACACACAGAGCATTACAACAGTTTTTTTCAATCCCAACATACGCAAACAGAGCATTACAAGAGTCTCTTTATCACCACCACACACACAGTGCATTACCTTCTTGGGATGAAAACAGACCGTTGGAGTTGTCTTTCAATCCCTCCAGACACAGAGCATTACAAGAGTCTCTTTCAGTTCCACTACACAGATAGCATTAACTTCTTGTTAGGTAGACCGACATTTGGAGTGCTTAATGGTGGCTCATCTCGCTATCTCTACGATCGTTTTCGCTTCACGTTAGTGCCCACAATCCCTTTCTCGTCGTCGTCACCACTTGTTTCAGAAATGGGTAGTTTTCATTCTGTTTGTTCAGTGAGTCGCAAAAATCTATGCGCTTCTGAATTTTACAGAAACGTATAAATTTTTGTCGCCCAATTACGTCTGTGCGGTAACCAAACATGAAGGCTTTTTCCCTGTTCAAGTTTTGAGAAATGCAGTGCCACGCTGCGATTGGATTTCTGCAGTGTCTGCGCAGTTACACTGGTCGTATTGTGTGGATTGCTTTCGATCAATGCCTTGATTTGGTTGTCGTCAACTTCAATGGGTCTGCCAGAGCTTGTTTTATTGGCAAATGAGTAATCTGCAGGAAGAAACTTTGGAAACTAATATTGACACAGTCGAACGCACGGCATCCTGATCATAGTCTAGCAACATATATTTTATTGCTTTCGAGTAACGTTTCTACCCTTGCGGGAGAAAACCAACATTAACTGATGAAAATGAATCTTATTGTCTTCCATTTTCAAATCTTTGCCAAATGAACAAAGCTAAACAAATCACGCCGAACTTCATTTTTTATAAACGTTTCGGTACCTCAGCTTTCATAATGCGCAAATATCACGTGTCTGCGATGCAAACTAAACTCTAGAATTGATACCAACGCCATCTATCACCAAAATGCTAAAAGACGTTTTACACAGCCCAATACCTTGCCTTAAACTAAGGCAACAAGCAAAGGAACGAAACATATCGAGCAACAGATGTCATCTGCTCTTTAACAATATGTAATGACAAACTACAAGTACTGTTACGATCGTACATAACTGGCTTTTTTTATATAATTTATCTGTTCTTATAAAGCCAGCACCCGTGTTTAATATTTCACTGAAGCCTTAATTTCACTTAATATGGTTTTCCCATTTGGTAGCATCCGCGTTATATGGGAAGTCGCTCCCCTTGTTTTCCTTCGGTGCAAAACGTTCAAAGAATATCCTTCGCGGTGTAATTTCATTGTATTTTTATATGTACTGAGAATCTTACAATTAAGATTTGGGAGAAACAGAATCTGCGGAAGCTGCTTTAAGTTCATGATGATTCAAGCAAAACAAGTATAATCGGCAAAAGCTTCAAGTGAAGTTCATAATGAGAGTTAACGATAAACATATAGAATCTACATAAACTATTCCCGAACTTCATAAGGAGTGTTTACGAGAAGCATAGAGTATCTAAAGTAGCTACCGTGAAATTTAGATTTGCGATTCGCGAGAAACTGCAACGAAAGCTGACGCCAAACTCATAACGAAAGTTCAACGTAAACAATCGAGCATACAAAAACTACCTGTGAACTCCAGAATGAGCGCTGACCAGGAAAACACAATTTGCTGAAACTATAGCAGAACTTCATGATGAAAGTGAATGATAAACACACAGAATGTGCAAAAGGTAAATCGGAACTGCGTAATGAGTATTCATGAGAAATATACATCACCTAAGAAAGCTTCTCTGAAGTGTGCAATATGTGTTTATCAGAAACGCCGGACTCTAGATAAACATACAAAATCTGCAGAAACTACCCATGAAGTTCATAATGAGAGGTGACTAAAAACAACCAATACTTCCTGAACCTGTCCCCGAACTTCACAATGAAACAATCTGAACAAAACAACTTCTGATTTTGCACGATATTCAATAAGACATTATCTCAAACCACTGACTTACTAAAATCTTTAATTTACAATTAAAAGACATAATAATATCGTAGTTTAAAACCATAAGACCTTTCAAGCTCGCTAAGAGCTCATCCTCAGATGGGGAACTACAAACCAATGGAACACGTGTTTAAATATCAAATTCTCCGTCACATGATTAAAGGATGCGCGACAAACATTCGTGCAAACAATAAAAAAAAAAAACAAGGAAAACTGCAAAAATGTTCTAGTGTGAGTTGTCACTGGAGTTCGAATGGTCACTGCAGACAGCTGGTATCCACGAGTCTGGGATATAGCAAGGGGTTTCTTCATTACAACAAGACAGGACATATCCACGGATAAATAAACTTTCCGCAAAGAGTGTGGTGAATTTCGTATTCGCAGTGGTGAGGACACAGGAATCCTTCCAAATTGGTACATGAGTTCCTTTCGAAGTCAGTCTGGATAATGCTGTTGTTTGCGCACCCATTTTGACATTGTATCTGTGTTCCCTAATACTAGTTCCCAATGTGCTTAATGTCCATCCTATGTAGACTTTGTCTTCTAGGGACGAATCTGTAGCCCTTAGAGGTATACGGTATACCCCAAATTTATGGTCGTTATTCGTAGGATCTTTTTCATTTCTGACCATGGATAGGATATTCCCTGTTCTAATTCCTAAGGATACGTTGTTGTGTCAGCAGTGGTTCTTTAAGACGTTAATAACATCGGGAACACAGTCCATGGAACTGACAAATCTATTTCTAATGGGTTTTCTCTGTAAAGTCGTGGCTACTTGCATTCTAACCTTGTACATTATGTTGTTGACGATATTATTCGGATAACTGGGAGTCAAGGCAATTTCGTAAATTTTATTAAATTCTTGTTGGCGAAAGGCGGTAGAAGAGGAATGTGAGAAAGCTCGTCGTAGGAGGGAATACAAAGCTCAAGGTTTGTAGTTTGCTGGGTGAGCTGAATTTCTGGGTATAATAGTGGAATGTGCCGAAGATTTGCGGTATACCGAGTAAGAGATATTCTGGGTATTAGGGTTGCGAACTAATTGAATATCCAAGTGTGGGAGGAAATAATTGGTCTCGATTTCAATGGTAAAATAGATTGTGGTATATTGTGAGGATAATCGTTCAGAAAAAAGAGTAAGTTCTGCAATGGATGATGGCAAAAAACAAGTACGTCGTAGACGTAGCGGAGATATAGTAGTGGCTGAAATGGAGATTGAGCCAGAATTTTATCTTCTAAGGATTGTAGCAGAATTTCAGCCAGTATAGGTGATAGGGGGCGCCCATAGGAGCCCCCTGTACCCCTATAACCAGAAATTCAGCTCACCCGGCAAACTACAAGCTTTCAGCTTTGTATTCCCTCGTACGACGAGCTTTCTCACATTCCTCTTCTGCCGCTCTTCGCCAACAAGAATTTAATAAAATTTACAAAATTGCCTTGACGCCCAGTTATCCGAATAATATCGTCAACAACATTATGTTCAAGGTTAGAATGCAAGTAGCCATGACTTTACAGAGAAAACCCATTAGAAATAGATTTGTCGGTTCCATGGACTGTGTTCCCGATGTTATTAACGTCTTAAAGAACCACTGCCAACACAACAACGTATCCTTTGGAATTAGGACAGGGAATATCCTATCCATGGTCAGAAATGTAAAAGATCTTACGAATAACGACCATAAATTTGGGGTATACCGTATACCTCTAAGGGCTACAGATTCGTCCCTAGAAGACAAAGTCTACATAGGATCGACATTAAGCACATTGAGAACCAGGATTAGGGAACACAGATACAATGTCAAAATGAGTGCGCAAACAACGGCACTATCCAGACTGACTTCGAAAGGAACTCATGTACCAATTTGGAAGGATTCCTGTGTCCTCACCACTGCGAATACGAAATTCACCACACTCTTTGCGGAAAGTTTATTTATCCGTGGATATGGCCTGTCCTGTTGTAATGAAGAAACCCCTTGCTATATCCCAGACTCGTGGATACCAGCTGCCTGGAGTGACCATTCGAACTCAAGTGACAACTCACACTAGAACATTTTTGCAGTTTTCATTGATTGTTTGCACGCATGTTTGTCGCGCATCCTTTAATCATGTGACGGAGAATTTGATATTTGAACACGTGTTCCATTGGTTTGTAGTTCCCCATCTGAGGATGAGCTCTTAGCGAGCTTGAAAGGTCTTATGGTTTTAAACTACGATATTATTATGTCTTTTAATTGTAAATTAAAGATTTTAGTAAGTCAGTGGTTTTAGATAATGTCTTATTGAATATCGTGCAAAAACGGAAGTGGTTTTGTTCAGATAGTTTAAATCGGCACGAAAAAATACAGATTTTCCTGCAATTCACAATGAAAGTTTACAAGAAATACACAGGGCATGAAAAAAGGTACCGCTGAAGTTCATTCAAGGTCGAAAACGAAGAAACGTTTTGAATTCGCAGGAACTGTCGCTGAAGTTCACAATGAAGGCTGTATAGAAATGTGCTGGATCTGCAGAAACTACTGTAACGTACCAATAGATGTGACGTACCTGCCCGAAGGACGCACACGACATAAAGGCAGATAGGAGTCAGAATGAAACGTCCGCGTAGCTCAATTGGTGGAGCAACTTATTCCGGAATGAGGGGACCCGGGTTCGAATCCCGCCGTAGACCAAAAATGACGGAGAAATTTACTTCGTTATACTATTTTTAAAGTACATAATGAGGTTTGACCAGAAACGATCACAATTAAGGAATCTGCCCCAGAATTTATAATTAAAGTTCACAAGAAACGCACAGGGCCTGAACTGAACGCTTAGTTCTTTTCTTTTTTTTTTATTTGATTGGAGGTTTAACGACCACCGTGAGCAACTCAATGGGTTATAAGCAGTCGCCCGTCCCTAATTTAGGGTCACTGGTTCCAGGGAAGGGAGAGAGCCAGTGCCGTAAGACAAACACAACATCCATGCCAACGCTGAGTTCAGTCAAGGCAGAAGATAAACGTACTGAATCTTTAGAAATTACCGCTGAAGTTCAAACTCAAAGCTGAAGAGCAACGGATTGGATCGCGAAAGCTATCTGTGAAGTTCAAAATCAAGGCTGAAGAAAAACGTGCTGAATTTCCAGAAGTTACTTCT
The DNA here is from genome assembly GCA_039090855.1 of Macrothele yani. Classification (NCBI taxonomy): domain Eukaryota; kingdom Metazoa; phylum Arthropoda; class Arachnida; order Araneae; family Macrothelidae; genus Macrothele; species Macrothele yani. The sequence continues at coordinate 139,175,824 of CM077027.1, read as the reverse complement.
AAAGTTCGTAATAAAAGATGAAGGGAACGTACAGTATCTGCAAAAGCTACCTCTGCGGTTCATAATGAGGGCTGATCAGAAACAATTACAATTTGCCGAACCCGTCTCAGAATTTGTTATGAAAGTTCACGAAAAAGGCACAGAACCTGGAAAAGCTAACAAAATAAAAAATCAGGCTGTCAAAGCACTATGAATATTATGGTCAAGAACACCAAGGTGTCGGTTACTAAAAGATACCATTTGTTTACAATTTAAAAGATATACACGACACCAAAAGTTTAAAAATCCGTGACAAGATCTTTCGGGGCTTCTGAAGCACCCATCTTCAGGTCAAGTGACACAGAATGAAACGCGCACATGAACATTTATACACAAGTTAAAAGTAGATCATCATGCTTTGCTAAGAAGCTAGTAACGTGTTGCCAACGGATAATCTATAATTATGCATAAAAAATAAATGACATAAGGTGAAACTATAATGTTTATTCAACATTAGCAATGTGGTAGAAGTCGTTCATTAAGTTCAGCCAAGGTTGTGGTATGAGTACAGGGGAATCATCATTACAGCAGTTTAAGAAGAATTTGTAAATACATAAACTTTCAGGGTGTCACGTCAATTCATCGCCAGGGTCAATTCGTCGACTACGTCATTTCGTCGCCTACGTCAATTCGTCGACTACGACAATTCGTCGCCTGCGTCAATTCGTCGACTACGACAATTCGTCGCCTGCGTCAATTCCTCGCGGACAAATTTCGTCGACTACGTCAATTCGTCGCGGACAAATTCGTCGACTACGTCAATTCGTTGCGGACCAATTCGTTGCGTTTACAAATTTTGGTTATATACAAAACGAATGCAGGGAAACGTACGATTTCGAACGTCTTCCGCCATGATCATATTTATAAGGTTTGGGCAGTCAGACAGGAAATGAATATTACCCTTTTTCTTTGGCACTAAAATATTAGACGGTAGGCGGTTTTTGAAACAGGCCGGGGACCCGGGGGTCAGATGCCCCCCACCCAAACAAAATTTTCGTAAAATCTAGAGTTTTCAATTTAGAAGTACCAAATTTGGAATATTATCTCATGGTACTCTAACTTAGACGGTTTTTGGAACGGGTCGGGGCCCGAGGGGATCAGAGCCCCCAATGAAATTTTCCTGAAATCTACCTTTTTCACTTTAGAACCACCAATTTTGGTGTATTATCTTATGATACTCTAACTTAGACGGTAGATGGTTCTTGGAACGTGTGGGGGTACGGTGTCTGAGCCCCCTCCCCCCATACAAATTTTTTGTAAAATCTACAGTTTTCAATTTAGAACCAGCAAATTTGGTATACTATCTCACGAAACTCTAACTTCGACTGTAGACGGTTTTGGGAAGCGGTTGGAGCCAGGGGTAAGAGCTCCTCCCCCCGACAAAATTTTCGTAAAATCTATAGTTTTTCGTTTTGAACCACTAAATTTGGTATACTATCTCATGGTACTCTAACGTAGGTGGTAGACAGTTTTGGGAACGGTTGGGGCTCGGGAAGTCAGAGCCCCCACATGCAAAATTTTCGTAAAATCTGCTGTTTTCAATTCAGATCCACCAAATTTGGTATCATGAAACTCTAACTTAGACGGTTTTTGGAAGGAGTTGAGCCTGGGGGGGAGCTCTCCCCCCTGATAAAATGTTTTCGTAAAATCTACATTTCAAAATTGTCTTTATTCTTCAGTAAAAATAACATTGCTATGTACATGAGGGTGGAATTCTACCAATAAATACAGTGGTATATACATCAACTGGGAAATACCAGTAAAACGTAAAATGAAACATTATTAAAATCATAAAATTATTTCGCCACGTAGGGCGAAGTAGAGGCAGACAATAAAGCTCGAGCGATACAAATGAAAATGTATACCTACAGTATTGTAGACAATGAAAGACATGATTCTATACTATGCACAAATTCCAATCAAGCATTACTATCATATTCAAGATTAAACATGCACAAGGCACTAATTCACATAAAAGACCATGGGTGAGAAGGAACTAACAGGTGCAACAGTCTGTAGAAAGTTGACAGCAATGGTAGAAACAATTCGCAACGTATTTACAAAAAGATTCGGAAACATGAGAGAACACATAATAGCACCAGGAAAGGGCGACTACTCAATATGTAGAAGTTTCACAGTACTGATAGGCACAAAATTTTCAGCAGAATTACAGAAGGAATCAGTGACGTGGGAGATAATGCTTAATATTACCAGGAAAAGGCGGTTGCCCATGAAACAAAAAATTGAACCGTACTACTGGGCACAAATACATAACATATTTACAGAAATATTCGGTGATGGGAGAGAAAAACTCTATGTGTTACCACAGAGTGGCAGCTTCTCAAGAAACAGAAAGTGGACATGAATAAGAGGCACAAAAAAATGCACCTCACACGCTCAGAAATATTCGGTGACATGGAAGAAAACACTTTACGTCACTAGAAAAGGCCAACAACGCAATAAACAGAAAGTGAACAGTAATAAAAGGCATAGCATTCACATAAGATTTACATAAATAAGCGGCGACAGGGAGATAACCGCTATGTGTTTTCACGGGTGAACTTCTCAGGAAACAGAAATTGAACATTGATGGTAGGCACTAATACATGTACAGACAGATGCGGTTACATGGGAGAAACAGTTATGTGTTACCATAAAGGCAACTTCTCATGAAGCATAAGTTTAACAGTAAGAATGGTCGTAAAATACACATGATATGTACAGAAATTCGGTGACATGAGAAATTAACGCTATTTGTTACCAAAAGGGCAACTTCTCAAGAGACAGAAATTGAACAGTAATGCGAAGCACAAATTCTTATCATATGTACAGTATTATGCAGTGACAAGAGAGGAATACGCTAAACGTACCCAGGAGGGCAACTTACAAAAAAACAGAAATCGAACAGTAATGCAATGCACAAGTTTCATATCATATGTACAGAACAATACAGTGACAAGGAAGAAATCCGCTAAATATACCCAAGAGGGCAGCTTCTCATGAAACGGAAATGTAACAGTGATGCTACACTCAAAATTTACATCATATGTACAGAAGTATTCAGTGATAAGGGGAGAATCGCTAAAAGTGCTCAGAAGGGCATCTTCTTAAATTAAATTATTCACACAGGGACAAATATTCCAAAAGATATTCAACATAATGAAGGGGACATTGCGTGTGCAGTAAACCGTGCAGACGGAAGAATTATATACATCATAAAATCCAACATTATCGAAGAGAACATGGGAAACATAGTGAGCTATCTCCAATAGCACATTAAACAGAATAATCACAAATAGCGAACCATGTGGGTGAAAAGGAGACACCACCTAGGAGCCTCATACCACCAAAATTAATACGGAAATCATGATTAGTGACAGTGAACGTGGGCGAAAACAAAAATCCCACCTATAAGTTGAGATGTAACTGCAAATTGTGGATATGGAACCACCCAACCGATTGGGCCCAGGTGGATTGAAAAACGCTAACGGTGTTTGCTGAGGCAGCACGAGAGTGCTCCGTTCGGAGACGAGTGGTTAACCGTGTTAGGAAGCGTCTCCGAATGATAGCACTTGCCTCCTGAGGAGGTGGAATAAGAGCAGGGAGGCGGTGTTGTAGATGAAAAGCATATACAGTGAACCTCACAAGAAAAAAAATGTAACGGCACACAGGAAGCAAGTGAGTAGGTGGATGCTTTGTTTGAAGTAAAAGAAATGGTAACGATCGAGCACAAATTCGATCAGCAAGACGAAATGCTGTGTTTAGGACAGGCAGGAGTACGGGGCAGAATAGGTATTGATGTTGGACGTTGCTGACTTCAGGGCAAAACGAGCGCTGTAGAGAGGTGAGAAGGGTCATGCGAAATAGTACTGATGGGGCAGGGAGACGAAGGTGAAGAAATTGCCAGTGGACATTGAGTTCAAGAGGGGAGGAAAGGGGAGAGGTAGAGGCTGTCCAGATGGCGGGGAGAAGAGAAAGAGAAGCGGAATGAACAGAAAGTGGAAGTGCGGGAGGGGAAAGAAGAAGCCAATAAAGAGAAAAGCAGGAGATAGAAGTAACTAGAACCGGGGAGCTACGAATGAGGAGAAAGAACGGAGAGAAAGAGGGGCGGAGGGGGCCGAGAAGAGACCATCTGGGGAAGCCAGGAGTGGAAAGAGGCTCCAAAGCGCCGTGCGAAGGAGAAGATATTTGTTAGCAAGAGTAATGGTTGGATATAGAAACAGGGAAGAAAGAGGTCTCCAGGTTAGATCAGAAGTTACGAGAGAACGGACAATTATCACACCAGAGCGGATCCAATTAGGAAAGTAAAAGTAAGGGAGGTTAGGAGGGTGAATAAAAAAAGAGAAAAAGAGAGGTTCATCTAGGAGATCAAGAATTGAAGAAGGAAATGAATGAAGAAGAGGAAGCGAACGAAAGAGAGAAAGGCTCTCTCGCAGGACAGGAGGGAGGTGGGACGGGACAAGAGAGTAGGCATCCATCTTCAGAAACAGTAGGAAGGCGAAAGATGGGTCACGGGAAGAAGCTAGAAAATTCAAGGTAGTGGTATGGGACGGAACAGTTGAATTGGCAAGGCGAACGAAATGAATAATGTGATGTGTTTTATAAAGAACAGCTGGATCAGGAAGAAGGATGCCACCCAATGAGGCTGGCAGATAAAGCGTGGCAGGTTTAACCCAGTGATGTGAAGACCAGATGACGGAAGTTGAGAGGCGAGTGATGGTCAGCATTTGTGACACGGGCACAACCGTCGACATCCAAGAGTATTCGCATAGTGAGATAAGTTGTCGACGAACAACGGCTGACGTGAAAAGGCGGGCCTTACTCCAGTAAGCAGCAGCCCGTTGTATCTGGGGAAGAAGAGCAGTCCAGGTGGCGGATGCAGAAGCCAAGGGCAATCCGACATACGCACCGAGGATCTTCTTTGTAGTGGCTGTCCAGTGCGCACCCCAAGAAGCATCGGTGTGGGCAGCCCATGCCCCACACCATAAGCCAGTACTTTTAGTGGCATTCAGCGCAGCTCCAGATATTGCAACATTCTGATGATATGCAGAATACAGGCGATCAAATTGAGATTCATCTCGGACGCAAAAGGTCACATCATCAGCATAGGCGGTGAAAATTATCCGATGATGACGAGTACTAGCCACTGTCGGCGGTAGGACATCCAGGAGTGATCTTCGAGCTGCTAACCGGAAAGGCTCGAAATCGAGAGCGAATAGCTGGCCGAAGAGCGGACATCCTTGCCGGATGCCCCGCTTAAACGGAATTGGAGCGGTTAGAAAGTGGCTGCTGGATAATGGAAACGGGTGCCCTGATAAAGGGCCAAGAGAGCGGAAGAAAAGGCAGGAGGAAAGCCAAATCGTAAAAGGACAGCAGAGAGATAAAAGTGAGAGGCGTTATCAAAATCGGACTTTTGATCCAGATTGAAAAAGGCAAGAGGTTCAGAAAAAGAGCGAGCGAGGAAGTGAAGATGAAGGAGAAGAGAAACGTTAGAGGAAATAGTCCGACCAGGCACAGTGTATGTCTGGTCGGGAGAAATAACGAAAGAGAGAACATAATTAAGGCGACGAGATAAGAATTTTGTATAGAACTTATAATCAATATTTAGGATAAAGATAAGGCGCCAGTTTCCAAGATACAGGAGGTCACCCTTCTTAGGAAGGAGGATGATGTGTGCCAAAGTGAAGTCGGGCGGTAACGCAGGAGAGGAAAAAGCAGACGAGAAACACGCAGACAGAAAAGGCAGAAGGCACAGTAGAAAAGCACGATAAAAGGACAGAGGAAGGCCGTCAGATCCAGGAGCGGCATGAGGATCCAGGAGCGGCATTAACGCCTCACGCAGTTCGCGAAGAGAGAAAGGGGAGAGTAAAGAAATAGATAAAGTAGAGGGGACCTGAGGAAGAAAGGAGAGAAGAAGAGAAGCTAATGAGGATGAAGACTGCGTTAGCGCACTGTACTTGGCGGTGAAATACTGTCTGGTGAAAGTGCATAGCTTCGATGGGTTCGAAGTGATGGAACCATCCTGGAGGCGAAGATGACGCAAAGATGTAGCAGAACGATGTTGAGATTTCAAGGCGGTTAAGTAATCGTGAGAATCAGCTCTTGGGAAGAGATGCAAGAAATGCATCCTGCAGGCTGCATCGGATGCGCGGTGAAGAAGCAAAGCGTGAAGATCTGCCAGATAGCCGGGGTATTGCGGATCATCAAGAGAGAGCATCGACAGTAGAGCACGTAGATTCGCAATTCCCTTATTGCTCTCATTCCGAGAGGCATGGGAGTGGCGCCGTACAAAAAGGACCAAGTCGTGTTTGACACTGAGCCACAGTTGCATCGCGTCTGACGTAGTATCAAGAAGGGGCTGACGACTTCGGAGGAACTTGCGCACAGCAACTCAAAATTGTTGATCATCCAGGAGCGAGTTTTGAAAAGTTCATACTCGTTGTGTCCTTGAAGGTGAAGGAGAAACACACACCGAAAGACTGACAATACTGTGGTCTGAAGCGGCGGAAGGATGATGGGCAGCAGCTGCGATCGACGGGAGAAGAGCAGTCGATACATAAAATTTATCCAGCCGTGCTGGCGTGGTGCTGGCATGGATGGGAGAGCGTCAGGTAAAAGAAATTTCCGACGGGTGAAGATGACGGAACGCATCAACCAATTGAAAATCCTCTACTAGCTGAGAAATCTGTAATACACGGTGCCTGCGGTATTCGCCAATGGTTGAATTGCGGTCAAGGACAGGCAACAACGTACAACTGAAATCTCCGCCGATGAGAATAAATTCAGACGGTGGGATGCATGACAGCTCTGTACGGAGTGTGGAGAGAAGATCAGGTAACAGACACTCATCACAGGGGACATAAGTGTTAGAAGCACGATAGGTCACGTTTTCAATGCAAAAGACAACGACCTGGAGGTTGCCTTCACGTAATGCACGAACCACTGGCGTCGAAATCAGAGGGAGTAGGCGGTCATGGATTCCAATTGCAAGGCCACCACTCTGTCCAACTGGATAAGCATGGTGAAAATCGCAGGGCCAAGCCCGTCGACGAGAGAACAAAGTGGTAGCAGAGTAATTGGTCTCTTGGAGCAAGAGAAGATCTGCGTGTAGAGGCGGCAAGTCCTCATACACTAGGGCGTTTCTAGGAGAAGCAGATAACCCTCTGCAGTTAAGTGTGACCACCTTGAATCGGTAGGTCTTTCCCAGGTCGACACGCGCATCTGTGACTTCAGGATGAACTGGGTACATCGAGACCGTTACTGGTCTCTGGGCGACAGGCTCAGGAAATGATTGGTGATCACCAACAACCAGCCCAGTCTGTAAGACAGAGGTAGCATATGCCGCATAAAAGAAGTACACAATGACACTCGGCCCTCTTCGCGACATATGACGTATCGCTGACGGAAAGAACTTTTGTTTCAGAGCAGTAGAGTACAGTTCGAGTGGTGTATCTGGCAGCGTCTCCAAGCACACATCCAACTCAGTAGCCGTGGTGAAAGAAGTACCTGCTAGAGAATCCACTAGAATTTCGAGCACAACCTCATTACCAAAGCGACGGACATGAGGTTTCAATGCTGCGGCATCCGCTCACATAGAATTAGACTTGGGCTGAAGACTTTGTGAAGCTACCGCTGAATAATAGGAGCGGGGAGCAGTAGAACTGGAGGTTGAAGGCAGAGGAGCACCGCCATCCATTGAAAGCAGAGATGCACCGTCATCCATAGTGTCCATGACGTCATCTGTCACTATGTGAGAGGCAGCTGGGGCCAGAGCTGTAATAGTGACGTCAGGGGAGGAAAACGTTACGCCGCCAACGGTTGACGTCGACCCAGAGGGCAACGCCACCGCTGGGTAAAGTGCCGTGATCACCGGAAGTGATGTCAGGGCTTACAACACCACCGGATGACGCCATGTTAAACGGCGCCGGGAGAACAAAGGTCCTGCCACCTCGGTAGAAGTTGTAAGCAGGACGATAAGAAACGAAAAAAGTCGTTCACTACCTCCGGAGATGTCCGAAACGAATCACCAAACCTTTAAAGTGGAGGTAAGCACAAACTCAGTAATCCTAGTAGCCTAAATATTTGTTATTCAAACAAAACTCACGGAACACAATTTCCGAAAATCTACAGTTTTTAATTTAGAACCACCAAATTTGATATACTACCTGATAAAGCTCTAACTTAGACTATAGACGGTTTCTGGATGGGGTTGAAGCGCGGAGGTCAGAGCCTCTCCCACCCAATCAAAATATTCGTAAAATCTACAGTTTTCAATTTAAAACCACCAAATTTAGTATACTATATGATGGTACTCTAACTTAGACGGTAAACGGTTTTCGGAACGGGTTCGGGGCCCAGGGGTGAGAACCCCGCCATACAAAATTTTCGTAAAATCTACAGTTTTCAATTTAGAACCATCAAATTTGGTATATTATCTCATGGTACTGTAACTTAGACGGTAGACGGTGTTTGGAACGCGTCGGGGCCCTGGGGTCAGAGCCCCCACACCCAAAATTGTCATAAAATCTAGAGTTTTCAATTAGAATTTGGTATACTATCACACGAAACTCTAACTTAGACTGTAGACGGTTTTTGGATGGGGTTGAGCCGGGAGTCAGAGTCCCCCCACATACAAAATTTCCGTAAAATCTACAGTTTTCAATGAAGAACCACCAAATTTGGGTATATATTCTCATGGTACTCTAACGTAGACAGTAGACATTTTTTGGAACGGCTCGGGGCCCTGTGTCAGAGCCCCCCCCCACAAAATTGTCATAAAAACCTACAGTTTTCATTTAGAATTTGGTATACTATCCCACGAAACTCTAACTTAGATTGTAGACGGTTTTGGGATGGGGTTGGAGCCCGTGGTCAGAGCCCCTCCTAAACAAAATATTCGTAAAATCAGCAGTTTTCAGTTTAGAACCACCAAATTTGGTATACTATCTCATGGTGATCTAACTTAGACGGTAGACGGTTTTTGGAAGGGGTTGGAGCCCGGGGGTCAGAACCCCGCATATATAATTAGAGTACACCAAATTTGGTGTACTATCCATGGTACTCTAACTTAGACGGCAGAGGTCTTTGGAAGGGGTTGGAGCTCGGGGGTCAGAACCCCCCATACATAATTAGAGTACACCAAATTTGATGTACTATTTCATGGTACTCTAACCTAGACGGTAGACGGTTTTGGGAATGGGTCGGGCACCGGCATCAACGGGACTCCCACACAAAATTTTCCTAAAATCTACAGTTTTCAATTCAGAACCACCAAATTTGGTATCATGAAACTCTGACTTAGAAGGTAGACGGTTTTGGTAAGGGGTCGGGGCCCGAGGTCAAGGGCACCCATACAAAATTTTCCTGAAATCTAAAGTTTTTAATTTTGAATCACAAAATTTGGTATGCTATCTCGTGGCACTCTAACTCAGCCGGTAGACGGGTATTAGAAGGGGTTGTGGCCCAAGGTCATTAGGACCCCATACACAATTTTTATAAAATCTACAGTCCTTAATTTAGAACCACCAAATTTGTATATTATCTCATTGAACTCTAACTTAGACCATATGTTGTTTTTGTAAGGGGTCGATCCCGGGGGTCAAGGTTGCCCCCTCACAAAATTTTCCTAAAATCTACAGTTTTCAATTTAGAATCACAAAATTTGGTATGCTATCTCATGACACTCTAACTTAGTCAGTAGACGGTTTTTGAAAGGGGTCGGGATCCGGGGTCAAGCGGCCCCCCACGCAAAATTGTCCTTAAATCTGCTATTTTTAATTTGAAACCTCCAGATTTGGTATACTATCTCATGGAACTCTAACTTAGACCTATATGGTTTTTCTAAGGGGTCCGGGCCCTGGTTCAAGGGGCCCTTATACGAAATTTTCGTAAAATGTACAGCTTTCAATTTAGAATCACCAAATTTGGTTTACTATTTCATGGAACTGTAATTTAGACCATACGTTGTTTTGTAAGGGGTCGCAGCCAGGGGTCAAGGAGACCCCATACAAATCTTTCGTAAAATCAACAGTTTTTAATTTAGAACCAGCAAATTTGATATACTGCCTCATGGTACTCTGACTTAGACTGTAGATGGTTTCTGGAAGGGGTCGAGGCCCGGTGTCAAAGGGCTACCATACAAAAGTTTCGTAAAATCTACGGTTTTCAATTTCGAACCATCAAATGTAATATCCTGTCTCATGGTACTTTAACTTAAACCGTAGATGGTGTTTTGATGGGGTCGGGGCCCGAAGTCAAAGGGCCCCCAAACAAAATTTTCGTAAAATCTACTGCTTTCAATTAAGAACCACCAAATTTGGTATTCTATCTCATGGTACTCTAACTTAGATGGTACACGCTTTTTGGAGCGAGTCGTGACACGGGGTTAAGTGGCCCCCATACATTTAAATTTAAAACTGAAATTTTTTGGTAAAATTTCAGTTTTAAATTTAGTACAACCAAATTTCGTATTCTATCTCATGAAACCCTAACTTAGACTGTAGACTGTTTCTGGAAGAGGGCGAAGCCCGGGGTCAGAGCCCCCCCATACAAAATATTCGTAAAACTTACAGTTTTTAATTTAGAACCACCAGATTTGGTATACTATTTCACAATTCTCTAATTTAGACGGTAGATTATTTTTGGAAAAGGTCGGGACAAGGGATCAAAATGCCCTCACACAAAATTTTCCTAAAATCTACCGTTTTCACTTTAGAACCACCAAATTTGGTATACTATCTCATGGTATTCTAACTTAGATGGTAGACCTTTTTGGAAGGGGTCGGTGCACGGGTCTATGGGCCCTCATACAAAATTTTCCTAAAATCTTCAGTTTCCAATTTAGAACTACCAAATTTGGTATACTACCGCATTGTATTCTAACTTAGACCGCAGACGTAAAGGGTCGGTGTTTGGTGTGAAGGGGCCCCATTCAAAATTCTCGTAAAAATCACATTTTTAACTCATAAGAACTGCAGCCCAATACAACACTCCAATACCCCAACTACGGTCTAAATTAGAGGCCGTAGATAACAATAAAGTGCAAAAATATCCGGTTAATGGTGTATTAAAAACACAAATTAATAAACGCTAGCTTTCATCACCGACAGGTGCCTTATCAGGTAGAAATACAGTGTAATGTAAATAATGTACATTCTTTTTTGTTTCGTATAATTAAATTAACTGAATCAAAAAATTTAAAATACGTTTACTGGAATTTTACGAAAATGCCTTTTTCATTTATTAACTTTCACCCGCTGAACTTGGTGATTCCACAAAGAGTAATATTTACCCGGGAAATACCAGGTACCCCTGCTAGTAGGGACAAAAGATAATGTTACACTTTTAGTCACGCACAAAACAATAATAATAAAGCCCTTGGCCGGCGCCTTTTTATCAATTTTCAGTCCGCCGTGCTAATTTTCAGAAGGTTTGCATAGAAGTCCAAGATTTTAGCAATGCGCTTTACTGAGGTTGAAAGTATTAAGTAGACCCTAGGCCTAGGGCTTTTTAATAGCTTTCAGTCCTCCGAGCTGATATTTATATAGTTTTAATAGAAAATCAAATTAATTCTGCTGAAATGTTACTCAAGCACAAAGCATTAATAGATACGCCCGAGGCCTAGGCATATGCATTTTTAGTAATTTTTATAATGCTGTGATCATATGAGGTTTGCTTGACAAATCAATTTAAGAGTGTTACGCTTATTAGAATTTCTTTGAAAGGCCTAGACCTACCGGCTAATAATTAATATTTGGTGCCTAAGTGAAAGCGCAACATTATTAGCTTGATTTGTTATGTAAACTTTATAAATATGAGCACAGCGAATAAACGTTACTAAAGAGTCCTTGTAATCAATATTTTTTGATCGACTGCAAGTGCAATTTACGAAATGTCGACAGGTCAAAATACCTAAAGTAACAAGAAATTTGGAATATTTCTTTTTTCTTTCTTTTTATTTCAGTTTTGAGACTTGTATTAAGTTCTAAAAACATATATTTCTCCTATTTTTTATCTTCATTGTGCTTTTAACAGAATTTCTTACCATATTTTGGGCATTTTATTTTGTGTGGTTGCAGTTTTTTAATGTTTTGGGCATTTCATTTTGTGTGGTTACTTGTTTTTATGTTTTGGAAATTTTACTTTGTATGGGTATTTTGTTATGTTTTGGGCATTTCATTTTGTGTGGTTACTTGTTTTTATGTTTTGGGAATTTTACTTTGTATGGGTATTTTGTTATGTTTTGGTTATTTTATTTTCTGTGGTGGTTGTAATGTCGACAGGATGAAAAGGGGAAACTGTGGACAGACACGATGCCTACTTGCTTGCATTTTTTTCAAATACAACACATGGTTTTGTATTGATTTATACCACTTACTTATTAAGCGACTACAGGTTTCTTTAAATATGAACTTTTTCTCAGAGCCTTCTGTTTCCTCTACCTAACTTTTTTGGTTCCGCAATTTCTTTTCTTTGTTTTAGAATATTTCCCTTATTATTACTCTATTTTCTCATGTAAATTCTTTATGTAAGGTATGTCTATTCTGTCGAAGGATTTTGCAATTATACGTGAAACCCTGTTGCTGAAGTAAGAAAATATTTCCAACTGAAACAACACAGCTCAGATATTTCCCAGCTGTTAACTCAAAGAATGAAAACAAAAACAACAAATCTGGGCAATGGTTGAGACATGAGACCGTACTTACTAGTAACCAGGCAAAGTTTTGAGGAAGAATAAGCTTAGGAATTTCTAACTCCAACAAAAAGAATAACCGCCCTGACGTCTTGAAAGAGAAGTCCTAAGAACACATCTGTATCGTAATGGCCTGAGAATCCGTGACAATCTTCTGGTGTCGTAGTAGAAAAACACACTTCCTACTTCGCCTAAATTGCTTGGATGTAATGCCAACGAACAAAGGTTTGCTCTGACATATGATTTCTGTTGCTTTTGGTGGATTACTTTCCCCCTGGGATTCACCGTTTTCAGTATAGTCTTCACATCACACGGAAATACGCCCCAACGTTAAACACCCGTTTCTCGGCAATTAACAACAATTAGCGAAAGAGATGTGCGGTACAGGAAATAAGTCGAACGAGACGGATCTGAACTTAGAAAGCCGGAAAAAGGTGTTGCATGAAAAACTGTGTTTGGCTTACAGACCATTTGGCAAGTAGGGACGTAGGTCTTTTTTTATACGTTACGGGGTAAAAAAATTGTCCTTTCAGTATAGCAATTTTCTTTCATACGCATGGTGCAGCACAGAAAAAAATTTGAATTTATTTTTGAGAATTAGTATGACGCCTACCGCCCCTGAGTAGAGCGGTCCAGTCCGCGCCTGCTGCCACCCCGGAACCTGGCACCCGGGTGCTTCTCATCCGTTGATCCCCCGCTTGGAGTGTCCTTGCTATAAAATACATGTACCTCTGCGTTTTGGAAAAACAAAAGATAAGATGCCGATCCCTAAACTTAACCTCTTCTTGTGACCGCAGGTACCAAAATCTTGAACTTCGCCGAAACACTAACTGGAGGAACAGGCCTCACGCGATCGTCTGTATTCTGAGTGTTTTATTGAATGGTTTCTCATCAGTTCGTAGTTGACTGGCGAACAGAGAACTTACTTGTTGAAACCTTTGTTGTGCGTTGCCAAGTAATAATTAATACAGACATAATAGTCTGTATTAATTATCACTATTGGACTATTGTATTAATTTAATAGTCTAATAGTGAAAATATATCATTCTAAATATATTGGAAAGAGAAAGTGCATTGTTTTCCGAATCCCCTATGCAGATGAAGTATGTAACATAGTTAACTCAAAAAAGAAAATGATTTGCTGAAATGGAAAGGGTATTTATTTTGCCGTAACAGAGTGCGGGGTGATTTACGGTATTGGCACTGTATTGAAAGAAATTATGGAAACTGAACTGGCTTTGCTAGTACTACTGTTATTGGAGATAAACACAGGATGCGCAATGAGAAACCACATAATCATGCTCCAAGACCAGAGAAAAGTGATGTTGCTGTTGCAAGAGCGCAAGTAAAAGAACGAGCGAGAAATACGGACGAAGCCCCTGCACAATATATTCAAACCGTGACAACGTCAATGGCTACAGTAAATGCAGCTTACATGCCTAATATGGATGCACTAAGGCAAGTTGTAAAACGAATACGAAGAGAAGACATGCCTGCGGGGCCTACGACTTCAGAAGGGATCGATGCCCCAATAGATTTACAGGAAAGAGATGGTGCAAAATTTCTTGGCAGAGATAGTGCATTTGGATATCAAAGTATTATTTTATTTTTAACAGAAAATAATTTACGAAAGCTTAAAGAAGCACCCCTATGGATTATGGATGGTACATTTGAAATTTGTCTAACACTTTTTAGGCAATTATAAACCATTTATGCTATCTATGGTTGAAACGAATCCAGAGATGCAAAGATTAGTCCCACTAGTTTACGGGTTACTTTCCATCAAAAATGAAGAATGTTATACTATTATACACGATTTTTGCAAGATTTACAAGACTATGACTATGGTTTACATGCATCAGAGGAAGAGAAGACATGCCTGCGAGATCATAGTCTGATGCATGATTTACATGCATCAGACTATGATATTCAGCTTGCACCACAGTATACGTATAATGATAGATTTTGAAATAGCTACCATTATATTGCTGCTAAAAAGGAATTTGAAGCAGCACACACAAAAAATGTTAGTTTCATCTCCAAAAAAATGTGCGGAGGAATATCCATCCTCTGGCATAGCCTCGGAATATGAGAAAACATTGAGTTTGCTCTCAAAGTCAGACATTTGCAAGCACTCGCATTTCTTTCATCTGATGAAATTCCAGCTGCATTTGAAGAAGTGAAATCAATTTTACTAGAATATGCAGATTTTGTAGTTCCGTGGTTTGGGGAAAATTATGTTCTTGGAAAATTTCGTGGAAGCAGAAGAAACAATCCGAGCAGAGGCCCTCCGCTTTTTCCATTAACAATTTGGTCAGTAAGTGAAAACAATTTACTTGGCTTTCCCAGAACACAAAACAAACTTGGAGGATGGTACAGACGCTGGCATACAATTATGGAAGAGAAAAAACTGTGACTGTACAAAATAATTAGTGAAATTGCGAAAGAGCAGAGAACACCTATGGCTAAAATCGAAAGAGTGATAGTACAGATTCCAACAAATCCACCCAGAAGAGAAACGCTGACAAGGTAAAAAGGAATTCGAACTTCTTTGGTGCACAGAGACAAAGTTAACGTGCTAGACGTTTAAGAGAAATTTCTTGTAATTCTACCCTTTACTAAAATGTGCTGATATTTTTCAGTAATTGAATTATACCTTTTACTAACTTGTATTTGAATTTTTGAAGAATACAATTCTGCCGAAGGTGCAAGAATGTAAAACACAACGCAAAATTAAAAAAGACAAAATTTTCAAAATATCATGTCAAAAACATAAAATGTCAAAAAGTAATCCGAAATTTGAAACAAATAAAAATTCAAAATGCAATCACAAGTCACAAGCATAACAAAAATCCGAAACGCTATGTAACATGTACAACACAAAATTAAACAAATGCCAAAACATAAAAAAATGCCCACGCTATGTAAAATGTGCAAAATAAAATAAATGCCATATTTATAAGGATTGTATGACAAGTCCAGTTAAAAATGAGCTTTTACTTAGGCTTCAAACAATATTTATTAGCCTCTATACCTTTTTAAAAATCTTTAATAAGCGCAACATCATTAACCTGACTTGTCATCAAACATTATCATAACATAGAATTGCTTAAAAAACTTGTTCATAGATGAATTGAGGAATCACCAAGTTCAGCAGGTGAAAGTTAATGGCTGTTTATGATTTTGTACTCGAGTAAAAGCTCAAAACAATAAACTTGACTTTCTCTGAAAATTTTATGTATATGAGCACGGTTGTTTGAAAACTGATAAAAAGGCTTAAGGCCTGTTTATTAATTTTGGGTCTCTGTCAAAACGCAGTACCATAACCTTGGCATGTTATCGAAACCTTGTGAATACCTCGGAATAAAAATTCCTAAAAAAAGGTTACGCCTAAGAACTTGTAATTAAAGTTTTGTGACAGAGCAAAACTGCAACATTAATAACTTGGCATGTTATGTTAACGTTGTGAATGTGAGCACTGCGGATTAAAGATTTCAAGAAATAACCTTTGGAATTAATGTGTTGTAACTGAGTAAAAATGTAACATTATCTTTATTTTCTATATAAACAAAAGTACGTGCTGAAATGGCCCAACTATGTATAGGTATACTTCAACCATATACCGAAGCGCTGACAAGGTGAAAACAAAAGTGCAATTTTGTACGGTCCCCTAACATTTTATGACCCGCAAAATGGAAGTCGACACGTTGATATCAAAAACGTACTTTTCATACGGCTCCATAACAAATAGCAATGGTCACGTCGCAATCTCTTTTTTTTTTAGTTGGGGTTTAACGACTGCCGTGATTAATTCAGTGGGCTATAAGCAGTCGGCCGTTCCTAAATTTCGGGCCCCTGGATCCTGGGAAGGGGGACAGCCAGTGCCAGAAGTCAATCACAACGTCCATGGCACACCGGGATTCGAACCAGGATCCTTCTCGACGAGTGGTCAGAAGCCAGCGCCTAGATCACTTCGCCACTGTAGCGGCACACGTTGAAATGTATTTTTCATACGGCCCCAAACGCTCTGATGGACCCACTTGATTGAACTGGACGCAAAGAAATCATTAATATAGTTTGTACTAACAGGAATACCGGGTATTTGCCGATACATATTACCATTTGTGGAATCATCAAGTTCAGCGGGGATGAAAGTTAATGAATGAAAAAGATATTCCTGTTATTTTCCAGTAAGCTTATTTTAAATTTTTTGATTTAATTAGTTTAATTTTACGAAACAAAATAGAAACAAAAAGGAATGGGAATACTTACCTTCGAGGAGACATCTATAGAACTGCCGTACATCTGGCGTGTGCTTCTGAGAATCTCGCGACACAGAAATGCAATGTACCTATGTGATGTCGCATGCATACGACTTGGCATTGATCATCTTTTTCTTACCGTTTTAAATTTTCAATATTTAGAACTCTCTATTTGCATTGCATTATATTTCTGCCTGATAAGCCGCCCGTTTGTAGTGAAAGCTAAACTATATTGATTTGTGTTTTTAATACACCATTAACCGCATATTTTTGCACTTTATTGTTATCAACGGTCTCTAACTTGAACCGTAGGTTGGTTAGTTGGTGGTTTATGGCGTAAGGGTCTCAAAGGGCCAAAGAGTGCCTTAGAATGTTGATAGGGTATTGGAGTGCTGAATTGTGTTGCAGATCTTAAAAGTAAAAATGAAACTTTTTACGAAAATTTTGTATGGGGCCCCCCTTGACCCCGAGACCCGACCACTTCCAACAACCGTCTACCGTCTAAGTTAGATAACTATGAGATAGTGTACCAAATTTCGTAGTTCTTAATTGAAAACTGTAGATTTTGCGAAAATTTTGTATGGGGCACCGACCCCTTTTTTTTTTTTTTTTTTTTTTTTTTGATTGGAGGTTTAATAACCACCGTGAGCAACTCAATGGGCTATAAGCAGTCGCCCGTCCCTAATTTAGGGTCACTGGTTCCAGGGAAGGGAGTAAGCCAGTGCCGTAAGACAAACACAACATCCGTTCCTCACCGGGATTCGAACCCGGACCCCTTTCGGACGAATGATAAGAGGCCATCGCTTAGACCACTGCGCCACCGGGGCGGCACCGACCCTTTGCAAAAACCACATGAGGTCTAAGTTACAGTTTCATGAGATAGTATATCAAATTTGGATGCTCTAAAATGAAAAATGTAGATTTTACGAAAATTTTGTATGGGGGCCGTTTGGCCCCGATCCCTTCCAAAAACCATCTAGAGTCTAAGTTAGAGTTCCATGAGATAGTATACCAAATTTAGTGGTTCTAAATTTAAAACTGCAGATTTTACGAACATTTTGTATGGGGGGAGGGGGATCTGACCCCCGGGACCCGACCCCTTCCAAAAACCGTCTACATTCTAAGTTAGAGTTCCATGAGATAGTACACCAAATTTGGTGGTTCTAAATTGAAAACTGTAGATTTTAAGAAAATTGTGTTTGTGTGTGTGGTGGGGGGGGGGAGGGCTCTGAACCCCGGGCACGATCCCCTTCCAAAAACCCTCAACAGTCTAAGTAAGAATTTCATAAGATAGTACTGTATACCTAATTTGGTGCTTGTAAATTGAAAATTGTTGACTTTAGGAGAATTTTGTATGGGGGCGCCTTGTCCCCGGGTTCCGAATTTTTCCAAAAACCATCTACCGTCGAAGTTAGAGTATTCAATTTCACCAAATTTGGTATACTATCTTAGACCGTAGACGGTGAAATAGTATACCAAATTTGGTGAAATTGAATACTGTAGATTTTACGAAAAAAATTTATGGGGGCTTCTCGGCCCCGTGCCCCGATCCCTTCCCAAAACCGTCTATGGCCTAAGTTAGAGTACCATGACTACATTTTCTGGACCATGTTGACATTATGACCGTGTCGACATTTTGAACTGTCGACATTTTGACTGTCGACATTATGACCCTGTCAACATTATGACCGTCTCGACATTTTGATTGTCGACATTGTGACCGTGCCGACATTTTGAACTGTCGACATTATGACCGTGCCGACATTTTGAACTGTCGATATTTTGACTGTCGACATTATGGTGTCGACATTTTGACTGTCGCCATTTTGACCGTCGACATTATGACCGCCACCGGATATGAACACGATGGAATAAAAACTGTTAAAAAGGTACAGGCCTAGGCCAAGGTATTAATATTTAATGCCTAAGCAAAATCACAATAATACTAACTTGACTTGGTGTGTAAACTTTTTGAATATGAGCACGATGGAATAGAAACTGTTAAAAAGGCTCACGCTTAGGCGTTAGGCATAGACACATTAATTTATTTTTAGTGCCAAAAAAAAAAAAAGCGTAATATTCCTATCCTGTCTGAGTGTCCAAACTTTATAAATTTGATCAGGGCTAAAGACTTTCGAAATCGTACGTTTTCCTGCATTCGTTTTGTATGTAACCAAAATTTGTAAACGCGACGAATTTGTCCGCGACGAATTGACGCTCGACGAATCGTCGTGGTCGAAGAATTGACGTATAACCAACTTTCAGCAAACAATAAAGCATATTTATTTGGGGCTGTCGCAATAATTGTTATTTGTGCCCAATTAGGGTTATAAGGTGAATATATCTGACAGATTATTAAGAGCATCTACCTAGGACAGCTCTTGGCCTTCAAAGCAGCCTCGATGGTTGTAGCATGAATTCAACGAGATGCTAATAGCGTTCTTCAGGTATTTTCAGCCAAACTGACGTGATGACATCCGTTAATTGCTGAATGTTTGCTGTAGAAGGATCTCTGTTACGAGTGGCTCTCTCAAACGCGTAGCACGGGTATTCAATCCAATCTGGGGGACTGTGAAGGTCATATTTTTTACTTTTTCAAGTCACTGTCGTGCTACCGGAACAGATGCGTGATGACCATAGACTTGTTGCATTGCACATTATTCTGCTGGAAGTAACGTTCTACATCAGAAAATACCATGCAAATGTTGGATTATGCCTGGTCCACACTGATTTTACACGGTCTTATGCACAGAATAATTTGAGTCATCATAAAACGCCTTGCACATGTTGGGGTGTGCCTGGTCCGCACTGATTTTACATGATCTTATGCACAGAGTAATTTTGTTCATCAGGAAACACCACGCACATGTTGGGATGAGCCTGATCCGCACGAGTTTACATGGTTAGAGTAATTTTGTTCGTCAGCAAGCACCATGCACCTGTTAGGGTGGTCCGCACTGATTTACATTTTCTTATGCACAGAGTAATTTCGTTGATCAGGAAACACCATGCGCATGTTGGAGTGTGCCTGGCCAGCACTGAGTTTACATGTTCCTATGTACAGAGTAATTGTGTAAGTTGTACATCATAAGTCACCGTGCGAATGTGCAGTGTTGTTGCAAAGTAACGTACGCCGCTCCGGAGGACGAATAGTATGAGGCTGTGATTTTTGGCAATTTGTCGAAGATGAGCTTGGGTTGGAATTCCGGATGGAACATGGATGGTGTGTTTGTCAGATGGCGGTGGTGCTATGGCATCTGTTCCAGGGACCAGTGGCCCAAAAGTAGGGAAAGGGGATTGTTTATAGCCTAATAAGTTGCTTCCTTGTCGTCAAACTCCGAAACAGAAGAAAAAAAATTGAGACCCCCGCCCCCATAAGCTGTTGTTAATCTCTAAATTAGAGACGGAGGACCGATCTGGGCCCCGCATCCGCACACCCGTTCCCTCACTGCAAAACGGCGGAGGTACTCCGGCGTTTTGTCTGGTGAAGACACGGGGAAAGATACGGTTCGTTTTCCTTCCCGTATCCCTCCAATCCCATCTCTGCTGCCATTTCCACCAACGTGGCATTTTTCAGCTGAGTCCGCACGCTTCGCAGCGGTATCTTTAGGTGAAAATCAACGACCTAGCTTCCTTCGCTAGCTGGTCTGTTCTCTCATTTTCGCTGGTTCCGACATGGCTTCGGACCCAGTGGAAAGAAAGCACCGTGTTGCCTGCGGACTCCAGTAGAGACTTTATTTCTTTGATTAAGGGAGTCTTACTCCTGAACTGACCAACCGCTTCCAAACCAGTTGGCTGCCAGAACAAAAATATTTATTTCGCCCGCGTCCCAAAGCCTCTCTGATCGCCAACAGTTCTGCCTGGAAGAAAGAGGAGTTTAATGATAATTTCATCTGTTTCGCGAAAGTTCCGTTACCATCCGACAACTCGCAAAAGACCTACACCAACGCATCCGCCGATCCTGAAGGCCACGGGTGGCCGAGTGGGCAACGTTCGTGACTGCCACGAGAAGGGCCTCAGGTTCGATCCCAGGCAGGTACAAACGCTCGATCCACTAAATACCCGCCGTGCGTCAGATGGGCACGTTAAGCTGTCGCACCCCGGGTACTGCCCCCAGTAATAAATAAGAGCGTCTTCCTTCCCCTTTCTACTTCGCTTCCGTGTCACTTTCCTATCGGGCGCTCTAGCCCAAATCTCCTAGTTTCCTATTTCTAAGGGTTGTTTAAGACCTTCGGTCAGACACTCCCTTCCTAAACATCCTCTACATATGATCATGATCATCATCCACCGATCCTGGAGTCGTCTGTGCACAACTCCCTCCCCATCCCCGAGGGGAGAACCTTGTACAAAAGCCATTAGCGATCGTAGACAGCGGCTTCTGGCACGCATCGTAACATCATCCTGGAGTGCAACATTGCCGCAAATCAGAGCGCAATTCAGTGCTGGAGTAAGCAGCATTCGGACAGTGCAACGTTCCCTGTGTGCTATCGAGTTCCGGAGCTGACTCCACACGTGTGCCATTGCTAATATGATGACACAAGGCTATTCGCATGCGCTCAGAAACACCGCCATTGGGCGCACGATGACTACAAATTTGTAACCTGGTCCGACGAATCACGCGGTTCCAGCTGTTTCGGGTAAATGGTTGACTATGGGCGTGGCGAAAACCCCACGGGGCAATGAATTCCTCATGCCAACAAGGG
Source organism: Macrothele yani (assembly GCA_039090855.1). NCBI lineage: Eukaryota > Metazoa > Arthropoda > Arachnida > Araneae > Macrothelidae > Macrothele > Macrothele yani. The sequence continues at coordinate 139,154,129 of CM077027.1, read as the reverse complement.
ACAGTGCAGGCTGTCGGTGGCGCTGTTATGGTGTGGGATGCTTTCAGCTGGCACGCGTTAAGACCCCTTATACGTCAGCAGACCGCCTCGTGCTCGGGTGCGTGCGGTGATACGTTCCGGCATGGAGTCAAAGAGACGCCGCATGCTATACTGGGGCAGATTGGCCCACACGTCTTGCAACTGATGCTCCAAATCACAAACACTGGGACATGGAGAAAGTTGGCGTCCCATCTGGTCCCACACGTGCTCAATGGGCGAGAGATCAGGCGGTAATGGGGGAGAGATCAGGCCGCGGAAGCGTGGAAGCATGACGTAAGCAGTCCAGAGGCACTGACACGGTGGTGGTCCATTCCCATACAGAAGCGGGATTTGTCGCTGAACACTATACGTCACCAGTCCGTAGCATTCCTCGTTGCTCGCTGCTAACACCACTGCAATCGAAGCCGACGATGGTCAGGTGTTAATCGCAGAAAACGTAAGGGCCGCCGAGAACGCAGATTCGCCTCTACTAGGCGTCTTGATATGGTTCTGGCGGTCACAGGAGTCCCATGTACAGACGTCACATGTCTCTGGATATTGGACCATGACGTCGTTGCATCTGTGTGCGTACCGCTCTCACGATCCCACGGTGCACGCTGATGGTGGTGTTTCTGGGTCTTTCAAAGCCAGTCCGCCGTGTCTGAGTGCCTTCCCGTGTCCATTGCTCTCAACACGATTGCACAGTACTGTCCGACTGGTCCAAATGGCAGCCGATTTGGTGCGGCGCCCACCCTGCTTCTCTCATCCCGACGACAATGCCTCGTCCAAACTCCGTCAGTTGCCCTTACGCACATCTACAGCGGCTGCTCCGCATGTCTATCGCACAGGGATCTCACCTAACTCTTACCGTGCGCTTCGGGTGGCATGTGGAGTCCCCTGCGCGGCGCCTTATAAACCCCCAAGGTATGTGATTGCAGCGCCGGTCTTGGACGGTCGGGCATGCGGAATCGCACGAAACTTTGATCATTTGCATGTGTGCCCTCTCCGTAACTATTCACGGAGTTACGCGTTAATGTAACGGATTTTTCTTGGTGCGCGGATTTTTACGGTAGTGCGTGTATGTTATTCTGATTCAGACGAACGTAAGAAGCGACCCTAACACCGATGAAATGTAATGTACCTGCGAAAGTCCATCAGCGCGTGCGCAAAATAGTATCTGGCCTCAAGATCGAAAGAAAAGCTGAATGTGTTAGTGAGAGGGGATTAGTAACTTTTGGTCTAGGATGTCTACAGGTTACATTTCATCGTGTTATACACTACTTTAAAATTCTGGTCAAGAGCAGGTAACCCCTCCTTTTTTTGGGGGGGGGGGCGTAGAGAGGAAGACAAACTTCGCTAAGATGTATACTTTATACTGTGCGTTGAGATGCATAGCATCAAAGTGCATATTTGTATTGTTTTTATCATCAAGTTTTCGTAATTTACACCGATTGCAATGAGATATTTTTGCATTTACATGAAACATGATGAAATATTAATATTTAACGATAGTTTTGTAACATATATTGTTGCCTACCAATGAAATAGACTATTGTTGCGTTGTTTCATGCATGGAAACACATGTGTTAGGGTCAGATTTCAACAATAGTCTCACCGTTACCCATTTTCGTGGCATCGAAATTTTTGATATGGGATTTACTTTAATACTTTCGTGAAAGGTGCATGGCATGAAAAGAAATGTTAGAGTAACTATCCCTTCTCTCATGATAGAAAGCTTTTATCAACGAATGAAAAGCCAGTTGCTCATTGCTTCCATATCCGTTTTGAAAATAATTTAAACATTTCATGTTTGTTAGATACAAATGAGATTTCAACAAATTTTTCGTGTAATTTTTTTGCTGTCGAATAATAGATATGTTAACGAAGCCCATTCTGTGTTTCGAAGGAATGCCTGAATTACTTTTCACATACTCGCAAGTTGTTAAACTAACGCTTCATTATAAGAGTAACACGAGAGTATTCTGCATCCGAAACTTTTACCTTTTCCATAAACTTTCAATTTGACGCCTTTCATGACAGAGTGTGCCGGAATGGATTATCATAATGATCTTCCCCTTCCTCGCGGATAATAAATTTCTCCTGGTATCTCACTTCATTGAAGCAAACGATGCACAGGAAAAGCTTCTTCAGCAGCATCGGAAACATTATCTCTGAGCAGATGAAGGCGGCTTTACGGAGACTTCGTGAGTCCATTCAAAAAACTAATAATTCCGCATGCTACGTTTCGGCAAAGGGTCTCCGAACTATAAGGGATAATCAGCAACAATGTGGTGTAAATATTATAGAAGAATAAAACGCTTCATCATATTATTTACATTGCATTGATAACACTCATGTGAATATACTTTGCCGCCCCGGTGGCGCAGTGGTCAAAGGGATAGTTTATGATCATTCGTCCGGAAGGGGTCCGGGTTCGAATCCCGGTGAGGCATGGATGTTGTGTTTGTCGTACTGCACTGGCTCTCTCCCATCCCTGGAACCAGTGGCCCTAAATCAGAGACGGCGACTGCTTATAGCCCACTGAGTTCCTCACGGTAGTCGTTAAACATCCAATAAAAAAAAAAAAAAGATGAATATACTTTATTTACCCCTCCCCAGGCCGCTCCGGTGGCGCAGTGGTCTAAGCGATGGCCTCCAATCATTCGTCCGAAAGGGGTCTGGGTTAGAATCCCAGTGAGGCATGGATGTTGTGTTTGTCTTACGACACTGGCTCTCTCCCTTCCCTGGAACCAGTTACCCTAAATTAGGGACGGGCGACTGCTTATAGCCCATTGAGTTGCTCACGGTGGTCGTTAAACCTCCAATTCAATCCCGTATCCGAATTGTTTTTGTTATTTCAATCAATTAGTATACATTACAAAGTATTCATGAATGGATATACAATATAACGTGTTCATTAATCGATATACATAGCACTCACCTTTAATGTACGACAAAAAATATGAAGATGGAATGATCCAAACAAAAGTAGTTCTCACAGTGAAGACATTTCATGAATGCTGTTTCCTCGCAATGTTCTCCACCACATTCCTCAATTAGGCTCGATTCAAAACAATACTGGAGAGGTGTTTGAAAGTATTCAAGGTGAGTAGTGACATAACTACACTTATAAAATGTAAAGTGGTTTAGGTTTTGGAATAGAGGCACTAAAAACCGATAGTGAACAAGAGACTGCAGACGGAGAAAGTGGTCTCTGCGCCAAAAGTTCATGTCTGTTGTTACCAACACAGTGTCTGTTATGAATTTAACCATACTTTTATAGAGACTTCTTGTACTTATTTTTATAGAAAATAATTGTAAGAAGTTCTAATATAACATTCATAATATACATACATTACATAATATAATGCTCATGAACAAAGCTCTAGTGGCTCCCCTGTTGTCCATAGCAGCTCAAAGTTTGGATATAAACATTTCTTATGTGATCCTGTATCTAAACAACCTACTTTGGTTTTGCAATCAGCGACAACCGCATGTCCGTTTCCTTGTGAGATGGCGTTTGTAAAAGTTTTCCTTTGCAGTGGATACCAGTCATTATGATAACATTTACGCATATTTTGTTCCATAATGCTCACAATTTTCCTTTAGTGGATATGAAGCTTTATGTTGTGACGTATCCTCTAATTCAACCTTATGTTTCATTTTCTGTATTTTTACGGAAATTTGGTTTATTCTCACTGAATTGTTTTCTAATCTCAACGTCACAATTTCTCCCTCGACGAATTTAAGTTTGGCAACCCAGACAACAGATCAAAAGTCAATGACTTTTGCTCAAGTTAAAGATACGAGCTTCTGTTTTGAATGTATCAGTGTCATTCACCTGTTTTCTAGTAGACGGTATTTTCCTGATAACGCTTGTTTATGAGTGAGTGTACTTTGAACAGGATGCTTTGTGAGCACTGTGTTTTGAGAAAGGCCGGTTTTAAGGCGATGCGAGGGTTACCGCCGAATTCGGAACTAAATTCAGGAGTAGGAGGGGCGCCGAGCTGAACTTTTTCTTTCTTTTTTATTTTGTGAAGTAGTAGGTATATTAAAAAAAGAAAACAAAGTACCCTGAGAGTATTGAAATTCGAGACGATGAGCGATGATGATTGGAGCCGATGAAAGTTCACTCTTTCACTGAAACAATCCAAATCATTACGATAGAGTGCTGTTACGGTTAACCGCAAAAAGGAGCGTTGTTTTTGTCGTCCACCTGGGGAATAACGAGCGTGATTGTTAATTTATACTATACTAGTCCGTAACTCGTGCCATGCACGGTTGAAAAAGCTGTGACTGAAATTTTTTCTTGTCATATAGGTCGCCAACATCCAAATTTTCGTAATATTCCCATTCATTTTTAATCTTTTCAATGACTCGTATATAAATTTCATGATGACGTTCCTCATTATTATATAAACACTGAGAAACCGCACTAAACAAATAGTTGCCGTCACCGATAATAGGGAAAACATGTCGCTCCATGACAAAGCAAAACAATTTTTTACAAGAATAAGCTTAAATTCATTCGCACAGAAAGCACAAAGTTCAAGGCGTCGCTGTTCCGCTTGACTTTGAACTTCGATTACAACTACGTAGGTGATAGCAGAGGGCTTAGTTCCAAATCCGACCACCGCAGAAAGGCAGATGGCGCTGTAAGTACTGAGGCGAGAACAAATGCCAGAATAACGAACGGCGGATTGTACAAAGAAAATGCCATGGTGACAAGAAAAAAATACTTATGACAATAAAAATTAGCGACGACAAATCTGTGGGTCAGTAGCTTTTATTGTAAAAAATCTTGAACATCGCCCCAGTAGGTGGCGCTGGAGGATTGTAGAAAGAAACGGTCTTGTATCTTTAATACATAGATATATTTCATACGTGGGTGAAGAACCATGCAATCCGACAAACACTCACAAAAAAAAAAAAAAGACTGGGGTCGTTAATAAATACTGTCCCTCGTCTTCACGAACGCTAAAACCAGCCCGGTTTTTGAGTATGCTATGTCTTTGAGCACTGTAAAATTCTGTATGCTTCAGCGAGATTGATGTGCTTAAGTTGTGACACGCTGAAAGGGTTTTTATACATGGATCTTCAGATGACTTCTACTTACGTTCTGTGGAATATGCAAGATTAAACAGTAAATGGCCGAGAATAACCATTTCAAAAAAACCTTATAGTTTATTCCGTACTGAGAGAACTAATTGAAAGAGCGAGGGAATATGAACTCCCGTTGTGCATGGCCTTTATCGATTATGAAAAAGCCTTTGATTCGGTGAAACCATCAGCAGTTACAATGGCTTTGAAATCCTGCGGTAATGAAAATGCATACATTTATATTATTCATAACATCTATGAAAATGCAAGTGCAAAGATTCGGCTGTTTGAAAATACAACACACATAAAAATTGGAAAGGGGGTGAGACAAGGTGACACCATATCTCCCAAGCTCTTTAATGCCACATTGGAAAATGTCTTTCAATCACTGAACTGGGAAAACAAAGGGATAAAGATTAATACAGATTACCTAACTCACTTTCGTTTTGCTGATGACATAGTCATTTTTGCAACTAAACCCATCAGAGTATGATCCAGGAACTTGCTGACATGAGTAAAGAAGTGGGATTAAAAATTAACTTTCAGAAGACAAAAGTGATGTTCAATGCTTTCACAAGAAATGATGATTTATCGATTGATTAGGAAAAGCTGGAGATAACAGACACGTACATTTATCTTGGACAGCAGATATCAAGTGAGGGTCACATTGATGAAGAAATTAATCGGCGTATAAAACTTGCCTGGAGAGCTTTTGGAAGAAACAGCATAATTTTCAAGAGCAATATGCCGTTATGTCTTAAAAGAAAAGTGTTTGATCAATGCATCCTTCCAGTGCTTACGTATGGTGCAGAGACGTGGACCTTAACTAAAAGAGACATACAAAGGCTGCAAACAACTCAAAGAAGCATGAAGAGGTGCATTCCCTTTCTAACAAGGAGAGATAGAAAGAGGAACTCGTGGATCCGAAAAATGATAAGAGTGAAAGACATCATGATCAGAGTTAAATCCCTGAAATGGCAATGGGCTGGACATACTACCCGAAGGACAGATCATCGATGGACAGCCGAAATTTTAGATTGGATTCCAAGGGTCAGGAAAAGACCCAGAAGAAAACCACATGGGAGATGGGTGGATGAAATTCAAAAGTATGCGGAAGTGACATGGAGGAGACTGGCACAAGACAGACCGTTGTTGAAGAGGCTTAGAATGACCTTCGTCCAGCAGTGGATTGATAATGGTTGACAATGATGATGATGATGATAGTTTATTACGAAGCGTTTTGGTGTGCATGTAATTAAGTCTTTAGCTGCTGCAACTGAGCTCGTTCTGGAAAGCCACCTTTTAGTTACAAAGCGGCAATTAACATTACAGTGAAGCTAGCGCGTAGTTGAAGTAACAGGTAAGTTCAAAATAGTCCACGTTTATGTAATTTCATTGATAATTCTCCCTAATTTCCACTAATTTAATTTATACACTGTACCATTTGTTACTAACTTCGTGTCTACAAGTCCTAAGGAAAAACTTCTTTTTTGTGTCGCCCTTCTTTCTTCATGGAGAAGACTTTACGTGCATTATATTCTTCCCGTAAGGAACAGCTTTCCGTTAGAAATACAAATCTATTTTTCTATTCCTCTGACTGTATCTGTCTACACTTCTGAAAAAAAAATACTAAAAGAAGTGTAAAGTGACGGAGTCAAGCTCCCAATAATTATTTTCATGTAGCAAGCTTTTCTGTATCAGTTTATTATTTCAAGTGTAATGTAATGCAAATTCCAACGCACGTGGAAGCCACGGGGCGAGTTCCTTTTGTACAGCGTATTAGGGAGTGCCGAGCGGCCTCCGTTGACCTTGACCTGGACGACTGGATCGGAATCTGGTCACCGCTCCCAGAGAGAGGCGAACTCAACGGAAACAGGATTCCAGAAACGCAGAGTTTTTCATGTAATTTTTAATATTTGGCAAAGGATAGTTTGGCCACCAGGGGGCCTCAGTGTTAAGTTCTGCTTCTGATGTATTTGCAGGAAAATCTGAGCATCTGAAAACTCGACTGAAAAAATTCTTCCGTTGACCGATAGTTCTCACATCGAAAAATATTTTGATAATACTTTCTTCTTAAAATAATGCATGTTTTCCCGCCAGGGGGCGTAGATGCATATCTTATACTTATCCATATCTCAGAGTCCGATTTGAAAAACCCTTTCTTTGTTGGAGAGCGTTTCCGCTGTAAAAATGTTTTTCATATAATTTCACATTTTTCTTAACGCACAAGTCTGCAACCAGAGGGCGTAAGCTTACGATTCAGTTCACAGCAGTATCTTCGTGATTAAAACCCCGCTTGGGAAACTTCTTTCTTCGGTCAGATACTAATGTTTTCTACATCGGTTCCGTTGACTTTGAAAGCTTTGATAAATTTAATTCGCATCAGAACGTATTCAAAACACGTGCTTACTACACCCGAAAATTCGGTGTCATCTTTCTTGTTTTTTATTTTTGTTCACTTCTAATTTAAAATATTGCATTTGCAAGTCTATCGAGATATTTCTTTTGAAATGTTGAAACATTGCATCGCTATGGTCACTGGAGACGTTCTCATTGCACACTTTTTGTTCTTAATCCTTTCATCTAGTGTCATAAGTGATGGCGTTGCCAAATCCCCTTCGCAACTGACGTAATCTTGGAACCTAAACTCATACTTCCTCTTCAATTGTAACATTCCAGTCAGGTCGCGAAACGATAACTCCTTGGGAGTTAGGTTCGTCTGGAAAACGAAAGCAAAAGACAGTCTCAAAGAAAGAGTCCGATATGATGATATCAAGCATGAGCAGGTGTCTACTTCAAGTTCCAGCTGAGCTAACCCATGGTAGCTCAAAAGGAGCGCGTGCATTCCACAAGTCATAAAGCAGATGAATGACAAGAAATAAGTGATTTGAAATCTCAATTCACAACACCACAATTTAACATGTAAATGAGAAGAAATTAATTCAATTAACGCATAACTGACAAAATATAACATTAATGGCAATTTAGAGTCTTTCGGACCAGTGATATTTTACGTATGAATGTGAAACAATATATAAGCGAGAAAAGTACAAACGGTGCTCCACTGTATTTACGTGAGTAACTTTTATCAGGTAAGCTTTGAGTTCGTTTTCTAGGGTGCGTTAACCCTACACCAAAACGATTACGAAACTGTCTATCCTCAGTTGCCAAAATTCAATTCATTTATTTTGGCTTCCTCGATGCTACCACGTAGTTTTGGAGAATTTTCTGAAGCGAGGCGGTCGGTAGCGATTAACAACATTTCCAAAACCTCCTCTTTGCCCGAGGCAACACACATACTCGATTAATTTTTCAAGTTTCGCGAGCCAAAATGGCTCCGAATATGAAGATTACCGCCTCCTGAGTTTCATCACCTAGTAACGTCGTCGTCGATTAATTTCTAAGTTTCGGCATCTTGTAAGTGTTACACGTTTCCCGGCAACAACGTCAAAGCGAAGTGATTTGTGTCATGTAACTAAAAGGCTTTAGTCAAATTCGAAATTTTAATCTTCCCTAAAGAAGTTACAGCATGCACATGATAATGAATTCCTGAAATGAAATGTCGCAAGGACATTAAATAACGCAGGAAAGGCAGTTCATAATATCTCTGAATCAGTCTTTGCCTTGTGAACTCAAAACGCAAATCACAGCCAATATTATGCGATTCTTCACTTTGATCTTCAGATATTTTGTTGTATAATCATATCTTTTCCTGTTAACGTCAAGCTTCTGCGGCTTCAGTAAATTCGTTCTGATTATACGTGACTAGTGTGATAGCACTTTTCGTTTCCCTAAAACCATTTTAAACAAGAAAGTTGATACCGAATCCTGGGGCACGCTTTTTGAATAGTTTCCGACACGAATGCAGTATTTAAAAAAAAAACTGATTTTTTGAAGGAACAGTTCAGCTAAAAAAAAGAATTCATTTACAAGCCTTAGAGAAAATCTGCGCATAGTTAAAATGTGCGAGTGTAAAGAGCTCTTCATAATGTATTGAATCCGTTACAAGTATATCATCATCATCACTGTCAACCATTATCAATCCACTGCTGGACGAAGGTCATTCTAAGCCTCTTCCACAACGGTCTGTCTTGTGCCAGTCTCCTCCATGTCACTCCCGCATACTTTCGAATTTCATCCACCCATTTCCCATGTGGTCGTCTTCTGGGTCTTTTCCTGACCCTTGGAATCCAATCTAAAATTTCGGCTGTCCATCGATGGTCTGTCCTTCTGGCAGTATGTCCAGCCCATTGCCATTTCAGGGATTTAACTCTGATCATGATGTCTTCCACTCTTGTCATTTTTCGAATCCACGAGTTCCTCTTCTTATCTCTCCTGGTTACACCAAACATGCACCTCTCCATGCTGCTTTGAGTTGTCTGCAGTCTTTGTATGTCTCTTTTAGTTAAGGTGTACGTCTCTGCACCATACGTAAGCACTGGAAGGATGCATTGATCAAACACTTTTCTTTTAAGACATAATGGCATATTGCTCTTGAAAATTATGCTGTTTCTTCCAAAAGCTCTCCAGGCAAGTTTTGTACGCCGATTAATTTCTTCATCAATGTGACCTTCACTTGATATCTGCTGTCCAAGATAAACGTACGTGTTTGTTATCTCCAGCTTTTCTCCATCAATCGATAAATCTTCATTTCTTGTAAAAGCATTGAACATCACTTTTGTCTTCTGAAAGTTCATTTTTAATCCCACTTCTTTACTCTTGTCAGCAAGTTCCTGGATCATGCTCTGCAGCTCTGATGAGGTAGGTGCAAAAATGACTACATCATCAGCAAAACGAAGGTGGGTTAGATTATCTCCATTAATCTTTATCCCTTTGTTTTCCCAGTTCAGTGATTGAAAGACATTTTCCAATGTGGCATTAAAGAGCTTCGGAGATATAGTGTCACCTTGTCTCACTCCCTTTCCAATTTTTATGTGTGCTGTATTTTCAAACAGCCGAATCTTTGCACTTGAATTTTCATAGATGTTATTAATAATATTAATGTATGCATCTTCAATACGGCAGGATTTCAGAGCCATTGTAACTGCTGATGGTTTCACGGAATCAAAGGCTTTCTCATAATCGATAAAAGCCATGCACAATGGAAGCTCATATTCCCTCGCTCTTTCAATTAGTTCTCTCAGTACGTGGATATGATCTATTGTGCTGTAGCCACTCCTGAATCCAGCTTGTTCTCTCGGTTGAGCCATGTCCAGTGTTACCTTCAAGCGGTGTGAAAGAACTTTAGTGAATATTTTATAAACCACTGATAGGAGGCTGATAGGTCTGTAGTTCCGGAGATCCTCAATGCCACCTTTTTTATGTAGCAAGATCATTGTAGCGTTGTTCCAATCCTCAGGAATCTTCCCTTCATTAAGGCATCGAGTGAAAATTTGGGCGAGTACTGTTTCGATTTCTACAAGTATATCATCATCATCATCATTGTCAACCATTATCAATCCACTGCTGGACGAAGGTCTCCCCAAGTTTCCTCCACAACGGTCTGTCTTGTGCCAGTCTCCTCCATGTCACTCCCGCATATTTACGAATTTCATCCACCCATCTCCCATGTGGTCTTTTTCTGGGTCTTTTCCTGTCCCTTGGAATCCAATCTAAAATTTCGGCTGTTCATCTATGGTCTGTCCTTCTGGCAGTATGTCCAGCCCATTGCCATTTCAGGGATTTAACTCTGATCATGATGTCTTCCACTCTCGTCATTTTTCGGATCCACGAGTTCCTTTTCTTATCTCTCCTGGTTATACCAAGCATGCACCTCTCCATGCTTCTTTGAGTTGTTTGCAGCCTTTGTATGTCTCTTTTAGTTAAGGTCCACGTCTCTGCACCATACGTAAGCACTGGAAGGATGCATTGATCAAACACTTTTCTTTTAAGACATAATGGCATATTGCTCTTGAAAATTATGCTGTTTCTTCCAAAAGCTCTCCAGGCAAGTTTTGTACGCCGATTAATTTCTTCATCAATGTGACCCTCACTTGATATCTGCTGTCCAAGATAAACATATGTATCTGTTATCTCCAGTTTTTCTCCATCAATCGATAAATCTTCATTTCTTGTAAAAGCATTGAACATCACTTTTGTCTTCTGAAAGTTCATTTTTAATCCCACTTCTTTACTCTTGTCAGCAAGTTCCTGGATCATACTCTGCAGCTCTGATGGGGTAGTTGCAAAAATGACTACGTCATCAGCAAAACGAAGGTGGGTTAGATAATCTCCATTAATCTTTATCCCTTTGTTTTCCCAGTTCAGTGATTGAAAGACATTTTCCAATGTGGCATTAAAGAGCTTCGGAGATATGGTGTCACCTTGTCTCACTCCCTTTCCAATTTTTATGTGTGTTGTATTTTCAAACAGCCGAATCTTTGCACTTGCATTTTCATAGATGTTATTAATAATATTAATGTATGCATCCTCAATACCGCAGGATTTCAGAGCCGTGGTAACTGCTGATGGTTTCACCGAATCAAAAAGGCTTTTTCATAATCGATAAAAGCCATGCACAATGGAAGTTCATATTCCCTCGCTCTTTCAATTAGTTCTCTCAGTACGTGGATATGATCTATTGTGCTGTAGCCACTCCTGAATCCAGCTTGTTCTCTCGGTTGAGCCATGTCCAGTGTTACCTTCAAGCGGTGTGAAAGAACTTTAGTGAAGATTTTATAAACCACTGATAGGAGGCTGATAGGTCTGTAGTTCCTGAGATCCTCAATGTCACCTTTTTTATGTAGCAGGATCATTGTAGCGTTGTTCCAATCCTCAGGAATCTTCCCTTCATTAAGGCATCGAGTGAAAATTTGGGCGAGTACTGTTTCAATTTCTCCACTTGCTTCTTGTATGATGTCTATAGTAATTCCATCTTCTCCTGGAGCTTTCCCCCGCTTCATGTTCTTGATTGCATGAGCAACTTCTGCTGGGAGGACTGGAAGAACTCTGGTACCTTTCATGATGTCTGGAGTACATGTATCATCCCTTTCATATAATTTGGAGTAGAAATCTTTCACTCTTGTCAAAATTTCGCCTCTATTTCTTGTTATAGAACCATCTTCTTTTCTCAGAGCCATAATCTGTTTTCTTCCCTTACTGAGATGTCCCTTTGCTATCTTAAGGCTTTGGTTGTTTTCAATTGCTTTCCTCACTAGCTCACAGTTGAATTTCCTTACGTCTTCAGTGATACTTTTTCGTGTTGTCTTGCATAGCTCTATATATTCCACTTTGGAAGTCACATCTTCTTTAGTTGTCCTCATCTCTCTTCTTTTTTGCATCAACATTTTGGTTTTTCCTGATAATTTGTTCACATGCAACTTGTTCTTAGACCCAGCTAATTTTGTTGCTGTTTCCATTAGAGCTTTGGTTACTTTTCTGTTAACTTCCGAAATATCCACTTCTTCCGATGTTAGGCCTTCTAAAGCAGAGAATCTGTTCTTCAGTTCCAACTTGAAAGTATTATGGTGTTTTTTAAGGTTGGTTATGTCAATACATTTTGTTTGTCTTATGAGCTTGCCACGTTCCAGTTTAGTGTTGAGGTGCATCTTACATCTCACCAATCTATGGTCACTACCTGTGTTGAACTTGTTCAGCACACTGCAGTCTTCGATGATGAATTTTTTGTTACACATAATAAAATCAATTTCACTTGTCGTCCCAATTGGATGTCTCCATGTCCATTTCCTGTGTGGCTTTTTCTTGAAAAAGGAGTTCAAGATGAAAAATCCTTCTGCCTCTGCAAACTCAACGAGAGTATTTCCACGCTGGTTTCTGTTGCCGTGACCGAATTTACCTACTGAAGTTTCATTCTGTTGCCGTTGCCCTATTTTTGCATTGAAATCTCCCATAATTATCTTCAAGTGCTGCTTACCTTTATTATTTAGATGACGAATTTCCTCATAAAATTCTTCAATTTCTTCTTCAGGATGACTTGTGGTGGGTGCATAAGTTTGAATAATCTGAGCCTGGTATCTTCTCGATAGTTGGATAACGAGTCGTGCAGCTCTGTCAGAGGAACTTTCAACTTCTACCACTTTATCCTTCAGTTTCTTGTTTATTATAAATCCAACACCACTAGTTCTGCCAGTATCTGTCCCACGATAATAGAAGAGATGTCCACTTTTCAGTTCAATGAGATCTTCTCCTTTTCTCCTTACCTCACTTAGCCCGACGATGTCCCACTTGATCCTTTGTAGTTCCTCTTCCAATTCAAGAAGCCTTGAATCAGAAGATAGGGAGCGTCCGTTATAGGTAGCCAAGGTCAGCATCAAATGGCAGCCTAGTCCGGTCCTCCGGGGATTCTTAGCACCCTCTGCCTTCATGTCGCACTGGCCGCTGCCTTGGCCAGGTACATTCCAGCTGCCGGAGACTGAGGGCCAAGATTTAAGTTGTAGAGTCATTTTGGAGGTGTTTGGCCATAACTCACCACGCTGGCCAAGCGGGTTGGTGAGTGTGGGATAGCATTTCCTCTGATCCCGATGGTATAGTTATACCGCTATTTGCGGTCGTCAGAGCCCCTTTAGTGGGAACAGGATGCACCACGAGAAGGCGGGGTTGACATTTGTCAAGGAGAGGCTGTGATGTTACGCATCACCTGACCTTACATCCCACAAGTATATATATTTGTATATATATCCCCCATGTCGCTCCCTCATGCTTTCAGATTTCATACACTCATCTCCCATGTCGTACTCGTCTTGATCTTTTCCTGTCTCTTCGAATGCAGTCTAGAATTGATCATTGATGGTCCGTTCTTCTGGCACCATGTCCAGCCCATTGTCATTTCAGAGATTTTATTCTGATCATGATGTCTACACTCTAGTTATTTTTCTTATATACTCACGGACAATTATATTTGCGTACCAAGAAGGAAGCATCGGATTGAACTGAAATTTTATGGACGTAATGATACAGATGAATACAGTCCGGCCATCTTCAATATTGCGTCGCACCGCCTAGTGAGGCGATACATGCTGCAATACGGTCCGGCATGGAGGTAAACAGACGCCTAATGTTGTCCTGCGGCAGACTGGTCCACACGTGTTGAACGGTGTGCTCCAAATTCCGGGAAGTGTGGCACGCGACGGCTGGCGTTTCAACTGGTCCCACACATGCTCGATAGGGGACATGTCCGGGGAGCGAGCAGGCCATGGAACTGTCTGGACATGACGTAGGCAGACCTGCGCAACCCGAGCCGTGTGCGTGCGGGCATTATCCTGCTGGTATAGCGCACCTGAAATCCCGGCCAGGAATGGGAGCACATGGGGCAGTAGGATTTCGTTCACATACCCCTGGCACGTCAATGATTCACGTAACACTACTAGAGCTGCTCGGCTACCGTAGGCAATGAATGCCCGGACCACAATGATTGCAGTGGGGGAAGTGTGGCGCTCGACAGCGAGGTTGGGATTGTGCCGTTGACCCGTGGATCTCCGCACTCAGACAAGATGATCATCTTCCCCAAAACGAAGCGGCACTCATCGCTAAACACCACACGTCACCAATCTGTGGCGTTCCACTTCGCTCTGGCCTGGCACCACTGCACACGAAGTTTGCGATGTTTCGGTGTTATGGGAAGCACACCCAAGGGACGATCAGATCACAGATTCGCTTCCGCGAGTCGTCGAAAAATGGTTCGTGGGCACACATGAGCCGCTACATCTGCCATTATAGTGGACCGGGTCCAAGTGGGATCCGTTCGTGCCTGGAGCACGATTCGATGATTCTGTCTGCCGGTGGTCATCGAAGTCTGTCCAGAGGTACCCCGCCGTGTGGCAGTGTCGTCACGTATCCCCTGCTCCCAACACAGTCGGACGGTATGGCCAAAACGACCCACGTGGCGGACAATACAGCGCGCCGACCACCCCGCGGTTTTCAGCCCGATGATCAGGCATCTCTCAAAGTCCTTAAGTTGCGAAATCAACGTCTCTGACATCTACCCGGCATTCTTGGCGCTTTGTTTTCTTGCTTGCATCGGCCGGTGCTTTTCCTTTAATGGGGCATCGACTACACGCCGGTTTATAAGGCTGCCGGTTCGTGCTTGCAGCGCCAGAACAGGGTATGAGGTCATGCGCACTCGCACCAAACGAGGATCATTTGCATACCAGCACGCACTCTGTACCTATTTTCAAAGTTTCGCGGTTGTAGGCTGTTTTCTTCTATGTGTGCAAATTTCATTGTACGTGAGTGTACATGAGTTCCTCTTCTTATATCTCCTGGTTACACCAAGAACGCATATCCCTATCCTTCTTTCAGTTACTACACTGGTGTGCAAAAATTAAGGACGAAGAGGTGAAATTAGCATAACAGCGGAACGAGCAGGCAGAACGGACCGAAAGACCACTCAGGATATAGACTAGGGTCCGATACGGTAGGGCATGCGCATATATGCAGCATGACGTAGGGGAGGGAGTTTCGGAGGGGTATAAAGCACACGGGCGGCGTACGCTCAGCAATTCGGTTAAAGCTATTGCACGGTGTACATCGGTTTGAACGACGTCGAGTTGCTGCCACTGTGTGATATGGCCAACAGGCAATCCAGTAGACGACATCTGGATGACTTTACCCGAGGTCGTGCATTGGGAAGTTGGAAGAAGGTCGAAGTGTGATTTGTGTGGCCGAGGAGTTCGGGATCGCTCACAGCATCGTTTCGCGAGCTTGGAGAGCATTTCAAACGACAAGAACAGCTGTCCGAGAGTTTAGCAGTGGTCGTCCACGAGCAACCACGGCGACGGATGACCGGTATATTGTCCTACAGGCGAGAAGAGACAGACGGCAGACAGCGGGAGAAATTGCAAGACACATGCAACAGACAACTGGACGTCCGTTATCGCGTTTTACCGTATCCTGGAGGCTGCAGAAAGGTGGTCCATTTGCACGATGACCAGTACGGTGTGTGCCATTAACGTCTGTTCATCGGAGACGGCGGTTTCTGTGGTTCCAGGAGCACAAGAACTGGACACATCAGCAATGGGGTCGAGTTCTCTTTACGGATGAGAGCCGATTTAGAGCAGGGAACACGCAATCACACCTCGAACATCATCGAAAGGGACCGGTTTGGAGGTGGTGGAGTTCTCGTTTGGGGCCGTATCATGCTTGGTAGCCATACTGACCCCTACATCTTCCAAGCAGGTTCAGTCACTGGTGTCCGCTGTTGTACCCAGGTTCTCCTGCCTCACGTGCGTATGTTTAGAGGTGCTGTGGGTCCTGAGTTACTCTTCATGGAAGACAACGCTACACCTCATTTTACAGTGGCTGCCGCAGAGCTGTTGGAGAGCGAAGATATTCAACGCATGGATTGACCCGCATGGTCCCCGGACCTAAATCCAATCGAACATGTGTGTGACCTTCTCGAGAGACGTTTGGCAGCACGTCACCAGCCGCCAGCAACGATTCCGAAACTGCGATTGGCGCTACAATAGGGATGGGTCGCGATGCCTCAACAGCTCCTTGACAACCTCGTCCTCAGCATGGACAGACGTTGTAAATCCTGCAACGCAGTCAGGGGAGATCATATATCCTACTAAAGACTGGATTTTTCTTGGCAGCCGCCTGTCACATGGACGTTTCTGTCTTCTGTCCAGTTGTGCTCGAAGCTAAATTTTCAATAAAGTGCCTTTGTATCCTTTGGATTCCTTGTTTGGACGGTTTTGCTTACTTGTCCCATATTCGTACATCTTGGGGATCTTATGGTATGATTTCAGTCGATGTGGAGCACTTCTGCACGAGGTTACATTCGAAAAACCGTCTCGTCCTTAATTTTTGCACGCCAGTGTACGTCATCAGCAAAACGAAGGTGAGTTAAATAATCTTCATTAGTCTTTATTCCTTTGTTTTCCCAGTTCAATGATTGAAAGACATTTTGCAATGTAGCAATAAAAGGCCAGGGAGATATGGAGTCACCTTATCTCACTCCCTCTCCAATTTTTATTGATGCCGTACCCTCTAATAGCCGAACTTTTGAACTTGCACTTTCAAAGACGTTATTAATAATGCTAATGTATGCATCTTCAATACCGTAGGATTCCAAAGCCATTGTAACTGCTGATGGCTTCACGGAAGCGAAGGCCTTTTCATAATGAATAAAACCCATGCATAATGTGAGCTCGTATTCCCTTGTTCTTTTAATTAGTTCTCTTAGTACATGGATATATGATCTTTAGTGCTGTAGCCACTCCTGAATCTAGCTCGTTCTCTCGGTTGAGCAGTGTTACGTTCAAACGACATGAAAGAAGCTTAGTGAAGATTTTTATAAACCACTGATAGCAAGATGATGTGCCTGTAATTTCTGAGGTCCTTAATGCCACCTTTTTTATGCAACATGTTCATTGTAGCATTGTTTCCAATCGTCATTGTTACAATCCTGTAGATAGATATAATCATCATCATCATCATCATTGTCAACCATTATCAATCCACTGCTGGACGAAGGTCTCCCCAAGTTTCCTCCACAACGGTCTGTCTTGGGCCAGTCTCCTCGATGTCACTCCCGCATATTTTCGAATTTCATCCACCCATATTCCATGTGGTCTTTTTCTGGGTCTTTTCCTGTCCCTTGGAATCCAATCTAAAATTTCGGCTGTCCATCGATGGTCTGTCCTTCTGGCACTATGCCCAGCCCATTGACATTTCAGGGATTTAACTCTGATCATGATGTCTTCCACTCTTGTCATTTTTCGGATCCACGAGTTCCTCTTCTTATCTCTCCTGGTTACACCAAGCATGGACCTCTCCATGCTGCTTTGAGTTGTCTGCAGCCTTTGTATCTCTCTTTTAGTTAAGGTCCACGTCTCTGCACCATACGTAAGCACTGGAAGGATGCATTGATCAAACACTTTTCTTTTTAAGACATAATGGCATATTGCTCTTGAAAATTATGCTGTTTCTTCCAAAAGCTCTACAGGCAAGTTTTGTACGCCGATTAATTTCTTCATCAATGTGACCCTCACTTGATATCTGCTGTCCAAGATAAACGTACGTGTTTGTTATCTCCAGCTTTTCTCCATCAATCGATAAATCTTCATTTCTTGTAAAAGCATTGAACATCACTTCTGTCTTCTGAAAGTTCATTTTTAATCCCACTTCTTTACTCTTGTCAGCAAGTTCCTGGATCATACTCTGATGGGGTTAGTTGCAAAAATGACTGTGTCATCAGCAAAACGAAGGTGGGTTAGATAATCTCCATTAATCTTTATCCCTTTGTTTTCCCAGTTCAGTGATTGAAAGACATTTTCCAATGTGGCATTAAAGAGCTTCGGAGATATGGTGTCACCTTGTCTCACTCCCTTTCCAATTTTTATGTGTGTTGTATTTTCAAACAGCCGAATCTTTGCACTTGCATTTTCATAGATGTTATTAATAATATTAATGTATGCATCCTCAATACCGCAGGATTTCAGAGCCGTGGTAACTGCTGATGGTTTCACCGAATCAAAGGCTTTTTCATAATCGATAAAAGCCATGCACAATGGAAGTTCATATTCCCTCGCTCTTTCAATTAGTTCTCTCAGTACGTGGATATGATCTATTGTGCTGTAGCCACTCCTGAATCCAGCTTGTTCTCTCGGTTGAGCCATGTCCAGTGTTACCTTCAAGCGGTGTGAAAGAACTTTAGTGAAGATTTTATAAACCACTGATAGGAGGCTGATAGGTCTGTAGTTCCTGAGATCCTCAATGTCACCTTTTTTATGTAGCAGGATCATTGTAGCGTTGTTCCAATCCTCAGGAATCTTCCCTTCATTAAGGCATCGAGTGAAAATTTGGGCGAGTACTGTTTCAATTTCTCCACTTGCTTCTTGTATGATGTCTATAGTAATTCCATCTTCTCCTGGAGCTTTCCCCCGCTTCATGTTCTTGATTGCATGAGCAACTTCTGCTGGGAGGACTGGAAGAACTCTGGTACCTTTCATGATGTCTGGAGTACATGTATTATCCCTTTCATATAATTTGGAGTAGAAATCTTTCACTCTTGTCAAAATTTCGCCTCTATTTCTTGTTATAGAACCATCTTCTTTTCTCAGAGCCATAATCTGTTTTCTTCCCTTACTGAGATGTCCCTTTGCTATCTTAAGGCTTTGGTTGTTTTCAATTGCTTTCCTCACTAGCTCACAGTTGAATTTCCTTACGTCTTCAGTGATACTTTTTCGTGTTGTCTTGCATAGCTCTATATATTCCACTTTGGAAGTCACATCTTCTTTAGTTGTCCTCATCTCTCTTCTTTTTTGCATCAACATTTTGGTTTTTCCTGATAATTTGTTCACATGCAACTTGTTCTTAGACCCAGCTAATTTTGTTGCTGTTTCCATTAGAGCTTTGGTTACTTTTCTGTTAACTTCCGAAATATCCACTTCTTCCGATGTTAGGCCTTCTAAAGCAGAGAATCTGTTCTTCAGTTCCAACTTGAAAGTATTATGGTGTTTTTTAAGGTTGGTTATGTCAATACATTTTGTTTGTCTTATGAGCTTGCCACGTTCCAGTTTAGTGTTGAGGTGCATCTTACATCTCACCAATCTATGGTCACTACCTGTGTTGAACTTGTTCAGCACACTGCAGTCTTCGATGATGAATTTTTTGTTACACATAATAAAATCAATTTCACTTGTCGTCCCAATTGGATGTCTCCATGTCCATTTCCTGTGTGGCTTTTTCTTGAAAAAAGGAGTTCAAGATGAAAAATCCTTCTGCCTCTGCAAACTCAACGAGAGTATTTCCACGCTGGTTTCTGTTGCCGTGACCGAATTTACCTACTGAAGTTTCATTCTGTTGCCGTTGCCCTATTTTTGCATTGAAATCTCCCATAATTATCTTCAAGTGCTGCTTACCTTTATTATTTAGATGACGAATTTCCTCATAAAATTCTTCAATTTCTTCTTCAGGATGACTTGTGGTGGGTGCATAAGTTTGAATAATCTGAGCCTGGTATCTTCTCGATAGTTGGATAACGAGTCGTGCAGCTCTGTCAGAGGAACTTTCAACTTCTACCACTTTATCCTTCAGTTTCTTGTTTATTATAAATCCAACACCACTAGTTCTGCCAGTATCTGTCCCACGATAATAGAAGAGATGTCCACTTTTCAGTTCAATGAGATCTTCTCCTTTTCTCCTTACCTCACTTAGCCCGACGATGTCCCACTTGATCCTTTGTAGTTCCTCTTCCAATTCAAGAAGCCTTGAATCAGAAGATAGGGAGCGTCCGTTATAGGTAGTCAAGGTCAGCATCAAATGGCAGCCTAGTCCGGTCCTCCGGGGATTCTTAGCACCCTCTGCCTTCATGTCGCACTGGCCGCTGCCTTGGCCAGGTACATTCCAGCTGCCGGAGACTGAGGGCCAAGATTTAAGTTGTAGAGTCATTTTGGAGGTGTTTGGCCATAACTCACCACGCTGGCCAAGCGGGTTGGTGAGTGTGGGATAGCATTTCCTCTGATCCCGATGGTATAGTTATACCGCTATTTGCGGTCGTCAGAGCCCCTTTAGTGGGAACAGGATGCACCACGAGAAGGCGGGGTTGACATTTGTCAAGGAGAGGCTGTGATGTTACGCATCACCTGACCTTACATCCCACAAGTATATATATTTGTATATATATCCCCCATGTCGCTCCCTCATGCTTTCAGATTTCATACACTCATCTCCCATGTCGTACTCGTCTTGATCTTTTCCTGTCTCTTCGAATGCAGTCTAGAATTGATCATTGATGGTCCGTTCTTCTGGCACCATGTCCAGCCCATTGTCATTTCAGAGATTTTATTCTGATCATGATGTCTACACTCTAGTTATTTTTCTTATATACTCACGGACAATTATATTTGCGTACCAAGAAGGAAGCATCGGATTGAACTGAAATTTTATGGACGTAATGATACAGATGAATACAGTCCGGCCATCTTCAATATTGCGTCGCACCGCCTAGTGAGGCGATACATGCTGCAATACGGTCCGGCATGGAGGTAAACAGACGCCTAATGTTGTCCTGCGGCAGACTGGTCCACACGTGTTGAACGGTGTGCTCCAAATTCCGGGAAGTGTGGCACGCGACGGCTGGCGTTTCAACTGGTCCCACACATGCTCGATAGGGGACATGTCCGGGGAGCGAGCAGGCCATGGAACTGTCTGGACATGACGTAGGCAGACCTGCGCAACCCGAGCCGTGTGCGTGCGGGCATTATCCTGCTGGTATAGCGCACCTGAAATCCCGGCCAGGAATGGGAGCACATGGGGCAGTAGGATTTCGTTCACATACCCCTGGCACGTCAATGATTCACGTAACACTACTAGAGCTGCTCGGCTACCGTAGGCAATGAATGCCCGGACCACAATGATTGCAGTGGGGGAAGTGTGGCGCTCGACAGCGAGGTTGGGATTGTGCCGTTGACCCGTGGATCTCCGCACTCAGACAAGATGATCATCTTCCCCAAAACGAAGCGGCACTCATCGCTAAACACCACACGTCACCAATCTGTGGCGTTCCACTTCGCTCTGGCCTGGCACCACTGCACACGAAGTTTGCGATGTTTCGGTGTTATGGGAAGCACACCCAAGGGACGATCAGATCACAGATTCGCTTCCGCGAGTCGTCGAAAAATGGTTCGTGGGCACACATGAGCCGCTACATCTGCCATTATAGTGGACCGGGTCCAAGTGGGATCCGTTCGTGCCTGGAGCACGATTCGATGATTCTGTCTGCCGGTGGTCATCGAAGTCTGTCCAGAGGTACCCCGCCGTGTGGCAGTGTCGTCACGTATCCCCTGCTCCCAACACAGTCGGACGGTATGGCCAAAACGACCCACGTGGCGGACAATACAGCGCGCCGACCACCCCGCGGTTTTCAGCCCGATGATCAGGCATCTCTCAAAGTCCTTAAGTTGCGAAATCAACGTCTCTGACATCTACCCGGCATTCTTGGCGCTTTGTTTTCTTGCTTGCATCGGCCGGTGCTTTTCCCTTTAATGGGGCATCGACTACACGCCGGTTTATAAGGCTGCCGGTTCGTGCTTGCAGCGCCAGAACAGGGTATGAGGTCATGCGCACTCGCACCAAACGAGGATCATTTGCATACCAGCACGCACTCTGTACCTATTTTCAAAGTTTCGCGGTTGTAGGCTGTTTTCTTCTATGTGTGCAAATTTCATTGTACGTGAGTGTACATGAGTTCCTCTTCTTATATCTCCTGGTTACACCAAGAACGCATATCCCTATCCTTCTTTCAGTTACTACACTGGTGTGCAAAAATTAAGGACGAAGAGGTGAAATTAGCATAACAGCGGAACGAGCAGGCAGAACGGACCGAAAGACCACTCAGGATATAGACTAGGGTCCGATACGGTAGGGCATGCGCATATATGCAGCATGACGTAGGGGAGGGGAGTTTCGGAGGGGTATAAAGCACACGGGCGGCGTACGCTCAGCAATTCGGTTAAAGCTATTGCACGGTGTACATCGGTTTGAACGACGTCGAGTTGCTGCCACTGTGTGATATGGCCAACAGGCAATCCAGTAGACGACATCTGGATGACTTTACCCGAGGTCGTGCATTGGGAAGTTGGAAGAAGGTCGAAGTGTGATTTGTGTGGCCGAGGAGTTCGGGATCGCTCACAGCATCGTTTCGCGAGCTTGGAGAGCATTTCAAACGACAAGAACAGCTGTCCGAGAGTTTAGCAGTGGTCGTCCACGAGCAACCACGGCGACGGATGACCGGTATATTGTCCTACAGGCGAGAAGAGACAGACGGCAGACAGCGGGAGAAATTGCAAGACACATGCAACAGACAACTGGACGTCCGTTATCGCGTTTTACCGTATCCTGGAGGCTGCAGAAAGGTGGTCCATTTGCACGATGACCAGTACGGTGTGTGCCATTAACGTCTGTTCATCGGAGACGGCGGTTTCTGTGGTTCCAGGAGCACAAGAACTGGACACATCAGCAATGGGGTCGAGTTCTCTTTACGGATGAGAGCCGATTTAGAGCAGGGAACACGCAATCACACCTCGAACATCATCGAAAGGGACCGGTTTGGAGGTGGTGGAGTTCTCGTTTGGGGCCGTATCATGCTTGGTAGCCATACTGACCCCTACATCTTCCAAGCAGGTTCAGTCACTGGTGTCCGCTGTTGTACCCAGGTTCTCCTGCCTCACGTGCGTATGTTTAGAGGTGCTGTGGGTCCTGAGTTACTCTTCATGGAAGACAACGCTACACCTCATTTTACAGTGGCTGCCGCAGAGCTGTTGGAGAGCGAAGATATTCAACGCATGGATTGACCCGCATGGTCCCCGGACCTAAATCCAATCGAACATGTGTGTGACCTTCTCGAGAGACGTTTGGCAGCACGTCACCAGCCGCCAGCAACGATTCCGAAACTGCGATTGGCGCTACAATAGGGATGGGTCGCGATGCCTCAACAGCTCCTTGACAACCTCGTCCTCAGCATGGACAGACGTTGTAAATCCTGCAACCCAGTCAGGGGAGATCATATATCCTACTAAAGACTGGATTTTTCTTGGCAGCCGCCTGTCACATGGACGTTTCTGTCTTCTGTCCAGTTGTGCTCGAAGCTAAATTTTCAATAAAGTGCCTTTGTATCCTTTGGATTCCTTGTTTGGACGGTTTTGCTTACTTGTCCCATATTCGTACATCTTGGGGATCTTATGGTATGATTTCAGTCGATGTGGAGCACTTCTGCACGAGGTTACATTCGAAAAACCGTCTCGTCCTTAATTTTTGCACGCCAGTGTACGTCATCAGCAAAACGAAGGTGAGTTAAATAATCTTCATTAGTCTTTATTCCTTTGTTTTCCCAGTTCAATGATTGAAAGACATTTTGCAATGTAGCAATAAAAGGCCAGGGAGATATGGAGTCACCTTATCTCACTCCCTCTCCAATTTTTATTGATGCCGTACCCTCTAATAGCCGAACTTTTGAACTTGCACTTTCAAAGACGTTATTAATAATGCTAATGTATGCATCTTCAATACCGTAGGATTCCAAAGCCATTGTAACTGCTGATGGCTTCACGGAAGCGAAGGCCTTTTCATAATGAATAAAACCCATGCATAATGTGAGCTCGTATTCCCTTGTTCTTTTAATTAGTTCTCTTAGTACATGGATATATGATCTTTAGTGCTGTAGCCACTCCTGAATCTAGCTCGTTCTCTCGGTTGAGCAGTGTTACGTTCAAACGACATGAAAGAAGCTTAGTGAAGATTTTTATAAACCACTGATAGCAAGATGATGTGCCTGTAATTTCTGAGGTCCTTAATGCCACCTTTTTTATGCAACATGTTCATTGTAGCATTGTTTCCAATCGTCATTGTTACAATCCTGTAGATAGATATAATCATCATCATCATCATCATTGTCAACCATTATCAATCCACTGCTGGACGAAGGTCTCCCCAAGTTTCCTCCACAACGGTCTGTCTTGGGCCAGTCTCCTCGATGTCACTCCCGCATATTTTCGAATTTCATCCACCCATATTCCATGTGGTCTTTTTCTGGGTCTTTTCCTGTCCCTTGGAATCCAATCTAAAATTTCGGCTGTCCATCGATGGTCTGTCCTTCTGGCACTATGCCCAGCCCATTGACATTTCAGGGATTTAACTCTGATCATGATGTCTTCCACTCTTGTCATTTTTCGGATCCACGAGTTCCTCTTCTTATCTCTCCTGGTTACACCAAGCATGGACCTCTCCATGCTGCTTTGAGTTGTCTGCAGCCTTTGTATCTCTCTTTTAGTTAAGGTCCACGTCTCTGCACCATACGTAAGCACTGGAAGGATGCATTGATCAAACACTTTTCTTTTAAGACATAATGGCATATTGCTCTTGAAAATTATGCTGTTTCTTCCAAAAGCTCTACAGGCAAGTTTTGTACGCCGATTAATTTCTTCATCAATGTGACCCTCACTTGATATCTGCTGTCCAAGATAAACGTACGTGTTTGTTATCTCCAGCTTTTCTCCATCAATCGATAAATCTTCATTTCTTGTAAAAGCATTGAACATCACTTCTGTCTTCTGAAAGTTCATTTTTAATCCCACTTCTTTACTCTTGTCAGCAAGTTCCTGGATCATACTCTGATGGGGTTAGTTGCAAAAATGACTGTGTCATCAGCAAAACGAAGGTGGGTTAGATAATCTCCATTAATATTTATCCCTTTGTTTTCCCAGTTCAGTGATTGAAAGACATTTTTCAATGTGGCATTAAAGAGCTTGGGAGATATGGTGTCACCTTGTCTCACTCCCTTTCCAATTTTTATGTGTGTTGTATTTTCAAACAGCCGAATTTTTGCACTTGCATTTTCATAGATGGTATTAATAATAGATAGATATAGATACAGATATGCATACATATATCAACCGTATTTCTACCCATTCGATAAAACAGAACAACAAAACTCCTACAATTACTACAATTTGAATTAGCTACATTCTGCAAATAACTGCTTAAATGTGTGCTACGAAAAAACGACTGCACAAAGCACATTTCTCATAACAGAAAATATCCGTGGCAGAGGAGAATTTTCAAATCGGGTTCTTCGAAACAAAGGTATGATTCCAAGTGTGGTACAAATAAAATCAAACCTTACATCCCCTAACAGCAAAAAGTAGTGGTACAACAGTTGGAAAATATACGAAAAAAAAAATTCCTCTCCATGAACATTATCATGAGAAAAATAGTTTTTAAGATACCATCGTCACAAAGATTTACTTTAACGCCATCTACCGGGAATATTAAACATATTTTCCAGAAAAAAAAGACACGTACAGGGTGTCCAAGAATTATTGGACACATTATAAAATTATGTAAGACAAAACATTAAACAGATAGAAAGAAACTGGCTGTACTAACTTACAATGTAACTACACAAGTTAATAAATTTCGATGTGAGATCCCTTGGTTGCTCGTAGTACGTCCAAGCTATACTCGATTTCATGCCATGTATTGACATACATCTGAGGAGTTATGGAACTAATAGCAGCTGTGATACGCTACTTCAGTTCCTGCAAATCAGTGCAATTAGACACGATCCTTCACATAACCCCACATGAAATATTCCAATGGAGTTAAATCTGGAGAACGAGGAGGCCACGGAATGGGACCACCACGCCAATCCATCTGTTGGAGAAATGCTCATTTAGACACTTACGTACACACGTTGACCAATGCGGAGGTGCGCCGTCTCGTTGGAAAACGATGTTGCAATATCTTTTGATCTGGGGTATAGCAAAATTTTCTAGCATATCCAAGTAAATTTCACCATTTATGGTGATATAAACGGTACGGTCTTTTAACTTTAATGACAGACTTTAATTCCGCAAGCCACAACACACACATCGCCTTCTGCTGTACGGATGACATGACTGCTGATGGCGCATTTCTAATACATTCCTCATCAGGCCACACCTAGCGCTATTTATCGGATTCTGGGAATACCAAATCTGCAAAACAAAAATATAGAAACCGTGTTAGTAATACGTGACGTAGAAAAACAGACAATGCTGTTAGTTTTTTCTTTGTACATAATTTTGTAATTACAAACATGCAAAAAACATAATTATGCTCTTACGCCCCCTAGAGTTAAAACAATTTGTCACAAAATGCTGTAAATTGCATGCAAATATTTACATCGTCATATGTACCTAAGGAAAACAGTGTTTTTAAAATCCTATTCTTAGAACCAGAGATTCTGGAAAATATAAAGTGTACTTAAGTTGCTCAAAAAGTTACGAAACTGACGTCATAGCCCCAAAACCCTCCCAAGCAGAAAAGTGCAACTGCCTGTGATGGAACACCTGCAAGGTCAGTCACGTGACGACGCGTCGTTACAGCGCTCCGCTAGCTCATCCTTCCAGTAGACAGCGTAGAGTTCAGACGTGTTTCTGTAACCCAGTGTTGATTTGAAATTGAAGTAATGAGCAGCTATAAAATTTTGCGCACATTTGAAAATACTGCACAGAAACGCACGAAATTATTTCTATAAGGAAGATGCGTTGTCCCGTGCAAGAGATTCTGATCGCCACAAGAAACTTGTAAATGGTGAAGAGTGTCTGGAAGATGAGCCACGCTCCGTAGGTCTTCGACGTGGACTACGGAGGTCAATGTCAAAACCATAGGGGCATGCATTCCTGCGTGAATACTGCCGAATGACCATTCAAAAATTGCTAATGTGATGCAGATGTCCGTTGGTTCTGTTGATGACATTGTGAGAAACCGGTTGAAGTACGGAAAAGTCGCTGCAAACTGGATTCCCCACTTGCTAATGGATGAACACAAGGCAAAGCGTGTTATCACTTGTCGCCAATGGAAGTGTCGGCCCACGAGGTGAGCCGCACTTTTTGGATTGAGTCGTCACATGTGATGAAACATTGTTTTACCATTTCAATCCAGAAACAAAATAGCAGAGCATCCAATGGAAAAACCCGCAGAGCCAACGATCCGAGGAAGCAAAGGTTCAAGCAAGGCAGGGAATGTCGAGTACCGGGATTCCTTCGATAAAAAAGGAATTATGTTTCTCCCCCTAAGGGAAACGTGTTCCCGGTGCCTATTATTCTGTAGTTGCCAAAGGTTCTCCAAAGAAAAAAAAATTCCCCAAAACGCCCAGAATATGAAGAAACTGGTTGTATTTTGCATCAAGATAATGGCCCTCCACATCATGATCTACTTACCCAACGAGTTTTCTAAAAATCTAGGCATCGAAATGATGGCGCACCTTTGGTGATTACCGGATCCTGTGTGACTTCCACCTATTCCCTGAAGTGAAAAAAACAACAACATCGCACTGTGAGGTTGAGTAAAATTGTCGCTGTGGGACAGAACTGACTTTGAGAAAGGAAAGATTGTCGGCTGTTATATTAGAGGGTTGTCCGTAAGAGAAACCTAGAGGCATTTAAACATACCCATGTCAACTATTTTGGATGTACGGAATACGTAGAAGACACATGGCGTGCCTGAAGTAGCAAAACGTACTGGCAGACCGAAGAAAATCAGTGATAGAGGACGTCGAAGCCTCAGGAGAGTCGTTACAGCTAATTGACGGAGTACTGCATAAGACCTCAGTGTACAGGTGAGTAAAAATGCTGGAACCTCGGTATGTACACGTACCATTCACAGAGAACTTCATTCCATGGGTTACCGTGGTCGTGCGGCTGCTCATAAGCCTTTAATCTCCACTCGGAATGCTACTCGTCCTTTAGCATGTTGTAAAGAACATTTGTCGTGGACCGTAGATCAATGGAAATAGGTCCTATGGACTGATGAATTCAGATACACGATCCATTAGTCTGATGACCGTGTGTGGGTATGGCGGAAGCCAGGGGAACGCTACTTATCACAGTGTACTGTTCTTACGGTCACGTTTGGAACTGGCAGTGTACTCGTGTGGGGCTGTTTTTCGTAGTATGGTCCCGGCCCATTGGTTATCTTGAACACACCTGTTAACTAGTACGTCTACGTCGATATTCTGGACAATTATGCCCTACCAACTCTGTGGCGATACTATGGAACCGAGCCTTGTTGGTTCCAGCAGGATAATGCCCCCAGCCATAAATAAAGGTTTCAAAATCGCTTTATTATTATTTATCATAAGAAAACATAAGAGGGACACGTACAGTATTGGGCGTCTCACTGGGAAATAATACTAAACTGTTAAAACATGATGGTATATACACTGCAATGACAATGGGGATGAATAACAAATGCTGCAAGCAAATCTTATTGAATAAAAATTGCAGAAGTGACAGAGAGAAACACATCGTGCCACATGACATTGGATGGGCATGATTTACAGGATTACACAGGCGAAACAATAGTACACATTTAGAAAAAGAACAGCACAAACACCTCCGTGAAGGTAAAACATTACAAACATGAGATAAAAACACAGCGTGCACAATTGTGCAAGTTATTTAACGAGGGCACCAAAGCAACATAATACAGGCGGGGTGAAAGTAAGTAATGTACACGAGTAAGCATGAAAATACACTGAGATGGCATTAGCATTCACAATTCAACGGTAGCGTGGATTGCACGAGTCGTAGAGTGGAGGAGGGGCACCAGGGTGCCACAGAACTCAGCAAAGGAGGTGTAGAATGTCCTAGGGTACTGATAGGTGTAGCAGTCCAGAATCAACCGCAAACCATGGTGCGGCCGGCGCCCAGGTAGCATAGAAGGTGGCTTCTCGACGACTGGAAGAAGCCGACTGGTACTCCAGGCGGAGTCGAGAAAGCAATCGATCTTGAAAATGGCACAAAACTGCTGCGCTAGCCTGGTGTAAAGAGACCGGCGAGGAAACGCTGCAGAGCTGTTGAAGGTATACGTAAATAACGTGTTTAACCAGCACGAAAAGATACGGACATACTGACGGAAGAGGCGTAGGATGATGAGCCCGCAGAAGAAGATGTCTGTAGGCAGTGAACGGAAGATCTTGAGAACAAGAGCGACTGGCAATCCGGAAAGCCTGGTGGAGGAGAGGCATCAGGATGGGACAGTAAAGGTAGACGTGAGAAACGTCTGCCTCCTGTGCGCAGAAGGAGCAGAGAGTGGAGGAGAGAAGAGACATGCGAAAGAGAAAATACGGAACAGGGAGGCGATTATGCAAAAAGAGCCAGTGGGTATTAATTTCAAGAGGGGCAGATAAGGGTGAGCGGGCAGCGGCCCAGACAAGAGGAAGAGAAGCAGGGGGAACCTCCAGAATAGAAAGCGGTGAAGGGGTGGCAAGGTGCACTAGAAAACGATAAAGAGATTTAGAGGAGAGAGAGGAGAGAGAAAGAACCGAGTTTGTGAGTCGGAGGAAAAACGGCAGCGGAAGGGGGGCAGAAAAGACCGGTGGGGGAGACAAGATCAGGGAAAAGCGAAAGTAGTGCAGTTAGCAGAGAGTCATAGACCAAATGGGCGGATGGGGACGAGAGAATAGCAGGAGGGAGGCCAGAGAATGGGCGCCAGGATAGATCCGAGTTAGTGAGGTCTTGTACAGTTACTACACCTGCTCGGAGCCAAGAGGGGAATGAAAACAGGGGAGATGGGGGTGAAAAAGGGAGTTGAAGAAGAGGGGTTCAGAAAGAAGCTCTAGAGTTGAAGAGGGAGGGGAGCGAATGAGGGGGAGAGAGCGAAGGCGAGTGAGGGCTTCAGAATATGCAGGTGGGAGTTTGGAGGGGGGGGTGGACAGCAATCCATGAGAACTAAAGAAAGAAAGGGAAAATGTGGGTTACGCAAGGAGGCAAGAACGTCACGTACCTGAACTGCGGAATCCACTGGAGCCGTGAAAAGGTGAATGAAGTTGATCACTCGGCTTGCTTTGTAGCACAGCGGGACATCAGGTAGGCCAGCACCACCATAGGAGGGAGGAGCACAGAGCTTGTGGACGTTAATCCAGTGGTGACCCGCCCACATTACTCGAGTAAGGCAGCGTGTAACCTCCTGGAGACAGAAAAGCGGGGTCGTAGATGCAATCCAAGAATGCTTGCAGATGGACAGAAGGTATGTCCTGGTGAGATTTGCACGCTGGTAGTAGGTAGTACAGAACTGCGCACGACACCAGAATGCAGCTGTGCGGAGGAGGCGAGGATGGAGTTCCGAGCGAGTTGCACTGGATGTAGCTTGTGGTGCGCCTAAGTGCATATCCAGGAAGCGTTAGGTAGTGGATGATCATGTGGCCCCCCATGGAGCATCCAAGCGATTAGACCACGACCCGCACCACAATCCAGTGCTCTTAGACGTATTCAGTTTAGCTGTAGAACATGAAGCATATGCGGAGAACAAACGACGAAGCAGTTGGAACTGTGAGTCGCTACGAATGCAGACGGTGATGTCATCTGCATAAGCAGAGTAAATGACTGAGTGATGCCGTGAGCTGGCAACTGGTGGTGGAAGTTGTGCTAGGAGAGATGTTTGCAGAGAGCGTAGAAAAGGCTCGACGGCAATCGCAAACAGTTGACCAGAAAGCGGGCAGCCCTGACGAACTCCCCGCTTGAAGGAAACATGTGCTGTGAGAAAAGATGCCGTGTTGACATGAAAAACGGCGTCCCGGTAGAGGGAGAGAAGAACGAAGACAAATTGTGGAGGAAAGCCAAAGTGTAGCAGGGTTTGTATTAAATAGGCGTGTGAGATATTATCGAAAGCGGAACGGAGGTCTAAGGAAAGGAGAGCAAGAGGTTCAGAATGAGTCTTGGCAAGATGAATGAGATCGCGAAGAAGTTGAACATTGGAGAAAAGAGAACGGCCAGGAACAGTATAGGTTTGAGAGTCAGCAAGGATGTGAGGGAGGAAAGAGTTTAGTCGATGGGAAAGAAGCTTAGTATAGAGTTTATAATCTTGATTGAGAAGAGAAATGGGGCGCCAATTTCCCAAGTCAAGAGGGTCACCCTTCTTGGGAAATAGGACCACATGTGCGTCCGTGAAACTCCTCGGGAGGGGGAGCAGTTAAATGCAGCAGAAAAAGCGGAGAGGAGAAAAGGCAACAAAAGAGGCAAGAACGCACGGTAAAAAGGAAAAGAGAGGCCGTCCGGACCCGGAGCGGCATGGGGGTTAAGGGAAGAGAAGGTGTCGGACACCTCCGTGGATGTGGGTGAAAGAGACAGGGTGTGAGCAAGATGAGACGGAACTTGAGGCAGGTTATTGAGAAGATGGGGGAGAGCAGAGGGAGAAGGGGGAAGAGTTTCACTGAACTTGGTTGTATAGAACTGACGAACGTGAGAGTAAATCGCTGCCGAATCGGATGTGATTTCGCCAGAGGGGAGGCGAAGATGACGAAGCGAGGTAGAAGACTTACGTGCAGATTCCATTGATGTTAGAAAATCATAGGTGCATTCCTCCGGATTGAGATGTTTAATGCGCAGACGTAAAAGTGCTTGCTGCGCAAGAGGTTTCAGCAAAGCCTGGAGCTCCGCCTGATATGCTGGAAAAAGCGGATCTGATAACCCAATCAGTGTGAGCATCTGCCTGGCCTGATCGAGGCGCATCTGACTAGAAGTCTTCATGGTGAAGGAAAGTTGCTTGATATGTAAGAGGAGCTGATGCTTGACACGAAGCCAATACGTCAAGGTACAGGGTGCGGAATGCAACGTGGCGCGACGAGCAGCGAGGAAAGAACGGACAGAGGCACAAAATTCAGGATCAGTGAGGAGATTGGAGTCAAATGTCCACGGACGAACAGTCCGAGGGAGTGACGCCGCAACAAACACTGTGAGGGTGACCGTGCAGTGGTCTGAGGAAGCAGTAGGTTGATGTTGCAACTCGGTAATAGACGCAAGAAGCGGTGTGGAAACGTAAACCCGATCCAAGCGTGCAGTTGATGGAAGCTGACTCCCAGACGAGCGCCACGTGTGTGAGATCTCTTGTGGATGAAGGCGCCTATAAGCATCGGTGAAGGAGAAATCAGCAACAAGGTCATGGAGTAGTGCGACGCGATCCGTCCGACGTTCTCGTGACGAAGGAGAGCGATCCAGAGCCGGGTCAAGGGTGCAATTGAAGTCTCCACCCAAGGGCACACGATCCGAAGGTGAGACTTTCAAGAGAGCTTGACGGAGTTTGGTGAACAAGATGGATAAATGAATAGAGGTGCATGGAATATACACATTAAAGATGTGAAATCGAGCTCCGCAAACTGTGAAGGAGACTTGCTGGAGTAAATCTCGGCATAAGTTCTGCACTGGGAGTGCAGTGAGGGTGGATCGGAAATGTTGATGTATTCCTATAGCAAGTCCACCATGAGATTAGTAGCGGAAAGCATGATGGAACACATAATCGCTAGCACGCCAGCGAGTAAACAGAGTGGAGGAATGGCAGTTTGTTTCTTGTAATAGTAACAGATCGGCCCCGAGGGGCGAGAGGTCTTCTATTACAAGAGCATTCGCTAGAGGGCTAGCGAACCCTCTGCAATTAAGGGTCGTGACCTTGAATGGACTGGTCAGTCGTTGGTTGGAGGAGTCGCGGAACAACTTTCAGGAATCAAGGACTGTTACGGCGTCGTTTGACGATAATTCTGTTTTGTGTGTGGACTGGGCAGCACAGAGCCCTGATCTTAATCCCATAAAGCACCTATGGGACGAATTAGAGCGCTGCACAACAAGTTCGGAACCAAGACCTACTACTAAGTAACAGTTAGCGGCAGCATTATGTACTGAATGGAAACGCATACTTATCGCTGTGTTCCAAAATCTTGTCGAAAGCGCGTCTCGAACGGTCAGTGCGTGCATTAAAGCCAAAGGTGGACTGTCACCGCATACTTAAGAGAATCAATAAATGCTATTTGTGTTTCTCTTCTACGTGCCCAGTAACTTTTGTCAATACAGTGCATATACGAAGGTTGTACCTAAAGTAATGCAAAATTGGGTATAACCTTTTTATTTAGTGGCAGAGGTCGGTCAGATTGCACATATTGGTTGAGTAACTCTTCCTCTATAGTAACCCTTCTTCATTGCACGTACATAATGTATTACAAGTAGGAGCAATGTGCAGCATTGAGTTCTTGGCGAAGGAAGGGTGCAGGCATCCGACTTCCATAGAAGTCTGGACTGTGGTCAGAATGCTATAGAGAAGATAGTGAGAGACTTAGGGTATCGAAAAGTGTGTGTAAAGTGGGTACCTCGACAGTTGACACCCGATTTGAAGGAGAGAAGGGTTGAAGTCTGCTGTGTTCTGTTGGAAGCGTTTGAAGCCAATGAAGCGTTTTCCCCGATCTGGTGACAGGGGATTAAATGTGAGCGTATCTTTACGATCCGAAAGCGAAGAATCAATCCATGGAATGGCGTCACACCTCTTCACCAAAGCCTAAAATGTTCAAGAGTCAGCGATCAGCACAGAAAGTCATGATGACTGTTTTTTGGGATGGCAGAGATGACATTCTCCTTGATGTTCTGAAACAAGGCTGTACCGTGACCTGCGAGAGGTACATTGAGACACTTAAGAAGCTTAGGAAAGCCCTAAGGAGGAAGAGACCGAACAAGGAGCTGAAAAGGATCCACATTCATCATGACAATGCGAGATCTCCACACATTTTTGTCAACCAATCAGACGATCCGAAAATTAGGCTGGTCGGTGGTCACCATTCACTGTACAGCCCAGATCTGGTGCCCGCCGGCTTCTACCTGTTCGGTCCAATGAAGGAAATTCTCCGGGGACAAGGCTTGATGACACGGACGAGGTGAAAGTGGCTGTGAAGAAGTGGGTATGACACTCCACACTTGAATTTTTTCAAAGAGGTTTTGAGAGTTGGGTTCAACGTTGGCACATATGTATCGCTTGTGATGGAGACTATGTTGAGTAGTGCCTTTGTATAGAGAAAGAGTTACTCTACCGACATGTGCAACTTGAACGACCTCTGTCAATTAATAAAAAAGCGATGCCCACTTTTGCATTACTTTCGGTACAACCCTCGTATATATACTAAGTCTACAAGTATTAAGCTCAGCTGTAAGCTTTAAGTTAAGTTGAAAATAAACATGGAAGTACAACTCAACAATCTCAGTTAATAATACGAGTATTTATATTAGAGTTTGTGGCCTGTGACGTGCCTGCCCAGCAGGACTCACACGACATAAAGGCAGATAGCAGTCAGAACGAACGTCCGCGTAGCTCAATTGGTAGAGCGACTGATTCCGGAATGAGGGGACCGGGTTCTAGCCCCGGAGTGAATAAAAATGACGGAGAAATTTATTTCGTTATAGGTCTTTAAATGCGAAACTCCATGTCTATTATTGTACAGAAATCAATGGCAGAGCGGTGTATGAAGTCAGTAGTTTTTGTGCCCGTTTCCATGCCAAAAGACGTGATAGAAATGTTTGGGTTATTTGTGACATGTAGGACTTCGCTTTTCATAAATAATACTTTCTATAAAGAACTCCCAGCTGGAAGATTCCGGCGCCGTCTCTTACTTGATATCTTGCCTTTCTCTTTCAATCTTTCCAGAATGCATATGTCTTATGTATGCAAGTCTCCTCTCTTTATCTGTGTTCATTCATATCTCAACTCTGAATATCTGAAAACGCCGTTTGACGTACCAGACAGACACGAGATATTTTCCCTTTCAGGGTTTTCCTCCCTCCAAAATGCACTGATCAACGTCACCATCACAGCTTGTGTCTTGTGATGTGCATGTCGTCTAGGTTTATCGTCGATATCAAAGGGAATCATGACTTTCTGGCTGGTAAGTTACGACATTCAAAACTCGCAAACTTCTTTTCTAAACTTAGAAAGGTAGTGCTGATTTTCTTTTAATGCCTTTATGAACTTTATTATGCAGCAAAACCTCCATAACGGACATTCCCGAATAGCGGACACCTCCATTTCACAGACAGTTTTGTGATCCTCTGTCCAGAAGTATATACGTTCTGTATATTTACCTCCAAATATAGGCCAGTGATCTTGGTCATACGGCAGTTAAAACATGAACATTCAAGGAAAAAGAAAAATCGGAGAATTTTTGCCCCAAAGATTTTGTTCAGCTTCTTTTCACCGAAATAAGATACCTTTTTGTCCTCCAGATCCCCATTAAAAATTATTGCTCTGTGGTTTCAATATGCCCGACCTTTTCCTTTCAAGTGGGCAAAACAGCTTTTTCAAACAAAAAGGCGTATGTGTTGTCAATCGAAAAAAGAGGATTATACGCAACTTTCTAACTAATTACGTATCATTTTCGAACTAATTACGTAATATTTTCGAACTAATTATGTGCTATTTTCGAACTAATTGCCTGCCATTTCGAATTATTACGTGCAATTTTCAAACGAATTGCGTGCCATTTTAGAAGTAATTGAGCGCCATTTCGTAACTAATGACGTGCCATTTTAGAGCTCATCACGTACCATTTTAAAGCTAATTGCGTGTTATTTTAGAACTAATTATGTATCATTTCAGAACTAATTATGTGCCATTTCAGAACTAATTACGTGCTATTTCAGAACTAATTATGTGACAATTTAGAACTAATTTCGCGCAATTTTAGAACTAATTACGTGCATTTCAGATCAAATTAAGTGCCATATTAAGACTCAATACGTGCCATTTAAGAACTAATTACGTGCATTTTAGAACTAATTACGTGCCATTTTAGAGCTTATTATGTGACATTTTAGAGCTTATTGTGTGACTTTTACAAACTAATTACCAGCCATCTTTGAACGAAATACTTGCCATTTTAGAACTAATTATTTATGAGCCATTTTAGAACTAATTACAATAAAGGAAATGCAAAAAATTTCGTTACAGTGGATGAAGATCTGTTTATCGAAGAGGCAACGAACAACGTGAATGAGTTCGTTGATATGAAAGCATCCAAAGAAATTGATATGATTGAGAAAGCATCTGAAGCAGCAGCAGCAGAAGCTGTAGAATTCTTTCAAAGACACATAAAGGGCAGTGAAGAGTTTTAAAGGGGTTTTTTTTGCAAACAAAGGGGATACGGGGTAATATTAGCATGCTTGAAGAATTTAAAAGTACATTTTAAAAAACACGATATAAATTGCAAACAAGAAAAAAAAGAAACGCTTTTATCAGATTTTTCGCAGGCAGAATTTGTTGAATGATTTAATTTGATAATTCATTTAATTTTTAATTTTTTATTCATACGTACGTATAATTAAAAATGCATCGAAATAAGTACAAGGTATGTACTGTATTTCAAAATAAAAACACAGTACGTGTACTGTATATAGCCACACTTATTTGACCGTTTCTCGACGTAAAATACCGCGAAAAATATTATATATTGTTCATACGTACTTAATATGAAGTTTTGGTATTGTTAACCTAGTTGACTACAAAAGCGAACAGCCCGAATAGCGAACACTTCATAAAAGCGGACAAATGTTGAGTTACCAGCATGTCCATTTAGAGGTTTTACTGTATAACGTTTCCTCTATTAAGATTATCTGTAAGCCAAAATTTCTTATTCTTTCACAGGCCCCTAAAATATAACCACATGACGTTATGTCTTCTTAAGATCGGATTGCAGGTCCCTAACTTAGGATTCAATCGAAACTTTTACCCGATGAGTCATTTATGCAGACAAATTGAGATGAGCGTCGGTGTTCTGACCGGAAAGTGAAACTGAAGAACAATGAAATGTTAGAGTTTCAAGCATCCCCAAAGCGAGCTTATTTGGGGCAGGGAGAGCTGGAGAGCTTTGACACTTCGAGTTCAAAACCTTCCAACTTACACTCGCTCAAATATATGCAGCCTTAACTTTTTCATGCCTCCGTTATAGGAAAGTACAGCGATCAATCAAAAATCGCGCTTCGAGGTTTTAACGAAATTTAAGCCGGCTCTGTGGTGCAGTGGTCTAAGCGCTGAATTCTGACCGTTCGTCTGAGATGGGTCTGAGTTCGCATACCAGTGAGGTATGGATGTTATGTTTATCTTATGGCCCTAGATCTTTCCATTCCTTGGAATCAGTGACCCTAAATTAAGGACAGTCGACTGCTTATTGCCTATCCAGTTGCTCACGGTGGTCGTTAAGTCCAAAAAACATAATTAAAAATAAAGATGTGAATACTTAGCAATCGCTTAAGAGCCAACGATTATAAATATTAAACTGCAAAAGTTATATGCACGCCAACAGCACAACTCTCTCCAAAAATGTAGTATGAAAACCGAACCAGAGTAGAATAAATAAGTACTCATGACTTCAGAAGTATTGACTTCGATGACGGATCCCAACTGCCGTCCGTCCCAGGAGATGCCAAATCACCGAGTATACCTCCGAGTGAGGCCATGTTTCTAGGAGTGTAGTAATTTACAATTGAATCTTCTTTCCAGTACTTTGCCTTTTTATCTAAACTCCAAACAACGGCCTATCTCAAAACCGCCACTAAGGGCCATCGGAGTTTTTTAATTTGTCAGACTACGTATTCTTTCCTTCTGTAGACAGTAGTGAAACTGACATGTGGTTTTTTAAGAGTGAAAGGTTTTTGTCTGTCTTCCAAAGTAAATTATTTTCACCAGTTTTTCAAGCACTTGGAAAGTACTATAGCTTCAGTGCTTCGTTTTAAATGTGTGTTACATATTCCAGGGATATTTTTTTCATAATTGTATTTGAAGTTATATCGCTCATTGGAGCTCTTTTGTGTGATACAATGGACCTTCATTGACGGCGGATTTTCATAGTGAGTTATGATGTAAATGCGGGTCCAAAAAAGAGTACCTTTCTTCCCTTAATTTCTTCTTCTTTAAATCACTGCAGCTGTCTTTCTTGATGTTTGGTTTTTCCTGTCAGTCAATTCCTTTGTACTTTCACAGTCCACATTGAACTTTTGTGGAATACAGAGAAAAGAAGTTTCTTTACCAAATTAATTTTCAAGCAGGGTATGATTCTTTTTCGTTTTCTCACTTTCTGGCATAAAATTTAGCATAAATTGTTTTTCCAGTGAACCAGTAAAAAGGAAAAACAAATCATCTTCTTTTCGAATCTAACAACTCCAGAGTATCATAAGATTTTACATATTATTTAAAGCTGTTATAAAATATACAAATTCTATGGAAAATCTGTCACGGAAGAATATGGTATCCGTTGTCGCTAGAATACAAACCACTGAAAGTTCTAAGAAAAGAAGTTGAAGAATTTTAAACGAAAACAAAATACGGAAACTTCTACACGTAAATCCAACGGTAAGAAAAATGGTGCTGTCATATTTTAAATCAAAATGACTAATTACACAGTCGAGTCATATTATTATGACCCCCTCATACTTTTGACGTCAACAGCGCGTAGCCAATAAAAAAAGGCACGTGTCGTGAGCTATTGTGCTCTAGGCATTCTGAAAACATATCACTCGTTGCTGTCATGGATAAAAGGAGCGACCTATCAGATTTGCAATAACAGATGATTATCGGCTTTCGGGCCAAGGGTGGCAGTATATCTGAAACAGGGCACTTTGCAAACTCTTTGCGCGCTGTTGTGGTTAAGGTGTATCGTGATTGGAGAAATGGCACCATTGCGAATAAGCGACGTGGAAACTGCGGAGCACCGCATGCCATTGATGTGAGAGGTGAACGTCGGCTTCGAAGGTGCGCGAGGGCGGATCAACACGCTACAGTACAGCACCTCACTGGCCGAATGAACCAGTGGGCTACCGGAATTGTGTCTAAATCGACAGTTCAGAGAACCCTGCTGCGTATGGGGCTCCTATGCAGACGGATTGTCACTGCACCTATGCAAACGAAAGTGCATCGGGAGAAAAGGCTTACATTTGCACGGCAGTAGCAGGATTGGACCTCCGCTGATTGGGAAAGGATTGCCTTCACCGATGACTCACGTTTTCTGCTTCATCGAACGGATGGACGTTGGCGTATAAGGCGAGAAACATCGGAGAACAAACACTCTTCAACCATTGATGGAAGAACACAAGCTGATGGGAGCAGCGTTATGGTTTGGTGAATGTTTTCGTTTCATTCTCTGGGTCCACTCATACCTGTGGAAGGCACTATGGACCGAATTCGTTATGAATCCATCCTTGTAATCCACGTACACCCATACATGCTGATTGTCTTCCCTGGGGAGGATGTGATCTTCCAAAACGACAATGCGACGTGTAACACAGCTAGAAATATCCGAGAGTGGTTGGAAGACCACGATGAAGACTTCAAAGTACTTCTCTGGCCCTCTAATTCTCCAGACTTAAACCCAACTGAGCATCTGTGGGACCACATCAATTGTGTTGTTCGTTCTATGTATCCTCCGCCACGCACCATCTGGCAGCAGTCAGATGCACTGCGGTCATCATGTGAGGGACTCGATAAGTCCTGGAAGGTGTTCACATACCTATGAACACCTTCAGACCTTATTGTTAAGGTGCTCACGTACCTGTGAACACCTTCCAGTATTTTATTGAGTCACTCCCAGCCCGTCTAGCTGCTGTCCGCGCTACACACGACAGTTACTCTGAATACTATCTGGTGTTCACAATAATGTGACTCTACCGTGTATTTTGATAGTGTCCAGTGTAATTTGGTTCAAATGTTGTATAACTAAAGTACACTACTGCTTGTGAAAATTGCAATACCAAGAAGGAAACATGAGATTCGAATGAAATTTATACTACACATTACTGATATAACTGTACATAAGTGACTTAATGTTCAGAACAATACATCAGCATTTACCAGCAAAAATCAGTATCATGTGAAGCCTCCGAGGGATGCAATAAGAGCTTCTAGACGGCGTGAAATTGAAATGAAAAGGCGTTGGATGGTGTCCTGGATAATTGCTTGCCAGGCGGAATGTATACGTCTCCACAGATCACTGGTACCGACCGCTGGAGGACTTTGATTGGCCAGTTGCCGAGTGACTATATCCCAGACATGTTCAAAAGGCGACATGTTTGGCGAACGTGCAGACCAAGGAAGAAGCGGTATCTGCTGTGCTGCGCAGAGTTCTTGAACATTTTTGGCAACATGTGGTCGGGCATTGTCCTGCTGGAATATAGCGCCAGGAGTGCTCTGAAGGAAGGGTATGACTTCTTCCTGTACAACTTCCCTGATGTAGCGGTCGCTGTTGAGATTGCTCCCAAGTAGTAGCAGCCGAGATCGCGAATGGTACCCAATGGCACCCTACACCATCCCACTTGGCGTTCGGCTCGTATTACGTTCGACAATGGGTACTGGAAATAGGCGCTCACTGCAATACCGCCTAATACGTATGCGGCCATCAAGTTGAATCGGGAATCTTTCGAAAACACGACATGTTGCCAATCATCACGCAGTTGTCTGAATTGAAAACCCCATTCCAGCCTGAGGCGTCGATGGTTCAAGGTCAAAAGAATCCACCGCTAAGTGATGCGTACAACCAATCTTCTGTGCAGCAGACGGTGTCGTCTGTGGAGGCAGACAATGCAATACCAGTTGCAGTGCTCCACTGTTGTGCTAACACTTGCGAAGCTGCGGAACAGTTCGTCACTGCCATGCGGATGGGGTGTCGGTCGTCCTCCGGAGTCGTCAAATCTCTCGGTCCAATGCCGGATTGTCGATGCACCTGGTTCTCCTCGGTCCACTGCCGCCACGCGAGCATCACTGTCGTGGTGTTATGTCACGTCCGAGCAGGAATGACACGGTACGAAAATGCATCTTCACGCAGACCAATCATTAGTCCCCGTTCAAACTCTGTCGTATGGTTATATTGCGCCCTTGGTCGTCGCCTAGGCATTATTGAATCCTGGAGACCCTTTTACAACTTGTGAAAACACAGGTTTGTCCACGCCGGGCATCGAAACGGGTCCTCTCATTCCGGAGTAAATCCCTCTCCCAACTGAGCTACGCGGACATGTGCTCTCATTGCTATTTGCCTTTGTCTCACGTGCGTCCTGCGGCGCAGGCACGTCACACGTCCCATAGGTCAGCCGGGATCATGTATCGCTGTAGGCAGTCATCCGCTGAAGAACATGCATTTGATAAATCCCAGACAATTTGGTGTGTGGAACGTAACATCACACATAAAGGGATTCTGATATTTCGTGTCCCATCGCGTGAAAAGAACATCACACCATTGCAAGAAATTTAACGGTCAGGTCATCCTTGAAGTACGGGCGCCAATGTGAAAAGATAGGTTTGTCCACGCTGGCCATGGAATCCGGGTCCCCCTCATTCTGGAGTAAGTTGCTTTCCCAAATGAGCTACTCGCACATGGGCTCTCATTGCTATCTGTCTTTATCTCATGTGTGTCCTGGGACCAGGCACATCACAAACTCACTGTCCGCGATGTACTACTGGCGTATATCCTAAACAGTCCACTCTTTATACCCCTCACTCGACGGTTCAGAGGGCGCTGCCTGGCACAGACATGCGCAGTGACTCTGCACTTCTAATCATTTGCATATCCTACCCTGCTCTGCATGACGTGACTACCATCATTCCTTCGTGGTGTTACAACTTTTACAGACAATAGTTTATATTTCAGTGTACCTTTCAATACATTTTGGGATTGTTTTCTGTTTTGGCACGCCTACCTTTCTTTTAATGCATCATCTGTTTCGAGAAAGGCAAAAACATTTCTCTGAGAAAGATAAAAAATACCTCTGATCCGGAAGAAAGGCTCGCTTGATTAACCACCTGGTATGTGACTGCGCAAGTCGTTCAAAAAGTAACGATACTTTCGTCATAGCGCCGAAAGAAACCAACGCAGAAAAATGCAGCTTCCTGTGTCGGAGCTCCTACAAGGTCGGTCACGTGATGACGCGTCGTTACAACATTCGGCTAATTCATTCTTGTAGACATCACAGAGTTCAGACGTGTTTCTGTAATCCAGGGTGGATTGGATCAAAGAGCAGCTGTAAAATTGTCCGTGCTTTTGAATAAAACCGCCACAGAAACGCACGAAATGATTAAAACAACATAATAGGAAGATACTTTGTCTCGTGCAAGCGATTTTGAGTCGCACAAAAAATTTGTGAACGGTGAAGAGTGTTTGCACCCGGCTCCGATATAGCTTCGGCATCGACTATAAAGGTTAATGTCTACATTCAAAGCACTCTTGCGCGAAAACCGCCTAATGACCGTAGAGGAGGATGCTAATGGTCGCCTAAAGAAAACCATTTTCCCAAAACGCTTAGAATATGCTCAAACTGGTTGGATTTTGCATCAAGATAATGCCCCTGAACATCGAGCTTTGCTTACCAAGCAGATTGCCCAAGATCTAGGCATCGAAATGATGGCGACTCTCTGTATTCACCGGATATAGCGTCCTCTGACTTCCATCTATTCACTGACTGAAATGAAAAAATACTTTGTGGATATCGGTTTACATCAAATACTGAAATGAACAATGCTGTGATTTGTATACTGAACCACATTTCCAGGAAGGGCTTCGAACACACCTTCCGTAGATTTTTACTCAAAACTATATGAGAGGGATGAATAACTTAGTCTTTGTGTCTACACCTTATGAATCTGATCACGGTTTACATCAAATACTGAACTGAGCAATGCTGTGATTTGCATCCTGAACCACATTTCGAGGAAGGGCTTCGAACACACCTTCCGCAGATTTCTACTCAAAACTGTATGAGAGGGATGGATAATATAGTCTTTGTGTCTAAACCTTATGAATCTGATCAGGGTTTACATCAAATACTGAACTCAACAATGCTGTGATTTGCATCCTGAACCACATTTCGAGGAAGGGCTTCAAACACACCTTCCGCAGATTTCTACTCAAAACTGTATGAGAGGGATGAATAACTTAGTCTTTGTGTCTACACCTTATGAATCTGATCAGGGTTTACATCAAATACTGAACTGAACAATGCTGTGATTTGCATCCTGAACCACATTTCGAGGAAGGGCTTCGAACACACCTTGCGCAGATTTCTACTCAAAACTGTATGAGAGCGATGAATAATATAGTCTTTGTGTCTACACCTTATGAATCTGATCACGGTTTACATCAAATACTGAACTGAACAATGCTGTGATTTGTATCCTGAACCACATGTCGAGGAAGGGCTTTAAACACACCTTCCGCAGATTTCTACTCAAAACTGTATGATAGGGATGGATAATATAGTCTTTGTGTCTAAACCTTATGAATCTGATCACGGTTTACATCAAATACTGAACTGAACAATGCTGTGATTTGCATCCTGAACCACATTTCGAGGAAGGGCTTCGAACACACCTTCCGCAGATTTCTACTCAAAACTGTATGAGAGGGATGGATAATATAGTCTTTGTATCTACACCTTATGAATCTGATCAGGGTTTACATCAAATACTGAACTGAACAATGCTGTGATTTGCATCCTGAACCACATTTAGAGGAAGGGCTTCGAACACACCTTCCGCAGATTTCTACTCAAAACTGTATGAGAGGGATGGATAATATAGTCTTTGTGTCTAAACCTTATGAATCTGA
Organism: Macrothele yani; assembly: GCA_039090855.1. NCBI lineage: Eukaryota > Metazoa > Arthropoda > Arachnida > Araneae > Macrothelidae > Macrothele > Macrothele yani. The sequence continues at coordinate 139,110,181 of CM077027.1, read as the reverse complement.
TTAGGGTTTACATCAAATACTGAACTGAACAATGCTGTGATTTGCATCCTGAACCACATTTCGAGGAAGGGCTTCGAACACACCTTGCGCAGATTTCTACTCAAAACTGTATGAGAGGGATGAATAACTTAGTCTTTGTGTCTACACCTTATGAATCTGATCAGGGTTTACATCAAATACTGAACTGAACAATGCTGTGATTTGCATCCTGAACCACATTTCGAGGAAGGGCTTCGAACACACCTTGCGCAGATTTCTACTCAAAACTGTATGAGAGGGATGAATAACTTAGTCTTTGTGTCTACACCTTATGAATCTGATCAGGGTTTACATCAAATACTGAACTGAACAATGCTGTGATTTGCATCCTGAACCACATTTCGAGGAAGGGCTTCGAACACACCTTCCGCAGATTTCTACTCAAAACTGTATGAGAGGGATGAATAACTTAGTCTTTGTGTCTACACCTTATGAATCTGATCAGGGTTTACATCAAATACTGAACTGAACAATGCTGTGATTTGCATCCTGAACCACATTTCGAGGAAGGGCTTCGAACACACCTTCCGCAGATTTCTACTCAAAACTGTATGAGAGGGATGAATAACTTAGTCTTTGTGTCTAAACCTTATGAATCTGATCACGGTTTACATCAAATACTGAACTGAACAATGCTGTGATTTGTATCCTGAACCACATGTCGAGGAAGGGCTTTAAACACACCTTCCGCAGATTTCTACTCAAAACTGTATGAGAGGGATGGATAATATAGTCTTTGTGTCTAAACCTTATGAATCTGATCACGGTTTACATCAAATACTGAACTGAACAATGCTGTGATTTGCATCCTGAACCACATTTCGAGGAAGGGCTTTGAACACACCTTCCGTAGATTTCTACTCAAAACTGTATGAGAGCGATGAATAATATAGTCTTTGTGTCTACACCTTATGAATCTGATCAGGGTTTACATCAAATACTGAACTGAACAATGCTGTGATTTGTATCCTGAACCACATGTCGAGGAAGGGCTTCGAACACACCTTCCGCAGGTTTCTCCTCAAAACTGTATGAGAGGGATGAATAACTTAGTCTTTGTGTCTACACCTTATGAATCTGATCAGGGTTTACATCAAATACTGAACTGAACAATGCTGTGATTTGCATCCTGAACCACATTTCGAGGAAGGGCTTCGAACACACCTTCCGCAGATTTCTACTCAAAACTGTATGAGAGGGATGAATAACTTAGTCTTTGTGTCTACACCTTATGAATCTGATCAGGGTTTACATCAAATACTGAACTGAACAATGCTGTGATTTGCATCCTGAACCACATTTCGAGGAAGGGCTTCGAACACACCTTCCGCAGATTTCTACTCAAAACTGTATGAGAGGGATGAATAACTTAGTCTTTGTGTCTAAACCTTATGAATCTGATCACGGTTTACATCAAATACTGAACTGAACAATGCTGTGATTTGTATCCTGAACCACATGTCGAGGAAGGGCTTTAAACACACCTTCCGCAGATTTCTACTCAAAACTGTATGAGAGGGATGGATAATATAGTCTTTGTGTCTAAACCTTATGAATCTGATCACGGTTTACATCAAATACTGAACTGAACAATGCTGTGATTTGCATCCTGAACCACATGTCGAGGAAGGGCTTTAAACACACCTTCCGCAGATTTCTACTCAAAACTGTATGAGAGGGATGGGTAATATAGTCTTTGTGTCTAAACCTTATGAATCTGATCACGGTTTACATCAAATACTGAACTGAACAATGCTGTGATTTGTATCCTGAACCATATGTCAAGGAAGGGCTTCGAACACACCTTCCGAAAGTGGATAGAAAGACGAGACCGGTACATTCGGGTAGGAGGAGAATACTTCGAAAGGATGTAAGTGTAAGTATACTGACTGCATAACACTTCTTCCCCATGGAAAGTCAGACTCGTAACTGAATGACCCTCGTACACTTTGCATATTTCTCACAGGCTATAAATGGTAGATTTGCTTGCGAGTCTCGGTGATATTACATTGGAAACTTCTTCCAAGGCTTTTCGGCCCTCTCAATCCTCCAGTTTTTCATCTTGCTAAACAAGTATGGACGCCCAGCACCAATGTTGTTTTGCGTTGCATAAGAAGTGTCGCACGTATCCCTTTGCCAAGTCATCTATTTCTGATACATCGAAATGTTGGAATTCCTTATCTTTGGATGTTAAAACCCTGAGCTGTTTAAATCGACAAACTGCGTTTGGACAGTTGATCTTTTGATAAAACGATAAATAAAATGTATTACGATTCCCCAAAAGAGGAGCGTGCATGCACGTCTTTCGCATGTAGAAGGCAACTGGCTGATTTATGTTTATACGTCGTAAATATTCATCTATGTGGCTACCTCTTCATCAGAAAACTTGAATGACTCATATAGGGAAGCTTTAGTTTGTTTTTCATTACAGTTGCACAGTTTCACCATTAGGAGGCGTAATGCACGTGGAAGTTTACCTACATATTGTATGCGTTTTTTTATATGATTTTTTTCCATGTCAGTGCTTAAAAGTGTAAGTTTCTTTGATCAATAAATTTAAGAGCATGTTCGTCATTTCAAATAGAGCGCAGTTTCTTGCTAAGGCAAAAATGTGGATGCATCTTAGCGCGCTATTTTAGAGTACGTCCAGCAGCCGAACCACGTTTAGAAAAATCTGCATTCCCACTATCAGTATTTAGTGCTCAATTAATACTAATTGGGCATTAATTTCTCACACAAAAAAATTCTGGAAATATTTTCTTTTCATATGTCGCGGGCTAGCTTCTGGTCTTAAAAGCCCGATTCTTTTTACCTCGGGGAATTTTCATAATGAGGAACATTTTGCGCACATTTTGTAATTTTGAACAAAGCACAGTTCTGTTTTTCGTGGAAGAGGCGTATATTTCTATTTGAAGCAATATGTTTGCCTCCAAAACCCCAATGAAAAAATTCCTCTTCCGCCGGATGCACTTTTTCTGGTTCAGAAGCCAAACTTAAAATAGCATTATTTTAAATACACCAGACTCTGAATACTCAGGAAACGCATATAGCGCATTAAATCAGTTTCTTTTTGTGGTGTAACAAACCCAAAGATTCACCAATCTTTCGAAATCCACTGGGAGGTTGTTTCAACGCAATGGTAGACACAAACATGTAGGGAATTATAACACCTATAAGAAACAAAAGTGATTTTTTTTAAAATAACGTGTGTGACATCCGGAGCATATAGTATATGAATTTTTATCACGCAGCTAGCTTTTTATAGCCCGTGCCGTGCACGAATGAAAAAGCCGTAACTGAAATTTTTATAAGGCGAATCGTAAAATACATATACATAACTATAATAAACGGTTAAATTATTGATGGGCAGTTTATGAGATAGGTCACTAACAACAGAATTTTCGTAATATTTCCATTCATTGTTCTCATGACAGAAGCCAATTATATAGGTTAATTGATTTTAACCTGTCAAGTGACGGTCACAGTACGTTGAAAATCATATAATGTGAAAATTTAAGTGATAAAAATAATGTTAATTAAACTTCATGAAAGACTTCTTGATATACAATGTTTTGTGTTATTGTCATTTGATTGTTCAAAAAGATTTCCTTGCAGTTTATTGTGTTTGGCAAAAACTTCCATGTGCTGTGGATTTCTTGATCTTGATAGCGCAACATAGAGTTGACCATTTTATGAAATTACTCTGGAATTTTATTATTTTTTATGAAATTTCTCTGCAATTTTATTCCTTTTTATGAAATTACTGTGCAATTTTATTAATTTTCATGAAATTACTCTGCAATTTCATACCTTTTTATGAAATTACTCTGCAATTTTATTCCTTTTTGTGAACTTACTATGCAATTTTATTCCTTTTTATGAAATTACTGTGCAATGCGAAGAAAACGAATAAAACAGGATATAACACCTACGTCACAGAACAAACGTCGTAGACAGTTGTTCGAGCACGTGCGTGTTGCCACAGATGAAGTCGTTTGTCTTACTAAGTTTATTTTATTTTTCGGTATTTCTCCTTGATTTTACATATCGTGCGATAGCGGTGTGCTTAGTTCCGATTTCGGCCACCGGATAAAAGTAGATGACGCTACAAGTACTGAATGACGTCAGAACGCTAGAGACAGACGCAGCCTGTTATGTAGGTTTTATTATATCGTGTGCCGCGATGTGTTTACATCTTTTAATAACAAATGCCAAACCATTTGTTAGTTCAGTAGGGACCCTATCATTGCACGGTAGTTTGCTGGAGAGGATTTCGACTGTTTCCCTAATGGCAGTCTCTTTGAAGTTCGTGTAAGGAGTAATTATTCTAATACTATTACATACAGGAGCAGCCGATAAATGCATGACTTCTCTGGCGAAGGCTGTATTCTGCATGTCATGGATGACACTTCGCACGTATTCTTTACATCTAGTGTCCAAGGATCGCTTTGCGTGATAAAAAAATAATGTAATGAGCTCGTGATATCACCCACTTTATTTTAAAATAAATTATCTTTGTTTCTTACGTTTTCTAATTCCCTGCATTTTTATGTCTACCATTGCCTTGAAAAAAACCTCTCAGTAGAGTGCGAAAGCTTGACGAATCTTTGTGCTTATTACAACACAAAAATAAACGGATTTCATACGATATATGCGTTTCTTGTATGTTAACATTAAAGTATTTCCGTTTCAAAAATTCAAGCTGAATTTCTTTTATTTGATGCAATCTGGAAATGTAAATATTGTTCCAGTCGTACTTGAGTTAAGTGTTCAGTATGTTTAGGGTGATTCCAACTAAAATCTCTGCCTTGTTTCCAATGATAAAACTTCTTTATATATTTTCTTCGCAATTAATGTATTCCCAAGGATGAAAATTTGCACATCGATAAAACTAACCTTAAGTTATAGCATGGGATACTTAATACTTGCTACAATATAATAATATTTATATATTATAAATCAATCACGTTTCTTTGAGTAATGTTCAGACCTGTTGATAGATGGCGCGACCTGTGCATTGATGACGTCAGTAGACAAACATATGTTGCATTGCTTGATTATGGTTACGTTTTAGCAAGTATTAAGTATTCCATGCTATATCTTAAAGTTAATTCTATCGATGTGCAAATTTTCTTTCTTGGGAACACATTATTTTAACATAAGGCAGAGATTTTAGGTGGGACCACCTTAATATCTATTTTGAGTCAAACCGCTTTTCTTAATGCATAGTAGAGTGCGATACTTTTGAGGTTATCTTCGTCAAAACAGTCAAACTGCCAAGTAGGACGACGCAGAAATGTTTTTTGAAACCTAATTTTTACTAAGAAATATGCCATCGGGAAGAAAATAAAAAAAATATGTCGTAATACAGAGTGAAAACTAACAAGGAGCTGCTTGTAAGTGAGGAAAATATGCCTTAGATAGAAATATAGTGATTTAGCTCGGGAATGAAGGAAAGGGAACTCTTAACACAGCTTTCCGTCCATTGTCATTCATAGAAACATGAAACTCTGAATTTAAACGGCATAGGTAAACACTAAGCAGCCAAAACGAACGACGGCGACTTTTAACAATCTTGCATGTAACATAAAGCCCTGTTTTCGAAAAGGCAGAAAGAAACCCGTCTCGTTTAAAAAAAGAAGCAAATGCAGATCAGATGACAAAAGAAGAAAATCTAAAATTCCAGATTTTCAAAGAAAGTCTGCTTCTCAAATGGATAACGAGGTATTTTTTTGTTTTTTCAAAGACACGTAAGTAATACTCCTTTGAATTTTCAGCTAATGGGATCAGTAGACAGGAAGAGATGTTTCCTAACCATGAATGTGTTTCCTTCAGTATTTACTTATCATTCTTATCGCTTATTGTTGTGCCGTCTCCCGATGTAGCAATATATATGAGCAACATCACGTGATTATCCTTTGCCTTTACTGTGCCTTAAATGACAGGGGGTAAAAAGACTGTTACATAAGGGGCAACGTGGTGGAGAACAATTAACATTCAAGTGTGTCTAAACAAGCCGCATAAAAAAGAAGTGTCACGTGATGAAAGATAGAAGAAAATGAGGTATGAAGGAAAGGCACTGCCAACAAGCGAAAGATTAATGAACCATTAAAGAGTTCTTTAATTGTGAAAACAACTGGTTATATATGCAAGAAATGTGTATATAACACATTATGAGTCATCATGAAACAATAAGCACGTAAATTATCAGGGTAATTACGTGCTGACTTTTCGACGGGAGTGACAAATTCGTCTCTAATGCTCGGATAACCTCATATTTATTGCGCTAATGACGCATATTATGGCGATGAGCGTGAGAGGCCGGTTTCTTATAACAGTTCGCGGAGAAAAGTGAAAGAAACCGGTTTACTTCGAGACATTATGGAAACCTGTGAGAAACTTTTGCTTACCATAACATCGGACCGTTATGTAGAAAAGCGAAAAGAACTGATTTTCCCACAAGCCAGAAACATTAACGAAGGCATTCTTTGTGACGTACACTCCGATTTAACCTTCTTTTGAGCTCTGTATTCATATGTAAGTTTGGTTTCTTCTCGTTAAACGTTTTTCTCACTGAACGCCAGATTATCTCTCGATGAATTTGACGTTGACAACAAACTGACAGTAGATTAACGTGCAACTACAGGAGTTTATCAAAATAATGGGAACACCGACTGCTACCGGAGCACACGCAATGCACCCCATTGCAAATCACAGGGACGACGTCGCCCGTGATGTGAGGTATGTAAAAGGGTGCAGCATGATGTCTGCTATCACTTAGCAGGGCCACAGGCGTAGGTGAAACGGCTGTTGTAGAGTAATTGCTGACAATGTGAGACCTCAGTGATTTTTAAAAAAGCCTGATCATTGGTAGGCGCCTCTCAGGAGGTTCAGTAACTAGCGCGGTAGAAAGATACTGCGGTGGCGCAGTGGTCTAAGCGCTGGCTTGGAACCATTTGTCCCAGAAAGGTCCAGGTTCGGATCCCGGTGGGGCATGGAGTTTGTGTTTGTCTGACGGCACTGGCTCTGTCCCTTTTCTGGACTCAGTGGCCCTAAATTAGGGAAGGGCGACTGCTTACAGCCCATTGAGTTGCTCACGGTGGTCGTTAAACCTCCAATCAAAGATAGTGACATCGTATCAAAAAAGAACACGGCGGTACCCTCAAACGTACAAATTGTGGACGCCATACAAAGATCTCAGATAGGGATAGACGAACGTTGGCACCGATTGTACAACGGAAGAAGAAGCCCACGGCACTGCAAATAGTAGCAGAGTTGAACCCTAGTCGGAATTATCCCATTTCCGTCATAGCAGTTCGTCAAGAACTCCATGATGCCAATATTTATGGCAGTGCTAGAATCTACAAACCTCTGATTACCAACATCAGTGCAACGAAAAGCGTAAGGTGGTGCAAAGCACATAAAAAGTGGGATTGTCTGATAAATCATGCTGCACATTGTTTCCCACTACTAGTATTGTGTACATCCTGGCGAAAACCTTCAGAAGCGCACGACCCCGATTGCTTGGTTCCTACTGTGAAGCATAAAGGTGGATCTGTGATGCGGAGGAGTGCCATTTCATAGCATTCCTTATGGCAAAGAATGTACAAATCCATTGTTGAGGACCACATGCACCCAGTGTTGCAAGCATTATTCCCTAATATATATCGCTAGTTTCAAGCATATAATGCAACTTTTCATTGTGCGAAATGTGTCGGAATTTGTGGTTTACAGACAATGAGAGTAAAGTAGGGTAGCTAGCTACCTTGGCCACGTTAATCTCCAAATTTCAAGAAAGGGGAAATATCTGCAGCAAAAGGTCAGATCACACTCTCTCCCTTCAACATCACTGGCATAGTTGGGACATAATTTACGGAAGAAATTCAATTATGGTATTAAAAGTCGAATCGCTTCAGTTCTAATCGCCCGAGGTGGAACTACAGCGTATTAAAAAGACGTTCTCCACAAATCAATTATTTTGATAATCCGCTGTACATAATAAGACTCCAGAGAAGAGAGCTCAGGTGTTTAATGATCAGGGTGCTGTGTTGTTAAGGAGCTCTGGGTGCTACCGAGGTTTGACCATGCTAAGGGATCTTCTGTGTGCTAAGTAGAGCGAGCTATATCTATGAGAGGGATCTTCTGTGTGCTAAGTAGAGCGAGCTATATCTTTGAGAGGGATCTTCTGTGTGCTAAGTAGAGCGAGCTATATCTATGAGAGGGATCTTCTGTGTGCTAAGTAGAGCGAGCTATATCTATGAGAGGGATCTTCTGTGTGCTAAGTAGAGCGAGTTATATCTATGAGAGGGATCTTCTGTGTGCTAAGTAGAGCGAACTATATCTATGAAAGGGATCTTCTGTGTGCCAAGTAGAGCGAATTATATCTATGAGAGGGATCTTCTGTGTGCTAAGTAGAGCGAACTCAATCTATGAGAGGGATCTTCTGTGTGCTAAGTAGAGCGAATTATATCTATGAGACGGACCTTCTGTGTGCTAAGTAGAGCGAGCTATATCTATAAAAGGAATCTTCTGTGTGCTAAGTAGAGCGAGCTATATCTATGAAAGGGATCTTCTGTGTGCTAAGTAGAGCGAGCTATATCTATGAAAGGGATCTTCTGTGTGCTAAGTAGAGCGAATTATATCTATGAGAGGGATCTTCTGTGCGCTAAGTAGAGCGAGCTATATCTATGAAAGGGATTTTCTGTATGCTAAGTAGAGCGAATTATATCTATGAGAGGGATTTTCTGTGTGCTAAGTAGAGCGAGCTATATCTATGAAAGGGATCTTCTGTGTGCTAAGTAGAGCGAGCTATATCTATGAGAGGGATCTTCTGTGTGCTAAGTAGAGCGAGCTATATCTGTGAGAGGGATCTTCTGTGTGCTAAGTAGAGCGAGCTATATCTATGAGAGGGATTTCTGTGTGCTAAGTAGAGCGAGCTATATCTATGAGAGGGATCTTCCGTGTGCTAAGTAGAGCGAGCTATATCTATGAGAGGGATTTCTGTGTGCTAAGTAGAGCGAGCTATATCTATGAGAGGGATCTTCTGTGTGCTAAGTAGAGCGAGCTATATCTATGAGAGGGATTTCTGTGTGCTAAGTAGAGCGAGGTATATCTATGAGAGGGATCTTCTGTGTGCTAAGTAGAGCGAGCCATATCTATGAAAGGGATCTTCTGTGTGCTAAGTAGAGCGAACTCAATCTATGAGAGGGATCTTCTGTGCGCTAAGTAGAGCGAGCTATATCTATGAGAGGGATCTTCATGTTTGCTAAGTAGAGCAAACTATATCTATGAAAGGGATCTTCTGTGTGCTAAGTAGAGCGAATTATATCTATTAAAGGGATCTTCTGTGTCCTAAGTAGAGCGAGCTTTATCTATGTGAGGGATCTTCTGTGTGCTAAGTAGAGCGAGCTATATCTATGAGAGGGATCTCCTGTGTGCTAAGTAGAGCGAGCTATATCTATGAAAGGAGATCTTCTGTGTGCTAAGTAGAGCGAGCTATATCTATGAGAGGGATCTTCTGTGTGCTAAGTAGAGCGAGCTATATCTATGAGAGGGATCTTCTGTGTGCTAAGTAGAGCGAACTATATCTATGAAAGGGATCTTCTGTGTGCTAAGTAGAGCGAATTATATCTATGAGAGGGATTTTCTGTGTGCTAAGTAGAGCGAGCTATATCTATGAAAGGGATCTTCTGTGTGCTAAGTAGAGCGAGCTATATCTATGAGAGGGATCTTCTGTGTGCTAAGTAGTGCGAGCTATATCTGTGAGAGGGATCTTCTGTGTGCTAAGTAGAGCGAGCTATATCTATGAGAGGGATTTCTGTGTGCTAAGTAGAGCGAGCTATATCTATGAGAGGGATCTTCTGTGTGCTAAGTAGAGCGAGCCATATCTATGAAAGGGATCTTCTGTGTGCTAAGTAGAGCGAACTCAATCTATGAGAGGGATCTCCTGTGTGCTAAGTAGAGCGAGCTATATCTATATGAGGGATCTTCTGTGTGCTAAGTAGAGCGAGAGCGAGCTATATCTATGAGAGGGATTTCTGTGTGCTAAGTAGAGCGAGAGCGAGCTATATCTATGAGAGGGATTTCTGTGTGCTAAGTAGAGCGAGCTATATCTATGTGAGACTACAGAATGTTACGTAATCACCGCATAATTCGATGTTTCAGTGACTAAACTTATTGATGGTGATTATTTCACGTGTTGAAGTTCCGATATATAACCCAACTGAAACTATTAGTCATTTGATTAATTTTTACACCCTAGCCGTGTATTCCAAAATGCTTTATTTAGTGTAACTAAGTTTTCAGCGAATACAAAAGACAGACTCATCCGGGAAAGCAACTTTTTGTAAAGTTAACAATTTAAATCTCCAATAAAATACATAATAAGAATCGAGAGATAAGAGCTCAGGCGTTAAATGTTCAGGGTGTTATGCTGTTGAGGAGCTGTGACACATCCTTGTCCACTTCATCCGCCATTGCATGATGTATGAGCTTCGTCGTGGTAGCATCCCTGAAAGTGCTGTAAGGAACATTACTCCAATGCCATACCACATCATCAGTGCAGACGTTGGTTCGAATAGTTTCCAGAGGTATTTTGACCTGTCAGAAGATCCCAAAGCCGGAAGACCAGCACCAGTGGATATGGACATGCTAAAGACCTTACTGGAGATCCACCAACGTGTGACCAGGTAGGAGTTCGCCGAACAGCTGGGGACTATCTACACGAGCATTATCACGCACCTGCGTCATCTTGGAAAGCTGCACAAGAGGGAGTTTTGGTACACAATCAGCTCACAGTTGAGTAGAAAGCAAATCGCATGAGTTCATGCGCTTCCCTCCTTGCACGTGACTAAGTTGAACCGTTCATGGACCGCATTGTGACAGGTGACCAGAAATGTGTCCTGCATGACGCCCGGAAACAATGGTTGGACCCAAAGCAGAAGCCCATGACTGACGCGGAAAGCCGGTCCTGCCGTCTGTCTGGTGTGGGATACGTGGAGTGTCGATTCTTTTCAGCTGCTCCCGGAGAGCACCACTATCACCGTCTATGTGTACTGCCGTCAGCTCGACGATCTACATTCATCGCACCTCTCGAAACGACCCGCATTGCCGAACCCTAAGGGCATCCTCCTACAGCAGGATAAAGCGAGACCTCACCAGAGGTGGAAACGGGTCACGGGTCAACGAGTCGGGTCAAGGTGTTCCTGACCCGATTTTGACCCGGTTTTATTCCCGTTTTGTTTCTGAAAAGAGAAATATATATTCCAAAGAAAAATGCGCGTTGTGGAATTCTGTAGTCGATACTGGTGCCCACGGAGTGAACAATGATTTGCCATGCAAAAATATTGTCTTCTCTTTCTTAAAGCAACGAAGATTTCCACCGATCGACGTCAGACAATACACCGACTCCATATCGTAAAAAGATCCTTCATTTGCGTTCTTTTACAGTGAGATTGTCAAGGGCAAGGTACAAGCAAACGCCATTCGTCTGCTTCTCTCGCTGATTCACTCTCTCCGTGCGACGTTCACTGTATGACTAAGAGTTACTTTTCACATCGCATCTTTTGCATTGAGCATTCAGAGGTTTTCGATTGATGTTCTAACATCGCGTTCCCATGACATGTCATGTTGAAATTAACTTCTTATTTTTTAATATGGATGCATTTAATATTAAGGAGGACAAGAAAGACGTCGATGCCGACAAATACGTGCTTGTTGAAAACCACAAGGGAAAGAGTGAATGCTGGAAATTGTTTCGTCTCATTAAGGAACCGGTGAATCATTCTGTGTTGTTTGGTCTTGCTTGTTGTTCAAAATGCGGAAAGTGTATAATTACAAAGAAAGATGCCGACGGTGTAATTAAAGATTATGGAACAAAAAATCTAACGGACCATATGAAAGTATTCGCACCTCTATCAAAGCATGGAAAGAGCGAACATCCTAAACACATTTAAGAAATCCATTTGTGTAATCGTAAATAATGATCCCCTTTGTAATACAGTATACTCCCTGGTCACGGTCATAGTCAGCCATTACTTCCGGATTACACAAAATAGTGGCCCTAAAAATGGCACTAAAATTTAGCAAGTAACCAAATCTTATTATTAAAAAACGGATTTCAGTTATTAAATATCAAGCAGCTATTGGGATGAATATACATAGACATTACGTTTATATGTACATATATATAAATTGAGTTTCGAATTTATTGTTCAAAGCAGATTTGTCCAGGTCAGTTACGGGTCTGAAATTTATAACGCGTTTCCAACTGTGGACCTCAGAAAGCATGGATGACCTGTCACAAGGTCAAAGACCTGGGCTAGAAGCTGATGCCGCACCCAGCCTATGCCTTGGACATTGCCCCAAGCGACTAACACTTTCCCTGGACATTGCCCCAAGCGACTACCATTTTCCCTGGACATTGCCCCAAGCGACTACCACTTTCCCTGGACATTGCCCCAAGCGACTACCACTTTCCCTGGGCATTACCCCAAGCGACTACCACTTTCCCTGGACATTGCCTCGAGCAACTACCACTTTCCCTGGACATTGCCCCAAGCGACTACCACTTTTCCTGGACATTTCCCTTTCCCTGGACACTTTCCTTGGACATTTTCCACTTTCCCTGGACAATTTCCATGGACATTGCCCCAAGCGACTACTACTTTCCCTGGACATTTCCCTTTCCCTGGACATTTTCCACTTTCCCTGAACACTTTTAATTTCCCTGGACATTGCCCCAAGCGACTACGACTTTCCCTTGACATTTCCTTTTCCCTGGACATTTCCCTTTCCCTGGACACTTTCACTTTCTTTGGACATTTACCCTGGACATTGCCCCAAGCGACTACCACTTTCCCTTGACACTTTCCCTGGACATTGCCCCGAGCGACTACCACTTTCCCTGGACATTGCCCCAAGCGACTACCACTTTGCCTGGACATTTCCCTTTCCCTGGACATTGCTCCAAGTGACTACCACTTTCCCTGGACATTTCCCTTTACCTGGCCATTGCCCCAAGCGACTACCACTTTCCATGGATATTGTCCCAAGCGGCTACCACTCTCCCGGGACATTGCCCTAAGCTACTACCACTTTCCCTGGACATTTCCTTTTCCCTGGACACTTTCCCTGGACATTGCCCCAAGCGACTACCACTTTCCCTGGACATTGCCCCCAATCGACTACCACCTTCTCCAGTCGCTGGTTCATTTCCTGGACGGACAAGAGTTCGCCAACCGGGACGATGTAGAACGCACACTTACTGATTACTTTGCGTTCAAACCGCCGCAAGTCCACAAAGACGGTATCAGACAGCTGCCCAGGAAATGGAAACAGGTCGTGGAAAACCATGACGACTTCATTTTGAACTGATTTGGACTTGTATATACGGTAATTTGCACTTTTCTGTTTGCTTTGCATTTGCAGGCAATACTTAACCCAATATTATATTATATCTTCAAGAATTCGGCATTATTTGTTACCGGATATAACAGCCCATAAGCATGCTAGGGCACAAGAAGTCGTTGTTCCTAAGTTAGGGACACTTGTTCTGTAACAAAAGCAGCACACCTCTCATGCCTTAGCGGAGAACCGAACCCGAGCCCGACTCCAACTATTAGCTAGAAGCTCCTGCCTCTGCTCACCCGGCAGCAGGTGAGACAACCATTATTACTAATCGTGGACTTTTTTTTTAGAAGAATGCATCATTATTTAGAATATGTGAGGAAATGGTTCCTTGCAAAACTGAATCATTATTGGGAAAAGCGAAAGGCTGGTTCTTACAAAAATCCATCATTATGGAGAATAGTGTGAGAAAACGATTCTATACAAAAACGCATTATTTCCGGGAAGAGCAAAACAAACTGTAACCTACAAGAGTAAATCATGTTTGGAAATTATGTGAAAGAATAACTCTTCACAAAAGTGAATCACTTTTGGGAGGAGCTAAAAAAACTGGTTCCTTCCTATAAGTGTGCATCATTATTGCGAATAATAGTAGAACATTATTCCATAATGAAGTGAATCATTAGCATCAGGTGAAAGCAATCGTGCTAATAATAACCGTATCACCAGATAAAGCTCTCGAGAAGAATCAGAAGTAAAAACACAAGTGTATACTATAACTCATAAAAGTACATAACATTTATTCTACGTTAAAATATACGCAGGTTAAAAGTCTTGCAAGTACCTTAGGGTGCACCATCTACCCATCTTCAAGTAGAACAAGCCAAATGAGACATAAGAACGGTGTTGTATATATACATCGTCAAGGAAACAATGTATGACGACAATTGCATGGATACTGCGCAATCTCATCGACTCAATGGGCTAGTTCGTACGAGGTGTAAACATTTACCCTGTTATATCAGGTATTATATTTCTAGCATCTAGCATATCCTGGGTTGATGACTGTATAAGTGATCTCCATACCGTAGGAAGAAAGTATGGCATGTCGTCGTTAGAGCATTGGTCTGCATATCTACAAATATACAGTTTCGGCAATAAGGGTCTGTCTTTTTGTTCTAAGGTATATTGATACAGTAATGTTGTTTGCGCAGTTCGTGAAACTGCACAAGCAACATTACGTAAGGAATCACAACCAATAAAATATATTGTCTCTATGCATTTTATTCGCCCTATATCCTCTATCTTGAAGAATGTCTGTGCAAGGCATAATTTGGGGATTGGTGAAAGTGCACGTATTTTAGTTGCAATTGTTAAGCATGAAATTGCGAAGTATCCATGCAATTGTCGTCATACATTGTTACCTTGACCATGTATATTCACAACACCGTTCTTATGTCTCATTTGGCTTGTACCACCTGAAGATGGGTGGATGGTTCACCCGAAAGTATTTGTAGGACTTTTAACCAGTGTATAGTTTATACGTAGAATATATTTGATGTATTTTTAAGAGTTGGAGTATACACTTGTGTTTTTACTTTTGATTCTTTAAGATCGTGCTTCGACAGCTTTACCTGGTGATACAAAGTGAATCATTGCTGGGAAGAAACAAACTTATCCTATACGAGTCACTCATCATTGGGAATAATGAAAGTAACCAAAGAGTGTGTCGTCATGGAGGATATTGAGAGCAAAGACATCAGTAAATCTGGTTACCTTCAACTTTGTACTAACTAAAACCACAAAAAAAAATTCTTCCATTCACATACTGGTGGACGATTCGTGAACAATTCGTTCCCAGCGAATGACCCTTCACCGTGAATGGTTCGGTTTCACGGCTTTTAATGACCATTCAATCCGCTGTTACTGCGACACACACTAAAGCTACAGCACGTTTAAATTTATTCTGCCCTCATGAGGAGTTCGTTAGCGAATAAAACCTATATAATAGGCTACGTCTGTCCCAAACGCTCTTACGTCATTCAGTACTTGCAGCGCCATTTTCTTTTAACCGCTGGTCGAAGTCGCAGCTAAGCTCATAGCTGTAGCACGATACCGAAACTCAAGAAGAAATATCGGAAAATAAAATAAAGTTAGTAAGACAAATGACTTCATCTGTGGTAACACGCACGTTCTCAAACAACTGTCTGCGACGTTTGTGCTGTTACGTAGGCGCTATGCCGTGTTTTATTTCCTTTTCTTCCCATCGCAGAGTAATTTCATAAAAAAGGAATAAAACTGCAAAGTAATTTCATAAAAAGGAACAAGCAAATTTGTAAGAAAGTAACTGCAGACGTAGTTTTGATTCACTGTGACGGAAATTTAAAACATTATTGGTTCCGCGAATTTTTTTCTTTGTAGTACAAGATGGGAGAAGATTGCGCACTCTGAATTCAAAAAATGGGGACTTTGCAATGGAACACGCTTGATAATCAAGTCTTTCCAAAACAACTTTTTCACTGATTTGTTTCTGAATGTAATCGGGGTGACATTGTCTTCATTCCAAGAATTGTCTTAACTCCAAGTGACGAAAACCTTCCTTTTATTCTAAAGCAGCGCCAGTTCCCCAAATACCGGCATATGAAATGACTAACAGTAAGACACAAGATCATTCCTTTGATCATGTTGGTGTCATCCCAGCAGAGCCTGTTTTTGCTAATGATCAACTCTATGTTGCGCTATCAAGAAATCCCCAGCACATGAAAGTTTTTGTCAAACATAAGTGGACTGCAAGGAAATATTTTGAACAATCAAATGACATTAACACAAAACATTATACATCAAGAAGTATTTTATGACCGTTAATAAACATCATTTTTATTACCTAAATGTTTACGTTATATGATTTTTAACGTACTATGACTGTCATGCGACGGGTTAAAATCTATTAACCTATATCTTTCTCCAATGGGAATATTGAATGGGAGTATTAAGAAAATTTTGTTGGTGGTGACCTATCTTATAGAGTGCTCATTAACAATTCAACCGTTAATAGTTATGCATATGTATTTTACGATTCGTGTTATAATGACTTGAATCACAGCTTTTTCACCCGTTCATGGCACGGGCTATGAACGGGTGAAAAAGCTGTGATTGAAGTCATTATAACTAGTTTCCAATGATAAGTAATGTCGAAAATTTATTTCAACCATTATGTGAGAGAGCAATGTAGGAAATAGTGGTCAAACTTAAAGAATGGGAATGATACTTGAATTCCATTCATTTAAATTATGAGCCCTAATCATTTGGCAAAAAAAATCATCGTGAATGGTGAACGGTTGAGGAGCTCGCGATATTTTGGGCAGTTTGCGAAAAAGAGCGGTGAATGATCATTGAATCCGCCGTTACTGCGGCACATACTGAATTCGCAGCACGTTTAACTTTCTTCTACTGGCATGAGTTCAGAAACGAATCCTCAATAACACAAGTTAGCAAAATCATGCATTGATTATGATACGCTTTCCAACAAATCAGTACTCAAGTTACTACTCAAGTTATGAGGATAATGGCTGTGAAATAAATCTCGCTCCTGTGTCCTGACCTTTGACCCTATTTCGATGATATTCAAGAGAACCGGTTAAGTATACTTCCGGAAAGACATGATAAAGTTTTGTCTCAATCGAAGCATTTTTACATACGTTATAACGATCAAGGGCAATGGAGTGGATCCCGCTTCCATGTCCTGACCTTCGACCTCACTTCTCCCATTTTTGATAGGGTTCGTCCCCAGAGAATTCCCTGACACATACTAAAATTTCATTGAAATCGAACCATTTTTACGCACGCATAAGGACAATGAAATGACCTTTGTCCTGACCTTTGACTCCATTTCATCCATTTTCAATAGGGTTTGTCCCCAGGTGGTCCTAGTGGTCTTAGTATGTGGAATAGTTTGTCCCCTTCCACATACTAAAATTTCACTAAAATCAAACAATATTTAGGCAATTTATTGTTTCGACGGACAGACAGACAGACGGACAAAGCTGGAGCATATACGCTTCTTCAACCTACGGCTGGAAAGCGTATAAAAGCAATAACAAGGATTGTTGTGTGTCAACTGTTATGTGAGCGCGCCATCAGCTGTAGCTAGAAAATAATGGTGAAAGTTAATAATACGAATGTTATGTCATTTCCATTCATTTGAATTGTAAATCTTAATCATTTGGCTAATCATTCCTCGTGATTGATGAATGGTTGAAGAGCTTGAGCTCTTTCAGAAAAAAGAATTGTGGCCTTAAATTTGCTTAGGTCGCAAACCCGAGATTCTTGCAATTAATGCCTTACTCAGTGAACGTAGTGACAACTTGAAAATTGAATGCTCTCTCGTTTGAATAATCATTCGTGAAAGAAAAGTCTTTTGTGTGAGTTATAAACGGTGAATGAATTCCAGAGAAGAAATGATGTTCTTGGGAGTCACTAAGCTCAATGAGAAAAGACCGTTGACGTTCTTCCACTGAGGCTGACAGAATCCGGTCCCGGACGATTCGTCCAAAGGGACAATTGGTCCAATGCCGATTGGTCCAATGTCGGATTCGTCCGCTGGTACGATTGGTCCAATGCCGATTCGTCCAATGGTACGATTGGTCCAACGCCGATTCGTCCAACGGTATCATCTTACCAACGGTAAACTGTTTCATTTTCCAGAAAGGAATAAGGATTTAAATTATTCTGCTCATTATATCCTTTTGAAAGATCATTTTCGTATATTTGGTAATTGTAAACATTTTACATAAACCTGGTAAAAGGCACTCAATGGAGCATTTCTCAGCTGTTTGGAAAGTACCTAGGCGCGGGCCTTTTTAGAATATTTAAAGTTAAAACCTAGATATTTGGTATTTGTAAACCTTTTATAAAACCTTATAAAAGGCACTCATCGTATCATTTCTCAGGTCTTTACAAGGCGCCTAGGCCGCGGGCCTTTTTAGAAGATTTTAACTTACAACCTAGATATTTGGTATTTGTAAACATTTGATAAAACCTTATAAAAGGCATTCAACGGATCATTTCTCAGCTCTCTACCAGGCACCTAGGCCGCGGGCCTTTTTAGAAGACTTTAAGTTACAAACTAGGTATTTGGTATTTGTAAATATGTTATAAAATCTAATAAAAGGCACTCATCGTATCATTTCTTAGCTCTTTACACACACCTAGGCCTAGGCCTTTTAACACTTTTTATTCTACTGATGTCATATTCTAACGTTTAAGTATAGTTAAAAATACTAGCATAACATTAGTAAGTTATCTTGATAGGTAAACGTTATGAATCTGACATTGGTAGGATAAAAACTGTCAAAAAGGCATAGGTCTAGGACCTGTGAATTAATATTTCGTGCTTAAGTAAAAACGCAATTTAACTTGCTTTGATAGGTAAACGTTATGAATATGACATCGGTAGAATAATTTTTTTTAAAAAGGTCTAGGCCTAGGGCCTATGAATTAATATTTCATGTTTAAGTAAAATCTCAATATTATTAACTTGATTTGATATGTAAACATTATTAATCTGAGATCGGTAGAATATAAACTGTTAAAAAGCCTAGGCCTAGGCCTTACGAATTAATATTTCGTGCCTAAGTAAAAGCTCAATATTATTAACTTGATTTGATATGTAAACGTTATGAATCTGACACCGGTAGAATTAAAACTGTTAACAAGCCTAGGCCTTGAGCCTATGAATTAATATTTCGTGCTTAAGTAAAAGCGCAATATTATTAACTTGATTTAATATGTAAACGTTATGGATATGACATCGGTAGTATATAAACTGTTAAAAAGGCCTAGGCCTAAGGCCTATGAATTAATATTTCGTTCTTAAGTAAAAGCGCAATATTATTAACTTGATTTAATATGTAAACATTGCTAATCTGACATCGGTAGAATAAAAACTGTTAAAAAGGCCTAGGCCTTTTAACAGTTTTTATTCTACCGATATTATTAATTTGATTTGATATGTAAACGTTATGAATATGACATCGCTAGAATAAAAACTGTGAAAAGGCCTCTGTCCGAACCCGACCAGAACGTTTCCATTGGCCAGTTGGCGGAACCCCACTGCATGCTACAACAGAAACGGAAAACTAGTATTTTATATCATTTCATGCAAAAGAGAAACATTGAAGTTAATTGAACGGCTCGTACATCAGTAACTTCATACGGCAGCAAGGACAGTAAAAAAAATCTGTAAGCACAATATTACGCATGAAATGTAACATTATTTTACATTCTTTGTACTACCGGCACTTTCGTATAACATCGGAGATAAAATCAGAACAGCTGAGATTTTATAACACGAGTAGCACTTTGGATAGATAGGACGGAATTGGACCAATCGTACCATTGGACGAATCGGCATTGGACCAATCGTACCATTGGACGAATCGTACCTTTGGACCAGTTATTCATTGGACGAATAGTCCCTTTGGACGAATCGGCATTGGACTAATCGTACCATTGGACGAATCGTACCTTTGGACCAGTTATTCATTGGACGAATAGTCCCTTTGGACGAATCGGCATTGGACCAATCGTCGTTGGACGAATCGTACCAGACCCTACAGAATCTGCGTGAACTCATTCGTCTCAGAGACTGTCGCCGACATGGAGTTCAATTTATTTCAGGGAACAGGAATAAAGCAAAGTGATTTTTTGTGTTTGTCTTTCAGTAACTTATAGTTGCTCTTCCTAGACAAATTTCAGTTCAGGTTTTGATACAAGTATCTTAAAATGCCAAGAGAATCGTACTAATGTTTCAAAATTAAGACAGTCTAAAACAGCATATTGCGTTATTACGGCGCAAAAAATACAGGTACTTGCAGAACATTGTTAATTCAAAATCACATCGAGATGAATAATTGAGCTGCTTTCTTAAAATAAATAACATTTCTACAAGTCCTGTTCGCTTCGTAGAATGGAAAAAATGAAAACAAGAAAGAAAGCATCTAGTTATCAGTTGTAATGCGCACGTCTTTTCAGTCCTTCCGTAAACACACACACACACACACCATCTCATTGCACCATCTCCTCCTTTGAACCAGCTATTATAACGCTGCCATCCGCAATGCGTAGATTTAATATTTTCCTACGGCTTATTGCCACCCCACCCTACCAGTTTTTCGTCGCTTTCCTGATTATCCATTCTCCATATATATATATCAAAAAGTATGGGTAAGATAATACATCCCTGGCGAACTCCTCTTCCCACTCTGAATGTGTCAGACGTGTCGCCATTAATTCTGGCGGAGGAACATTTAATTGTGAGAGCAGCAGTTTGCTGTCTACCTTCGTTGAAAAAGCCATCTGGTTGATGTGCGAAAGCTTGGAAACTTTGATATATATTCTACGACAGGAAATTCGGATCACCAATATAGTTGTACTATTTCGAATCGGAGAAATAGTTGCAAAGAAACGGTCTCCACAGGCGGGAGGACAAAGTGATAGTTGAAGCAAGGGTTTTTTTTAAGACATGCTAACGAAATGTGATGTCCCAATGAAGCATTTAAAATAAATTAAAAGTTAAAGAATAATTTCATTTGACATACCTCAGTACTTAGACTTTTTTCTGCACTTTACAGAGCTGAACTACTGTACAAGAGCACACCGTATACTCCATTGAAGGCTCTGCGCATGAATAATTTCACAATACCACACACGCACACACACTCTCTCTTTCTTTTTCACACACACACACACACACACACACCGCATAGCATGTTCAATGATTTCTGGGCCTTCTGAGTTCACCAGCCCTAGGAGACTTGCCATCAAGCAGAAAATTTTCTAATGTATTTACCATCAGCATCTAAAACAATCTCTAGGAAACTGCGCAACGGCAGCTGCACACACACGGGCCGATGAATGAGAATCCTTTGCAGATGTACAGGGTATCCACAATGTCTTGTTACCCCCCCGTAATAAGAAATGTAAGTGATCCATGTATCTGTTGTATTATGTATATATTGAGGCATCCTTAAATTATCCAGTGGATCCGTTTGGTCTCCGTCATTCTCGTGACAGAGAATAATTTTACGCCATGTCCTGTGGGACATTTTCCGAAGCAGTTGCGGTGTGATACGAAAAGCACGTCTCACTGCTTGTTTAAGTTCATCAGTGGTTTAGTAGCGCTGCTGTGCAACAACCTCCTTTGTGAAACCCCAAAGGGCATTATCACACGTTGAGAGATCTGGGCTTCGAGGTGGCCATTCAAGTGAAGCGGGCAGCACTGCCGAACCCGAAAGACCTCACCAAGGTATTCCCGAACAGCGATTGCGTAATAGGCGTATGCCCCATCCTGTTGGAACCATACGTCATTCAGAATACCAAGATTTCCAAGTTGTGGCACAAACCAGGTTTGCAGCAGGCCCAGATAAGTTGTCTGATTCACTGGACCATCAAAGAAATACGGTCCAAACAGATGTCGACTATTCATTGCAGTCCATATCATCACATGCGGAGGATGATGTTCCAATTCTTCGACATAATGTGGGTTTTCCTTGGACCAGAACACAACGTTCTGTGATCGACAGCTGCGGTATATCGCACATTCATCACTGAAAATGACCTTTCCACGTTTTGGGATTGTGGCAAATGTCTGAAGCATTATTGCACATGCATCCCGTCTGCGGTTTAATTCGATGTCGGATAACTCCTGAATGAACATCAGGCGATATGCGTGCAAATTCAGGACATTCTTCATGTGCTTATGCAGTGTTGATTGCGGTATTCCAAGCTCCGCTGATCGTTTGCGGAGCGACTTCGTAGGTGACCTGATAACTGATTCCTCGACCGCTTGACACTGTTGCACTCTGGTTGATGGTCTTCTCGTTCGTGGTTATTCCTTGATGTTGCCTGCTTCGAAGAGTTTATGTTCCCACCGCAGAAGTCTGTTTTGGAGGGGTCTCTTTGTCAAATCGTTGTTAGAAATCGACACGCATTGTCTTCCCTGTGTGTGGACGTTCGTGTACCCAGACACTGACAACAATTCGTTGTTCCAGGATGTATTCGCTGGTATCACACATGGTTCCGGTACCTAATCTGTAAATAAACACAATGCAGACCAAAACTCAACATATACATCAACAACAGATACATAGCTCACTTACATTTCTTATTACGTGAAGGGAGGGGGGATTACAAGACATTGTGGACACCCTGTAGGTGAACGTCACTTACGTAGCAAAATACGTCACCACGTGTGTCACCACGTGATCTAGGCAATTATTTAAGACTACTGCTAGTCCATAATCGTCAGCAGTGTTGGTCACAATGCGAAAAACGAAAGAGTTCGATAAAGGGCTTATTGTGGGTGCCAGTCTGGTGGAAGCGACGATTTCAAAATCTGATATATCCCCGGTCTTTATTCAGTGGGAAAATAACCACATTGCTTGCGTAAGAGGTGTAACTGTGACGCGACGACAATATATCAAGAACGAGATCGCTGTCGTCTGAGAAGGCTTGTACGGAGAAAAGGATTCCCTGTATGACGCAATTGTCAGAAGCTTTCAGTGACATTTGAAAAGGATCTGTACTGGTAGTCGCAAGCCCATACCAAACCACTGATTTCTGCGAAAAACCGGAAATTTCGTATACAGTGCTGTCGAGAACACCGTGGCTGGACACTGGAAGATTGGAAAAAAGTCACGTGGTCCGACGAGTCGCAATACTCCTTCTTCTGTCTGTACCAACGGAAGGCAGAGAGTTTGGCGGCAGCTCCATGAAGCAATGAACCCAGCTGGTGTTGTAAACACAACTCAAGATTCTGGAGGTAGTATCAATCAGTGATGTATTCAGGCATCTTCTCAGGGGTGCTTAGCTCCCCCGAAAATCTATGAATGCCCCTTCCCCCGTAGATTTTTGGACGATCTCCCCTTATATTTTGTCTAATTCTGCTCGTTTGTAACTGAATATTTAGAGAAATCAATTAAAAAAATTAATAAAATGAGGAAAAATATTATAATAACAAAAAAAAAAAAAAAAAAAAAACATCCACATCAACTTCAATCTGGAATTTCTATCATCCTTCAACAAAACATTAGACAGTCCTTGCTGAAAGGCAAATTTTTCAAACACTGAACACTAGGACTACTTCCGCAATAAAAACCTAATTCCACACAGTAGAGATGTTTGCACTGCAATACATCATCATATTTTGAAAGCTGGCATTCAGTTTTATTTCAGTCTTCTGGATGCCGACTTTCCATGTATATGGTTAAGCCTCAGTGTAGCTAGTGCTTCCAATACAACAAAATGTTTGCTATCTAAGTTTTAACAATAGCAAATTATTAGAAATCGTTCTCATAGTAAGGTTGTTGTTTTTTCTGGCGGTGGTGGTTTACACATTGTAACAAAAACAAAATCGAGGCACCTCAAACTAGCATGGAAACGGGTAGTTAGTTTTTTTATTTTACTACTACTATTTGCTAATCTAAATAATCTAATGGGGCTGAAATCAAATGGCAGGGGAATGGTTTATACCATACGTTTTCAGGTAACACGGTAATTATTCCTTAATTATCAGAAACACGCTTGTAGTAAAGCGAGGGCGTTTTTACCACTCCTAATGTCTTGAGAGGATTTTCTCCACCACTGCCTTACTTTTACTAGCGCCCTCAATATTTTACACCACCCGATGGTAAAATCCGTAGTTCATTACTGAATTAAAGCAAAGGTATAATATCTTTACATTTTTAATCACTTGTATGTGTAGATTTCTTATATATATATATTAATACATATAAAAATTTTAAATAGATTACAAAAATTTTCTTATGTTCTTATATCGCAAATGCAGATTCCAAGAAATCTACACATATAAGTGATTAAAAATGTAAAGATATTATACCTTTGCTTTAATTCAGTAATGAACTACGGATTTTACCATCGGGTGGTGTAAAATATTGAGGGCGCTAGTAAAAGTAAGGCAGTGGTGGAGAAAATCCTCTCAAGACATTAGGAGTGGTAAAAACGCCCTCGCTTTACCACAAGCGTGTTTCTGATAATTAAGGAATAATTACCGTGTTACCTGAAAACGTATGGTATAAACCATTCCCCTGCCATTTGATTTCAGCCCCATTAGATTATTTAGATTAGCAAATAGTAGTAGTAAAATAAAAAAACTAACTACCCGTTTCCATGCTAGTTTGAGGTGCCTCGATTTTGTTTTTGTTACAATGTGTAAACCACCACCGCCAGAAAAAACAACAACCTTACTATGAGAACGATTTCTAATAATTTGCTATTGTTAAAACTTAGATAGCAAACATTTTGTTGTATTGGAAGCACTAGCTACACTGAGGCTTATATAAATATATATATATATATATTGTGGTTATATGTATATAATCAGTCAACAAATTTAAACCCCCTCGAAATTCGCAATTGCCCCCCCCCCCCCCGTCCCACCGAGAAAAACTCTCTGAATGCAATACTGGGTGTGTCATGGAGGAAGGAACCGTCACTTGATATTCTGTTGGTACGGAACAGGATCCTTGATAATCGACGAAGGTTGGGTGTCCTGGGATTATCTGAACAATCGAGCTGTGCAATATGTGTTCAGCAGTGGTCCGATGAACATGACAGCGACTTCTGTCGTCTTCCCTGGCTATCACGAAGCTCATATTTTAAACCCATTCAGATTGTATGGGAGATGTTAGAAGACAAGATCCGGAAGGAAAGTCTTCTTCCGTCAAATCTGAGCTAGTTTAATGGATTGCCTGGTGAACGCCTGGTATGCTGTAGACGTAGGTGCACTTGTGGAATATGAAAGTATGCTAAACCGCATACATGCTATTATTCGGGCTAAAGGAGGTTGAATAAGAGTTTCTAATTCAATGGCCGGTTTGTGTAGAATTTCTGCAATGACGAAGATAAATACTACTGAAAATAAAATCTCTTGTTGGGACTATTTAGGATCCCCGAATGAATCTGATGTGATATGATTATTGTCTCACTGAATGAGTATTCTTGCAGACCACTGACATCCATTTGTCATACAGCTGTTTACCAATAGCAAAGGTGTTGGATACAGTACCGTACCCAAACCATGGTATTCGTTTCGTAACATGAAAATTTGGTCCTACGAACATTCAGCAGATCTCACGAAAAGAACTAAGTCTTACGTCCCACCTTGCATCTGTGAGATGTCGTTGCGTCCGAAAAAGAAACAAATGAATTTGAGAGAGAAAACCAAAATAAAAAGGAACAAAGAGAGAGAAAGAGAGAGGGGGAGAGAGAGAGAGAGAGAGAAAGTGAAAAAGAAATTAAGCTGAAGAGAGGGAGAAAGACAAATAAAAGAAACAACGAAACAGGGAGACTGAACTTTTGAAAGAAAGGGAGAAGGGAGAAACAGGGAGAAATTGATCTTGAGAGAGATAGAAAGACAGAGAGAAAAGGCAGAAAACGAGAGACAACATGAGAGAGTGAGAAATAAAGAGCGAGGAAAGAGAAGGAGAGGAAGAGACAGCTTCACAGCAAGAAAGACAGAGAGAGGTAGCAGAAAGAGAACGGCAGCTTGAGAGACCGAGCAAAAGAGAGTCTGGGAGTGGGGAAGGGAGAAAGAGATACACGAGCCACACGGGGAAAAAGACAACTGCAGTTTGATAAAAAGAATGGAAAGGCAAAAAAAGAGAGAACCTAGTTCACAAGAAAGAAGAAAGCAATGAATAGAGGGATTGAGTTTGAGAAAAAAACAGAAGGAAAAAAAAGTGAATGAGTAAAACGGGAGAACAGAGTAAAAGAGAAGAAACGGAGGGACTGAATTTTAAAGAGAGAGAAAGAGAGAGAAAGAGAGACTAATTTTGAAAGCGGGAAGAAAGTGATATTGAAAAAGAGAGACTGTGTTTGAGAACAAGAAGGAGCAGAGGAAGACAGACCTGAGCTTGAAAAAAAGAAAGGCATAGTTTGAAAGCGAGCAAATACGGAGAAAGAGAGACACTGACACCGAGAAATAGAGAGAGACTGATACTGAGAGCACTGAGAGAGAAGGTAATACTGAGAGACAAAGATAGAGATTGATACTGAGAGAGAAACTGATACTGAGGGAGAAATCGATACTGAGAGAGAAATTGATACTGAGAGAAAAATCGATACTGAGAGAGAAATTGATACTGAGAGAGAAATCGATACTGAGATACAAATATAGAGATTGATACTGAGAGAGAAAAAGAGAGATTTAATTTCAGGGAGTAAAAACGAAGAGAGCTTTAATTTCAGGGAGTGAAAAAAATAGATTTAATTTCAGGGAGCGAAAACGAAAAGCAAAGTGAAAAATTGAATTTGATAGACAGATAGAGTAAATTTGAGTGAGTGGAAGAGCGAGAAAGCCACAGAAAAACTGAATTTAACAGCGAGAAAGAGCTTGGATTGGAGAAGATAGAGTTATTGTCTTTGAGAGAGAGAGAGAGAGAGAGAGAGAGAGAGAGAGCAAGAGAGAAATAAGGAGAGAGGAGAGAGAGAGAGAAGAGAGAGATAAGGAGAGAGGAGAGAGAGAGAGAGAGAGAGAGAGAGAGACATTGGAGTTTGGAAAAAAGGGATAAGACGCAAATCATGAGAGTAACAGTGATTACAGAGAGCGCGACTAAGATTTAGGAAACAGGGGAGACAGGAAAGGGATATTGAGAGAGAGAGAGAGAGAGAGAAATGTTAATCTGTTTTGAAAGAGAGGAAATATTGAAATTCAGACAGAGAAACGGGGAGATTGAAATTGAGAAGAAGATCGGACTTCAAATTTTCGATCTCCTTCCCAAGACAGAGAGAGGTTTAGCGATATCACGTAGAAGGAGAAGAGACATTAAGCATGAGTAAGAGAGAGGTAGGGCGTCTGTGATTGAGATGAGAGAAATTGGGATGTAATCGAGTTCGAAAAAGAGAAACTGAATAAGAGAGAAGAGAGATATTGAAAGATAGATAGATAGATAGAGAGAGAGAGAGAGAGAGAGAGAGAGAGAGAGAGAGAGAGAGAGAGAGAGAGAGAGAGAGAGAGTAAAAAAAGATTGGATTTTAAACAGAGGGTGGTTGAGGTAGGAATCGAGTTAGAAAAAAGAGTTATTGCAGTTAACTCTTGAAGAGTAGGAGCTTGAGATTGAGAGCGATATTGTTTATGGAATAGCGGAAGAGATAAATTAAAAGAGACATTGAAACGAATGTTTTGCCGATGCTTTTTCGGTAAAGGATAGTGAATTCTCAACAGCTACGGAAAAGTAATGCTGCAGATTTAAATCACATAAAACCATTCTTACAGACAATTACAAGTATTAAATTTGAACTATAGGACGAAGGAACAGGGCGCAAAATGTAAAAAAATCAAAATCAAACGTAAGAAAAAATAACCAGTAGTTTCAATTTTACCGCAGAAAGATTACATTAAAATTAAATCGTAGCGTAACATGCTTCGAAAACTATAAACTATGTTTTTTTTTTATATTTAAAGGAAAAATCTTTACAACAAAAACAAGATTTTACAACCAGAATGTAAAGCAAAGGAAATCGTGGAAGACTTACATTTAAAGCAAATAAAAAGAAATTAATCGGAAATGCTAAAAGAAAAAAGAAAAATTGAATAGTAATGGGATTATATTTTTTAAAAAGAAACTTTAAATGAGATAATGAATACCGACGAAACGTAGCTCTGTAAACTGCTTACGCATCAGAAAAGAAATGAATATTTACGAAGGATAGATGCATATAAAAATAGAAACAACTACGCTTATGAACATCAAGCTTGAATAAAAAGTACCATAGAGTCGTTGTTTCAATTCAAGAGATATTCAAGTGACTCAAAGAACTAACCGAAGCAAAATCGTTGAATTAGTTTGAATAAATAGAAATGGGAAAACTGCCTCCCTGCAAAAAGTTGTTTTCTTCCCTAGACAATCAATGTACACAATAATTAAGAGGAACTAACTATGATGCTTACATTTTGAAGCAAAATAGTTTCAAACGTTAAACTTTAAATGAAACGAGGTAATGAATAACTGGGTATGTAATTTTATATAATTCTTTTCAGTAGGACGAATTCACTAGTCCATGAGAGTTACAGTGAATACAGAGAGCTCCACTAAAATGCATTTCTCTCTCTCTCTCTCTTTCTCTCTCCCCTCCCTCTCTCTCTCACTCCCTACCTCCTTCTCTCTTCCTCTCTCCCTTTCTCCCCCTCTTCATCTCTCCCTTTCTCTCTCTCTCTCTCTCTCTCTCTCTCTCTTTCATGCGTACTAAGCTAAAACAGAAAATTATTAAATTCATGACGAAGAAAAGCTGTAGGGCTTCTGCAATCCGCATCAAGCTAGCAAACGTTTTACTGTTAGCATGCAGTTTACGTCAGCAAACGCACTAAGGTTGACTAAGAAACTTACTGTAGGAGAACAACCATCAAGGGCGAACCCCGAAAGCTTCAACTGCGTAAAATGGCGACAACCTGTAAGAAATAGATGATTTTATTCCTGGAGACAAGTGAATAACTGCCCAGAAAGTCAACAACAACATGCACTACGCCAACAATGACATGAAAGCAATGATCACAGATTTGGTACACAGATGAATTGAATTTCAAAGAGGTTCCTCAAATCTATAAGATCCGGATACTAAGGATCACATGATGCATTATAACCCGGGAAATAAAGGAAAAAAAAGGCAAATTTCCGGAACTATTAGGGGAAAGCTGAATTTTGGCCAGTTGTTAGAACCTATGAGAGATGTATTTCCTCAAAACTCCCTGAATATCCCCTTTGTGCTTTACCCCTGTGGCCCCCTGAACTTCCCATCGTCGAATTTTAGAAAATGACTTATATCTCCAACACCAATGGTCGTAACCATGTTTTTTTTTTTTTTTAGTTTTAATCCTCACTACAAAATTGCTTATCTTCAATTTTGCGCTAAAACCAAAAGTTTTTCCTTAATTTTAATAAACTTCCAGCTGATGTATATACCACTGTATTTATTGGCAGAATTCCATTGTCATGTACATAGAAATGTTATTTTACTGAAGAATAAAGGCAATTTTGAAATGTAGCCTGATTCAGCAGCTTTAAAATTATATATATATATATCAACATGTTTGCACCCATGACTTTGCCACACAATGAAGCGGGAGGGCGCCACCAGCGCGATGAGCAATGCTCAAAATACACCTTCACTGCATTGCAAACCAGTACTTAGCTGGCGCCGTGTGCGGCAGCATGTGTGTGATTGTCTTTGTTAGTCGTTGTTTTAAAGTGAGAAGACAGCAATATTTTAAAGTGAGAAGACAGCAATAATTTAAAGTGAGAAGACACGTAGTGAAAGAACACAGGTACTGTCAATAAACATTTTCAGTTATGTGGCAGTTTTTAGCATACTAATTTAGATTGCAGATTAATTGTATGTTTAACATGAACAGTATTTGTTATTCTTTACAACTTCGTATTTGATTATATGTAAAACAAAAGAGAAGAAAATGGATGATTTCGATTTACTGTGTGCTTTTCGTGGAAAGGAACTTGAAGGATAAACTGTGAACGGACAATTATTGAGGCTAGTTCAAAACGAAGCGTTGGACTGCATGAAAAGCTGGAAGGAAATTTTTTTATTCGGGTTCACAGTGCGTGCAGGCAGAGCTACGCAAGACCCACTAGTATCAATGCTGCTCTTACAGCAGTACAGACACATAATCCATCTAATACTTCATCTTGTTTAAGCAGCTCAGAAGATAAGTTCGATTTCAAAACAAACTGCTTGATTTGTGGAGAAGAAGCAAGTGTTGATTCCAAAACTGCATCAGAACGTAGGAAAAGTTTTCACATGGTAGCAACTTAAGAAATAAAGGAAAACGTAAAAAAAAATGTGAGGCACGAAATGATGAAGGGGGGGGGGAGGGGGAAGGGTAAGAGCCAGAATTCTTAATGTAATGGATCTCGTGGCACCAGAAGCACGCTACCATGGAAGTTGTTACAACATATTTTCAAGAACTAAATAAATAAATACATCGCTTTTTCCACGTTCCAGAAACAAACATCAACCGAAAAATTAGTTTTCAGCCGCCGCTGTGGAATTGAAGATAGACAATTTTGTAGTGCGTAATTTGAGGATTAAAACTAAAAAAAACATGGTTACGACTATTGGTTATGGAGATATGCGGCTGAAAAACAATTTTTCGGTTGATGTGTGTTTCTGGAACGTGGAAAGAGCGATGTATTTATTTATTTACTGTCGCCACGTTTTTGGAGGATTTTCACCTTTTCAAGAACTACAACAGTAGAGGAACTTGTAGGTTGTCCAAAATCAAAAGTGGGGATATCATTTTATTTGTTGTGCGAATACATGGAAAACAGTGAGGGATGCCAGTACACTCTGACAGAATTTCAAGATATTTTGAAATATATATCTGGTCAAGAGGATACATATACAGACAAACATCTGAAAAATCTTCTTCTAGAACATTTTCAAGACCGAATGGTTGTTTCAAATATTTCGGGAAGGAAAAATGTGCTCTGTTTGTCAGGCACAGCTCACAAAATAATGGATCAATGGTACAAAAACAGGGAAACCAATCGTGATACAGAACGTTTAAGAATAGTATTGGCTGCAGCTGACATCATAAAAGAAAACATACAAAAGATGGCTTATGATTCAAGTGTCTAGCCACATTTGAAAGCTATCAAATCAGGTGGTGAAAATTTAATTCTACAAAGCCTTCAAGTTTTTACCCAAAGGGTAACAAAATAGAAGAAAGCTGCTGAATTGCCCAAGGTAAACAGAAAGTGCACTGTGATAAATTATGCAATCATATCAACTGTAAGACCGAGATCATTCCTGTGTCCGATTCAAACAAGTCTGGCATTAACTTTTCATGGATTATACGGGTCTAAACATCTAAAAGACATATTATCATCTATGGGAGTGTGCGCATCACATTCTGAAACTTCTGTTTACCTTACTTCTCTTATCAATGCAGTATCTCCACAGATTAGTAATGTAGGATTTCTTCAATATGTGTTTGACAATGCAGACGTAAATGTCAAAACATTGGATGGCTTAAATAAATTCCATGCAATGGGAGGAATCCAATGTGTTACACCTGGTACTAGCGTTGACACACAG
Source organism: Macrothele yani (assembly GCA_039090855.1). Taxonomy (NCBI): domain Eukaryota; kingdom Metazoa; phylum Arthropoda; class Arachnida; order Araneae; family Macrothelidae; genus Macrothele; species Macrothele yani. The sequence continues at coordinate 139,078,669 of CM077027.1, read as the reverse complement.
GTAAAGGTTTAACGAATTCAGTCTGGGACTTTCAATCATGAGAGTATCCGTCTGTATTCTTACGGATAGAGAAAAAGTAGTGGCCTTGGTAATGTGGTTGTTGAGGATTCCAATGAACTTAAAACTGTCAGAACCCTTACAAAGCCGCCTACAACAAGTATTTCCCCCTCAGCTTGATGTGGCTTGTTGGATGAAGGAACCAACCTGGGTGGAATGGCTTCATGAACAATATTATGAGTAGGTCTGGCAAGTGTGAATCGACATACATAATGGCATTACCACTTATAAGCATGGATACCAGTAATCTGTCAACTATTTATACAGCATTGTGCTTTGCAACAGATCAGAGTAGAAAACACAACCAGTCATGCATCGTCACATTCGATCAACCACTTTTCTTAAAGGCTACAGATATAGTAGCTACTGCTGACCCCAACAGTGACATCTCAAAAATAATTTTGAGGCTGGGTGGGTTCCACTTTCTGATGTCTTTTATGGGTTCAATAGGTCGTTTAATGGAAGGAAGCGGATTGGAGAGTCTTTGGGGAACTGTGTATGGTAAATCAACAGATAACCATATGTTGAATGGTCATGCGTATGCAAGATGTATTCGAGCATTCACTCTCACAGCCTCAGCTATCATAAATGTGACGAAAGAACATTTTCCTGACATCGAAAAGTACGTGAGCAGTTTGGAGAACTTGTACGAGCAACTTGTTTTGCAACAAATGGAACCGGAAGAAGCGTGCATCGATCCTGTTGTGACTGAGGTTTTATTCAAAATTAATGACTGCTTGAGAAATATTGAATCGACAAGTAGAACTGCAAAGTTATGGGTAAATCTTTTGAAAGCTATTGATCTAATTTATCAGTTTATATTTGCTGAAAGGTCAGGGAACTGGAATTTGCACTTGAGTACTACCACCAAAATGCTTCCGTATTTCCATGCTGCAGGACACTTGCCTTATGCAAAGTCGGCCCACCTATATGTTCAGCAAATGATGAAGATAGGTTCAAAACCGTTAGAGAAAGAGCTCGATTTGTTTACTAACAAAGGATTCTTCACCGTGTGAAGGAGTGTTAAGTTTTGGTCTAGTACATGGACAGACATGTACATGGACAGACAGATATATAGGTCTTACACATGGAAGAGGTATAACGGACAACACATTGTCGGAATGGGTCCACGGTACACCTTTTTTCTTGAAAATTCAGGAAGATATAGAGAAATTCTTGGGAACTCCAATAACATTTACTGAACAACATACTGAACCACGCAAGTCAGAAAAACTAAGAGATCAGCCCGACATTGAAAAATTTACTTCATATCTTAAACACCACAACCCATTCACAAAATTGTCTGGAGAACTTGTGTGTTTCTCATCCGATTTGGTGTCTGATGAATCTGTAAACTGTGACCAAGCTTATCAAGTAGGGGTTGCAGCAATGGAAAAAATGAAAGGAAAAAAATGGAATGCTTAAACTACACAGAAAAGACATGGTCAGAACACAGGCAAAGCACAAATCTGTGAAACTTGGGTTGAAAGAGGTTAGTGTAAATCCCCAACAGCTTTTTAACCGAATCGTGTGTGTGTGTGATAGCCCAAGTGTACTAAAAACATACCTTGAGTATGAACTAGCCTCTCGTCCACCATCAGTGTTTGCTGAAGTTTCTCTTCGCAAGGGTCAAAATATTCTCTCATGAAAGTTTTTGAAGAGGGTATTGTAGAAACATTTGACCTAAGCGATACAGCAATAGTGATAGGTGGAGGGTTTCTGATTCACTTCTTTAGGACAAAGGAAAGCTCATATGGAGAAATAGTTCAGAATTACTGTTCATTTGTGCTTACAAGGTATGACAAAAATACAACCATTGCTTTTTGATGGATACCCCGAGGATTCTATAACAAAACAAGAACAAAATAGAAGATCAGCCAAAAAAACCTCATGTGACATCACTTTTGAAGAAAACACAAAATGTATGACAGCAAAGGAGGATATTTTAGCTAATAAAAGAAACAAGAAACGACTATTAATTTCAGTAGCATCAGAACTAGAAAAAATGGTTTACCAACGTTTGTTGGTGAAGAAGATGCTGACGTAAACGGTTATACGTCAATGCATCGCCTGCGTCAACTCGTCGACTACGACAATTCGTTATGCGTCAATTCGTCGACCACGACGATTCGTCGAGCGTCAATTCGTCGCGGACAAATTCGTCGACTACATCAATTCGTCGCTGACAAACTCGTCAACTACATCAATTCGTCGCGGACCAATTCGTCGACTACATCAATTTTTCGCGGACAAATTCGTCAACTACATCAATTCGTCTCGGACCAATTCGTCGACCACATCAATTCGTCTCGGACCAATTCGTCGACCACATCAATTCGTCGCGGACAAATTCGTCAACTACATCAATTCGTTGCGGACCAATTCGTCGCGTTTACAAATTTTGGTTACATACAAAACGAATGCAGGAACACGTACGATTTCGAACGTCTTTCGCCCTAATCAAATTTATTAGGTTTAGACACTCAGACAGGATAGGAATATTACGCTTTTTCTTTGGCACTAAAAATGTTAGACGGTAGACGGTTTTTGGAACGGGTCGGGGCCCGGTTGGTCAGAGCACGCCACATACAAAATGTTCGTAAAATCTACAGTTTTCAATTCAGAACCACCAAATTTGTTATACTATATCATGATATTCTAACTTAGACGGTAGACAATGTTTGGAAACGGTCGAAGCCCGTGGTTCAGAGCACCCTCCTCCCCATACAAAATTTTCGTAAAATCTACATTTTCAATTTAGAACCACCAAACTTGCTATATTATCTCATGGTGTACTCTAACTTAGATGGTAGACGATTTTTGGAATGGGTCGGGGCATGGGGTCAGGGCCCCCATAAAACATTTTCGTAAAATCTACAGTTTTCAACTTAGAACCACCAAATTTGGTATACTATCTCATGGTACTCTAACTTTGACTGTAGACGGTTTTTGAAAACGGTCGGAGCCCGGGGTTCAGAGCCCCCCCCCACCCCTCATATAAAATTTTCGTACAATCTACAGTTTTCAATTTAGAACCACCAAATTTGGTATACTATACCCTGTTACTCTAACTTAGACGGTAGACGGTTTTCGGAACGGGTCGGAGCCCCAAGGGTCAGAGCTTCTCCACCCCATACAAAATGTTTGTAAAATCTACAGTTTTCAATTCAGAACCATCAAATTTGGTATACTATCTCATGGTACTCTAACTTAGACTGTAGCCCGTTTTCGGAATGGCTCGGGGCCCAGGGGGTTAGAGCCTCTCCCATAAAATTTTTTCGTAAAATCTACAGTTTGAATTTAGAACCCCAAAATTTGATGTACTATCTCATGGTACTCTAACTTAGACGGTAGACGGTTTTTGCGACGGATCAGGGCTCGGTGGGGCGGGGGTCAGAGATCTCATAAATTTTTTTCTAAAATCTACAGTTTTCAATTTAGAACCACAAAATTTGGTATACTATCTCATGAAACTCTAACTTAGACTGTAGACGGTTTTTGGAAGGGGTCGGAGTCCGGGGTGAAGGGGCCCCCACACAGAAGTTTCGTAGAATCTTCAGTTTTCAATTTAGAACCACCAAAATTTGTATACTATCTCATGGTTCTCTAACTTAGACTGAAGATGGTTTTCGGAAGGGGTCGGGGCCTGGGGTCAATGTGCCCCTACACAAAACTTTCCTGAAATCTACAGTTTTTCATTTAGAACCACCAAATTTGGTATACTATCTCATGAAACTGTAACTTAGACCTCATGTGGTTTTTGGAAGGGGTCGGGGCCCCCATACAAAATTTTCGTAAAATCAACAATTTTCAATTTAGAACTACCAAACTTGGTATATTATCTCATGGTTATCTAACTTAGACGGTAGACGGTCTTTGGAAGGGGTCGGGGCTCGGGGTCAAGGAGGCCCTATACAAAATTATCGTAAAAAGTTCCATTTTTTACTCTTAAGATCTGCAACACAAAACAGCACTCCAATACCCTATCTACGTTCTAAGGCGCTCTTTGGCACTTTGAGGCCCTTGCGCCACAAACCACCAACTAACCAACCAACCAGCCTACGGTCTAAGTTAGAGACTGTAGATAACAATAAAGTGCAAAAATTTGCGGTTAGTGGTGTATTAAAACAAAAATCAATATAGTTTAGCTTTCACTACCAACGGGCGGCTTATCAGGCAGAAATATAATGCAATGTAAATAGACAATTCCAGATATTCAAAATTCCAAACGGTAAGAAAAAGATGAGCAATGCCAATGTCAAGTCGTACGCATGCGACATCACATAGGTACATTGCATTTCTATGTCGCGGGATTCACAGAAGCACACGCCAGATGTACGGCAGTTCTATAGATGTCTCATCGAAGGTAAGTATTCCCATTCCTTTTTCTTTCATTTTTGTTTCGCAAAATTAAATTAACTAAATCAAAAAATAAGTTTACTGGAAAATTGCAGGAATAACTTTCTCATTCATTAACTTTCACCCGCTGAACTTGGTAATTCCACAAATAGTAAGATGTACCTGGCAAATACCCGGTATCCCTGCTAGTACAAATTATATTAATTATTTGTTTGCGTCCAGTTCAATCTGGTATGTCCATAAGAGCATTTGGGGCCGTATGAAAAATACATTTCAACGTGTGCCGTTACGGTGGCGGAGTGATCTAAGCGCTGGTTTCTGACCACTCGTCGAGAAGGATCCTGGTTCGAATCCCGGTGTGCTCACGGTGGTCGTTAAACCCCAACTAAAAAAAGAGATTGCGACGTGTCCATTGCTATTTGTTATGGAGCCGTATGAAGAAAACCGTTTTTGATATCAACGTGTCCACTTCCATGTAGGCTGGCCATAAAATGTTAGGGGACCGTAAAAAATTGCACTTTTATTTTCACCTTGTCAGCGCTTCGGTATATGGTTGAAGTCATCATCATCATCATTGTCAACCATTATCAATCCACTGCTGGACGAAGGTCTCCCCAAGTTTCCTCCACAACGGTCTGTCTTGTGCCAGTCTCCTCCATGTCACCCCTGCATACTTTCGAATTTCATCCACCCATCTCCCATGTGGTCTTCTTCTGGGTCTTTTCCTGTCCCTTGGAATCCAATCTAAAATTTCGGCTGTCCATCGATGATCTGTCCTTCTGGCTGTATGTCCAGCCCATTGCCATTTCAGGGATTTAACTCTGATCATGATGTCTTCCACTCTTGTCATTTTTCGGATCCACGAGTTCCTCTTCTTATCTCTCCTGGTTACACGAAGCATGCACCTCTCCATGCTTCTTTGAGTTGTCTGCAGTCTTTGTATATCTCTTTTAGTTAAGGTCCACGTCTCTGCACCATACGTAGCACTGGAAGGATGCATTGATCAAACACTTTTCTTTTAAGACATAATGGCATATTGCTCTTGAAAATTATGCTGTTTCTTCCAAAAGCTCTCCAGGCAAGTTTTGTACGCCGATTAATTTCTTCATCAATGTGACCCTCACTTGATATCTGCTGTCCAAGATAAACGTACGTGTCTGTTATCTCCAGCTTTTCTCCATCAATCAATAAATCTTCATTTCTTGTAAAAGCATTGAACACCACTTTTGTCTTCCGAAAGTTCATTTTTAATCCCACTTCTTTACTCTTGTCAGCAAGTTCCTGGATCATACTCTGCAGCTCTGATGGGGTAGTTGCAAAAATGACTACGTCATCAGCAAAACGAAGGTGGGTTAGATAATCTCCATTAATCTTTATCCCTTTGTTTTCCCAGCTCAGCGACTGAAAAACACCCTCCAATGTGGCATTAAAGAGCTTCGGAGATATGGTGTCACCTTGTCTCACTCCCTTTCCAATTTTTATGTGTGTTGTATTTTCAAACAGCCTAATCTTTGCACTTGCATTTTCATAGATGTTATTAATAATATTAATGTATGCATCTTCAATACCGCAGGTTTTCAGAGCCATTGTAACTGCTGATGGTTTCACCGAATCAAAGGCTTTTTCATAATCTATAAAAGCCATGCACAATGGAAGTTCATATTCCCTCGCTCTTTCAATTAGTTCTCTCAGTACGTGGATATGATCTATTGTGCTGTAGCCACTCCTGAATCCAGCTTGTTCTCTCGGTTGAGCCATGTCCAGTGTTACCTTCAAGCGGTGTGAAAGAACTTTAGTGAAGATTTTATAAACTACTGATAGGAGGCTGATAGGTCTGTAGTTTCCGAGATCCTCAATGTCACCTTTCTTATGTAGCAGGATCATTGTAGCGGTGTTCCAATCCTCAGGAATCTTTCCTTCATTAAGGCATCGAGTGAAAATTTGGGCGAGTACTGTTTCAATTTCTCCACTTGCTTCTTGTATGATGTCTACAGTAATTCCATCTTCTCCTGGAGCTTTTCCTCGCTTCATGTTCTTGATTGCATGTGCAACTTCTGCTGGAAGGACTGGAGGAACTCTGGTACTGGTATCTTTCATGATGTCTGGAGTGCATGTATCATCCCTTTCATATAATTTGGAGTAGAAATCTTTCACTCTTGTCAAAATTTCGCCTCTATTTCTTGTTACAGAACCATCTTCTTTTCTCAGTGCCATAATCTGTTTTCTTCCCTTACTGAGATGTCCCTTTGCTATCTTTAGGCTTTGGTTGTTTTCAATTGCTTTCCTCACTAGTTCACAGTTGAATTTTCTTACGTCTTCAGTGATACTTTTTCTTACTGTCTTGCATAGCTCTATATATTCCACTTTGGAAGTCACATCATCTTTAGTTGTCCTCATCTCTCTTCTTTTTTGCATCAACATTTTCGTTTTTCCTGATAATTTGTTTACATGCAACTTGTTCTTAGACCCAGCTAATTTTGTTGCTGTTTCCATAAGAGCTTTGGTTACTTTTCTGTTAACTTCAGAGATGTCCACTTCTTCCGATGTTAGGCCTTCTAAAGCAGAGAACCTGTTCTTCAGTTCCAACTTGAAGGTATTATGGTGTTTTTAAGGTTGGTTATGTCAATAGATTTTGTTTGTCTTATGAGCTTGCCACGTTCAAGTTTGGTGTTGAGGTGCATCTTACATCTCACCAATCTATGGTCACTACCTGTGTTGAACTTGTTTAGCACACTGCAGTCTTCTATAACGAATTTTTTGTTACACATAATAAAATCAATTTCACTTGTCGTCCCATTTGGATGTCTTCATGTCCATTTCCTGTGTGGCTTTTTCTTGAAGAAGGAGTTCAAGATGAAAAACCCTTCTGCCTCTGCAAACTCAACGAGAGTATTTCCACGCTGGTTTCTGTTGCCGTGACCGAATTTACCTACTGAAGTTTCATTCTGTTGCCGTTGCCCTATTTTTGCATTGAAATTTCCCATAATTATTTTCAAGTGCTGCTTACCTTTATTATTTAGATGACAAATTTCCTCATAAAATTCTTCAATTTCTTCTTCAGGATGACTTGTGGTGGGTGCATAAGTTTGAATAATCTGAGCCTGGTATCTTTTCGAGAGTTGGATAACGAGTCGTGCAGCTCTGTCAGAGGAACTTTCAACTTCTACAACTTTATCCTTCAGTTTCTTGTTTATTATAAATCCAACACCACTAGTTCTGCCAGTATCTGTCCCACGATAGTAGAAGAGATGTCCACTTTTCAGTTCGATGAGATCTTCTCCTTTTCTCCTTACCTCACTTAGCCCCACGATGTCCCACTTGATCCTTTGTAGTTCCTCTTCCAATTCAAGAAGCCTTGAATCAGAAGATAGGGAGCGTCCGTTGTACGTAGCCAAGGTCAGCATCAGATGGCAGCCTAGTCCGGTCCTCCGGGGATTTTTAGCACCCTCTGCCTTCATGTCGCACTGGCCGCTGCCTTGGCCAGGTACATTCCAGCTGCCGGAGACTGAGGGCCAAGATTTAAGTTGTGGAATCATTTTGGAGGGGTTTGGCCATAACTCACCACGCTGGCCAAGCGGGTTGGTGAGTGTGGGATAGAATTTCCTCTAATCCCGATGGTATAGTTATACCGCTATTGGCGGTCGTCAGAGCCCCTTTAGTGGGAACAGGATGTACCACGAGAAGGCGGGGTTGACATTTGTCAAGGAGAGGCTGTGATGTTACGCATCACCTGACCTTACATCCATACATGGTTGAAGTATACATATATATATATATAGTTGGGCCATTTCAGCGCGTAATTTGGTTTATATAGAAAATAAAGAAAATTTTTCATTTTTACTCAGTTACAACACATTAATCCCAAAGGTTATTTCTTGAAATCGTTAATCCGCAGTGCTCATATTCACAACATTAACATAACATGCCAAGTTATTAATGTTGCAGTTTTTCTCTGTCACAAAAAGTTTTAATTACAAGAGCTTAGGCGTAACCTTTTTAAGGAATTTTTAGTCCGACGTATTCATAAGGTTTTGATAACATGCCAAGGTTATAGTACTGCGTTTTGACAGAGGCACAAAATTAATAAACAGGCCTTAAGCCTTTTTATCAGTTTTCAATAAACCGTGCTCATATACATAAAATTTTCAGAGAAAGTCAAGTTTATTGTGTTGCGCTTTTACCCGAGTGCAAAACTATAAACAGCCATTGACTTTAACCCGCTGAACTTGGTGATTCCTCAATTCATCCATTAACAAGTCTTTTAAGTAAAAGGTATAATTCAATTAGTGAAAAACACCAGCACGTTTTAGTAAAAGGTAGAATTATAAGAAATTCCTCTTAAAAAGTCTAGCACGTTAACATAGTCTCTGTGCACCAAAGAAGTTCGAAAGCCGAAAAAGCTAGGTAGAGCAAACAGAAGGCTCTGAGAAAAAGTTCATATTTAAAGAAACCTGTAGTCGCTTAATGAGTAAAGGTATAAATCAATACAAATCATGTGCTGTATTTGAAAAAAATATTATAAGCAAGTAGGCATCGCGACTGTCCACAGTTTCCCCATTTCATCCTGTCGACATTACAACCACCACAGAAAAAAATAACCAAAACATAACAAAAATACCCATACAAAGTAAAATGCCCAAAACATAAAAACAAGTAACCACACAAAATGAAATGCCCAAAACATTAAAAAACTGTAACCACACAAAACAAAATGCCCAAAACATGGTAAGAAGTTCTGTTAAAAGCACAATGAAGATAAAGAATAGGAGAAATTAATGTCTTTAAAACTTAATAAAAGTTTCAAAACTGAAACAAAAAGAAAGAAAAAAGAAATATTCCAAATTTCATTGTTACTTTAGATATTTTGACCTGTTGACATTTCGCAAATTGCACTTGCACTCGGTTAAAAAATATTACTTACAAGGACTCTTTAGTAACTTTTAATCGTTGTGCTCATATTTATCAGGTTTGCGTGACAGATCAAGTTAATAATATTGTGCTTTCACTTAGAACACCAAATATTAATTATTGGCTGCTAGGCCTAGACCATATAAAAAAATTTTAATAAACGTAACACTCTTAAATTGATTTGCCATGCAACCCTAAAAAAAAATTAGCACGGCGGTCTGAAAATTGCTAAAAAAGCCCAGGCGCCCAGGCGCGGGTTTTTGTTCTGTCCACAAGTACTATCTGCCTCATCCATGAATATATCTGTGGGTCTTATGTTAGCCGGTTCTTTATTTTTTTTTTAGGAATTTTTATGTTGGAATTTCATCCTCTTCCGATCCTACTTCTACAAATGGATTGCGGCTTGGTATTGCACTTTCCGATGTCTCTTTTGTTTACTCTTTTCAGTTTTCTCTCTCTGCTGAACCTACGCATACGCATTTCACATGAACTATCGTTGTATTGAGCAATATACCCCGCTATTCTTATTTTGTTTTCAAACGAGAATTATGGACAACTGCAGAGAAGTTTTTCTATCCCGCGTGTGGTTTTCCCAAGCGTTTTACCCCAACCCTCTTCACAAACATACCGACGTATGTCGATGCAACCACTTGTTAGTACGCAGGCTACCTGATTTGAACGGTAGTTCGAAATCATATGGTAGTGGGGTAATTTCATGTCAGTTGCAGCATATTCTGTAGTAGTGGGGTAGTTCCATGTCAGTTGCAGCATATTCTGCAGTAGTGGGGTAAATCCACGTCAGTTGCAGCATATTCTGTTGTTGCAGCATATATCGTTCGTTACTTCGTGATATACAATCTCGAAAAACCTAAGAAGTAAAAAATATAACCAAAAAAAATAAAATAAATAAAAAGCTTGTGGGGGGGGGGGGGGGTACTGGGATTTCGGGGCCCCCTGAAAATTTGGGGCCAAGGCCTATTCGGTAATCAAGGCCTGGAACCAGTCGAAATCACACATCAAGGTTCCGATTTCCTCCCTCTATACTTCTTTCAGCATTGCATGCGTTTCAGATGCAGATTTTTCCTATTTGAAGCAGAGTTTGATATCGGTTCTTTGGTTCTCCGTGCCACAGCCTTCCTCACAGCTTCATGATATTTAGAACAAGTTCTCTCACGTGCTTGATTACTATTCACAACCTTTCTTTTCTGCGTTACAACAGCATTTACCCTCTGTTTACAACAGCATTTACCGAACTTTATTTTACACCTCATTAGTCTCGCATGTCATGGTATATAAACGCCTCATGAAAAGGACTGTAAACAGAGATAAGGTCAATTGAAGACCTCGTGAACAAGAAACTATCTTTAGAATCATTAATCGCATACTGATTTACAATTACACCTGATGTATTTGTGTACAGGCTAAAGGACTGAAAGCTTTACCCTATCAGTTTGGTTCTATTGCACATGCACATTGCAATTTCCATTACTCGTGGTGCATATAATGCAAAATTTATAGAAGAGTACATATAGTAAATACAACGTTTCTGCGACAGTGCGGTGGTGCCATAGATTAGCATTAGCACGTCGCGACTGTCGCTTGTAACATTAGATGATCTGAATTTTGTCTGAATGACTTTATGACATCCATCTGGTAACTTATACCTTAGCCTGCAAACTCTATAGCGTAAAAACCATTTTCCGGTGGCGCAATCGAAACCGAGTCCTTCTGCTGCCGAACCGAATGCTTTCCCAATTAAGCTACACAGACTAAGCTCGTCGCTGCAACTTGGATGCCACGACAGGTGCATCACTTTTGATGTAGGTACGCTACATTCGTGATCGTATCAGAATAATATGAACACCCCTTGAATCATAATGTATCTTCCCTGGAGCGTCGGAGAGTGCACATGACAAGGTCGACCATAAGGAGATATAAGCAGCCTGCCAAAACAGATGAGCCACAGTGCGTCACGTGAGCACAATGGGCAGATGAAGTGATTTGGCGGACGTTCAAATAGGAATGATCATCTGTTACCGCGCAAAGGGTGGAAGCACCTCAAAAAGAGCAGACTTCGTGGGCTCTTCGCAAGTGCAGTAATAAGGGTATACCAAGAATGGAGTAGAGGTGTAAGGGTGTATGTAGTAAGGGTGTACCAAGAATGGACTGCTGGCATACTGAGTACTTCCCGACGTCTTAACTATGTAGCCCCAAAGGCTATCGACGCCATGACGCCTGCAGTTCGCATGGGACTACCGCCATTGTACAGTGCAAGAGTATAAAAAAGTTGCTTTCTCCGACGAATCGAGGTTTCTACTTAACATAAGTGACGGGTGGTGGCTGGAGCGCTGGTCGGGCTTACAATTTCGTAGGGGGCTTGGACGGGCCTGCACTTGCATGTGTACCGTGTTGTTAGATTATTGATAAATTTAGGTCATTCTGTTTTTGAAGTCTCTGTCTTTCCCTTCCCGTGATCATATTTTTTGTTTCTCGCAATCATTCTTCTCTCCTGCATCGTGCTATTTTTTATTTATTTATTTATTTATTTATTCTCGCCGTCTTTTCAGCTTTGATCTTTGGCAATCGAACTCCCCTTCGAATCCATATTCCATTTATTTCGGAAGTTTGCACCAGAAAAGCACTTGCTCCGTACGATGATTTGCGTTTATAGAAATTAGGAATCAATTAGAGCTTCAATATCGCGCTAGTAAACTATTCTTAGGCTAGTAAACTATTCTGTCTTTATAATTTTGATTTGCTACTTGCTTTGTTTTAAATATGGATGAATATTGGGTTGGGTAAATTAGAGGTTCGAGGATCAAATCAATCGGAAAATTGTGTTACATTTGGATTTTAGGATTTATATCCAACCTGAAGAATTAAAATCAAAGACGTTGGGCCAACAGAACGGAATCATATTCTGCGTACTAGAGTTTGTTGTATTAACTATTAACCATTAAGCATGTTACTGTGTGTGCTATAACGAAGTGAATTTCTCCGTCATTTTTGGTCTACGCCGGGATTCGAACCCGAGGCCGCTTATTCCGGAACAAGTCGCTCTACCAACTGAGCTACGCAGACATTTGTTCTGATTCCTATTTGCCTTTATGTCGTGTGCGTCCTGCTGGCAGGTACGTCACATCTCTCCCCCCGAGAAAGAGGGCCGGGGGCATGGCCCACGGGTCAGCCGTGACCATGAATCGTTGCAGGCAGCCATCCACTGTAGAACGTGCACTTGAGAACTCCCAGTCAATCTGCTGTGTGGAATGCAACATCACAAATTTTTATTTTTCGAAGCGCTGGAGAAGGAATTCTCTGATTTTTCCTGTCTCGCGGTGTGGAAATAACATCACACCAATGCGAGATTTTGAACGGCCGGGTCATCCGGATAAATCGGGCGCCTTTATAACGAAGGGAATTTCTCCGTCATTTTTGGTCTACGCCGGGATTCGAACCCGAGGCCGCTTATTCCGGAACAAGTCGCTCTACCAACTGAGCTACGCAGACATTTGTTCTGATTCCTATCTGCCTTTATGTCGTGTGCGTTCTGCTGGCAGGTACGTCACAGTGCGTGTGTGTAACTGAGCATCAGTTTATACTATGTTCTGGGCAAAAGTGTCAAAGAAGACAGTACTTAACTCGTATAAACAGTAATCTGACCCTACGAAGGGTTCGATTATGAAATGACGATAATTTACTTAAGTTCATTGAATACTATTTATTGCATTTGCCGTATTTCTGGTTACTGGTGCGTTAGTTAACTTACTTATGCCCTCTTTTTACACGAGTTTCGAGTTAGTCCAAAAAGGTACAGTACAAATGCCGTCAGTGTTAAAGCAAGTGACAGTTACGCAAATGAAACCTATGACGGACCTGAATGGCCGGTCGAGCCGGGCCTGGCATTAACTTGGTGCTCCCGGGCAGCTCGCGGGCCTGAAAATATTGCCTCTACAAGGCTCCAGTGATGGCGGATACGGCGTCAGACACACGAAAACCAACACCCGGACAGGCTTGTCGGTCAAATAAAGGCCACTGTGCACGTATGGGGATGTTTTCCTCGTACGATCTGAGACCGCTGGTACCACTGGATGGGTATCTGAACGCCAATGTCTTCCTGCCCATCCTCGCTGACCACATGCATCCTTTCATGTTGAAAGTTTACCCTGGTCGTGATGGTGTCTATCAACAAGACAATGCATCGTGCCATGTCGCTAAGTGGGTGAGTAAATGGCTTGAAAAACACGGCAGAGATGTCTCCGTTCTCTCTTGGCCGGAGAAATCGCCCGACCTCAATCCCATTGAGCAGTTGTGGGACTATTCGGAACTACAGGTTCGACGTGCTGATCCACAACCACGTCATGTCTGGGACCTCAGTGGTCTACTGCAGTTTGAATGGGCACGTGTGCCTCGGGCAACCTTCCAGAGCCTCAATGCGTCAATGCCACGCCGTCATGCGAGCCAAGGGCGGTTATTTCCATTATTAAGTAAGTGGTCATATTATTCTGATACGACTGTGTATATATTCCCCCTGGGAAAGAGATGAGACAGAATCGTAGTGTAACGTACCAGGAGATGTGACGTACCTGCCAGAAGGACGCACACTACATAAAAAGGCAGATAGGAATCAGAATAAAACGTCTGCGTAGCTCAGTTGGTAGAGCGACTTGTTCCGGAACAAGCGGCCTCGGGTTCGAATCCCGGCGTAGACCAAAATGACGGAGAAATTTACTTCGTTATAGTAGGTTTACGGTTTAGCCGGCAAACCACGCTTGAAGGGGAATTCACTGCAGAAGAAAGAATTCGTTCTAATTCCAGACAATGGTTAAAACGAACACCACACATTTTTCGAAGAACACAACGGCCAAGAGATTCATTTTTACCTTCGGGTGCCAATATAAAATCACAACTTTCTGGGAGCTGAATGCTCTCTCAATTAAGCAACACCCACAAGTGCTTATCACTGCTAATTTTATCGTCTTGAAATGTGCGTTATCTCTTAGGTAGCTACGGCACAATTCCTTGTAAGCATGAAAAGTACACACTCGACCAAGTTTACCTCAAGGAAGAAAGATCAAAGACCTCGAAAGAGCCTCTTTACGGAAGTAATGATCAAAAATAAATTAATTTGAAAATGACGCACAAAAAATCAATTATGGCGAAATAATAATGAATATTTATAATATAAGACAGAGTTAAATTAATGAAGAAATAATCAAACTAAGATATCATGCGAAATTCAATTCCCCGTCGACTTAAAGAACAAATTCAATTATATAAAGTGAATGTCCCCAATTTCTCGCATAACACGCAAATGATGTAATCCACAAAGTACGTTTTCGTTACAAACATGAAAACATTTTTTAAACAACAAACCACGCCTTCATTGAAAGAAATTCCTTTCCCAGATAAATCGTCAAATTTATGCTTGTTGTGAAAAGTTAAATTAATCGTGAAGAAATAATTTCGTTAAAAATTAAATGGCGTCGAAAAATCAGGAAATAATATACGTCGAATATAAATTAAAAATGATGTAATAAACAAATGAGAAGAAATAATGAATTTCTGTATTTCTATTATGGAAGCGCATTTTACTGCTTTAAATAATTCCTTCCCTAACACACATTCAAAACAATGACATATTTAAACCCTAAAAAAGGGGTATACTTTTTCTAAACATAAAAAATGCCTTCATTAAAGGAGGAAATTCTTTCCGTAAAAGTACAAACTCACACGTTTTGTTGGAAGCAGCGTGAAAATGGTACGACTAAGTCATTTCGAACAAAGTCACGAAAGATACAACGGGGAAAAAGCCACAAAACAGATATAAAAAAAGGTAAATCAAGCACGAGAAAAAATATTTTCGGTGCATTTCAGGGAAAATCATAGTTCCTATTACGTTCCAAGAGACACATATGCAAAGAGAATAAATAATCTATAAGTAGGAGGACAGTAAACTATCTATGAAAAAAAATTGGTTAATTAACGTTACATCCACTAAACGGAAGAACTGTATAATTGCGAAAGGAAAATTGAAAACACAGTAAGGTCCTCATGCGTTGGAAACACAATCGTTACTGAAATAAAATTTATAATCCACTACAGAAAAGAATAATAAACAGAAACGAACATCTTAGAAAGAAACAAGAAAGATGACACCGAATTTTCGGTATTTTGAACCCTTTCTGACGTGAATTAGATTTATCAAAGTTATTCAAATTCGATGGAATCGGTTAGGAAAACAATCAACCGGGTTTGTGCAATGGATGAAACATCCAAAAATAGAAACAGCGACTCACTTCCAATAGCGGCTAAAACGTATGTCACGAAAATTAACAAATGTATCAGAGACAACGAGATTTTCAAATCAAAAGTTAAAAGAAAAAACATACATGCACACATAGAAGGAAACATGATCTAACTTTACGCCTTCTAGCGGAAGAATTTTGGCATAATGAAAAAGTTGAAAATAGGCGGAAAATATTCTTCATGGTAAAAGCTATGCTAAAGAAAAAGAACTTTTCAAATACGCCTCACCGAAGTAGAGATATCGAGAAAAAGGTTTCGGTCTTTACGCCCTTAGCGCGATATCTGTGCATTAGTTAAAGATATTAATGTTCCACATTTCTATTGTAGTTAATGCCATACACTAAAAAAAGAAATTTCCCAATAAGGTATTTAGAAGCAGAGATACAGCGGCCAACAGAAGCATAAAAACGCAACCTAGCGGTGGAACTGTGAACTATAAATCTCCTCAAATACTAACCTAAATTGTTCTTCAAGGTAAATGGCATCTGGTGTTGATAGAGTTTCATAAACCACTCATGTTAAAGCAGAGATCAATCGAGAAAAACAGATTAAGCATATGATCCACCCAGCGGCGAAATTGTGCATTATTTTGGGAAGGAAATACACACACAGAGTTTGCATTATTAGTAGTATCCGACCGAAAAACAAGTCTTTCATTCGGGTTTTTAGTCCCGCAGATAAAAATGATTAATTTTTGACATAATTATGGTTATACACTGAGTGGCAACATTATTATGACCAAATACTTCCTCAGTACTTCGTTGTGCCACCCTTTGACCTTTAATACTGCGTCGATTCTTCGTGGCATGGACTCCACAAGATGTTGATAGGTGGTTTGTGGAATGTGAGACCATGCTGGATGAATAGCACTTTCCAGGAGTGTGAGATTGCAGGGTTGTGGATCCAGCTGTCTTATGGCTCGTTCATCTTCATCCCACAAATTCTCAATGGGGTTGAGATCTGGAGATTGTGGGGGCCACCTAAGCAAAGCAAACTCACCGGCGTGTTCCTGAAACCAATCCTGTACAATACGAGCACTATGGCAGGACGCATTATCTTGTTGAAAGTAGCCATCGCCATTGGGATAAACCATCCACATGACAGGATGCACTTGGTCCGCAACGATGTTTAGATATGATGTGCCAGTCAGACGTTGATCAACACGAATTAAAGGGCCCAAAGCATGCCAGGAAAAGTTTTGCCAAACCATAACGTTGCCTTCACCAGCTTGAAGGGTTGTAGCAATGCATATGGGGTCCATGCTTTCGTGCTGTTTCCGCCAAATTCTCACTGCCATCGGCATGGTGCAACTGAAAACGTGATTCATCGGACCACATAATTTGTTTCCAATTATCGACTGTCCAATCCTTGTGCTCCTGTGCGAACTGGAGATGTTTTCTCTTGTTAACTGCAGACAGCAAAGGTGTTCGAACAGGCCTTCGGCTGCCATATCCTATCCGATGCAGTGTACGGCGAACAGTGCGTGCAGAGATCATTTGAGGTGATCCTTGACTTAAATAGTCGGTAATTTGCTGCCCTGTTGCCCTTCTGTTGTCTGTTACCAGTCTGGACACTCTCCGTTCCGCCCGAGCAAGTCACTAGTCGATGACAACCACACGTTGCACGTAGAGACTCAGTTTTTTGGTTGACATTCCAGTCTTTACACATTTTAACAACAGCTGCTCTGGAACATTTCACGAATGCGGCGGTTTCGGTGATACTCGCTCCATGCAACTGAACTCCTACAACCATCTCGCGTTGAAAGTCCGTCAAATCGCATTTTTTACCTATCTCGTCACCCAAAAATCACTTCTACTACTGTCGCAAGCACTAAGCTTTCCATTTTTATACTAGTCTCGCCCTCTGGCGGCAACAACGTGCAGCCTAGCTCGTTTGCTTAAAACTGTCGGGTGGTCATAATAAAGTGGCCACTCAGTGTATTTCAGCAAGTATTAAGCATCCCATGCTATAACTTAAAATTAGTTTTATCGAGGTGCAAATATTCATCCTTGGGAATACATTAAAAATATGTAAAAAAGTTTTACCATTGGAAAAAAAGGCAGGAGTTTAGGTGGAACCACCTAAATGCACTGAGTCCAGCTGTGGTTATGGTTCTTCAAAGTAGCAGATCGCTCCACTAGATGTGTGAAACAGTTTTTTAATTGTTTTGATCGCTCCACTAGATGTGTGAAACAGTTTTTTAATTGTTTTGATCGCTCCACTAGATGTGTGAAACAGTTTTTTAATTGTTTTGATCGCTCCACTAGATGTGTGAAACAGTTTTTTAATTGTTTTGATCGCTCCACTAGATGTGTGAAACAGTTTTTTAATTCGTTTACCGGAACACTGTTCATTTCCGCCATAACGGTTTTCTTGATGTCCTGAACAGTCGTAAAACATCGTCCTTTCAACGCCAGTTTCACTTTCGGGAACAGGAAGTCGTCAGCGGGAGCCAAGTCGGAGGAATAAGGCGGATGGTTGAGCCTGGGTACTCCAGACTTGGCGAAGAACTGTGTCACCGCCAGTGCCGAGTGGGCAAGCGCGTTGTCATCCAGAAGGAACCAACTTCCACGTGCTCGCAGGTGCGGCCGCACACGATGAATTCTCTTCCGTAGGCGATGAAGAACTTGCAGGTAGAAAGTACTGGTGATTGTTGCGCCCTCCGGAAGCCATTCCCTGTGAATAATTTGGATTTGGATTGGAGGTTTAACTTGAGCAACTTAATGGACTACTATAAGCAGTCACCCGTCCCTAATTTAATGTCACTGGTTCCAGAAAAGGGAGAGAGCCAGTGCCGTAAGACAAACACAACATCCATGCCTCACCGGGATTCAAACGCGGACCCCGTTCGGACGAATGATCAGAGGCCATCGCTTAGACCACTGCGCCACCGGGGCGGCCCTATGAATGATGCCGCTGCTGTCAAAAAACGTGAACAACATTGCCTTGATTTTCGACTTCTGCAGGCGAACCTTCTTGGGTCTTGGTGAACTTGGTGCCCTCCACTCCATGCTTTGCCTCTTTGATGCTGGATCGTGTTAAAAGCACTACATCTCATCACCTATCACAATGCGATCCAGTCCGATTCCACGGCCGGAATGAACATCTTGCAGCTCTCGACTTTTTGCACTTTCTGTTCTTCAGTCAAACTGTGCGACACAAACCTCGCGCAAATCTTCCTTTTCCTGACATCTTCCTTTAGAATCAGCCGGATTGTTTCACGGTTGATTAGGAGTTCGTCCTCCATCATCTGTACCGTCATTCGACGATCTGACTCCACCAGAATGCGAACGTTCTTCACCATTTCCTCAGACGGCTGGCTGGCTGGCTGGCGGTCTTCCAATCCTTGCGTCATCCCCAGTGTCTTCTCTTCCCTCGAGAAAGCGAGCATAGCATTCAAAAACGCGACCACATGATAGGGGATTGTCCCCGTAAACAGTTTTGATAATTTCGAAGGTCCCCGTTGCTGACTTCCTGGACTTGCAGCAAAACGTGATCTTTACCCACTGCTCTCTGTTCAAATCCATGACAATGGTCTTTGGGGTACCTTCTACTAACAGTCTTCAGAATCGGACAGGTCTGCACTTTCTTAGATTTTCATGTGTCCTGCAAGAGAGGGAAAGTAAAGTTAAAATTTTACCCACGGAATATATTTTTACCACCACCATCAACAGAATAATACCCACTGTCCTGGAACTTTATTATCAGACAGTGTATATCTACACTTGCCTTCAGTATGATTATAGCGCTAAATTCCAATGGACGGCGTTGATACTTCGGAAATTACTGTATGCAAAAGAATGGCTCACACTATATAACATAATCGAATAAAAGAATGAAAATTCACTTAAAAGTAAAGAATTAATTTGTTGCTGTATACATGATACACACACATATCAGTTGAAAATAAACAGAGAATACGGTGAACAAGCATTGCTCGAGAAACACATCGCAACATAAACAAGAAAGATGACACCGAATTTTCGGGTGTAATAAGCATGTCTTTTGAATCCGTTCTGACGCAAATTAAATTTATCAAAGCTATTCAAAGTCAACGGAGCCGGTATCTTTTTTTTTTTTTTATTGTAATTTTAACGACCACCGTGAGCAACTCAATGGACTACTATAAGCAGTCGCCCGTCCCTAATTTAGGGTCACTGGTTCAAGGGAAGGAAGAGAGCCAGCGCCGTAAGACAAACGCAACATCCATGCCTCACCGGGACTCGGACCCGGACCTCTTACGGACGAATGATCAGAGGCCATCGGTTAGACCACTGCGCCACTGGGGCGGCGGAGCCGGTATGGAAAACAATAGTATCTGACGGAATATAAGAAGTTTTTCAAAGGGGTTTTTAATCTCTCAGATATTTCTGTAAACGTAATCGGTAACTTACGCTCTCTGGTTGCAGACTTGTGCGTTAAGAAAAACATGAATTTAAATGAGAAACATTTCGCACCAGAAACGCTCTCCAACACAGAAAGATTTTTTTAAATCGGACTTTTAGGAACAGAGATATCGACAAAATAAGATGTGACTTTACGTCCCCTGATGGAAAAACATGCATTATTTTAGGAAGAAAGTATTCTCAAAAGGGTTTTCCATATGAGCGGTATCGGTCCAAGAAAAAAAAATTTAGTCGAGTTGTCAGGAGCCCAGATTTTGCTGCAAACGCATCAGAAGCAGAAATTAACACTTATGCCCCCTGGTGGCCAAACCATTCTTTACCAAACATTAGAAATTATGTGAAAAATATTTTCCATCTGGTCTTGTATGCGATAGAAGAAGAATTTTTCAAATCGGAGTTTTAGAAGACGAAATAACGCATAAAAGGCAATTTGCCTTTGTGCCCCCTAGCGGAAAGTCTATGATTTTCTTCAAAATTTTGAATTTTTAGGAAAAACATTTCGCATCGGAAACACCATCGAACAAAGAACATTTTTTTTAAATCGGACTCCTAGAAGTAGAGATATTGAAAAAAAATAAGATATAAATCTACACCCTCCGGCGTAGAAACCATGCATTATTTTAAGAAGAAAATGTTTCTAAAAGGTTTGTCGACATGAGTAGTATCGGTCTACAAGCGACGTTTTTTTTCAATCGGGAATTTAGAAGCTCATATTTTGCTACAAATACATCAGAAGCGGAAATTAACATTAACGCCCCCTGGTGGCCAAACCATTTTTTTACAAGAATTAGAAATTATGTGCACAGGATTTCTCATCAGGAGCTGTATCCGGTGCAGAATGAATTTTTTAAATCGGAAATTTAGAAGCAGATATATACGGGGGAAAGCAATTTACTTTTACGCCCCCTACCAGAAAGTCTATGAATCACTTGAAAATTTTGAAATTATATAAAAAACATGTCACACTGAAAACACTATCGAACAAAGAAGAAATTTTTCAAATCAGACTTCTAGAAGTAACGATATTGACGAAAATAAGATATACATCTACGCCCCTTGGTGAAGAAACTGTGGAACATTTTAAGAAGAAAATATTCCGAAAAGGTTTATCGATGTGACTGGCTTCAGTCCAAGAAAGAATTTTTTCAAACGATATTTTAGAAGCTCAGATTTTATGGTAAATACGTATATCTGAAGCAAAAATTGACACTTACGCCCCCTAGTGGCCAAAGTATTGTTTACCAAAAATTTGCAATTATATGCAAACGATTTTCCATTAGGAAGTGTATCCGCTGAAGAAAACATTTTTCAAATCAGAGTTTTAGAAGAAGAGTTATCAGGAAAAATGTAATTTACTTTTACGCCCCCTTGCGAAAAATCTATGCGTTATTTGAAAAAAGTAATAATATCTAAACTACTCTTGTACATAAATGGAATCGAAATGTAAAAGATTTTTTTCAATCTGTTGTTTAGAAGCAACTATGTGGAATAAAACGTATTTTTGAATTCGACATGATCTGCATTTACGCCCTCTAGCAGCGAAACTGTACATCGTAGAAAAAACAAAACGAAAAAAAGGATCATCATTCGCATATTTCAAGCTTCCCAATGCAAAAAGAATTTTTCAAATCGGACTAATAGTTGCAGAGATATCGTGGATACAGACGGACGGACGGACAAACCGATAACATAAGCACGATCTTTTTTTGCAAAAGACGTGCTAAAAAGATGGGCATTGTTTTTAATGGAGGGTTAACGACCACCGTGATCAACTCAATTGGCTATAGTTGCCCGTCCCTAATTGAGGGTCACTGGTTCAAGCGAAGAGAGAGAGCCAGTTCCGTAAGACAAACACGACATCCATGCTTCACTGGGATTCGAAACCGGACACCTTTTGGACGAATGATCAGAGGCCATCTCTTAGACCACTGCGCCACCGGCCCCTGGTTCCAGGGAAGGGAGAGAGCCAGTGCCGTAAGAGAAAAACACGACAGCCATGCCTCACGGGATTCGAACCCGCACCGCTTTCGGACGAATGATCAGAGGCCATTGCTGAGACCACTGCGTCACCGTCCACTGGTTCCAGGGAAGGGAGAGAGCCAGTGCCGTAAGACAAACACAACATCCATGCCTCACGGGATTCGAACCCGAACCCTTTTCGGACGAATGATCAGAGACCATCGCTTAGACCACTGCGCCACCGGGGAGGCAAGATAGACATCATAGCAGGAGGGTCGACACCAAGCGTGTGAACATTCTCACCAGCTGTTGTTTCATGAAGTGATCACGTGACATTTTTAGCACTTAACGTAGTTACGCAGTTGCTGCAGGACTGTTAGAAATAATAAACGACTTTTCCTTCACACGTGGAAACAATGTTTGGCGACTGCTGTGAGACGTACTTACGAATTATTTTTCAACATAACCGTCATGAGGAAAATGTAGAAGACGGATAAATGCGTCCTACGTGAGTTCACGGAACAGCACAGAACACGACGATTCCATATCCGCTCTTCCCGCCTCAGCCTTAATCAAACGAATGACATTTTGAAGCTTCTGGCGACTGGTGCTGACAAATGGATTCCATATGACAATCACCAAAGTTCCGCGGAATGGTTCGACCGTAGAAAACTCCCAAAAAACACACGGAAGCAGATATTCCATCCCAGGAAAATGATGGTTTGCGTTTGATGTTCTGTAGCAGCAACCTTTCGTGGTATATGAACTGCTCGTGTAACTGGCCAATCATTTGCGCCTTATTAGTTTTTCCTAAATTTCATTATGCGCATGGATTTTTTTTCTTTAAATGTATATGAGCCTTTGAGTGGCAAAAGCTTACTAACTAACTAACTACTGTAAGTACTTAAATCAAGCTGAATTTATAGGTCATAAGTTGCGAGAGTTACATGTTATTGCTCATAATGAAAACAAGAACAGGATATATGTGTGAGATCAAAATCAACTTCTTCTTAGAGGATGTTCACACATTTTTAGAACGATTTTCCAGCAACATACACTAATCGTCAAAAACATAGTGTAGCACCCAGAAGGATGTATCGGATAACAATGGGGGAAAGGTAAAAGTTACCAGGAGCAATGAATTATAAAACTTAGAGACTGATATGGACAATATTTATTGAGTTACACACCAATAAGTAGTGTCTCTCAGTATAACGTCGAGCGGCCGTGTTTGCTCACACAACATGCCAGATATCTTGGCATGAAGTCGTACAAGGTTCTGATTTTGTCATGCAGTAAGCCATCCAATGCAGCTTGAATCTCCTCACGCAGTTCCTGGTGATTGTGCGGTAGGGGTGCAGTGTGGAGAGCGCGTCCAATAGCATCCCACACATTTTCAATCGGCGATAGGTCTGGCGATGCGATTTCCCATGGCAGAGTGTCAGTGCCTTGAAGTCAAGCTCTCGAGACAGCAGCAGTATGCGGACGAGCGTTGTCCTGTTGGAAAATCGCACCGGAGTGAGCGTTCAGAAAAAAGGTAGGGCCACTGGTGGCAGAACTTCATTAACGTAACGTTGGGCTGTCAAAGTGCACGAAATGAACACCAACGGTGATCTGGCATCGATGGCAATTGAACCCCGCAGCGTGACACCAAGCCTTCTGGACGTGTGACGCTCGACAACAAACCGTTCATCTTCTGGACGTGTGACACTCGACAACAAACCGTTCATCTTCTGGTGTGATGCTCGACAACAAACCGTTCATCTTCTGGACGTGTGATGCTCGACAACAAACCGTTCATCTTCTGGACGTGTGACACTCGACAACAAACCGTTCATCTTCTGAACGTGTGACGCTCGACAACAAACCGTTCATCTTCTGGAACGTGTGACGCTCGACAACAAACCGTTCATCTTCTGAACGTGTGACGCTCGACAACAAACCGTTCATCTTCTGAACGTGTGACGCTCGACAACAAACCGTTCATCTTCTGAACGTGTGACGCTCGACAACAAACCGTATATCTTCTGGACGTGTGACGCTCGACAACAAACCGTTCATCTTCTGGAAGTGTGACGCTCGACAGCAAACCGTTCATCTTCTGGACGTGTGAAGCTGGACAACAAACCGTTCATCCTTGCGCTGACTAAGGTGCCTCCACATATGGATTCGTTGGTTGTCTCCTACAAGACAAAAGCGGGATTTGTCACTCCAGATCACCCGCGGCCATTCTGAGTGGCTCCTTGACAGTCTGTTCCGACACCATTCCAGTCTTTTGCGATGATGCAATTATGTTAACGGCAGTCGTCGTAACGGTGTGCGTGCGTATAGTCCTTCGTCGTGCAGCCGTCTGCCAATGGTGCTGGTACTAATAGGACGATGCAAGGAGGGCGCCACTGCTCCCTGAATGTCCGCAATCGTGGCTGTTGGGTTACTCAGCCCATGTCGGACAACCCGTCGGTCCTCTCTCTCCGTAGTTCGTCTAAGTCTCCCAGACTCTTCCAGTCGCTGCTGCGTGCCTTGTTCTATCTACTCCCCAACAGCCGGCTATGGAGATATCCGCACCACTGGTATGGTGTGCAATATGGCGATAAGATCATCCCGCTTCCCGGAGCCCGACGATGCTGCCCCAGTCGAACTCCTCCAACTGCTCGAATTGCTTCCGAACTTTTCTCCGAGGCATACCTCACTTGCAAAGAATGCAACAACACAACAGGACGAGTCAGAATAGCAAGCACGCGCAACGGGGCGACCTTATATAGCCAGTAGGGCACAGCGCTACGACCCTGCCTTGCTGGCGTCACATGCGCGGCCAAGCGTGATACTTGAATCATTTGCATGTCTAGCGATGTCAAACCTACCCACCAAGTTTCATTCTTGTCGGTTGCTTCCTTTTGGGTGCAACGATTTTTTTGACGATGAGTTTAATTAATGTTTAAAATAAAATTATTTCTTACTTAAATGTTTCATCTGATAGCCTTTTCTCTGGACTATGGACCTGCATATATATTTCCAAGATAGCAGGGCATTTCTTAAGATTGGTAGTGGTATTTTATTTCACTGCTTTCCATAGTTTAATTATTGTTTTAGTTCTGCGTTTAGAAAGCGCTCTTTTTAGCAGTCCAAAGACATAATAGGACATATCAGGGAACTTTGAAAGCATATGAGCAAAAGGTATAGTCTAGATTCTTTTCTTTTTTCTAGATTCCGTTTCCTTTTTCATTTTTTCAAGAAATATATTGGTAGATTTGGCTGCATGCCTGGTAGCTTTATTTGGATGGAGTTCTATTCTTTGAAGGCTCTGTGGATAAATGGATGGTATTTCATCTTCAAATATAGGAGTTAAAACATTATTTTGGTAATATGTAGAGTTGATTTTAACATTCCTTTCTTAACTTTAATTTCCCATTGTACGAGAAACTAGCAACAATCATGAATCCTTTACTGAAACTTTCTTTGGATTCTTGGAACCAAGTTTATACGTCTTTTTCTGCTCCTCTGCGATAGTAAATCGACCTTCTTTGTTACAGTCGTTTAGATAGACCCATGCTTCATCAATAGTCACAATAAATTTCCATGTGTCTCCGGCTAAGTGATTTGCATAAAGAAATCTACACCGTGTTCTGAGCTCAGCCACATGTCTAGGCAAAAGGCGTTGAACATTGTCTTTTGATTTTGTTTTCAGATTTAAATCCTGATACCTTGTTTTCAGTTGATGCAGATATATTTAACGCCTTAGCGGTTGTTCTTTACGTCAATGGATTTTCTTTTAAGACGAGAGGCCTTACTTCTGAAATAGTCGTAAAAGTACGAACCTTGTTTGGATATTCCTTTGGTGTCATTCTTGCTTTTAAAACCAATGCTCAACGGTTTTCCCCTCTATCATTAATACGAGGTAATATAGCTTATTTTACATTTAGAAATGCTAATTCTGTGATTTTCACAGCGTTTGTAAATTAAAGAATACAAGTATTTATCTTCATAAAGAGCAAAAACATAACCTTCTATTCATAGCTTGTTTACGTGCGCCATTTTCTTAGCAAACGATATTTAACTGCGCAGCAGATGTTTCTTCCGCGTTCATCTAACACACTGTTGCCAGTTTCATTTTTGAAATCGTTTTATTTTCTGTTATTTCTTATCAAAAAACGTTCTAAACATGTATGAACATCCTTTTTATTTAGAGATCTGCACAGGCCTTAATTTTGAAAACCGCCCAGCCCGCACGAGCCTGAACTTTAGGGGTGCGGCCCGATCTCAGCCGGAGTCAGAATTTCCAGTTTACATCCTGACTCGACCCGAATCGATTCAGACTTTCATCACGCGTTCTTCGGAAATCGATGCAAATAATGTAGGGCATCCTCTAGTGCAAAAGTGATTAACCCGTATCCCTGGGGAGTACTTTTTAATGACCCGCGAAACATTAAAAAACACATTTTCGAAATGAAAAAATTTAAATCCAGGTACCTTAGGTACATGGACTTTGAATTCCCAAATCTGCCATGAACTGTGCCGCGACAGATTATACAATCGTAATATCTAAAGAGTTCTAAAAACTGCAGGCATGTCTACTTTGAACTTCGTTGTAACGTTGATATAATGTTAACTGCATCGTTTCTTTTTCTCGAAGTTAAGTTTTATTATTCAAAACCTCTCTAAAATAATCGATATTCGTAATAATTACTTGTGTTTTTCTTCTTTTTTTAAGGGGTTCGCTATTCAGAAATGGTTGAAGACCTCTGCTCTAGAAAGACGAAGCTGCACGACCGAACGGAACTATCCTATTGTAGTAGGAAATGGAATGTAACGATGAACGATGTGCTATTTCTCGTAGGAATTCCACCCGCAGATGCAGTTTACACCCGACTTCATACTGCTTTTGCAAATGTAAACGCGTGGAGTCTTCTACACTTCAGTAAAAACAAGGTAGCACTCGATCCCCAAATATGTAAATAAATACTTCGCTGAAGCCAACAAAGTGAATACAGATCTTGATTTTAATTTTTAAAGAATTAAACCATTCCCTTTAAGACGCTCATTTTACAGCCCGGTTTGTGGGCTACCAGCTGTAAATAATAGATGCGTCCTGTGGTGGAGAGAGTCTTTCGTTTCATTAAGTGAGATTTCCCATCTGATTATTTAGCAGGTCAGTCTTCATTTCATGAGAAGAAAGGTTTTTAAAATGTAATCGTCGGCACAAATGTGCCGTACTTTCACTGTTTCCATGTAGCAACTCCTTCACAAATGCGAAGATATATGTGCATACAAAACCATGAACATTTGCATTACTTGGCTTAAATATTTATAATTTGCTATAAGTACTATTTACTAGCTTACACTGTTTCACACGTAGTATTTATTTATATACCATCGGGTCAACCCTTACCTCTCGCTGGCCTAAAATCACTAACACTCATGATAAAAAAGCCACAGAAATTATCAATATATATCTAATAACAATTGAAAAATAACAAGTTGCAATTTACATGATGTGCGGATTGTTGAAAAAGTACTCCCGGGCATATAATGTCATTATGTTGAGTTGTCACTTCCTAGTCTGTCATAATGCAAGGACGAAACGAGTTTCAATGAATTTAATCCTAATGTAAAAAAAGAAGGAAATAATGAGGTTGCTCGTATGAAATATTGAAGACCGGAATACCGAAAAAAGGACAGTTAGACCATATTAATCCCCAACAGATATTACAGTCAGCAGGATATATTTTGAAGTTAAAAATAAAACGAAATGCAATGTTCAACGTCGAATGAACAACCAAAATTTTAAACATATAAACGAGAATTAAAATTTACTTAAACTGAAGTAGGACGAGCACGACAATAATGCTCACCGAAGTAGGTAAAATTACGATAAAACATCCACCTAAGTAGGTTGAATCACGATGAAACATCCACTGGAATAGGTTGAGTCACGATAAAACATCCACTGAAGCAGGTTGACCACGACGCTATATTAATTTTCACCGACCGGTTTCAACTGTCCCAGTTGCAGTCATTTTCAAGGTTCGTTCTTTAGTGCAACTGCACTTGATCTCTGAGGCTTGACTAGACCCCTCACCCTGTAAAGACAGGGTGAGGAGCCTAGTCACCCTGTAAAACCAGATCTCTGAGGCTTGACTAGGCTCCTTACTCTGTAAAACCAGGATGAGGAGCCTAGTCACCATGTAAAGCCAGATCTCTGGGGCATGACTAGACTCCTCATCCTGTAAAATCAGGGTGAGGAGCCTAGTCACCCTGTAAAGCCAGATCTCTGAGGCTTCACTAGGCTTCTCACCCTGTAAAACCAAGGTGAGGAGCCTAGTCACCCTGTAAAGCCTGATTTCTGGGGCATGACTAGACTCCTCATCCTGTAAAATCAGGGTGAGGAGCCTAGTCACCCTGTAAAGCCAGATCTCTGAGGCTTCACTAGGCTTCTCACCCTGTAAAACCAAGGTGAGGAGCCTAGTCACCCTGTAAAGCCAGATCTCTGAGGCTTGACTAGGCTCCTCATCGTGTAAAACCAGGGTGCGAAGCCTAGTCACCCTGTAAAGCCAGATCTCTGAGGCTTCACTAGGCTTCTCACCCTGTAAAACCAAGGTGAGGAGCCTAGTCACCCTGTAAAGCCTGATTTCTGGGGCATGACTAGGCTCCTCATCCTGTAAAATCAGGGTGAGGAGCCTAGTCACCCTGTAAAGCCAGATCTCTGAGGCTTGACTAGGCTTATCCCCTTGTTTTACAGGGTGAGGAGTCTAGTCACCCTGTAAAGCCAGATCTCTGAGGCTTCACTAGGCTCCTCACCCTGTAAAACCAGGGTGAGGAGCCTAGTCACCCTGTAAAGCAAGATCTCTGAGGCATGACTAGGCGCCTCATCCTGTAAAAACAGGGTGAGGTGCCTAGTCACCCTGTAAAGCCAGATCTCTGAGGATTGACTAGGCTCCTCACCCTGTAAAATCAGGATGAGGAGCCTAGTCAAGCCTCAGAGATCACGTGCAGTTGCACTAAATAACGAACCTTGATAATAACTGCAACTGGAACAGTCGAAACCGGTCGGTGTAAAATGAAAATAGCGTCGTGGTCAACCTGCTTCAATGGATGTTTTGTCGTGATTCAGCCTACTTCAGTGGATGTTTTATCGTGACTCAACCTACTCCGGTGGATATTTTAACGTGATTCAACCTACTTCGTGGATCTTTTATGGTAATTTAACCTACTTCGTTGAAAATTATAGCCGTGCTCGTCCTTTTTCAATTTAAGTAAATTTTAATTCTCGTTTATATGTTTAAAATTTTGGTTATTCATTCGACGTTGAACATTGCATTTCGTTTTATTTTTAACTTCAAAATATATCCTGCTGACTGCAATATCTGTTGGGGATTAATATGGTCTAACTGTCCTTTTTTCGGTATTCCGGTCTTCAATATTTCATACAAGAAACCTCATTATTACCTTCTTTTTTCACATTAGGATTAAATTCATTGAAACCCGTTTCGTCCTTGCATTATGACAGACTAGGAAGTGACAATTCAACATAATGATATTATATGCCCGGGAGTGCCTTTTTCAACAATCTACACCTCATGTAAGTTGTAACTTTTTATTTTTCAATTGTTATTAGATTTATGTTGGTAATTTCTGTGGTTTTTTATCATGAGTGTTAGTGACTTTAGGCCAGCGACAGTTAAGGGTTGACACGATGGTATATAAATAAATACAACTTGTGAAACAGTATAAGCTAGCACATAGTACTTATAGCAAATTATTGATCCTTCAAAAAACTTGAAAATGACATTGCCCTGGAACTCCAAGAATGTAAGAAAAGGTCGGGTGACGCCACGAGGATGCACGGAATAGCTTCGATTAGCGCAACTCTAAAAGGTTGTCTGATTTCTAAGCTACATCTGCTTAACTTCAGTTGCTTGGAACTTCTTTGTGCTGCGTAGTGTAGCTGATAGCATGCTCGGGCAGAAATAGGGCGATGCGGGTTCGATTCCAGGCAATATGATTTTCAAGTTTCTTTAGGAGTTGCTACATGGAAACAGTGAAAATACGGAACATTTGTGTGCCAAAGATTACATTTGTATTGCCTTCCATGTACTTGTGACGACTTATTTCTTCGAGAAAATTCATTTCCCATATGAGAAGATTTTTTTTAATCCGAGAAAAATGTTAAGCTTGCAGTAGTACATGAACGTGCAGACCTCCACTACTAAAATTTCTGTTGAGGATCCATTTGCATTCCAAACAAAAAAATCTACTTTGTCTCAACGTTTGAATGTTTGTCCCACTTTGGTGGCGCAGTGGAAAGAGTCATCATCATAGCAGCAACCGAGGAAGAAATATTTGTGACGTCACGCTTAGCTTTTCACATTTTCGTGCTAGTGTTCAGTGAAGGGGAACTGCCTTCCGCATTAAATTATGAGACATCTCCTTAGCAACAACTGAGAAAGAAATATTTTGTGACGACACGCTTAGTTATCGTGAATACTCAAGGAACGCTTATAGCGGCGTAGTAAATCCATTTATTTTCGTCGTGTAAATTTGTATAAAGATTCGCCAAGCTTTCACACTCCACTGGGAGGCTTCCTCAAAGCAATATAGATATAAGCTTGGCGAATTTTTATACAAATTTACACCACAAAAATAAACGGATTTACTACCTTATAAGCGTTTCTTGCGTGTTCACGACCCGGTGTATTTAAAATAATACTACTTAGTTATCGTGTTCTCGTTCAGGTGTTCAGTGAATGGAAACTTTTGTCCGTATATAATTATGTGACATCATCAACATAGCACCAGTGACGGCCCCAGTTACGGGCATACCGGGCAACGACCCGGGGCCCCTCGCCCAGAAGGGCCCCGCATCGCCGCCAATCAATTTGTAGTTTTTGCCTGGCTTCACCAAAAATATTGTAGTTGTACTTCACGATCATATGCAAATAAATGACCAATTTTAATATTTCGTCTACCGAGAGGAGCTTTTCTAAGCTGAGGCTCATCAAGACACACCTATAAGGAACACCATGACCCAAGACCGGCTGTCAGCTCTCGCTCTTCTGTCCATAGAAAACGATGTGGCATCTACTCTGGACTGTAGTGATTTGATTAAAGACTTCAGCCACAAGAAAATTTGCAGAATTATTTTTTAAATAATAGGCTTATCTTATAATTATACAGCTATCCTTGTTTATTTACCATCAACAGTTACAATGGCTCTGAAATCCTGCGGTATTGAAGATGCATACATTAATATTATTAATACCATTTATGAAAATGCAAGTGCAAAGATTCGGCTGTTTGAAAATACAACACACATAAAAATTGGAAAGGGAGTGAGACAAGGTGGCACCATATCTCCGAAGCTCTTTAATGCCACATTGGAAAATGTCTTTCAATCACTGAACTGGGAAAACAAAGGGATAAAGATTAATGGAGATTATCTAACCCACCTTCGTTTTGCTCATGATGTAGTCATTTTTGCAACTACTCCATCAGAGCTGCAGAGTATGATCCAGGAACTTGCTGACAACAGTAAAGAAGGGGATTAAAAATGAACTTTCAGAAGACAAAAGTGATGTTCAATGCTTTTACAAGAAATGAAGATTTATCGATTGATGGAGAAAAGTTGGAGATAACAGATACGTACGTTTATCTTGGACAGCAGATATCAAGTGAGGGTCACATTGATGAAGAAATTAATCGGCGTACAAAACTTGCCTGGAGAGCTTTTGGAAGAAACAGCATAATTTTCAAGAGCAATATGTCATTATGTTTTAAAAGAAAAGTGTTTGATCAATGCATCCTTCGAGTGCTTACTTATGGTGCAGAGACGTGGACCTTAACTAAAAGAGACATACAAAGCCTGCAGACAACTCAAAGCAGCATGGAGAGGTGCATGCTTGGTGTAACCAGGAGAGATAAGAAGAGAAACTTGTGGATCCGAAAAATGACAAGAGTGGAAGACATCATGATTAGAGTTAAATCCCTGAAATGGCAATGGGCTGGACATACTGCCAGAAGGACAGACCATCGATGGACAGCCGAAATTTTAGATTGGATTCCAAGGGACAGGAAAAGACCCAGAAGAAGACCACATGGGAGATGGGTGGATGAAATTCGAAAGTATGCTGGAGTGACATGGAGGAGACTGGCACAAGACAGACCGTTGTGGAGGAAACTTGGAGAGACCTTCGTCCAGCAGTGGATTGATAATGGTTGACAATGATGATGATGATGATGATGATATACGTATATAAAAGGGGTTATTACGATGGTTTTGGGTTATCGTGATTGCGAAAGGCCCCGTGAAGAGCCATCGCTCAGGGCCCCGCAAGGGCTACAGCCGCCACTACATAGCACCAACTGAGAAATAAATATTTGAGTAATATCTCTTTGAGCAGACGTTCCGTGAAAGGAAACTGCGAATTATGTCAGCGTGTGACGTTCCAACTGTATGACGTTGCACTATTTTTTTACTGTTGTAACTTTCACATTTAGACATCACATACACAAAAAAAAAAGAATACCCGGTTATTAAAAAAATCAGGTGAAAGCCCGTTAATAATGACGGGGGAAAATAAGATATGTACAGTAATGTTTCCATAATTAGGTATTCTTTGTATTTATAATGTCAAAATGTGAAAGCATGTTTCATGAGAATTACAATAATAATAAAAAATGTATAATGGTTGAGGGAAGGGTTCGACAATTAAAACAGGCAAGCGCTGTTTCACTGCGCCACCAAAGTGGACAAACTTTCAGACAAAGGAAATTATTTTGTTTGTGATTACTCTATATCTTATTTCTCCCCGTCATTATTGAGCGGCTTTCACGTAGTATACTCATAATTTTAGAAAAATGTTTCCTGAAATGAATTAATCTCAAGGTGATTTTGCGTTCGATGATTTCAAAAAAAAAAAAAAAAAAAAAAAAAACGAAAAAAACTTGCCCTGCGATGAATTCTATACAATGATATCGTTTCCGAGGATTTCGCTTTCAATTATTTATATCTCTGTATTTTCTCATTCGATGACTTCGTTTTCGATGAATTCATCTGGAATCGAAAACTCTACATCATTTTATTGCTTTTTTTCGCTTTTTAAACCTACGCTTGTATTGCAAAATTTAGAAATTTTATTAATTCATTTTTTTTTATCTTCTTTTTAAAGCGAATGGTGTTCAGAAATAAGCTCTTGTTCTCTATCTCCTACTTATTCAACTGCGAACTTCCGTGTTTATTCAGTTTACAGTAATTTAAGATTTGTTCTAGAATCCATACAAAACTTAGCTCCTATTTCCAGCAGCTTAGAGCTCTCAAGAACATACAGTTTTCTCGTAGTTCAGAGAAATTCGCTTTCAGGCATTAGGCATTTGTTAAAATGCTTCATCTTTTTCCCTTGCGCCTGGAGATTTGCATCGGAGTACAAACATAGATCTCGCAAAGCGCTGATCTGGTTGCCGAGGAATGTACGAAGTCGCAGAATTCTCCTTCCCTGATTCAATGCACGACGCTCTGCGCTGCATTCAAGCAGACAACGCACACGAGGATGAACTTTGGCATTTCAAAGCTTCTCGGAGTTTTCGGCGACCTACACTATCCCTCTCTCCCTCTCGTTTGCATTTGCTCCTGTTGTTATGGTTGCTGCAGCTCCAAATGCCGCCCACACATCCACTCATTTCTTCCACCTCTCTCTCATTCTGCCCTCCTGACTCCAGGTGGGATCAATAGGAAGCGTTGGCGAATCTCAAGACGGAAATAAGAGAGAGAGAGAGAGAGAGAGAGAGAGAAAGAAAATAGTGTGAGTTGGAAACTGCTCGGGTAGGAGGAGCAGGTCGAAATGCCCAGAATATTTATTGAATATCGTTAGCAGGTCTAAATGCAAAAAGTTGTAAGATAAATTCTTTCCGGAAGGTCAAAATAGACGTATCTTCGAAGATGCGAAAGATATGGAAAAAGGAGCACCTGGTTCAGCAAAAATATGTTCGCAGTTGTAAACAAAGTTATTACTGACGGATGGGAAAAAGGGAAATGGCAGGCTGAAAACGAAAAAAACGGGAAACGAAGAAAATGTGCCTGCGAGAGAAGTGATGTATAGAACGGGTGGCTCAATTGTTGTGGTTGACGCTTACTCGAAAATAACATATTTCTTTTCTTCTCCCCAAAATCATCATCTTCCAAGTAATCGTCTCTCACTGAATTCGGGTAACATCAGAGAGAAATGCAAAGTACCTAATCGATCGGTAGCTTTTATTACATACTAATAACTCATAATGGTCTTTGTAAACCTCTTAATATTTCAAGAAGTAGGTTAAGCATTTAACCAATATTCTTACCTAGCTCTGAACTTGTTAAACATCGCTCCAGAAATATCTACGTAAATAAAATAGGGACCAGGTTGAAATGGCAAATTGTTCCTATATTTTTCCACTCATTAGAAGTTAAGGTGATCAATACAATACAATCGGCACTCGGTAATTTATCCACTGACACTAAATAGCATTTGTATCAACTTCAGTCATACAACAACAATACGTATTAGTCGATTCATATAGAAACGAATCGATTCACATAGATGTCCAAGAGGCTTCAATCTCTTTCGCTATCTCAGTACCCCACTATCGACTCACAATCCCTCACTCTCTCACATTTAGTGTCGTCTATTTATTTTTGCCAGGCTAATTGTCGGAGTTGCCGAAATGCGCAAGCTCTCCGGGAAAGTAATGCGCCATTCAGTGAGAAAATGTTTAACCAAGAAGTAACGAAATATACAAAAGGAAACAGAATCTCGAAAGGAAGGTTAAATTAGATGTGTACATCACATCTTCTGTAAGACAGGGAAATAAATAACTTAGACTATTAACCAAATTTAAGGAAGCATCACGAAGCTGTCCGAACTGTATTCTCCTTATTCCGCAGTTGCTTATCTCTCTCTCTTTCGCACACACACACACACACACACACACCCCAAAGGGCCTTGTGGATCGAAGAACTATGACAGTCACAATTTCTATATGCTTGAATTTCCATTATTTCCGTAGATTGCTTTAATCCATCTCCTTCTTTCCCTTTTCTTTTTCGTCTTAACCTGTTGACTCCCACTGCAGAGTCTCCTCCAGTCTTTTCTAACTTCCTCGATCCTTAGCCTCAGTCCACCATTTAGCACCTCTACATTTCTGAAGGTCATCTCTCCATCTTGTTCTCTGGCGCCCCCTTCGTCTCTTTCCATCTCTTGGTTTTCATTCTGTTATTAAATGTGTCCATCTTTCATCTTCCATTCTTCCAACATGCAGCCAGTCCCCACTTTTATTATTTTATTATTTTTATGAGATCTATTATTCCTGTTTTTTTTTCTCTTGTAAGTTCATTTCTAACTCTGTCTCTTCTCGTTATTCCCAACTATCTTACCGATAGTCTTATTTTTTCACATTGTCGCTCAGTGATATTCCACATTTCACTTCCGAAAGCAAATAAGGAGTTAATACATGCATTGAAGATTTTTCTTTTAAAACGCAATGGAACATCGCCGCTTTAATAGTCTTTAAGTCTCCAAAAGGCTATGTTACCTTGGATAATTCTTCTATTGATTTCTCTGTCTTGTCTTTCTTTAAAACTAATTACTTGACTTAAGTAAATGTATTCATCAACTTTTTCGATTTCTCTTCCTTCTATCAAAATATTTTCTGTATCCTTTTCTGTATTATTCATATATTTAGTTTTTCCTGTGTTTATTGTCACACCTTTTTTAAGACGTTCCATCCATAAATCCTTTATCATATTTCGCATTTCACTATTGCTGCTTGTAATGAATTTGAACCCATATGGTAAAACAAATCGGAACACTATAGATTATGGGGCTTTGTAGTAGATTTCTCTTAGTCCTATCCGCAGTTACACTTCTTTCACACAGACGCGCACACACACACGAAGGACCTCGGTATGAGGGTTAGGATACAGTCACAATTTCCATTTGCTTAAATTTTCATTCTTTTTGTAGGACTTTTCTTAAACCAAATGGCAAAACAAAGGAGAATACCCCAAAATCGGAGACACGTTCACATTTTTTGGGTACAAAAACAAGAACTTTTGTGTAACAGCCAAATTTCTTGAAAATAATTATTTACAATACACTAGAATTTTAGACGCGATGCCTGGAAAAATACGTACACTGCTGGACAATTGCTAAGGACGGATCATAAACAGCTATATAGCGCATAAAAAAGTAAGTGTGGTTGGATGCCAAGTGAAATAAAATAATGTCAGATAGCCAGGACATTACAAGAAAGACAATTTATTGTGCTCCGAAATCCAGAAGGCTTTGGAACGTGTTCAAAGGACCAACAGGTCATTTTGTGCAGAATACGTAAACGTGAAAAAAATGCAATTACCGTCCGCAGGCGTAAGATGTCAATACGGGATATGGCCACCATGGAGGGCGATGCAAGATTCCACACGTCGTGTCATGCTTTGCACAACATTATCAAGCAGCTGTTGGGGTAATTTATCCCATTCCTCTGTCAGTGCACGGATGAGGATGTCCTTGTTTATTGGAGGGCATTGGCGACCAGCAAGACTCCTCCCCAAAGCATCCCACACATTTTCAACGGTATTCAGATCTGGAGAACGTGCTGGCCATACGAGGCGTTGAATATCCTCGCTCTCCAGACACTCCTGGACAGCGACTGTTCGATGACATGTTGCGTAGTCGTCCATGAAAATGAATCTATCACCGACAGCACCACGGAACATGCGAACATGAGGTAGCAGAACATCATTAATGTATCGTTGACCAGTCATAGTCCCAGTTAGAAGCACATAGAGGGACGTACGGCCATTGATCATGATGCCAGCACATACCATGACACTACATGTCGGATATCGGTCCTTTCCTGTATGTTTGCGGGACAATATGCAGTACCACTATCACGCCAGATCAGTTGTCGTCGACAATCAGACGATAGACTGTATCTACTATCATCTGAGAAGAGGACAGCAGACCAGTCGTTATCAGTCCAATTGCGATGTTGATGGCACCATTGCAAACGGGCGGTACGGTGACGTCTGGACAATGGGATGCACACAACAGGACGGCGGGCGTATAGTCCTCCTTCATGCAAACGTCTGGCGACAGTTTTTCGGGAGATCCGCTTGCCAGTAGTCGCCATAAACTGATTTGCTACCTGACTAGCTGTGCTGCGCCGGTGTCTTTTTGTTGATAGCACTATGTACCGATCTTCTGCAGGTGTCGTACTGCAAACACGACCTCCCCCGTGACGTTTGCTACACTCTCCATTTGTTTGAAATGATTTCCAAAGCCTTGAAACAACACTGTGGTTGACGTCGAACTCCCTGGCAACATCTGTTATTTTTCGCCCTTCTTCAATCCTGTCAATAATACGGCCACGCGTAAAATCCTCTAGGTGATGTCGAGAAGACATACTGAAAATTGCAAGTTCGTCAAATGATTCTTTCCCTTTCAACTTTGCGTTTGAACAACAACGGTCAATACGCGTCAAATCCTTTATATCTCTTATTAGCGCTATGACGTCACGAACAAGTTCGGCAATCCAAAATTTGCATACGCACAACACGTCTTACTGTATCCCGCACTTATGGTGATTTCCACATTTTCCTGCCTTCCATTTTATGGTTGCTATCGTTGCTATTGTCATCCGTCCTTAGCAATTGTCCGGCAGTGTATAATATACAAAACACCGTGTGCGCGTATATTGCCTGTAGAGCTGATTTTCTAGACTTTCGGTTTAATGTTTATACTCTGAGACATGTGTTTTTTATTCATTCTACGGTCTAGCAGCTGATGCAGTGGAGCCCATATGAGTACTTTTAGGGAGGGAGGGCTAAGAAAAATCCTTACCTCCTTCAAGGCTGTCAAACATTTTAGTAAATGAACAAGATACTAAAATACAACAAAAATGATTGATACAATCAATCATTAATATCTTATTATTTTTAAAAATGCTTTTAAAAAAGGTTTGGTCTATTTTAGTGTTTAAAATTTATCAAACATTTGGCTATACAAACGGCTGGGGTAGGGGGATGTAGCCCCCTTATGGGTGCCCTTGAACTCATGTGCAGTATCTTTTTCTGAAGGGAAAGTAAAGAAATACACATCACAAGCGTAAGCAGTAAAATTCTAAATTGCTCATTATCCGAGCAGAAATAATAG
Organism: Macrothele yani; assembly: GCA_039090855.1. Lineage (NCBI taxonomy): Eukaryota > Metazoa > Arthropoda > Arachnida > Araneae > Macrothelidae > Macrothele > Macrothele yani. Next base: position 139,040,496 of record CM077027.1, on the reverse strand, counting down.
AACTTCTTTTCTTTCCATTTTTACGAGCCAAATTACGATTTTTCTTGGAAGATTATTAACTACCGAGTTTGCCTTCGAAAATCGTTAAACAAACCAAAAATATGGGATGTAGAGAAGCACGATATCCTCTCTGAAGTTCATCTTCAAGCTTTTCATTTTTTTTTTGGGTAGTAAAGAGATTAGATTATAGAAAAGGACGGTATGAATACCTAGTGTGGCATGAGTTTGTATACCCACCATTAGCCATACCTTACCCGCTGTAGCCATTAGACCGCAGATAGAACTGTGTCATACGGCAGGGAAGAGAACATACCACTACGTTAGGCGTTAGTCACTGGTTTACTACGAACTTGTGCGCCATAATATTAGAAAATATGCATGGTTCCTTATCAGACGAGTGATTTAATAATGAACGAAACCAACAATTACCTTAAGACGTTGTGACGTACTACAGAAGTGAAAACATGTGTCAAGACGACAGATTTTCAGCGAGACAATCGTTCCGCGTAGCTCAGCATGGCCCACGTTGTCCTGGCTGACCCGTGGGCCATGCCCCCGGCCCTCTTTCGGAAAGGGGGGGTGACGTGTCTGCATTGCAGGGCGCACATGAGTTAAAGGCATATAGGAGTGAGGGCACGTGTCCGCGTAACTCAGTTGGGAGAGCAACTGACTCCGGAGTGAGGGGATACGGATTCGATGCTCGGCGTGGACAACCTTGTACGTTACATTGGCGCGCGATTGTGGAAAATGGATCCACTGGCCGTTGAGTTCTTCGAAAAATGTGTGATGTTTGTTCCATACATTGTTTGGAATTAATGAAAAGTTCCTACTTCGCTTCAAAGACAAAAAAATTAAGAGGGAGATGATGTGACGTACTACAGAGGTGAAAATATGTGTTAAGGCGACAAATCTGCCGCGAGACATTCTATCCGCGTAGCTCAGTTGGGAGAGCGACTTACTCCGGAGTGAGAGGACACAGATTCGATGCCGCCGCGGAAAAAAATGTGTTGTCACGGGGTGTCGAAGAGAAACTTTAAAGAAAATGTGCCTCTTGTAGTTTGTTAAGAAGTACAATAATTTCTTTCTAATTATTGTTTTGGAAATTTTAAGAGCTATAATTAAAACAGGCATTTAAAGTGGACCAAGAACATCAAACAGAGGTCATCGATCTTTCCACGTTTATAAGTGAGTCACGGAAAAATTCTCATTGGCCGCCACCAGAAATCGAACCCATGGTCTTCTAGTTATGCGCCGGATATGCTTCCACTGCACCACAGCGGCCCCGAATTCCTCCAGACTCACACATACTAACCGCCAAGCCAATTTGGCAGGTTGCTTCTTGGAGCCCCGCACAATGCTCGGGATTCACCAAAGATGGTAAGCAGCAACTGAACAAATAATTAGAAGGCGAATGAATAATTAAAACAGACATTTGACGTGGACCAGGAACATCAAACAGAGGTTATCGCTGTTTCCACGTTTTGACGTCCGATACCATCTTTGGTGAATCCCCCAGCATTGTGTGGAGCTCCAAGATGCAACCTGCCAAATTGGCTTGGCAGTTATTGTGTGTGAGTCTGGAGGAATTCGAGGCCGCTGTGGTGCAGTGGAAGCATATCCGGCGCGTAACTGGAAGACCCTGGGCTCGATTCCCGGTGTCTGTCAATGAGAATTTTTCCGTGACTCACTTATAAACGTTGAAATAGCGATGACCTCTGTTTGATGTTTAAGAGCTATATTTAGTCACCTTTTCCTAATATGGGGTCGCTGGCTCCAAGTAAGGGAGAGAACCAGGGTTGTCAGACAGGCGTACCATCCATACCTCATCCAAGGCTCGAGAACATTTCCAACTTCTCTAATCACTCTGCCACGGGGGCGGCAGTTTGCTCCCAATGTTTTCATACGTTTTGTGGATAAGCGCCCTCCCCTTTGTTTGGGGGGCATGATGTGTTTTTTTTCGCCGGAAGTTCACAATTAAGCATATCTGAGACGCTCAGGTCTATAGGCAGTGCGTGTTATCATATGAACATTACATCACTGGACGAAAGCTTCGAAAGCTATATTGAGGCGAGCATTGCTACAGCTAGTGTATGTGTGTTCTTTAGTGAAAGAACGGCGAATAAATCAAAAAACGAAAGTTGCTATAAAGCAGTGTTTTCTTTATTTGTGTTATTACGTAGTGTATTCAACCTTATAACATACAAGTTAGTCTGCGCTGAGCATCGAATCCGGTCCCCTCACTCCAGAGTAAGTAGCTCTCCCAACTTAGCTGCACGGACATGTGCTCTCACTGCTATCTGCCTTTATCTCATGTGCGTCATCTGGTGTAGGCACGCCACATCTCCCCCCCCTCCAAAAAAAGAGGGCCGCAGGCCATGCCACCGGCCCTCTTTCAGGAAACTTCCCCCATTATTAACACAAATGGGCCGTGGGGGGCCTAGTGGGCAACGTTCGTGGCTGCCACGGAAAGGACCTCAGGTTTGATCCCAGGTAGGAACGAACGCTCGATCCACTAAATATCCGCCGTGCGTCGGATGGGCACGTTAAGCCGTCGGACCCCGGGTACTGGCCCCCAGGTAATAAATAAGGGCGTCTTCCTCCCCCTTCTACTTCGCTTCCGTGTCACTTTCGTATCGGGCACTCTAGCCCAAATACCCTAGCTTCCTATTCTTAAGGGTTGTTTAAAACCTGGGGTCAGACACTCCCTTTCTAAAATCCTCTACATATGATCATTTGATCATATTAACACAAATATTGGGGGTAGATGGCCCTCTTTCCTGCCCCCGGCCCTGTTCTTTGGTTCTTCATGTGATGACTCCCTCTTAGGTAGTCATCCCATGAAGAACGTGCGTCTGAGAAATCCCAGACAATTTTTTGGTGTGTGTAACGTAAGATCGCACTAATTTATATTTTTCGAAGCAGGGATTCTCATTTTTTCTCTCTCGCCGTGTGGAAAGAACATCACATCAATGCGAGAAACTAAACAGCCGGGTCACCCTGAAAATTCGAGCGCCAATATAACGTACAAGATAGTCCGCGCCGGTCATCGAATCAGGGTCCCCTCGCTCCGGAGTAAGTTGCTCTTCCAACTGAGCTACGCGGACATGTGCTCTTACTGCTATTTGCCTCTATCTCATGTGCGTCCTGTGGTGCAGACACATCACAGCCTTGTTTATGTGTATACATTTTTGCATTCGCGCAAGGGTGTGTTACAATTCGAGCGTCGTTACACTCGAAACAGCTCAACTGATTGCTGTAATTTAGATCTACACAGCTTCAAAGTAGTGAATCTACATTATTCAGCTTTGTGAAATACAAGTTAGAATTAAAGGCTTGTAAAGTTGTAATGGTAGGTTTAAGCTTGTAGCTGTAATATTTAACTTTACACAGGTAGCGCAGCCTTGCAATATAAAGTAGGTCCAACACTAAGGCCCCGTCTTTTAGGAATAGAAGACGGTGGATCAGTGTTGGGCCTACGTTGAATGGCAAGGCTGTGCTACTTGAGTTTTTACGTTGCTTAAGCTATGAACTTGTGAACATAAATATCAGGTGTTATTATATAAAAAACATTAACAGCCGAGCTTATAAAACAATTGAAACCACTTACATGTATGCACTTTTTATTCTCGTCAACGACACTTCATCATAGGTAGATCACATTATCTAATAATGCGAACTTTTGGGCTCAAATTCATATGACATTCACAATACACTGTAATGTTTATCGTTATATCAGTGAAAGTCGCCTTAGCTAACTTGAACTAGTTTAGCCGTTACTTCAATTACACGTTAGTTTCACTACACACTTGATTATCACCTTATAACTAAAAGGTTGTTTCCCCGGATGTACTCAGCCGTAGTAGCTGAAAACTTAATCATATACACATCAAAACATTTCAAAATAAACTATTACGGTTCTTAAAGAAGTCTAGGCTATTAACAATTTAGTTTTACTTATTACAGAGCATGTAAGTACTAGTCAGTCAATAATCCATATAAGTCTCCTCTCAACTCGACACAACTTGAGCATCTAACTCTCGCTTAAGCAAACAACATTAACAGTGCTCTAAACAGAGCTCGAAGAAAAGGGATACTCGAAAGTGTTGTTCTCAAAGCATAATCAGTTGTTTTTTTTTTGGAGGTTTAACGACCACCGTAAGCAACTCAATGGGCTATAAGCAGTCGCCCGTCCTTAATTTAGGGTCACTGGTTCCAGGGAAGGGAGAGAGCCAGTACCGTAAGACAAACACAACATCCATGCCACACCGGGATTCGAACCCGGACCCCTTACGGACGAATGATCAGAGGCCATCGCTAAGACCACTGCGCCACCGGGGCGGCATAATCAGTTGTGAAGAAGTGCTACCAAAAGCAGGTAAGACTAATATAATAAATCCAAAGCAGCAGCTCTTATCTTTAATTTGAGAGTGCATCATTCACTTCTGATCTATTGTCAGGGTTGCCAAACTCAAATTCATGGCACAGGAATCAGTGGCGTTCAGCTTAGAAAACTTTTAACGAGAAGAAATCAAATTTACATAAGACAAGAACTTAAAAGAAAGGCAAATTGGAGTGTACGTCACAATATGCGTTTTTAACAAGACGCTATATCAAAGTGTACTTCAAAAAAGTCGATATAACATATACTATGTCAGTCGATATTACTTAGTCTTATCAACATACACTTGCTCCTAAGGAGTCGCTCTTACAGTTTGCCTCTAATTAGACGTACTCATAAATGCACCTCTACCAAATCGCTATCACAAAACGAATACATCAGTATTGACGTTACATTGACGTCTGACGTACTGTCAGTGCTGCCAAACTTAGAAAGCTCCTCGGTGGAAACGATGTGTCATTAAGCCAGAAAACGTTTATTAAAGAGAAAACACTAAATTTACGTAAGGTCTAAGGAACTCAAAAAGGTTAAATTAAAGTTATACGTCACATCATCTACCCACTGTCAGCGCTTCCGAAGTAAGAACTTCCTTTGAGTTCCTGAGTCCTTACGTCAATTTTATGTCTTCTCTTTAAGCGTTTTCTAATTTAATGACACATCATTTCCACCTAAGTGTTTGGAAAAATGATGTGTCATTAAGTCAGAAAACGTTTAAAGAGAAGCCACTAATTTTACGTAAGTAGTCAGGCACTCAAAAGGAAGGTTAAATTAAAGGTGTACGTCACATTATCTACTCACAGTCAGTGCTTCCGAAGTTAGAACGCTCCTTGGGGAAAATGATGTGTCATTAAGTCAGAAAACGTTTAAAGAGAAGACGCTAAATTTACGTAAGGACTCAGGAACTCAAAAGAAAGGTTAAATTAAAAGTACAAGACACATTATCCACCCACTCTCAGTGCTTCCGAACTTACAAAGCTATTCGGGGAAGATAATATGTTGTTAAATCAGAAATTATTTAACGAGAAGACACTAAGTTTACATAAGAACACAGACTCAAACGGAAGGCTAAATTTAGAGGTATACATCACAACTTGTAAAGTGTGTTGTCGTCCGTTTGTTTTGTGGCCAACCGATTTCGATTTCGGAAAATATTTTTATTCATCATAGGATTATCGCATTTCCTCTGGCATGTGCGGCATATACTGATTTTACTTCTGGCGATTTCTTGTTAAGGTGGACGTCAAATGAACATGCGCCGCTACACTTGCAATAGTGAAAATTGAGTTACATAAATAAGTTCACATACAAGAAATGTTTCCTGTCTCGTTAAAATTGGATACGGACGAAGAAGACACTGAACTATATAGGCAGTGACTTGCAAATGTGAGAAAAACATTATAGGGAATATTTTAATATTGAATTTCCGCGTGTTGGAGTAGTGTTGCATATCGTTAATAGATGGCGCTCTACGTATGTCAAGTGCGGGAAACATGACACTTCCTTACCTTTTTTCTTGAATATTAAAATTTTCCATACATAGTGTTATATACTATTTTTAGAGTATCAGTGATTATTGGACTCGTGGGCTAAGCGATGGCCTCTGATCATTCGACCGAAAGGGGTGTGGGTTCGAATCTCGGTGGGGCATGGATGTTGTGTCTGACTTACCACACTGGCTCTCTCCCTTCCCGAGAACCAGTGGCTCTAAAATATGGACTGGCAACTGCTTATAGCCCATTGAGTTGTTCACGGTGGTCGTTAAACCTCCAATAAAAAAAAATATTTGAATCAGTTGCAATAAGTTTTTTTTTGGCTTTTCTAGCAGCAAACTTATGTAAATCACATGATGGTAATCTAAGATGCTGACAGAAGCTTTTTCTGAAATCAACATCTGATAATGAAAAGACTTTATAAAACTAAGACCTCCATACGAAGAGGTCGAAAAACAGCGCGATTACCAGTGTCATCTATGAGCAGATGGCTGCATTGGATATGCATTTATCCTCACCTTAAGCAAACATGAAATTCTATAAAGGCTTGAAAGCCTACGATTTCATGAGACTCTATCTGTTTTGAGGTGGAGTTCCAATCCTTCGTTTATTTTATGCATGCATTTTACAGTGAGATGGCAGTTTGTCATGTACAAATGCGCTCATCACACAAATTGCTCATTACCGGAGATGGAAACGGGTCAGAGGGTCGACAATTTCTTACGGGTCCAACGGGTCGGGTCAAAGTCTTTCTCACACGTTTTTGACCCGGTTTTATTCCCGTTTTATTTTTGAAAAGAAAAAAATATGTTCCAAAGTAAAATGCGTGTTGTTAGCACGTCTTTTGTAAAAAAGAGATCGTGCTTATGTTATCGGTTTGTCCGTCCGTCCGTCCGTCCGTCCGTCAGTCCGTCCGTCCGCCAGTCCGTCCGTCTCTACCCACGGTATCTCTGCAACTATAAGTCCGATTTGAAATTTTTTTTTTGCATTCGAAAGCTTGAAATATGCGAATGATGATCCTTTATTTCGTTTTTTTTTATGATGTACAATTTTGCCGCTAAAGGGTATATATGCAGATGATGTCGAATTCAAAACAACGTTTTATTCCACATATTTGCTCCTAACAATCCGATTGAAAAAAATCTTTTATTTTTCGATTCCATTTATATCGAAGAGCATTTTGGATATAGTTTCGTTTTCAAATTACGCATAGATTTTTTTGCTAGGGGCCGTAAAAGTAAATTTAATTTTTTCCGATAACTTTTCTTCTAAAACTCCGATTTAAATTTTTCTTTTTGCAGCGGATACATCTCCTGATGCACAATCTTTTGCATATAACTTCGAATTTTTGATAAAGAATACTTTGGCCACCAGGGGGCGTAAGTGTTAATTTTTGCTTCTGATGTATTTGCCATAAAATCTGAGCTTCTAAAATATCGATTGAAAAAATTCATTCGTGGACAGATGTCACTCACATCGATAAACCTTTTCGGAATATTTTCCTCCGCCAGAGGGCGTAAATGCATATCTTATTTTTGTCAATATATCGACTTCTAGGAATCTGATTTGAAAAATTCCTTCTTTGTTGGATAGTGTTTTCCGTGTGACATGTTTTTCATATAGTTTCAAAATTTTCAAGTAATTCATAGACTTTCCGCTAGGGGAAGTAAATGTAAATTGCGTTTTCCCCTATATCTCTGCTTCTAAATCTCCGATCTGAAAAATTCTTTCTACACCGGATACAGCTCCTGATGGAAAATCGTTTGCACATAATTTCAAATTTTTGTAAAAAATGTTTTGGCCACCAGGGGGCGTAAACCTTAATTTCCGCTTCTGATGTATTTGCAGCAAAATATGAGCTTCTAAATTCTCGATTGAAAATAACGTCGTTTGTAGACCGATACTACTCATATCGACAAACATTTTAGAAACATTTTCTTCTTATAATAGTGCACGGTTTCTACGCCAGAGGGCGTAGATGTATATCTTATTTTTGTCAATATCTCGACTTCTAGGAGCCCGATTTGAAAAATTCCTTCTTTGTTGGATAGTGTTTTCCGTGTGACATGCTTTTCATATAATTTCAAAATTTTCACGTACTTCATAGACTTTCCGCTAGGGGGCGTAAAGGTAAATTGCGTTTCCCCATCTCTGCTTCTAAATCTCCGATCTGAAAAATTATTTCTGCACCGGATACAGCTCCTGATGGGAAATCGTTTGCACGTAATTTCTGATTTTTGCAAAAAATGGTTTGCCCACCAGGGGGCGTAAACCTTAATTTCCGCTTCTGATGTATTTGCAGCAAAATATGAGCTTCTAAATTCTCGATTAAAAATAAAATCGTTTGTAGACCGATACTACTCATGTCAACAAACCTTTCAGAAACATTTTCTTCTTAAAATAGTGCACGGTTTCTACGTCAGAGGGCGTAGATGTATATCTTATTTTTGTCAATATCTCGACTTCTAAGATTCCGATTTAAAAAATTCTTTCTTTGTTGGAAAGTGTTTCTAGTGTGACATGTTTTTCCTATAAATTCAAAATTTTCAAGTAATTCATAGACTTTCCGCTAGGGGCATACTGGTAAATTTCGTTTTCCCCTATATCTCTGCTTCTAAATCTCCGATCTGAAAAATTCTTTCTGCACCGGATGCAGCTCCTGATGGGAAATCGTTTGCACGTAATTTCAAATTTTGCAAAAAATTGTTTGGCCACCAGCTGGCGTAAGTCTTAATTTCCGCTTCTGATGTATTTGCAGCAAAATATGAGCTCCTAAAACCTCGATTGGAAATGAGTCTTTTGTGGACCGATACTACTCATGTCGACAAACATTTTAGGAACATTTTCGTCTTGAAATAATGCATGGTTTCTACGCCAGGGGCGTAGATGTGTATCTTATTTTTGTCAATATCTCTACTTCTAAAAGTCCGATTTGAAAAAATCTTTCTTTGTTGGATAGTGTTTGCGATGCGAAATGCTTTTCCTATAATTTCAAATTTTTCAAGTAAATCATAGACTTTCCGCTAGGGCGCACAATGGTAAATTGCGTTTTCTGCTGCTAAAACTACGATTTGAAAAAGTCTTCCTGTATCGCATACAAGACGTGACGGAAAATATTTTTCACGTAATTTCTAATGTTTGGTAAAGAATGGTTTGGCCACCAGGGGTCATAAGTGATAATTTCTACTTCTGATGTATTAGTAGCAAAATCTGAGCTCCTGAAAACTGGATTAAAATTATTTTTCTTCGACCGATAGCGCTCATATGGATAAACCTTTTGTGAATACTTTCTTCCTAAAATAATGCATGGTTTTCCCAACAAGGGACGTAAAGTCACATCTTATTTTTGTCGATAACTCTGTTTCTAAGAGTTCGTAAGCTCACGATTCTGTTTAAAGCAATATCTGAGGGATTAAAGACCCGATTGAGAAACTTCTTTCTTCCGTCAGATACTATTGATTTCCATACCGGTTCCATTGACTTTCAATAGCTTTGATAAATTGAATTTGCGTCAGAACGGATTCAAAAGACGTGCTTGTTACACCCGAAAATTCGGTGTCATCTTACTTGTTTGAATTTCGGTTTATTTTACGAGAAATTAAATTTTTTATTTTCACAATATTCTCTATTTCGCGATGAGATCCATTTTAAAAAACGGATATACGGCAAACTATAAATCATAACGCATTGCAGTTCTTACAGCATCAACTGACAATTATCATTCCTCTTTTACAAAATAAATTTTTAAGAAAGAGTCATTTTCTGATTTTTAAGCATTTTTTAAAGACGCAAAGGAAAAGAATGAGCGACATACCCTGTCTTCGGCGTTAATCACACAGGAAAGTTCTGGTCCCGTGACCTGCTGACATGGTGACGCAGCTATTTTTAGCACTATGTTCTCATTGGGTGAAAGGACAGGCCACAGTCAAACTGGTAATGACGCAATGCTTAATGACGTAGCAACGCTTTTAAAGTTCGACCTTTTTATAGGCGGCATACGTGAATACCTAATTAAATATAGGCTTTCGCCTCGTGTACAAAAGCAAAGAGGGAAAATGCGAGTGATTTCTTACGCAAATTGTTCGACCATTTCTAAATGACCTAGAGATCTGAAAATTGGCATGCTGATAGGTCTTAAGGTCCGTATACCTAGAGAAGTACCAAAAAAAAAAAAAAATGAAACAGGCGGCTTTGGAACATTGTCTGCTTGAATTTTTCACAAACTGTTTGACCACTTCTAAGTGACCTAGAGATCTGAACACTGGCACCTGGCTTGTATATAACTCTTAAGGTCCATATATCTAGAAAAGTACGAAAAAAAAAAAAAAAAAAGTGCCTCTTTGGAACATTGTCTGCTTGAATTTTTCGCAAATTGTTTGGCCTCTTTAACTCTACAACAAAGCCTCTTTATATCTACAACAACGTTGTTTTAGATGATCCTCTACAGCAACGTTGCTGTAGACGATCCATTTTTCATCGCCTGTTATCATGCGTTTCAAAAATGGATTGTTTTCTTCACGTTTCAAGAGCGAATCGCAGATGTCAACGCGCTTAACGAGATTAATTTCTTTGAGCTCATGTGGTTTTCAACAAATTTTATTTAAGAAAATAGGCTGTTACATCATTATTGTTCGCGCCTATCGAAAGCATAAAAATACACATGACATTTATAATGATATGTACACATGAAAGAGGGTAAAGCTACCCAGATTAAAATAATAAAAACACGAATGCAGGCAAGCATTCTATGAGTATCGTAATGGTACAGGAATCTGGGGTCACGTGCAGCCCCATAATACGTGAAATACAACTAGAGAAACCCAGGAAGCATATTTAGCATATGAGAGCAAATAACAAAATGATTTCGGGAGAGTGTGCTAGAACAGAGAATGTAAGTAAATACAACTATGTATGTAATAAACAAAAACAATACACAAAGCTCAAGATACAACATCGCAAAGTCGGTGACACAACAAGAACTTTGATCAGAAAATACAGGAATGCTGACGGAGATAATATCGTCACAGAACACGACTCACCTAATAAGACATAATGACATACTACAGAATAAAAATATGTTCTTGAACAAAATCACATATAATATGCAATGTAAGAAAAAAGGAAATTTGTACAACATATTGCCACACAAATAAAGTTAATTAACAGTACACACAATGTTACTCGACATTGGCGAGGGAAAAAAAGCAAACTGAACAAAACAGTAAAGACACAATACACACTAGGTACGGTGAGTGAAAAAACAAAACATTAGAGAACAGTGAATACAACCTGGCGGAAAACAAAAATCAAAAGCTTGATGAATAAACATCTCGTGAACAGTACACCACCTTAAAAAAGTCATGTTTTCAACATATTGAAAGAAAGAAAACGATGACGCAGTTCTACACTCTGTTCTTAAAATAGAAGAAACACGACTAATAAAATGAATAGAACACTCAGTGGTTAATATCGTTAAAGTACATATGTAACACAATTATCACTCAGGGAAGCTATGCAAATGAAATCTACAAGAGAGGTGCAGATCCTAGGTTATGAAAGAGGTACAATGTCATCATGCTGATACAGAGAACAAGAAATAATACACTAGAAAAATGTACAGCACATTTGCAGAGTAATACGATAATAACGTGTTCGCCTATAACACGAAAAAAAAACTATAATAACTATGTATAAGTACGTACAAACAAATACGATATTTACAGAAAACAGCAGGCAAGTAACATTAATCATAAATGGGGTCACAATAGGAAGAAAAAAAAAACCACGTACTGTGGTGCGAAACTCAAGTGTGTGCAACACAATACAATATTAACATGTTACCATAATTATGCGTACGTAGGTTGCCACAGTGTGGCTACTCAGAAAAAAATAAAAACACAGAGCACTCTTGGCACGGTGAAACAAATATCTAACGAAAGACACACTGGACTTAGTGCAACCAAACACACACAAAAAAAAACCCACACAGCATATACTCCAATGGCGAGACGGACAGAATTCCCATTCATCGTAAACCATCCTGAGTGCTCGGCCCAGGTGGTGTGAAATGTTGTGAGAGAATTTGACGATATGGCGGTGTTATATTCAAGTCGAAGACGTGCAACTATTCGGCCTCGAAAGCAAGATAGCAAATGACTTCCGGCCTGCAGAATTGAAAGTGGTTGAGATGCAGAACGTTGTGATTGATGAAACATATGAATGACATGTTTGACAAGTACAAATAGAAAACAGAAGGTATCTGGTAGACGTGTGATTGGATGCTTCGTTAATAGAAGCCACGGATATGCTTGGAATGGAAGTTCTTGAGAAACGATGAGGCCAGCCAGGCGGAAAGCAGAATTGAGAAGATGTAGCAGGATAGGGCAGTGGCAATAGGTGTGGTAAACATCACCGACATTACCACAGAAAGAGCAGAGTGGAGAAGAGACCAGAGACATACGGAAAAGAAGATGGGGAACAGCGAGACGACGGTGAAGGAAACGCCAGTGAAGATTGCGCTCGAGCGGAGAGGAGAGATGAGAAGAGGAAGCTGACCAGACGGTCATGGAAAGCGAGGGACAGAAGTCAGAGACGGGTTGTGGAAGATCCGAAGGTGAACGGAGAAAACGATAGAGGGAGGCAGTGGTGAAGGAAAGCACAGGGGCGACAGAGTCAAAGAGAGGAAGAAAGAAAGGAATAGGAAGACTAGGTCCAGAGACAACAAGGAGTCCGTCGGCAGTAACCAAAGCAGGGTAAAGAGAGAGGAGGGAAGTACGAAGGAGGGCATACTCCTCCTCGAGAGAAGGAGAAGGAATAGGAAAAAGGGAAGTAATGGGTTTCCAAGAGAGATTAGCAGTAATCAGGGCGTTAACTGTTAAGATGCCAGAACAAACCCAGAGTGGGAGGAGAAAGAAAGGTTGGTTAGGAGGGTGGATCAGTGAGGAAAAAAGAGTGGTTCGACAAGGAGATCAAGAGTAGTGACAGGAGGAGCCCGGGAAAGAGGAAGGGACCGGAAAAACGTAAGAGCTTCAGAGATAGTAGACGGAATGTTAGAGGAAGGAAGGGTGTAAAAATCCATGCAGAGGAAAAAAGAAAAGTGAAGGACGGATCATGGACAGAAAGGAGTGCATCAAAAGTAATCACGAGAGAAGGAGAGGGAGAGGTAAGCAGACGAAGAAAATTGGTTATACTGTACGCTCTATAGTATTGATGAATATCAATGAGCCGGATGCCACCATGCGACTCAGGAAGATACAATGTCTGGGCCGCCGACCAATGTTTGGACTGCCAGATGACGGAAGTGAACTGACTATTGATGTCAGTAAGACGAGAGGCCAAGAAAACTGTTGAATTCCAGGAATATGTACATAGTGAAAGCAGGTAACGCTGGACAATATGAGCACGTTGAAAATAAGATGTAAATGGAAAAACGAAACGCCAATACGCAGCTTGGCGCCGAAGCCTTGGGAAAAGGTTGGTCCATGTAGCTTGTCCAGCGGTAAACGGATGACCAGCATAGGTGCCGAAGATCTTCTGGGTCGAGGATGACCACACCGCTCCCCAAGGGGAGTCAGTGCGGCCTATCCTAGACCCGCACCAGAGACCAGTACTCTTAGAGACATTAAGTGATGCTCCCGAAACAGCAGCATATTGGTGATAGGTGATGAGAAAGTCCTCAAACTGAGCTTCTCTCCTGATGCAAAACGTCGCATCGTCTGCATAAGCGGAGAAAGTATATTCGTGATGTCGCGTACTTGCTACGGTAGGCGGCAGCGAAGATCGAAGAGAGCGATGAGCAGCAATCAGGAACGGTTCAAAGGCTAATGCAAAATGTTGCCCCGAGAGGGGGCAACCCTGCCTAATTCCACGTTGAAAAGGAATTGAAGCCGTCAGAAAGGAGGACGCCCGGACATGAAAATGGGCGCCCCGATAGAGACTAAGTAAAAGAGTAACCAAAGAAGAGGGGAAACCAAAGCTATGAAGAGTAACAGAAAGATAGTCGTGAGAAATGTTATCAAAGGCTGATTTTTGATCAATGTTAAGCAAGGCAAGTGGTTCAGAAAATTTACGAGCAAGAAAAACAAGGTTGTGAACAAAAGAGATGTTGTTAGCGATAGACCGACTAGGCACAGTGTATGACTGGTCGGGCGAAAGGATGAAAGGAAGAACGAGATTCAAACGACGGGAAAGGAGTTCAGTAAAGAATTTATAGTCGAATTTAGAATGGAAATAGGACGCCAATTTTGCAGGTCCAGGGGGTCTCCCTTCTTCGGCAAAAGAATGACGTGGGCCACCGTAAACTCCGGCAGCAGTGCAGAAGAAGATTGAGCTGCGGAGAAACAGGCGAGAAGGAAGAGGAGAAGAGATGGAAGAAAAGAACGGTAAAAGGATAGAGGAAGGCCGTCAGGTCCAGGAGAGGCATGAGGATTTAGAGAGGCAAAAGCCTCTCTGAGTTCAGTGGGGGAAAGGCCGCGAGAAGAGAAGGACAGAGTTGTGAGGGGACCTGCGGAAGAGCACGAAGAAGAGGGATGATGAAAGAGAGTGAGTCTGCACTACCGCTCGGAATTTATCTTGGAAAAATTGACGAACCTGTGTGCAGATAGTGGCTGAGTCTAATGAAATAGTTCCATCAGACAGACGGAGATGTCGGAGGGTAGTAGATGAACGCCGTAGTCTTTCCGTGCGAGAGAAAAATTCATATGAGTGAGCTGTTGAGGAAAGATTAAGCAATTTCATCCTACAGAGAGCTTGCTGTGCCATCGGATGAAGCAGCGCTCTAAGGGCATCCTGTACATCAGGATATGATGGATCAGTGAGAGACATCGAGGAAAGGATCCAACGAAGGTTGCTGATTTGCATACCACGTTCAGTACGGGCAGCAAATGAGTATTGTCGGATTAACATACGAAGCTCAAACTTAATGTCGAGCCACAACTTGAGTGCGCTTGGTGTTGTGGAGAGAAGGTGACGACGATCATCCGAAAACTGACGGATTGTGGTACAGAAAGTTTCGTCCTGAAGCAAGTCATCATCAAAGGACCAGGTACGCTGTGAAGTAATTGGCAGTGCAGAAACGCAGATAGACAGCGTCACCGCTCTGTGATCAGACGAGGTTGTTGGCACATGCCGTGTCTCAGTAGATGCAGGGAGCAGCTCGGAGGAGACGTAAATTCGGTCCAACCGGGCCGCTGACGAACCTTGCCGAGGTGAATTGCTCCAGGTATATGAAACCGTGTTTGGATGAAAATGACGGAATGAGTCAACAGGATGATGTTCGGAGAGGAGTAGCGTAAGCTGATCGACTAAGATAGGACAAAATTCTCTTAGGGACCTGCGGCGGTCCAACGACGGGAACAAAGTGCAATTGAAGTCTCCTCCTAAGACATAAAAATCATCGGTGGGAATTGCTGTAAGTGCTGAACGTAAACATTTAAAAAGGGGATCAATGAGAGATTCATCTGCAGGAATATAAATATTAAATATGTGATAGGTAATATGATCAATACAGAATACACAACATTGTAACAAATCAAGGTATAAATTATTTACAGAGACTGTAGTCAGTGAGTGAAGCAAACGGTTGTGAATGCCAATGGCAACACCACCGGATTGCAACCGTCTATACGCATGGAAGAACTTAAAAGGCCAACTACGCCAACGATGGAATGGTGTTGTAGTAGAGCATTTCGTTTCTTGAACGAGAAGAACGTCAGAGTTCTCTGCCGACAAGTCTTCATACACTTTTGAGTTTGCGTCAGGGGTGCCAAACCCCCGACAGTTCAGCGAAACTACCTTGAAAGTGGTAGGTCACTTGTAGGTGTCATAGCTTTTGTGACAGTTGTTTGAAGTAGATGGATGTGTTGCCGGATGTGTTTGCCAGCCGCACTCAGGTGGCCAGACGGTTTGGCATAGACATCAAAAACTCGATCCAAAGATGTAAGTTGCTGAAGAATATTTGGCAAATCATTCTCATGTCGCTTGACAAAGGTATGTGCTGTAGCAGGATATTGTTTGACACACATGAGAGAATGAAGTTCCTTGTATGACAATGGTGTAGGCGATAATTCAAGGCTAGACATTTGGGCAGCAAACTCGTCAAACGGCACCACTCCATCGGTGGGGTACGGTGACGTTTCAAAATCAACGACTCGTGCGGGTGAAGTACGGGTCCGGGGGGAAGATCGAGTAGGGCTTACGCGAGCTCGTCCCCTCTTGGCGGGGGCACAAGGTGGTTTCGGGGCTTGACGCTTTTCCAGTCGTACTTGGCGTTCAGGCTCCGAGCTATCTCTCATGGTTTGATCCGCACTGAAATATGCAGTTTCCTTATCCGGAATAGAGAGATCTGCCTCTGACGTAACACTCCCTTCAGCTGACTCCACTGGTGGATCGGGAGCACGAAAGTGAGTCTGAGCAAGTATAGGACGGAAATTTGTCTCATCCACTGGTGGCGGGAGAACAGCAGACGAAAGAACAGTGTATAGGCTTGGTGGAACAGCAGTCGGACGCACTGGAGCGGAAACCATCTCCTGGGTCCGGTTGGGAGTCTACGCTGGAACTGCAGACTTGGGAGACGAGGAAACTTTGGGACAATCTTTGTAAAAGTGTCCAAATGCTTTGCAGGTGCTGCAATGAAATTCAGTTAGGAGATCAACATAACACACCTGCCCAGAACACTTTACTTTAAACTGCACTGGGATCGTGCGAATGCTGTCAGGAGTTGTGAAGAGGACCCGCGCAACGCAACGTATGCCACAAATAGATTTGTCGTCGGGATCCTTTGGAGCTGCTGAAAATGTCTTCACCGTGCCTACAACACGGCCAAGAGTAGAGAGGACGGCATACAACATTGTATCCGTGACTTCCGGTGGCACTGGATAGAATGACACGTTGATAGGTCGCTGCGCTACAGGAGTAGGCTCTAAGAACTGATCACCGAGAGTGAGACCTGTACGTAGCATGGTGGTAGCATATTCAGCTTTACTGAAGTACCCCACAACTGTCCCTACCCGCCGGAACATATGAGAAATGGCTTGTGGGTTGAACCTGTTCTTCAGGGCAGTGGAGTACACCTTTAACGGCGTCGCCGGTAAGGCAACAAACAATACACCTTTATCCAAGGCAGAATTAAAGTTAGCACTAGCTGCTGTATCATCAGGAATGTCGAGAGTGATGGTGTTTCTTTCTCGGCGAATATAGGACGCCATGCCCGCCGCTCCGGCGTACTGTGTTGGAGTGGAATGGATAGGAATAGAAGTAGTGACTGCCTTAGAGTAGGTGGTGTAGGATGACTGTTGTGCAGGAATAGAAGGAATGCCATCAGAATCGATGACGTCAGTAGTAGCAAAGTCAGTAGAAGTTGACGTATTAGGAAAAGTTAGCGAATCGACGTGAGAAGAGTGTACGGACGTACCGCTAGATGAGGGGAGTGCATCACCGCCAGTTGGATCGGACAGCGTAGTGACGCCTCTGGAAGAAGAAGTGGAGTGCTTCCCGGAAGTGAGGTCGTTGCTAAGTCCCCCAACACCGGAAGACGCCATTTGCACGGCACCTCAGTGATAAGCAATGACCAGCTCGGTCGGAAATAAACACAACGTAAAAACTCAACAAAAAAATGCACTCACTGGCTCGGGAGTCAAACGGAAAGAAGCACGGTACCTTTATACTTCGTACACACACAAAAGTAGAGAACTTAAAGCGCTATATACGTGAATTTATACACAAAAATGAGGAGCAAAACAAACGAGCTCATGTGGTTTTCGTACCCACATAGCGAGCTTACTAACGTATCTCAGTTGCTTTAAATGGTTTTCAACGCTCGATTTTGATATGTTCAGATTATCAGCATTCTCTCGTGTCGTTAAACTCCAATGGAATTCGATAAATGCCTTTATTTTGACGTCATCAACTTCGATTGGCTCTACTGAGGGAGATGCATTTTTCACATCGAAATCTCCAGACCGAAGTTTTCCAAACCAATTCTGACACTGCCGTAGTTTTAAAGCATTTTCACCATACACATCCAATAACTTTTCATGTGCTTACTCAGTGATGTTTTCTTTTCGGAAGTAATAGAGCAAAGCATGGCGAAAATATTCCTTTTGACTGTCCATTTTGTAATCGACGCCAAACAAACACTTTTCAACGAAATCGTGCACTTTCTGTTCCTAAAACAAGCGTGAACTGTCAGCTGTCACGTTACATAATGAACTTGCGGTTTCAAATGAACGTTAGTTACATTTCAAGACATGTTTCGCAACCTGTGTGTAAGAAACGCAATGACTTTTTGGCCACCTTAATATTTACGTTATGAAGAACAGCATAATGTTGGCAAAGAATGGATAGTGTTATTTTCTTGCATTGGAGATACTACGTGGAGGAGCTAAGCAGAAGCTTCACTGAGTCACTCAGTAATTTCACTTTAACTTCATTTGATTGCCTGCAACAATATAGAAAAAAATCCTGAGATTCCTTTCGAATAGCAATTCAAATTCCTTACGGCATCTCAAAAACTTCTAGGTTTACGGTATCTCAAACACTTCTGGGCATGTGTAATAACAAATATAGTTTGTCTTTAGAAAGAAGTGAAATGAGCTATAAAAAATTAAAATCGGACAATTGGTTAAGGAGATGGGCAAGAACGACGATTAGGCAACATGGCGGATATTTTTTAACATCATACCCCATCGTCCGTACCATGAGACCGAATTTTTTAAACACTGCTATAGGTGTTTTATAAGGCCCTTCAATCAAACTTAAAGGACATAAAACTTCACACATGAAATGGCTTAGCTCCTGCACTATACATTTCAAAATTGCCTTTATTCTTCAGTAAAATAACATTTCTATGTACATGACAATGGAATTCTGCCAATAAATACAGCGGTATATACATCAGCTGGAAAGTTCCAGTGAAACGTAAAACAAAATATTGTTAAAATCATAAAAAAAAATATTTCGCCACGTAGGGCGAAGGAGAGGCAGACAATAAAGCACGAGCGATACAAACGAAAATGTTTACCTACAGTATTGTAGACAGGGCAAGACATGATTCTATACTATGCACAAATTCCGATTAAGCATTACTACCATACTAAAGATTAAACATTAGGTACTAATTCACAGAAATGCAACAGTGATGCTACATTCAAAATTTACAACATATGTACAGAAGTATTCAGTGACAAGGGGAAATAACGCTATACAGCTTTCATACGGAACTGATTTATGGATTAATTTATTTATCGTTAATCCTAGTAAAAGAATGTGTTAATGTTCGCAGTTTCCCTTACAGAAACGACATTAATTGCGATTTATAAAAACCAGTTTTCACCAACAAGAGGAATGTTGAAGTATTGTAAATTTTATGATATGATTCTTTTGTGGATATTCTGATGCTGTAATGGTTAATACGACATCAGATTGGAGCATTAAACAAAAAAATATGAGACCTAATTTTCGGTTGTAATGAGCACGTCTTTTAGATCCTCTAGGATGCGAATAAAATTTATCGAAGTTATTCGAAATCAATGGGACCGGTTAGAAAAAATAATCAACAGGATTTATACAATCGTTAAAACATACAGAAATGTAAACAGCTACTTACTTCCATCAGCTGCTAAAATGTATGCTACAAAAATTGACAACTGGCGCACAAAACCTTTCTCATCGCATAACAACGACAAAGAAATTTTTCAATCCAACAGTTAAAAGAAGAAATATAGAAGGAAACATTTTGCATAGAATTTTGCACAATGGAAAAGTTGCAAAAAGACGAAATGTATTTTTCATGGCAAAAACTATGCTAAGGAAAAATAACTTTTCAAATACGTCTCACGCAAGCAGAGATACAGAGAAAAATCTTTGACCTTTACGCTACTTAGCGGGAGATCTGTGCCTCATTTAAAGAGTAATGCTCCCCATCTTTACTATAAAGAATAGTACACAGTGAAAAAAGAAAGTTCTCAATAAGGTTCTTAGAAGCGGAGATACAGCTGAAAAAAAAGCTACGAAAAGATCACCTACGGCAGCACTGTGAACTACAATACGCGTCAAATACAATCATAAAGTGTTCCACAACATAAATGATATCCGATGTTAAAATATTTTTAAGTCGCACCTTTAGAAGCCTAGACATTAATAAAAACATATTAAACATGGCGCCCCAAGCGGAGAAATTCTGCATCATTTTGGGAAGAAAATATACACAAAGAGTTTTCATATTTAACGGTATCTGACTGAAATGAATTTTTCAGTAGCGTGTTTTTTTTGTTTTTTTTTATTGGAGGTTTAACGACCACCGTGAGCAATCCAATGGGCTATGAGCAGTCGCCCGTCCCTAATTTAGGGTCACTGGTTCCAGGGAAGGGAGAGAGCCAGTGCCGTAAGACAAACGCAACATCCATGCCTGACGGGATTCGAACCCGGACCCCTTACGGACGAATGATCAGAGGCCAGCGCCTTAGACCACTGCGCCACTGGGGCGGCTAGCGTGTTTTGTTCCGCAGATACTGCTGTCAATGGAAACCTGATCTTACGCCATCCTAGTAGCACACTTGTTGGTTAAACCAAACTAGAAATTATGTAAAAAACCTTTCACACGGGAAACGCTGTCCAACAAAGAAATAATTTTTCAAATCGGACTCTTAGAAGCAGAGATATCGACAAAAATAAGATATATATATACGTTCCTGAGAGGAAAAACTAAGCACTATTTTAAGCAGAAGGTATTCTCAAAATCTTTTCAGAGGTAACCGGTATCGGGTAACAAAATAATCTTTTAATGGAGTTATGAGAAGCGCAGGTTTTACTGCAAATACATCAGAAACAAAATAAGCGCTTACGGCCTCTGGTGGCGAGACCATCCTTTACAAAACTTAGAAATTATACGCAAAACATTTCCCATCAGGAGTTGTATCCGATGTATGGAGAGTTTTTCTAATCGGGACTTTTAGATGCATAGATATCGGAGGAAACGTATTTTACTTTTAAGCCCCCTAGTGAAAAGCTATGCATTACTTGAAAAAGATACTGCACCTAAAATTGTCTTCGATATGAATTTATGTATTTATTTTTGTTGTACATGTTCTGAAAAAAAAGAGTGGAAAAAAATTGACAATTCATGAATGGTGAACATGTGCTGTAACAACAGGGAAGACAAGGGAAAAGGTCAAAATGGCCTGATCATAGCCTTATACACCCCGAAGAAGAAAAACAAATGAAGCAACAGATAAACACATCAAGTCAGACATCAGTAGCTTTATCAATTTTTTTATAACTATTGAAGAAGAAAAAATTTGGATTATTTTTTTAAATAAATTAAAATTATTCAAATTAGTCAGGTTACTAGGTAAAGAATTCCAGTATTGAAGACCTTTGTCATTTAAAGTAAGTTTAATTCACTTCGTTTTGGGAAAAATAGGTTTCAATTGTAATTTATTCTTTGTTTCATAAGAATATACATGCGTATTAAGTGATATAATATCTGAATATAAATTACATTTAATTCGTTTGAACATTCAATTCGTTCGAACTTAATTAATTCGTATTACATTTAATTCGTTTGAACACAACTGAGTAATAGTTAGTATATTAATGGCATCGAAAGGAAAAATAATTTTTAAATCGGATTTTTAAAAGCAAATATATGGAATAAAATGTATTTTGAATTCGATATCATGTTCATTTAAGCCCTCTAGCGGCGAAGTTGTGCGCCAGAAAAAGACTGGAATGCAAGGATCATCATTCTCACGTTTCAGGCTCCCCAATGGAAAAAACATTTCTCAAATCGGACTTACAGTTGCAAAGATATAGTGTGTACAGGCGGCCGGAAGGACAAAGTGATAACATTAGTATTAATACAATTTTTGTTTTGTTTATTTTTACAAAAGACGTGCTAAAAAGAGAGAGAGAGAGAGAGAGTCATTTTGTGAAGCACAGATTTACGCGCTGATTACCCACATGAGGAACACAAACACGTTGACAAACATACAACGATCCCAACACTGAGGATAACGTGTTTTCCAAGCAGCCGTATTATATTTTTTTCGCTTTACCTGCCACCAACGTTCCAGTTAATACGCTCTAATTTACGTGATAGACAACGATCCATTCGCCAGTCTGAAATCGCCACTTATTCAGACGAATTAACTAATAACGTTTCAGGACCAAAATTGTCACATTTTCTCAATTAGTTTGCTACACTGTTGACTTTTGTTGACGTATTTCTGCAACAAAATAATTGAATTATTTATCACACAAGTTTTGCAAAAGTCACATTAAGTGATTCTTTTTGCATTTCATGTGTGGGGTTTGAAACTAAATTTGAAAATTGCCTTTCACGTCTAGACTGTTTTTTGAGACGCCGTAAATGAAAAAAGGAATGAAAATAATTATTTTGTAACAGATTGTCGCAGTAACATTTTAGAGCTGAAATCATATTTGCAAAAGGTAAAGTGTTTCACGCCTCAACAGCGATCAGATTTCTAGTTCCAATTGCAGTAGACACAGACAGAGGCATTTAATTGAATTTCCACAGATGGCGCTCTATGCAAATGAGAGCCCTCTTTACGTAGCGATCCCTTCTCGCCTCTAAGAGGGAGGCAAGTTGACGGTCTCTAGATAAGGACTCGATTGTCAAACGAACCTGTCTAGTTCCAAAAGCGTTTGACAAAGTCCTACGCATTAAACTGAATTTCCAAGTGAAGCTCTACGAGCTTCTCTTTATAAGTTACTATCCTGTTGTATCCGTCATAGTGATAGTATAAAGTAAAAGCTATATCGGAAATTAAATCAAGACTGGTAAATCAAGGTTTATACAACTTTGTAGTACAACTTCCCGGAATAGAATATTAGGATAAAAATGTATTTGAATTATTTAGTAGTTGTCACGTCCAATGTAAATAATTCAAAAAGTTTGAAAGCAGAATGCTTATGCAATGAAATTGATTGAGATGAAACGTACCTTATTCTTGCAGAGCCTCGGTATAAGCAATATTAACAGTCCTTCCATTCGGAGCAAAGATGTAAAGATTTTCCCCACTTCCGACTCTGGAACAACCAACGTACAGTTGACCATGGGAAAAACATGGACTTCGTAGATCCAGTCTAACAACTGTTAAAGACTGCCCTTGTGCCTTATTTATGCTCATGGCGAAACTCAAAAGAATCGGGAATTGAAGACGTTCAAATTGAAACGGGACATCAGATGGGATGGTCGGGATCCTTGGAATAACAAGTTAGTAAAATCATGCAATGCATTGATTATAATACGCTTTCCAACATACCAGAAATCATTACTCAAGTTATCACTCAAGTTATGAGAATAATGGCTGTGGAATAAATCTCTGTCCTGTGCCCTGACCTTTGATTCCATTTCGATGATATTCAACAGAACCGGTTCGGTATACCTCCGAAATAACATGATAAATTTTTGTCGCAATCGAAGCATTTTACGTAAGTTATGATGCATAAGGCTTATGGAATAGACCCCGTTTCTGTGTCCTAACCTTTAACCCCATTTCGCCCATTTTCTATAGAATTCGTCCCTAGGCAAGACCCTACAACATACTAACATTTCATCCAAATCGAAGCATTTTTACGTAAGTTATGACGCATAATGGCGATGGAAGTGATTACGCTTCTATGTCCTGATCTTTGACCCCATTTCGCCCATTTTCAGTAAGGTTTGTCGCCAGGTGGTTTTCTATCACATACTAAAATTTCATCGAAATCGAACCTTTTTTACGTTAGTTATGACGTATAACAGCAGTGGAATGGATCCCGCTCCTATGTACTGACCTTTGACCCCATTTCGCTCACTTTAAATAGGGTACCTTCCCAGGCGATCCCCTACCAGATAAATTTCATCGAAATCGAACAATTGTTACGCGAATTATTGTGCGGACAGACACAATCACACAACGCGTGAAGTATTGAGACAGATGGCGTGACCGCGCGCCAACATTCTCAAACGCGGCGAGATTGTGACGTCATAAGATTTCTAAGCATTGGTAACATTAATGGAATAATGGAACAACGCCATCACTAGAAACATTATAATTCGGGGTGGTTATTTAACCCACAGAACGAATTATCCTAAAGTCTAGATCAAGCTAAATCGATTTCTAGTACCAGAAAACGGTAGGTTAAAGACTTTCATCAAAATTCTTAGAGCTGTTTTCAAAATAAAATGTACATACAAACATAGAAGAATTGCTAATTTATGTTGGACGTCAAGTAATTTTGCTTCCTATACTTCCAATGGAAAAACTTGTGTACCCATTTTCTTCACAATTAATGCGTTCCCAAGGATGAAAATCTAAACATCGATTAAAATATCTTCATTGTATAACTTGAAATACTTAACATTTTCTAAAACATAACCATAATTATGAAATTCAACATTTGCTTGTCTACTGACGTCATGAAAACACAGGTCGCGCCATCTTTTTCTGGACAATTAATGCGTTCACAAGGATGAAAATTTGAACATGGATTAAAATAGCTTCATTTCATAACTTGGAATACTTAATATTTTCTAAACCATAACCGTAATTATGCAATCCAACATTTGTTTGCCCACTGACGTCATCAAAGTACAGGTCGCGCCATCTTTTCTCTGGTTTCAACACAACCAAAGGAAAAGTTATTGATTTTTAATATGATTATGGTTATGTTTTAGAACATATTAAGTTTTCCAAGTTATAATATGAAGTTATTTTAATCGATGTTCAAATTTTCATCCTTGGGAACACGTTAATTGTGAAGGAAATGTGTACCTTTTTCCATTGGAAGTGTAGGAAGCAAAATTACTTGACGTCCACCTTAATAATACGGGATAAGGGCAATGGAAAGGATCGAAATCCTATGTCCTGACGTTTGACCACATTTCATCCATTTTTAATAGGGTTCGTCCCCAGACGCAAGGTATGACGCATAAGGGCAATGGAATGCATCCCGATCTTACGTCCTGACCTTTGACCCCCACTTCACCCATTTTGAATAGGGTTTATCCCCAGGCGGTCTCCTACCACATAGTAAACTTTCATTGAAATCGAACCATTTTTACGCAAGTTATGACGCATAAGGGCAATGGAATGCATCCCGATCTTACGTCGTGACCTTTGACCCCACTTCACCCATTTTGAATAGGGTTTGTCCCCAGGCGGTCTCCTACCACATAGTAAACTTTCGTAGAAATCGAACCATATTTACGAGTTATGATGCATAAGGGCAATGGAATGATCCCACTCCTACGTCGTGACCTTTGACCCCATTAGTCCCATTTTCAGTAGGGTTCGTCCCTAGGTGGTCCCCTACCACATAGTAAAGTTTCATTGAAATCGAACCATATTTACGCAAGTTATGGCGCATAAGGGCAATGGAATGATTCCGCTCCTACGTCGTGACCTTTGACCCCATTTGTCAAATTTTCAATAGGGTTCGTCCCTAGGTGGTCCCCTACCACATACTAAAATTTCATCGGAATCGAACCATTTTTACGCCAGTTATCGTGCGGACGGGCGGACGGACAAAGCTGGAGCATATACGCTTCTTCAACCTACAGTTGGAAAGCGTAAAAAACGATTTTGCCTGCTGCATGTCCAGTCATTATAGTAGCTTCAATAACATTCTTCCTTAGTTTCTTGACAGATAATTTCGTGCCGTTGATTTTCTCTATCCATTCTTTGTGTTCTTCGTACACATTGTTTCTTTCTGGGAGGTTGAGGCACAGTATGACGACCTTTCGTATGACACTTTTGAATTAATAACGGAGATCGAAAAACAACGTTCTATTTTCTTTTTCTTCTTCTCCTCCCTCAAGGTCATAATACAATTGGCAAACAACGCTTAACAAAAAAACATGTGCCTTTCCGCTTTCTTTACATGCAACCTGATCACACAAAACGCGAAGGCGCGAAGATAAGTAGTTCACGATAAATTTGAGCCATTTCCTTTTTACGCTTTCCAACCGTAGGTTGAAGAAGCATATATGCTCCAGCTTTGTCCGTCCGTCTGTCCGTCCGCCCGTCCGCACGATAACTCACGTGAAAATGGTTCGATTTCGACGAAATTTTAGTATGTGGTAGGGAACCACATGGGGACGATCCCTATTGAAAATGGGTGAAATTGGGTCAAAGGTCAGGACATAAGAGCTGGATCCATTCCTTTGCCTTTATGCGTCATAACTTGCGTAAAAACGGTTCGATTTCAATGAAATTCTAGTATGTGATAGGGAACCACCTGGGCACGAACCCTATTGAAAATGGGTGAAATAGGGTCAAAGGGTCAGGCAGGGCATAAGAGCGGGATTTATTCCATTGCCCTTATGCGTCATAACTTGCGTAAAAATGGTTCGATTTCGATGAAATTTTAGTATGTGGTAGGGAGCCACTGGGTACTAACCCTATTGTAAATGGGCGAAATGGGGTCAAAGGTCAGGACACTGGAGTGGGATCCATTCCATTGCCCTTGTGCATCATAACTTACCTAAAATGCTTGAATTGCGACAAAACTTTATCATGTTGTTCCGGAGGCATAGTGAACCGGTTCTGTTGAACATCAACGAAATGGGGTCAAAGGTCATTGCACAAAAGCCAGACTTATTCCACAGCCATTATTCTCATAACTTGCGTAAAACTGCTTCTATTGCAACAAAACTTCATCATGTTGTTTCGGTGGTATAGTGAACCGGTTCTGTTGAATATCATCGAAATGGGATCAAACGTCAGGACACAGGAGCGAGATTTATTACACAGCCATTATCCACATAACTTGAGTAATAATTTCTGGTAGGTTGGAAAGCGTATCATAATCAATGCATTGCATGATTTTACTAACTTGTTTTTAGAATCACGTTAAAACAATGTTCTATTTTCTAGCTCACAACGTCCTCACAGTATGATGACCTTCTGACGTATGACACTTTTGAATTAACGCAGATTGAAAAACTACATTCTATTTTCTTTTTTTTCTCCGTATATCGACAAACAACGCTTACAAAGAAGGGCGTAATAAATGTATTTACGAATGAAAATAGTCGTAACGGAATTCTAAAAAAGAAACTCCTAAAGTTTATGGTGAATTTCTTTTCTGCATGCCTTAACGTTCGGTGTGATCAGGTTGATGTCAACAAAGCGGAAAGACACACTCAGATCGGGTAGAAACGCGTAACATTAAATAACTAAAAATCAAATTCAAATTTTAAAAAATCGCTTCGAGGTGCCCCAGAAGATGTCTACAGGTACCTTCATAACAAATTTCGTCGCTCTAAATCGCCTAATTCTATGTGAAATCCGACCGACAGACACACACACAGTCTGTTATATATATATAAGAGAAGAGAAGAGAAGAGAAGAAAAGTCACGGGGGAGGTCGTGTTCGCAGTACGACACCTGCAGAAGATCGGTACATAGTGCTATCAACAAAATGACACCGGCGCAGCACAGCTAGTGAGGTAGCAAATCAGTTCTTGGCTGCTACTGGCAAGCGGATGTCCCGAAAAACTGTCGCCAGACGTTTGCATGAAGGAGGACTATACGCCCGCCGTCCTGTTGTGTGCATCCCATTGTCCAGACGTCACCGTAGCGCCCGTTTGCAATGGTTCCATCAACATCGCAATTGGACTGATAACGACTGGTCTGCTGTCGTCTTCTCAGATGAGAGTAGATACAGTCTATCGTCTGATTGTCGACGACAACTGATCTGGCGTGATAGTAGTACTGCATATTGTCCAGCAAACAAACAGGAAAGGGACCAATATCCGACCTGTAGTGTTATGGTATGGGCTGGCATCATGATCAATAGCCGTACGTCCCTCTATGTGCTTCCAACTGGGCCTATGACTGGCCAACGATACATTAATGATGTTCTGCTACCTCATGTTCGCATGTTCCGTGGTGCTGTCGGTGATAGATTCATTTTCATGGACGACAACGCAACATGTCATCGAACAGTCGCTGTCCAGGAGTGTCTTGAGAGCGAGGATATTCAACGCCTCGTATCGCCAGCACGTTCTCCAGATCTGAATCCCATTGAAAATGTGTGGGATGCTTTGGGGAGGAGTCTTGCTGGTCGCCAATGCCCTCCAATAAACAAGGACACCCTCATCCGTTCACTGACCGAGGAATGGGATAAATTACCCCAACTGCTGCTTGATAATGTTGTGCAAAGCATGACACAACGTGTGGAATCTTGCATCGCCCACCATGGTGGCCATATCCCGTATTGACATCTTACGCCGGAAGGCCTGCGGACGGTAATTGAATTTTTACGTTTAGGTATTCTGCACAAAATGAACTGTTTGTCCCTTGAACACGTTCGAAAGCCTTCTGGATTTCAGAGCACAATAAATTGTCTTTCTTGTAATGTCCTGGCATACTGACATTATTTTATTTCACTTGGCATCCAACCACATTTACTTTTTTATGCGCTATATAGCCGTTTACGATCCGTCCTTAGCAATTGTCCAGCAGTGTATATATGTAAATGTTGCACAAGAAGCTGGTTCTAAAAAACAGCAGACATTGCGGCCAATAAACAAAAAAGGGGGTCAAAGGAAATCACGGGACAGTAAAATCTGAATATGCTACATACAGTATATTAACAAAAGTCACCGAACACCCTTCAAAAGCAAATGAACGGATCCGCTGCGTTGTTAAGATGCGCGGTACAGCTGCAAACAGTATAAAAACAAACCTGCAGCTGCCCGCGATGATATCGCACTGTTAGGTTGAGTGAAAATGTCGCGGTGGGAGAGAACTGACTTTGAGAAAGGAAAGATTGTTGGGTGTTATATTAGTGGATTGTCCATAAGAGAAACCGATAGGCGTTTAAACTTACCCAAGTCAACTGTTTTGGATGTACTGAATAAGTGGAAGACACATGGCGTACCTGAAGCAGCAAAACCTACCGGCAGACCAAAGAAAATCAGTAATAGAGGACGTCGAGGCCTCAGGAGAGTCGTTACAGCTAATCGACGGAGTACTGCATAAGACCTCAGTGTACAGGTGAGTAAAAATGCTGGAACCTCGGCATGTACACGTACCAGTCGCAGAGAACTTCATTCCATGGGTTACCATGGTCGTGTGGCTACTCATAAGCTTTTCATCTCCACTCAGAATGCTACTCGTCGTTTAGCATGGTGTAAAGAACATTTATCGTAGACCGTAGATAAATGAAAATGGTTCCTATGGACTTATGTAACAAGATACACGATCCATCAGTCTGATGGCCGTGTGTGGCTATAACGCTATTTAGCACAGTGTACTGTTCCTACCGTCAAGTTTGGAGCGGTAAGTATACTCGTGTGGGGTTGTGTTTCGTGGTATGGACCCGTCCCGTTGGTTATCGTGGACAGGCCTGTTAACCAGCACGTCTACCCCAATATTCTGTACAATTATGCCTTACCAACTCTGTGGCAATATTATAAGTTTTTTACGTGGATTTATGGTTGTGGAAGGTAACCGAGACTTGTTGGTTCCAGCAGGATAATGCACCGAGCCATAAAGCAAGGACTGTTACGGCGTGGTTTCACGATAATTCCTTATCGTGTGTGGACTGGCCAACACTGAGCCCTGATCTCAATCCCATAGAGCACCTATGGGAGGAATTGGAGCGCCGCGCATAATAAGTTTGGAACCAAAGCCTATTACTAAGCGATAGTTAGCGGCAGCATTATGTTGTAACGTATACTCTAGATTCAGTTTCCTTTTGATTTTACTATCTCTCGTTATTTTATTTTCCTATGTAAATTATCTTCTTACTTAACGAGATGTTATTTCTCCCGCTGAATGATATGTGGCAACGAGTGTAGTCATGACGTGGTGGTAGGCAGTATAAATAGGCGCGTTCAACGATACCTAGGAGAGAGCTTTTTGTTTATGTGCGTAGAGAGCTTTTGTGTTACGGGAGAGAGCTTCGTTCTATGTGATTAGGTTCTTCTTCATTATTGTGATACGAGTTGTGTGATCTGTGAAGTGTGTGTTGGATACTACCAGGAGTTCTCTAATAAAAGGTTTTTAAGTAAGTACGTTTTTCTCAGTTCATAGTACTGTCAGACCTCTGTCTGGCTGTCAGGTCTTATTCATTAAGTGTCTCCATTAAGTACCACCAGTAAAACTTTATTCATGATATAATAATGACCACACAACAAACCAGTAAATCATAATTCATTATAATATGCTGAATGGAAGCGCATACCCATCGCTGTGTTCCAAAACCTTGTCGAAAGCATGTCTCGTAGGGTCAGTGCATGCATTAAGGCTAAAGGTGGACCGACATCGTACTAATGTATGTCCATAAATGCTATGTTATTTTTCCGTTCTGGGTGTCCGGTGACTTTTGTCAATATAGTGCATAAGTGGATTGTGTTCAAGGTATACAGAGGTTGTTTCACGTTTATAGTGACAAAGTTTTCAGGATTATACAGATATTAAATACAATGGCGCCAACTTCGGTTGTGTTCTATGTGCTTACCATGTTCTTGTACTATCCTTCTGCAGGGCAACTTCCACTACAGCAGGCTACTTTGCAGAGAGGGAAGATGAATTCTCTCCCGGACCACTTTCAAGTTTTTCAAAAGCCGTTAATTGTAATGGGTCGTCTACTTTTGAGGGATCGTTTAACTAACCCGAAGCCACAGAAATACATGGGAGAGCCCATCTGGGTATTTGACAGGAAGTGGGGAGAATGGTATAGCGTGAATCCCGTTCTCAGCTTTCGTCTTCCGCATCTATGCAACTGTGGACTTAGCCGTATGAAGGAAGCCTTATCTTCTTCTGATACATTTAAAGCCATAGCACCGTATAAGGATAGAATTTATTTGCGATAAATTGTTCAATAATGTTTGTCTGATAATAAGCTGCATCAATTTTTGCGTTATTTCCAACCTTTTGTAGCTTCAATTTACCATTATAGCAATAACCTTCCACAACCATAAATCCACGTAAAAAACTTTCTTTGCATTCATGTACCCATTCCGGGTTTGCCTTGGCACCCTCTTCTTGATAGTATATTGCTCGGATTTTGTTCGTGTTACTAAAATATATCCATGCTTCATCCAAAGTGACCACAAGCTTCGACCTGTTCCTTGCTAGGTGTCTCTCATACAGTTTCTTGCCGTTCATTATCCGTTCCGAAACTTATCTGTGCCGTAGTTTGATCTGGATAGCACCTGGGACTTCGTACAACACGTCCAACATCCTTGAATACCATCGGCTTTGTGGCGTGGCGGTCGGATCTTAATTTTGAGGCAGAATAATGTTGGGTTCATATACACCCCTCCATGTGTTCCAAAGAGGTACCGTGACAGGCCAGACGTACCAGGATGTCATTCTACAACAATATGTCCGGCTGTTCAGGGGTGCAATGGGACCTGAGTTCACGTTTGTGGATGACAGCGCACGTCCTCATTGACCTGCCGTAGTGCAGGAATGCCTAGAATGTGAGGATATCTCACGCCTACAGTAGCCAGCTCGCTCTCCCGATTTAAACCCAATCGAGCATGCGTGGAAAACACTCGGGAGACCTATTGCACGATGCCATGCACTTCGGACAGCAGTGGTGCAACAGTGGTGCTTTGTACCTCAAGCACAGTTTGATAATCTGGTGCTGAGTATGCCCAAACGCTGTACTGCATGTGTCGCTGTTTACTGCACATTGAACGCTTTCTTCACCGTAAAACATTTGTGTTCTGCACGAGATGTGCTTTGTAAATTAGCTCCAGGGAGCAATTTTTACTTATTTTGATTACTATGGCGAATCCTATAGAGTGTTTTTTGTTCTGAATTTTCGTTCAGCTTAATATGCTGCAGGTTTAAAATATTTTGGTTGCAGTCCTAATGGTGGATGAATCGAAACTGACATTATCCTTAATTTTTGAGCATGAGTGTTGTTTTTAATGACGAGGGTATTTCGAAGCAAAGTTTTATTGGCGAACTGACCGCTGCTAGAGCACTGTGTATTCAATCGTAGGATGTTTTTGTTAAGTTTTCTAACTGATGGGGTTAAACGCTTTCCGTATATATAGATCTCAGATTTTTCATTACCCTCCTGAAATAGAGGGCAAAGCTCCGTCAGGACTACGCCCCAATTCATCGTCAGCGTGAATTCTTTGATCCATTTGTTAATTTAGTTTTGCTTCGGTTTTTACCGTCCTCCACGAATGTCTAACGCTATAAGAAGGATTCGCTCATCCTTAATTTAGTACAACTAGTTCTAAAGTAGGAAGAGAAAAAGCGACGCAACTGCGAACAACGTCCACGTCCTGCGGAAAATTTCAAACCCAGATTTAGCACCACGGGAAGTTAGGCGTAGGGCCTACTCGTTCTGAAACACGTGATCCTTTATGAATTCATTTTACCAATTCATCATTATCAATCGTTCTCAATTCCTAGTTTTGCATGAAGATATCCGCAAATCTCTTCCAAAACTCTCTCTCTCTCTCTCTGAGCAATTCTCTTCCATGTTGCTCCGGCACGATTACTTCCTCCCATATTCCACGATGGTTCCTTTGGAGTGTTCCTGCTCGTGGCTATCCGGTCTAGTACTTCAGTTTTGGTAGGTTCTTTTAGTAATATGTCCATGCTATCCAGTCTAGTACTTCAGTTGTGGTAGGTTCTTTTAGTAATATGTCCAGGCTATCCAGTCTAGTACTACAGTTGTGGTAGGTTCTTTTAGTAATATGTCCAGGCTATCCCGTCTAGAACTTCAGTTGTGGTAGGTTCTTTTAGTAATATGTCCAGGCTATCCCGTCTAGAACTTCAGTTGTGGTAGGTTCTTTTAGTAATATGTCCAGGCTATCCACTCTAGTACTTCAGTTGTAGTAGGTTCTTTTAGTAATATGTCCATGCTATGCAGTCTAGTACTTCAGTTATGCTAGGTTCTTTTATTAACATGTCCAGGCTATCCAGTCTAGTACTTCAGTTGTGGTAGATTCTTTTAGTAATATGTCCAGGCTATCCAGTCTAGTACTTCATGTGTTTTAGGTTCTTTTAGTAATATGTCCATGCTATCCAGTCTAGTACTTCAGTTGTGGTAGGTCCTTTTAGTAATATGTCCAGGCCATCCAGTCTAGTACTTTAGGTGTGGTAGGTTCTTTTAGTAATATGTCTAGGCTATCCAGTCTAGTACTTCAGTTGTGGTAGGTTCTTTTAGGAATATGTCCAGACTATCTCGTCTAGTATTTCAGTTGTGGTAGGTTCTTTTAATAATATGTCCAGGCTATCCAGTCTTGTATTTCAGTTGTGGTAGGTTTTTTTAGTAATATGTCCAGGCTATCCAGTCTAGAACTTCAGTTGTGGTAGGTTCTTTTAGTAATATGTCGAGGCTATCCAGTCTAGTACTTCAGTTGTGGTAGGGTCTTTCAGTAATATGTTCAGCCCTGGGCCACTTGAGAGTCTTTATTTTGATCACGGTGTCATAGATTCCTGTCATTTTCTCTTTCATTGAGTTCATTTTGTTGTCGCTCTTGTTTACACCAAGCCTGCATCTCACCACGTTTCTTTGAGTTACGCCCAGTCTCTGTATATCTTTTTTTAGTCAAGGCCCTTGTCTCTGATCCATAAATAAGAACTAGAAGGATACACTGATTTAAGACTTCTCTTTTAAGACGAAACTTTAAATTCTTTTTAAGAAGTGAACTGTTCCTGCTAAAGGCACTCCATACAAGTTTTATACGTATATTTTTTTGGTCTTGTGTGACCTTCGCTTGATGCTTGTTGTCCAAGACAGATATAGGCAGCATCAGTTATTTCTACATTTGTTCCATTAACTTCAACATCTTCAGTTCTTGTAAAAAAGAACTGGACATCAAATTTCTTCACACTGAATTCACCTTTAATCTTTCTTCTTCACTCTTATCGGCGAGCTACTGGATCATACACTGTAGCTCAGAGTTGATACTTGTGAATTTCCGATGTCGGTTGAGTTATTTCCAGTAATCTTTATATGACGGTGGATTCAACTATCTCCAGTGATCTTTATCCAACTGCCCTTCCAGTTCAGTGATTAAAAGACATTATGAAATGTGACACTGATGAGTTTGGGAGATACAGTGTCATCTTATTTCATTTCTTTTCCAAACTTCTGATACATGCTGTGTCCTGAAACAGTCTATCCTTTGCACTAGCATTTTCATCAAAGTTATTAACTTATCCGTCTTCAGTGCCGCAGGATTTCAAAGTTTTTTTAGCTTCTGATAATTTCACGAAATCAAAGAACATTTTCGTGATCAATAAATCCAATACAGAACAGTTCATAGATACTGTTACGAATGCGATAATTCCTATTTGTTTCAAAGGGAGAAAACAAAGGTGACGTTTAAGAAGTCATTTTAATTACTTCACTAGCGTTTGTGAAAAACCAGTGTTTTATCTGAAGCCAACCTTTGCAGATGATATCCTGAGAACTTCTCTGTGTTGCCAACGGTCTCTCTGAGGTATGAGAAACGATTCATTCGCCCAAGTCTGTTGTTGTTTACGTAAAAATCTATTTGATCATGTGGAGTCATGAAGCCGTTAACTTATCACGTGATCAATGGCCGATGGAGGTGAGTACAGCCGTAGATTGTTGATGTCACTTTCGGGTTTTTGACAGGCGAAGACAGAACAGTGTGTTCTGAGACTGAGATATGAGTTCATACATTATACCTCCTGTGCATTAAAAATATTTAGAGAGTACTCTGGTACTCTCTTCGTAGAAAATTTATGCTATGCATCTTTCGCATGCCAAGATCTTTGTGGGTGTGAAATAAAATGAGTGATTCGACAGTATATATTTATTTACATACAACGTATTGCGTTTAATCGCGCCCCTTACTATCACATCGAGCCACAGTCCGGTAAAGTGGAGCTAAATCTTAGCCACAAACAATAAGGTTTACTAAATCTTCACATTGAGCGGTATATACATACAGTAGGTATGTAGATTAATGAATGTTGTTGTCGGAAAACCAATGAAAGAAGATACATGAGTCATTAAAGTAAATATTTGCTAAAATATGGCGGCAGCAATAGGGATTTCGACTGTTGAGTCTTTCAAAAACTATATTTATTTTTATGGTATGTCATTCAGATTTCGACAAACGCAAGAAATGACCCCGACACCGATAAAATGTGAGGTAGCTACGAAAGTCAATCTGTGCAGTCGCAAGCTAAAATCCGACGTCAAAATCGAAAGAAAAGCTGAATCGTACGATACCTACACGTTACAGCCCCATCGTGTTATGCATCATTTTAAAGCTATCGTCGATAGCAGGTTAACTCCTTTTTGGAGGGGCCTAGGGAGTCGAAAAGAAGCCAAATTTCGCTACGACGTGTACTTTACTACTGTCGAGAAAAATGCACATCATCAAATTGCATTTTTATAATGGTTTTTATGATATTTAGCATGAGGTTCTCATATTTTCCGTAGACTATAATGAGATACTGTTACGTTTATGAACACAGTCGAGTCACATTAATGTGACCACTTCCTACTTTTGACGTCAACAGTGCGTAGCCAATGAAAGAAGGCCCGTGTCGTGAGCTGACTAGGAAGATATATAAGGTGTGCTGTATGCATTCTGAAAACATGTCACTCGTTGCTGTCATGGATAAAAAGAGCGATTTATGAGATTTGCAAAAAAGGATGATTTTCGGCTTTCGGGCTAAGGGTGGCAGTATTTCTGAAACAGCGCAGTTTGCGAATTATTCGTGTGCTTCTGTGTTTAAAGTGTATCGTGATTGGAGAAATGGCACCATTGCAAATAAGCTGCGTACAAACTGCGGAGCACCACTTACCATTCATGTGACAAGTGAACGTTTGCTGCGCACTGTAAAAAACTGCCGTTAATTGTCGGTGTTTCAACCGTATTAAAACTGTTTACGGATCGTAAGCACGCGAACGGGCGATGAACCGTAATTTTATTTCCCGGTTATTAGACCGTTAATGAACATTACGGTATGGTACTGTAAAATTACGGTTTATTGACCGGCCACTCAGCTGCCGGTGTATCTACCGTAATTTGACCTTGCAATTTTTTACAGTGCGAAGGTGCGTGAGGGTGGATGGACAAGCTACAGTGAAGTAACTCATTGGCCGAATGAACCAGGGTGCTACCAGAAGTGAGTGTTAAACGACAGTTCAGCGAACACTCCAGCGTATGGGGCTCCGATGCAGACGGATGGTCACTGCACCTATTCTAACGAAGGTGCATCGGCAGAAAAGGCTTACATTTACACGGCGGTATCAGAATTGGACCTCCGCTGATTGTCAAAGAATTGGCTTCTCTGATGAGTCACGTCTTCTGCTTCATCGAACGGATGGACGTTGGCGTATAAGGTGAGAAACATCGGAGAACAAACACTCTTCAACCATTGCTGGAAGAACACAAGCTGGTGGGGGCAGCTTGTGTTGTGGTCTGGGGAATGCTTTCGTGACATTCCCTGGGTCCACTCATATCTGTGGAAGGCACTATGGACCGAATTCGTTATTAACCCATCCTTGCAGACCACGTACACCCATACGGTTCTAGTACAAAACACCGACAATCAAATTACCGACAAATTAAAATACCGACAGTTCAAAACGCCGATAGGCCGAAACACCGAAAATTATAACACCGACAATCATAACACCAACAGTTCAAAACATCGACAATCATAAAACCGACAGTTCAAAACACCGACAATCAGATCACCGACAATCAGAACACCGACAAATCCTAACCGAGACAACCATAACACCGACAATTATATGGATTAATATAATTGTCCGGCGAGTAGAAGAACTTTATTCCGAGCGATGCATCAACAGAGTGGGTGGGAAAGTGGATGGCAACACCCAATCGATGGATGTGGTTACCCCTAGCGGTAAACGACGGAATTTCATACATTTTTATTCTGACCGATGGCAACATATTTTTATTCCAAGCGATGCAACATCGGAGTGGATGATTGCTGCCCCTAGAGGTGAACGATGGAATTTTTATTTTTATTCAGAGAATGGCAACATCGGAGTGGATGCACAAATGTGTGGGTGATAGAAGGGGATGATAACAACCAAACGGTGCTTATGTGCTGTCCCTAGTGGTGAACGACGGACTTTATGAAGTTTTATTCCTAGCAACATATTTGTATTCCGAGCGATGGCAACATCAGAGTGGATGAGTGGGAACGGAGATGCATAGATGTTGGACATGTCGATGCTTATGTGCTGCCTCTAGCGGTGAACGATGGAACTGCATTAATGTTTGTTCCGACCGATGGCAAGATCTGAGTGGATGTGTGGGAAGGGGTTGCATAGGTGTTGGATATGTCGATGCTTATGTGCTGCCCTAGTGTTGAACGATGGAACTTTATTATTTTTATTCCGAGAGATGGCAATATTGGAGTGGATGCACAAATGGGTGGGTGATAGAAGGGAATGATAACAACCAAACGATGCTTATGGAAGAAACTGTACAATTTTCAAGGGCAATGTGTCTCAAATATTTCAATATCTTAGGAACCAGCTATTTCTTTTTATGTGACAAAAATCATGTTTCCATGGCAAGTACCATTATCCATATATTGATAAAAAAAGTCAGTTTATTGTCATTTAATTTGTGGAAGTAATAGATATGATCTGTAATATAAATTTATTGTTTGCTGTCACCTGCCAGGAAACAATCGAGTATTCTATCCCAAAGTACAGGATCAGCCATAGTTATGTTTGCATGTAGTCTAGGCATTTGCCCCTGATTACATCCAGTTCATCTACATACACTGAGTGGCCACTTTATTATAACCACCTGACGGTTTTAAGCAAATGAGCTATGGATGCACGCTGTTGCCGCCAGAGGAGAGGCTAATATAAAAAGGGAAACCTTAGTGCTTGGGACAGTAGTAGAAGTGATTTTTGGTGACGAGATGGGTAAAAAATGCGATTTGACGGACTTTCAACGTGGCATGATAGTAGGAGCTCGGAACCATGGAGCGAGTATCACCGGAACCGCCGCATTCGTGAAGTGTTTCAGAGCAGCTGTTGTTAAAGTGTTTAAAGACTGGACTGTCAGCCAAAAAATTGGGTCTCTACGTGCAACGTGTGGTCGTCATCGACTAGTGACTCCTCGGGCGGAACGGAGAGTGTCCAGACTGGTAACATACAACAGAAGGGTAACAGTGCAGCAAATTACAGAACATCTTAATCAAGGATCCTCTCAAATGATTGCTGCCCGCGCTGTTCGCCGTACACTGCATTGGATGGGATAGAGGCCTTCCGCATGCTCACATCCTCATCTGGCTACACGAAAAAATATGACCTACTGAAATTGACACGGTAATATCAGCATACTTGCCAGATCCCCTACAAGACCCTTTGCTGTTTGAAGTTATTACAAAAAACATGCTCCACAGCCCATGTAGTGCACTCAACATGAAAGCTCCTTGCATGGCGGATGGCAAATGCTCCACGAAGTATCCACGGGAACTGCACCAGGAAACTCAAACAGGCCAAGATGGGTATCCTTTGTCCAGGAGAAGAAAGCCTGGAGATGGTGGATTCTCAACGAAAATCAAAATGCACATTGGCCAAACCTACCAGGAGATGGACATAGACAACAGATGGGTGGTTCCACACACTCCACTGTTGTCCGGAATGTTCCAGGCGCACATAAATGTTGAATTTGCCAGACTGTCAAAGCCATCAAGTACATCTGCAAGTATGTAAAAAAAGGAAGTGATCAAGCTGTTTTTAGGCTTGAACAACAAACAGCAGCTGTTGATGAAGTTGAGAGTTTTCAATTGGGAAGATGCATCAGCAGCAACGAGGTAGTTTGGCGAATACTCAGTTTCCCAATTCATTAATGCTATCCGACTGTTGTTCATCTCGGTGTCCACCTTGAAAATGGTCAAAGAGTCTACTTCAATCCAAACAACATTCAGGAGCAGCAACTTCAAGGGCCACCGAACATAACACTGACAGCTTTCTTTGAAATTTGAAAGCATGAACTGTTTGATAAAACCATTCTTTATTCACCGGTAGGGGCAGCACACAAACATCCACATATCCAACACCCATACATCCCCCTTCCTACCCATCTACGACGATGTTGCCATCGCTCGGAATTAAGATATGTTGCCATCTGACTGAATAAAAAATTATGTAGTTCTATTGCTCACCGCTAGGGGTTGCACATAATCATCGATATATCCAACACCTATGCATTCCCCTTCCCATCATTGCTCGGAATAAAAATATGTTTCCATTGGTCGGAATAGACTTCAAAAAAGTTCCATCGTCCATCGCTTGGGGCAGCACATAAGCATCCACATATCCAACACCTTTGCATCCCCTTGCCCACCCATCCACTCAGATGTTGCCATCGCTCGGAATAAAAACATGTTGCCGTCGGTCGGAATAGAAATCAATAAAGTTCTATCGTTCAGCGCTAGGGGACATGAACATACACATATCCAACGCCTATGCATCCCCTTCCCACCCATCCACTCAGATGTTGCCATTGCTTGGAATTAAAATATGTTGCCAGATGTCGGAATAAAAATTTATGCAGTTCTATTGTTCACCGCTAGGGGCAGCACTTAATCATCGACATATCCAACTTCTATGCATTCCAATTCCCACCCATCCACTCAGATGTTGCCATATCTCGGAATAAAAATATGTTGCCGTCGGTCGGAATAGAAATGAATAAAGTTGCATCGTTCATCGCTAGGGGAAGCACATCTATTCGTTGGGTGTGGTCATCCCCCATACCACCCACTGTGATTTTGCAATCGCTCGGAATAAAGTTCCTCTACTCGCCGGCTTAGAGTCCATATAATTGTCGGTGTTTTGAAATGTCGGTGTTATGATTGTCGGTGTTTTGAAGTGTCGGTGTTATGGTGGTCGGTGTTATGATTTGTCGGCGTTTTGAACTGTCGGTGTTTTGACCTGTCGGTGTTTTGATTGTCGGTGTTATGATTTGTCGGCGTTTTGAACTGTCGGTGTTTTGACCTGTCGGTGTTTTGATTGTCGGCGTTTTGACCGGCATCCCACCCATACATGCTGATTGTTTTCCCTGGGGCAGATGGGATCTTCCATCATGACAATGCGACGTGTCACACAGCTAGAAATATCCGAGAGTGGTTGGAAGAACACGTTAAAGACTTCAAAGTACTTCCCTGTCCCCCTAATTCCCCAGACATAAACCCAATTGGGTATTTGTGGGACCATCCCGGTCATGTTGTTCGCTCTGTGGATCCTCCACCACACACCCTACAGCAGCTGTCAGATGCACTGTAGTCAGCATGGCTCCACATACCTGTGAACATCTTCTTGCAACTTATTGAGTCACTCCCAATCCGTCTAGCTGCTGTCTGGGCTGCACACTGCGGTTACTCTGGATATAACTGGTGGTCACAATAATGTGACTCGGCCGCGTATAAGGGTCATTCAAATGAAAAGGAGGCAACGGATATAACAAACTGCAAAATAGGTTTACCCCGACGGCGTTGACACAAAACGTAGGTAGCATCACTGTAGTGTTGTGACGCAGTGAAATCTGGTGCTGCGATCACGTGATGACCGAAGCAGTTGGCCTTTGTACAGGACTTTGTGTAGGTGTTCGGTCCAACCAGTCATAAAAGAAGCAAAGAAAGGTCATGTTGACCCTCTTTTTCGACCACAAAGGCCCCTTGTGGATCGAGTTCCTTGCCACAGGAAACACTGTTAACGCTGCCCCGTATGCGTACACACTCAAATCTCTGCGAGCATCGTTCAAGTCCTATTGGCCCAGGCTGTTCACCGCAGAAGTCATTCTTCTTTTTGAAAACACTCGCCCTCACACTGCAAAAATCGTCTGGGATTGCTTTCCAAATTTAAGTGGGAAACACTCCAGCGTCCGGCATACAGTCCAGATTTGGTCCCTTGTGATTTTCACATTATCGAGATCTGAAGAAGCATCTGCAGTCACAGATTTTACTCGGATGAAGAGGCGCAGGAGGCTATTCGGGAATGGTGCATCCGGAAACTCAACATCTTCTGCGCACGAGGAACAGAATATCTAGTATAACAATGGGATAAGTGCGTTATAAGCCACTGGGATTATTTTTAAGGTAAGTCACAAGACGTTTCCCATACGCCCTTTGGCTCACTTTCATTTGAACGAACCTTATAGAACGTGACGAAATGATGTTCCGCGATATATTTGTGTTTAATAATGAAATTAGCTATTGTTGCGCCACTTCATGGCGCAGCATGCGATTTCAACAACGGTTTTGAAAATGAAGCACCGTTTCCAACTTCCGTTACATCGAAATTTTTTCTTTGGAACTTACAACTGTCGGGAAAGATGCGTACTATCAAAACATTAAGTGTAAAAAATGGATACGGACTTACAATTTTAAAATACGTAGTTTCGGGACAATGTTCCCCTGTTAATTAGGATTTTGTGGTCGTTGCTTTAATTTTGAGCACACGTGTAGTTAAACAAATTGTAATAATGATGACGTACTTTAGCGACTTTACCTTCTCACCTTAACAAATTAAATTCCCTAATTTTGTGAATTTGAGGGTAAAATTTTCATAGTTATTAGCTGTAACTCTGCTGAGTTATTCAGCTCATATGTTTATAGATTTTGCTCAGGACAATGACAAACCAAGAAATTACGATGGTTTCGATTGTGAAAAAGTCATGAATTTAAATAAAATAAAAATGCTCGACGGATTTGTCATGCAGCAAATCAGGAAAATTCTTTTCGGATATACTCTCATGAATTTCCTAAGGGATGGAAAATCAATTCTTTACAGCGATGTTCCTGTTTCTGATAACAACATCGAAGAAACTGAAGGGGCTTTCATGAATTTTTTCATCTAAGATGCAACGCCCTTCGTTGACTCTAAAGCAAGCAATTTTTGAGTGTGCATTCTCCTAGGAAGTCACTACAAATGCAGATCTAGGGATGAGTTAGGAGAGAAGAGCGAGAAAAAGAATGGTTCGTTCCAGTCCGAATTTTCACGCACATAGTTTGATCTACCCTTTGAAACTCCAAAGATTTTGAATTCATTTCTATCATTTTTAAGCTTATTTGAAATACAGGGTGTCCGAGAATTATTGGACACATTACAAAATTATGTACAAAAAAAACTATGAGCATTGTCTGTTTTTCTATGTCACGTATTACTAACACGGTTTCCATATTTTTGTTTTGCAGAATTATTATTCCCGGAATCCAATAGATGGCGCTGGGTGTGGCCTGATGAGGAATGTATGACAAATGCGCAATCAGTAGTCATGTCATCCGTACAGCAGAAGGGGATGTGTGTGTTATGGCTTGCGGAATTAAAGTCTGTCATTAAAGTTAAAAGACGGTACCGTTTAGAGTATGGTTGTAATCCTCCATCAACGAATTTAATTAAGCGGTGGATGAAACAGTTTAAAGAAACTGGCAATGTGGAACATCGTGGAGGAGCCGATAGACCTAGCATCAGCGGTGAGACGGTTGATCAAGTTAATGAAAGTTTCCGACGAAGCCCCAGGAAATTCGTTCGTAAAGCAAGCAGAGAACTGTGCATTCCGAAATCGACAGTTCACGATATCTTGCACAAGAGATGAAAGTTTCATGCTTATAAAATTAAAATAGTGCAAAAGATGCATGTAAATGATTACACTCTGCGATACGATTTCGTTGTGGATATGCTGAATCGAGTGGAAAACGACGAAAACTTTCTCAGTACTGTAATTTTTAGTGATGAATCCACATTTCATGTATCAGGTTTTGTGAATCGTCACAACTGTAGGATATGGGGAAGTAAACCGCCTCATGCTGCTATTGAACTGGAACGTGATTCTCCAAATGTTAATGTGTGGTGTTCCCTATCAAAAAGAAAAGTGATTGGCCCTTTCTTCTTCTGCGAAAAAGCCATAAATGGTGACATTTACTTGGATATGCTGGAAAATTTTGCTATACTCCAGATCAAAAGATACGACAACGTCGTTTTCCAACAAGACTCCGCATTGGTCAACGTGTGTACGTAAGTGCCTAAATGAGCATTTCCCCAACAGATAGATTGGGCGTGGTGGTCCCATTCCTTGGCCACCTCGCTCTCCAGATCTAACTCCATTGGATTATTTCACGTGGGGTTATGTGAAGGATCGTGACTATCAGACACCTTATACTGATTTGCAGGAACTGAAGTAGGGTATCACAGCTGCTATTAATTCCATAACTCATCAGATGCTTGCCAATACATGGCATGAAATCGAGTATCGCTTGGAAGTACTACGAGCAACCAAGGGATTTCGCAACGAAATTTATTAACTTGTGTAGCCACATTGTAGGTTAGTACAGTCAGCTTCTTTTTACCTGTTTAGTGTTTTGTTTTATAAAATTTTGTAATGTGTCCAACATTTCTCGAACACCCTGTATATGCTTGTGGTTAAGATTCTGTATTCACATTTTAACGTAAGTTTTAAGATTAAAATGATACGTTGCCAGAATTTTGTCTAAGGACAAAAAGAAAGAAATTTGTTTTTTAATTTGTTAGTTTATTGGAGGTTTAACGACCACCGTGAGCAACTCAATTGGATATAAGCTGTCGACCGTCTCTAATTTAGGGCCACTGGTTCTAGGGAAGGGAGAGAGCCAGTGCCGGAAGACAAACACAACATCCATGCTTCACCGGGATTCGAATCCGGACCTCTTCGGACGAATGATCATAGGCCATCGCTTAGACCACAGCGCCACCGGGGCGACAAAAGGAAATATGGGTCAGGGAAAAAATATTCTGTTTCTTTTTTGAGAATCAGTTCCACTTTTAAACATTGCCTTCTTTCGTGAGAACACAATCTGAGCTTAGTGGTGAAAAAATTTCCTTTAGTGTTTCGTGAAGTGTAGATGCGGATGGATCACACTACAGCAATGTAGAATAGTACAGAAATTTAAG
Organism: Macrothele yani; assembly: GCA_039090855.1. Taxonomy (NCBI): domain Eukaryota; kingdom Metazoa; phylum Arthropoda; class Arachnida; order Araneae; family Macrothelidae; genus Macrothele; species Macrothele yani. The sequence goes on along the minus strand of CM077027.1, from coordinate 138,996,705 downwards.
AAATAGTTCATAGGTTTCAACTATTACCTTACCATGAAACTTCGCTATAAAGCACTACACTGTTTACACAACGAGACTTCAACTTACCGCAGTGACGTGCTTTACTGTAAAGCTATACTTAAGCTTATTGAATTACTTTAGTTCAATTCCGGGTAATTTCGTTTCGTTGCAGCTATAATCCTTAATTAAACATGAGAATAGTATAACAAAGCACTGTAAAAAATACACTGCCGGAAAGTGAAAAAAGAACACCAAGAAGAAATTGGCGGATGATCATGAAATTTACATATGTTAATGAGGTCAAGTTTACGTAGGTGTGATGTTAATTTCGGGACCAACCGGTGAGCGCTTACGCCCCAACATGGCATAATATGCAAATTAGCGTCGGTGGTAATTAAGGAGTACGGCGAAGTGAATGTAATCAGTCGTCGGCGTACGGAAACGTGCGAAGACCCTGAAGAAGCTGCACTGCCTGCACATGGAAGACGTGTACGATTTCAGCAGTTATCGGACTTTGAGCGAGGTCATCTAGTCGGACTCCGCGAGGCCGGGTGGTCGTATCGTCGTATTGCGGAGCGAATTGGACGGGAAGTATCAGTGGCATTACGATAGTGGCGTAGATGGTCCGAGGAACATTCTCACATGAGAAGACGTGGAAACGGGAGTCACAGAAGGACTGATGAGCGGACCTATCGACGCATAAGAAGAGCGGCGTTGTCAAGCAGAACATCCACTGCGACGCAAATCCGAGCTGTCGTTGCACCTGAGGTTACTGTGCGAACAATCCGTAACCCTCTACTGGATGCTGAACTACGTGCACGTGTGCCTCTGGCATGTGTACCTCTGACTCCAGCTCACCGTCAGGAACGGCTGCAATGGTATCGCCAACGTCTGCACTGGAGAACGCAATGGCGATCTGTCGTGTTCAGCGATGAAAGCAGATTCTGATTGGGTTCGCAGACGCACAAGGGAGCGTCTCCACCCTTCTTGCATCCGCCAGCGACACACAGGGCCTACACCTGGTCTCCTGGTGTGGGGAGCGATCAGCTATCACTCCCGTACACAACTAGTGTTTGTACCGGGTACGTTAAACAGCACCTCCTACATCAACAACATTATTCAGCCCGTTGTTGTGCTATTTGTAAGGTCGGTCCATCGTGGTATTTTCTAGCAAGATAACGCACTCCCACACTCGGCACGTTCAACGCAACACATGCACTTCAGGGTGTGAGACAACTTCCACGGCCTGCACGTTCACCGGATTTGACCCCCATTGAGCACTGTAGGATTTTATGGGACAACGACGTATCCGGTCTCCACGGCCAGCCACGACCATCCCCGATTTACGCGTCCAGGTTGAGGATGCTTGGAACTCAATACCCCAAACTTGCATCCAACATCTCTACGACAGATTCCATGCAAGAATTGCACAGTGTGACGCAGTTCATAGCGGTTCAACCTCGTACTAACCATGTTACATGGAAATGTTATTTTTCAGTTTACCAGCAAATACAGCTGTATTTTGCCATAATGTTTTGATCACGTTATCCTCTGTATTCCGTTATTATGCTGCAAAAATTTCGTTGGTATCAGACGTCACCTTCTTGGTGTTCTTTCTTCACTATCTGCCAATGTAACGTACATATGAAGTAAAAAGTCGTACTTGCATATTTTAATTACTTTCGTCAAACGTATGTCGCTAGGGAAACACTCGCCTCAATGAAATATTGGGTTGTCGGAAAAATTATGGCGTATTTTTGTCATGTTTTGCAAAGGTCATTTATTGATAGAAAGAACAAAGATCTATCAATGATATAATGCCAGTTTTGTTCGATAACCTTTTGCCATCTATCAGTGAGCTGCAGAATGCCTCGTTCATAGAAGCACCTGTCTTTCGTGGCGAAAAACTGTACAAGGTGCTTATTTACAGCATCATCAGAATTGAACGTTATACCACGCAAGGACTATTGAAGAGAGCGAAACAAATGGAAGTCTGACGGCGCAAGGTCAGGCAAGTATGCTGGGTGTGGCAATACATCCCACTCCAGCTCCAATAATTTTTGGCGGGTGATCAAACTTGCGTGTGGTCTCGCGTTGTCGTGATGGAACACAACACGTTTACGATAAACGAGCTCTGGAGGTTTCTAGAGGATGGATTCGTTCAAACTGTTCAATTGCCGACAGTACACATTCGAATTGATTGTTTGGTTCCGTGGTAGGAGCTCGAAAAGCACGACATCTTTAAAATCCCACCACACTGAGACCAGAACTTTCCGCTGATGAATGTCTGCTCTGGATGTCGTTTGAGGCGAAGCAACACGTCGAGACCAAGACCGTTTGTGCTCCACATTGTTGCACACAATCCACTTTTCGTCACCAGTTATCAGTCGCTTAAAAAAAGGATCGTTTTCCTCACGTTTAATGAGCATATCGCAGATAATTATACGCGCCGTGAATTGAGCTTCTATGAGTTCATGAGAAACCCACACATCGAACTTGTTTACGTATCCCAGCTTCTTCAAGTGGTCGTAAACGCTTGAATGATGGATGAGCAATGTGTCTGCAATCTCTAGTGTCGTGTAACGTGGGTTTGACTCGATCAATGCCTTGATTTGGTCGTCATCAACCTCGGTGGGCCTTCCGGACCGAGGAGCATCGTTGAGGTGAAAATCACCAGCACGGAATTTTGGGAACCACTGTTGGCACTGACGTTCTTGTAGAGCATTATCACCGTGAACTTTACGGATTTTTTCACAAGCTTGACGCGCGTTCTTCCCTTTACAGATATAAAACAGTAAAATATGGCGAAAATGCACACTTTGGTCTTCCATCTTCAACTTGATGTCAAATCTCGGCAAATCAAACACATCGCTCACTATTCCTTTTAGACTGCAGCTAGAACTGGCACCTGTTGAATGCCATAGCGATAACAGAGCTGCTCATGCCTCTAGTACTTCCAAAATCGCTCAACCGCCCCGGGGGCCAAAATACGTCATGACTTTTCCGACAATCCAATAGCTGCGTCACACTTTATACTCATTCTATATTAAGCAGTATTCAATACTGTGTTCACTTCGGTTCAATCGTTATTAACAATTCGTAACAATTCATAATGTCGTGCTTAAAACAGCATAATCAAACGACAGTAATTGTCGGAAAACCACTGAGACCGTAAAACAAGGGAGCGTAAACAGTGAGTGAAGGAGTGACCCTGATGCATTCCAAAACAACAGCTCATGTTTGTTGTCATGGTTGTGAAACACAAATTTGTGGAAAGAGGAAAATGCGTCGTTCAGAATGTAAAATGATAATAAATCAAATTTACATAATAAGACAGGAACGAAAAAGAAAGGTTAATCGCAGCCAATAGAAAACACCTCCAACCTACCCTACAGCTGAACATTAATCGTAAAATTTACCCAAGAGACTACACAGTAATCGTTGTACAAAACATGAATAAATGCCGTTTCTGTAAGCACAAATGTAAAATATATAGGTTGTGTGAGCTGAAAGGATTACGTCGCAAAGCTGGGGGGGGCTGCAGTGTCCAAGAGAAGCTAGCATGCTGTTTAAGAGATAAGAAGCCCGCAGCAAGATACCAGCTGCTCAGGCTTCCCGAATAAAACTGTGAAGTATCAGATAAAAAAAAAACGAATTTGTGGGGTGATCTTCCAGATCATCATCTAGGATTTCGATCAAGTGTGGACCGACGGTTTGCTGCATCAACTGTAACGCTGCTCCTGCTACGAATCTCTTTTATGTCTTAGCCCCGACGAATCTCCAACTGTGAGTTTGGTGACGACGTGGTCTCCGGAATGATCTTGCTGACATCCGCAAAGGCCACATGGTTCCGCAGCATGGTGTCATGGTTTGACGTGCTACCAGTTTCAGCAGCCGTTCACTGCACGTAGGCATACTGGGTACAATGGCAGCATTACGATACGTCGATGAGGTGCCGCTGTCAATTTTGTAGCCATATCCTCGTGATGCCCAGTTTCCACAAGATAACTCACCGGCTACTGCCTGTATAATCAGACAGGGACTGCAAGGGGTCTGGATATTGCCGCGGCCAATGCGGTCCTCAGACTTTCCCCTTATAGAGAACATGTTAGGCGTTGTTTGCAGATGACTTAACGCCTTGAGAAATGTTTCAGACACGCTGGAATAGGCTAACACGTGACCTGCAGCGCTGCGAAACACTTTAGCCACACCCAGTTTATTTTGATTATGCACAGTTTTACTTTGAAACGCCAAAATTTATTCAGATGTTTTATTCATAGCTATTTTAGTACAATAACATAAAAATTAATGTAAGAAAGATTTACACCAATGCATGGTAAGCGTAAAAGTACTTCCGTGGATTTATTCTTCAGTATTTTTTTTATCATATTATTTAGAACTGGTGATTTTTTTTGTTTTCGGGTTTGATGACCATCGTGAACGTCTCTAAGGTTTATGAACAGTTTTTTTTGTTTCTAGGTTGAATTACCACCGTGAGCATCTCTAACGTTTATGAACGCTTTTTTTTTGTTTCTGGGTTTAATGACCACTCTAAGGTTGAGGAACAGTTTTCTTTTTGTTTCAAGGTTTAATTACCGCCGTGAGAATCTCTAACGTTTATGAACGCTTTTTTTTGTTTCTGGGTTTAATGAAAACTCTAAGGTTGATGAACAGTTTTCTTTTTGTTTCAAGGTTTAATGACCACCGTGAGCATCTTTAACGTTTACGAACGCTTTTTTTTGTTTCTGGGTTTAATGACCACCGTGTGCGTCTCCCAGGTTTATGAGCAGTTTCTTTTGTTTCTGGGTTTAATGACCACTATATGATTTACCAACCCGCTTGGCCAGCGTGGTGAGTTAAGGCCAAACCCTCCAAAATGACTCCTCAACTTAAATCTTGGCCCTCAGTCTCCGGCAGCTGGAATGTACCTGGCCAAGGCAGCGGCCAATGCGACATGAAGGCAGAGGGTGCTAAGAATCCCCGGAGGACCGGACTAGGCTGCCATCTGATGCTGACCTTGGCTACGTACAACGGACGCTCCCTATCTTCTGATTCAAGGCTTCTTGAATTGGAAGAGGAACTACAAAGGATCAAGTGGGACATCGTCGGGCTAAGTGAGGTAAGGAGAAAAGGAGAAGATCTCATTGAACTGAAAAGTGGACATCTCTTCTACTATCGTGGGACAGATACTGGCAGAACTAGTGGTGTTGGATTTATAATAAACAAGAAACTGAAGGATAAAGTTGTAGAAGTTGAAAGTTCCTCTGACAGAGCTGCACGACTCGTTATCCAACTCTCGAGAAGATACCAGGCTCAGATTATTCAAACTTATGCACCCACCACAAGTCATGCTGAAGAAGAAATTGAAGAATTTTATGAGGAAATTCGTGATCTAAATAATAAAGGTAAGCAGCACTTGAAGATAATTATGGGAGATTTCAATGCAAAAATAGGGCAACGGCAACATAATGAAACTTCAGTAGGTAAATTCGGTCACGGCAACAGAAACCAGCGTGGAAATACTCTCGTAGAGTTTGCAGAGGCAGAAGGGTTTTTCATCTTGAACTCCTTTTTCAAGAAAAAGCCACACAGGAAATGGACATGGAGACATCCAAATGGGACAACAAGTGAAATTGATTTTATTATGTGTAACAAAAAATTCGTCATAGAAGACTGCAGTGTGCTAAACAAGTTCAACACAGGCAGTGACCATAGATTGGTGAGATGTAAGATGCACCTCAACACTAAACTCGAACGTAGCAAGCTCATAAGACAAACAAAATGTATTGACATAACCAACCTTAACAAACACCATAATACCTTCAAATTGGAACTGAAAAACAGATTCTCTGCTTTAGAAGGCCTAAGATCGGAAGAAGTGGATATTTCTGAAGTTAACAGAAAAGTAACCAAAGCTCTTATGGAAACAGCAACAAAATTAGCTGGGTCTAAGAACAAATTGCATGTGAACAAATTATCAGGAAAAAACAAAATGTTGATGCAAAAAAGAAGAGTGATGAGGACAACTAAAGAAGATGTGACTTCCAAAGTGGAATATATAGAGCTATGCAAGACAGTACGAAAAAGTATCACTGAAGACGTAAGGAAATTCAACTGTGAACTAGTAAGGAAAGCAATTGAAAACAACCAAAGCCTAAAGATAGCAAAGGGACATCTCAGTAAGGGGAAAAAACAGATTATGGCACTGAGAAAAGAAGATGGTTCTGTAACAAGAAATAGAGGCGAAATTTTGACAAGAGTGAAAGATTTCTACTCCAAATTATATGAAAGGGATGATACATGTACTCCAGACATCATGAAAGGTACCAGTACCAGAGTTCTTCCAGTCCTTCCAGCAGAAGTTGCACATGCAATCAAGAACATGAAGCGGGGAAAAGCTCCAGGAGAAGAAGGAATTACTGTAGACATCATACAAGAAGCAAGTGGAGAAATCGAAACAGTACTCGCCCAAATTTTCACTCGATTCCTTAATGAAGGGAAAATTCCTGAGGATTGGAACAACGCTACAATGATCTTGCTACATATAAAAGGTGACATTGAAGATCTCAGGAACTACAGACCTATCAGCCTCCTATCAGTGGTTTATAAAATCTTCACTAAAGTTCTTTCACACCGCTTGAAGGTGACACTGGACATGGCTCAACGGAGAGAACAAGCTGGATTCAGGAGTGGCTACAGCACAATAGATCATATCCACGTACTGAGAGAACTAATTGAAAGAGCGAGGGAATATGAGCTTCCATTGTGCATGGCTTTTATCGATTATGAAAAAGCCTTTGATTCGGTGAAACTATCAGCAGTTGCAATGGCTCTGAAATACTGCGGTATTGAAGATGCATACATTAATATTATTAATAACATCTATGAAAATGCAAGTGCAAAGATTCGGCTGTTTGAAAATACAATACACATAAAAATTGGAAAAGGAGTGAGACAAGGTGACACCATATCTCCGAAGCTCTTTAATGCCACATTGGAAAATGTCTTTCAATCACTGAACTGGGAAAACAAAGGGATAAAGATTAATGGAGATTATCTAACCCACCTTCGGTTTGCTGATGACATAGTCATTTTTGCAACTACCCCATCAGAGCTACAGAGTATGATCCAGGAACTTGCTGACAAGAGTAAAGAAGTGGGATTAAAAATGAACTTTCAGAAGACAAAAGAGATGTACAATGCTTTTACAAGAAATGAAGATTTATCGATTGATGGAGAAAAGCTGGAGATAACAGACACGTACGTTTATCTTGGACAGCAGATATCAAGTGAGGGTCACATTGGTGAAGAAATTAATCGGCGTACAAAACTTGCCTGGAGAGCTTTTGGAAGAAACAGCATAATTTTCAAGAGCAATATGCCATTATGTCTTAAAAGAAAAGTGTTTGATCAATGCATCCTTCCAGTGCTTACGTATGGTGCAGAGACGTGGACCTTAACTAAAAGAGACATACAAAGGCTGCAGACAACTCAAAGCAGCATGGAGAGGTGCATGCTTGGTGTAACCAGGAGAGATAAGAAGAGGAACACGTGGATCCGAAAAATGACAAGAGTGGAAGACATCATGATCAGAGTTAAATCCCTGAAATGGCAATGGGCTGGACATACTGCCAGAAGAACAGACCATCGATGGACAGCCGAAATTTTAGATTGGATTCCAAGGGACAGGAAAAGACCCAGAAGAAGACCAAATGGAAGATGGGTGGATGAAATTTGAAAGTATGCGGGAATGACATGGAGGAGACTGACACAAGACAGACCGTTGTGGAGGAAACTTGGGGAGACCTTCGTCCAGCAGTGGATTGATAATGGTTGACAATGATGATGATGATGATATGATTTATGAACAGTTTTTTGGTCCCAGGTTTAATGACCACTATATGATTTATGAAAAGTATTTTTGTTCCCAGGTTTAATGACTACCGTGAACGTCTCTAACGTTTATACAGGTTTTTTTGTTTCTGGGTTTGATGACCAACGTGAACGGCTCTAAGGTTTAAGAAAAAAATTTTTTGTTTCAAGGTTTAATGCCCACTCCAAGGTTTATGAACAGGTTTTTTGTGTCAAGGTTTAATGACCACCGTGAGCATCTTTAAGGTTTATGAACGTTTTTTTTTTGTTTCTGCGTTTAATGACCACCCTGTGAGTCTCTAAGGTTTGTGAACAGTTTCTTTTGTTCCTGGGTTTAATGACCACTCTAAGATTTATGAACAGTTTTTTTTGTTCCTGGGTTTAATGACCACTCTAAGATTTATGAACAGTTTTTTTTTTTGTTCCCGGGTTTATTAACTACCGTACTTCTCTAAGGTTTATAAACAGTTTTTTTTGTTTCTGAGTTTAATGACCACCGTGAGCGTCTCTAAAAATTATGAACGAATTATCCGTCCATGTTTTATGATTATTCGTTCCAGTGAGGCGAGAGAGCCAACACCACCTCTGCTTTATCTGGGACCTGAACTCGAAGCCTGTTCAGTAGCTTCGCCAGTAACAAAAGGCTTTGGCACTCTGTCACCAAGAGGCAGTGATTCGTGTCATCTGAAGCTCTGGAAGAATTAAAATAGTTGGCAGGAAAAGTCATTAAGAGATAACTGGACTAGCACTAACTATTGTTTTTTCAGATGCTATACTTAATTTCTTTGAAATTACACTGTTGGGTAATAGTTGCTCAGACGAAAATTGGAAGATGCGTATTCGATTCTAGTTTCAGGATGGTACGATTTTCAAGATTTCTGAAGAATTGTCTTCATGCTAACATTGAAGATATTGAAGAAGATCAAAAAACCCGTCGATGCACGATATTAAAATCATAGAATCACTAAAAGTTAAGATCAATTAAAAACCTTTAATTACATGCTTAGCATAGTTAAAAATCTAGTTTGCACTAAAACACGTGAGATCTCTCGAGCCAACTGGGCTCATCCTCAGACGAGATTACAATGAAAAAAAGCTCCGGGTTACATTATCGTATATATAGCTGTAATAAATAACGTCATAACAGTAAGCTGCATGAGTAAAAGGTTACATAAATTACCAGTATAGCATATTATTTCATTTCAAAATACAACAACAGAAAACCCCAAAAAAACCTTTTATATAAATAACTGAGGGGCAAAACAATTTCATCTCATTTAAATACCTCATTACAAATAGTACTTGAACAGTTATTCATGTTCATCAGGCTCAGTTCTTTTTATTACTTGTTTCCAAGGCTGTGTAATATTAACCGGTACTTCGTCATTACAACATCAGTTCGCAAAGCTGTAAATAAATAGGTTTTCCATAAACAGTATCTCAAATTTAGTACTCAAATTTAATATGGAGGAATCATTCCAGCTGGAATGGTAAGATCTCAGGTTGGAGAGACGTGATAACGCAGTAGTTTGCAAATGCAGTTTCATATTATAGCGGTGTTCCTTTAATCTCGTAATCAATGTGCGTGTAGTACAGTCAATGTATACTAAATCTCTGCTGGATGCGTCCACTGATTTTAATGGGATCGCGTATGCCCCACATTTACTTTGAGCTTCTACTTGATCACGATCGCTCTTAACCAGAGACAATATACACTGACTGAAAAAAATACCAACACCAAGAAGGGGTTGTGTTAGATAAACGACAGTTGGTAGGCGGTGAGAGTACATCTGTAAGATGACGTCTATGCAAATTTCGCGCTCGGCGCATACCTGTGGCGCTAGTAGCACCCCTCGGAACATGCAAAGCAGGTTTGCTGTAAATACGCGCTGTAACGTTCGTGAGCGTTAGTTATCGTTGAGATTCGACGTAGGGTGTTGATGTTAGTCAAGAATGCCTTTAAAAAGACGAAGAAGCCATTATCAACAGCTCACGGAGTTTGAACGAGGTCGTGTAATAGGGTTACGAGAAGGTAGATTTTCTTTCCGCAATATTGCAGAACGACTTGGCAGGAATGTAGCCACTATGCATGGTTGTTGGCAGCGATGGTCAAGGGAAGGTACTGCCTCAAGAAGAGCGGGTTCCGGTCGGCCACGTGGCACTACTGAGAGGGAAGACCGCCTTGTACGGCGTATGGCCGTGGCGCATCGTACCGCGTCTGCGGCAGCAATTCGAGCTGCAGTTGCCACCACAGTGACACAACGAACTATTACAAATCGGTTACTTGAAGGACAGCTCCGAGCCAGACGTCCTGTAGCGTGCATTTCACTTACTCCAAACCACTGCCATTTGCGACGTCAGTGGTGTCCAAGCTAGAGCTCATTGGAAGACGGAGTGGAGATCTGTTGTGTTTTCTGATGAAAGCCGGTTCTGCCTGGGTGCCAGTGATGGTCGTGTGTTGGTTAGAAGGAGGCCAGGTGAGCGCCTGCAACCAACCTGTCTGCGACCGAGACACACTGGACCTACACCTGGAGTTATGGTCTGGGGAGCAATTTCCTATGACAGCAGGAGCACTCTCGTGGTTATCCCACGCACCCTGACGGCACAGTTGTACGTCGGTCTGGTGATTCAACCTGTTGTGCTGCCATTCATGAACAGAATTCCAGGGGGTGTTTTCCAACAGGATAACGCTCGTCCGCATACCGTTGTTGTAACCCAACATGCTCTACAGAGTGACGACATGTTGCCGTGGCCTGCTAGATCACCAGATCTTTCACCAATCGAGCACGTATGGGGCATCATTGGACGACAACTCCAGCGTCACCCCCAACCAGCATTAACCGTCCCTGTATTGACCGACCAAGTGCAACAGGCATGGGACTCTATCCCACAAACTGACATCCAGCACCTGTACGACACAATGCATGAACGTTTGCGTGCTTGCATTCAACATTCTGACGGTTACACCGCTTATTAATGTACCAGCATTTCACATTTTAAAAAATGGCCTCTTCTCGCGCTTACATTAAGCTGTGATCTTGAAACCTTAATCTGTTTAATATGTTACCTATACAAATGTATTGCCGCCATTTCATTCCTCTACAACTATTTTTTCGTGGTGTTGGGATTTCTTTCCGTCAGTGTTTTAAAGGTTTGCTCCCCAAAGGTCAATTTATTTTTATCACAGGAATTGTTTAAAGGTAATATTGAGTTCTGGTACAAATTCCATTGATCCTACATGTTTGGTTAACCGGCTCTCTCGTTGCAAAGTTGTGAGTGTAAACCCTTCTTCGTGCCTTTGCACTCTTTGAACTGTGGAAGTATGGAAGCCAAAAGTTTCAGCAATATCATAAATCACTTTAATCTCCTTATAGCGCAAATTAAACGTGGACGAATGTGTAAATACTCTTCAAACCATAAAGCGTATGGAGGCTAGTTTATGATTAAGGGGATGTGTCGACGTCATAGGTATCATAACTCTGGTTGATGAAGATTTCCGGTACACTGAAGTGGTTATAACTTGGGTGACTGGGTCTCTGCATAGTTGGTTATCCATTAACGGTAAGGAGTATTCATGTTCAAAGCTGTTCTAAAATTAAGGGTTGGAAATTTGGAAGACAGACCTGTTGCAAATAAATTCAGATTTTCCTGCGTCGAAGGCCAGAATAACAACACATCATCCACATAGCGAACACGTATCATCATCATCATCATCATCATCATCATTGTCAACCATTATCAATCCACTGCTGAGCGAAGGTCTCCCCAAGTTTCCTCCACAACAGTCTGTCTTGTGCCAGTCTCCTCCATGTCACCCCTGCACACTTTCGAATTTCATCCACCCATCTCTCATGTGGTCTTCTTCTGGGTCTCTTCCTGTCCCTTGGAAATTCAATCTAAAATTTCGGCTGTCCATCGATGATCTGTCCTTCTGGCAGTATGTCCAGCCGATTGCCATTTCAGGGATTTAACTCTGATCATGATGTCTTCCACTCTTGTCATTTTTCGTATCCACGAGTTCCTCTTCTTATCTCTCTTAGTTACACCAAGCATGCACCTCTCCATGCTGCTTTGAGTTGTCTGCAGCCTTTGTATGTCTCTTTTAGTTAAAATCCACGTCTCTGCACCATACGTAAGCACTGAAAGGATGCATTGATCAAACACTTTTCTTTTAAGACATAATGGCATATTGCTCTTGAAAATTATGCTGTTTCTTTCCAAAAGCTCTCCAGGCAAGTTTTGTACGCCGATTAATTTCTTCATCAATGTGACCCTCACTTGATATCTGCTGTCCAAGATAAACGTACGTGCCTGTGATCTCCAGCTTTTCTCCATAAATCGATAAATCTTCATTTCTTGTAAAAGCATTGAACATCACTTTTGTCTTCTGAAAGTTCATTTTTAATCCCACTTCTTTACTCTTGTCAGCAAGTTCCTGGATCATACTCTGCAGCTCTGATGGGGTAGTTGCAAAATTGACTACGTCATCCGCAAAACGAAGGTGGGTTAGATAATCTCCATTAATCTTTTTCCCCTTGTTTTTCCAGCTCAGCGACTGAAAGACACCCTCCAATGTGGCATTAAAGAGCTTCGGAGATATGGTGTCAACACGTATAACAGTGGTTTAATAGGAAAGCTCTCTATCGCACTATCCTCCAAATGCTCTAGTATTATCTCCGCGAGGATAGGTGATAGGAGTGACCCCATAGGGGCCCCTTTCAAGTTGTTGATAAAATTGGTTATTAAATCGAAAAATGATCGATTTTGTATTAATTTGAGAGCAACCAAGATGGACTGGACTTCCAAAGCAAATACGTGTTCCTGGTTGATTAGTTTTTCTTCAATTTCGCGGTGAACGATGTTAATAGGAACACTGGGAAATAAGGCTTCTACGTCCAGGGAAGCCATGTAGAAGTTTTCCCCTTCGGTTTTTAATGTTTTAATTCTGTCATGTTAGGAGTTAAGCACAGAGTTCCTATGAAAAAAAGTAATTAGGTGGTTCTCCAGTATGATAACTAACAGTAATCTAATAACTGAAGCACGAGCTACGAAATTGTTTGTTTATAGAACACTAGAATCCACATGTGTTGTTTCATGAAGCAGATTACATTAATTAACGAAAACCATTAATTTAATTCTTCGCCAAAAATGATCATCCGAATATCTCATGAGCTATCATTCTGCTTCATCGTTATTTAGGAAAACACGATGTTATTAATTTATTACGCTGAAGAAGTGGCATAGCTGCTGTAGTCACACGGGATATCTCTATTACGGATGACTTGAGAAAGGGACAAAATAAAATTTTCACCGCTACATTATTGCAGGAGGTTCATCGGTTGTTAGCAAATATCAAGATCTTGTAAAGAGAATAACGACATCTGGTAAGTCTCTCTCCCTTGCTGTCAAATATTTATGATTATTGTCTGCATTAACGAAGGAAGAAAGCAGAGAGGAAATTCGAGTATGGGGTCTACTTTAACTAAGCTTATAGATATCGTGAAAGCAATATAAAGAGCTACATATTTTAGGAAGCTTAAAACATCTAAGTAAGGCAAATTGAACTGCATTCCATTTGGATATCTTTCATCCGTTTAGCATTCTTTAAAGTTTAAGTAATATATAACATGGTAAATACCAGGAAAAATGCAAAAATATAAAGCACATGTATGATATCCTTGAAAATATATGAAAAATATAAAGCATATATATGAAACGCTCACGGATGTACTCAAGACACGTGACAACACGATTTGCTTTGAGTTCTATCCGCCGTGCGTCGGATGGGCACGTTAAGCCGTCGGACCTCGGGTACTGCCCCCCCCCCCGCCGGTAATAGATAGGGGCGTCTTCCTTCCCCTTTCTACTTCGCTTCCGTGTCACTTTCCTATCGGACACTCTAGCCCAAATCTCCTAGCTTCCTATTTTTAAGGGTGGTTTAAGACCTGGGGTCAGACACTCCCTTTCTAAAATCCTCTACATATGATCATTTGATCATCCGTGAGCAAGAGGGGAATCCACTTTGCTGCGTATTTTCGGTATTCAAACCGGTTTCTCACGATACCATCGCGGATGGCTTAGTGGTTAGCGTGTCAGACTACCGATAGAGGGTCCCCAGGTTCAAGCCCGGGCTGATCTTCCAGAGCTGGTGTGGTTTGCTAACAATCACTGAATATCCGCCATGCATCGAACGAGTCCGTTAAATGACGGCCCCCGGGTTTCGCCCCCTGGTTACGCTGGGTATCCATTCCTACTTCCCCCCTTTACTCTTCTATGAGCAACATCGTATTAGTAGGGTGGCGCCATCTACTGTGCCCTCTCTCACTCAAACTGTTCTGTCAAAGGCGCTAGACTTGCTCTCGCTCCTTCCGTTTCTGTGCCCTGCCCAAAAGGCGGATCCGCTGTAGGTGGTTTGGGCCTAAAACCTTCTCTGTGGACGGAAGTCCTACATGAAAATGCCTAACGGAGTCAGTCAGCAGAACCAACGGACATCTGCATAACATTAGCAACCTACTCAATGGTCATTCAACGGTCTTCACGCAGGAGTGTCTCGATGGTATTGACATTGATCTTCGTATTCGATGTCGAAAGCCTACCTGAGCCATCTTCCAGACACCATTCATAAATTTCTTGTGCCATTCCAATACTGTTGCAGTGGACAAAGCATCTTCCTTATTAGCTGTTTTAATCGTTTCGTGCGTTTCTGTGTTGGTTTTATTTAAAAGCACACAAAATTTTATAGCTAATCATTTCCCTAGTTTTAAATCGACACTGTATTACAGAAACACGTTTGAACTCTACGCTGTCTACTACAAGAATGAAGTAGCGGAGCGCTGTAACGAAGCGTCGTCATGTGACTGACCTTGCAGCTATTCCGACTTTTCTGCATGGGTTTGTTTTGGCTCTATGACTTCAGTCTCCTTACTTTTCGAACAACTTATGTACAGCCGAAGATGGAGAACTGGTATAGCACTTTCTCGGCTGAATTAAGCAGTGGAAAACTTTCGGGAGAGAGGCACTTGTGAAATTCTGTGTGGAAACCCATAAATACTTCAATAAATAAAATGTTGAGAATTACAACGGGACAGGTATTATCGCACACGAATTAACAGGATTGCAAACTAAAATATGGCAGATTTTTTTTGATCCATATTACATGCACCATTATGCACAAGATATGCATTCCATGTCATGATACTCACAATAAATAATAAGAAAATGTTACATTTTATTCCTGACGCTTGATGATTTATCGGTCGTTGTTTCTAGAACTGCCTCTCGAAACGAATTTTTGCTACTTACTATAAATAGAATATTACCAATAGGCTATACAATAAGGTGAAACTTCAAATCGAGAATCTAACTCAGAGTAAGGCAGCAATATCGTTCTTTCGTGGAATATTTTGAAACGATTCTTCAAAAACCTAGAGGCTGGTAGATATGGAAAAACCTATTTTCCTACTAAAGAGTATTTCCGCAAGCGAAGAGATCCAGAGTTCATCTTCGTGCTTTCTGTTCCATGATGCTTTCAGCTTATAGGAAATTCTCTTTGAAATATTACAGTCAAGAAATTTTGATATTGGATTTTGTGTGCAGCATAGAAAGAACAGTGGAACGTGTGTCGAAAATATAAGAGGGATTCCCATCAAATGCATTCAGAAAACTGTGAGCCATTGTGCCCTACGTTCTTTCAGCCGTAGTTGTAAGACGTTAGCTTTAACTCCTCAAACCGCTTGCGCGGATTTCGCGAAACATTTACTTGCAGAAATGATTGACACAATTTGCTAACAGGTGAAGAGTAGATTTTCATCATTCAATAAGAAAAACTCGTAAAGATTATTAACGCAAGAAAGTCCAAGTTTCCTTTAATTGAGCTTGAGTTAACTAAAAAAACCATGACCTACTCGAATTTTCTTCGCAAGGCATAAGGCTTATGCACACTTTCCGGAGCTGCACGTAGAGAGGGGGAAAAGCGAAAAGGTTGAAACTTAGCTCCGAAATAATTAGCTTAACTCTTCAGATGGCTTGCGCGAATTCCGCGAAACATTTATTTGTAGAAATTATTGACACAATTCCTCCACAGAAGAAAAGTACATTTTCATCATTCACGAAGACAAAACTCGTGAAGCTTATTAACGCAAGAAAGTCCAAGTTTCCTTAATAGATCTTGAATTAACTAAAAATGCATGACTCTTTCAAGACATAAACCTTATGTCTTGAAAGAGTCATGCATTTCCGGAGCTCTACGTGTCGAAGTGTAAAAGCGGAAAGGTTGAAACTTAGTTCCGAAAAAGTTGGCTTGACTCCTCAAACGGCTTGCGCGCATTCCGCAAGATGTTTACTTGCTGAAATTGTTAACGCAATTTCTCAACTGGTGAAGAGCAGATTTTCACCATTTAATAAGGCAAGACCCATGGAGCTTATTAACGCAAGAAAGTCGAAGTTTCCTGAATAGAGCTTGAATTAACTGAAAAACGCATGGCTCACCCCATTTGCATGGCTCACCCCATTTGCTTTGCAAGGCATAAGGCTTATGCGTAAATGTACGCAGTTCTACATAGCAAGGTGTAAAAGCGAAAAGGTTGAAACTTAAACTTGGAAAAAGTTAGCTTAACGCCTTAGACGGCTGTGCGGACACTGCGAGATATTTACTTGCATGAATTGTTGATGCAGTTTCTCAACTGCTCAAGAGTAGATTTTCACCATTTAATAAGACAAGACCCATGGAGCTTATTAACGCAAGAAAGGTCCAAGTTTCCTGAATATAATTTGAATTAACTAAAAAAACCATGCATCACTCGATTTTAATTCGCAAGGAGTAAGGCTTATGCACAAATTTCCGGAGCTGCATGTAGCGAGCTGTAAAAGGGAATGGTTGAAACTTAACTCCGAAAAAGTTAGCTTTACTCCTCAGACGGCTTGTGCGGATTCCGAGAAAAGTTTACTTGTAGAAATTATTGACACAATTTCTCAACAGGAGATAAGTACATTTTCATCATTCAAAAAGGCAAAACTCATGAAGCTTATTTACGCAAGAAAGCCCAAGTTTACTGAATAGAGCTTGAATTAACTAAAAACATCATGGCTAACCCCATTTGCTTCGCAATGCATTAAGTTTAGCATAACTGTACCGGAGCTTTACGTAGCGATGTGTAAAAGCGAAAAGGTTGAAACTTAACTCCGAAAAAATGAGCTTTACTCCTCACACGGCTTGTAGGGATTCCGCGAAACATTTAATTGAACAAATTGTTGACGTAATTTCTCAACAGGAGGAAAGTGCATTTTCATCATTCAAAAAGGCAAAACTCGTGAAACTTCTTTACGCAAGAAAGTCCAAGTTTCCTTAATAGAGCTTGAATTAAATAAAAAATTCCCGGCTAACCCCATTTGCTTCGCAATGCATAAGGTTTAGTATAACTGTACGGAGCTTTACGTAGCGAGTGTATAAAAGCGAAAAAGTTGAAACTTAGCTCGGAAAAAAGTTACATTAAACCCTCAGACGGCTCGCGCGGACTCCGAGAGATGTTTATTTGCAGAAATTGTTGACGCAATTTCTTAACTTTCACCATTTAATAAGACAAATCCCATGGAGCTTATTAACGCGAATTAACTAAAAAACCTTGACCCACTCAATTTGTATTCGCAAGTCATAAGGCTTATGCACAAATTTCCGGAGCTGCACTTAGCGAGGTGTAAAAGCAAAAAGGTTGAAACTTAACTCCGAAAAAGTTAGCTTTACTCTTCAGACAGCTTGCGGGGATTGCGCGAAACATTTACTTGAAGAAATTATTGACGCAATTTCTCAACAGGTGAAAAGTACATTTTCGTTGTTTAATAAGACAAACCTCGTGCAGCTTATTAACCAGGAAAGTTCAAACTTTATGTGAATAGAGCTTGAATTAACGAAAAAGACCATAACTCACTCGACTTTGCTTCGGAAGGTATAAGATTTATGCACAAAATTCCGGAGCTGCTGGTTGGGAGGTGTAAAAGCGAAAAGGTTAAATTTTTGTCAGAATTTTGTACTGTGGGGATAAGCTGGTGCAACATTCCACCAAACGACACGCATGGATATAGGTGTATAGCATACACTACTAACTAGTTGAGCTCAGACATGAAGCCACACAAGGTGCATATTCGTCACTGTCTGTTGTTCATGATTAATCTCGGGATACTGCATATTTTGTGCTTCTAGGCTGTAGAAGAACGAAAGAAGATTATCCCCTGCATACGGCGAGAAAGCTGAAGGTACAAGCACGTGTCGTGAGTAGTTTGTGATATTCAGAAGTGGTGACGGCAGCCGGCACAACCCAACCTCAACTACATCTGGGAACAGATTTGGAAACAAGTCAAAGGTTTTGGACCTAAACCCACCAAGGGCCCGGACCTCACCCGGACAAATCTGCTTTCAATGAAACCCAATTTACAATTATACAAAATCATATTCATAGGCAGTTCCATAAAAACTGAGAGTAATTGTTTTAGAGTTGGCAACAGTGCGAAGAGGAAAAACAACCACGTAGACGATTAACTGAATTTAGGAAATATCTATGGCAACAGTTATTAGGCGTGGCAGACGATTCTGGTTTTGTTATTGCGCAGTTCTTGAAGGTACGTTTACATTTCGACCATATACAAGTAGCTACGGAGGTGAGGGATTCAGAGTTAAGTAGTGAAATACATTGTGCGATAACCTTTTGCTATCGTTTGGGTAAAACGGTTCCAGAAACAGCCGATTTAATGAAAAAAGCTTACAAAGATAAACGTTTGCGTTAGTCAACGATTTTTAGATGGCGCCATGGTTCCAAAAAAGAGCATTTGTCGGCAAAACTATCTCTTAGACCTAGTTGACCTGAAAGTGTTGTTACGGAGCGTATTGTTAACACTGTTTGGACAATCCTGCAAGATGATTTACATATGACGTGTGAAGACATAGCGACGATAACTAATACTTTAAAAACGTCGGCATTCCGCATTCTACGCGACAAATTACTGCTGCATCCTGTGTGTTCCAAATGAGTACCTTATCACCTGACGAGAGAACAATTGTTAGTCTGAGTTCAGGTGCGTCATATGTGGAAAACATGATGCAAAGCATCCAAACTTTCTAAACACAGTAACAATTGCCGGTGAAATATTGGTCCACTATTTCGATCCCCTCACGAAGCGCGCAATGAGTGTCTGGAAACACAGAAGCTCGCCTCCTCCGAAATAAGTCCACCAAACCAAATCAGCTAGGAGGTGATGAAAATATTCTTTAATCATAAAGGTGTAGTCTACCAGCATCTGCACCTACATATTGGTGCACCTCTCCTCAAAAGAGGGTGCATCTGGTGTAGTAACACTTTTTGGTGCAAGACATCTACGAATTTAAGTGGTTACGAAGCTTTTGTTAAGTGTAGTTATGAAGCTTTTGTTTTTACACTACTGATTTATGGAGAAAATATTTTCAGTACAGTGCTATTCTAGGAAAGTTATGATAAAAATTCCTTTAGACGGTTTCCTTTGAAAAAAGAAGTTCCTCCGTCCGTCCGTCTATTTTCAAGTTTCGCCTTTCTGTCCGGCAGCCTTCAAAATTTATTTCACCCCTTTTAAGGGCCAAGTGTGGGTTCTGTAGATCTACAGACAGACAGACAGACAGATGACGGTAAAAACATGCTTGAATAGTATTCTTATTCCTGTTTACATTAGTCAGATAAATAATTTTTTTCCTCTGATTATTAGAAGAAGCGATATTATTTCTACGGACGGACAGATGAACTGACGAGCAGATGAAAGGATGAAGAGATGTCTTAAATCTTATGCTTGTATAAAAAATCAGACAAAGAATATTAATGATCCGACAGTCTGAAAGAAAAAGATCATTTCTACAGATGGACAGACAAACGGATGGCGGGTAGGACAGATGCTGATAACCTTGTGCGCATGCTTGTCTCTATGAGTGACATAATTCTTTTTTAATTGGACCCCTATAAGTGAAAAACAAAAACAGTGCGCAGGACGGACAGACAGAACAACTGATTATTCTACGACAGAACGAGTGACGCCTCAAATTTTATACTACTGTTCTTCTCTCTAAAGGAAAGAAGAAAATTTCTGTTAATCCACATTTTGAAGGAAAGGTCGTTCTTGTACGAGAGAGAGAAAGAAAGAGACGGATGGCACCCTCAATGTGCATGATTTGCATGTAACTAAAAGTTGTAAATACGACAAATTGACCCATAAAAATTCTATAATCCCTTTGTTTCCGATTTAGAGATGAAATATAATATATAATTTCATTTCAAAATTTTATAATCATCTGATGATTTTATATTCCCGTCGTCTCCGATTTTGAGATGAAAACTTCTGTCATGGCAGTTTTCTTTTCAATAAATCTATGCCAGTTAAAATATTCTTTTTTAGTAGAACATACTTAAAGCTACTTATCTTATAACTAACTAAAGAAGATGAACGTATTTTAAAGGAGCTTCGATTTGATTTTCAAATAGTTAGTTCGCATTTCTGGATATTCTCTCCGTACACTATCCGGCCGACTCCACCTGAGAGCATTCATAGATCAGCTGCTTCTACAAGCAACTCCGCATTAATCATCTTAGGCTTTTGCGAAGGAAGATGTGCATATGATCAAGCATTCTCACATATGCATATGTGCAAAGCATGTGTTGACAGAATTCCGTGCATCCTTTGATAAATTTAAATTCATCGGCTTAAGAAACGAACGTTGATTTCCTTATGCTGGAGAGCAGACAATATACTGTATAGTATACTAGAACTCCAACTAGCAGCCAATTAGATCTCCGTCTTGCATTATAGATATAACATCCTTCAGTAGTTTCGTGCTGCAGCGGTTAATCAAAGTTCATTATCTTCACGTGACAAAGCATATTGTATTCGGCAGATGACTTAATTATATCATGACGGAGGCGCAAATGACGTCATCTAATGCCGTTTAGAATAGGAGTGCCAGTTCTAACCGTCTATTGAGGTTGCTTTATGCATTTACTGAGGCTAAAACGATGTTCCGGTAATTGCCAAGTGATCGTTAATGAACATTTCATGTACTGCGATATATACGCTATCTGAAGAAAAGTATCCGAGCACTGTCTATCCACAAACTCCCACGAATTGGAAAGGAATTAGTATCGAGATGGTGTACCCTTAGCTACCATCACAGGCTCCACTCTGCTGTGAAGAATTTCGACTAGATTTTGGTACTTTCCGCGGAACTGACTTCCATTCTGTCACAAGAGCATTAGTTTGTCACCGATATTGGGCAAGTCCGGATTGCTTTGCAGTTGGCGTTACAATTCATCCCAAAGGTGTTTCATGGGGTCGGGACTATGTACAGGACAATCAAGTTCTTCAACACCCATCTCATCAAACCATTCCTGCGGTGACTTCGCTTTGTGGATGGGACCAGTGTCGTTTTGGTGAAGAAAAGGGTCTTCACTGAACTGTTCCCATAATATTGGAAGCACAGTGTTTTAGAAAATGTCCTTAGGGCTTTGGAACTAAAAGGTTCAGCCAAAAACCATTAAAATTAGCCCCAGAGAAGGAATAATATCTCTTCCACCAAACTTTATATTTGGCGCAACGCATTCTGGAAGGCAGAGTTTCATCTGGGATCCTCCTCACTCAGACTCATTCGTCGGACTTCCAAATGGGGAAACGTGATTCAACACTCTAGAAAACGCGTTTGCACTGCTCTCGAGTCCACTGGTGCCGACTTTTACAATACTCCAATAACCGCTTGTCTATGATCTTGACGATCTTAGGTATGTGAGCAGATGCTCTGCCATGGACAAATCGTTATGAGTTCCAAAATAGGGAACTGATAACGATTCGGGCTCTATGAGTTCCAAAATTCCTCTGGCGTTGCTTCCAGAGGAATTTTGGAAGTCACTGGTCAGTAAACAATGTAAAAGAATTATTCTTCTCATAATACGTGGCCAATACGTCATGATATAATCAACACAACAATCAGACATTGCCGAATTGATTATAATTACTGTTTCACGCGTAATATCATTCAAACATCAGAAAACGTAAATATTTCGCCGCCCTGGAGCGGAAAAGCTTTCCGCTTGGAAATGTGCATTTTACATCCACATGTGCTTTTTTACACCCGTATGGGCGATGGCTGTGACATATATGGACACATCCACTCCGTAAAAGGAGTGTCCTGATACTTGCGATCATATATTGCATCATCATTGAGCGAAGCGATGCCGAAGGAAGAGCGGAGGTTTCTTTACTGGAACTCGAGATAATTAGTTGTTCGGGCAATAGGTACGAGATGACACATCTGATCACTGTGATTTTTTGCATGCGATTGGACATCATCCATGGTCAGGTTTTGAAGACTTCCGATTCCCGAAATTCCGTGTCATTGAGAAATAATTGTCCCAAGACTTGTATTTTTTGGTGGTTTTCCGGGTTTTGAGAAGTGGTCGTTTGTTACCTATCTCCTCCAAAGATCTTCTGCCGACCGCGGTGACACCTGCCACAGAGAAAGGGAAGGACATAGTGAGTGCATGGGGCTGGTATCATAGTGACTGGTCCTGTCGAATAAAAATAATGACCATTAAAAAACTGACCAATTTTGATAATAATTGAAAATATCCGCTCTCTATACGAGACTCGTTACAATTAGTTGTTCGGGCATAGCTACGATATGACACATCCGATCACTGTGATTTCTGTGATGAGGAAACTAATACAACCTTTTTTGTATTAGTTTCCTGCTCATGATAACAAACTGTTTTCCCACTAGAGGGCGTAAACATTTAATCTGCTTTTTAGGGGATCCCTATTACTAAAAGTCATTTTTTAAATATTCTTTTAACACCGTTAGCATTCACCTGAAACGTTTTGCATATACTCGTGTTTTTCTGTCGTTCACAGTTACTGAGCAAAGTGCTTTTACTGTGTATTTGTGTTTGAAACTGTACTTCTGCTTCTAAAAATCTAAAAATTCTATTGAAAATTTGTATTTTTACTCTATGTCACTCGCTGCAGTAAGAATGGAAACATTATCCTCTGGAAATAATGAATAGATTTTCCAGCTACGGGAGCTTTAATATCAAACGTTTTTCTCCCTACCTCTGCAGCCAGAAGACGTATTTCAAAAACTATTTTTTCTTAACACAACTTCATCTATGACAAATATTTTTAGCATACTTTCTACTGTCCCTTTACTCAAAATTCTTCCTCCAGGAGGGTTAAGAGTAGATATCTATTTGGAAGAATTTATCCCATTCTGAAGATCCTTCAGAAAAATATTTTCTTGGAAGGATATTCTCCATTATGAAGACTATTTTCCACCTACTTTCTTCCTTAAGTGAAACGCAGTTTTTCGTCTAGGGGGCGTAATGTTATACATCATGTTTCAACTACACCGATCAGCCATTACATTATGACCACCTTCCTAATAAGACGTAGGGCCTCCCATCCTATTGCCCGCAAAATAGCGGTCACTCGGCGAGACATCGATTCGTTGAGGTAACGATAGGTATCCTGGGGTATCTGGTACCATAATGTCAACAGCAGGTCCTCCAGTTCCCGTACATTTCGGGGTGGTGCTGATTTAGCGCGAACCCGCTTTTCCAAGTCGAACCACAAATGTTCGATTGGATTCATATCAGGTGAATTTGGAGGCAATGGCATTGACAGAAAGTCACCAGCATGTTCCTTGAACCTCTCCTTGACGATTCTGGCAGTGTGGCATGGCGCAATATCCTGTTAGTAATGGCCATCATCACAAATGAATGGGTGAACTTGGTCCGCAGCGATGTTCATATACTTGACAGCTGTCAGGGATTGTGCTATTGGGACAATGGGGCCTAAATTGCCCACCGAAAGCATCGCCCACAGCATAATACCACCGCCGCGGGCCTGTTATCGCTCAACAGTCCATCCATGTGCCATAGCCTCCCTTTGTAATCAGCGTATCCGCGTTCGGTGGTCTACGTGATGCACAAGAAATCTTGATTCGTTAGACCAGGCCACGTTTTTCCAATCATCTACTGTCAAATCTCGACGACCATTTAATGCGTTGTTGGAGATGACGTGCAGTAAGCATGAAGACCCGGCTGCGTCTTTAAATACGCCGGCTCATGCACGGAAGGCTGCGATGAACACTGTGCTGTGACATATTGTCCTGTTTACCACTGTTGTAGCTGCGGGTGATTTGCCACACTGTAGCCCTGTGGTCGCTGTGAACAATGCGCGACAGTCTCCGCCTCCTCTGGTATCCGTGAGCTGCGGACGACATACTACTGGCCATATGTGCACCACTTTTGATACGTACTCACTACAGCGGCACGTGAACAACCCACAAGCCACGCCGTTTCTGATATTGCAGTTCCGAAGCAGCGCTCCATCACAAATATGTCCTGTTTTTTTTTTTTGATTGGAGGTTTAACGACGTGAGCAACTCAATGGGCTATAAGCAGTTGCCCGTCCCTAATTTAGGGTCACTGGTTCCAGGGAAGGAAGAGAGCCAGTGCCGTAAGACAAACACAACATCCAT
Source organism: Macrothele yani (assembly GCA_039090855.1). Taxonomy (NCBI): domain Eukaryota; kingdom Metazoa; phylum Arthropoda; class Arachnida; order Araneae; family Macrothelidae; genus Macrothele; species Macrothele yani. The sequence continues at coordinate 138,972,299 of CM077027.1, read as the reverse complement.
GCCTCACCGGGATTCGAACCCGGACCCCGTTCGGACGCATGATCAGAGGCCATCGCTTAGAACACTGCGCCACCGGGGCGGCAATAATATGTCCTTTATCAAACTCCGATAAATCGGCAGCTTTTCCCATTCTGAATCTGCACACTCTACTAACCGAAAGCCGGTCCTCGGGATGTATATATACTGCTCTGTGAACTTCATCTGCGCCACCGTTCAGTCTCCAGGCGCGCCCATTTCTCTAGGGTGAGGGTGGTCATAATGGAATGGCTCCTCATTGTATATCTTTTCTTCTAACTGTTGGATTCGGAAAGTCTTTGTTTCTGATATCTTCCTTCATCTATGAAAAACATTTTGTGTCGAGTTTGTTTCCTTTCCCAACACACTTGTCGGCAGCTAATGGGAGGACGTAGGTATTTCTATTTGTCCATGTTTTATTAATTGTATAACTCCCATTGAATTATTTGTAACCGATTCAATCCATTGTATGTAACACCGCTCACATTCGAATTTCATATTAGGCTCAGTTCTTCCCCAGCTGGAAAAAGCATGTTTTTTTTTCTGTTGATGAAGTTTTAGGTTTTCTGATAGTCGGATTTAAAATATTTTTTGTGTGTCAGAAGGATTAAAAAGATGTGCTCATTACAACTGAAAATCCGGTGTCGTCTTTTTTGTTAATTTTGTACACTTTTCGATGAAGTGCTGAACCTAATTTCACTCTGAATTGGATGAATATAATTACCAGGATTAAGAATGATTAACAATTTTTTTTGTATTTTTTAATACGTTCTCGTCTTTTCTGTCTCTCTCTCTCTATTTTTTCAGTGGGTTTAAAGACTGCTGAAGTACGGAACAAATAATGAGAACAGATAATTGGAAATGAAAATAGAAAACTAATTTAATGTTGATCACTAACAAACTCTCACCCAGTCTACAGAAACGTCAGCTGCCTTTGATAAAGTGCTATATCCATCAATTAACAAGGCCTTTAACTCCATCAGAACATTTTGTTATTTTAATCTAAGACCAGCTAATTTAGATTGCAATATATGTCACGGCATCTTTCATCTTCCGAAAGAAAAACGTGCCCAAACCAACAAGCTATCATTTCATTATACACATTTGTCCTCTGCTAAGGAAGGACACGATTTGGATTTAACATCTACGTTATTAATCGTGTCATGTGACTGAATTTATCTATTTATATTTTCCGCCGAGACAGACTTTTTTCACCATTCTCGGATCAGCCACTTCTAATTGAATAATGACATAGTGACGTATATTTGCCTTCCTAACATTTGAACAGTTTTTACCCTTTGATGAAGTTGTTTAATTAATTAGCTGGTGTTCTAAGCTAATTCTAAGCTTGTTGGACGTACACGGTCGTATCAAAATAATATGACCACCCCGGGAATCACAGTGTACCCGCCAAGGCACGTCGCAGAGTGTACGTGACAAGGTCGATCACACGGATATATAAGCCGCCCGTTAGGACAGATGAGCCATAGTGCGTGACATGAGCACAATTTACAGAGATAGTGATTTGACGGAAGTTCAAAAAGGAATGTTCATCGGCTACCGAGCCAAGGAAGGAAGCATCTCGGCTGACATCGTGGCCTTCTCGCAAGGTGCTGTAGTAAGGGTGTACCAAAAAATGGGCAGCTGGCACGCCGAGTACCTCCCGACGCCATAAAGGCTATCGACCAGAGAGGAAAACGTCACCTCCGTCGACTGATAAAGGGAAATCGTCGCGCAACTGTGCAGTAATTGACCATGCAGATGAACGTTGGGACCCCCAGATACGAGTCCCCAATAACAGTAGTGCAAACCTTGTTACCCATGGGTATCCAGAGTCAATGCTGCTTCAAGGCGCCCTTTTCTGCAACGGCACCTGCAGTTTGCATAGGACTACCGCCATTGGGCAGTAGAAGTGTGGAAAAGGTGGCCTTCTCCGACGAATCTAGGTTCCTACTCCACAGAAGTGACAGGCTATGGCGGATATGACGTCAGACACACGAGAACAAACATCCGCACACGCTTTTCGGTGAAATACAGGCCGGCAGTGACAGTGTGCATGTCTGGGGGATATTTGTCTGCTATCACCTGGGACCGATGGTACCACTGGATGGATGGGACTCTGAACGCCAATGGCTACCTGTCCATCCTCGCTGACCATATGCATCCCTTCATGTTGGACGTTTACCCAGATGGTGATGGTGTCTACCAACAGGACAATACGCTCTGCCATGTCACTAAAGGTGTGCGTCACTGACGCCAGCAACACGACAGCGATGTCTCCGTGTTCTCGCCTGGTGGGCGAAATAGCCCAACTTCAATCCCATAGAGCACTTGTGGGACTATTTGGATCGATAGGTCGACGTGCCGACCCACAAACATGTCATCTCCTGGACCTCCGTGCTCTGCTGCAGTACGAATGAGCACGTGTGCCTCGGGCAACCTTTCAGAGCCTCGTTGCGTCCATGCCACGCCGTCTCGCCGTCATCATCCGGGCTAAGCGTGGTTATTCTCATTATTAGCTAGGTGGTCATATTATTCTGATACGACTGCGTATATTTCACTTTTGAAATAGCTAAGTGAATAATAATAACTGCTGTGACGTATAGCCCTTTAACCACCATTATCCTAAAATCTGGTATCACTCTGAATTCCATAACGCCGAAACCTGTCTTTTGTTTCACTTTTTTGTTTAGTAACAACAATGGTGACAGACGGTAACTACTGCTGATCCCTCATAGGTCATGAAATTTTAAAGAACAGGTAAAAGTAGGAGATCTGACTTACTCTATACAGGCATTTCGGGCAGCTATGGTGGATTGTATGTGCGTGCGTTTTGTGCGTTATGGTCGTTAAAGGGATAGTACACATGTGTCAAGACAGCAAATCTGCAGCGACACACTCTGTTTGAGTAGCTCAGTTGGGAGAGCGACTTACTCCACAGTGAGGGAACACGGATTCAATATCTGTCGTGGATATTGAACGGTGTTTAATGTCAACGACGGGCATTGTGTTTTCACACTAATAGGGTCAAAGAATCAGTACTTACGTACAACAACAACTTGTTCCTTCAGTGTCCAACTCGCTGGAAGTTCAAAGATCAAGAATATAACCTACTTTTCAACTATTCCTTGTATCAACATAGATCTCGATCATGTAACAACAATACGTATTCGTTGATTGAAATAGATATCACACCGGATTCAATCTCTGTCGCCGTATCAACTCTCCACAATCTACTCACAGTCTTTCTCTTCACTCCACTGCTTTATTCACATTCAATGTCGGCATTTACTCGTATTTGCCCTGTCTCACTCTCAGCGTTTCCATAATGTACAAGCTGTTTTGGGAAGTAAATTACCGTTCAGTGAGAAGATGGTTAACCAAGAAGTAACAAAATTTACATAACAGAAACTCAAAAGGAAGGTTAAATAGAGGCATATGTCACACTTTCTTTTGTTTTTGTTGAACTTATGTAATATTTGGTTGCCTTTTCTTATGTTTTTCATACTGAACGTCATGTCTGAACACCCTCGACATTTTCTTCTCTAGACTATGACTGGCAGTCAGTGAAGTCGTCAAAATTGATATACCTACAATGACAACACAATTTAGGGCGTGTACTGATAAAAAGCTTTGCTCACGTCAGTTCCGACAATGTACATATATGAATTAGTACCGTTACATACTCTTTAATCTTATATTTTAGCATGTGAAATTCAAACCGTCTCTCTGCTAGCAGCGGAACTCCAAACCACATTCTTCTGCTCCGGAGCCGAATGATTTCCCATTTAAGTTACGTCGGCAAGCGCTTATCTGCTATCTTCTACTTGTTGTCTTTACATGTGCAGTACGCCACATATATAGAATCCGCCGCAAACCATGCTTGAAGTCACTCTCTGTAAAAGAAGGAATTCGCACTAATTCCTGACGATGAGTGGAAGGAACATCACACATTTTCCGAAGAACTTAATGACCAGCAGATCAGTTTATTCGTTTAGGCGCCAAAGTGAAAATACACATTTGCCGGTGGTAGGACTCGAACCTACATTTTTCTGCTTCGGAGTCGAATGCTTTTCCAGTTAAGCTAGGCCGGCAAGGGCTTATGCCTGCTACTTGCAGTCTTGACATGTGCGTCACCTCCTTAGTACGTCACAACCACTAAACGAAGTGGTGTGCAATCTTCTGTTGTTCCTAAGACCTGATTCTAAGATAATTTATTGTTTGTTGCTTCCCTAGAGAACTTGCGAACCCACATTCTCCTTGTTTCGAACTGAAATTTCAGTGACACTAATTGACTGTAAAGTCAGAGTTCAAATCCTAACATTTGAGTGCTGGATTTGCCCTACCGGAGCTGGTTGTTTCCCTTCCTTGGAACCAGTGGCTCTATATCAGGTGTGCGCAACTTTTTATGTTTCTGGTTGCTCCTGGGGGTGATAAACCCCGAAAAAGGTTAAAAATAAAGCACCTCCCGAACAGGAAAGTTTTAAACACCACGTTGCATATAGATCCAGATTTATTCCTTGGCCTGCTTTCTCTCCGCTAATAAACAGAGTGCTACATTCCCATCTTCGCTGATTTTGTTGTTTCATCTGCACCGCAAAGCATTTTCTGAAATTCACGAGCCATTCTTCATCATTCCTTTCTTGAATCAACGAAGCACATTCCTGATTCCAACTTTTCTTTGAAATGATAGAAGAAACTTGGATTTCAAAGGGTTTTATACACGAATTAACAGAAGTACTCTTGTCAGTCTCTCCGGTTAATAACGGAAAATTGTCGTTTTAGTAGGCTAATAACAGAACTTTGGTGTTTTAATTGGCTAATAACGTAAAATTGGCGTTCTGATAGGTCAATAACGGAAAATTGCCGCTTTTAATAGGTGTTACCAAATAATGCCAAATTTTTAGAGAACCTTTCGGCGATTCCGTTCGTATATCCACGGAAAATTCTGTTCTTTATCTTTCTGCAGCCAAATCACGGAATATTACCAGTAAAAAGATCAGTTCGTGCGGAATACTTAAAATTTGATGAACTACTGAATTTAAATCTTCTGTTGGCGGATTTGATTTTCAGGTTCAGTAAAGAGACCTGATATTGTGGATAACACATCACTTCCTATTAAAGGTTATTTTTGCAACTGATATCCCCCCCCCCTACACACCTCTTCACATCTTTACACACACAGTTGGTTCACCTGCTATTGTATATTTTTTTACCATAAGAAAAAGAGTATTTGAAGTGCCGTACGGCTGGTTGTACGATGTCAATGTGTCAATGTGTGGATTCCTGAGCACAAAAGCTATTATAGATATCAAGAGTAAGTTTCATATTTAGGAGTTTTCTGAAATGATACTATGACATAGTACATTTCATCTTTTCTTAAATATTATTGAAATAACTTGTAATTTTAAAAAGATCTCGAGTTCCAAAGCTGTCTACTGCTTCTAACAATCACGAAAAGAACTATAGTTTGTGATAAGTCCTCCTATAGAAAAAAAATATTATGAACTTATTTAGAAAAATATTAAATACCTGCAGAAAATATAATCACAAATCAATCAACGTCCATAGCGATAAAGGTTTCATCCTGGCCTGACTCCTATTCCATTCGTTTCTACCTTAAACGTGAAACGGTGGTAGATGTCTTGAAAGTCTCTATAGCCCAGTCAGTAGCGCTCCTTGTTCGTGTACAAACCATCGAGGATGAGGGGAATGATTCCATTCCTTTAGTTTGTAAGTGAGGAAAAACTCTGCAATGGGACTGATGCAATTAGGCTGTAACAAAGTGGGAATGGAAGTGTTTTTGTCTGAACAGCTGCTAAATGAGTTACAATCAAAATGTTTGGAAATTGGGAAAATTCCTTTAAAAAAACGGGGAAAAAAACGAAAACCTGACATCTCTGTAAAAAACAAGCGGAATTAGAGACAGCGGAAAATCCATGAAAGTAATGATGCTTCCGTAATTACAAACGGAAACTTTTCAAATCGGAAATTTCGTCAAAATCCAGCAGCATTTCTGCTCTTTATTTTCAGGAATTTTCCGTGAATTAATGCCACTGATTTTTTACAGTGATACGTAGTTAGCTTTCCTGCACAATCGGCTTCTAAGCTCAAATAATTAAATTTCTTTCCTATTCAAGAGTTTTCCTTTAAACTAAACGTCAACTACCTTCAGCAGTTAGTGTTAAAAATATAAATTTAGATTTCACAGTATTTATCATCTATCTAAATTCTTCAGATGCCCGAGTCAGCTGAGGAATATTAACCTGAAAGATTTTAACACACTTAATTGATAAAATGCTAGTGCAATTTGAATATTATTTTCTTTAATTTTTGGAAGACACGTGATTTACGCATTTAAGAAATTTGTCATCCAATACTGAGTTTCTACAAAACTCACGGAAAGCGCAAAAATATTTTAAAGCCGTCTTTCAAACGTTACATTACAATTAAAAACCATAATGCTCTTCCTTCCTTTCGGTTTCGCATTTCCAGTTATATTTCTAAGCAAATAACTGAAAGAAAAATAGAGCAAGTGATGCTTGTGAATTAATCATTTATAGATGCAGACAGAATTTTTACACGAAGCATTGTTATTAGAGAAATTTCACGTGATTATAATTGGAGATTAGATTCAGAATAACAAAGCTTTATAAAAGTGACAACAAATTAAATTATATTCCTGAAGAACCAGTAGAAGGTATAAATACATCAAGAAACGGTAGCTCATTTAACTAGCTTAATCTATCAATAATAGCTGAAAAAATGAGACTCACATTTAGCGCACTATATGTTTATATTTGATTTGCAAGTTAATGACTTATAAATGAGAATTAAGTTTTACTAGGAATATTATTATTGAACAAGCAATTTGTGATTATAATGAGATATCAGATTAAAAATATCAGAGTGTTTGAATAAAGCTTTATAAAATTAAAATATAAATTTTATTTTATTCCTGAAAAAGAAATTGCAAATAAACCAAGAAATTGTGGCTTGCTTGGAAGCCACAATAAATGTATAGCCTGGTAAATTCGATTATCATTTACTGTTAACAGTAAATGATAATCGAATTTACCAGGCTATGCATTTACATTTAGTTCTTTATTTCATTTAACTTCTATGATAAAGACTAATTTAATTGTTGACGGCAACTTTAAATAAACCATAATGCACAGCCGGGCCCAAAGGGTTTAATCTTCAAACAGAGTTCATCGCTCTTTCCACGTTTATAAGTAAGTCACGGAAAAATTCTCATTGGCCGCCACCTGGAATCGAACCCAGGGTCTTCCAGTTACGCGCCGGATAGGCTTCCATTGCACCACAGCGGCCTCGAATTCCATGTTGATGCTCCTAGTCCACATCAAATGTCTTTATTAATTATTCATTCGCCTTTTAATTATTTGTTTAGTTGCTGCTTACCATCTTTGGTGAATCCCCAGCATTATGCGGGACTCATAGAAGCAACCTGCCCTGTGGTTTGACAGTTAGTCGTATGTGAGTCTGGAGAATTAGAGACAGATATTGTGCAGTGGTAGTACGTCCGACGCTTAACTGGAAGACCCTGGGTTCCATTCCCGGTGGCGGCCGATGAGAATTCTTCCGTGACTCACTTGTAAACGTGGAAAGAGATGTCCTCAAGAATATCTTTAGTATTTGCTGTAACCTCACCCAGTAACAAATTGGTGCATAAATAAACTGGTGTTCCGTGCTTGTAAAATTAACATATGCCGAATTCTAATCTTATGGGCATTTTATTTTCTTTAAAATTGCTCCAAAGCGTAACAAAAATGAAAAATCTGTGGACGATTGTTTGTGAAAACAGCTATCTTACGTAGAAATAATTTTTCCAATCCGATACCTTGTCTATGTTTCTCAAACACAATTTTTTTTTGGGGGGAGGGGGAGGGGAGAGATTTAACATCCACCACGAGCAAAGGTAAGAGCTGACGGCCATCGCTTATTCCTACTTCAGGACCACTAACTCCAGGGAAGGGACAGAGCCAGGGTCATCGAACAAGCACACCACTGATACCACATCCTGCTCTCGAACCACGGCCCACGTCGGACGAGTGATGCGATGTCCGCACCTAAGACCACTCGACATCCATAGAGGCGAAATATGAATACATTCTGACGCCATTTATCGTGAAGTTTAAACGCCGGGAAAACCGAAGACATAAGGAAACTCTTTGTCTCAGTTTAAGCTATTTCCCATTAAGTTTTTGCAATCCATCACCTAAAACCATACAGAATAATTCATAAGAAACGAAATTTTGCTATGAATGCGACCATAGTGGAACTAAGTGCCGTGACCTTACATTTAAACCGCACGTCAAGGTGAAAACGAAGAGTTTCTTCGAAGATTGTATCAATGATTCCCACGGTCGTCCGACATAAGCTCTCCGGAACACGTTGGTGGGGTAACATAACGAATGTTTGTTCAGTAAGAAACTTGGCACAACTGAAACCTCGAAAGTAAGTTCTGTAACTGAAACCTGGTAAACTGCTAGCATGAAACTGAGTCTCATAGCAAAACAAAGCACATGCAGCACAGTCTAGATCTTCCTGGCAGCGTACGGTGGTCTTTTCTAGCACGCGATCTAGTGTAATTTTGTTGAGCTAAGCGAAGTATGTGTCGAATATTTTGTACATCCCCCTTGACGCACAGCCAAATATATGGGCTTCGCTTTTTATTAATCATCCTGTATCTTTCTAGTGTGAATAAACATTTTAATCACGAAAAGGAAAAATTGTGCTACAGGAGACAGAAAGTTTATGGAAAGTACAGGGAACAACTATCTGATTATACACTGCTGGCCGCCCAAAATGCAACACCAAGAAGGACACGAGAGAGCAAAGTCAGATTTACTGGACACATAACAACAGATACAAAGATGTAACGATTAAGTTGACAGGCCCGTGTGACTTGCGGAAAACGCAGACATCAATAGTTCGTGTGGTCCCCATGGCTGGCAATAACGGCCGCTTCACGCCGCGGCATCGAACGAAAGAGGCTTTGGATGTGGGCTTGGGGTATGTCGGTCCAGGCTGCTTCCACACGTTGCCACAGTTCATCAGGCGTAGCCGCGGGTGGTGCTTGCCGGGCCATTCGGTTGCCGATCAGCGACCAGACGTGTTCGATGGACGACATGTCGGGAACAAAGGCGGGCCACGGCAGCAGTGACACCTGATAGGCCGGGAAAAATTGTTGCACGACGCGTGCCACGTGCGGGCGCGCGTTGTCCTGTTGAAACGTTGCCGCTGGCTGGTCCTGCAGGTAAGGAAGGACTACAGGCTCCAAAACGTCGGAGATGGTGCGGTGGCTGTTGAGTGTACCGGCGATGTGTACCAGAGGAGTGCGGGTGTCATATCCAATTGCGCCCCAAACCATAACGCCAGGCGACGGACCGGTATGGCGATGCATAATGCAGGCGTCTTACAGTCTCTCGCCGCGGTGCCGCCAAACGCGGATCCGACCATCGTGGTGTTGCAGGCAGAAGCCGGATTCGTCGGAGAAGACAATGTCGTGCCATTCCGTAGTCCAGGTGCGGCGTTCAACGGCCCACTACCGCCGCACTCGCCGGTGGTGTAACGTCAATGGTAATCGGAGCAACGGGCGCAGTGCGACAAGTCCCCGCTCCTGCAGACGACTTCGAACGGTACCTGCTGACACAGGTTGTTGCGTAACATACCCTAATTCCTGCGCTAACGTTCGTGATGTGGCGGTGCGAGCCGTTAATGCCTGCGGCACAACATGCCGGTCTTCTCGTTTGGTGGTGAGCCGCGGCTGCGGCAATCGCTCACGTCTGTCCGTCCGTCCCTCCTGCATCCACCGAATCCATACTCGCCTCACTGTGGCTGGATGTCGTCCCACACGGGCGCCGATGTCTCGGTACGATTAACCGCTGTCGCGATAAGCCACTCTTCGTCCTCTGTTGAACTCCGAAACGTGCTGGAATGACTGTCGTATTCTGCGACGAAGCAAGAGGAAGCTTCCCACGCACAGGTCCGGCAGCACAACACATTTCCATTACTTACACCCCGCCTTCTGTGCACCCTTCTTACAGTGCTTCTCGGTGGCGTGCCGGGCGCACGTGATTTGCATATGCCCTGCAATGCTAATCGTTTGCATGTCCTCTAGCGGGCGACGCATGCCGCGAATTTCAGGCCAATCGGATGCTTCCTTCTTGGTGTTGCATTTTGGGTGGCCAGCAGTGTAGAAGCACTGTGACTCGATGGTACGTATTCACGGGCATGGGGAATACGTACCATGCAATCACACCATGACTAGTGCTGGTCGTCCATGATCACGAAGGGACAGGGAAGGATTGTCAATACTATAGGTAACTACTGTCAAATGCTTGTTTGCGACCAAGTCAAACATAGAATATTCCGAAGTATGGTTTATGTGCTAGAACCGCCGTGATGAATTTTGCAGTTGTTTGCAAATTTAACGACCACCACAAGTTTAACGACCACCGCGAGAAATAAACAGTCGTCCGTTCTTAATTTAGCAGCAAGGCTATAAAGAGTCATCGGTCACTAATTTAGGGCCACTGGCTCCAGGAAAGGGAAAGAGAGAGAGAGAGAGACAGTTCCGGTAGATAAATACACCCTCCAGGACGCACCTGAGGTTCCAACCCGCATTCATCTCGCACGAATGGTGAGACGTCAGGGCTTAGACCACTGCGCCACCGGGGCTGCTTCTGAAATTTCGTGCATGTGGTTTTGAAAACTATGCTTCAGTTGAAAAAACGTTGGACGATATTATTAGGAAGGATTTTGTAAGAAAGAACGTTAAGTTTCTGCTCGACCCAACATTTGCTCTGCCATTTAACAGTGGGTGACGGATCTAAACTTTTCCGGTGAACAATTATTGTTATCCTCAAGTTCTGAGTCTCAGCTTTGTTTTGTGCCGCTTGTGTAGCGTTCTGGGAAAATAAGAGAAAATGTTCCAAGAAATGGCAGCTTGAAAGAAGATTCCATGGGGAAGGCAGACTGGGAAGAAGGTAAGTAGCGAATTCACAAGAGTCCTTTCCGGCCTATTTCTAATTACTGCGAGTAATTACAAATTCTTGAAATTAGTTTCCGTCCGTCTTTCTTAAACGAAACGGCTCAGAACTTAAATTATTTAAATTAAATGTTACACCGAACTCGTGAAAATTTTTTCCAGGTATATGGCTTTCTTGTTTTGGCTGATTAAGTTAGTGAATTTATCCCCTCCCCCACTCTTCTTTAGTTTAAGCACACCAGTGTAGAACATTGAACGTCTCGAATAGCTTCTAAAACTTCCATGATGCAGTAGGATATTTTTTATTTGTTTTCTTCGGAGCTTATCCAGCACCACACACAAGTAAGTCTAAGGGCAACTGGTTCCAGGGAAGGTAGGGATCTAGCTCATTCCGAGAAGCACACCATCTGTAATTTTTCTGGGAATCGAACCCGGATACATATCGGATGAGTGGCTTCGGACCCCCCAGCCACCTAGGCCGTTGTAGTAGTTAAGATTCACCCGATAAAAGTACACTCGAAACAGACCTCTGGTAAGGTAGAAACACAAACAGGATGTCAAAACCCTAAGAACACTGGTGTCCAAAACCTAAGAACGAACTATAGTTTCACCTGCATAAGGAAAACGATGCATGATCGTTGTCAAATGGGAAAATGATTGTATTGCTAGCCTACGAACACATGAAAAGACAAAAAAAAATGTATTATAGATGACTCACATATTACTTCGTAATCAGTATTTACGTAAGAGTTACAAATTTCTGAAGAACATAGAGAATGGATGTACAGTGCTTACCAATAACCAGGAGGAGAGACATTTCTGTATGGAATATGTCCACCCAGAACTGCGACGCAGCTCTCACAACGTCGTGGCATGCTGAGCACCAAGTGATCCAGTACCTCCTGAGGCAAATTGGCCCACTCTTCCCTCACAGCACGGATGAGGCGCTGCTTGTTTTCTGCAGGGGGTTTCGAACACCAATGCGTCTCCTCATTGCTTCCCAGATGTGTTCGATGAGGTTAAGATCTGGGGAACGTGCTGGCCGGTCGATGCGGTGAATATCCTCTGTCTACAGAAGTTTATGCACTGCTCTCGTACGATCAAGTGTTGCGTTGTCACCCATGAACAGAAAGTCGTCACCTACAGCACCTCGGAATAAACGAACATGATGAAGAAGAACTTCGTCGCAATATCGTTCTCCCGTCATAGTCCCATTTTGCAAAACCTGTAGCTTGATGCATCCATCAATGCCGGCCCACACTATGATCCCAGCACCGCCGTATCGGTCCCTTTCTTGAATATTCTTGCGCTGGTACACAGTACCAGTTCACTCCAGATCAACTGACGTCTAGAATGTCAGGACAAACTGAAGAAACTCTCATCTGGAAGAGTACCTTGGCCCATTGATGATGTGTCCAATTTCTCTGGATATGACACCATTGAAAAGGTGAGCTACGTTGAGCTCTGGACAAAGAAGCGCAGACTACAGGCCGTGATGCATATGGTTCTACATGTCGCAGACGACTTGCCACAGTTTGTTGCGGTATCCGCGTTTCTGTGCTGGAATGGAGGTGACTCGCAAGAGGATCAGCCGCGGTGCGGCTATTACGTTTTGCTGTTAAAACCAAAATTCTGTTTTCATGCGTCGTAGTAGAGCAAGGACGACCTCCTAGCTTGCGTATGGAACACATTTCTTTGGTCTGAAACGCTTCTCAGAACCTGCATACCAGAGTATGCGCGATTTCAAACTCCCTGACAACATCCTTCACTCATTGGCCTTCATCCAGTTTCTGTATAATTCTTCTCCGCACAAATCATCTAGATGATGTCTTTGAGACATAAAGTAAATTACGCGTTCGTACCTTTAAGACTTTACGTCCAGATTTTCCTTCAAATACGCGTCGCGCCCTGGTGACGCAGTGGTTTAAGCGTTGGCTTATGACCATTCGTCCGAGAAGGGTCTGGGTTCGAATCCCGGTGAGGCATGGATGTTGTGTTTGCCTTAAGGCACTGATTCTGTCCTTTCCCTGGAACCACTGACTCTAAATTAGGGACGGGCGACTGCCTATAGCCCAATGAGTTGCTCACGGTGGTCGTTAAAATTTCAATAAAGAAAAAGTACATGTCGCCAATCTACATTAACGCAATTTATATTAATGCCCCCTAGCGGAAAGTCTATGAAATGCTTGAAAATTTTGAAATTATACAACAAACATTTCGCACCGGAATCGGAGTCTTAGAAGTAGAGATATTGACAAAAATAAGACATAAACTTATGCAAAATACATAGCAACGTCACCTATGCGCGTACTTGGTTGCATCCGCCAGTGCGTATATAAAGTGATAGACATCCTTGCCAGCTGTTAGAGCTGTTTTCGGTATGAGAATAACAAGCAATAACGATTTAAGCGATTTTCAACGCGGTGTCATAGTTGGCGCTCGTGAGATGAGCCATAGTATTTCGGAGGTAGAAACGAAGTTCAGATTTTCACGGCCGACCATTGCAAAGGTGTACCGTGACTACAAGAATTCCTGCAAAACCTCCAACCTACGATACCAGTTTGGCCGTAAAAGGGCATTGGGTGTACGTGACCATCGTCGGCTGTCAAGAATCGCTTCACGCGATAGGCGTGCAACACTCTCGCAGGTATCATCGGAATTCAATGCTGGAACCTCAACAAGCATCAGCGTCCGGTCTGTGCAACGTACCCTGCACGATATGCGCTTTGGAAGCCGACGCCCAACTCGAGTCCCCTTGATGGATGCACGACACAGAGCTATGCGCCTCGCTTGACCACGGCAACACCGCCACTGGAGGCTTGATCACGGGAAACAAGTAGCCTGGTCTGACGAGTCGCGTTTCCAACTGTATTGGGCAGATGGAAGGATTCGTGTGTGGCGCAAACCCCATGAAGCCATGGATCCTGCCTGTCAACAGGTAACTATACAGGCTGGTGGGTGGTCCGTAATGGTATGGGGTGTGTTTAGCTGGACTTCACTGGAATCCCTGGTACGTCTACAAACGTCTGTGATCTGCCAACGCTATGTGCGCATCCTTTCTGACGAGGTACACCCGTTCATGTCCTGCATTCAGGCTGATGGGTTGGGCCTGTTCCAACAGGACAATGCACCTCCACATAAGTGTCGGAACGCCACATTATGATTAGAGGAGCATTAATCGGAGTTTGGGGTGTTGCCATATTACCCAAGTCCCCAGATCTGAACGTCATAGAACACATTAGGGATGCCATGCAGCGCGCTATCGAACACAGGAATCGGAGACTTCGGAATGCACCCAAATTGTGGAATGGTCTGCAGGAAGTATGGTGTGCATAGCCTTCAGCATATTTCCAGAAGCCATTGGAGTCCATGCCTCGTCGTATTTCTGCAATCCAGCGCTCCCGTGGGAGACCTACCAAGTATTAGACTGGTGTATCAATTTTTCTGGCACTTCAGTGTACATCTACGCACCCTAGCGGTTACACCCTGTAATATTTTAAAAAGAAAATATTCGAAAAAGGTTTATCGACATGTGTGGCATCGGTCGACGAACGAATTTTTTCATTCGAAATTTTAGAAGCTCAGGTTTTCAGAAGCAAAAATTAGCTCTTACGCCCCCTGATGTCCAAACCAGTTTATACCAAAAATTAGAAATTATATGTAAAAGATTTCCCATCAGGAGCTGTATCCGCTCCAGAAAGAATTTTTCGAATGAGAATTATAGAAGTAGATATATCGAGGAAAGCCCATTTAATTTTATGCCCCGCCCCCAGGTGGGAAATATATGCGTAACTTCAAAAAAGTGACTATACCTAAAATAGTGTTCGACATGAATGGAATGGAAAGTGGGGAAAAAATGAGTCGGATGTTTATAGGCAAATATTTGGAATCAATGTATTTTGAATTAGATATCATCTGCATTTACGCCCTCTAGTGGCAAAATTGTGCATCGTAAGAACAAAAACGAAATGAAGGTTCATCATTCGCGCATTTCGAAATTGCACAAAGGATTTTTCAAACAGGACTAATAGTTGCAGAGATATAGCGTCCACAGGCTGACGGACGGACAGACGGATGGGCGAACAAACCAGTAACATTAGCACGATCTTTTTACAAAAGGTGTTCTAAGAAAAGAAAAAGAAATGAAACCATTAACGACGCTGAAACGTAAAATTACGAAGAAAAGGAAAAAAATATATTGAAAAGCGAAGTGAAACACTTCAAGTTGTTTACACAATTCAATGGAGAGCCAATACATGCAGTAGATATACCTACCGTAGCTGTACATAGTTATGACGTGAAAGGAGGATTGTTAACATGTCTCAAAAGTTTAGACACAACTGAAACGTAATGCAAAAGGTACCATTTATCAGACATGTCTGTTATTTGCAGACACCTGTAATTTAAAAACGCATTTCTCAGTGGAATAAATTAAATTCTGATGAGTTTCCGTTTATAAAATCTCAAATTAGCAGTTCCTTAACTATTCATCGTATGAAAATTAAGCCGCATGCTGTCTTCGGCCTTCCGTCAGTGATTCTCTTTTGAAGTTCTCCAGAACACTTCATCCGAATTTATTTTTTAAGTCACCGGAAGCAAACAATGGTATTGCATTATATGAAGGATACTTTTTGTCCATTTTCAACCAAATCAAGAATCAACATCTTTTTAACCAAAGCATGAAAACATCAAATTTTGTTTTGATAGTCAATAAGTTTTTGAGTCATTTCCGTCTAAAGAAAACAATCCTTAAAACGTGCTCATTAATTTTTCAATAAACACTGCTATACTGGGCTAAAATTAATTTACCGGATTAACTAAAATATATTTAGTCTCCTCTACTTACTAATAGCTTCTCCTTGAATTTACCACTAGCTACAGCACTACATGCAATGGAGCACGACTGACTATCCACAAACTACCATGTGAAAAACTATTGCATCTCCTGCAAAAACCATGAAATTTTACTCTTTGTTTAATTAACTAATTGTGATAGTTATTTCATCATTTATATGTATGAAGATGAGAAATAGATTGGAAATTTAGTTTTTTTCTGCAGCTACTTCTGTTCTTAAAATACATTACAAAAATAATAACCAGGTCGAAATTATTATGAAAAGAATCCTTTACCCAATACTTAGGTTTACAGCAATAAATCGTTTTTCTAATTCATAGGGAATGAAATAACATTTAAATACAGAAATACAATGAAGCAAAATTACAAAATGTACCTAATGTTTTGTTCCGCAGCCTTTAGCTTTAATCACAGCTTTGCATCTTGATGGCATACTGTGAACAAGGTTTTGTAAAAGACTGGGTTGAACAATACGATTCCAAATTTGAATTACATCTTCAATGAGTTGAATTTTGTTGTTGGCTTCTATTTTAATAGTTCATACGATACTTTGAACAAGAAATTTTCGATCGAGTTAAAGTCTGATTACTGTGCTGGCCAATCAAGGTGCTGAACGTTTTTTCCTGAAACCACTTTTTCACACTGCTTTAGCGCGATGACAGGGGGAATTGTCATCTTGGAAAATACAATTGCTGTCATAAAGTCTTCTAGACGATGGTAGCATCTTGTTTTCTAATATCCAGATGCATTTTAGGGCATTTACCAAACCATCGACAATATGGAGGTACCCAGCGTCATGCGCACACATGCAGCTCCAAACCATGACCTTCACTGGATGCTTAACAACTTGAATGGAATTCTTCGTGCTTGAATCTCCTTACATAGGCACTACTTTGATTCCCATTAAGGCAAAATTCTGATTCATCACTGCAAAGAACATTTTCCCATTGCTTGGTTGTCTATGAGACATGCTGTTTTGCCCACTAAAGTCTACGCTGCCTTTCATTTACAGTTAACAATGGTTTACGCCTGCCTTCGCAGCGACGTAAATCATACTGAAGGAGCCTCCTCCTAACAGTAGATATACACTATGGACAATGAAATTTGCTCACCTAGAAAACAACATGCTACAACCGCGAAACGTTGGAAATAGCTAGATTGCGTGCTGGTATGCAAATTATCCACGTATGGTGCGAGTGCGCATTACCGCACACCCTGTCGTGGCGCTGCAAGTACGAACCGGCAGCCTTATAAACCGGCGTGTAGTCGATGACCTATGAAAGCGAAACCCACCGTCCGACGCAAGCAAGAGTACAGAGTGACAAGAATGCCGGGAAGATGCCAGAGACGTCGATTTACGCAACGCACGGACTTTGAGAGAGGACTGATCATCAGGCGGAAAAACGCAGGGTGGTCGGCCCGCCGTATAGCCCGCCACGTGGATCTTTCTGAGCATACCATCCGACTGCGTTGGGAGTAGTGGACACGTGACGACACTACCACACGGCGGAACGGCTCCGGACGGACCATAAAGACCACCGATAGAGAGGATCGACAGATCGTGCGCCAGGAACGGGTCCCACGCGGACCCGGTCCACTATACAAGCAGATGTAGCGGCTCCTGTGTGACCACGAACCATTTCCCGACGCCTTATGGAAGGGAATCTGCGATCTCTGCGCCGCTTACGTGTGCTGCCATTAACAGTGGAACACCACCGGCTCCGTTTGCAGTGGTGCATAGCCAGAGTGACGTGGGACGCCACAGACTGGCGACCTGTGGTGCTTAGCGATGAGTGCCGCTTCGTTTTGGGGACAGAAGATCATCGTGTCCGGGTGTGGAGGTCCCCGGGTCAACGGCACAATTCCAACATTGCTATCGAGCGCCATACTTTACCCACTGCAGGCATTATGGTCTAGAGAGCCACTGCTTACAATAGCCGATCAGGTTTAGTAGTGGTACGTGGATAATTGACGGGCTAGCGGTATATAGATGAGATCCTACGGCTCTATGTGCTCCCATTTCTGGCCGGGATTCCAGGTGACCTATACCAGCAGGATAATGCCCGCCCGCACACAGCTCTGGTTGCCTAGGACAGCGTGCATCATGTCCAGACACTTCCATGGCCTACCCACTCCCCCGACATGTCCCCTATTGAGCATGTGTGGGTCCAGTTGAAACGCCCGCTGCCGCCGTGTCGCACTATTCTGGATTTGGAGCACACCGTCCAACACGTGTGGGCCAGTCTGCCGCAGGACAACATCAGGCGTCTGTTTGCCTCCATGCCAGACCATATTGCAGCTTGTATCGCCGCACGAGGGGTGCCATCAAGATGCAAAGCTGTGATTAAAAGATGACCGGAGTGCCACGGATCCCTTTGTAATTGTCCTGCAGCTCTGTTTTTGCTATCATGTATATCATTCATCTGTATCATTACGTCCATAAAATTTCTGTTTAATCCGATGCTTCTTTCTTGGTGCGCGGATTTTATTGTCCGTGAGTGTACTAACAGGGACATGAGTCACTTCAGACTATCTTTGAAATAATTCAGTTAAATGAGCCTCCTGTCTGCCAAGTTTAGCTTTCTGAGCACTCTGTCCTGCCTGGTTGTAATGGATATGGGCCTTCCACTGCGACACATATTTTTAATATCACCAGTGATATTTAATTTCTTCAGTAGCCTAATAACTGTAGACTTATTACAGCCCACTCTTTCAGCGATTTGCTTTAAAGAATATTGCTCTTCATGCGGAACAACTATTTTTACCCTCTCCGCTGTGCACAATTCCGCAGTTTTAGCCATTATTGAAAATATACACACATTATACCCTAATAACACTAGAACCGACCACTAAAATTCTTTAGTAGCGCTGAGTCAACCCTTACAAGAGCTGGAGTAGGATTAGGATAGCATTAGGAAGCAGCCAATCAGGTAATATAATGTCTATGATTGGCTGTAACAACTGTTACGCAGCTAACATAAATTTCAACGTTTTTGTGAAACCCCATGTTTTATGGCATATCTCAAGAAAACAAGTAGCTACAGTAAAAAACTAAGCATATTTAAAATCCCCATTTGGTCTAAGCGATGGCCTCTGATCATTCGTCCGAAAGGGGTCCGGGTTCGAATCCCGTGAGGCATGGATGTTGTGTTTGTCTTACGGCACTGGCTCTCTCCCTACCCTGGAACCAGTGACCCTAAATTAGGGACGGGCGACTGCTTATAGCCCATTGAGTTGCTCACGGTGGTCGTTAAACCTCCAATCAAAAAAAAAAAAAAAAAAAAAGGCCTACAGTTTCCTGTTCGTCTGAGTTTCACCATGAGTTCCAAATAGCACAGGGCCAATCGTTAAACATTCTTGGACACACCAGCAAAGCGCATGCCTTTGTCATTGCCAGTGTGTTCCAATGTTGACAAAAATTTAAAACCCTTCATCTTGGTTCCGAACGGAAGAACACTCAACGTCGTTGACCCAGACGCCCTTTATGACTAAAGTTACTCTTGCCTCGGAAGAACTACAATTAAAATATCATACAAATAATTGAAAAATGTAGATGTTTCAAATATTTCAAATTTCTTATATTCATAGCCAATGAAGACTGCTGGTACCATTCAGTTGGGCCTACACAAGTGCAGATTTTATTCTTTTTTCTTTCAAATTTCTTTCTTCTCATAATTGGAGCATGTTTCAATTAACTATTTCCGTGTAATATATCTTAACGAAGGCCAAAAAGCAGCTGATTGATGTACAGGTGTTCATAAAGTATTTCCCACACTACGAGAATTAATATAAAAACAATCTATGTAAGTTTAAATAAAAGGGATGGCAACATAACATAGCAGCACATATAAAGTATTTTTCTGTTCTTTAGATGAGCGCTACTGCTAAATAAGAGTAACATTTCATCATTAATGGCTTCCATGCAAGAATAAGCGGCGTGCGTGTTGTGGTTGCATGAGACCAATTCGGCGGTTACTGTCCAGCGTCATTTCAGAAAAGAGTACATACGATCACCACCAGACCAAAAAAAGCATAAAAGCTTGGTATGAAACGTTTTAAAGCAACGGGTTTTCTGTTGGCGATCTTCCCCGAGCATGCCGACCACTGGTTACACAGAAATAGCTGCAGCTTTTCAGAAGACATTTCTGCGAAGCCGCAGGAAATCCATTCGTCGTGCTTCACTGGAAACTGGGATTCCCCATGCCACGATTCACAAAATTTTACACAAACATCTTCATCTGTATGCTTATAAAGGTACAGATCGCTCAAGCTCTCCAGCCTGATGACCGATCTCGCCGCGCTGCATTTGCGAATGAGATGTGGTAGCGCAAAGCTCCTGATAGTGATTATCTGCACCTTCTCTGTTTCTCAGATGATGCCATATTCCATGTCTTTGGTACAGTAAATAACCACTATGGGCAAATCTGGGGATCAGAAAATCCCCATTATGTCATCAAACAACAGAGGGTTAGTCCAAAAGTGAACGTATGATGCGATATGATTCATGACTGAATCATCGGAACCTTCTTTTTTTCAGAGCTCACGGTAACATGTAACGTGTACCTGGACATGCTGGAACTTTTTGTAGTTCCTCAGTTGCATGCACTCCAACCTTCGGTTATTTTTCAACAAGACGGTGCAACACTGCATTGGTCAATAATGGGTCGTGAGTTGCTGAATGCCACATTTCTAGACAGATAGGGATTGGCAGCGACGGTCCCATGACATGGCCACCTCGATCGCCCGACATGACGTCTCCAGGCCTTTTTGCTGTAGGGTTAGTGATAGACCAAGTTTACTGTAGCGGATGTCGAGACGCTGAAGTGCAGAATAACTAACGACGTTGGTTCTGTGTCTGCTGACAAAGCATGGCGTGAAATCGGATATCGCTTACATGTCCTCCAAGCCACAAACGGCGACCATGTGGAAGTGTACTGGCACTGGAGAAAATACTTTACTTGTACACCATCACTGTTGTGCAATCCCTTTCTTGTATCTGTAATACATTTTTTTACATTAATTTTTGTAATTCGGGAATGACTTTATGGACACCCTGTATATGTTTTGTTAAAGCCGCTCAACGCCGGGTACCTTTGGTACACAATTAATACGAAAAAGGAGTAACTTATCGAGAAAAATTACAGAAAAAAAAAGCTATGAAAATAACGGTCCGGAGACGAGATATCTTGAAACAACTTTCCTTCTATATCCCTTCCTTCCTTCCTTCCTTCCTTCCTTCTTTCCGTTCTTTCTTTCTGCTTTCCTTTCTTTTTCCCCTGTCCTTCTTAACAAAGAAGTTAATACTGACCAGACAAATTCCTTACGGTTCTAGGAACTGCGTCATAATTTCACCGCTTAACCCAACAACATCGCTTAATTTTAGTGGTGTTAAAATTAAATTCAGCAAAGAAGAGAAACTGCTGATGCAACCTTCCTCTTCCCTTGATGAAAAAGCTCAAGTGATCTAAATAAAGCCGACTTGGGTAAACATCTTTCCCGTTACTTATACGGTTTACGATCGACGTAACATGCAAGGTAAAAAAAAAAGACATCTTCCCCCTTTTCAAAATAGTCTCCGCTTGATCATACACATAGGAAGGAATGTCTTCATTTTTTTCTTTCTTTCGGCAGAAGTCTAACTAAGACATCTCTCCTCACATATTAGCTGATGACGTGCAAGAGCAAGAGAAATCAGGTGCTTACGAAAGAGACCCAGAAAAAAAAACTGCGTGTACTTGTTGGGTAGGAAATGGAATTGAGAAAATACATGATAGAGTGAGAGATAAAGGATGAGTGCGTAAAAGGTGAATGATCTCCAGTTGAATGAAATATTAATGACATATCGTTGTAAACAATTAGAAAACCTTAGCTGTAAAAGTTTTGGATATCAGAAAGGGATATTAATGTAGCTTCAACAATTGTGTCATTTTTCAGGATAAATCGAGAAGTGTCAAGGAAATATCACCGTCATATTCAACTATTCTTAATCTATTGCTGGATATAAGTCTTTCCAAGTCTCTTCCACGACGCTCTGTCTTGAACAATTGTCTTTCATGTCCTCCTCGCATATTTTGGAATTCCATCTACCCATCTACAACGTGGTCTTCCTCACGGTCTTATAATGTTGTTGTTTAAAATTGGTTGTTGATTTGAACTGTTATGTACACTTCACTGCCACACTTTAAAAGCTTAGCTTAGCTTGTAGACTTATTGAATTTATTTTACTGTAAAACTTGGATTAATAGTCAGTCGTTTGCAGCAGCTTAAAGTCTTAACTAGATATACACCATATTGACAAAAGTCACCGGACACCTAGAAGAGAAACACAACATAGCATTTAGTGACATACATTAGTACGGCATCGGTCCACCTTTGGCCTTAATGCATGCACTTACCCATGGAGACATGCTTTCGACAAGGTTTTGGAACACAACGATAAGTATGCGATTCCATTAAGACATAAAGCTACCATGCAGCGCTTTATTTCATCCCATAGGTGGTCTATGGGATTAATATCAGGGCTCTGTGCTGACCAGTTCACACACCATACAGAATTTTCGTCAAACCACGCCGTAAGAGTCCTTGCTTTATGACTCGGTGCATTATCTTGCTGGCAATAACAAGGCTCGGTTCCATAGTATTGCCACATAGTTAGTAGGGCATAACTGTGCAGAATATCAAGGTAGGCGTGCTGGTTAACAGGTTTGTCCACGATAACTAATGGACCGGCACCGTACCACGAAAAAAAACCAGCACGAGTACACTGCTAGGTCCAAACTTGACCGTAGGATGAGTACATTGTGGTAAATAGGGGTTTCCCGGCTGCCGCCATACACCACACACGGCTATCAGACTGATGGATTGTGTATCGGGATTCATCAGTCCATAGGAACCGTTTCCATTGATCTACGGTCCACGATAGATGTTCTTTACACCATGCTAAACGACGAGTAACATTCCGAGTGGAGATGAAGTGCTCATTAGCAGTCGCACCACCACGGTAACCCATGAAATGAAGTTCTCTGCAAATGGCACGTGCATATACAGAGGTTTCAGCATTTTTACTCACTTGCACACTGAGATCTTGTGCAGTACTCCGTCGGTTAGCCATAACGACTTCCCTGAGGCTTCGACGTCCACTATCACTGATTTTCTTTGGTCTGCCGGTACGTTTTGTTGCTTCAAGCACGCCATGTGTCTTCCACGTATTCATTACACCCACAACAGTTGACTTGGTTATGTTTAAACGCCTCTCGGTTTCTCTTATGGACAACCTACTAATATAACACCCAACAATCTTTGCTTTCTTAAAGTCAGTTCTCTTCCGCCGCGATATTTTCACTTAACCTCACAGTGGGATACAATCGCTGTCAGCTGCAGGCTTGGTTTTATACGTTTCGCAGCTGTACCGCGCATCTTAACAACACAGCGGATCCGTTCATTTCAATTTGAAGGGGTGTCCGGTGACTTTTGTCAATATATTGTATATACGGGCAACCCTTAATGGCCCGCCACGGTTTCTTACGTACATTGTGGCGTTACACGAAGGGTTCCGCTGTATCAAATTTGCAAATTATATCTAAGTAACCAAAATTTTGTTAATTACGGTTAGCCGAAAATAATTTTAACAAGTTAGTAAAATCATGCAATGCATTGATTATGATATGCTTTCCAACATACCAGAAATCATTACTCAAGTTATCACTCAAGTTATGAGAATTATGGCTGTGGAATAAATCTCGGTCCTTTGATCCCATTTCGATTATATTCAACAGAACCGGTTAGGTATACCTCTGAAATAACATGATAAAGTTTTGTCGCAATCGAAGCATTTTTACGTAAGTAATGATGCATAAGGGCTATTGAATAGATCCCACTCCTGTGTCCTACACTTTGACCCCATTTCGCCCATTTTCAACAGAATTCGTCCTCAGGCAGGCCCCTACAACATACTAACATTTTATCCAAATCGAAGAATTTTTACGTACGTTATGACGCATAATGGCGATGGAAGTGATTCCGCTCCTATGTCGTGACCTTTGACCCCATTTCGCCCATTTTCAGTACGGTTTGTCGCCAGGTGGTCCCCTACCACATACTAAAATTTCATCATCCTTTTTTACGTTAGTTATGGCGCATAAAAGCAGTGGAATGGATCCCGCTCCTATGTACTGACCTTTGACCCCATTTCGTTCACTTTAAATAGGGTTCCTTCCCAGGTGATCCCCTACCAGATACTAAAATTTCTTCAAAATCGTACGATTGTTACGCGAGTTATCGTGCGGACGGACATACGCACACAACGCGTGACGTAATGAGGCAGATGGGAATCGCGAACATCTGCTCGTCGCAAGAGTGTGACGTCATAAAACTTTAATAGGATCATCACACAACGTGTGACGTAATGAGACCGATGGCGTCACCGCGCGCCAACATTTTCAAAGGCGAGATTGTGATGTCATAAGATTTCTAAGCATTGGTAACATTAATGGAACGACGCCATGCTAATAAAAACGTTATAATTCGGGGTGGGTATTTAATCCACTAAACGAATTCTCCTAAAGTCGAGATCCAGCTAAATCGATTTCTAGTACCAGAAAACTGTAGGTTAACGACTTTCATCAAATTTCTTAGAGCCGCTTTCAAAATAAAATGTACGTACATACATACAAGAATTGCTACTTTAAGGTGGACGTCAAGTAATTTTGATTCCTATATTTCCAATGGAAAAACTTCTGTACACATTTTCGTCACAAACAATGCGTTCCCAAGGATGAAAAATTGAACATCCATTAAAATAGCTTCATTTCATAACTTGAAATACTTAATATTTTCTAAACCATAACCGTAATTATGGAATCCAACATTTATTTGTCCACTGACGTCATCAAAGCACAGATCGCGCCATCTTTTTTCTGGTTTCAACACCACCAAAGGAAGCGTTATTGTTTTTTAATATAATTATGCTTATGGTTTACAAAATCTTAAGTATTTCAAGTTATAGTATGAAGTTATTTTAATCGATGTTCGAATTTCCATCCTTGGGAACACACTAATTTTGAAGCAAATGTGTACAAAAGGTTTTCCATTGGAAATATAGGAAGCAAAATTACTTGACGTCCATCCTCAATAATGTGGGATAAGGTCGATAGAATGGATCCCGATCCTATGTCCTGACCTTTGATTTCATTTGTTCCATTTTCAATAGGGTTACTCTCCAGGTAGTCCCCTACCACATACTAAAATTTCATCGAAATCGAACCATTCGTACGCACCTTATGCCGCATAAGGACAATTGAATGAATTCCGCTCTTATGTCGTGACCTTTAACCCCACTTCCCCCATTTTCAATAGGGTTCGTCCCCTGGCTGTCCCCTACCACATACTGAAATTTCATCGAAATCGAACCATTTTTACGTGAGTTATCGTGCCGACAGACGGACGGAAAAAGCTGGAGCATATACGCTTCTTCAACCTACGGTTGGAAAGCGTAAAAAAGCATGCAAATCAGAAAAATATGCAGTTATGTGTTGTGAGCTTAACAAGCACTGTAGCTCAAAGTGACAGTTTTCATCTCGGAAGCTTCTGGTATGCATGGAATGCGGAAATTTACTTTTCATACTAGAAAGACAAAGTTAACATTTTAAATATAGGGAAATGAAGAAAAAATCATGTTATGTACCTAAAACTTTATCAGGTGAAAATTGATAGCATTACACAAAATGATTCCCTACCTTAGTTTTTTTTTTTTTTTTAATTCTCGTCTATTTTCGTTTGTGTTTTAGATTTGAATCCAATTCCTTTCACAGCACAATCTAATTTAACAAATGCTTTTGAAATATCTCCATCCTGCGAGTTTTCTTCAAATAATCTTCTTAATGTTTAAAGACACTAATTTACATCTTCAGTGTCTTTAACATTAAGGTTCGCCACAGTCAGGACCTCCCTGATACATGGTCACGGTTGGCACATGCTCCGAGCCCCATGTTTCAGGGGGGGGGGGGGGTAGTGATGTGGAGAACACAGTTCACCATAGGCACCAGAAATATTATATTCTGAATAAAGCCAAATAATTATGAATGGCCGGCACAACCAAAGGAATGTTAACTTATTTGTATGTGATATATTATTTGGTATATAGGAATGTCAGAATACAAAAATATTAGGACAGCCAACTCTCTTCGATTAGTGGGGACAGTTTCAAATTCCCATTGCCCTGGATCCCCATATGTACTTTTTGTATGGATTCATTTCCAGATTTCAGTAGTGCTTTAGGAATTTATAACGAAGTAAATTTCTCCGTATCCACTCCAGAATAAGTCGCTCTCCCAACTGAGCTACGCGGACGTATGCTCTCGCTGCTATCTGCCTTTATCTCATGTGCTTCCTACGGTGCAGGCACATCACAAATTGTACTGACTATTTCAGTTACTACTGCCTCAGAAGAGCGAAGTTTCTCTACATTGGAATTAATGAAAATCTCAAGAATGGATAATAAAACCATGCTAGTAGTCCGATGTATTGGCGTAGGAATAAAAGAATAATAGTTTCCAAGCTTTCGCACATCAACCAGATGGTTTTCTTAAAGAATATAGACAGAAACTGCAATCTGGATAATAGAACGCTTTAACAATTTGAACGTGGTGATTTGACAATAAATAGATACGACGTATTGTTCCTTTAAAAACGCGAGTCATCACGTTGGTTGTGCACGTGGCATCCTGGTAGGAAGAAGGCTTTACTTGAAGAATTGGCTCCAAGTTCGTAGCAACTCCAGTGAGAAGCCATCATTGCAAGTATAGCTGTTGGTAATGAACTCCAAGATTTCCGGAATGGTTGAGCATTTAGAAATTACCTACCTACTCTACTCCTAAATGTGCAGCTATTCGGGAAACCTTGGAGATGATTACCAACAGTGATACTTGCAATGACAGCGTCTCACTGTAGTTGGCACGAATTTGAAGCCAGTTCTTCAAGTAAAGCCTTCTTCCTACCAGGATGCTGCATCCACAACCAACGTTATGCCTCGCGTTTCTAAATGAATGTTACGTCATATCATTTTATTGTCAAGGGAAGTGACCGCGTTCAATTTATTAAAGCTTTCTACATCATCATCATCATCATTGTCAACCATTATCAATCCACTGCTGGACGAAGGTCTCCCCAAGTTTCCTCCACAACGGTCTGTCTTGTGCCAGTCTCCTCCATGTCACTCCCGCATATTTACGAATTTCATCCACCCATCTCCCATGTGGTCTTTTTCTGGGTCTTTTCCTGTCCCTTGGAATCCAATCTAAAATTTCGGCTGTCCATCTATGGTCTGTCCTTCTGGCAGTATGTCCAGCCCATTGCCATTTCAGGGATTTAACTCTGATCATGATGTCTTCCACTCTTGTCATTTTTCGGATCCACGAGTTCCTCTTCTTATCTCTCCTGGTTATACCAAGCATGCACCTCTCCATGCTTCTTTGAGTTGTCTGCAGCCTTTGCATGTCTCTTTTAGTTAAGGTCCACGTCTCTGCACCATACGTAAGCACTGGAAGGATGCATTGATCAAACACTTTTCTTTTAAGACATAATGGCATATTGCTCTTGAAAATTATGCTGTTTCTTCCAAAAGCTCTCCAGGCAAGTTTTGTACGCCGATTAATTTCTTCATCAATGTGACCCTCACTTGATATCTGCTGTCCAAGATAAACATACGTATCTGTTATCTCCAGTTTTTCTCCATCAATCGATAAATCTTCATTTTTTGTAAAAGCATTGAACATCACTTTTGTCTTCTGAAAGTTCATTTTTAATCCCACTTCTTTACTCTTGTCAGCAAGTTCCTGGATCATACTCTGCAGCTCTGATCTACATACTTCTACTGTAGTATTCAGATTGCAGTTTCTGTCTATCTTCCTTGCAAAAGCCATCTGGTTAATGCACAAAAGCTTGGAAACGCTTGTTTATGTACTCTTCCGCTAATAATTCGCATTACTAGCATAGCTTTACTATTTTCTACATAATTGGTGTATAGTTCCTCATTGTTAATTCAAGAATGGATATCTGATTTGGCATTACTGTCAATTGAACATTCACTATGTAACAATCTGGATTACAACAATATAATAAGTGATTTTGCTGAAATAAAGACAAGAAAGTATGTCTCCTTGAATACACTTGTAATAATTTATGTTCTTTCTTAGTCACTTAAAACCCTATGTCTTCTGGAGTATGAATAGAATGTCCAAACATACTAAATTTTATTTATAAAATAATTTTGAAATTGAAATCCGGAAGTTTTGAAATTTTTGTTGTTTTGTTTTGTTTTGAAATCCGGATTTCATCCTTACTTCCCACATATTTCATGTTATCGCGTTTGTCTCAGAAACCAAGTGAATCCTTCTTTTCGACTTTTGTTTCATTGTTGAGTGATACGGAAGATGCTCCTGTTCACGGCTGATATATATAAGCCTTCACAGAGACCCAGGTCAACAGTGAAACAGGTCACATTCTAGAAATGCTGAGATTATGGCCTAAAGGATTCAAGGGAGCACTGAGTGGAAAAATAAACAAATACGTAAGTACCACTTCTCTACCCGTTATTCTAAAATTTTCATGAATAGATCAGTATACTTCCCACGGGTCCATTACGTTTGTAATGCATATTTCAATTAAATTAGTTACATAGACAACGGCCCCGCAAAAATATTTTCCGGGGCGCCACACAACCTAGAGGCTGCCCTGGTCAAAGTTGAATCATGGTCCGAAGATATGGGAAGGGAATTCTCACACAGCTTGCAAGTGTCAGCGCATCAAGTATGCTATGTGTACAAAAAAACAGGTTGGCGCAGAAATATACGAGTATATTGGTGGTTGTTGAATGTCAAGGGTGGAGCAGTATACAAGGGATGAAGAGATGTTTTACATATAGCACATCTGTTTAGACCAAAGGGGTGGTGGCAAATCGAGGAGTGGGACATCGGAGTTGACTGTCTACACACTATCTTGACAAAATTCACTGGACGCCCCTTCAAAAATAAATGAACGGATCCGCTGCGTTGTTAAGAAGCGCGGTACAGCTGTAAACGGTATAAAAGCAAGCGGGCAGCTGACCGCGATCATATCGCACTGTGAGATTGAGTGAAAATGTCGCAGCGGGAGAGAACTGACTTTGAGAAAGGAAAAACTGTTGGGCGTTATATCAGTGGGTTGTCCATAAGAGAAACACAGAGGCCATTAGACATATCCAAGTCAACTCTTTTGGATGTACTAAATAAGTGGGAGACACATGGCGCGCCTGAAGCAGCAAAACTTACCGGCAGACCAAAGAAAATCAGTGATAAAGGAAGTCGAAGCCTCAGGAGAGTCGTTACAGCTAATCGGCGGAGTACTGCACAAGACCTCACTGTACAGGTGAGTAAAAATCCTGGAACCTTGGTATGTACACGTACCATTCGCAGAGATCTTCATGCCATGAGCTACCGGGGTCGTGAGGCTGCTTACAAGCATTTCATCTCCACTAGGGAACGCTTCTCATCATTTAGCATGGTGAAAAGAACATTCATTGTCGATCAATGGAAACTGGTCCTATGGACTGATAAATCGAGATACACGATCCATCAGTCTGATGGCCGTGTGTGGGTATGGCGGCAGCCAAGGAAACCCTATTTACCACAGTGTACTGTTCCTACGGTCAAGTTTGGAGCTGGCAGTGTACTCGTGTGACGGTGGTTTTCGTGGTATGGTCCCGGCCCATTGGTTATCGTGGACAAACTTGTTAACCAGCACGCCTACCTCAATATTCTGGAAAATTATGCACTACCAACTCTCCTACAATACTATGGACCGAGCCCTGTTGGTACCAGCAGGCTAATGCATCGAGCCATAAAGCAAGGACTGTTATGGCGTGGTTTGACGATAATTCCGTATCGTGTATGGACTGGCCAGCACTGAGCCCTGATCTTAATCCCGTAGAGCACCTATGGGATGAATTAGAGCACCGCATACGAAGTTTGGAACCAATGCTTACTACTAAGCAACAGTTAGCGGCAGCATTATGTACTGAATAGAAGCGCATACCTATCGCCGTGTTGCAAAACTTTGTCGAAAGCATATCTCGAAGAGTCGGTACATGCATTGAGGACAAAGGTGGTTTCAGAAACGCTATAATGTAACAAAGCAGAGGAGACGAGAAACATGGAATCGTCTCAAAGAAAAAGAAAGAACAGGAATGATACAAACTGATAAAAGCGATGATATGCACATTGAATGAGTAATGACAAATTTACAACGTGATGCAAACAGAGCAATGCTTGAGGAAGAACAAAATGATCACAGACGGGGCACCGCAGTGCGAAAGAACATTAAAAAGTTAATGCAGAGCTTTAACTCACCGTGAGATGTAACGGACTTGGTGTAACAGAATACTACGGGGTTGCTGTTGACCACGTAGCATAAAAGGAGCTTTCACGGCATGCGGAGATGGCAAACTGATACTCCTGCAGTACCACCGTGCACAGAGTAACGGAAAGCATGGCAAAAGGTGAAATCCCAAGTGCGCCATCTATGAAAAATTGTCGAGGAGCGGCAGTTCGTCTCTTGCAGAAGGAGTACGTCGGCCCCAAGAGGCGAGAGATCTTCCAGAACGAGAGCGTTAGCGAGGAGGTTAGCAAACCCCTACAATTTAGAGTGGCGACCTTGAATGGGTAAGTTCGACGTCGGATGAAGGGCAGCTATGGCAGCTTTCTGGAATGTGTCGAGGCGATTGATGATACCACGACACCACAAGACATAGTCGGGTTGCTTGGCATTATGCCGGAGGATTTGAGGATGGAGGTTGCTTGGTCGAAGACCTCGTTAAGAACTGCTTCAAAATGCTCTAAAAAGATGAGAGAAGCCTCCTCATTTGTTTTATGAGTGAGAAACTCGTAAAGATCTTCAAAGGAGACAGGTTCTGAAGGAAGAGAGGCATTGGTAAGCAAAGTCGAGAAATTTTCAAACGTCGGCAGAGGACCCTTGAACTTTGAAGAGGATGAGCTAGAACGTGACAGGGATGACTTGGAGCCTGCTAGATAGGTGGAATGATGCGGGCGGCCAGTCGGATAAGGTGACTTCTTTTTCCTCCGGGCGTCGTTACTGGTAGTAGAGCAACGTTTGCCGTGGATCGATGGCACACGAGATATGGAATCAGAGGAAATATCCACCTCATCGCCAGGAATAAAAGTGCCGATGATGAATGAAGCTTGAAGATCAGTCGTGATGTTCTCTCAAGGAGGGAGAACACGGGAAGGCAAGGAGGAGTCAAGCGGAGGAAAATCCGACAGAGTGGAGAAAGCAACATCGGAAGACGCGTGTTGATCGAAGGCTTTAATCAGAATTTCGGCAGAACTGGGTCCAGGAGGTGCAGACGCAAGAGGAGGCATGGCAGCAGAATCGGAGGAAGAGGTAGAATGCTGCCTTAGAGCTCCAGGAGTCAGTGTCTCTGCATGGGGGCAATGAGCCTGCTTATGGCCATAAACCTTGCAGCGTGAGCAATGAGCAGAGGTGAGGAGCTCAATCCGGCGGCGCTCGTTACCGCAACGAACATCGAGGAATCGTGAAAACTTTACGAGATGCTCTTCGGACGGGAAGATGTTGCGAGAAATTCTACATAAGCCACAGATATGTTTATCATCGGGGTCAGAAAGGAAAGAGGAGAGAGTCTTCACTGGGCCGACTCCTCTGTCGCATCGACTTAGTGCAGCACACAGCATATCATCAGAAATCTCCGGGGGTACCGGATGTAGAAAGACCAGAACAGGACGCTGGGCAATGGATTCGGCTAAGAGGTGACGATCGCCAATTGATAGGACCCGAGACAAAACAAGCTCGGCATATTCTTTCTTCAAAAAAAAAAAAAAAAAAAACAATCACAGCTCGTGGCTTTCGGGTGAGGTGGGTGATGGCACTAGAAGGAAGCATCTTCTTGAGAGCGGAGCTGTACTGCTGCAAAAAGTGTTGTGCAGGGAATCAAAACAAACCCCCAACTCGAGGGTTGGATGAAGACGTTGACCAGCAGGAGAGTTCTCGGGAATGTCTAATAAGATGGTGTTATCGTTGAGAATAACGTAAGAATGCATATGGGGCAGCCGAGACGAAGAGTAAGCCGGTGGAATACCAGAGGCAGCCGCAGAATACGTGCGTGCAGAAGCGCCTCCTCTGGAAGGCACTGACGCAGCATGAGACAATGTACTGGAAGTAGAGGCAGTAGAAACTGTAGAGGGCAGATTAGCGACGCCATCAGAGAAGTCCATGAATTCATCATCGCCAGCAGAGGCCAGGGACGTCACATCCAAGTTCTCAATGGCAGAGTCGGAGACTTGAGCAGAAGACGCGCAAATGACAGGAGGGAAATTAAGAGGCTCTCTACTAGCAAGCGAAGATGATTGATGGGCTGCGTCTGTCGTTGAAGATGCGACGCGAGGAGCTGCAGCGATGCGGGCGGGAACAGCACCCTCATCGGCAGATGCCATAATCAATGGCAAGGGTTAACAAAGAAAAACGACCAGCTCGGTGTGTAAATTAAAACACTGATAATGAAGAAAAATAAGCACTCACCCACCCGTGAGGGATCGTAAACGAAAGCACAGATCTTTAACTTCGGCACACACACAGAAGAACAATGATGGGACACACAAAACACGTACGTGAAGCACTCAAACACGGAGCTCGTCTAGACACGTGTAGGCCAAGGGTGGACAGATACGGTACTCATGTATGTCAATAAATGCTTTGCTGTGTTTCTCTTCTTGGTGTCTGGTGACTTTTGTCAATACAGTGTACATTTACGACCCCTGGCGAAAACATTGTGCCTTTTGTTTACATAGAAAGTGTAAGTAAAAGGTTTTATTTGGTAAGCGGTATCTGACAGCAAAGAAATATTTTCAATCGACTTTCAGAAGCGCAGATATTATGCAAATACGTCGAAAACATAAAAATACACTTACGTCCCTAGTGGAAAATGTTCACCAAAATTGGGAACTATATGCAGATGATTTCCAAACAGGAATCCTATCGGACGGAAAAAGAATTTTTCAAATCGGACTTTTAGAAACCGAGATATGGCGAAAAACGCAACTTATCTTTGTAACCCTCGTTGAAAAACTGCGCATTACTTGAAAAGAAACGCTGCCTAAAATAGCCTTCGTAATAAATGGTACCGAAGGGGAAATAATTCTTTCAGTGGGATATTTAAAGGCGAAGATATGGAATTAAACACATTTTGAATGCCATAGTATCTGTATGTCCTCTAGCAATAAAGTTGTGCGTCCGAAAGAGACCGTGAAGCAAGGATCGTCATTCGAATATTTCGCGCTTTCCAATGTAAAAATAATTTATCAAATGGGACCAATAGTTGTAGAGATTTGGTGCCCGCGGGCGGACGGACAAAGTGATACCATAAGCAACTATTTGTTTTACAAAAGACGCGCTGAAAAAGGAGAGACTGAACCATTCAAACGGCATAATTTTGTCCTGCAAGATGGACAAACGATTGCCTTTCAGTAACGAAAGGATGACATGAAATTCTACGTATAGGTATTCACCGGAAAGGAAAATTTGTAGCATTAGAAAACACACTGCAAAGCGTTCTCGTCGGTGGAACTGCAAATCAAATCTAGATTATTTCTCAACGGAAGCGGAGCTGCTCTCTACGATGGCTGACTGTTCGTATATAAGACACAACTGCTAGAGGGATTCATTTTAAATGTAACCTGAAGGGAGGAAGTGGCATAGCTATTTTCACATAAACGATCTGAAAATGGTTTCTAGAAGCGTAGATATGTTTTTTTTTTTTTTTTTTTTTTTTTTGATTGGAGGTTTAACGACCACCGTGAGCAACTCAATGGGCTATAAGCAGTCGCCCGTCCCTAATTTAGGGTCACTGGTTCCAGGGAAGGGAAAGAGCCAGTGCCGAAAGACAAACACAACATCCATGCCTGACCGGGATTCGAACCCGGACCCCTTACGGACGAATGATCAGAGGCCAACGCCTTAGACCACTGCGCCACCGGGGCGGCGTAGATATGTTCAACTACCATAATAAACCAGTCTAATGGAATATTGGAGAGTTAATGGCTACACAAATTAAAACATGTTCTGTTCTCCAATGAGTCCTGCTTCGGTTGTTCAACAGCGAATGCGTCCAGATTCGTTCCTAAATAAACCGTATCGTGGAAGTAAATCATAATGTTTGCTCGGCAGTGTAAAATATTAACTCTCCTGAAAACCACAGAAAAGACTGAAACAAATGGAACACTTTTATTTTCCGGCATAAGTTCTGCAATAAAGTTTTCACTTTCATTTTTCTGCGCGTGTAATATGAAATGTACGTTGGCTGCCCCGGTGGCGCAGTAATCTAAGCGATGGCCTCTGACCATTCGTCCGTTCGGGTTCGAATCCCGGTGAGGCATGGATGTTGTGTTTGTCTTACGGCACTGGTTCTCTCCCTTCCCTGGAACCAGTGACCCTAAATTAGGGACGGGCGACTGCTTATAGCCCATT
This sequence comes from Macrothele yani, assembly GCA_039090855.1. Lineage (NCBI taxonomy): Eukaryota > Metazoa > Arthropoda > Arachnida > Araneae > Macrothelidae > Macrothele > Macrothele yani. The sequence goes on along the minus strand of CM077027.1, from coordinate 138,937,887 downwards.
GAGTTGCTCACGGTGGTCGTTAAACCTCCTATCAAAAAAAAAAAAAAAAAAAAAAAGCAGCCCCGGTGGCGCAGTGGTCTAAGCGATGGCCTTTGATCATTCGTCTGAAACGCCGCCCCGGTGGCGCAGTGGTCTAAGGCGCTGGCCTCTGATCATTCGTCCGTAAGGGGTCCGGGTTCGAATCCCGGTCAGGCATGGATGTTGTGTTTGTCTTACGGCACTGGCTCTCTCCCTTCCCTGGAACCAGTGACCCTAAATTAGGGACGGGCGACTGCTTATAGCCCATTGAGTTGCTCACGGTGGTCGTTAAATCTCCAATCCAAAAAAAAAAAAAAAAAAAAAAAAAATCCAAAAATTTGTCTGAAAAGGGTCCGGGTTCGAATCCCGGTGAGGCATGGATGTTGTGCTTGTCTTACGGCACTGGCTCTTTCCCTTCCTTGGGACCAGTGACCCTAAATTAGGGGCGGGCGACTGCTTATAGCCCATTGAGTTGCTCACGGTAGTCGTTAAACCTCCAACAAAAAAAAAAAAAGAAAAAAAAAGAAGTGTACGTTGAACGAAATAGCAAATAAATGGAGAGTGTAATCGAAGAACTAAAAATGTCACCTTCCTGAGATGAGAATGAAAATTTAAAAATTCAAATACTATACCTAGGCATTGTTATCACAAAGCCTCGTCACATTAATGGCAAAGACTACTGGTGTTATATATGGATGTTTTATCTGCTGCTTTTCCTGAGCAGATCAAAATGCAAGGATAAACCCATTAATGAGATATAGCAGTTACAGAAAGGTATTTATAAGATTTTTTGAATAAATACAAGTGTAAATTAACCCTTTAAACTGCCAATGTACCTCGATGAAATAATGCCCAAAATTTCCTTTGCTCCTCAAACAGCTAATGTTTGCTTAAATAGCTTCGTTGAACAAATATTTCACTTCTGCAATAATGTATGGTAATAACAACGGCCAGGGCAAAAGAATCAGAATGCCGGAAATTCAAGTCGTCCATGTAACCGCCACTTTGTATCAACATAGATGTTAATAGTTACAATACGTCGATTCACATAGATATATAGCGGACTTTAATCTCTTCATACACACTCCTACCATAATCCATTCGCAAACGCCCTCTTTCTTTCTTTCTCTCTGTCTATCTCTCACTATCCCTGCACTACTCACATTCAACGTCGTCCGTATATTTTTCTGTGACTCACTGTCTGCGTTACCAAAATGTAAAAGCCGTTCACGGAAGTAATATGCCTTTCAGTAAGAAAATATTTAGCCAAGAATTAACGAAATTACATAATAAAACAGAAACTCAAAAGTGAGGTTAAGTAAAGTGTGACGTAAACCTCAAATTTAAATTTCCATCATGGGAGAACCAGCCCCAGAGATGTCAGATTAAGAAAAAGGTAGAGGTAGAAAATGTCTTGTGCTAGGAATATCAGTAAAGCTCGATTTGTACGCCAAGATTGCGGTAAATGGAGACGTACGTATAATACATCAACAGTAAGTAAAATGTATCACCATCAATTTTAAACTTGTATTTCGGAGACGAGACTTCTTTGATTGAACTACGCCTTACTGACGTAGTTGAATCGGTACAACGTAGTTGAATTGATATACGCTCCGGTTAGTTGAGTGTTCGGAGTTAGAATGGGAAAAGCTGCCGGTTTATCGGAGTTTGATAAAGGACAAATTGTGATGACACAATGCCTCGGAACTACGATCTCGCCGATACAGCGCGACTTGTGGGTTGTTCACATACCACTTAAGTGAGTACGTATCAAAAGTGGTGCACAAATAGCCAAACGACAAACCGTCGAACAGCCGTCTGTGATCCGCAGCTCATTCATGCCAGAGGGGAGCAAAGACTGTCCCGCATTGTTCATAGCGACTGCAGCACTACAGTGTGACAAATCACACACATGCTATAACAGTGGTGATCAGGGCAATGTGTCAAAGCACACAGTTCATCGCAGCCTTTTGTACATTGGCTTGTGTAGCAGAAGACCCAGCCGGATCTCCATGCGCACTGCACGTCATCGCCAAGAAAGCATGAAATGAGCCCAAGATCATCGAGACTGGACCGTGGATGATTGGAAGAAAGTGACCTGGTCTGACGAGTCAAGATTCCTGGTGCATCGCGTAGACGGTCGAGCGCGGATACGGCGATTACCAAAGAACGGTATGGAACCTGGATGAACTTCTTGGGGGAAACACGCTGGGGGCGGTGGTGTTATGCTGTGGGAGATGTTTCCTTGGGACACTTTAGGCCCCATTATCCCAATAGTACAATCCTTGACAGCTGTCAGGTATCTGAACATCGTTGCGAACCAATTTCACCTGTTTTGGTGAAAAAAAAATCATTTAATTTATTTTATTGATTGATTGATTTTATTTATCAAAAGGCTATATTTATGCTGGTATTAAAATTTATATGGAAATTATAGAAAATTTAAATTTGGGAAATGGGTGGATGCATTTCGAAACAAAACTGAAATTTTGAATAAGGCCATGAAACAAAATAGAAAAATAAAATAAAATGCACCACTGAATTTGGTAACTCCCAAAAGTTACTATTGTATTGTTTGCGTTAGAAGAGTAGATACACCTGAAAGTGTAAGAAAAGGTAACTCTTGTTTGCATGTGTACCAAATTTGTAAACAATAAAATTTAATGGTATACAATGTACACGTGTAAATAACCTTTTGGAAGTGGCGATGATCAAATTAGCTAGTTAGGACAAAAACATTGATTTTACGGCTATAACCTCAGATTACATTCCCACCTCAGTCATTGCTGAGGGGGATGCACTTGAACCATGTGATGAAAATTTAAACTGAAAATATCTAAAACTTCACTGCACTAAGGTTTAGGTTTTTGAAAGGCCACTTGGCCTATATTTATTGTAAAACTTAACAAGTGTGAGCGTAAATTTTGACACAATTTCCAACCTGGCCACTGGGCCTAAAAACGATAAACATCTGACAGCTTAGCAAATATTGCACCAGTCACAGTACCAAAACAACATATAAATACCAGAATTTGATTGAATTACAACGCACAGCACAAACACTTGCTTTAACATGGTGTGCAACTTAAGTATGTGGAAGGTAAATCTCTCTCTCTCTCTTGAAAAAAAAATTATTATATGCATATGTTTACACCATGTTATTCTAATCGCTAAAACCAACCCTCTCAGACCAGTCTTCTGAATTCACCTTTTAACTTTTTAACTAACATATCAACTGCCAAAACTTTTACATAATGAAAAGTTATTTTATACCCGGTTCTACATTTCCGGGAAAATTTGTCTCAAAATCAACAAACTTGCCTTCAATCAACATTTGTCTTAAAATCTACATATCCTAACCATGTAGCATTACCTGACACTGAACCAATTCTCGACACTATACAAAACCCAATACACTAAATACTCTACTCAATTTACTCACAAGTTATAATACAAATCCAACTACTCAAAAATTCCCCACTATAAATCCTCCAAATCTACCAGCACCCATGTAGAACTAAACTCGGGCATTAAAGCCAAACAATCATCTCACTCAACGAATTCCACTTGCCTCGAAAAACACGATTTCACTGCAGGAACAACAAAGTTTGAGTCTAAAGGCGGGAATGGGTCGTGAATCCATTCCCAGCTTATACAGTGTAGTGGAGCAAAGTGCGACCTAACCCTTTTCTGTTCCTTCACTCTGATTTGGGGACAACCTATATCACTCCCCTCATAGGTACCACCTCCTATGGACCGAACAAGCTTACTTGGGCAGGAAACAAATCTCCCAATTTGTTTCGTGCACCCTTTCAGACCCCGCGGCATTGTCTACATAGGGTAAAGTATCCCACAAGAGTTCTCTTGTCCCCAAAATATCTCTTCGTCCATTTTCCAGAAAATTCAATACATCACCCTTTTTCCCAGAAAATTACTTCTTATCCTATTTTCCCCAGGAACACACTTCATATTCTTATTTTCCCAGGAACACACTCATTTCCCAGAAAATCACTTATCTTTATTTCCCAGGAACACACTGTACATATTCATTTCCCAGAAAACTCCATAACATTATACTTGACACACTATACCAAACCTTACTTTATTTCCTGAAAAATCTATACATCACCATACTTCCTAGATCACTCTTTTCCTGAAAAAAAAATCATCACTTCTTGAAGAAACACAACAGCTATTCGGGTTATTTTTTTAGTCACACTATACATATGCTCATATCTGCCTGTATGCCCAATTCTTATATTCTTTTCCCCATAAAAACCTGTTTTTCTAATCTACGGGCTGAAACTAGAAATTAGCCCTCACTAATACAAAAATTAAATTTTAAAGAGTAATTTAGCACCTAAATTTACCAAAAACATAAACCAAAATAATTACCAGCCTACAAGAGAAATTCCCAACTACATGGCACCTACGCTAAGTTCATAAATACAAATTCTACTTCACAAATACAAAAATCACCGAGCACAAAAAGAGTTAAATTTCACCTAAGAGAAATACTGGTCTGGAGAGGTGTTCGTTCCGAAATAACTTAATATTCTTATTATATCATCTATCCCTACATGACCCAGAAAATTATCCTCTTCCACTTGTTTGTTTCGTTTTGTTTTTCAATTACCTATCCACAGAAGATGACATGAAATTTATTTAAACAGCCTAACATTAAATCAGGTGGTTTCATTCCTTAAGCACATCAGAACACTAAAATACAAAAAAAAACCTGAATGAAAACATTTAAAACCTTTTTTTTTTCTACTTTAGTTCTACTGATCCAAGCATGGATTATAACTGACCCTAGATTATAACTGCAACCACTGTCAAAATCTTACATGTTAAAATATTTTAGAGTAACCCTATCATATCTCTTTCTTTCCCCCTTTGAAATGCCAAAACAAAGTTTCTTTACCTTTTTCCCTATGCGCAGGCAGCACCGCTCACTTTGGCTCACAACAAGAAAAAGTTTGCTTTGTTCTGCTTCTTTTTACTCCCCAAAACAAAAAGGGGGTGGGGGCGAAACAACACTGTCTCTCCTCTTTCTGTAGCCAGGGTTTAAGGACGATGGTTTTGACAGGATTCGTTGACTTTTTTTTTCTTGCTACGGACGACAGCAAACCTCGGATCTGTGTTGGCCTCTTCCTGAATAATGGAGGCCATTGATGACGCCTCGACTGGTCCCTGGCTAAGAACAGTTAGCTGGACATTCCTCTCGATGTCTCAGACGTGTTCCCTTGTCGACCATAACTGCAAAGGCAATTCTCCTGTAGCCCAACACTGCAGGCTTCCACCATGGGAGGGATGAATCAAAGGAACATCTCTACTCCAGTCATTAAGTCCTTGCATTTTTTTTTCTCGACGTCAGATTCAGGCACTGCCGGCCAGGTCCTAGAGCTCGGCTGGCGGGATTGCCCGTCAACGGTTGTTTTTTTCTTTTTCTTCTGCTGCCCCTTCCTCCGCCAAAAAGGCGAGGAGAGAAAATTTTGCTTTCCGCTGTCAACCAGCTAACGCAGCGACCAGAACAAAAGTGTCCCCTCAACGGATAAAACTCTGGGGTGCTTGAAACCGCTGACCCCTCCCATTGGTCGAAACTTCAGCCTAGCAACTAACGACTCCCCAACGGAATTTCACTCCCTCGCAAGCCAGGGGTGACACACTGACCTTCACACGTAGGGACCCCGCTTTTGACCCTGAGGTCTAAAAATAGATTCTGTTGCTGAATTCCTTACCCAAAAGACGAAAAGATGTTGCACTTTTGGGCGACTTTTCTCGACGTTTGGAAACGAGGAACGAAAAATGGCGAATTCTTGCTTTGCAGAAAATCACTAATTTTTAATTTTCTTTTTCTCTCGTTCCGTGATGTTAAACTGAAATTAATTTTGATTCTCTGAGCTGCACACCTACTCGCCTTTTCCTATCGCGATAAAAGAACAGATAAAATAATTATTTTCAAAAGCCCAAAGTCAGTTAAATCAAATATTATTTTTTTTTTTTTTTTTCACCAACATGAAATTTTGTTTTCCTGGTTGTGATTAAGACAAGCGAATTTTGCGCACGAATTCCCCTGCCTTTCAACCCGGAATTTTCTTCTAACGTATGTCATGGGAGAAAATTTTTGCATTAATTAATCTCTGATAAACCAACAGAAAGATTGATCAGGTCTCTCTGAAATTCACCAGAGGTTAAAATTTTCGCCATGATAAATACATTCCCCCTGCGAAAAAGACGAGCAAAGCGAGTCGAAACATAAAATAAAATCTCAGAAAATTCGCTTCTACCTACTACTCAACACACACGTGCTCCGACCATGTCAACAAACCGATGAATGTACACAAACCTGCAGCGCCACCTACCTCCGGTGAGCTGACTTCCGTTCCAACATGGCTACCACTCAACGATAAAAATAAATGTTTCGAAACGCAGTTGTCTACTACTCACATCAACGAGAGAATTACACGAAGAATTTTTTACAAGCCAAAAATTTCACGGAACGAAGAAAATCTATCTCTGCGATGATTCAAAACTCTAACCTATCATTTAATCTGAAAAAATTAATTAAAAAAAAATTAAACTGATTATTATCACTTCTTAACTTAACTATCACTGAAGTAATAATCTCATCTAACACTGACTTTATACCGCACTAGAAAATAAGCCATAGCCTAACCTTAAATAAACAGCGCTCTCGGGCACTAAATTATTCAATCTGAGGAGAGGAGAGAATTTACACTTCTTACAATTTTCGCTGTATGTTTTTACAAATTTTACATTACCACAAGCATGTTTGGATGTCAAAATTAACACTTTCCTAACCTCATTCTTAAATTATCAATTTTGCTTGAATGTAGCACATGAAAAATACACTTGAGATGATATGTAAACACAAAATTACTTATGTATGACACAATGCAATGTAAGTGCAATTAAGAAATTATTTGTAAAGAGAAGTGTGTGAAATCCAAAATTGCTTGTATGCAAAACACTAAATTGCTTGTATGTGTACGTATACTCGTGAAATTATTGACATTATCCGCCAAATACACTATATACACTACACTCATACACTGAAATTATACACTATTCAATTAGACAATGTCACATATGAAAATTGATCCAAAAATTATAAACGGCAAAATACTAGAATTATCATCTGCACTTTCACTTATTAAACCACTGAGAGTAAACACAAATTAATTTTAACTTTCACTAACGTAAACCACTGAGAGAACATCTGGAACCCAGAAAAATTTCACCACCGAGAAAAACACAACTTTTAACACTTTTACTATGTTATCACTGAGAGAGAGAGCAACGAGAAAAAAATTTTCACTGACATACACCATTCACTGACAAAACTACATCCACTTTAGAATTTACCTAAACTCAAAGTAAGTTATCATATAAACACATACATTTCTTTATTCATCAGCCTACTATTTGTATCAAATGAACTTTAAGATTTTTCTTTAATTTTTCTGTGCAGTGAAGTTGAATTTCATCACAGGGCATTATGCATCCTGGTCACGGCACCATTTATTTCCATGTGGCTTTGGTATGTTTCTCGAAGTTTTTCTTAGTTGTTTTTTTTGTTGTTGTTGTCTCCCATGGGGAGGAATGCAGTGATATGTTGCTGAAAATCTGTGTACACCTGATCAATGTTTTCAGATTTTTATCAACATTATCCACGTTTTTCTTGAAATTGTTTTGGTGAGGAAAAAAAATCATTTATTTTTTTTTTTTTTTTGATTTTTGAAAGATATGAAATTTTGTTTTCCTGGTTGTGATTAAGACAAGCGAATTTTGCGCACGAATTCCCCTGCCTTTCAACCCGGAATTTTCTTCTAACGTATCTAAAGGCGGGAATGGATTCACGACCCATTCCCGCCTTTAGATACGTTAGAAGAAAATTCCGGGTTGAAAGGCAGGGGAATTCGTGCGCAAAATTCGCTTGTCTTAATCACAACCAGGAAAACAAAATTTCATATCTTTCAAAAATCAAAAAAAAAAAAAAAAAAAATAAATGATTTTTTTTCCTCACCAAAACAATAAGTGCACCTGGTACGTTAGGATGCTTTCTTCCCAGAGCCGTCATTGACCATCATGGATTGCATAGATGGGAGTGAGTCTCGTCTGGGGTGGAGATGCAAGCGTCGGTTGACCTCTTCACGGCCCGGCAAATAGGCTATCTTTTTTTTCTTAGGCCTAACTGCCTGGTGGTGGTGGCAAACCTCGACCCGGGCCCCTTCATACTCTGGAGTTGGTTTTAGAGCCGCTGTTTGCTAAATTTTTTTTTCTTTTTTTTTTTGTATCAGGGATGAGGTCTTGTATCTTTTTCCTGGCTGGTGGTGAATAACCACATATGTCGAGGACTATCTTCCAATTGCCCTGCATTCTTTTTTCCCTCCTTTTCCTCACTTCCAACTCCCTTTTTTGAGACCTTTCTTCCCCAGACTCAAAACGACGCTCCCTCGCAGAAGAACACAGAGATCCAATCAGCGCCATCCACGAGGGACGCTTTGCTCCCATTGGTCAGCAGGTCAAAACCACGCAATGGTTTCGTGCTTGTCCACGTGACATTCCTCTTACAACCAGAGGAAGGTAGGGTGGGGGAAAAAAGCAAAAGCGCAGGAACTCTCAGCGACCAGGCACATGTGTAATCTGATATGACCCTTCTTGCCTTCTTGGAGTGAAACACATAAATTTTTATGCACGCCTGTTTTCATGCCGCTTAGAGCTTGACAGCTCGTACTATAACTCTTCAGGATTAAGCCCTCTTTGCCAGCCCATGGAACCCAGCTGGAAAATTTCTCGGGGTGGTGTTTCTGTTCTGAGAATTTCACCACAGCGATTCCCCCTCATCAAGGGGTAAGTTGTATACACTAATTCTATTTTTGGCCCTTTCGTAGAGCCGAAGTCGGCACTACAGTAATCAGATTACCAGTATGCTCTAAAGAAAAAAGGGTACTTTCCGTCTGCATGTCGGAGGTTATCCAGTTAAGATTCATCAGGAAAGAAAGGGGGAACTGTACGTGACATTACTCTCGCAAATGTAGTAAACATATAAAAAAAAGGAAAAAGTTAAACTCACAAATATGATTGTAAATCGTGATAGTTTACTCGCCTCTCCAAGGCGGGAATTTTCATGTTAAAATGTTAACACTTCAGTTCACCTGTGCATACCTGCCTTAAGAAATTTATTTTGAGTTTTGTTAATAGAGAGAAAGATATAAGTAATCTTGATCTACACCTATATATATACCTATATAAATATACACTAATAAATATTGGATCCAGAGTTTTGATATTTGTTCAGAGAAGATACAATTTGTTTGGATAACATGTAAGCAAGCCACAAATGTAAATTAACGTTCACGCTGTGTTAACAAGTGACATTATTCACGTGGACTCTGCCATGATTATATAAGATCGATCATTTGAATTACTGACTTCACATATGAGTGGACCCGTGAAGCCTTAGCGAAGTGCTAAATTGTAAATGTATTAAATCTCTCATAGCAATATTAATATCTTTCCTATTTGTGCATGTTGTTATTGTTGTAAAAATAAATACAGGCATTAGCCTTTCAAAAACCAAATTTTGGTATAAGTTGGCATTCGATTTTTAGGTGTGTCTCATAGTTTCTGAGCCATCGCATTCATCAACCAACGCTTTGACGTTGGCCTAGGACAAGAATCTGGATTGTGACACAATATATACCAATGTCTATTTAGTAAAATGAAGTGATGATTACACGACCATTTCTTTTTGATGCTTATATACACGAGCTCCAAAATTACTGATTTTTCCAGAGTTCACACATTTATACACGTGTAACATGAATACAGTGTGATGTCATAACATATAGAAATAGTACAGGTGGTGAAAACACAATTGTATCTGTGTACACACAAGCTCACCTACAAGTGAAAACCTCATACACAATTGTCAATTCAAAGTAGCAAGAATATAGCCACCATAAAAACACTTTGGGTTCCGAAATGCCTCTACCCATCTCCCGAAGTGAAATTTTAGTCTAAATTCAAAATTTTCCTTCAGGTTTACTTTTGGCTAGCTATTATAATCACCTTACATAACGTGGCTGAGATTTCCGCCACAACACACCCATTCATGGCAACTGTGTTTCCTGCTGGTGATGGCCATTACCAACAGCATAATGCGGCTATGCCACACTGCCAGAATCGTCAAGGGATGGTTCGAGGAGCATGCTGGTGACTTTCTGTTAATGCTCTGGCCTCCAAATTCACCGGACATGAACCCAATCGAACAATTGTGGTTCGACTTGGAAAGGTGAGTTCGCGCTAAATCACCACCACGTGCGGGAACTGGAGGACCTGCTGTTGACATTATGGTATCAGATACCCCAGGATACCTATCGCCACCTCATCGAATCGATGCCTCGCCGAGTCGCTGTTTTGCGGGCTAAAGGAGGTCCAACAGCTTATTAGGTAGGTGGTCATAATGTAATCGATCATCGGTGTATGATGCTTCGAAGTACCTAATCTGTCAAGCACACGAGAATCCGGAAGTGTTGTGGCATCAACAGTTTTCAACCTAACAGAACTCTTAATAAATACCCAACGCATGTGAAATAAAACTTTGAAGTATCGGTATTAGTAAAAAGAAAATAGGCAAAGCCAATTTACACTCATGTTTAGCAGCACGCAAAGGAAGGAAAAAACGCACTTTAAACTCGATAACGTATTTGCGTGCGTTCATGAATACCATCCAAAGAAAGCGAAGAGTTATTTTTCCGTATTCGAGACAAAGAACTCAAAACACGAAAACGCTATGTATTTTTGTTGCAGAAATAAATTAGCCTTCATGCTTAAGAGATCTGCTGCTGTTTCAATCACTTTCTGAGAGAAAGAAAATAATACTTTCCGATGAATAAACGTAGTTTCTGCGTTAGGGAAATTTAATGTAACATAAATTTTCAACCTTTGGAGATATCTCTAGTGAAACCTGCCCGTGTTACGTAAATCTAAGGTTCACACACGAGGTTCTTTTTCCGTCTTTTTTTTTTTTTTTTTTTTTGTTTACGAGCGAAGGTAGTTTTAAAGTAATTTCGTTTCCTACGCAGATACATTTACAGACACTGTCTCATCTTCGCAGCTCACAGAAAAATAGTCGGATATTTTTATCCTGTAGATTATCGACGTTTAAGATCAATGACGTCATTGCTCGCCGATGACGCAGATTCACGTTCGGAGCAGCACATCCTTACAAGTAGTTGCTACTCAAAGAAACCCATGCACAGGAAGGTGGCGTGTTTTCTTGCATTAATATATGATTTTGAAGAGCGGCTCTTTCCACTGGCCTCCAGATGAACTCTTCTGAAGTTATAATAAATCTTTTCAACATCATTGCTTCTGTGACGTACAAAGAACATCGACGTCAGTTTATATCACAATTTCGTTTTGTTTTCAAGGAATGAGAATAAAATAACGATATAAAAATATAGCACAACATCTAATGTTCATAATTAACGTTTTAGAAATGTGATGTGTGATACTTTAACGGCAGCATATACTTCCGGTCGTTATCCGCCAGGATCTTCGAAATTACTGGAAGTACAAGTTACCGTTAAATTAAGGGACGTGAAATGACTTCAACTGCGGCACGTAATATTAAGAGGGAAAATGGAATTAATCCCTAAATGAGAAACATAATTCAATAATATTTCCTTCGTTCTATGATTAAGCGACATTTCTGTAATATTGTGAAAATTTATAATCTTTGTAAAATCTTAAGAGGCACTTCGGCAAAAATATACATTTTGCTGAAACATTGTTTCTAGTATTTCCGGAGCTCGCGGGATACTACACTGGTGGGCGTAAATTAAGAGAGTAAGTCCCGAATTAAAATACTTCAACTCAATGTTCCCTCTAAGCCGCCGCGCAGCGACTTAACCTCCTATGTGCAGCTGAAATATCTTCCGCGCAGTAAACACTTTAGATTACAATTCTCAAACCCCTAATTAATTTTCATAAATTGAAGATCAATTACCTGCAAAAATAATAATAAATAAATAAAATTCGGTATCTCAAAAGTCAAAACAACACTTTTCTTAAATGTCGTTCACCTTCTTCTAAGTTCGTCTCATCCTTCTAAGTTCGACCCATTTATGAGGAAGTTGTCGGCTGAAGCCAAAGACATCAGACAACAACTTCCTCATAAATGGTAAGCAATATTTTTTGAGTACTCTCAAAGATGGTCAAGTCCTAAATTCCCACGTTCGAGTCTTCGGTTTGTGGGGAAAAAAGAGAGGTGATTTATTGCTTGAAAGAACTATCAGGATCAGAACGATTTTGCACTTGTTCTATTTGAATTAATTATTTCGCATTTAATTGCTACTCTGTTTCTTATACTCGTTGGTATTTTGATATGCAAAGAAACTGTGTATTTTGCGTAAACATGGTTTTCTTAATTTTCCAGTGTTTTTATTCCAGAAGTAAGTTTGAGCTTCTCACTTTTTATAAAGTAAAAATTTTAAGTAATAAAATGTTTTAATATTTTTTTAATTTAAAATCAATTGCGGAAAGAACGGTGGTACAAATGGGGATTAGAAAAATAAGGGCTTCAATCCAAGTTCCAACTTCTACTGAACCTCAGAAACTGAGAAAATAAAATTTTTTGCCCGAGTGGTTTTGATGCCTGCCCAACTGAATGGGTTAGGGTGCAATCCTCATGGTCCCTTAGAGGGAAAATTGCGTCAACTAAACTTTCATAGAACTTAATCAAATCTTTTGCCCAATCCACATACTCCCTGTAATAAGAAAGGAATTAATATCGTGCTGTTTCCCCATTTGCTGCTGTCACAGCCTCTACTCTTCTGTGAAGGCCTTTCACTAAATTTTGATACATTGCTGCTATGATTGTCTTCCATTCCGCCATAAGACCATTAATCAGGTTGGTCAAAGATGTCGGGCAGTTCAGCCTGGCTTGCAGTAGGCGTTCCAATTAATCCCTGCGCTGTAAAAACATTCTGAAATTCACCAGACACTTTCCGTGGTTCCTTTCGTGAAATAATGAAGCGTATTTCTGATGCAACTCTTTCTTTGAAATGACGAAAAGAAACCTAAATTTCATGGATTTTTCGGACGCCAGCAAAATTCTGAACTTTCAGAAACCTTGCTGCAGTTTCTTTCTTATAGTGACGGTAAACTGATGTTTTTTTACGCCTTCCAACCGTTGGTTGAAGAAGCGTATATGCTTCAGCTTTGTTCGTCCATCCGTCTGTCTGTCCGTCCGACCGTCAGCACGATAACTCACGTAAACATGGCTCGATTTCGATGAAATTTCAGTATATGATAGGGGATCATCTGGAGACGAACCCTATTGAAAATGAGCGAAATGGGGTCAAAGTCAAAGGGGGTCAAAAGTCAGGACATAGGAGCGGGATGCATTGTATTACCCTTATGTGTCATAACTTGCGTAAATATGTCTGGATTTCGATGAACTTTTAGCATGCCGTAGAGGGCCACCTGGGTACGAACCCTATTCAAAATGGGTGAAGTGGGGTCAAAGGTCAGGACATAACGGGATGCATTCCATTTCCCTTATGCGTCATAATTTGAGTAATTATGGTCCGATTCCGAAGACATTTTAGTATGTCGTAGAGGACCACATGGGGACGAACCCAATTGAAAATGGGTGAAGTGGGGTCAAAGATCAGGACACAGGATCGGGATCCATTCCATTGCACTTGTGCGTTATAACTTACGTAAAAATGTTTCAATTGAGACAAAACTTTTTACGTTGTTCCGGAAGTATACTTTACCGGTTCTGTTGAATATCATCGAAATGGGGTCAAAGGTCGGGTCATAGGAGCGATATTTATTCTACAGCCATTATCCTCATAACTTGAGTAATGATTTCTGGTATGTCGGAAAGCTTATCATAATCAATGCATTGCATGATTTTATTAACTTGTTTACGCTTTCCAACCGTAGATTGAAGAAGTGTACATGCTCCTGCTTTGTCCGCCTGTCCGTCCGCACGATAACTCGCGTAAAAATCGTTCAATTTCGAAGAAATTTTAGTAAGTGGTAGGGGACCACCTGGGAACAAACCCTATTGAAAATGGGCGAAATGGGGTCAAAGGTTAGGATGTAGGAGCGGGATCCATTCCATTACCTTTATGCATCATAACTTGCGTAAAAATGGTTCAATGTCGATGAAATGTTAGTATGTGGTAAGGGACTATCTGGAGACGAACTCAAAACTTCCATGGGCTAAATGGGGTTAAAGGTCAGGACATAGGAGCGGGATTCAATCCATCGCACTTATGCGTTATAACTTATGTAAAAATGCTTCGATTGAGACAAAACTTTATCATATTGTTCCGGAGGTATGCACTTAATCGGTTCTGTTGAATATCATCGAAATGGGGTCAAAGGTCAGGGCACAGGACCGAGATTTATTCCACAGCCATTATCCTCATAACTTGAGTAATGATTTCTGGTATGTTGGAAAGCGTATCATAATCAATGCATTGCATGATTTTACTAACTTGTTAAGACGTGTCAAAGGAAAATTCTGAATTCTCAGAAACCTTTCCGCAATTTCTTTCGTATATTAACAGAAAAATTCTGTTTTCACTATTTGGTCTCCATATGACGAAACAACTCCGATAATAGAAGCAATTCGCGGGAATACGTGAGGTTTGATTAAATAAGATTAAAATTGAAATGTTGATTAAATAGTTAAATTTCAATCGTCTGTCGAAGGATCTGATTTTGAAGTTTTGCAGCGAGATCGGATATTGTGGATAGAATACCGCATGAATTTTGATTATTTTGTCACAGCATATTTCTCCTATCCCCCCTTTTGAGCGCCTGTTATTACACGTTGCGTCACCGTAAGAAACCGGGAACTTAAATTATTGTACAGGTGAATGTACGATGTCTATATATCAGTTTGTGGAAACAAAAGCTATTATAGCTATAAAGAGTAAAATTTATATTTAGAAGTCTTGCGAAATAATAATATATGTTATATAAATATATAACAGTATATTTCACCTTTTTACGCTTTCCAACCGTAGGTTGTAGAAGCGTATATGCTCCAGCTTTGTCCGTCCGCACAACAACTCGCGTAAAAAAGGTTCGATCTCGATGAAATTTTAGTATGTGGTAGGAGAACACTTGGGGACGAACCCTATTGAAAATGGAAGAAATAGAGTCAAAGATCACGACATAGAAGCGGGATGCATGCCGTTGCCGTTATGCGTCATAACTTGCGTAAATATGGTTCGATTTCAATTAAATTTTAGTGTGTGGTAGGTGACCAACTGTAGACGAACCCTATTGAAAATGGGTGAAGTGGGGTCAAAGGTCAGGGTATAGGAGCTGAATGCATTCCATTCCCCTTATGCGTCATAAATTACGTGAAATGGTTTGATTTCGATGAAATTTTAGTATGTGGTAGGGGACCACCTGGGGACGAACCCTATTGAAAATGGGCGAAATGGGGTTAAAAGGTCAAGACATATAGGATCAGGATCCATTCCGTCGCCCTTATGTGTTATAACTTACGTGAAAATGCTTTGATTAAGACAAAACTTTATTATGTTGTTCCGGAAGTATAGTTTACCGGTTCTGTTGAATCATCGAAATGAGTCAAAGGTCAGGTCATAGGAGCCAGATTTATTCTACAGCCATTATCCTCATAACTTGAGTAATAACTTGAGTAGTGATTTCTGTTATGTTGGAAAGCGTATCATAATCAAAGCATTGCATGATTTTACTAACTTGTTCTTAAAGATAATTGAAATCTATTGTAAGTTTAAAAAGACAAAGTTCCAAAGCTTTCTGTTACTTTGAAAAATCACGATGAAAAAAAATACTTAATTTGTGATAAGTCCTCCTATAGGAAAAATAAAATTATTACAACGGTATTCGAAAAAAAAAAAAAGCTCCAACAGAAAATAAAATGACTAAATCACTCGTATTAATGATAGAAATAATTGATCTTTTAATTCAAGCTTTACATTGAACGTGGGTGCGACCAGGAAGTCTTCTTGGCTCAGTGGTTAAGGCGCGCGGATTCTGTTGAACCAATCCCAACGACGTCGGATTGTGTTCCACCACGACAAAGGATTCTTTGGCGTAAAAGCTGAAAAATTCAGCATTTCGATTTTGCGAAATTTCTAAAGAAATACGGAAAGATCTGAAACGGACTTTTATGAAATAAACGGAATTACTGACTAATGAAAATACGGGTTTAAAAAAGGGGGGAACTTTTAAAAACGGAAACTTCGTTAAACGAACGGACACCTACCGGCAACTTTGCTGCACGTTATTTTCAGAAATGTTCGTGAGTTCACACCAGTTATTTTCAGTGTGCGGCTGAGATAGGGTCAAGTATATACTTCCAAACCCATCTCATCAAACCATTCCTACCCAGGCCGAGCTTTTTGGACAGGGGTTATTGTCCTGCTAGTAAACGAAAGGACTTTCAAAGAACTATTGCCATAATGTCGGGAGCATAGAACTATAAATAATATTATTATAGCCCGCAGCGCTAATAATTCCGGGCACTGGAAATACAGTGCCAAGTCCAAGTCATGGCCTCAGAACATGATGCCTTCTCCATAGAACTTGACAGTTGGCACAATATAGTCAAACAGGAAGCAGGGCTAAAAAAAGTTCAAAAATCGTAACATAAATACCATTTCTGAACTAGAATTTTACATGCCCGAAAGCACACACATTATATGTATATAGGTATTATTTTTTCTAAACATTTGAGAAACAATATAAAAAGAAAGCATTTTTACTACGTTTCATTAACTGTCCCCCAGCAATGAAATTTTAACTCGCCTGTATTTCATAAATTGCACCCAACGGTGAATTATGAACACGCTTGCGAGTCATTCCACGTCAAATCAGCACCAAAATGCAAAATGTTTGAGCAGAACGCTTTTGATTTTCATGAAACTTCGTGAGCTTGCAGGCTTTATATAGAAACTAATCATTTCCAAAATTCAGTAATACAATTTATCTATATTTATAGGACTTCGAAATTTACGGAAAGGGCATTTTTGTGTCTATCATGCCTATCACAAGACAATAACTGTAGGTCAAAGTGGTCAACAAATCTCATATCGGGTCCATTTGAAAGCATACTACATGGGCTTTTTCGAGATATCACAAATTCATATTATGATCAATTTAGATTTCAAAGACATCCGTTTTGACCTTTAAGCTTTCAAAACATACACCTTTTATTTTATTAAGTAAGGCAGTGGGGGAAAACCTCTGAGTAGTAAAGAAATTTAATGTGAAATAAAAAATCACCTTTTTAAAAAAATGTTATCCCATACAGCTCTATTTTTTTTTCATTCCCCCATTGCGCTTGCAGAAAAAAACATTGCATGCCTGGAAAAAATATTTACATGCGCGGAACACGTCGGGCAATATAATTTTCGAACCCTGTTGTATGCTACCTGCTTGCGATACAAAATGGCTTAGAACTGTACTTTAAACTTTGGGGCGTTATGATCAGATGCTGTACTGGCAATTGGATATTACACACTTCATTCATGATGTAGTTCTAACAGCAACGAAGTACGGATTCTAATATCGTATTCCAGTGTTCAAACTAGAATACAAGAATGGTATCAAAGAATTCACTTATAAAGAAAGTCCCAGACGAGAGTTTGATTCCTAACTTCTTGAATGGTACTCCACGAATTTGCGCAAACAATTCCCAGTAGTTTTCGTAGAATAACAACTGCAGTCCTAATATACGATAAATTGCGACTTTAAATAAAGTATTAATATAAACAAATATATTTTAAATGCAACAGCAACAACATAACGTGGCCTAGCTCGTCGATCGTTTAAATACTGTTGGCAACTCAAACATTAACTCCTAACTAAGCACAGTTATTCGGAAAAACAGTTCCTTTTCATACCTAAGTGTATTTGACTTGACTGCCTGCAAGTGTCACCTAAAGAAATAAACAATCGGAAGTTCCGAACCAGGACAAGAGGGAACCAAAATATACCAAAGAGAAAGTAAACAAATACGGAAAGTTAAATAGATAGTATGTGTCAAAAACTCTTCGAATAAAAGGTAGAAGATACAAGTAGGTTGAACCTAAAACACTTCCACTTCTTAAATTCATTGCAAAACTCTTTGGCAAAACGACTTACGTAACTATTATTGCCTCCAACTTCTATTTAGCATCCCTGCAGCATTTCCTATTTAGATATTTGAAGGAAATCGTAAATTTGAGAAAGCAACTCACCACTGTTCAAAAGCGAGTGCCAATTAGCCTAAAATCTATGCCTGTAGGTTATTCATTACCGAAGCAAATGCTGCATAAACAGTTATCTTACGTCTTTGTTAGGCAAACAGCATGTTCGGATGTGCAAACGCACCATGCCGCCCGGGTGGCGCAGTGGTCTAAGCGATGGCCTCTGATCATTCGTCCAGAAGGGGTCCGGGTTCGAATCCCGGTGAGGCATGGATGTTGTGTTTGTCTTACGGCACTGGCTCTCTCCCTTCCCTGGAACCAGTGACCCTAAATTAGGGACGGGCGACTGCTTATAGCCCATTGAGTTGCTCACGGCGGTCGTTAAACCTCCAATCAAAAAAAAAAAAACGAAAAAAAAAAAAAAAACGCACCATGACTTTAATTGGGACTAACAGCTCTTCCACGGTGAGCTTTTACAGATAAGATTCCTACATCGATTGTGGTATCTCACTGCAACTGAGCACCATTCATATTGCACCCTAAGGTACTAATCATACAAGTGAGAGTTACAAAACAGCCGGTTTTCAGTGTTAATTTCTGTAGTGACACTGCGAAAGGTGCTTATCAAAAAATTACTCTGTAGAAATAAAGCACACGATTTTCTATAATGTTTGGCGTCAGTTCCAAATAAGACGCTGTCTGTATATTCTAATTTTTCCTTGAGAAGGTCGCAAAAAATTAAGCATCTTCATTGCGTCGCTAAAACTCTCGAGCGTTCGTCATGCGAGTTTTCTATCCTCACGGCTGAACTGTCATCCTCATTTTTAGAGCGTTCTAAAACGATGTTTTCACTGCATCCGTCCCCCGTTTGTGCACACCATTATTTATCTGTTAGTCTAATTTGAAAATGATTTGGATGTCCGGAAACTTTTCAATACCTGTGTTCAACGACGTAAGGATGCATATTTTTTGTGGGGCAGTTTTACTGTGCTACAAACGAATAAAAGCGCGTTCTGTGTAGATGTGAGTAGATAGAAATCACCGGGACTGGTGCAGCTGGAACCAGCAGGAGTCTCCCATAGACTTAACATTATGCTTCGCCAGGCTTATCCGGAGCCAAGTGCTGTTTCCCTACCAGCCACCCCACCCTGCGGCACATCACAGATGCCGCTGCTGTCCACGGGCCGAAGTGGGTGCTTATCAGATCCGATCACATCATATGTAGAGGATTTTAGGAAGGGAGTGTCTGACCCCAGGTCTTAAACAGTCCTTAGAAATAGGAAGCCAGGAGATTTGGGCTAGAGTGCTCGATAGGAAAGTGACACAGAAGCGAGGTAGAAAGGGGGAGGAAGACGCCCTTATTTATTGCCGGGGGCCAGTACCCGGGCTCCGACGGCTTAACGTGCCCATCCGACGTACGGCGGATATTTAGTGGTTCGAATGTTCGTACCTGCCCAGGATCAAACCTGAGGTTATCTCCATGGTAGTCAAGAACGCTGACCACTAGGCCACCCGTGGCCCAGTGGGTGTTTATCTCTGGAGATAGCAGTATTTATTGGACTTTGCTGAGGTAGTTTCTGCAATAACGTCATGTGTTTCCTTTGAGTTGATTGTTGATGCTCCTGCCCTCTGGTGACAGTCTGAGGAGTTTTTTTATTTTAGAAATTCCCTGGCTTTAAGCGTCCGCCATTTTTTTCTCCCATGTCAGCGTTATTTTTTTCTGGTCGTTCACTCAAGAGATTTTCTACAGCGCAGTGACGTCAAATTTCCTCCGGGGAAAACACCATCGACCAGAAAAAAAATGGCGGACGCTTGGGACCAGGGAATTTCTAAAATTAAAAACAATCCTCAGACTGTCACCAGAGGGCAACAGCATCGACAATAAGCTCAAAGAAAACACGTGATGTTATCGCAGCAACAACATCAGCAAAGTCTAATAAGTACTGCTATCTAAAGAGATAAGCACCCACTTCGGTCCGTGAACAGCAGCAGCATCTCTGATGTGCCACAGGGGGAGGCGGGGGAGGAGGGGCTACGGCTACTCCGGACGGTGCATAATGTTAAGTCTATGGGAGCCAGTCCCGGTCATTTCTGTCTACTAATATGAAAACACAAATTTGTCGCTGACGGAGTGAGTTGCTCGAACCGACTGAGCTACATCGACGGAATGTATCGCTGCAGATTTGTCTTCTTGACACGTGCTGCACCTCTGTAGTACGTCACATCATCTCCCTCTTGCTATTATTATTTCAAAGCGAATAAGGAACCTTTCATTAATTCCGGACGATGTGTGGAACGAACCACACATTTTTCGAAGAACCCAACGGCCAGTAGATCCATTTTTACAATCGGTCGCCAATGTGAAAAAAACAGGAATTTGTCGGTGACGGATCGAAGCCTTGACTCCACGCTCCGGATTGAATTGCTGTAACCGACTAAGCTACACCGACGGAATGCGTCGCTCTGTCGTCTTGACACCTGTTTCACGTCTTTAGTACGTCACATCATCTCCCTCTTATTATTTTTCTTTTTTTTTTTTTGGAGGGAAGAAGGAACCGTTCACTGATTCCTGACGCTTGTGGAACGAACACACATTTTTCGAAGAACCCAACGGCCAGTTGATCTATTTTTACATTCGGCCGTTAATGAGATAACATGAATTTGTCCGTGAAGGGGTCGAAGCTGCCACTCCTTACTCCGAAACGAGTTATTCTTACCCACTAAGCTACACCGACGGAATATATCGATGAAGATTTGTCGTCTTGGCACCTATTTCACCTCTGTAGTACGTCACATCATCTTTATTATTATTATTATTATTATTATTATTATTGTTATTGTTATTTTGAAGCATTGAAGAAAACTTTCATTAATTCCTGACGATGTGTGAAACGATCTCACATTTTTCGAAGAACCCAACGGCCAGTAGATCGATGTTTACGCTCAGTCGCCAATGTGAAACCGGAATTTTTCGGTGACGAAGATCGAATCACGTCTCCTAGCTCCGGAGTGAGTTACTCTAACAGACTAAACTACACTGACAGAATGTATCGCTGCAGATTTGTCGTCCTGACACCTGTTTCACCTCTGAAGTATGTCACAGGGAATCAAACGAGGAGTGAAGCACATGGAATAACCCATGCGTCGAACTTGAACTGCTGTAAATTGCAACGGCTACAAAGTTTGAAATATTTGTTCTGTTACGGCGTTGCTGGAAACAGGGGTTCAAAGCTGCTGAAGCAGTCCGAAAAACTAACGAAGTTGAAGCTGAAGGCCTGGGGATTACTTGGAGTGCGCAAACATGGTTCAAAAAATTTTCGGCTGGTGACGTGACCTTGAAAAGAAAGGAAAGTTTGGGGAAAGGAAATTGTCTTCCGAACACCCTGCAAGCGAAAGACAATTCACGAAGAAGCACTCGTAAATCGTGAGAAGAACTGCGAGTCAACCAGCAAAAGTGTAAACACTGTCGCCCTTATGCGCACAGCTGTGCGGTAAAATCGCCAGATTGCTATTCCTGAGTTATCTGAAGACTTCAACATTTGTTTGAATTTAATTCAGTCGATTCTTACAGACGAGTTGTGCATGAGACGCGTGTCAGCCAAATTCGTGCCGAAACTGCTCTCAGCTAAGATAAACAGACCCGTGTTTCAGCTGCTAGTGGCCTTCTTGAGTGCGTAGAAAATGACGAAAACATTTTAAAAACTATCATAACTGGTGATGAATTGTAGGTTTATGAATATGACCACGAAATTAAGGCCCAATATTCACAATGGAAGACCCCAAACTCTCTTAGACCCCCAAAAAGTACAACAGAGCCGCAGCAATAGGAAGACGACGCTAACTGCTTTTTTCCAATCATGAATAAGCTCCATAATGCCAAACAATCAACAAGGAGTATATAACGTACAAGTTTGTCCGCGCCGGCCATCGAATTCGGGTTCCCCTCACCCCGGAGTAAGTCACTCTCCCAACTGAGTTACACGGACATGTGCTCTCATTGCTATCTGCCTTTATCTCATGTGCGTCCTGCGGAGCAGGCACGTCACAAGTACTAATTTCAAGTTCTTGACGTTTTGAGGTACGCAGTTCGTCGCAAAAGTCTCGTATTGCATGAGAGTGGCAACTACAGCAAGACAATGCGCCCCCCATGCATCTCAACTTGTGCAGCAGTTTCTTGCTAAGCATTGCATCGCACAGGTCCAACAGCCACCCTATTCGCCAGATCTTGCTCCCTGCTACTTTTTTCTCTTCCCCCAAATCAAATACACTGGAAAGGAAAAAAAGATTTCAAGATATAGAGGAGATGCAACGGAATGCGACGAAGCAGCTGTTCGCTATTTCCGAAGTTGACTTCAAAAAATGCTTCTAGCAGTGAATACACGGCTGGACTAAGTGTGTGGCTTCGAAGCAGGAATACATCGAAGGCGATTAAGTTTCAAATCTGTAAGCCTTCTACTTTTTTTTTAATAAATCGAATACAGATACTTTTTTGATGAACCCTTTTATACCTTGTAATTATTTGTATATTATTACTTTCTACTGTTCCTTCAAGTGAATGTTCTGTAATTTACTGCTCAAATTCTAATTTTCGTCCCGACTTGTTGTAACCATCACTCGGTGTAGCGTCAATTCGTCGACTACGTCAGTTGGTCACGCTCAAATTTGTAGCGTTTACAAATTTTGATTACATACAAATCGCATACAGGAAAACGTACTATTTCTGTTGTCATCCGCCGTGATCATATGTATAAGGTTTGGATACCCAAAGAGGTTAGTAATGTTAGGCTTTCATTTTTGGCGCTAAAATAAATAGCTTAGGCCTTTTTAACAGTTTTTATTCCTGATATTCATAAAGTTTAGACAGCAAGTCAAGTTAGTATTATTGCGCTTTTTACTTAGGCATTAAATATTAATACCTTGACCTAGGCCAAAACCTTTTAAACAGTTTTTATTCCATCGTGCTTTTTTAGTCTTTTTTAACATATTGATAAGATTTAGAACACCAAGTCAAATTAGTGTTATTGTTCTTTTACATATTCATTAAATATTAATAAAGAGGCCTTGGCCTTTTTGACACATTTTATTCCGTCGTGCCCATTTGCGTAAGGTTCGGACATGAAGTCCACTTAGTAATATTGCGCTTTTACTTAGGCATTAAATAATAATACCTTGGTCTAGGCGTAGCTCTTTTCTGCAGTTTCATTCCGTCGTGCTCATATTTATAAGCTTTGCATCAAGTCAAGTTCGTAATATTGCGCTTTTACTTGAGAATAAATATTTCATACGCTTGAACAAAATCCGTCAGAAAAGCCTGGGCCAAAAGCCTATTGATTAATATTGAAATCCTAAGTAAAAGCGCAATATTATTAACTGGACTTCATATCCGAACTTTACGAAAATGACCACGACGGAATAAAACGTGTCAAAAAAGTCAAGGCCTATTTATTAGTATTTAATACCTAAGTAAAAGTGTAATAATACTAACTTTACTTGGTGTCTAAATATTATCAATATCAGCACTATGGAATAAAAACTGATAAAAGGCCTGGGCCTAGGGCCTATTTATTAATATTTAATGCCTGAGTAAAAGCGCAACAATGCTAAGTTGACTTGGTGTCAAAACGTTATGTATATGAACACGATGGAATAAAAACTGTTAAAAAGGCCTAGGCCTAGGTCAAGGTATTAATATTTCGTGCTTAAGTAAAAGCGCAATAATACAAAGTTGACTTGGTGTCTAAACCTTGTGAGTATGAACACGATGGAATAACAACTGTTAAAAATGCCTAAGCCTAGGCCAAAATATTAATTTTTAAAGCCTAAGTAAAAGCCAATATTACTAAGTTGACTTGGAATCTAAATTTTTATAAATATGAGCACAATGGAATAAAAACTGTTAAACAGGCCTAAGCTTAGGCATATCAGTTTATTTTTAGTGCCAAAGAAAAAGCGTAATATTACTAACCTGTCTGGGTATCCAAACCTTATAAATATGATCACGGCGGAAGACAACCGAAATCGTACCTTTTCCTGCATGAGATTTGCGTGTAACCAAAATTTGTAAACGCGACGAATTTGACCGCGACGATCTGACGCAGTCGACGAATTGGCGCAGGCGACAAATTGAGGTATAGTCCCTTCACTCCCGGAACATCATTTTACCAGTGAACATTGTGCCTGATTTCTTTTACATGTTTGAACGACCACCCGCATAGAGCAGTTGGTTATGTTTCTGCGCAATGGGTGTTCGAATACCGCCGGGTCCACGCAGGTCACCTTGTCTGCGGTTTCTCCGGGGTTTCCCGCTGACTCCCCGTGTTTGTGGACTCGAATGTGTAGATGATTCCCACTGAAGACGCACGTTGTCCTTGGAGCCCCTCATTCGCCCCCTCCCTCTTCAACTCTAGAGCTTCTTTCTGAACCCCTCTTCTTCAACTCCCTTGTTCATCCCCCCATCTCCCCTGTTTTTCATTCCCCTCTTGGCTACAAGCAGGTGTAGTAACCGTACAAGACCTCACTAACTCGGATCTATCCTGGCGCCCTTTCTCTGGCCTCCCCTGCTATTCTCTCGTCCCCATCCGCCCATTTGGTCAATGACTCTCTGCTAACTGCACTTCTTTCGCTTTTCCCTGATCTTGTCTCCCCCACCGGTCACGTCTCTGTCTTTTCTGCCCCTCTTCCGCTGCCGTTTTTCCTCCGACTCACAAACTCAGTTCTTCCTCTCTCCTCTCTCTCCTCTAAATCTCTTTATCGTTTTCTAGTGCACCTTGCCACTCCTTCACCGCTTTCTATTCTCGAGGTTCCCCCTACTTCTCTTCCTCTTGTCTGGGCCGCTGCCCGCTCACCCTTATCCGCCCCTCTTGAAATTAATACCCACTGGCTTTTTTTGCATAATCGCCTCCCTGTTCCGTATTTTCTCTTTCGCATGTTCCTTCTCTCCTCCCCTCTCTGCTCCTTCTGCGCACAGGAGGCAGACGTTTCTCACGTCTACCTTTACTGTCCCATCCTGATGCCTCTCCTCCACCAGGCTTTCCGGATTGCCAGTCGCTCTTGTTCTCAAGATCTTCCGTTCACTGCCTACAGACATCTTCTTCTGCGAGCTCATCGACCTACACCTCTTCCGTCAGTATGTGCCTATCTTTTCGTGCTGGTTAAACACGTTATTTACGTATACCTTCAACAACTCCGCGGCGTTTCCTCGCCTGTCTCTTTACACCAGGCCAGCGCAGCACTTTTGTGCCATTTTCAAGATCGATTGCTTTCTCGACTACGCCTGGAGTACCAGTCGGCTTCTTCCAGTCGTCGAGAAGCCACCTTCTATGCTACCTGGGTGCCGGCCGCTCCATGGTTTGCGGTTGATTCTGGACTGCTACACCTATCAGTACCCTAGTACATTCTACACCTCCTTTGCTGAGCTCCGTGGCACCCTGGTGCCCCTACTCCACTCTACGACTCGTACAATCCACGCTACCGTTGAATTGTGAATGCTAATGTCATCTTAGTGTATTCTCATGCTTACTCGTGTACATTAATTACTTTCACCCCGCCTGTATTATGTTGCTTTGGTGCCCTCGTTAAATAACTTGCACAATTGTGCACGCTGTGTTTTTTATCTTATGTATGTAATGTTTCACCTTCACGGAGGTGTTTGTGCTGTTCTTTTTCAAATTATGTACTATTGTTTCGCCTGTGTTATCCTGTAAATCATGCCCAGCCAATGTCATGTGACACGATGAGTTTCTCTCTGTCACTTCTGCAATTTTTACGCAATAAGCTTTGCTTGCAGCATCTGTTATTCATCCCCATTGTCATTGCAGTGTATATACCATCATGTTTTTAACAGTTTGTATTATTTCCCAGTGAGACGCCCAACGCTGTACGTCTCCTTCTTATGTTTTCTTTTGATGAATAATAATAAAGCGATTTTGAAACCTTCCATAGGTTGATAGGGTTTACTAGATGAGTATCGTTGCGCTGGTAGTAAAACAATAAAAGACTATTGTAATCGGATGCCTCATGGCACCAGACACCTACGGGAATCTTCCTTTGTTGTTGATGATGATGTTTGAACGAAGAAACTGTCGTCATTGTCAGTATTTATTTACATAGCATGTACATCATCTGATGGCCAAAATGCGCAGATGTGTCACCTTCCTATGCTATATTTTTTAATATGCCGTTCTTGTGAAGCATTGTGTTTTGTCCTAGACTTTTTTTTTCATTCGTCGTTCACCAGATTTTGTATTTTCGTTTCGTCTTTTCACCTAGCATATTGTCACTGTGTTTTTAGGGTTATACTTGCCTTCCCGGTGAATAAGTTTTTTGTATCGTCCTTTCTTTTAGTTTTTTTTTATTAATATTATTACACTGCTGGACAATTGCTAAGGACGGATCATAAACGGCTATATAGCGCATAAAAAAGTAAGTGTGGTTGGATGCCAAGTAAAATAAAATAATGTCAGAATGCCAGGACATTACAAGAAAGACAATTTATTGTGCTCTGAAATCCAGAAGGCTTTGGAACGTGTTCAAGGGACAAACAGGCCATTTTGTGCAGAATACCTAAACGTGAAAAATATGCAATTACCGTCAGCAGGCGTTCCGGCGTAAGATGTCAATACGGGATATGACCACCATGGAGGGCGATGCAAGATTCCACACGTCGTGTCATGCTTTGCACAACATTATCAAGCAGCTGTTGAGGTAATTTATCCCATTCCTCTGTCAGTGCACGGATGAGGGTGTCCTTGTTTAATGGAGGGCATTGGCGACCAGCAAGACTCCTCCCCAAAGCATCCCACACATTTTCAATGGGATTCAGATCTGGAGAACGTGCTGGCCATACGAGGCGTTGAATATCCTCGCTCTCAAGACACTCCTGGACAGCGACTGTTCGATGACATGTTGCGTTGTCGTCCATGAAAATGAATCTGTCACCGACAGCACAACGGAACATGCGAACATGAGGTAGCAGAACATCATTAATGTATCGTTGGCCAGTCATAGTCCCAGTTGGAAGCACATAGAGGGACGTACGGCCATTGATCATTATGCCAGCCCATACCATGACACTACATGTCGGATATCGGTCCCTTTCCTGTATGTTTGCTTGACAATATGCAGTACCACTATCACGCCAGACCAGTTGTCGTCGACAATCAGACGATAGACTGTATCTACTCTCATCTGAGAAGAGGACAGCAGACCAGTCGTTATCAGTCCAATTGCGATGTTGATGGCACCATTGCAAACGGGCGGTACGGTGACGTCTGGACAATGAGATGCACACAACAGGAGGGCGGGCGTATAGTACTCCTTCATGCAAACGTCTGGCGACAGTTTTTCGGGAGATCCGCTTGCCAGTAGCAGCCATAAACTGATTTGCTACCATCTCTAGCTGTGCTGCGCCGGTGTCTTTTTGTTGATAGCACTATGTACCGATCTTCTGCAGGTGTCGTACTGCAAGCACAACCTCCCCCGTGACGTTTGCTACACTCTCCATTTGTTTGAAATGATTTCCAAAGCCTTGAAACAACACTGTGGCTGACGTCGAACTACCTGGCAACATCTGTTGTTTTTCGCCCTTCTTCAATCTTGCCAATAATACGGCCACGCGTAAAATCATCTAGATGATGTCGGGAAGAAATACTGAAAATTGCAAGTTCGTCAATTGATTCTTTCCCTTTCAACTTTGCGTTTGAACAACAACGGTCAATACGCGTCAAATCCTTTATATCTCTTATCAACGCTATGACGTCACCAACAAGTTCGGCAATCCAAAATTTGCATACGCACAACACGTCTTACTGTATCCCGCACTTATGCTAATTTCCACATTTTTTTGCCTTCCATGTTATGGTTGCTATCGCTGCTATTGTCATCCGGCCTTAGCAATTGTCCGGCAGTGTATTAAACTAGAGCCGCAAGGTTATCACAGAATGAAATCCAAACTTAAACCGAACTGGGATGAAGCTGAGAGAGCCATTTGTAACAGAGATTCGCCTGCAGAGAACATTTAGCAACTGCCACCCCCCCCCCCCACACACACACACCCCCGTCACACCGTCACATTCGCTCGACGGAACATACCTACAAAACAATATTAGAACCTCGTCGAATTCATTTCACATTGAATTGAGGCTATTTTGCAGCCCAAGTGTGACTCAACCCTTTAATAGGTAGATGGTCCTAATAATTTACTACTTCACTTGTATTTGGAAACAGAAATATCCGTAGCTGCCCAATTGTATGTTAAGAAAATTAAAATGTTATAGCAAGGGCTACGTAGAGCAAATAGAATTTATCAAATCGGACTTTTTGAAACAGAAATATTGGGGGAAATCCAATAATCGTTTATGCTCTCTAGAGAGAAAATTGTGCATTATCTGAGGAGGAAACTTATCAAATGTATTTTGTTGATGAAGACAAAATATTCTTTCAAATTGATTTTTAGAAGCGATAACGTGGAATAGAATTTATGTGGAATTCAATAACATCTACATTGACGCCCCATAGCGGTGACGTTGGACATAAGAAAAAGACCGAATGCATAAATCATTCTTGCCGCAGTTGAGGCTTCCCAGTACAAATGTATTGGAGTGTACGAAAAGCACGCCGATTTTGATACAACAGTTTCATTTAGCCAGAACCTCTGAAGAATATTCAGCCAGAACCTCTGAAGAATATTTAGCCAGAACCTCTGAAGAATATTTAGCCAGAACCTCTGAAGAATATTTAGCCAGAACCTCTGAAGAATATTTAGCCAGAACCTCTGAAAAATATTTAGCCAGAACCTCTGAAAAATATTTAGCCAGAACCTCTGAAATATATTTAGCCAGAACCTCTGAAAAATATTTAGCCAGAACCTCTGAAGAATATTGAGCCAGAGCCTCTGAAGAATTCAAGCTAAATTTCAAAGTACGTGCCATCATTTCAATGCTTATACCCTTCTGCTTGCCAGTTGTTCAGTTCATTATATTCAATAACTTGTACCCTTCTGTTCGCCAGTTGTTCAGTTCATCATATTCAATAACTTGTACCCTTCTGCTTGCCAGTTGTTCAGTTCATTATATTCAATAACTTGTACCCTTCTGTTCGCCAGTTGTTCAGTTCATCATATTCAATAACTTGTACCCTTCTGTTTGCCAGTTGTTCAGTTCATCATATTCAATAACTTGTACCCTTCTGTTTGCCAGTTGTTCAGTTCATCATATTCAATAACTTGTACCCTTCTGCTTGCCAGTTGTTCAGTTCATTATATTCAATAACTTGTACCCTTCTGTTCGCCAGTTGTTCAGTTCATCATATTCAATAACTTGTACCCTTCTGTTTGCCAGTTGTTCAGTTCATCATATTCAATAACTTGTACCCTTCTGTTTGCCAGTTGTTCAGTTCATCATATTCAATAACTTGTACCCTTCTGCTTGCCAGTTGTTCAGTTCATTATATTCAATAACTTGTACCCTTCTGTTCGCCAGTTGTTCAGTTCATCATATTCAATAACTTGTACCCTTCTGCTTGCCAGTTGTTCAGTTCATTATATTCAATAACTTGTACCCTTCTGTTCGCCAGTTGTTCAGTTCATCATATTCAATAACGTGTACCCTTCTGTTTGCCAGTTATTCAGTTCATCATATTCAATAACTTGTACCCTTCTGTTTGCCAGTTGTTCAGTTCATCATATTCAATAACTTGTACCCTTCTGCTTGCCAGTTGTTCAGTTCATTATATTCAATAACTTGTACCCTTCTGTTCGCCAGTTGTTCAGTTCATCATATTCAATAACTTGTACCCTTCTGCTTGCCAGTTGTTCAGTTCATTATATTCAATAACTTGTACCCTTCTGTTCGCCAGTTGTTCAGTTCATCATATTCAATAACGCGTACCCTTCTGTTTGCCAGTTATTCAGTTCATCATATTCAATAACTTGTACCCTTCTGTTTGCCAGTTGTTCAGTTCATCATATTCAATAACTTGTACCCTTCTGTTTGCCAGTTGTTCAGTTCATCATATTCAATAACTTGTACCCTTCTGTTTGCCCGTTGTTCAGTTCATCATATTCAATAACTTGTACCCTTCTGTTTGCCAGTAGTTCAGTTCATCATATTCAATAACTTGTACCTTTCTGTTTGCCAGTTGTTCAGTTCCTGCACGGTATCAAGCTTTGAGTTTAGAGGCAAAAAAAAAACTCTTGTCACTTGCTTTCGACATTTTCCAAAAGTAGTCAACTGCTTGCAATAGAGAAAATGCGCCTTGTCCCCAAACAAGTGGTCGTCTGGGCTGTATGCTGGATGAGTCAGCGGCTCGTTTCCATGCAGTTCTTAAATTTTAACTTGGGACCCATTAGCTGCAGGTGGTTTTACATTGTCTTCTTGCAGCGGAGTTCTTTTTCGGTTGACTCAGGTAAGCTACTTCTGCTGAAGTTTGTCCTATATCCTGTCCATTAGCTGAAAAAAAAAACAGTTCGGCACTGATAGATCGACTATTCGGAATGAGCTGAAAGTGCATTACAATTTCATAATTCCACAAAACACACAGCATGAACTTTTCTCAAAACATCCGAGTTCGGGGTTAGGTACAGTTGGTTCACCTCTATTCAACCACTGTTGTGATAAGTCTGAATTACGCAGATATATCCACTTTTCATCCCCAGTAACCATTCGTTCGATAAATCGGATATACCGTGGATTTCTGAACAGTTCCTTGCAATATTCGACACATCGTTGAGCTTGCGCTGGAGTGAGCTCACGAAGCACTTCATGGAATCGTTTGTAAACCTTTCCTCTCTTGTGCAGATGCTCAGAGATGGTAAATGTAGAGACTCCTAGTTCTTCTGACAATTTGCGAGTGCTTGTTCTTGTATCGTTTTCCTTTCGCAAGATGTTCGAATCAACAGCAAAGGGCGTACCCGAACTTTCCTTTCTTTTCACGGTCATGTCACAAGCCGCATATGTTTTTAACCACGTTCTCGCAGTTCGAGAAACCTCCAGGCCTTCAGTTTCAACTTTGTTAACTTTTTCGGTTTTCAGCAGCTTCAAACCCCACTTTCCAGTAATGTCTCAACAGAATCAACTTTATAGCCATTGCGACTGACCGCGGTTCAAGTTCAACGCTTGGACTATTACATGTGCTTCGCGACTAGTTTCTCTCCCTAGGACGTACTATACAGATGAAACAGGCGTCAAGACGACACATCTGCAGCGATATATTCCGTCGGTGTAGCTTAGTCGGTTAGAGAAACTCACTCCGGAGCGAGGAAACGGGAATTCGATCTCCGTCACTGATGAATTCCTTTTCTTACATTGGCGACCGAACGTAAAAATGGATCTACCGGCCGTTGGGCTCTTCAAAAAATGTGTGATGTTCGTTCCACACATAGTCTGGAATTAACAAAAGGTTCCTTCTTCGCTCTTTGAAATAATAATAATAATAATTACAGGGAGATAATGTGACGTACTACAGAGGTGAAGTACGTGTGAAGAAGACAAATCTGAAGCAACGCATTCTGTCGTTGTAGCTCAGTCGGTTAGAGCAGGTCACTCCGGAGCGAGAAGATGCGATTTCGATCTCCGTCACCGAAAAGTCTGTGTTTTCTCATTCACACAGCAAGCGGTTTCAATCGTGTGCAGCACAGTAAAACTGCCCCGCAGAAAATATGCATATTTTCGTCGTTGAACTGTCCTATACAAAATGTTCCGGACATAACAATTTTTTTCAAATCAGACTAACAGATAAATAATGGCGTGCACAGACGGAGAGAGGGATGCAAAGAAAACATCGTTTTAGAACGTTCTAAAAATGACAATGAGAGTGCTGCCGTGATTTTAGAGAACAAACATGACGAATACTCGAGTGCTAGAATATACACACCGCGTCTTATTTGGAACTGACGTCATACATGATACAAAACCGTGAACTTTATTTCTACAAGGGAATTTCCGATAAGCATCTTTTGCGGTGTCATACAGAAATTAACACTGAAAACCGGCTGCTTTGTAACTACACTATCTACCAACAAGTAATTACACACCTATTTATTCACCTTCAATAGTTGGTGGAGCCTCCACGAGCGGCGATTACATCTGCGACCCTCCGGGGCATACTCTGAATCAGGCGTTGTACGACGGGCGGTATTTTCTTCCACTCGGCTTAGAGAAGACAGGTCAGTTCCTTCACCGATTTCGGACAGCGGGGGCACCCCTTAATTCGACGCTCCAACTCGTCCCAGAGGTGCTCGATAGAGTTAAAGTCCGGGCTCTGCGCAGGCCAGTCCATGCGATTAACCCCATTGTCACCATACCAAGCCCCGGTGGACCTCGCAACGTGACAGGTGGCATTGTCATCCTGAAAGTAACAAGGGTCCACCCCGTAAAACTGCCACAGCGCAAGAAGCGCATGGTCATCCAAAATGGTGCAGTAGGTCTCGGCGTTGAGTCTACCAGGAATTGCGACCAAGGGTCCCGTGCCATACCAGGAGAAACACCGCCTTAGCATAATTCCACCGTCACCGAACTCCACAGTTGTCACAATACATTCCGGCTGAAGGTGTTCTCCAGGCAGACGCCAAACCCAGACCCTGCCATCCAAACGGTAGAGGGTGAACCTTGATTCGTCGCTCCAGAGAACCTGTTTCCACTGTTCGACGGTCCAGTTTCGACGTTCTTTGCACCACGTTAGCCGAGCAGCGCTATTGGACTTGGTGATCAAATGCTTGTGGGCGGCAGCACGTTTATGATAACCGAGCAGATGGGCTTCCTTACGGATGGTATTCATCAAAAGAACACTCCCGGATGCATGTTGAAACTCCTCGCGGATGTGGCCCATCGATTTGGTGCGATTCTTCTGAATTTCTCTGGCCAGCACCCGTCTGTCTCTAACTCCCATTTTTGTGGGTTTGCCGGGTCGGGGCATATTCCGACAGTCACCTCTCATGTTCCTCTTGCCAATCACGTAGGCCACTGTCGATTTCGGGTACGTCAACTCGCTGGATATGTCACATATGGATCGGCCATTTCTGTGATACCCGACGATTACACCTTTCTCGAAATCAGAGAACTCCGAACTGCATGACATCTTGCATGCGACTGTTTGCGTTGTTGTTTCCCACACGATATTTAACGGCGGCGGCCGTGATGTGTATCAGGACCGCAGATATCGTCGATTGCAGGGGAGGTCCAATTACTTGTTGGTAGATAGTAAGTGTATCTCTCATATGTTTAGTACCTTAGGGAGCATTATGATGGGTACTGAACAGCAATCTGATTCCACAATCGATGCAGATAACTTATATCTAAAAGCTCACCGTAGATGAGCTGTTATTTTTAATTAAAGTCATGGTGCGCTTTCACATCTGAACATGTTGTTTGCCCAACAAAGACTTTAGATAACGGCAAATACCGCATTTGCTGCGGCAATGAATAACCCACAGGCACAGATTTTAGGCGAATCGGCACTCTCTTTTGAGCGCTGATCTCATCTCAGTTGCACGTTGCTTTCTCAAATTTACAATTTCCCTCAAATATCAAGGTAGGTAATGCTGCAGGGATACAAATAAATTGAATGATAATTAACACAATCATCTGATATCGCTGAATTGACTGTATTTTTATTGTTCTCACGTAATATCAATCACTCAGAAAACTTGAAAATTCCATCGTCCTGGAGCGGAAATCGAACCCACGTCTCCCGATTACCGTTCGATCATGCTAACCGTTACACCATCCGGGACTAAGAAGTCTGAAGTACCTGAGTATTAAGAGCATCTTTATTCTGGGTGGTGTAACGGTTAGCATGGTCGAACTGTAATCGGGAGATGTGCGTTCGATTCCCGCTCCAAGGCGATGAAATTTTCAAGTTTTCTAAGTGGTTGATATTACGTGAGAATAGTAAAAATACAGTCAATTCAGAGATGTCTGATTTCTGTGTTAATTATCATGACTAAAACAACCCAAATGCATAAAATGCATTTCGACCCCGGAGACCCTGGGTTGCTATATTAAATAAGATGCTTATTCAAACAATGCTGAGAAAGTGCTTAAACCTGGATACCCATTTTGCATGAAATGCACGAAATGAATAATGTCCCATCAATTATCCATCAATTCGCATTACTTGCATTTTCCACTCCAAAATGCATAAACTACATTTTTCCAAGCAATATCTGGCGCTCAAAGTTTTTCTTATTTGATAAAATTGAAGCGTGCGCTGATGACAATGCTACAGGCGACGCAACGATGCGAGGTGGATTTATCTCTGGTAGTAGCGAGAAGGGGAGGAGGAAAGGAGGACATAGCTGAGTGGCGTTTTAATTTGCATTGGATAGGTTGTAGGAGTATGAGCTGGGAATCTGCTGAGATGATGCAGCTCAGGTGCCAAAGTCCAAACTTCTCTGAGTTCGTTCCCTATCGCAGCCGCGCCAGTCAGCCGACTGAAGGCAGCGCATGAGCACATTTTTTTTTTCCGGCGGCTTGTTAAAATTTAGTTTAAAAAGTTTACGAAGCCGCCAAAAAATGGGAAAAGACAAAGTTACAGCAAGATGTCGTCTTCGACAGTTTCCAAGAACTGGACTTGAATTGAAACCGAATAATCTGTGGCGCAAGCACTGTTTAGAAGTTGTCTATTTCACAAGGAAATCTGTCGTGTCTGCCCATGTCGCAAGTGATAAATATTTGCGGCGCAAAGAAGGACACACCCATCAAGAGACTTTGGAAGAAACCGTTGACCGCCAAAATAGCAGTAAACAACAGTGGAAGGAAATGGTTGTCGGCTTTCGTTGGTGCCCAAATTCCGTTGCGCGTGTTTCGGAACGAAAGGTTTCATCAGTGGATGAAGAAAATCGTTCGTAATGGCCAGAATCACCCTTCTGAGACCACACTCAGACGGATTCTTCCTCAAGTAAGCAACTCTGTCCTCCAAGAAACGAGGCGCCTTTGCAAAGATCGCGATGTTTGTGCTATAAACGAAACGCAGGATTTTCTTACTCGAAAAATAGCAAACGTGTTGCTGACTCCACTGGGGAGCCGCACAAAGCCAGGAGTGGTCGATACTCCTACAACCTATCAAAAATGGTAGACAAGTGCAACTCAGATACTGTCGGAGACGTCACCCTCACTGCTTTCGAGACCACTTGCTTTAATAGAATAGATCTAGTGGTGTATTCCATAAACAATGGCCCCTCAATGTGCGCTGCTGCAAATTGGGTGAAAGGCGTGCAGACTTATGCACAGCACGAGTTAAGCGCACGTTCTGCACCTAGCCTGCGAAGAAATACGATCTTCGCACAAAATCCTTGATCGCTACGTCGCATGGGTCACGTCTGCTTTGTCTAAGGCTCCAGCTAGACGGCAAGCCCTACAAGACTGTCTATGCGCTGCCGGGAAAACTCAATACTTCCGGCGTCTCCGGTAATTACCCGTTGGGGGATCTGGCTTCGAGCCAAGTACCATTCCGAGAACGTTGAGGTAGAAGTACAGTGGGTAGAAGTTCTTGACGATGACAACCAGGCCGTAGAGGAACTGAAGGAGCGGCTATGCGACCCCACCTTGGTTGAGCAAATGCAGCAATTTGCATTGGTTGCCGTCGATTTGGACGTTGTAATCAAGATGCCGGAAACTCGTGGAACCCATATCTCGGAGATTTGGTGGCTGCTAGCCTAGATCCGGAACCTCTTGCAACGAAGTGGAAGAGGGAAACCTCCCGTGATCCAAGCTGCAGGCCTACGTAGATGGTAGGTAGCCTAGTGGTCAATTCTGGAAAGAAGTACAATTTTGTGATCCTCGCAAGTGTTGTCCAGAAGATGTGGAACTGTCTGTGCACCCGGAACTCCAACGATTTACGCTAGTAGATATACCAGCCCAAGGGTTTTCACTCTATGCTGCGACACTGGAGGAATACAAGTCGAATGAAAGAGGTAGATCCGGTGTCTTTCTGGAGAAAACTGAGCCGGGACTGTCCCCTGTAGAGTGACGCAGCACTGAAGAAACTTTCTGTCGTAGCAAGCACTGTTGACGTTGAAAGAAGCTTCTCTTACCACAAAAAATACTATGTGCGGATAGATCCAGATTTACCGAAGCGAACCTGGAGGCCCATCTTCCAGTGACATTTAACGGAGCAGCTGAAGATTTAGAATCAGAACTTGAACCTATTGCTGCTCGAGATTCAGATTCCGAATAAATGGTGAGTTAATCCTGTAATTTTTGATTTTTAACACAATTTGTTTAAATACTGTAGACAATAAAACTAGGCATTCATTAAAGGATTTTCAAAAAAAAAAATTCAAATTTTACCTTTTTCTCCCATAAGCGAAAAACATAATAAAAAAGTCTAGCAGGGAATGCACAATTTGCATAATTTTTGGATTTGAAACGCATAATTTATAGATTTTATTTGCACAAAGTGTGTTGCCTTAATCATGATGTATTGTGCACGCATTATGAGAAGAATATTTCTTTCACACTATATAAATTGAAGTTGAATGCGATAATAGCTAAGCAAGCAATTTTCCAAGCGCTTTGCAATGAATGTTGGCATTGTTTAAGAAGTGGAAGTGTTTTAGATTCACCCTGTTTGTATTTTCCAGCTTTTATTCGAAGAGATTTTGACATGCACTACCTATTTAACTTTCCATATTTGCTTACTTTCTCTTCTGTACATTTTGATTGCGTCTTGTCATGTTTCCCACGTTCAACGTCACGTCGGAACTCCCAAGAGTTTATTTCTTTAGCTGACACTGGCAGGCAACAAGTCAAGTACACGTAAGCGTAAAAAAGGACTGTTTTTCCGAGTAACTGTGTGTCTGTTTTCCACTCATGATACACCTGAACTCTGGATAACAATTGTTCTCTCGTCAGGTGATGAGCAATCCATCTGGAATACACACGATGCAGCCGTAATTTGTCGAATGCGGACGGAATACCGACGTTTTGAAATATCAGTTGACGTCGCTATGTCTTCACACGCCATTCGTCGATCTTCTTGCAGAGTGTTAACAGTATGCTCCGTAACAACACTTTCAGGTCGACCGGACGTAGGAGCGAGTTCTGCTAACAAACGCCCGTTTTTGAAATCATGGTGCCATCTGAAAATCGATGGCTCACCCAAACATTTATATTTATAAGCTTTTTTCATTAATTTAACTGTTTATGGAGCCATTTTAGCCAAACGATAGCAAACTTTTATCGCACAACGCTTCTTAATTCTCAACCACTCACCGCCATATCTGTATGGCGAAATTCAGACGTTCCATTTAAACAACTGTGCAATAAGAAAACCAGAATCGGCTAATTACTGTTGCCATCGATACTTCCTTAACTAAGTTAGTAGTCGGCGTGGTTATTTCCTATTCCGCACTGAACTCAAAAAAAATAAAAAAATTACTCTCAGTTTTTATGGAATGGCCTTTGTATTATAGAGTATTTTTTTAATAACCAGATATTCCTTTGGTTTGTAATGTCCAAATGTGAAAGTATGTTTCATGAACATTACAACAAAGTACTATAAGATACAGCTGTTACGTCACACGCTGACATAATTCGCAGTTGCTATTCACTGAACACCTGCACGAAAACACGAAAAGCCGACGTGACGTCACAAATGTTTCTTAATCCGTTGTAGGTATGATGATGGCTGATTCCGCTACGCCACCATGCACAGTGCGACAAACATTCAGACAAAGGAAATTATATTGTTTCTGATGATCAATTTCGAACATCTTTCCGAGGTAGTAGCTGGAATAACTGAATAAAGTTTGCAATTTTTGTTGGAATTACAGCCTCTCAGGGCGTAAAAATCCCCACAAAAACAAAAAAAGCGCCGATCGTCAGAAAAGATTTGTAGCTGCTCCAAATGAATTGCCACATACACTGTGTGCCATGCGCAGCTTTTATTCACCCGATCGAGAGGAAATACGTGTGCCTTGGAACCACACATCCGGGCCTCTCTCCTGCTCTCTGACGTAAGCGTGGTTGGGAAGAGAACTCTTTTTACCATGTCAGTGATGGTAGGTACAGGGAGAAATCCCTAAAACCACGGAATTTTGACCTGTTGAAAAGTCTAATAGGGAAAAGGGAATTTTTACTAAAATAAGGAAATTCCAGGGAATTTTGTGGGTATTTTTTTCTCAAATATTTTTACTTGTGGTTGTACCACCCCAAGCCTAAAGCAACCGTAACTATTATAACGACTGAATGCGTTCGCATGTGCATTCAGCGACATATAACCGGTTCCGGTATGACTTGGTTTGTTGGGACCCTAAGGAAAGGTGAGTAGCAAATCATTCCCACTGATAACGGAAGTCTCATTTGATGTTTTGTTTATTGCATTGTGTGTTCCTAAGTCATCAACGGTGTAGAATCAGTTTTGAGTAAAAATAAGTTTGATGTCGAGGGTAGTATGCAAAACGATGAATTCAGTAGTGTACTTTCCATTAGTAAAACACGATCGCCAATGAAAGATACCCTTCGACAGTAAGGAAAAGAATAACCATGCCAACTAAGAAACGGAAAACAAATGGCAAGCTTACAAGTAAAAAACAAGATGAAGTGAAACATGTTAAAAAATTTAGGGAAGAATGGCTAAGTGATGAACATTTTAAATGTTGACTTCAGCCTTTACCAGAAAATGATGCACGATGTAAATGCACGGCTTGCAGTTGCACTACTCTTTGTGGCAAAAGTGAGCTCATGAAGCATGCTAACACTGAGAAGCATAAAAAAAGGCATGAAAGCTATAAAGGGATCCCCAACAGTTGAGAGTTTTTTCCAGATGTGAAAAAATCCAAATGACTCACATGACTATAAAGTCAAACCAGCCGAAATAAAGTTTGCTGCATTTTTGCTAGTACTGTATAATAATGTGGTATTTCAGGTAGCTGAACAGTTAGTTCCTGTTTTCCAAAGTGCGTTTTCTGACTCCAGAATTCTGAAAGATGTGAAAATGTGATATTTCAGGTAGCTGAACAGTTAGTTCCTGTTTTCCGAAGAGCGTTTCCTGACTCTAGAATTCTGAAAGATGTGATATTTCAGGTAGCTGAACAGTTAGTTCCTGTTTTCCGAAGAGCGTTTCCTGACTCTAGAATTCTGAAAGATGTGAAAATGTGATATTTCTGGTAGCTGAACAGTTAGTTCCTGTTTTCCGAAGTGCATTTCCTGATTCCACAATTCTGAAAGATGTGAAAACAAGAAAGATGACACCGAATTTTCGGGTGTAATAAGCACGTCTTTTGAATCCGTTCTGACGCAAATTAAATTTATCAAAGCTATTCAAAGTCAATGGAACCGGTATGAAAAACAATAGTATCTGACGGAGGAAATAAGTTTTTCAATCGGGTCTTTAATCCCTCAGATATTGCTGTAAACGGATTCGTGATCTTGCGAACTCTTGGAAACAGAGTTATCGACAAAAATAAGATGTGACTTTACGTCCCTTGGTGGGAAAACCATGCATTATTTTAGGAAGAAAGTATTCACAAAAGGTTTATCCATATGAGCGGTATCGGTCCAAGGAAAAATTTTAGTCGAGTTTTCAGGAGCCCAGATTTTGCTTCAAGTACATCAGAAGCAGCAATTAACACTTATGACCCCTGGTGGCCCAACCATTCTTTACAAAACATTAAAAATTATGTAAAAAATATTTTCCATCAGGTCTTGTATGCGATACAGGAAGAATTTTTCAAATCGGAATTTTAGGAGAAGAAAACGCAATTTACCATTATTGTGCCCTAGCTTAAAATTTATGATTTACGTGAAAATTTTGAATTTATGGGAAAAACATTTCTCATAGGAAACACTATCCAACAAAGAAGGAATTTTTCAAATCGGACTCCTAGAAGTAGAGATATTGACAAAAATAAGATGTACATCTACGCCCCCTGGCGTAGAAACTATACATTATTTCAAAAAGAAAATGTTCCTAAAAAGGTTTGTCGACGTGAGTAGCATCGGTCAACAAAAGACTTTTTTTTCAATCGAGATGTTAGAAGCTCATATTTTGCTGCAAATACAACAGAAGCGGAAATTAAGACTTACGCCACCTGGTGGCCAAACCATTTTTACAAAAATTAGAAATTATGTGCAAACGATTTCCCATCAGGAGCTGTATCCGGTGCAGAAAGAAGTTTTCAAATCGGAGATTTAGAAGCAGAGAAATAGTGGGAAACGCAATTTACCTTTACGCCCCCTAGCGAAAAGTCTATGAGTTACTTGAAAATTTTGAATTTATACGAAAAACATGTCACACTAGAAACACTATCCAAATAAGAAGGAATTTTTTAAATCGGACTCCTAGAAGTCGAGATATTGACAAAAATAAGATATACATCTACGCCCTCTGGCGTAGAAACCATGCACTATTTTAAGAAGAAAATGTTCCCAAAAGGTTTGTCGACATGAGTAGTATCGGTCTACAAACGACGTTTTTTTCAATCGAGAATTTAGAAGCTCATATTTTGCTGCAAATACAACCGAAGCGGAAATTAAGACTTACGCCACCTGGTGGCCAAACCATTTTTTACAAATATTAGAAATTATGTGCAAACGATTTCCCCATCAGGAGCTGTATCCGGTGCAGAAAGAATTTTTCAAATCGGAGATTTAGAAACAGAGAGAGATATAGGGAGAAACATAATTTTCCTTTACGCCCCAGAGCGGAAAGTTTATGAATTACTTGAAAATTTTGAAATTATATGAAAAACATGTCACACGGAAAACACTATCCAAACAAAGAAAGAATTTTTCAAATCGGACTGCTGGAAGTAGAGATATTGACAAAAATAAGATATACATCTAGCCACCTGGCGGAGAATCTGCGGAATATTTTAAGAAGAAAATATTCAGAAAAGGTTTATCGATGTGAGTGGCATCAGTCCTCGAAAGAATTTTTTCAATCGGTATGTTAGAAGCTCAGATTTTAT
Source organism: Macrothele yani (assembly GCA_039090855.1). NCBI lineage: Eukaryota > Metazoa > Arthropoda > Arachnida > Araneae > Macrothelidae > Macrothele > Macrothele yani. The sequence goes on along the minus strand of CM077027.1, from coordinate 138,896,724 downwards.
GGCAAATACATCAGAAGCAAAAATTAACACTTACGCCCCCTGGTGGCCAAAGTGTTCTTTACCAAAATTTCGAAATTATATGCAAATGATTTTCCATCAGGAGATGTATCCGCTGAAAAAAAAAATTTTAATCAGAGTTTTAGGAGAAGAGTTATCGTGAAAAATATAATTTACTTTTACGCCCCCTAGCGGAAAATCTATGCGTTATTTGAAAAAGAAACTATATCTAAAATACTTTTCGACATAAATGGAATCGAAAGATAAAATAATTTTTTCAATCGGATGTTTAGAAGCAAATATGTGGAATAAAACGTAATTTTGAATTCGACATCATCTGCATTTACGCCCTCTACCGGCAAAATTGTACATCGTAAAAAAAAACGAAAGGAAGGATCATCATTCGCAGATTTCGAGCTTCCGAATGCAAAAAGAATTTTTCAAATCGGACTAATAGTTGCAGAGATACCGTGGGTACAGACGGACGGACGGACGGGCATACCGATAACAGAAGCACGATCTTTTTTTACAAAAGACGTGCTAATAAAAAGGCGTAAGTAAGTGCACCAAAACCAAAAGTCATTTTAAATGTCACGACTAAAATACAGAATGAGGCTATGATTAAAAATCTAAGAAAAAGTAAATTCTCGATTTAAGTTATGAAAGCACAGATTTAACGTGAAAATTTCCAGTGCATTTTAGCTATGTATCTCCAGCAACAAGTCGTGTGCAAACCGAACTGCTTGAACTTGTGGAGATTGATGCTTCAGATGCTTCTGCTAATAAAATTTACGCAGGATTCAATGACCATAAAATCTACGTAGCTACGGAATAAAACTAGTGAGAGAAATCATATATTTAATATTTTTAACAAGTTTATCAAAATAATAAATAAAAATAATGACACTATAGGAAAAGAATGTTTCAAATAATGAAAAAAATATGAAAATGTTTATATAAAGTAAAATTTCTACTTTCCGAAAAGAAAATTCCAGGGAATATTTGCTCTCTACACAGGGATTTTGACAAATGAGTACCTACCATCATTGCTCCATGTGCTATTGTCTTTGCTTGTGCGTGGTCGTGTGTTCACGATGATGTTCTGTGTGTGTCGTTCGTTAATAGAACTGCTCCTGTTTAATAAAGAAAGCAGCTTTGTTAAATGTAATGTTTCAGATCATTAAATTCAGTTATGCTACACTATTTCAAGGATGTGTTTTTTCCTAGTAGGTGTAAGTGTTTTTCTCCAACACCGACGCAGTTATGTGAAAGACTAAAGTGTACTTCTGCAACAAACATGGCGTCAGTAAGAAATGCCTTGTGTCATAGTGGAGCATCTACGTGCAAACATATTACATCAAGTTGGATATCATTGTGTTTACGTATCATCCTTCGCATTATAATGAAAAGTTTCTTTCTCATTGACAACTCAAGTTCGGTACATGGTTTGGTTATTATTTGTATGTATGATGTGCTCTCTGGTTATTTTTGGTTAAGTCCACATTCTTCCGCCATGAATGAAGGTCTAGCACAAAACGTTTTCCTTTTCTACTGCGTACCGAACCGATAGGAGTGTTCATATTTAATTGTTGTTGAATTTAATTCTTAATTGGATGCCTATTTAACTACGCATCCAATTTAAGAATTACATTCAACAACAATTTTCGCGAAGCTTATGAATACAGCACGACAACTGAAAACTTCAGGAATTGTTTTTTAGGGATTTTCCAATATGCTCAAATTTTAGCAACCAGTGGGTCGAATCACAACTTATTTTCATGCGAACTATGTGGCGTAATAATAATACCACTAGAGTGAATTTCAGTTTGGTTTATTACAAGGCTGCGTTAAATTTATCCAGTTTACGTTGCGATATTGCGTGGTTTTCAACGTGTCTGTTCAATAATGAAGAACATGCCAGATATTAATATTGTTTTTCCTGAATGGAGGATAAGAATGTCATTACGCGATTAAAAGTACCCGGATAAAGTGGGGATTAGATGTCTCTATGGTGCATTACTTTAGATCGACGTCCGAACAATGACCGTAAGAGCCCTTAATTCTGCAAAAGAAAAACGAGCGAGAAGTCCATCTTTCTTCCCTTTAGTATTTTATCCCTTTCCGAGCCCGGGATCTCCTTTTCTTATTTTTTTCTCCATGATCATCTACCGCCAACATATTCTGCTTTATATGTCGTTTGTTTCTCAGGAATGATTCATCTACTTCCTGAAAGGGAGGATCATCCCCAGGGTAGGAACAAGAAACCCTGTTCCATGCGGAGCACTGAGAAAAAAATAAACAATGCTTTTTCTGCTTGCACGAGACAGAAGCTTCGTTCCCTTTTTCTCAAAGGACCTTTTGGTCATTTCCTACGTTCCTTCTCTTCTTTCTGTTCTTCGCAACCAAAAACCTGAATTGTCGTGTTAGGCTTTTGTGGCAAAAGAAGGATTGATGCTTTTCGGGCTCTTTAATAAATACCATTATTTTCTTTTATATTTCTTTACTGTAGATTCCAGGAATTTTTAAATTTAAAGAAGTTGTTATAAATAGTTTCTCAGTGCTCTTTTCGTAACGGATGGAGGGAAAAATTCGGAGGATATATAAATTTATCAAGGGATGTATGCTGTCGAAGAACAAAATGTTTCTTTTGCCTACGTAATAACTGAGAATAACTTTGTGGATGAATAAATCAACAAAGTTAAACGACTGCAAAGAGAAGCACTAAGTTGGATGGGGATCAACAAAACGACACTCAATAAAAGTTCAGAAAAATTTGTTAGTCAAAGGTTTGTGCAAATGATTACTACTTCCAATTTATTCTTCGTAAACAAAAGTCAACGGAATGCAAAATACAACAAATTCTCGTTCATTCGATCTAATTGTGATTACAGTGCCGTCGGAAAATCGAAAATTACGGAAAATCAAAATCACTCTATACTGGTTACCAATCTTTACTAAATAAGGGGAATTTAACGAAATATGAACTGGTTTTTTCTTTAAACTTGCAAAACATGTATACGTAAGTATACGCAATGTGACGTGCCTGACCCGCAGGATGCACAGGACATAAAGACAGATAACAGCAAGAACGAACGTCTGCGTAGCTCAGTTGGTAGAGCGACTTGTTCCGGAATAAGTAGACTCGGGTTCGATCCCCGGCGTGGGCACAAATGACGGAGAAATTTACTTCGTTATAATGGCGCCCGAACTTCCCGGAGGACCCGGCCGTTAAAGATCTCGCAATGGTGTGATGTTCTTTCCACACCGCGAGATAGGAAAAATAAGAGAATCCCTTCTTCAGCACTTCGAAATATAAATGTGTGTGACGTTGCATTCCACACACCAAATTTACTGGGAGTTCTCAAGTGCACGTTCAACAGCGGATGGTTGCCTGCAACGATGCGTGGTCACGGCTGATCCGTAGTAATAAGTGGACTCGGGTTCGATCCCTGGGGTGGATCAAAAAGGACGGAGAAATTTACTTCGTTATAGCACCTAATTTGTACGATATTGTTCTGGAGAAAAAATGCTCAAACTCTTATACATCCGTTGCTGTAAAAAGGGAGGCTTGACCTGAAAAATATAGAACAGTTTTTATGAGCATTGTTCATTAATCCTAATATAAAAATTAGTATATGAAAAAAGGGTCAGCTCTGTAACACTTTAGTAAGTTCTGAAATTGAAATCTCTGTAAAGCTGAACGCCAAAGGAGAGTTAAATTTGCTCTACGTATTGCATTAAATTGAGGAGCACAAGGAAGCTAGATTTTAATCCCATAAAAAATTTCAAATTGTGTTTAAATTTTGAGATATTTCTAACGTTCTGGTCTTTTTCGTATCCACTGCCAAATGGTGTTCGCGAAGGAACCACGATCGGACGTATTTTGAGAACCAAACTCGGTTAGTGGAGGTATAAATTTTTATGGATAACATTGAAGTTACTGCTGTGATTGAAGGAGAAGACCTAATTGGAATGGTTATCAAATTCGTTTGAGCAAATCTACTTCACATTCGCTGGAAGATAGAGCAATAGTCTGCGATGGGATTTGTTCTGTTATTAATCACAGTAACTGGATCCCGTTGAGTACAAAAACGGGTCCTCTTGAGTACATATTTAACTTTAGGGAAAAGGAAAAATAGCATACAGTGTATAAAATAAGTGAGGTAAATTCATTGAAAGTTCCTGAAAATAACGTGTAGCAAAGTTGCCGGTAAGTGTCCGTCTTTTAACGAAATTTCTGTTTTTAAAAGTTGCATTTTTTTAACTTGTATTTTCACAGATTTGTTTTAGTCAGTAATTCCGTTTATTTCAGAAAAATCCCTTTCGTTTTTTTTTTTTTTTTTTTTTTTTTGCATTTTATACAGAAATCTCGCAAAATCAAATACTGCATTTATCGGCCCTTACACCAGATTACCCATTTACACCGGTGGGATTCGAACAGAGGTTGTTCGGTTGGCACGACAGACACCACGTCTTAACTATTAAACCTGAAAGCCTCAGAAGTCACAGTCACGTTTAAGGTAAAACTCTAATTGCGTGATGATGAAATTGTTTTGTCAGTAATGCTAGTGAATGAGTCATTTTATCTTCTGTAGGAGCTTATTATTTTTTGAATAGGCTTGTGATATTTATTTTTCTGAAGAAGGTCTTATCACATGTTAAGTATTTTTTTATAGTGATTTTCCGAAGAAACAGAAAGCTTTAGAACTTAAAATCTTATTAAACTGACAGTGACTTTCAATTCTCTTTAAGAAAAGGCGAAATGTACTGTTTTGTAGTATTATTTCGCAGTACAACATTTCATTTCATTTCTTTTATTCACTTTTCAGTTGCCACATATTACAATTCAAAATACAAACAATATAATCAATTACAAAAAATGTAGCAACCAGGAGGAGGAGGGAAAAGGCCGTAAGGCCTGACATAGCCCTCTCACCCCTAGTACTAAAAAGAAAAAAAAAGGACACGAACAACAAATAACTTAGCATGGCCGTCTTAAGAGGTGGGCTAACGGGGCCGGTGCCCAGGGCCTCATACCTGAACTTGGGGCCTCCAACGCTACAAGAGTCTTATGGGTTTACAAAACAATCAAACTCTTTCACTACTCACCAAAAGGCTATTTTTTCTTTCATTTAAGAAGAGAAGAAACACCAGTGCAGAAAGTTGGAAGTTCTTCCGCCTTTTTGATTTTCAAACATTGCTCGTAGCTTCGATTTTTCGAAGGGGCAGGAGGAAAAATAAGTGTTAGGATGGATCTTTTGTGACAAAATAAGGAACACAAAGAAAGTTGACCTCCCTCCCGATGCCAAGTGTGGGTGAAGCTTGAACCTTCAGGGCCACGCACAAATCGTGTTTTTCAGAATATCTTTTTTTTCTTTTAAACAGTCGTTCATGTTGCCTATCAATACGAGGGTGTACACGTATGTGTATCATTGAGGTTTTTCCACCTGGGCTACTTATACACTATCTACCAACAAGTAATTGGACACCCCTGCAATTGACGATATCTGCGGTCCTGATACACGTCACGGCCGCCGCCGTTAAATATCGTGTGGGAAACAACAGCGCAACCAGTCGCATGCAAGATGCCACGCAGTTCGTAGCTCTCTGATTTCGAGAAAGGTGTAATCGTCGGGTATCACAGAAATGGCCGATCCATACGTGACATATCCAGCGAGTTGAAGTTCCCAAAATCCACAGTGGCCTACGTGATTGGCAAGTGGAAGATGAGAGGTGACAATCGGAATGTGCCCCGACCCGGCAGACCCACAAAACTGGGAGTTAGAGACTGACGGGTGCTGGCCAGAGAAATTCGGAAGAACCGCACCAAATCGATGGGCCACATCCGCGAGGAGTTTCAAGAGGCATCCGGGAGTGTTCTTTCGATGAATACCATCCGAAAGGAAGCCCATCTGCTCGGTTATCATGAACGTGCTGCCGCCCACAAGCCTTTGATCACCAAGTCCAAGAGCGTTGCTCGGCTAACGTGGTGCAAAAAGTCGACAGTGGACCGTTGAACAGTGGAAACAGGTTCTCTGGAGCGACGAATCAAAGTTCACCCTGCCGCCCCGGTGGCGCAGTGGTCTAAGGCGCTGGCCTCTGATCACTCGTCCGTAAGGGGTCCGGGTTCGAATCCCGGTCAGGCATGGATGTTGTGCTTGTCTTACGGCACTGGCTCTCTCCCTTACCTGAAACCAGTGACCCTAAATTAGGGACGGGCGACTGCTTATAGCCCATTGAGTTGCTCACGGTGGTCGTTAAACCTCAAATCAAAAAAAAAAAGTTCACCCTCTACCGTTCGGATGGCAGAGTCTGGGTTTGGCGTCTGCCTGGAGAACGCCTCCTACCGGAATGTATTGTGACAACTGTGAAGTTCGGTGGCGGTGGAATTATGCTATGGGGGTGTTTCTCCTGGTATGGCACGGGACCCTTGGTCGCAATTCCTGGTAGTCTCAACGACGAGACCTACTACACCATTTTGGATGACCATGCGCTTCCTACGTTGTGGCAGTTTTACGGGGTGGACCCATGTTACTTTCAGGACGACAATGCCACCTGTCATGTTGCGAGGTCCACCATGGCTTGGTATGGTGACAATGGGGTAAATCGAATGGACTAGCCTGCTCAGAGCCCAGAACTTAACCCTATAGAGCACCTCTGGGACGAGTTGGAGCGTCGACTTAAGGGGTGCCCCCTCCCCCGTCCGAAATCGGTGAAGGAACTGACCTGTCTTCTCATAAGCCGAGTGGAAGAAAATACCGCTAGCCGTCGTACAACGCCTGGTTGAGAGTATGCCCCGGAGAGTCGCAGTTGTAATCGCCGCTCGTGGAGGCTCCACCAACTATTTAAGGTGAATAAACTTCGTTTTCCTTTGCTATCACAGGTGTCCAATTACTTGTTGGTAGTTAGTGTATATATTCAATCTTCTCTGTTTAAATGAATAACAATGACAGGGGCCGCATATAGGCATTTTTGTTCGATGCGCCATATTGTCCGAACATAGCGCTGGTTGGTTTCTTTCTTCCTTCTGTTTTAATTTAAGTTTCGTGAATAATTTTCAGAATGGTGAAGACCCATATCCTTTAGCACCTCTTTTATTCACGGAGTTCTACAATCTTTGTCATGCACGATTTTTCATTCAAGTGGTATTTAAAAAGTTACTGGACATTGAATGTTTCTCTTCATAGGATAACAGGATGATGGGGGTATTTTCGGGGGTAACTAATTTCATGTATATAATCAGGGGCCCCCGAAACATATGACGGCCCAGGGCCCTCAAAAGTATTTAGACGGCACTGCAACTTAGTATAAAATTTACTCTGGATAGCCATAACAGGTTTTGTCATAAGCGGTCCACAGACTGGTACATACACTACTGGCCACCCAAAATGCAACACCAAGAAGGACACGTGATAGCAAAGCCAGCTTTACTGGACACATAACAACAAAAAACAAAGATGAAACGATTGAGCTTACAGGCACGTGCGTTTTGCAGAACACGCAGACAGCAATAGTTCGTGTGGCTCCCACAGCTGGCAATAACGGCCGCTACACGCCGCGGCATCGAACGAAAGAGGCTTTTGATGTGGGATTGGGGTATGTCGGTCCAGGCTGCTTCTACACGTTGCCACAGTTCATCGGGCGTAGCCGCGGGTGGTGCTTGCCGGGCCACTCGGTTGCCGATCAGCGACCAGACGTGTTCGATGTGCGACATATCGGGGGAACAGGCAGACCACGGCAGCAGTGACACCTGGTGGGCCGTGAAGAATTGTTGCACGATGCGTGCCACTTGCACGCGCGCATTGTCCTGTTGAAATGTGGCCGCTGGCAGTTCCTGCAGGTAAGGGAGAATTACAGGCTCCAAAACGTCGAAGATGTAGTGGTGGCTGTTGAGTGTACCAGCGATGCGTACCAGATGGGTGCGGATGTCATATCCAACTGCGCCCCAAATCATAACTCCAGGCGACGGACCGGTATGGCGATGCATAATGCAGGCGTCATAAAGTCTCTCGCCGCGGTGCCGCCACACGCGGATCCGACCATCTTGGTGTTGCAGGCAGAAGCAGGATTCGTCGGAGAAGACAATGTCGTGCCATTTCGTAGTCCAGGTGCGGCATTCAACGGCCCACTGCCGCCGCACTCGCCGGTGGTGTAACGTCAATGGTAATCGGAGCAATGGGCGCCGTACGACAAGTCCTCGCTCCTGCAGACGACGTCGATGGGTACGTGCTGACACAGGTTGTTGCGCAACACACCCTAATTCCTGCGCTAACGTTCGTGATGTGGTGGTGCGAGCCGTCAATGCCCGCCGCACAACATGCTGGTCCTCTTGTTCGGTGGTGTGCCGCGGCTGCCGCAATCGCTCACGTCGGTACGTTTGTCCCTCCTGCACCCACCGAATCTATACTCGCCTCACTGTGGCTGTATGTCGTCCCACACGAGGGCCGATTTCTCGGTACGATAAACCGCTGTCGCGATAAGCCACTATTCGTCCTCTGTCGAACTCCGAAACGTGCTGGAATGACTGCCGTATTCTGCGACGAGATATCAGGAAGTTTCCCACGCACAGGTCCGGCAGCACAACACACTTCCACTGCTTACACCACGACTTCTGTGCACCCTTCTTATAGTGGTTCTCGGTGGCGTGCCGGGCGCAAATGATTTGCATATGCCCTGCAATGCTAATCGTTTGTATGTCCTCTCGCAGGCGACGCATGCTGTGAATATCAGGCCAATCGGATGCTTCCTTCTTGGTGTTGCATTTTGGGTAGGTAGCAGTGTAGATATCATACCATCACCTACACAATGCACAGTAAGTGCCCGGTTTCTTACGGAAGCACAATAGCTGGAGCACAAAATGGGAAGAGGGGAAAGGATATCGAGTACCACAATAAGTAAAATTCGTGCGATATGTTATCCACAATATCCGCTCTCGTTAAAGAGCTTCAAAATCTCATCCTCCGAAAGACGATTGAAACGTAATACAAAGAGCATCCTGAAAGTAATGCCTCCTCCTTAATAATAACGTTTGAAAGTTTGAAGTGATTTTAATGAAACACACTGACATTGTAACGTACCAGGAGATGTGACGTACCTGCCAGAAGGACGCACACGACATAAAGGCAGATAGGAATCAGAATAAAACGTCCGCGTAGCTCAATTGGTAGAGCAACTTATTCCAGAATGAGGGGACCCGGGTTCGAATCCTGGCGCGGATAAAAATGACGGAGAAATTCACTTCGTTATAATGGCGCCCGAACTATCCGGATGACCCGACCGTTCAAAATCTCGCAATGGTGTGATGTTATTTCCACACCGCGAGATAGGAAAAATTACGAGAATCCCTTCTCCAGCACTTCGAAAAAAAAAATAAAAAAAAAAATAAGGGGGAGATGTGACGTACCTGCCAGAAGGACGCACACGACATAAAGGCAGATAGGAATCCGAATAAAACGTCCGCGTAGCTCAATTGGTAGAGCAACTTATTCCGGAATGAGGGGACCCGGGTTCGAATCCTGGCGCGGATAAAAATGACGGAGAAATTCACTTCGTTATAACATGTACTACGATATGTTACCAATGTGGGGACAAATTATTTTTTCATAATCGGAAATGAAGATCATGAATGACAGAGAAAAGCAGCGACCCGTAATTGAATTTCTGGAAAAAGACGGATGTGAAGGCTCCAGAAACCCACAGAAGACTCCTAGCAGTGTATGGAGCTGCGACAATCGATATCAGTAATATCCAAAAATGGGTGAAAATGTTTCGCGAGGGAGAGAGTTCAGTGTCTGAAAAACTGCAACTGCAGTGACATATTCCAACAGACAACGAGTGAAAGACCTCATCACAGTTGATCGTCGTGTCACCATCCAGGAGTTGCAGCAATAAACAGTGCTCACTATGTGCAGACATTGAAGAAGCTAAAGGAAGCTATCAGAAGGAAAAGACGTGATATTCCACTTCACAGTGTTGTTTTACACCATGATAACGCACGTCCCCACACCTCAATGTTGACTTCACAGGCTTATGGGGTGGACGGTGATGCTCCGAGCCCCGTACGGTCCTGATTTGTCTCCCTCAGGTATTTTCCTGCTTGCCCCTTTGAAAAACTCTTCGTGGGGAATGTTTCGACGATGTGACAGACGTTATACTGGCTGTGAACTCATCGATGAAACGACAACCTCCGGAATTTTTCCAAAATGGATTTTACCAGTGGGTTCAAAGATGCCGGAAATGTACAGAAATTGGTGGACAATACTTTAAATCATCATCCTCATCATTGTCAACCATTATCAATCCACTGCTGGACGAAGGTCTCCCCAAGTTTCCTTCACAACGGTCTGTCTAGTGCCAGTCTCCTCCATGTCACCCCTGCATACTTTCGAATTTCATCCACCCATCTCCCATGTGGTCTTCTTCTGGGTCTTTTCCTGTCCCTTGGAATCCAATCTAAAATTTCGGCTGTCCATCGATGATCTGTCCTTCTGGCAGTATGTCCAGCCCATTGCCATTTCAGGGATTTAACTCTGATCATGATGTCTTCCACTCTTGTCATTTTTCGGATCCACGAGTTCCTCTTCTTATCTCTCCTGGTTACACCAAGTATGCACCTCTCCATGCTTCTTTGAGTTGTCTGCAGCCTTTGTATGTCTCTTTTAGTTAAGGTCCACGTCTCTGCACCATACGTAAGCACTGGAAGGATGCATTGATCAAACACTTTTCTTTTAAGACATAATGGCATATTGCTCTTGAAAATTATGCTGTTTCTTCCAAAAGCTCTCCAGGCAAGTTTTGTACGCCGATTAATTTCTTCATCAATGTGACCCTCACTTGATATCTGCTGTCCAAGATAAACGTACGTGTCTGTTATCTCCAGCTTTTCTCCATCAATCGATAAATCTTCATTTCTTGTAAAAGCATTGAACATCACTTTTGTCTTCTGAAAGTTCATTTTTAATCCCACTTCTTTACTCTTGTCAGCAAGTTCCTGGATCATACTCTGCATCTCTGATGGGGTTGTTGCAAAAATGACTACGTCATCAGCAAAGCGAAGGTGGGTTAGATAATCTCCATTAATCTTTATCCCCTTGTTTTCCCAGCTCAGTGACTGAAAAACACCCTCCAATGTGGCATTAAAGAGCTTCGGAGATATGGTGTCACCTTGTCTCACTCCCTTTCCAATTTTTATGTGTGTTGTAATTTCAAACAGCCTAATCTTTGCTCTTACATTTTCATAGATGTTATTAATAATATTAATGTATGCATCTTCAATACCGCAGGTTTTCAGAGCCATTGTAACTGCTGATGGTTTCACCGAATCAAAGGCTTTTTCATAATCGATAAAAGCCATGCACAATGGAAGTTCATATTCTCTCGCTCTTTCAATTAGTTCTCTCAGCACATTGATATGATCTATTGTGCTGTAGCCACTCCTGAATCCAGCTTGTTCTCTCGGTTGAGCCATGTCCAGTGTTACCTTCAAACGGTGTGAAAGAACTTTAGTGAAGATTTTATAAACTACTGATAGGAGGCTGATAGGTCTGTAGTTTCCGAGATCCTCAATGTCACCTTTCTTATGTAGCAGGATCATTGTAGCGGTGTTCCAATCCTCAGGAATCTTTCCTTCATTAAGGCATCGAGTGAAAATTTGGGCGAGTACTGTTTCGATTTCTCCACTTGCTTCTTGTATGATGTCTACAGTAATTCCATCTTCTCCTGGAGCTTTTCCCCGCTTCATGTCCTTGATTGCATGTGCAACTTCTGCTGGAAGGACTGGAGGAACTCTGGTACTGGTATCTTTCATGATGTCTGGAGTGCATGTATCATCCCTTTCATATAATTTGGAGTAGAAATCTTTCACTCTTGTCAAAATTTCGCCTCTATTTCTTGTTACAGAACCATCTTCTTTTCTCAGTGCCATAATCTGTTTTCTTCCCTTACTGAGATGTCCCTTTGCTATCTTTAGGCTTTGGTTGTTTTCAATTGCTTTCCTTACTAGTTCACAGTTGAATTTTCTTACGTCTTCAGTGATACATTTTCGTACTGTCTTGCATAGCTCTATATATTCCACTTTGGAAGTCACATCTTTAGTTGTCCTCATCTCTCTTCTTTTTTGCATCAACATTTTCGTTTTTCCTGATAATTTATTTACATGCAACTTGTTCTTAGACCCAGCTAATTTTGTTGCTGTTTCCATAAGAGCTTTGGTTACTTTTCTGTTAATTTCAGAGATGTCCACTTCTTCCGATGTTAGGCCTTCTAAAGCAGAGAACCTGTTCTTCAGTTCCAACTTGAAGGTATTATGGTGTTTTTTAAGGTTGGTTATGTCAATACATTTTGTTTGTCTTATGAGCTTGCCACGTTTAAGTTTAGTGTTGAGGTGCATCTTACATCTCACCAATCTATGGTCACTACCTGTGTTGAACTTGTTTAGCACACTGCAGTCTTCTATGACGAATTTTTTGTTACACATAATAAAATCAATTTCACTTGTCGTCCCATTTGGATGTCTCCATGTCCATTTCCTGTGTTCCTTTTTCTTGAAGAAGGAGTTCAAGATGAAAAACCCTTCTGCCTCTGCAAACTCAACGAGAGTATTTCCACGCTGGTTTCTGTTGCCGTGACGGAATTTACCTACTGAAGTTTCATTCTGTTGCCGTTGCCCTATTTTTGCATTGAAATCTCCCATAATTATTTTCAAGTGCTGCTTACCTTTATTATTTAGATGACAAATTTCCTCATAAAATTCTTCAATTTCTTCTTCAGGATGACTTGTGGTGGGTGCATAAGTTTGAATAATCTGAGCCTGGTATCTTCTCGATAGTTGGATAACGAGTCGTGCAGCTCTGTCAGAGGAACTTTCAACTTCTACCACTTTATCCTTCAGTTTCTTGTTTATTATAAATCCAACACCACTAGTTCTGCCAGTATCTGTCCCATGATAGTAGAAGAGATGTCCACTTTTCAGTTCGATGAGATCTCCTTTTCTCCTTACCTCACTTAGCCCCACGATGTCCCACTTGATCCTTTGTAGTTCCTCTTCCAATTCAAGAAGCCTTGAATCAGAAGATAGGGAGCGTCCATTGTACGTTGCCAAGGTCAGCATCAGATGGCAGCCTAGTCCGGTCCTCCGGGGATTCTTAGCACCCTCTGCCTTCATGTCGCACTGGCCGCTGCCTTGGCCAGGTACATTCCATCTGCCGGAGACTGAGGGCCAAGATTTAAGTTGTGGAGTCATTTTGGAGGGGTTTGGCCATAACTCACCACGCTGGCCAAGCGGGTTGGTGAGTGTGGGATAGAATTTCCTCTAATCCCGATGGTATAGTTATACCGCTATGGGCGGCCGTCAGAGCCCCTTTAGTGGGAACAGGATGCACCACGAGAAGGCGGGGTTGACATTTGTCAAGGAGAGGCTGTGTTGTTACGCATCACCTGACCTTACAGGCTAGTATTATTAACAATATGTGAGAGTATTTTGCCTCCAAGTTTCGCATTTTTGCTGCTACAAATAAAAATCTTTTGAGGGACGAGGCATTACTTTTAGGATGCCCTTTCTAGATAATCAAACCTCAAGTATTCCGACGAATCGCTACTATTACCGGAAAGTTTTCGTGATATGGGTACGGATAAAATGGAAACATAGTTATTTCGTTAATATACGAATGGAATTGCGGAAAGGTTTCTGAAAATTCAGAATTTTCCTGGCGCATGAAAAATGCGTGAAATTCAGTTTTCTTTCCGTCATTTCGTGGGAAAGGTTAATTCTGAAATATGCTTCGTTAAGAATCATGGAAAGTGGTGCGTGAATTTCAGAATATTTTTTTAGTGTTGCGCCAAATCTGGCGAATTTTCAGAATGTTCAAGCACTGTGATGCATTTTATGGGTAAAAATTGAGTGTGCTAAATAATCTGACGCGCTCACCTAGTGAAGGGAGAAAGCCACTGTAGATGTTTAGTCTCTTCATCGATGCTTACCATTTCTTCCGTCATTCCAAATACTTAGTCGCCTATTAGGTCGAACAACTGCGTTGATTTTGTCCACATTTTCTTCTGGTTTTGAAGTGCTGGGTGGTCCTGGTTGTTCGTCGTGTTCACTGTCTTCCTGCAATAAACTGAAGCTCTTATGCCTCTCAAAAGCATGTGCATATGACAAACATTCTTCCCCGTACGACTCACTTAAAAGTCCCAAAAGGTTCGGTAGGTGTTTTCTTTATTTTCAACAGAAATTTCCCGTGTATCCGTTGCTCCTTTCTTGAGATCAGCATTTTCCCTACACCCCACAGTGTAGAATTTCGGCAATCTGGGTGGACAAAATGCGATTTATCAACCTCACCAGACCCAGCAAAAACAGTCTTGCTGGGTCAGTACTGCGCCGTTGCTGGCAGCCAGCACTATGTTGCCGCTGCTGAACCGTCAATAAAATGTCCGGGTGGTCAAAAGAAGGGCCAGCAGCTGGTCAACAGTTGGCACCCCATCAGTTGTCATATACCACAACAGGGTCATCAGTTATCCATCAGAGGCAGTAGCTGCTACAAGTGGTCCTTCAGCGGCCCTGCAAGCACGTGCCATAAATTATGGCTAGCCTAATGTGGTCCGCTAGTTTCCCGGAAGTGGCAGCCCGCAATCACGTGACGTAACTGATGGCTTGTCGAATATTGTCCGCCAATTCCCAGTAGTAGCATTAAAAAAATAGAAGACAACCGTTGTTTCCCAAAGCCGCAACAATTTTTTTTCCTCCTTACGAAACTTCTGAATTACAGCACTGCGCTGGGGAGATTTTCTGAAAAGGTCCGGGAAAACGCCCGTTTGGAAACGAACCAAGAACTGTCGGCGTGGGAACCGGACGCTCTACCAACTGGACTAATTTGTTACGCTCAAGCATGGCTTGAAACTGACCCTCTTTTCTGCGGAATGTGTAACGAATGGTGCTCTATTTAATTTTACAATACTGCAAGGCATTTTTCATAAACGTGAGTTTCATATAATTCATACATTTATTTTTTCAACGTATGATTGTTTTTTTTTTTTTACCTTAATGGAACTTCACTTTCTCAGCGAGTGTACCAACTTAAAGGCGCTTTCCAAAGTTTCGAGCTGTCCTTGTCGTCTTGAAAAGCGGTTGTTTAATTAATATATTTACCTGTTCATGTCACATTCTGATACATTTTTAACGTTGTATCTTTCCTTTCCGCTGTCCGAAGCTACATTTGTCTTAAAGAGGAAAGATATTTTATTTTACTTATCGATATGTTTAGAAGTGAATTCCACCAGTCTTGTGTATTCAACACGCATGGATGAGTACAGTATATCCAAATAGCGTTGCTTTTTTTTTTTTTTCAAATAATTGATAAATTTTGTACACGTATAATTCTTTTTTTTTTCAACATAACGCTTTTTTAATGTTTTTCTAGGACTTTTGTTTTGAGCAGTTTAGTGAATGTTAAAATGATAGACTACACAGAAATTATTTCTTGTTATTCATGCGAATGGAGTGGGTGTATTTCATGGCTGTCATCTAGAATTTCATGGCTTAATCTGATATCTTCTTCCACGTGGCATTTCATTAGGAAATTAATTCGCCTCACTACATATGCTTTTTTTTTCTTAACATCCAATAAAATAACACGATGGCGATGGCGTCGTCTTCAACTAACTGGAACCACGAGAGACACAGCACGTGTTGCTTCTGCGCATGCACAGTTCCGTTGCTTTCATCGGTTGCCAGCTATAGGCCACTAGTGGCACTTGCTTGGTGGCCCGCAATTCACGGCGCTGCCACCAACGGACCGATACTGGACCGTGAGCGGCAGATTTCAGCCAGCACTGACCCATCACTGCCAGCTGGTAGCCAGCAGTTTCCCAACACTTGTGTTTTTGCTGGGGACATTCGAGCCCGTTGTAGATTTCGATAGCAGGATGTCTACAGCACATGAGAACAGAGTTAATTTCCCCAAAAAGTGCCAGAGGTAGCGGTAGTGTGCGTCAAAACAGGCAGCGACGTTCACGTGCCTCACACGGGTCTGGGTTATTTGCCCAACGTTTACTTCACCGAAGGGTCACTTGACCGAAAATCGCTTCTCCGAAAAGATTGTTTCACCGAAGGGTCACTAGATCGAAAGGTACATTTCACCGAAGGGCCACTTGATCGAAAAGTTCATTTCACCGAAAGGTCTCTTTACCTATAAGTTCATTTCATCGAAAGGTCATTTCACCGAAGGGTCAGTTTATCGAAAACTTTGGATTTCATTACAGGATATGTTGAAGCATGGTGCAAGTTCGGCAGACAGACCACCGAAACGTTAGGGGATTATACTCAAATTGCACTTTTGGTTTCTCCGTGTCACAGAGAACGCAAAGATTTAGTTTTAAGACAAAAAGTAATTAATTTTAAGTCCCTAGGCCTTGACGTACGCCTTTTTAGCAAATTTTAATCATGTTCTAAGGTTTACATAAAAGTCATGTTCAGTGCTCATGTTCATAAGGTTTACATGAAAAGTAAAAGTAATAATGTTGCACATTTCTTCAGGCATAAAGGGTAAATTTTAGGGCCGTAGGTCTCGGCTTAGGCCTTTTTAGAAAATTTTAACCGTGCGTGGTCATGTTCATAAGGTTTACATAAAAAGTTACTTTATATTTTATGTAATGCTTATGAATATGAGTAGGGTTAAAATCTGTTAAAATCGCCTGTATTTAGGCCTACGGTCAAAAAATTAATGTTTTGTGGTTGAGTAAAAGTGGAACATTATTTACTTGATTTGCTATGTAACCCTTATGAATATGTGCTCGGACAATTAAAATTTTATAAAAAGGCACAGATATAGGCCTTATAATTAATGTTATTGTATATTTCGAAAACCCAACTCATGGGGAGGTGTTTTTTAAAAGTGTATTTTTTATACAATCCTATAATGTTTATGTGGCCAGTTTTTCAAAAATCGCACACTCCAACAGATCTCCAACAACAAAATTCTAAGTTTTCGATAAACTGACGGTTCGGTGAAATGATCTTTCGATATAATGAACTTTTAGGTAAAGTAATCCTTCGGTGAAATGAATTTTTCGATCAAATGTCCTTTCGATGAAATGAACATTCAGGTGAAGTGACCTTTCGGTGAAATGAACTTTTCGATCAAATGTCCTTTTCATGAAATGAACTTTTAGGTGAAGTGACCTTTCGGTCAAATGAACTTTTCGGTCAAGTGAGCCTTCGGTGAAATTCCCCTTTCGATCGTACCGGCTAGAGATTAAAACATGGCAAGCAAGAAGTTCCGCAAATGAAGAAAATGTTTCTCGGAAGAAGAAAGAGGTCCAGGAGAGATTCCGACGCAAGTTAAGCCTTTTAATTGACATGCCGAAGCAGAAAAGTGGCAACACAAATGACGGTAACTCCGCCCGCAAAAATTTCAGAAACCCCGAGAAGGCTGCAGAAATAACTGGAGTGAATCTGGACTTGATTAAGTGTTTAAGAGTTTTCTAATGTATAAATTGTGACATACAAATTAATTTATATAAATTTCGCGACTTCACTAAAGAGACCCAGGACCTCTACCACCAACAATATAGCTAGTATCCAATGCCTGTAAGCCTCCATAAAGTTTTATTTCACGGGAGAGACATTATTGAATCGTGTATTCTGCTTATTGAGCAGAATACACGAATCAGTAATGGTATAGAGAACTGTTCACAAGGAAGACTTCCTGAACAGATTGCTCATTACATCAGACACCTATATATCAAGTTTACGGGCGTCTCTAAAACTCAAACACAGAAAACTGAATAAAGAAATGATTAATTTGTTAGAATTCGATGCATCCGTACCAGAAGGAGACGATTCCGAGGATTCGATGCGAGCATTGTCTTTAGCGATTCCGAATAATTGTTCTGTCATTCTACTTTACAGGTAAAATATTTGTTTATTCGTTTCTGTTCCCTGATCTGTGTCGCCTTTCTGTATTCTTTCAGTCTAAGCATTACATTCAAACATTACGTGGTCGGGAATTCCAGTTACATTTCGGCTAAACTGCTGCATTCTATCGTACGTAGGAAGCCGGACTTCAGAGTCAATTTACCAAGATTCCGACATTCCGCATATCATCTTGCGTTACAGTGTAGTCCTTTGGCTCGTTTTCCTTTGAATTTGTAACCATTTTACGATTTACAACACGGTCAATGCATACGGTTTGACGTAAAACGGTAGCAGACTTTGGCGCCCCTTAATTTTAAATCAAAATTTCAGCGTTTCTGGCATAATTACCTTTAAACCTATCAACATTTTGAAGAGTAAAGCTAACCAAGGTTTAACGACCACCGTGAGCAACTCAATGGGCTAAAAGCAGTCGCCCGTCCCTAATTTAGGGTCACTGGTTCCGGAAAGAGCCAGTGCCGTCAGACAAACACAACATCCATGCCTCATCAGGATTCGAACATGGACACCTTACGGACGAATGATCAGAGGGCATCGCTTAGACCACTGCGCCACCAGGGCGGCAAAGAGTTTTGATCACAAAAGTTCGGGATTGCATTAAAACTGTATTGTTAAAAAAAAAACACACACACACACGCCATCTAGCAGCAAGATTTGTACACGACACAAAATCGAAGGTGTACGATTTTCTATCGTATTAGTAAACAAATTCTACTCGTTTCAAAGCCAGTTCTTTCAATCCTACTCACTTATGCAGAATTTTTTTTTTGTTACAGATGGAAGGAAAAATAGGCAGACGTAAATTAACAGCGTACATTTACAAGGCCGCTCTGGTGGCGCAATGGTCATTCGCCCTAGTTGCGTCCGGGTTCGATCCCGGTGAGGCGTGTGTGTTGTGTTTGTTTAATCGCCCTGGCTGTCTCCCTTCCCTGGAACCACTGGCACTAAATTAGGGATGGGAAACTGCTTTATTGCCTATTGAGTTGCTCACTTTGGTCGTTAAACATCCGAATAAAAAAACATTTACTAGCACGAGCTGATTTCAAAGGATCTAAAAATATAAACGAAGAAAGAACGAAGCTGTTGTGACACTAACATATTTTCTAAAACATTATGATAGAATTAAGACGTTCTTACGCACCAAGAAAGCCATCATAATAAAAAAAGAATCAGGACAAAATTTATTTAGGGTGATTGTAAACCCCTTCAACAAAACAAGAGGAGTGATAGTACACATCAAGACGAACATAATTTTCAATGGGACCTAGGGCCGCATTCCACTCCCAGTGCCAGAAAAGAGTAAAGTTACATATCCACATTGAGCCTTCTACTGTAAAAACAAAGAGACATACCTAATTTATGAGTTGCACAATTCCAATCGCATCAGAGAAAGACTCAAAGGAGCTGCTCAAACTGGCGTCCAAGGTCGTCGTTGCACAGCCCACACCGGCAAATGAAGGACTATCGAACCCTCTCGTAGACTCCCGGGGTGGTGTTGATCTTGTCGGCAGCAACAGCGATTCGCGCGACCAGATCTTCCAGGGAGTCCACAGGTGTCTCGTACACCAATG
This sequence comes from Macrothele yani, assembly GCA_039090855.1. Lineage (NCBI taxonomy): Eukaryota > Metazoa > Arthropoda > Arachnida > Araneae > Macrothelidae > Macrothele > Macrothele yani. Next base: position 138,877,230 of record CM077027.1, on the reverse strand, counting down.
TTTTCATGTACCCCCAAGAAGAAGAAGTCCAGGAAGTGTGGAGGCCAAGCCGCAGGTCCACCGGGTCCAATCCACCACTCTGGATATGTCGTATGTGTAGTCCTCCATGCCCTTCACGAATACGTCAATTCTCATGTGATGTTAACACGGTAATATCGCTGAACGGGTTTGGTTGCGTTTTTAAATGTTTGCTCCGCGTCGTTTACGCACGGGTTCAGCGCACCTTATTTCCATCTTGTGCTTCTCATGCACTGGTTGGAACTCCGTGTACCTGTTGGACGTTTTTAGAACGTGCTCGTCCTTTCTGGCAGTAGGAGTGGAATGCGGCCCAAGGTTCCATTGCAAATATTGTTCGCCTTGATGCGTATTATCACATGTCTTGTTTTGTTGAAGGAATTTACAAATACCCTGTAGAATGAAATAAATGTAAATCATATCAATATTTTTAACTTCGATCATTACTAAAGGCTAGGTTTTATAAATTTTAATACGCATTTCTACGAATAATTTATTTTCCTCAGTCACTTGATATATTTTGAAAAATGAATCGGATTTTATTCATTCCATGCTAAAGGTCACCTACATAAAATTTTATTCAAATCTGTCGATGGAGATATTTCCCCATTTTAGTTGAAGCAAGTTTCTTCGGCTCATTTTTGCTGCAATTTGAATAAATTTATTCATATAATTTCATACTTGATGCGTATGTAATATTTATATTCCAATGTACTCGTAAAAAAATAAATGCAAACATAAATCCAATCAATGTGAATGCTGGGGCAATTCAGATGGTAGAATATATCTTTATTTTTTGAAAAGCTGTTATGAAGAATTTTCTAAAGTAACACATTGAAATGCGGTGCGCATTGCCCCCCCCCTTCTCCAACGGAGTCATGTGTCATTACTGAAATGAGATTTTCTTTAAGAAGAAAGTTTTAATTTTTTCTGCTGAACTAGTTTTGGTATTAGAAGGAAACCAAGGATTCCAGTCTTGTTATGAGAAAAGTTACCAATTTCAAATTCATATCGAGGAACAGTACATCAATTAAGGAGTAAATAGTAACACTATACTAGTGATCCGATTTATTGGTGTAGAAAATAGACACATAAGCGTTTCCAAGCTTTCGCACATCAACCAGATGGCATTTTCAAGGAAGTTAGACAGAAACTGCAAACTGAATAATAGATCGCATTAACAATTTGAACGCGGAACTGGATTTGACAATAAATAGATGCGACGTTACATTCATTTAAAGACACGTGGCATTACGTTGGTGGCACGCGCGGTATCCTGGCAGGGAGAAGGCTTTACTTGAAGAATTGCTTCCACATTCGTGGCAACTCGAGTGAGACGCTATCATTGCTAGTATCGCTGTTGGTAGTGATCTCCAAGGTTTCCCGAATGGCTGTAGATTTAGGGGTAGAGTAGCTAGCTAATTTCTTTATATCATCCCACACAGGAGTAGCAGACTTGAATTTGACTTTTCTGGATAGTACCGTGGCTACTTAACCGCATTTTGTATCCCTTTTATGTTCATTGACTCTGATTCCAAACAAACGCTTGGTCATTCCAATGTAGGATGGTTTAGAGCCGTCCGAATACTGTAGGGGGATTGTATAAACACCTGATTCACAGGAGAAAAGTGGTTTTTCACTATTTCTCTTTAGCATAGTACATAAAGATGCAGGAGACCTTATGCCGACGCCGTAGTTCATTTTCTTGAGGAAGTTCTTGAGTTCGTAAGACACATTTGGTATGTAGGGAATTGAGCCTAAATAGCGTAGCTGCGGCACAGAAAAATTAGAATGTTTGACCCTGGCTTTTTGGATAAAGTTACGTATTTGATTCAATGAATATCCCGCATCAGTGGCCAACTTGCTGACGCTTTCAATTTCGTGTTGCCTAGAATGGGTATCGGAGGAAACGGCAAAGGCTCTTCGAATTCGAGAACGGAAGATAGCTGTTTTGTTTTCTGAAGAACAGAAAGAGCTGCGGAGCATCAGGTTGGGAACGAACGTGGGTTTCGAGTAGACTTGTGTACCGAGGCGATTGCCAAGCGATTTTCTCAATAAAACATCCAGATAAGGTAAAGCTTTGTTGTGCTCAAGCTCCACCGTGAAACTGATCGCAGGATGCATATCATTGATTTTATCAAGGAAAATTGGAAGATTCTGTTTGATGTGCGAAAGTTTAGAAACGCTTATGTCTCTATATCCTACGCCAATAAATCGGATCACTAGTTAAGTGTTACTAGTTACCAATTCCTTTTCATGCTCCTAAATCTCGAACAGATTTAATCGTGAATCAGCGCCGTCCAATTGGCCAGCCGTGAGTAGAGAGAAAAGGGGTATTCTGGGACAAGGACAGCCCCCCCATAGACTTAACATTGGTTGTCCACGAGGCTGTCCCCGACTGTCCCAGCTGTCCTCTTGTCAGATTTTTTGTCACGTGATCGTCCCCATGATGTGCTGCCCCTTGCGGTGCTTCTTGGAACTTTCGATGGATCTTTGATTTTGAAGGATGGGAATGGCCGAGTGTGGAAAGAGGATGGACATAGGGGGGTGTCTACTCGATGCCGATGTGCTGCCCCTAGCGGTGCTTCTTGGAACTTTATTATTACGTTGGATCTTTGATTTTGAGGGATGGCGACGTCCGAGTTGGTAAAGGGGGTGGATATAAGGGAATGCTTACTAGATGTACTGCTCCCTAGCGTTGCTTCTTGGAACTTTATTATATTGATGGATCTTTGAGAGATGGCAATGACCGAGTGGGGAAAGGGAGTTGCATAGGTGTTGGATAGGCTGATGATTGGGGGGACAGACATGGTAAATGTAAACTCCATGTGCTGCCCCCTTGCGGTGCTTCTTGGGACTTTATGTTTTCGATGGATCTTTGAGTGATGGCAACGATCCAGTGGGGAAAGGTCGCTGCATAGGTGTTAGATATGTTGATGCTTATGTGCTTCCTGGAACTTTATTATTTCAATGGATGTTTGATTTTGAGGGATGGTAGCGACAGAGTGGGGTCCGTTGGGATTTTTTCATTTATTCCTGTGGTTTTCAAGCGGGATTTTTTTCTCCTCTTCGATGCTTTTTTTCCCCGGAGAAAATTTTTACTTCACGACGCTAGGGAATTTTCTTTCCAAGGGAATAAAAATGCTCTGATGGTCTTAGCTAGTTTCGAACTCACGATGACTTGGTTTTAAAAAATGGTTGGGTGGTCAAATGGTTTCCGTGTACTACGTATTCCCTCTATTTTTTTAAATCACTTCTACGTTATTTCTTCATGTAGTTTTATATATTTTTTGTATGTTTTGAGGGAGTCTTTCTGCGTAGATGTAATGAATTATCTGGGAAACTTTTTCTTTTTCCTCCATTCAATTTTTTTTTGATTGGAGGTTTAACGACCACCGTGAGCAACTCAATGGGCTATAAGCAGTCGCCCGTCCCTAATTTAGGGTCACTGGTTCCAGGGAAGGGAGAGAGCCAGTGCCGTAAGACAAACACAACATCCATGCCCCACCGGGATTCGAACCCGGACCCCTTTTGGACGAATGATCAGAGGCCATCGCTTAGACCACTGCGCCACCGGGGCGGCCCATTCAATTTTATTTCAGACCATGAGACGAGGAAATGCTTCTTTAGAAAAGATTTCGTTCCTGTTCACAGCAACTATTTACTTTGACATTTTTTTTGTGAAATGACCTCATGATAATTCTGAGTCTTTCATCCCTGCAATATTATTTTCACGTAATCTGTTCGTGTTGTCAAGGACTCTACATATCTTTCACAGTTAAAATTCTGCTGAAACAATATTTTCTTAATTTATTTCGCATATCATTATAGCAAAAGTTTTCTTCCCAATAATCGCTATTTTTCTTCTTCTATCTTTAAAATTTCGTTAAACTTCTGTCTCCCCAAGCATCAACCTATCAAACACCTATGGAATCCCCTTTCCCCACTCGGTCGTTGCCATCTCTCAAAGATCCATCAAAATAATAAAGTTCCAAAAAGCACCGCTAGGGGGCAGCACATCGAGTAGACATCACCTTATATCCACCCTCTTTCCCAACGTGGACGTTGCCATTCTTCAAAATCAAAGATCCAACGTAATAATAAAGTTCCAAAAAGCACCGCTAGGAGGCAGCACATCAGCATCGAGAAGACATCCCCCTATGCCCATCCCCTTTCCCCACTCGGTTGTTGCCCTCCCTCAAAATCAAAGATCCATCGAAAGTTCCAAGAAGCACCGCAAGGGGCAGCACATCATGGGGACGGTCATGTCACAAAAAATCTGACAAGAGGACAGCTGGGGCAGCCTCGAAGCCAGCCTCGTGGGCAGCTGGGACAGTCGGGGACAGCCCCGTGGACAACCAATGTTAAGTCTATGGGGGTGGGGGCTGTCCCTGTCCCAGAATGTCCCCTTTCTCACTACTGCCGTGAAACGAAATTATGCTACCCTCAAATGAAAAATAAACCAAATTTAACTTTTTAAGTGAAATGAGAGGGAATCAAATATGAAATGTTATACTGTAATGTACACCAACAAGAACTGTATGGGGCTTCGATGAGACTGTCAAATGCAATGGAAAAAGTACTGAAAATTACTAATATAGTGCATGATATTCGTGGAAATATGGCTGAACAAACACTACATAAAACAGTTCTGAATAACATCACTTAGAGTGAAACAGGAGTCTTCCAAGAAAACGTCATGAAATGGCTACTTACAGATTGATTCATTTATTCTGTCAACAGTCCCTGAACAGTAGCATTCCAACGGAACAGAACACTTTAACTCGAACGTGAAACGTATCAGATTAGTAGTAAACTTCAGAACTAAATAACATTAATCGGTAGAACTCTTAACGCTAAATGCACACACTTCCACCATCTCCATACTTTTTCTTCTGCTCAAACATTATATAACGTTCAGTTCTCATCGAACTCATACACACGTCATACATTCTGACCTGAAGGTGTTGCCAACCATATTCTTGCGAGAGAGAAGATATCACGGCAAGTTTGAAAACCGCTAAGGAGAGGTTACTCAAATTTATATAGAGAAAGAAACTAAAAAGGAATGTTAAATTAAATTGTTAATTAGTTAATTAGAATTAACTGTTAATGTTAATTAGTAGGTTTAAAGTCACAAGTGACTGAAAACCTACTCTTAGGCACAGAAAGTTCAAAACAGTTTTAGATGGATGTGATGCCAAAGAACGTGGCTCGTGTCTTCACAATCGAATCTATTTGTTCAGTGCTACAACATGTTTAGTAATATTTTTCCCACTTTGGAAATAATTTTCTGTTTTTTTTATTGGACGAGATGAAATGCGAAAAAGATCTAACTACTGCATATACGAGGAGCAATCATAAAGTTAGTTGCCTGCGCCCACAATTTTTTTAGTATAGACGATATTTGGATGCGATGTGGGGGCGCCACTTGTACTTCCTCCTCGAGGCCGCCATGTTAACTTTGTCGACCTGGCGAGAACAGTTCGTTTGTTATCACTCGTGAAAGATGTCGTGTCCGTTGGAAGTACCGTCCAAATTTGAAATCCGCGCAGTGATCCGTTTTTTGTGGGCCACAAAGTTGAACATTATTGAAATGCAACGCCAATTAATTGAAGTGCACGGTGACAAATCATTTTCGCGGCAGGCGATTGGAAAATGGTTTTCGTTGTTCGAAAAAGGACGTAGGGTTATCGAAGACGATTACCGGAAGGGAAAGCAGTGAATTTCGGCGAAGGATGAAAACATGAACCTCATTAACGAATTGATTCATGCAAACAGGCGAATTACAGTGAACGAAATCACGAATGAATTGAATATTTCGCATAGAAGTGTGCATTACAACATCACTAAGCGCTTTGAGTTCAGAAAAGTTTGTGCTCCATGAGTGCCTCGTTTACTAACAGAACAAAACAAGGCGCAACTTTTTCAAGCAACTCTCACTCCATCCTTTGGCATAGGCCTACAAGGCGGCTGCCTAGAGCCGCCAATTTTAAGAGACCCGGATTTTACTCCTGTACCGATTTTCTGTCATCATTCAATTTTTAATCTGTAATATCTTTAAAAAACATGAATAAATAAAATCACAAAAAATATAAACAGTCGAAGCGCCTTTTCTCTTGTACCACTAGTTTTTTGGCGGGATGCCGCTAAGTCAATCCGTAAAAAACAGCTGTTCTCTTCTTTATGCTTTGTGTAACGTACCAGGAGATGTGACGTACCTGCTAGAAGGACGCACACGACATAAAGGCAGATAGGAATCAGAATAAAACGTCCGCGTAGCTCAATTGGTAGAGCAACTTATTCCGGAATGAGGGGATCCGCGTTCGAATCCTGGCGCGGATAGAAATGACGGAGAAATTTACTTCGTTGTAATTGGCGCCCGAACTATCCGGATGACCCCACCGTTCAAAATCTCGCAATGGTGTAATGTTATTTCCACACCGCGAGATAGGAAAAATAAGAGAATCCTTTCTCCAGCACTTCAAAAAAAAATAAAAAAAATAAGGGGGAGATGATGTAACGTACCAGGAGATGTGACGTACCTGCCAGAAGGACGCACACGACATAAAGGCAGATAGGAATCCGAATAAAACGTCCGCGTAGCTCAATTGGTAGAGCAACTTATTCCAGAATGAGGGGATCCGGGTTCGAATCCTGGCGCGGATAGAAATGACGGAGAAATTTACTTCGTTGTATTTGCAGTGAAGTTTGGTTTCTTTTCCGCCAGCTTTACATATAAAACAGAAAATTTAAAATATTTCTAAATTTTATAAACATAAAATTGAAAATATTTCTCACAGTAAATAACGGCACACAGAGTGATGTAGATTTAACATGTCTGCTAACAGAATTAAAATCATTATTAACATTACACCTGAAGGTTTATCTAGAATATGGTTATTATAGGTTATCTTTATCACTTACTCAGATCTCCTAGCTTCCTATTTCTAAGGGTAGTTTTACACCTGGGGTCAGACACTCCTTCCTAAAACTTCTTCAAATATCGTATCGTTTCGTGCTTGCCATTCTGACTCATGCTGTTGTGTTGGTTGCATCTTTTTCAGGTGAAATATGCCTTGGAGAAAAGTTCGGGAGCAATTCCAGCAGTTTAAGGAGTTCGAGAGGGGCCGCGTCGTCGGACTCCGGGAAGCGGGATGGTTTTGTCACCATATTGACTGCCATAACAGTCGTGCGGATATCACCATAGCAAGCTGTTAGCGGCAGTGGATATAACAAGGCACGCAGCAACAACAGGAATGGTCTGGGAGACCTAGACGAACCACGGAGAGAGAGAACCGACCGGTTGTCCGACATGTGCGAAGTGACCCAACACCCAGGACTGCGGATATTCAGCGAGCAGTGGGGATATACCCTCCATGCATCGTCCAATTAGGGTCAGTACCATTGGCAGTCGCCTGCACGACGTAGGACTACACGCAACGCAGACTGTTACGACGACTGCCCTTATCAACAGTGCATCCTCACCAAAGACTGCAATGATGTCGTGCCAGACTGTCATGGAGCCACTCAGAATGGCAGCTGGTGATCTTCAGCGACGAGTCCCGTTTCTGTCTTGGATGAAAGGACAAATGAATTCGTGTGTGGAGGTACCGTGGTCAACGCCAAGATGAACGGGTTGTTGTCTGGCGTCACACGTCCAGAAGGCTTAGTGTCATGGTGTAGGGTGCAATTGTCTACGATGCCAAACCACCGTTGGTGTTTGTTATAAGCACTTTGACAGCCTGACATTGCGTTAAGGAGGTTCTGCGACCAGTGGCCCTACCTTTTCTGAACGCTCAATCCGATGCGATTTTCCAACAGGACAACGATCATCCTCATATTGCTGCTGTCTTGAGAGCTTGGCTTTAAGGCACTGACACACTGCTAGAGCCAGTCGCATCGCCTGACCTATCGCCGATTGAAACTGTGTGGGATGCTCTTGGACGCGCTATCCACACTCCATCCCTACCGCACAGTCTGCAGGAACTGCGTGAGAAGATTCAAGCTGCATAAGATGGCTTGTCGCAGAACAAACATGACGGCCCCACGCCATACTTAGAGACACTACTTTTTTTTTTTTTTTTTGATTGGAGGTTTAACGACCACCGTGAGAAACTCAATGGGCTATAAGCAGTCGCCCGTCCCTAATTTAGGGTCACTGGTTCCAGGGAAGGGAGAGAGCCAGTGCCGTAAGACAAACACAACATCCATGCCTCACCGGGATTCGAACCCGGACCCCGTTCGGACGAATGATCAGAGGCCATCGCTTAGACCACTGCGCCACCGGGGCGGCAGAGACACTACTTATTGGCATGTAGCTCAATAAATATTGCCCATATCGGGCTCAATTTTTAATCATTTATTGTTCCTGGTAACTTTCACCTTTCTCCCAAATAGCATTGCAATCCGACACGTCCTTCTGGGTGCAACTATTTTTTTTTTATGATGAGTGTATTTTATAGTTTTAAGTTTATTAGAAATAATATTTTTATTTCAAATAAACTTAGACTAAAAATGTGCACTCCTTAGATTTTGTTTTCCCGAATCCTCGTATTTTTTTTTCTAAGTGAACGTTGTTAGTATCTGTCCTTTTGCGAGAGCGATATGTTTGTTAATAGAATGCTAAACTACAGCTTCTTGAAATGTTTTTACTGAGAAGGAAATATTCAAGCGTGTGAAGTGCTATAGAGGTGAAGCACGTGTCAAGAAGACAAATTTGCAGCGATAGACAACGTCGGTGTAGTTTAGTCAGTTAGAACAACTGGCTCCGGAGCGAAGAGGCACAACTTCGATCTGCGTCATCGACAAATTTGCGAATTTCATATGGGCGCCCGATTTGTGGAAAATGGGTCTACAGACCGTTGGCTTCTTTCAAAAAATGGGAGATGTTTGAACCATACATCCGCTGGAATTAAGGAAAAATTCCTTCTGCGTTTCAAACAAAAAAACATTAAGAGGGAGAAGATGTGACGTACTACAGTGGGGAGTCACGTGTCAAGACGACACATTTGCAGCGATGTACTACATCGGTGTAGTTTAGTTGGTTAGAACAACAATGCCGCCCCGGTGGCGCAGTGGTCTAAGCGCTGGCTTATGACCATTCGTCCGAGAAGTGTCCGGGTTCGAAACCCGGTGAGGCATGGATGTGTTTGTCTTACGGCACTGGCTCTCTCCCTTCGCTGGAACCAGTGATCCTAAATTAGGAACGGGCGACTGCTTATAGCGCATCGAGTTGCTCACGGTGGTCGTTAAACCTTCAATTACAAAAAAAAAAAAAAAAAAAAAGATGATGACATCAAATTTTTGGGTGTAATAAGCACGTCTTTTGAATCCGTTTTGACGCAAGTTAAATGTATCAAATCTATTCAAAGTCAATGGAACCGGTATGGAAAACAATAGTATCTGACGGAAGAAAGAAGTTTTTCAATAGGGATTTTAATCCCTCAGATATTGCTGTAAACGGCATTTTGAGTTGCAGACTTGCGCGTTAAGAAAAACATGAATTTATATGAGAAACATTTCGCACCGGAAACGTTCTCCAACATAGAAAGGATTTTCCAAATCGGACTCTTAGAAACAGAGATATCGACAAAAATAAGATGTGACTTTACGTCCCGTGGAGGGAAAACCAGGCATTATTTTAGGAAGAAAGTATTCTCAAAAGGTCTTTCCATATGAGCACTATCGGTCCAAGAAAAAAAACATTTAGTTGAGTTTTCAGGAGCCCAGATTTTGCCACAAATACATCAGAAGCAGAAATTAACACTTATGTCCCCTGGTGGCCAAACCATTTTTTTACCAAACATTAGAAATTATGTGAAAAATATTTTCCATCAGATCTTGTATGCGATACAGGAAGAATTTTTCAAATCGGAGTTTTAGAAGCAGAAATAACGCAGAAAACGCAATTTACCTTTGTGCCCCCTAGCGGAAAGTCTATGATTTATTTGAAAATTTTGAATTTATAGGAAAAACATTTCGCATCGGAAACACTATCCAACAAAGTAGGAATTTTTCAAATCGGACTCCTAGAAGTAGAGATATTGACAAAAATAAGATATACATCTACGCCCCCTGGCGTAGAAGCCATGCATTATTTCAAGAAGAAAATGTTCCTAAAAGGTTTCTCGACATTAGTATTGGTGAACAAACCACATACTTTTCAATCGAGATTTTAGAAGCCCATATTTTAATGCAAATACATTAGAAGCAAAAATTGAGACTTACGCCACCTAGTGGCCAAACCATTTCTTCAAAAAATTAGAAATTAGGGTCAAATGATTTCCCATCAGGAGCTGTATCCGTAGCAGAAATAAATTTTCAAATCGGAGATTTAGAAGCGGAGATATAGGGGGTAAATCAATTTACTATTAAGCCCCCTAACGGAAAGTCTATGAATTAATTGAAAATTTTGAAATTATATGAAAATCATATCACACTGGAAATGCTATCCAACAAAGAAGGAATTTTTCAAATAAGACTCCTAGAAGTAGAGATATTGGCAAATATAACATATACATCCAAGCCCCCTGGCGTAGAAACCATGCATTATTTTAAGAAGAAAATGTTTCTAAAAGGTTTGTCGACATGAGTACTATCTATCTACAAACGACGAATTTTTTCAATCAAGAATTTAGAAACTCATATTTTGCTGCAAATACATCAGAAGCGGAAATTACGCTTTACGCCCCCTGGTGGCCAACCCATTTTTTTTTACAAAACATTAGATGTTTTATGTACAAACGATTTCCCATGTATCCGGTGCAGAAACATTTTTTCATATCGAAGATTTAGAAGCAGAGATATAGGGTGAAACACAATTTACCTCTACGCCCCCTAGCGGAAAGTCTATGAATTACTTGAAAATTTTGAAATTATATGAAAAACATGTCACACTGAAAACACTATCCAACAAAGAAGGAATTTTTCAAATCGGACACCTAGATGTAGAGATATTGACAAAAATAAGATATACATCTACGCCCCCTGGCGGCGGAACTGTAGAATATTTTAAGAAGAAAATATTCCAAAAAGGTTTATTGATGTGAGTGGTATCAGTCCGCGAAAGAATTTTTTCAATCGATATTTCAGAAGCTCAGATTTTATGGCAAATACATCAGAAGCAGAAATTAACCCTTACGCCCCCTGGTGGCTAAATCATTCTTTACCAAAAATTTGAAATTATATTCAAAAGATTTTCCATCAGGAGAAGTATCCGCTGAAGAAAACGTTTTTCAAATCGGAGTTTTAGAAGAAGAGTCATCGGGAAAAATGTTATTTATTTTTACGCCCCCTAGCGGTAAATCTATACGTAATTTAAAAAAATAACTATATCTAAAATACTCTTAGACATAAATGGAATCGAAAGATAAAATAATTTTTTCAATAGGATGTTTAGAAGCAAATATGTGGAATAAAACGTAGGCCTACTTTTGAATTCGGCATTATCTGCATTTACGCCCCCTAGCGACGAAATTGTACATCGTAAAAAAGAAAGAAATAAAGGATCATCATTCGCCTATTTCAGGCTTCCCAATGTAAAAAGAATTTTTAAAATCGGACTAATAGTTGCAGAGATATCGTGGGTACAGACGGACGGACAAATCAGTAACATAAGCACGATCTTTTTTTACAAAAGGCGTGCTAAAAAGGAAGAGAAAGAAGAACAACAACAACAATTGGCTCTGGAGCGAGGAGCCGCAAGTTCGATCTCCGTCACCGACAAATTTGAGAATTTCACATTGACAACGGATTTGTGGAAAATGGGTTTACTGGCCGTTGGGTTCTTCGGAAAAATGTGGAATGTTTGTTCCATACGTCGTCTAGAATTAATGAAAAATTCCTTGTTCGCCTCAAACAAAAACAAAAAAAAAGTAAATAAATTAAGAGGGAGATGATGTGACATTCCACAGAGGTTAAGCACGTATCAAGACGATACATTTGCAGCGACACACTTCGTCAGTGTAGTTTAGTCGGTTAAAACAGGAGTGAGGAGGCGCCGCTTCGATCCCTGTCACCAACAAATTCGAGAATTTCACAAGCGATCCGTGCTGCAAGAATGCAATTATAATTTCTTCACTCCCTTCTTCTATCTTAAAGCAGTTTGTTTTTGTTACGAATTGGACATTGCATAATGTCTATTCAATACACTACCAATATGTTTCGAAATCAGTATGTTTCTTAAATCTCCCAAGGGTAGGTAAACGTAATTTCATATTTCCTCCAAATGGTTAAATCTTAACAGATTCTAGTTACGAATAAAATACATTCCTAAATGCAATGAGCACAAGAAAGCTCAGGGAAACTTGATATTTTATTCACAGCAGAGCTGAATCCATCTTTTTTGGGTTTGCTGGTATGCATTCGCTTTTCCGGGGACACGCATACACAACCAAAGCGTTCTCTAACTCAGCAGTTTTTCTTTGGCTGCTTTTACCGAAGTACAGAATGTGTTTTCTTCTAATTCAGTCGCGTAAGTTCTGGTTTCGAAAAGAACAATACTCGATTGGAATTCCATATTTTCAATTGCATAAATGTGAGAGTGCAAAGCAAAATAAAACCTATTTTTCCATTTTACTCTGAATTGCATTCACAAACCGATTTATACGGAAGAATAATACAGGAGCAGATTATACGTCATGTTTACTTGCCCTTTAAGCAGGTACACATTATATTATGTGATTTATGGGTTATAGATTTCAACTTTACATTACGGTTTGTAGCTCTATTTACGTTTAACTTCAATTTGAAGCTTAACGCTCATAATGTTTAACTTTACATTTGACCCTTTAACTTAGTACATTTAGTTTACCTGTAAATTCCGGATTATTACACTTGCTCATTGTACCTGAAAATCTGAATTACACATATCGTTCGCTTTCAAATAATGGTCGCAATTGAATGAACACATAGTTTACTTACAAGTATCCAGATTACTTCATCAACATTACAAAACAGAATTCCTGCAAACACTATAACAGAATTCCTGCAAACACTATTTTGGTCTACGCCGGAATTCGAACCCGAGGCCGCTTATTCCGGAACAAATCGCTCTACCAACTGAGCTACGCAGACATTTGTTCTGATTCCTATCTGCCTTTATGTCGTGTGCGTCCTGCTGGCAGGTACGTCACATCTCCCCCCCCCCCGAAAGATTGCCGGGGGCATGGCCCACGGGTCAGCCGTGACCATGAATCGTTGCAGGCAGCCATCCACTGTAGAACGTGCACTTGAGAACTCCCAGTCAATCTGCTGTGTGGAATGCAACATCACACATTTTTATTTTTCGAAGCGCTGGAGAAGGAATTCTCTGATTTTTCCTGTCTCGCGGTGTGGAAATAACATCACACCAATGCGAGATTTTGAACGGCCGGGTCATCCGGATAGTTCGGGCGCCATTATAACGAAGTAAATTTCTCCGTCATTTTTGGTCTACGCCGGGATTCGAACCCGAGGCCGCTTATTCCGGAACAAGTCGCTCTACCAACTGAGCTACGCAGACATTTGTTCTGATTCCTATCTGCCTTTATGTCGTGTGCGTCCTTCTGGCAGGTACGTCACAACACGTCGTTCGCACGACGAGATGCATTGAATAGAACTCAATGTCAAAACGGTCTTACAAGTTGCTCGTACAAAGATCGTTCAACATCGCACATTCGTGAATCTCTCTCTTGACGAATACTGCTGGCTTAACATTGCGCTTGCGTGAATCGCTCTCTCTAGATGAATACTGTTGGCTTAACACAGTACTTTTATGAATCGCTTAACTAACACTGCTCATAGCACATTGTGCCCGAATACGGCACAATTAATACTGCACACCGAGATCTTATCTCAGGTGTCTTTATCTACGACTATCTGCTAGGACTGCCAACTTCAAGTTCATCGGGAGAAACCCTGTGGCGTTAAATTTAGAAAATCTTGAAAGAGAAGAAACAAAACTTTCATAGGAACGCAGGAGCATGGAAGGAAGGTTAAGTTAGAGGTATACGTCACACCCTCACAAATATTTTTGCAGTAGATATCTATGGATCACTACAGACAAAAGGGAAGTGAAAAGATGGAAAGAATCTTGTAATTACGGATCAATAGCAACGCAAATTCGACTACACTAAATATTGTGTGATGGTCGACTACGAATAAAGTGCTGTATTTAATGTTTATGCTCCTGTTTTAAGGAAATGTGACTATTTATTACGAAAACTCCCTCGTCATGGGCGACGTGTACCTCGAATTTAACCTTCTTTTTGAGTTTCAGTGTTCTTAGCTAAATATGGTTTCATTTAGTTTAACATTCCATATCCGTTAAATATTTTCTATCTTCACGCCACACAGTTCCTCCCGACGAGTTAAAAGTTGGCATTCTGACAGCGATTCAAAAGGCAATCAATGTAAATAAAGTGTTCTAAGATAAGACTTAGTATACAATGTACATATTTGATGAGCGATTCTTGTACGAGCGATGTTAATAAGAGCAGCCTGCATTGAGTGAGTAGATTGTATTCGAAGAGTGATCAGGGTCTACGTTTGTTGTGAGACATCATTGATTGAGTTCTATTCAACGTATTGTGCGACGATGATCTTATTAATGATCAACTAGTGACATGCTAGGATACTAATAAAGAGGAATTGGATTTCAGTAAGTACAATTTCGTTGTCATTCCGTTACAGTAAAAGTAATATTCAATGCGAAATTTAGATTTTCATTTGTAGCGAACTGAACGAGTTGAAGTAATATCGAATTGGCCAGCCCTTTGCTGCTATCACAGCCGCTACTTTGCTATGAAGGTTTTCCACTAGATGTTGATATGCTGTTTCTGGAATTGTCTTTCATTCTGCAAGAAGAGTATGACACTTGTCGGTCACTGAATTTGTTCGGTTCAGTCTCACTAGCACACGGTGTTCAAACTCACCCCAAAGGTTTTGCATGCGATCGAGATATGAGAGTTGTGCAGAGAGCAATCCTATTCTTCCTTTCCCATCTTCTCAAACCATTCCCGAACGTACCTCGCGTTGTGAAGTGGGGTATTGTGTTTGTAAAGGAAAGAGCCTTCCCCCAGCCGTTACCATAATGTTGCGAGCACAGAATTGGCTACAATGTCATTTGGGGTAGAGGCGTTAAGATTTCCGGGGACCGGATAAGGGAAACCCAGCGCAAACCATGAAAAACAGTTCCAGAGCATGAGGCCTCCTCCAACAAACTACACATACACCATATTCGGGGAGGTAGCGTTTGCCTGGCATCATCCACACCCATATTCGTTTGTTAGACTATCAGATGGTGAAGCATAATTCATCACTTCATAGAACGCGTTTCTACTGTTCCAGAGTCCACTGCACCCAAACTTTACACCGCTCCAACATACGCTTGGCATTAATCATGCTGTCTGATATCAATTAGGCGTGTGATAGGCTCCTGGAACATGGAAACCCATTCCCTTCAGCTCTCGACGAATTGTTACGGTGCTGGCGTTGCATGCAGACGCATTCCGGAAAACTGTGAGATTCTGGCCGAGAAGCCAGCGTACGGTTAGCGTTGAACATGCTGGCTGAGATCACGTTTGTGAGAGGCATCTCGGACATGGAAACCCTTTCCCTTCAGCTCTCGAGGAATCGTTATGATGCTGGCGTTGCTTCCAGAGGCATTTCGGAACTCTGTGTGGGTTTCTGGCCGAGAAGCCAAGGGACGCGTTGCGTTAATCATGCTGGTTGATGCTAGGTTTGCAAGAGGTTTCTCGGCCATGGAAACCGATTCTCTTCAGCTCTCAACGAATCGTTATGGTGCTGGAGTTGCTTCCAGAGACATTTCGGAACTCTGTGGGTTTCTAGCCGAGAAGCCAACAGACGCTTGTCGTTAATCATGCTGGCTGATGCTAGGTTTGCGAGAGGTTTCTCGGCCATGCAAATCCGCTCCCTTCAGCTCTCGGCGAATCGTTAGGGGGATGCCGTTGCCTCGGTGGTGAGCGTTGCAACCGAGGACATTCCGGAACTCGGTGGTGAGTGTTGCAAACGAGGACATTCCGGAACTCGGTGGTGAGTAATGCAAACGAGGACATTCCGGAACTCGGTGATGAGTGTTGCAAACGAGGACATTCCGGAACTCGGTGGTGAGTGTTGCAACCGAGGACATTCCGGAACTCGGTGGTGAGCGTTGCAACCGAGGGCATTCCGGAACTCGGTGGTGAGTGTTGCAACCGAGGACATTCCGGAACTCGGTGGTGAGTGTTGCAACCGAGGTCAGGCAATTTTGTCGCTCCACCATCTTCAATACGCGGCATCTCGGATTTGGCATTTAATCTGGCTTAACAGATTACGATTGCGTTTTTAGTGCTGCTAGGAGTTTGCACTTCACAAAAACCTCACGCACAGTTGATGTCGACATCTGCCGCAGGGCAGAAATTTTCGGAATATATTTGCTGCTAAGATGGCATCCTATAACCGTGCAACATCGTAAGTTACTGAGCTCTGCCGTGTAACTCATTCTACTTCTCATTCTTGTCGATGAGGCTTGCCAGGCAACTTAAATAGGCAACCTATACCTGCGTGAGCCATATCTACGACGCATATGGGCAAATACCGTACTCAAAAGGAATGTCCGGGCACTACGAATCATATAGAATGCTGACAGCAGCTCAAAGTCTTTCCACTTTGCACGAGAAAGAACTCATCGCTACGGTTTTTACAATGGATTGAAAATCACAAAGCTACGACCCAGAACAGACCTATATGTGAATGTGTGTGTATGGAAAGAGGGAGGGGGGTAAACAAAATGAATTAAGCCATCGTCTGTTAAGCGGGAAATATCACGTAAATTCAGCGTCATTTAATAAAAAAGATTACAGCCTTAAAAACACGATGGTTTTCTTCTTAGTAATTAATACAGACATTTGACGTGGACTAGGAACATCAAACAGAAATCATCGCTCTTTCCACGTTTATAAGTGTCACGAAAAATTCTCTTTGGCCGCCACCGGGAATCGAACCCAGGGTCTTCCAGTTACGCACCAGATGTGCTACCACTGCACCACAGCGGCCTCGAATTCCTCCAGACACGCATACACTAACTGCCAAGCCAATTAGCAGATTGCTTCTTGGAGCCCCGCACAATGCTGGGGATTCACCAAAGAGGGTAAGCAGAATAATTAGAAACATTCTAATTATTTGTCCAGTTGCTGCCTACCCTCTTTGGCGAATCCCCAGCATTGTGCGGGGCTCTAAAAAGCAATCTGCCAATTGGATTGACTCCGAGGCCGTTCTGGTGCAGTGGTAGCATATCTGGCGCGTAACTCGAAGACACTGGGTTCGAATCCCGGTTGCGGCCAATAATAATTTTTCCGTGACTCACTTATAAACGGTGAAAGAGCGATCACTTCTGTTTGATGTTCCTAGTCCACATCAATTGTGTGTATTAAAAAGCTATTATATATTTTGCTACCGTAAGAAACCGTGTATTTAAATTACTCTACACGTGATTTGTACGATGTCTATGCATCAGTCTATGAAGGCCTTAGAACAAAAACTATTATAGCTATTAAGAGTAAATTTCTTATTTCGAAGTTTTGTGAAATAATATAAAACAGTACATTTCGCCTTTTCTTAAAGATAATTGAAAGTAAGTGTCAGTTAAAAGAAGAGATCTCAAGTTCCAAAGCATTTTGTTGCTTCGAAAAATCACGATGAAAAAGAAATGCTTAATTTGTGATAAGTCCTCCTAAAGAAAAAATGAAATTATTACAAACCTACTAAACAAGAAAGATGACACCTAATTTTCGGTTGTAACGAGCACATCTTTTGAATCCGTTCTGACGCGAATTAAATTTATCAAAGTTATTCAAGGTTAATGGAACCGGTTAGGAAAACAATAAACCGGTTTCTACAATCGATAAAACATCGAGAAATAAAAACATCTACTTAGTTCCACCAGAGGCTAAAAAGCATGTTACGAAAATATACAAATAGTGCACAAAACATTTCTAACAGCACAAGGAAGATACTACACTGCTGGACAATTGCTAAGGACGGATCATAAACGGCTATATAGCGCATAAAAAAGTAAGTGCGGTTGGATGCCAAGTGAAATAAAATTATGCCAGAATGCCAGGACATTACAAGAAAGACAATTTATCGTGCTCTGAAATCCAGAAGGCTTTGGAACGTGTTCAAGGGACAAACAGGCCATTTTGTGCAGAATACGTAAACGTAAAAAAAAATGCAATTACCGTCCGCAGGCGTTCCGGCGTAAGATGTCAATACGGGATATGGCCACCATGGAGGGCGACGCAAGATTCCACACGTCGTGTCATGCTTTGCACAACATTATCAAGCAGCTGTTGGGGTAATTTATCCCATTCCTCTCTCAGTGCACGGATGAGGGTGTCCTTGTTTCTTGGAGGGCATTGGCGACCAGCAAGACTCCTCCCCAAAGCATCCCACACATTTTCAATGGGATTCAGATCTGGAGAACGTGCTGGCCATACGAGGCGTTGAATATCCTCGCTCTCAAGACACTCCTGGACAGCGACTGTTCGATGACATGTTGCGTTGTCGTCCATGAAAATGAATCTATCACCGACAGCACCATTTAACATGCGAACATGAGGTAGCAGAACATCATTAATATATCGTTGGCCAGTCATAGTCCCAGTTGGAAGCACACTGAGGGACGTACGACCATTGATCATGATGTCAGCCCATACCATGACACTACATGTCGGATATCGGTCCCTTTCCTGTATGTTTGCTTGACAATATGCAGTACCACTATCACGCCAGATCAGTTGTCGTCGACAATCAGACGATAGACTGTATCTACTCTCACCTGAGAAGGGGACAGCAGACCAGTCGTTATCAGTCCAATTGCGATGTTGATGGCACCATTGCAAACGGGCGGTACGGTGACGTCTGGACAGTGGGATGCACACAACAGCACGGCGGGCGTATAGTCCTCCTTCATGCAAACGTCTGGCGACAGTTTTTCGGGAGATCCGCTTGCCAGTAGCAGCCATAAACTGATTTGCTACCTCACTAGCTGTGCTGCGCCGGTGTCTTTTTGTTGATAGCACTATGTACCGAACTTCTGCAGGTATCGTACTGCGAACACGAACTACTCCGTGACGTTTGCTACACTCTCCATTTGTTTGAAATGATTTCCAAAGCCTTGAAACAACACTGTGACTTACGTCGAACACCCTGGCAACATCTGTTATTTTTCGCCCTTCTTCAATCTTGCCAATAATACGGCTACGCGTAAAATCATCTGTGATGTCGGGAAGACATACTGAAAATTGCAAGTTCGTCAATTGATTCTTTCCCTTTCAACTTTGCGTTTGAACAACAACGGTCAATACGCGTCAAATTCTTTATATCTCTTATCAGCGCTATGACGTCACGTACAAGTTCGGCAATCCAAAATTTGCATACGCACAACAGGTCTTACTGTATCCTGCACTTATGCTAATTTCCACATTTTCCTGCCTTCAATTTTATGGTTGCTATCGTTGCTATTGTCATCCGTCCTTAGCAATTGTCCGGCAGTGTATATCAGAGACAAAGATATTTTCAAATCGAACAGAAATGCAGAAAGAAAACATAATATAAGTCTACGTTTCCAAGCGGAAGAATTTTGCATAATAAAAACGTTAAAAATAGCAGAAAAATATTCTTCATGGATAAAGCTATGTTAAGGAGAAATAACTTTTCAAACACGCCTCCTGAAAGCACAGGTAGCGAAAAAAAAAAAAAAAATTGACTTTTACAGACCTAGCGGGAATTCTTTGCATTATTTAAAGATGATAATGCTCCATATCTCTATTGTAGCGAATCGCATACAGTAAAGAAGAAATTTCTCAATAAAGTTTTTAAAAGCGGCGATACAACTGCAAACTGAAGTAAACATGAAGTAAAATACATGAAGTAAAAATACATCCACCTACCGATAAAACTGTGAACACCAAAATTTCTCATATACTTGGCTAAAGTGTTCTACAAGGTAAATGGAATCTGGTGGTGAAATATATTTTTGAAATCGCACATGTAGAAGCAGAAATATTGAGAAAAACAGATTAAGCATTTGTTCCCTTTAGCGGCGAAATTGTGCATTTTTGGCGAAGGAAATGCGCACACAAATTTTGCACAAATAGTAGTTAGTATCTTGCCGAATAAAGGAGTTTTTAATCCGGTTTTAATCCCTCAGACATTACTGAAAACGGAAACGTGAGCTTACGCCCTCTGGTGGAAGATTTGTGCGTTGAAAACTTTGAAATTATGTGAAAAAACGTTTCGCACCGGAAACGCTATTTAACAAAGAATGATTTTTTGAAATCGGACTCCTAGAAGCAGAGATATTGACAAAAATATGATATACATCTACACCCTTGGCAGAAATGCCATGCATTATTTTTAGATTTAAGAACTAAATGTCCCGAAAAGATGTATCGACGTGAGTGGTATTGGTCCACGAACAAATTTTTTCAATCCAGATTTTAGGAGCTCAGATTTTACTGTAAATACATCCGAGGGAGAAATTTCACTTCCCCTGGTGGCCAAGCCATTCTTTACCAAATATTATAAATTATATGCAAAGCATTTCCCATCTGGATCTGTATCCGGTACAGAAATAATTTTTCAATCTTTAGAAGCAGAGATAGCGGGGAAAAATGCAATTCACCCTTACGCCCCTAGCGGAAACTCTATGAATTACTTGAAAATTTTGATATTATATGAAAAACGTTTCTCACCGGTAACGCTATCCAACAAAGAAGCATTATTTAAGAAGAAGTTATTTCGAAAAGAAACATGCATTATTTTAAGAAGAAATTATTTCGAAAAGAAACATCCATTATTTTAAGAAGAAATTATCTCGAAAAAATTTATCGACGTCTGTGGTATTGGTCCATAAACAATTTTTTTCAATCGAGATTTTAGAAGTTCAGATTTTGCTGCAAATACATCAGAAGCAGAAATTAACACTTACGCCCTTTGGTGGCCGAACTATTTTTTTTACCAAACATTAGAAATAACATGCAAAAGATTTCCCATCAGGAGCTGTATCCTCTGCAGAAAGAGGTTTTCAAATCGGAGTTTTAGAAGCAAAGATATCGGGGGAATAGCAGTTTCCTTTTACCCACCCTAGCGGAAAATCTATGCGTAACTTGATAAAGTGACAATATCTAAAATAGTCTTCGACATAAATGGAATCGAAAGGCAAAATATTTTTTTAATTGGGTGTTTAGAAGCAAATATATAGAATAATATGTATTTTGAGTTCAATGTCATCTGAACTTACGCCCTCTAGCGGCAAAATTGTGCATTGAAAAAAAACGAAATGAAGGACCATCATTCACCCATTTTAAGCTTCCCACTGCAAAAAATAGTTGCAGAGATGTGTTGTCCACAGACGGACGGACGGACAGACCGACTCACGGACAAACCGGTAACATAAGCTACATCTTTTTAGCAAAAGACGTGCTAAAAAGCATTGAGCCCCAACAGAAAATAAAATGACTATCACTCGCATTAATAGGAGAAAAAAGTTCATCGCGCAATTAGTTTTAGCTTGAACGTTAATGCGATTCGGAAGACATTGTGACTCGTTTTCTAACCCAAACGACTTCAATTTGATCCCCATTACCGCCGCGAAAGGATTATGTGCCATAAGGGCTGAAAAATTCAGCATCTCCGATTCTGCGAAATTTCTGTATAAATATGGAAAATCTTGAAACGAACTTTTCAGAAAAAAAAACGGAATTACTGTCTACGGAAATAGGTGAAAGTATGGCAAGTACAAAAAAAGGGAACTTTAAAAAACAGAAATTTCGTTAAAAGACGAACACTTACCCGAAACTTTGCTGCACGTTATTTTCATACATTTTCCGTGAATTCACCTCACTTCTATTTTACAGAGTAGGATTTGCATCTCTGGGAGTAGAAAAATATCAAAGGCTTGTCCTTTTTTACATAGAACTTAGTCCCAGTTGTTGAATTTTCCACATTTGTTACAGCTCAACAAGAAAAATGGAAGCCTCAGATAGACAGATTCCACGCATTTGCACCACCTAGCGGAAATATTTTGTATCAGGAATCTTTGAAAACGTTTCGTCATAACAATAGTTTGTCTTCAAAGCATTTTGCTGAAGACAACTCTCATATTACCAGTGATAAATTTCGCACGACAACTGTACAATTACTAGATATATGCTGTCTCACGTACGATCAACACAAACCGCGTCTCCAACTGCAAATTAAAACACATTTATTTACAATTAAAAACACTATTTTAATATACAAAGGCAAGTACTTTCAGGGCTCCCATGTCCCCATCATCAGGCCCAAGTGCCACGAAGCATGAGGAGCCATCTTATATATATACAGCCACAAAGTATTCCCGTCACACGTCTCTTTTACCCTCCTGTGTTGCCAACTTAAAACACAAACTCTGAAGTTCAAAAAATAATTATAGAAGTCAAAGGTAGTTCTAGATTTCACTCTCGATGGAAGAGGGAGTCACCAACCATCTCCATGGGTTTGGTATATAAGTAGCATGTCAATATTACAACTAGTGTTACCATATGAAATGATATGCAAACTTTCAGACAAAAATATTGTACTTCTGGTTACATTTGAACAGAGAATTGTGCGTTATCCCAGTCAGGGGAGTAACTTTCCTGTCCAACTGCAGTAGTAAGTGCTGTGTTAATAGTCCCCGTTCGTAGTGCATATTTATATTCACTCAATCTTTTATCCAATGTCCGAAGTGTAGAACCTATATAGAATTTATTATCAGTATTAGGGTCTTCATGTATAAGTGGGATACTATAAACACCTGGTATACAAAAATTTGAAACCTTATCACGGTCATTCCTAATTAGTGATAAGATATTTCGAGTGTAGACACCAAATTTTAAAGCATGTTTCCGGCATGCTTTTTCGAGGGTAAAAACAATTGGGGGAAGTATTCCACCTTGCCAACATACCTAAAAGTCCCGACCTCCGTAGACAATGTCGTGAATCTAAAATTCGTGAAGTCTCTCAACCATTTATAGAAATCCTGCTGTGCGAATCCAAAAGACCTAGCCAAAGCCTTAATAGTAGAAAGTTGAAATGTAACCAGAAGTACAATATTTTTGTCTGAAAGTTTGCATATCATTTCATATGGTAACACTTGTTGTAATATTGACATGCTACTTATATACCAAACCCATGGAGACGGTTGGTGACTCCCTCTTCCATCGAGAGTGAAATCTAGAACTACCTTTGACTTGTATCATTATTTTTGGAACTTTAGTGTTTGCGTTCTAATGTTGGCAACACAGGAGGGTAAAAGAGACGTGTGACGGGAATACTTTGTGGCTGTATATATTTGAGATGCCTCCTCATGCTTCGTGGCACTTGAGCCTGATGATAGGGTTATGGGAGCCCTGAAAGTACTTGCCTTTGTATTTTAAAATAGTGTTTTTAATTGTAAATAAATATGTTTTAATTTGCAGTTGAAGACGCGGTTTGCCGCTCCGGTGGCGAAGTGGTCTAAGCGATGGGCTCTGATCATTCGTCCGAACGGGGTCCGGGTTCGAATCCCGGTGAGGCATGGATGTTGTGTTTGTCTTACGGCACTGGCTCTCTTCCTTCCCTGGAACCAGTGATCCTAAATTAGGGACGGGCGACTGCTTATAGCCCATTTGAGTTGCTCACGGTGGTCGTTAAACCTCCAATCAAAAAAAAAAAAAAAAAAAAAAAAAAGAAGACGCGGTTTGTGTTGATCGTACGTGAGACAACATATATCTAGTAATTGAACTCTCATATTAATTGCGTTTTATCTATTATGCCCTGCATTTGCGCTTTATTGATACAAAAGAGGATGTACGCATTTGGTAAAAGCATCATTCTTCTCGGGAAATGTCAGAATTCTTGGAAATTTCATCAGTTTTTATTAAGCTAAAGGAAACGTTAAAATACCTGAATTGAAACTCAGATAAAAATTTCCAATGTCGTCATATCTTTGTTTTATTTAAACAGATTTTTCAACTCAAGTAAGAATAACGGTAGCTAACAGACAAATAAGTTACGCACCGTGGTTAAAATACATGGCTTTAAGTTTAATTCATAAAGGAACGATGCAAAAGGTAAAGATTAAAAGCATTTAAAAAGTTGTAAATAAAAAAAATGCTTTGCTTTCGTATATTGCATGTAAACTGATACATCGGTATTAAAAATGGAATAAAAGGATCTGATAAAATGCAATCAAGCGCTTGCAAACACATAATTCGTAAACAAATGATTCACACACTTTGATGAAGTTACTTCAGTATTAAAGCAGTGAATCAAAATAAAAATCTAAAGCTAAAAATAAAAAAAAGGCTCGTGAAAAGTTGTGAAGCAAAATATTTTTCACTGGACAAGTTAGCGCGAAATTCAAGAGAAACTAATTGAAAAATGAAAGAAATTCCGAAAATTCGCTCTTTTCGCTATTTCTGTGCTATGCTCATTCCGCACAAAATTTAATCTAATTAAAACATCCGAGAGGAAATTTTTAACAGACGTGTATTTAAAAAGAAGATAGATGGAAAAATTTGAAGCTAAAATCCATTCACCGCGTCTTCGGAAAACGAAAAAAAAATTTTACTCGAATGCAAATGATGTGATGGCAAACACATCACACATAACTGAGGAGCTGAAAAGTAAAAAAAAAAAAAAACTTAACCAACATGTTCCAAACCACCAGAAATAATTAAATTAAAGTTGGGAGAGCTTCGAATTTATGGGAAGCCATGCTGAGATCGAAAATGGGGAAAACAAAGAAAACGAGCACGTCACAAAAAGAAATAAGCTTTTGTTTTTCTAAAAACCCAAGGTTCTGGGATATTTTAATACCTGTTTTCATTGAAATATTTCGCAAGACTATAATAAAGGTACAAAATAAAATAAAAGGAATTGTGAACGCCCTTTTCTGTCGGAATACTGACATTTCGAAACTCAATGTCATGCATGCCCTTTTATTGGAATTCAGGGAACTGTATTTTCGGAAAGCAGAGTCTGTTAGCTCATTTTACACACATGGACCAAAAAAAAAAAAAAAAATATCGATCTTTAAATAAGATAGTCGCTATGAAAGCACAAGTTCGTCCATGACGGGGACCGAAACCGCGCCTCCTCACTTCAGAGTAAGGGGCTCTCTCAACTAAGCTACACGGACGGAATGTATCGCTGCAGATTTGTCGTTTTGACATATACTTCACCTCTGTAGTACGTCACACTATGTCCCTCTTATTTATTTAATTTTTGTAAGCAAAGGACGAACTTTCATTTATTCTAGACGACGATGTGCGGAACAAACATCACACATTTTTCGAAGAACCCAACGACCGGAACATCCATTTTTACGTTCGGTCGCTAATGTGAAAATACAAAATTGTCCCTCACTCCGGAGTAAATTGTTCTCCCAACTAAGCTACATGGACGGAATGTACCGCTGAAGATTTGTCGTCTTGACATACACTGAAGAGCAATTGAATTAGAGACTAATGGCGTTATGCAAATGTGGCGCTGTGGGCGGCCCTGTAAACGGAAACGACATGACGTATGCAGCGATCCGACAACATAAGGAGTGATGCGACGCGAATCAGTAAGAGTCGGACGCAGTGTGGGTGAAACGAAGGATTATAACGAAGTAAATTTCTCCGTCATTTTTGGTCTACGCCGGGATTCGAACCCGAGTCCGCTTATTCCAGAACAAGTCGCTCTACCAACTGAGCATTGCTATGTGCCTTTATGTCGTGTGCGTCCTGCTGGCAGGTACGTCACAGGATCTAAGCGCATTTGAACGTGGGAAATTTGTCGGGGCCCGACGAATGGGTCACTCCATCTCGGAAGTCGGGCAGGCACTGGGATTTTCACGAGCCCCTGCGTCACGGGTGCACCGTGAGTACATCGAATCCGGTAAAACCATCCCTGCAAGGGCCAACGGCCGTGGACAACAGCGTGTGGATGAGCGGGGTCATCGTTGGCTAGCTCGCATGTAACAGCGGATAGACGAGCCACAGTGCAAGAAATCACTCGGCAATTTAACGCTGGTGCACAAAAACGTGTAAGCATCCACACCATCCAGAACCATCTCCTTGCTATGGGGTACAAAAGCCATCGTCCCACGTGGGTACCGCTGCTGACCGCACATCAAAGGGTGCAAAGAGTTGGCATGGGCTCGGGAACATCGCCACTGGACCCTAGACATTTGGAAAAATGTTGCCTGGACTGATGAGCCCAGATTCACGTTGGTGCATGCGGATGGCAGGATACGAATACAGCGGAAATCACATGAAGCCGTGGATCCTTCTTGCCAGAAGGGTACTCTTCAAGCTGGTGGGGGTTGCATTCTCGTCTGGGGACTGTTTACGTGGACTGAAATGGGACACCTGGTACGGGTGACATCGTCCCACACAGGTCAATGTTATCGGGATATCCTGGACGACCATTTGCTCCCGTTTGTGTGTCTTCAACATCCCACTGGGGACCTTATCCTGCAACAAGACAATGCGATCGCTCCCGAATTGTATCCGAATGGTTTGATGAACACTCCACCTACGTGACCTCGCTTCCTTGGCCAGCTAGGTCACCTGACCTCAATCCCATCGAGTACATCTGGGATGCCATTGAGAGAGATTGTTTGAGGCTCTAATTCCCCTCCATCAAATCGTCGTGAACTGTGGGAGCTTGTTCAGGGGTCGTGGATCCGTATGGCTTTCCAACGCTTCCGGTGTCTTGTCGAGTCCATGCCGTGACGAATCGCCGCCGTCATCATGGCGAAAGATGGTGCTACACGTTACTAGACAGGTATCTCTAATTCAATCGCTCTTCAGTGTATACTTCACCTCTGTAGTACGTCACATCACCGACAATAAGAGCCAATATATATGCAGATGTATTAATCATGTGGGCTGGTAACATTTTGACTTGCCCTTTATGAAGAGAGAGTAAAAATTGTTCGGCCACACAGTAATTTCCCTACACATGGGAAGAACTGTGACTCTGTCAGAATTCGAAAAATGGCAAATCTTGGTGCACGTTTAGTGGACCAAGATTAGCCAAAACGAAAGAAATGAATGCTTTCTGAACGACAAGCCTTTCAAAGTTGTTTAGTGACTGGAATTCAAAAGGATCTTTCATACTCAAAATGCATAAACATGGTTGAAAAAAACTAAACGTAACACTTTAAGTGCATAACTCGAGTTTTTCTCGTCCATAGAGCACAACTCGTGGGAACAAACGTTGGGCTCGCAGCTCCTCGACACCGGTTCTCGAGCACACAGAGCTAAACTCGCTGCATCTACCTCCAAAGGGCAATCCCGAGTTTAGCTCGCATGGGAACTTAAAAAAGGCTTTCTACGAAAGAAATGAATCAGTCTCATTTAACTAACTTGTTTCGGGTTTTGTTGAAACCTCATAGACGTCGCTAGTGATTCGAGCTTTCTTTTCGTTCTCTCCCTTTTTCGTCGATTAAGATAGTTTATTTATGTTTTGAAGTTTATCTCATTTCATTGCTTATTGCATTACTTAGCTTTTCCTAGCATTATTGCTGTAAACATAGCAGATATATACTATATTATCAGAAATATTCGGACCCCACAATGTTTTAGGGAAAATGGCTTTATTATCCCAATTAATAGTTAGTCGGTCCGCTTTTTGCTGGTATGACAGTGCGACACTATCTACCAATTTCCAGTAGGTCTCAACAGCAATGTACTCACCATTCGTCCTTCATAGCTGCTACCAGATTGGAGAACGAAGACGGTCGTTGGGGTCGATTTCGTATCAATCGCTCCAGTTCATCGCAGAGATGTGTTCTTTTTCACAAAAGACGTGCTTATGTGATTGTCCCTCCGCAATTTAATTTTTTTTAGGTAAATTATTTTCTGGAACTGCTGCAGGATACGATTCCTACAGTGCCATCCTATATGCTTTGTTTGTCGATCGCAAAGCAGACTTGGTGTTTTTCTCCAATTATTCCAGTTCTCTTTCACTATGCCAGCAAAGATTCCCAGTCACACTCTCTGCCAACACAGGTCTCATATGTAAAGTTTCTTAATAGTCTCATTGCATTATACTGGACATGAACATCATCAATTTAATACTCTCCCTTTTTTTGTCAGCTGAAGTATGCTGCAATTCTGATCTCTTTCCCAACTTTCTAGTCTTACAAAAATACAGGGTGATTTAGCTAAGCGTGTACAAACTTCTGGGAGGGGTAGGTTGCACAAAGACAAATCGTAATCACATAGCAATGCAGGGTCGGAAACGCCATCTTCATGTGCTAGTGTCAGAGAGGACGAGAAATGAAAGAGCAGCACGTAAGAGAACAAAATGCTTTTTATTACTCACAAGACATTTACGAAATGCATTGAGCTTACAGAAGGTGATCAAAGTTGCGACCATGAGGTGTAACACACGCGGCGCATGGAATCACGTACATTTTGGAAAATTCCAGGCGTGTCTCGGACTTCCGAAGCAGCTACAGAGATGCCTACACAGGGTCATCATCACTTTCAACGGGGGTGTCGTACACCAGTACTTTGACGTAACCCCAGAAGAAGTAATCCAGGCATGTTAAGTCCGGCGATCTTGCAGGCTAATGAACGGGACCACCACGCCCCATTCACTGATGTCCAAATGACATGTTTAAGTGTGACGAATGCCATTGCTGAAATGGGCATGGCCCCATCGTGCTGGAACCACATTGCACTGCACAGCGACTGAGGGACCTGTTGTTCGTTCAATAGCTCTGGCAAGACGTCCTCCAGACATATCCGGTAACTATTTCTGTCCAGACGTGGAGGAATGAGGTATGTGCCAATTAAGTTGTCCCCGACAATGCCAGCCCAAACATTAACAGCAAAACGGTTTTGTGCTGCACGTCGTCGTACAGCATGGGGGTTCTCCACTGCCCATACATGCACGTTATGTGCACTGAAGCAACCTTCCCGTGGAAAGCACGCTTCGTCTGTGAACAGCACAGAAGCAGGAAATTGAGGTTCTGCCGTACACTTCTACAGGTACCATTGTGCAAATGCAATGCGCTGAGGGTAATCCTCAGGGCTTAGTGTCTGAACGCGCTGCACATGATATGGATGCAATTGGTCTTCGTGCAGAACCCTCCATACGGTGGATTGGGACAGACCGAGCCGATGGGCAATTGCTCGTGGAGTGTCTGCTGCACGACTTAACACATTCTCTTCGATGGCATTAGTGCGTACCCATCGTTCCCGATACCTTGCAGGCCACTGGAAAGAACCAGTGTCACATAATCTCTGATGCAGCCATGCAAACACTTGGTGGTTTGGCTTTCGTCTCATCCGGTACCGTTCACGGTACAGTCGCAAGGCTGCTCGTCCGTTGCAGTCCGCTACTCCGTATGCGAGGTCCATATCAGCCATTTCCGCGTTCGTGAACTCAGCCATCCTACTACCTCTGCAGGCGGTTTACAAATGACGGTATCCTGAAAGAACGTATGGACAGTCTCGCGGCCGAACAACGGCATCTACCGCATGAAGATGGCGTTTCCAACCCTGCATTCCTATGTGATTCCGTTTTGTCTAGGTACAACCTACCCCTCCCAGAAGTGTGTACACGCTTAGCTCAATCACCCTATATAGTCCACGATGCTGCTTCCCGCACTCCTACTTTTCCTACATTCACAAAAATATCAAATAGGTATGAATTAATGTCTATTCTTGTTGAGCTATTGCGTTACCTTTCTCCATTATCTTGTATGGATTTGGGCGAGATTTCGTCTACAAAACGCATACCTGCCTTTGACATCAATTGTCTCTCACGATATAGAAATGAACTGCAATCACCCACGAAGCACAATTCTATTTTCATTCGTATAGAAACATTACTCTTTTGAAATTTCATCAACCCAGTTATGTGGAAACTGTATTGCTTTCTAAAAATGCTCTCTAAAAGCAGATGCGCTATAACATTGGATTCCGGAACTCTAGATGTTATTACGCAATTTACAGATCAATGCATTAACTGTATTACGCAGTGTTATGTTTTGAGTCTTGAAAATCTAAAAAAATTATCAATGTACACGTTTGAGCCGACTGTTATGATTGCAGAAATTCAAATAAAGATTCAAGAGCAAAACGTAGTGATAAAAAACTACAGAAACTATCCGCTGTTGGCGTAAGGAATTAAACGAATATTATTGACAAGCTTTCACTCGTTAACGAATGGCTTATTCAAGGCTAATAGGAGTAAAACGTTGCAATTTTAATACGTTTCAGTATTAAGTTTGTGGTTTTCTGCTGACTCCCTGTGCTCGGGGAAGCGAATGCGTAGATGGTTCCCTGTAAAGTCGGTCCCGGACGCACTTTACCCCTTACGCACATGAAGCAGAGGAATGGAAAGCCGGCTGCATTAATTTGCTAGTAACTCTCAAAAGTACATAATCGTCTTCGAGAGAAAGAGAGGGGGAGAGATATTCAGTTTGTACTCTGCTGTCAGTCTAGAATAAGCCATTCGTCGATAAGTGAGAGTTTGGTAAGTTTGCATAATTCATTACGCAAATAAATAGATCAGATCAGATGTAGAGGATTTTAGGAAGGGAGTGTCTGACCCCAGGTCTTAAACAACCCTTAGAAATAAGAAGCTAGGAGATTGAGAATAGAGTATCCAATAGGAAAGAGACACGGAAGCGAGGTAGAAACGGGAAGACGCCATTATTTATTTCCGATGGGGAGATAGTATCCGGGGTCCGACGGCTTAACGTGAACGGCGGATATTTAGTGGTTCAAGCGTTCGTACCTGCCTGGGATCTGACTTGAGGTGTCTCCGTGGCAGCCACGAACGTTGACCACTAGCGCATCCGCGGCCCGCAAATAAATAAACAACTGTAGTCTAATATTACACATCAAAGAGCCCAAACATTATGACCAGCACGTGCTTATGCAAATCGAAATTACTGCGGGTGCGAAGGCCATGTAACGGTAGACATCGTGGACTATACAGGGTGATGCGCATGCCAAGGCCATGAAACGGTAAAAATAAAACCTGGCACTGAGCTCTGTTAATCAGTGTTATTCTTGTTTTACAGAAGAGAAACGAAGGAGACACGTGTGTTTAACAAAGGCCAAATTGAAATGGCCAGACGACTAGGACACAGCATTTTCGATACGGAAAAGCTTGTGAGGTGCTCACTGTCAGCCGTTCCCATCACCTTCAGAAAGAGGTCCGAGGAGGGACAAACCCAGGAAACCGCCGGTAAGTTGCGAGCCGATCACGGCTCATCGATACTAGAGATGATCGAAGGCTACCTTAAGGGATATTGTGGCGCCACTCACTCTTAATTTGAATGCTATAGTGATTGGAGCAATGTGTCACAACGCACAATACATTCAACCCTGCAAAAAGTGGGCCTTCGTAACCACAAGCAGCACCGAGTGTACATGCTAACCTCGGTTCACCGTCGATAGCGCCTACAATAGGCACGCGAGCATCAAGACTGGACCTTGAATGATTGGAAGAAGGTCATCTTTCAATCATTCGAAGTCCAGTAGGACAATCGAGCGGCTCCGAGTGCTCATGATAACTTCGGTTCACCGTAGAAAGCGCCTACAATGGGCAAACGAGCATCAACACTGGACCTTGAATGATTGGAAGAAGGTCGTCTTCCAATCACTCGAGGTCCAGTAGGACAATCGAGCGGCTCCGAGTACTCATGATAATCTCGGTTCATCGTAGAAAGCGCCTACATAAAGCACACGAGCATCAAGACGGGACCTTGAATGATTGGAAGAAGGTCGTCGTCCAATTATTCGAGGTCCAGTAGGACAATCGAGCGGCTCCGAGTGCTCATGATAACATTGGTTCATCGTAGAAAACGCCTACAATAGGCACACGAGCATCAAGACGGGACCTTGAATGATTGGAAGAGATCTTCTTCCAATCATTCGAGATCCAGCAGGAAAATCAAGCGTCCCCGAGTGCTCATGATAACATCGATTCATCGTAGAAAGCGCCTACAATGGGCACACGAGCATCAAGACGGGACCTTGAATGATTGGAAGAAGGTCGTCTTCCAATCATTCGAGGTCCAGTAGGACAATCGAGCGGCTCCGAGTGCTCATGATAACCTCGGTTCATCGTAGAAAGCGCCTACAATAGGAACACGAGCATCAAGACGGGACCTTGAATGATTGGAAGAAGGTCGTCTTCCAATTATTCGAGGTCCAGTAGGAGCACCGAGTGCTCATGATAGCTTCGGTTCACCGCAGAAAGCGCCTACAATAGGCACACGAGCATCAAGACGGGATCTTGAATGATTGGAAGAAGGTCGTCTTCGAATCATTCGAGGTCTCGTAGGACAATCGAGCGGCTCAGAGTGCTCATGATAGCATTGGTTCATCGTAGAAAGCGCTTACAATAGGCATACGAGCATCAAGACGGGACCTTGAATGATTGGAAGAAGGTCGTCTTTCAATCATTCGAGGTCCAGTAGGACAATCGAGAGGCTCCGAGTGCTCATGATATCCTCGGTTCATCGTAGAAAGCGCCTACAATAGGCACACGAGCATCAAGACGGCACTTTGAGTGATTGGAAGAAGGTCGTCTTTAAGTCATTCAAGGTCCAGTAGGACAATCGAGTGGCTCCGAGTGCTCATGATAACATCGGTTCATCGTAGAAAGCGCCTACAAGAGGCACACGAGCATCAAGACGGGACCTTGACTGATTGGAAGAAGTCGTCTTCCAATCATTCGAGATCCAGTAGGAAAATCGAGCGGCTCCGAGTGCTCATGACAACATCGGTTCACCGTCGAAAGCGCCTACACTAAGCACGCGAGCATCAATACTGGACCTTGAATGATTGGAAGAATGTCGTCTTCCAATCATTCGAGGTCCAGTAGGACAATCGAGCTGCTCCGAGTGCTCATGATAACCTCGGTTCACCGTAGAAAGCGCCTACAACAGGCACACGAGCATCAAGACGGGACCTTGAATGATTGGAAGAAGGTCGTCTTCAAATCATTCGAGGTCCAGTAGGACAATCGAGCGGCTCCGAGTGCTCGTGGTAACCTCGGTTCACCGTAGAAAGCGCCTACAATAGGCACACGAGCATCAAGGCGGGACTTTGAATGATTGGAAGAAGGTCGTCTTCCAATCATTCGAGGTCCAGTAGGACAATCGAGCGGCTCCGAATGCTCATGATAACCTCGGTTCACCGTAGAAAGCGCCTACAATAGGCAGGCGAGTATCAAGACGGGACCTTGAATGATTGGAAGAAGGTTATCTGGTCTGATGAATCTTCTTTCTCGGTGCACTATGTGATTCGCAGAGTACGTGTGCGTCGTTTACAAGGGCGATTTTTAGCACCAGTATGCATCGTTGAACGAAAATAACCATGTGAAGGAAGTGTAACGCTTTGGACAATGCTCTGCTGGAAGACCCTGGGTCCTGTGATTAATGTGCAGGGTACTATGACGTCTATCACCAACTTCAAGATCATTGCAGACCAGGTACATCCTTTCATAGAAACGGTGTTTCCCACTTGGAGTGCCTTCTTTCAGCCAGATAATAAGCCAAGTCACACCGACCGAATTGTTCGAGAATGGTTTGCGGATCATAATAAAGACGTTTGGGTGCTGGACCCCAAATTCCCAAGACATCAATCCAATCGAGCATCTGTGGTTTGTGATGGAACAAAAAATCCGTTCTGTGACTGATTTGCGACGGCCATATTGACCGTCGAAAGGTATTGCGTGCCGGTCTGCCTTGTGAAGGTGTAGATAATGAAGCTAATGGCAAGGGGGCAAGGTCAGGCGTTTCTACTTTTGATATTGGTTACAAAACACTGCGAGTTCTGTCGACATGCTCGCGCATGGATATGAAGAGAAAGCAGGCGCTCTGTGAGTCTCTGGCCCACAACGCAGATTTTCGTTGCCACCACTGCAGTATTTGGTTACACGGCGTGCTATTAGATTGTGAATCTTTTTTTTTTCTTACTTTCAGTGCTTTTTCCGCGTTTGTTTTACGAGTTCATACTGTACGTGAGCAACTATTTTATGATTTCTTTCGTTTATTTCTGTCTTCGAACTGAGTTTCGGACAATCAGGATGAACGATAGTGCGATGTATTTCTTCATTCTGCTCTTCGAATATCAATGTCGACTATGAATGGGAGTTTGTGGTTACAAGTTTACTAAATTTATCGTTTTCTGATTGAAATTGGGATATAGAAAAAGAAAATAACTGAAACAAACCCGACAGACCTACTTTTCTGCTAAAAACTAAAAATAAGAACAATTTGAAAATGTATTCCGCAATTTTAACAATTCGTTATATTCTGATTATCCGCGGGGTATGTGGCTGCGATAAAAAAAAACAAAAAAACCCCGAAGAATCTTGACTGTTGGACGGGTCTTCTGTTATCTCTAGAAACAAGCGCTTGGACTAAAGACGATGTGCACAACTTTGCTTCATTGTCTTGAAAAGCCGTTATGAATATCTATCAGCTTGACAGGTTAATTCCGTAGTTAATTTGATTCGGTTCGGGAAAGATCAAATAGATTTTGTTCTCTCTCTCTCTCTCTCTCTCTCTCTCTCTCTCTCTCTCTCTCTCTCTCTCTCTCTCTCTCTCTCTCCCAGTTAATTTCCCTGTCTACTTTTAAATTCTTTGACTCGATAATAATCACAGGAGTTCTGATGTTGAAGATACGTGGTTATGTTTGTACTTAACTAAAAACAAAAAAAGATTTTGAAAATGCAGATACAGAGATTTGTGCTTTTTACAGCTACCCTCTCTACCCCCAAAAAACCTTGATTTGGAGAAAAGCAACATTAAAACAGTCCTGCAGACGAAAGAATCTTTCATCTCTATTATTTAAGAAACATCCTTAGAACGATAATAGATTCTGGTAAAATTACCGAAAAGGTCCTGCCTCGACACTGCTAATGACACAATCCTCAGAAAAGAGGAGCGTTTCAGAAAACGTAGAACAAGTTAGTAAAATCATGCAATGCATTGATTATGATACGCTTTCCAACATACCAGAAATCACTACTCAAGTTATTACTCAAGTTATGAGGATAATAGCTGTAGAATAAATCTCGCTCGTGTATCCTGACCTTTGACCCATTTCGATTATATTAAACAGAACCGGTTCAGTATACCTCCTGAACAACATAATAAAGTTTAGTCTCAATCGAAGTATTTTTACTTAAGTTATGACGCATA
This sequence comes from Macrothele yani, assembly GCA_039090855.1. Classification (NCBI taxonomy): domain Eukaryota; kingdom Metazoa; phylum Arthropoda; class Arachnida; order Araneae; family Macrothelidae; genus Macrothele; species Macrothele yani. Next base: position 138,841,994 of record CM077027.1, on the reverse strand, counting down.
AGGGAGATGGAATGGATCCCGCTCCTATGTCCTGGCCTTTAACCCCATTTCACCCAATTTCAACAGGGTACGTCCCCAGATGGTCCCCTACCACATACTAAAATTTCATCAAAATCGTACCATTTTTACGCGAGTTATCATGCTGGCGGTCGAAAGGACAGACAGATAGACAGACGGCCAGACAGAAGGACAAAGCTGGAGCATATACGCTTCTTCAACCTACGGTTGGAAAGCGTAAAAAAGATGCAAAAAAGTTTGTATAAAATTCAAATTGCGTATAAGGAAGAGAAAGACTATGGTCATGGTTCTTGAGTACAGGGGCGTCGCACGGAAAATGTGACATGTAAAAGGCGGTGCGGTCTCAAAACGTTTAGGAAACCCTGCCCTAACCAATGCTCAGACCGAGTGAAAGAGTTTATGTATTTAGGCAGCATATTTCTCAGAAGCAGCAGATTTGATGGCAAAATTAGGAATCAGGGAATTCTGCTGCTTTAAGCGCATTTCACGGTATTGATGGCTGGTCAATATGGTCCCGTGTGGCTATACACGAAAGCGCAATAATACTGAATTTGGGTCGCTTGTGTGCTACGCTAATAAGTTGTAGCATCCCTTTATCCAGCAAAACAGCAGCCACTCGCCGAGTCATCGATTTCGATGAGGTAGCGATAGGTATCCTGGGGTATCTGGTACCATAATGTCAACAGCAGGTCCACCAGTTCCTGTGCATTTCGGGGTGGAGGTGATCCAGCGCGAACCCGCTTTTCCAAGTCGAACAACAAATGTTCGATTGGGATTCATGTTAGGTGAATTAATGGGGTCTAACGTTTCACAAGATATCATCGCCCACAGCATAACACCGCCACCGCCGGCATGTTTCCGCCCAACAGTGCATCCAGGTGCCGTAGCCTCCGTTGGTAATCGGCGTATTCGCACTCGGCCGTCTACATGGTACACCAGTAATCGTGATTCGTCAGACAAGGCCACTTTCTTCCAATCATTCACGGTTCAATCTCGAGGATCTTGGGGGCCCATTTCATGCGTTGTTTCCGATGACGTGCTATAAGCATGGGGACCCGACTGGGTCTTCCGCTACGCAGGCCAATGCGCAAAAAGCTGCGATGAACTGAGTGGTGTGACACATTGCACTGATCACCACTGTTATAGCTGCGGGTGATTTGTCACACTGTGGGCCAGCGGACGTTGTGAACAATGCGTGACAGTCTTCGCTCCCCCTCTGTCGTCAATGAGCAGCGGACGACACACAGCTGGACGTCAGTTCGTCGTTTGGCGACCTGTGCACCGCTTTTGATACGTATTCACTACAGCTGCGCGTGAACAGCCTACAAGACGGCGCTGTTTCCGAGATCGTAGGTCCGAGGCGCCATGCCCTCACACTTTGTCCTTCATCAAACTCCGATAAATCGGCAGCTTTTCCATTCTGACTCCGAACGCGTCACGAACCGAAAGCAGGTCCTAGGGTTGTATATATACTTCTCATCAAATATAAGTCATCGTTCTTTCCACGTTTATAACTGAGTCACGGAAAAATTCTCATTGGCCGCCACCGGGAATCGAACCAAGGGTCTTCCAGTTACGCGCCGGATATGCTTCCACTGCGCCACAACGGCCTCGAAATTCTCCATACTCAAAAACGACAAACTTCCAAACCACATGGCAGGGTTGCTTCTATGGAATCCCGCACAATGCTGGGGATTTACCACAGATGAACAGCAGCAACTAAACAAATATCTAGAAGGCGAATGAATGATAAATACCCAGTTGACGTGCACCAGGAACATTAAATAGAAGTAATCGCTCTTTCCACATTTATGAGTAAGTCACGGAAAAATTATCATCGGCCGCCACCGGGAATCGAACCCAGGGTCTTTCAATTACGCGTGTATTTATCATTCATTCGCCTTCTAGATATTTGTTCAGTTGCTGCTGTTCATCTGTGGTGAATCCCCAGAATTGTGCGGGGCTCCAAATAAGCAACACGGCCATGTGGTTTGGAAGTTTGTCGTTTGTAAGTCTGGAGAATTTCGGGGCCCCTGTGGTGCAGTGGAAGCATATCCGGGGCGTAACTGGAAGACCTGGGTTCGATTCCCGGTGGCGGCCGATGATAATTTTTCCGTCACTCACTTATAAACGTGGAAAGAGCGATGACTTCTATTTGATGTTCCTGGTCCACGTCAACTGTGCATTTATATACTTCTCTGTGAATTTCATGTGCTATACCGTTCGGTCTCCGGGAGCGCTCATTTCTGTAGGCTAGGGTTGGTCAAACCATCTGATCGGTTTACATGTGGGGGATTTTGTGACAAGATTCCTTTTGATCAAGCACGGAACGAAGATGTGGTGAAAACGCTTGATAAAAACGAAATTAATGCAAATATTTTGAGATGGTTTGACCATGTAAAAAAATGAGTGATGTGGTGTTAACTAAGAAAATGTATTCTGCTCAAATGGCAGGAAAGAATGTTAGATTGAGTCAGAGAAATTACGGGAAGACCAGATTTAGGAATACTTTTAATAGAAAAAGATAATGAAGATGAAGTACAAAAAGTCTTGAGAGGAAAGTGTGATAGGTGTCAGTGAAAATCCAGTTGTATGAAAAGTTCGCTGTTAGAGGAGATAGTGGAGGTATCAACAGTAAGTAAAATCAGTAACTTTGACTTCGCAGTTGAGTTTGCTTTTAGGAGCTAATCTCTGTCTGTATGTATTTTGCATGCTTTGTTTTTACACTGGCAGCCATTAAAGGTGCAACACCACGAACGACAAGAGATATCAAAACCATATTTATTGTACATAAAGCAGATGATACAAGGGTTAATCGATTACAAACACAGGAGACCAGGAGAACGCATAACAATCAGTATCTATTGCAGCCACCATAGGCAGCAATTACAGCTTGTACGTGGTCCGGCATTGAGAGGAAGAGACGTTGGGTGTGTGTTTGGGAAATGCCCGTCCATGCAGTTCCGATACTATGCCACAGTTCCTCCGTTGTAGGCGGGAGTGCCAGTCGTCCGGAGATCCTGGACAACACGTGTTCAATAGGCGACATATCCGGTGACCGTACGGGCCAAGAAAGACGTGGTGCTTGGTGGCGATACAGGAAGTCTTGGACGTTGCGTGCTACCTATTGGTAAATGACACCAGAAATTTTCTAAAGATATGGTACAACAAGAGACTCCAACACCTCAGTGGTGTAACCATAGATGCTCAACATGCCGGTAATGCGGACGAGGCGCGTGCGGGAGTGAAATCCAATGACACCCCATATCATAACGCTGGGTGCCGAGCCGTTATGGCGCAGTATAGCGCAGGACTCACTCAGCCGGTGGCCGCGGTACCGCCAGACACGGATTTGTCCATCATGGTGCCTCAAACTGAAGCGGGATTCGTCGGAAAACAGAATGCCTTGCATTTCGCTCCTCTATATGCGACGTTTTGGGCACCATTGCAGTCGCCGGTTCTATACAGTCATACGTAGCCGAAACAATGAGCGCCATGCAAAAATGTCCCGATGCTGCAAACGACGTCGAACCGTCCTTGTGGAGACCCGAACTGTTGAGAGAGGGCTGTCGGGATGGCTGTGCGATCCGTCAGAGTCATGCACACCAGATCTCGGTCCTCTCGTTCGGTGGTGTGACCGGGCCGTTGGAATCCCACACGTCGGTGTGTTCGTTGCTCCGCTACCCTCTGATGCCTTATTCTCCCAACCGTGGCAGTATGTCGTCCCACACGAGCACCGATGTCTCGGAATGATTCTCCCGTGTTCGAAGTAGGAAACCCGCTGGTAAGGTTACCGTTGTCTTCGGATGGGCATGCTGCAGCGGCTCGTAGCAAGGGACGGCGGGTAAACACACTTCGAGTACTTAACACCGACTTTTAGTTTACCCCTCTCATACGACTTCCAGGGGACGTTACTGTGCCGCATGGATTCCATATGCGCTGCCCGGTTACTCATTTACATAAGCGCCCGTGATCTGTTATTCTGCCAACTTTCGAGCCCCTGGGATGCAATCTTCCTAGTTTTGCACTTTAAATGGGCATAAGTGTAGATCCGTAGATCAGTGGTTCTCAAAGTGAGGTGCGCGAATTCGTGAGGGTCCCGGAGACCTTTTCAGGAGGTACGCGATGTTAAAGCTATTTTAATAATGATACACTCACGGACAATGAAATTTGCACACCTAGAAGAAAACATGCTACAACGGCGAAATTTTGCAAATAACTACAGTGCGTGCTGTTATGCAAATGATCCACGTTTGGTGCGATTGCGCATGACGCACACCCTGTGGTGGCGCTGCAAGCACGAACCGGGAGCGTTATAAACCGGCGTGTAGTTGATGCCCCATGAAAGCGAAAAGTACCGGCCGACGAAAGCAAGAGTACAGAGTGAAATAGAATGCCCGGTAGCCGCCAGAGACGTCGACTTACGCAACTTACGTACTTTGAGAGAGGTCTGATCATTGGGTTGAAAACCGCATGGTGATGGGCGCGCTGTATAGCCAGCCAAATTTATCGTTTTGACCATACCGTCCGTCTGTATTAGTAGCATTGGACACGTGACGGCACTGCCACATGACGGAGCGGCTCCGGAGGAACCAAGAGGACCACCGGCAGAGAGGATAGACGGATCGTGGGCCTGGCATGAACGGATCCTGCGGGGACCCGGTCCACTATACATGTAGCTGTAGCGGCTCCTGTGTGCCCACGAACCGTTTCCTGACGCCTCGCGGAAGCAAATGTGCGATCCCAGCGCCCCTTACGTGTGCTGCCATTAACACCGGAACATCGCTGACTCCTTGTGCAGTGGTGCCAGACCAGAGCGACGACAATCCCAAATTCGCTATCGAGCACCACACCTCCCCCACTGCAGGCGTTATGGTCTGGGGAGACATCGCCTACGATAGCCGATCAGCTCTATTAGTGGTACGTGGATCATTGATGGGCCAGCGGTATGAGGATGAGATCCTACGGCCCCATGTGCTCCCATTCCTGGCCGCGATTCCAGCTGCACTATACCAGCAGTATAATGCCCGTCCGCACACGGCTCTATTTGCCCAGGACTGCCTACATCATGTGCAGACACTTCCATGGCCTGCCCGCTCCCCGGACATGTCTCCTATCAAGCATGTGTGGGGCCAGTTAAAACGCCAGCTACCGCCGTGCCGTACCAACCGAGATTTGGAGCACACCGTCCAACACGTGTGGGCCAGTCTACTGTAGGACAACATCAGGCGTTTGTTCGCCTCCGTGCCAAACCGTATTGCAGCATCTATCGCCGCACGAGACGGAGCAACACGCTATTGAAGATGACCGGACTGTTTGCCACAAATTCTTCTCTAATTGTCTTGCAGCTCTGTTTTTGCAATCATGTGTATCATTCATCTGTATCTTTACGTCCATAGAATTTCAGTTAAATCCGATGCTTGCTTCTTGTGGCGCAATTTTTTTTTTTTTTTTTTTTTTTTTTTGAGTGGAGGTTTAACGACCACCGTGAGCAACTTAATGGGCTATAAGCAGTCGCCCGTCCCTAATTTAGGGTCACTGGTTCCAGGGAAGGGAGAGAGCCAGTGCCGTAAGACAAACACAACATCCATGCCTGACCGGGATTCGAACCCGGACCCCTAACGGACGAATGATCAGAGGCCAGCGCCTTAGACCACTGCGCCACCGGGGCGGCATGGCGCAAATTCCATTGTACGTGAGCGTACAATGTACGTACTAAGACGTAACTTGAATTTTTCACTCCCATTCTCTTAGGAGTGGAGTTATAAATCTACAGTGCTACTTAATAGTGTCCTTGATGAAAAAGTAAAAATTATTAACTTTACTAAATATCTCCTTTGTAATATCCCGCGTTACGAAATAAGAACTACACATAAAACAATTCTGCTAATTACTGATATATGATGGTTGTTTCGAGGAGACAACCATCATACAATGTATTTCAGTATGACGGTTGTCTCCTCGAATCAACCTGAGCTGCGAGCTGAAATAGCCGGGTTTTTGTTTTCTCATGAAACGCCATTTTGACTTGAAAGTAAGACTAACGTACAAACTATGGCTATTTTAGGTATTTAGGTATTTGGCAGACATTTGCACAAAAATGAACGAAGTTAGTCTGCCACTTCAAGGAAAGCAGCTGACAATATTTGTTGCCATTGGTAATATTTGGGCTTCGAAGAGAAAATTAGAATTCTGGAAAGCTTATCCGATCACTGTGAGCATATCAGCTTCCCGACCTTTCTGATGAGAGCGATAGTAACATTAACGAATGTTATTCTTTGATATTGGGTAATGAAATGTATCAACATTTGTAAGATCTTCTTAACTCACTGAAACAATATTTTCCAAATGATTGATGTTACAAAATCTTGCTTGGGTAAAAGATTCCAATTTTAAGAAAGAACAATGCAGTTTAATGTAAGACAGCACGAAAACTTCATTGATATGACTTCAGACTCCACATTGCAACTAACCTTTAAGAAACTACCATTTGTTGAGTTTTGGTGTAGAATCAAACAATAATGTGAACAATAATTCGAAAAGCCAATTAAATAACTCAATATGTTTCCAACGAGGTCGGATTTCCTTCATATACTTAAACCAAAACAGCACATCGCAGCAGAATGAATACAAAAACTGGCATGCGAATCCTGCTGTCTTCTATTAAGCCAGACATTAAAGAGATTTGCAAAAATGTAAAACAACGTTAGTCTTCTCACTAAAATACACAGTCGAGTCACATTATTGTGACCACCTCCTACTTTTGACGTCGACAGTGCGTAGCCAATGAAAGAAGGCACGTGTCGTGAGCTGGCTTGGAGGGCGTATAAAGCGTGCTGCAGGCATTCTGAAAACATATCACTCGTTGCTGTCATGGATAAATGGAGCGATTTATCAGATTTGCAAAAAGAGATGATTATCGGCGTTCGGGCCAAAGATGGCAGTATTTCTTATGCATCACACTTTGTGAACTGTTCGCCTGCTGGTGTGGTTAAAGTGTATCGTGATTGGAGAAATCGAACCAATGCGAATAAGCGACGTGAAAACTGCGGAGAACCACGTGCCATTGATGAAAGAGATGAACGTCTGCTGCGAAGATGCGTGAGGGACGATCGACACCCTATAACGGAGCAACTCGCTGGCTGAATGAACCAGGGGGCTACCGGAAGTGTGTCTAAAACGATAGTTCAGCGAACCCTGCTACAGATGTGGCTCCGATGCAGACGGATGGTCACTTCACCTATGCTAACGAAGATGCATCGGCAGAAAATGCTTAAATTTACACTGCAGTATCGGAATTGGACCTCCGTTGCTTGGCAAAGGATTGCCTTTTCCGTTGAGTCTCGTTTTCTGCTTCATCGAACGGATGGACGTTGGCGTATAAGGCGAGAAACATCGGAGAACAAACACTCTTCAACCATTTCTGGAAGAACACCGGTTGATGGGGGCAGCGTTATGGTCTGGGGAATGCTTTCGTGTCATTCTCTGGGTCCACTTGATGTGGAAGGCACTATGGACCGAATTCGTTATGAATCGGTCCTTACAGACCACGGACTCCCATACATGCTGATTGTCTTCTCTGGGGCGGAAGGGATCTTCCAGCATGATAATGCGACGTGTCACATACCTAAAAATGTCCGAGTGTGGTTGGAAGAGCACGATGAAGAGTATAATGAATACAACTTCTTCTAAGCTTCTTCTAATGGTTGTTGTTTTGTTAATTATAACATGAATAAACTTTCCTGCTAGTAGTGCAGTAATAATAATGAACAAGCTTTTAACTGCTAGTAATGTTGTAGTAGTAATTGAGATGAATAAAGTCTTAATGCTGGTTGTTAATAATAACAACTAATGAAATAAACCTAACAGCCAGACAGAAATCTGACAAAACTATGAACTGAGAAAAACGTACTTACAACAAAAGCTTTATTCAGAGAAAATCCTGGTATCCTCCAACATACAACGAAGCTCTACTCACATAAACGAAGATCTATTTACACATAAAAGCTCTCTCACGTAACACAAACAAAAGCTCTCCTCCACATAAACAAACGCTCTCTGGCACATAAACAACAGCTCTCTCTACGCACATCAACAAAAGCTCTCCCTGGTATCGTTGAACGCGCCTATTTATACTGACTACCACCACGTCATGACTTACACTAATTGCCAGATCTCATTCAGCGGGAGAAATAACATCTCGTCCAGTAAGAAGATAATTTACATAGTAAAATAAAATAACCAGAGATAGTAAAAATCAAAAAGGAAAGTGAATCTAGAGTATACGTTACATCATCTCCCCCTTAATTTTTTTTTTTGTTTTTTTTTGTTTCTCTTTTTTTTTTTTTTTTCGAAAAACCTATCAATTTTGGAGTGTAAGTCTTACACTTCCTTGATTGACGTTTATCGACCTCTTTTTTGTTTTGTTTTAGTGGCAGCAGTATGTACAATATCAAACTTGGCATGACAAAATCAAGAAATCTGTATTCGTCTGTGAAACACTTTGTATACTTGAACAAAACAAACCTGCATCGGCATACCTTCCTTTTATTCTGCCTAGCAGGAATCACTTTTTTAATTTCAAATTACGTTCTCATATTATCGTTGAATACAAACCAACTGTATCAGCAGCGAGATTGCCTGTAGCTGCCTAACAGTAACAATTTTTACTATTTTACCCCTAAGCACATATATATAAAATAAAATTGGATTAGTAGATGGACATAGAAGAAATATAAAAAAAAAACACATATATACACAAAAAGAATGCATAGGCCCACACGAAAAAAAGAAATTCTGACACGCCAACTGGTCGTGCAGGAAAAACAACAAACACAGAAAAGAACCTGTCCACGAGAACTTACTTATCTCGAGGACGCATAAAAAACTCTAGTACCATAACGTTTTCCAGGCCTAATCAGACTGGTAAATTCAGGTGGCGTAGAGCGTTTCAAGGACTTGAATGGATCTGGAACATCTGTAGTCTGTCGGTCAAGAAATCCCGGCGGCTGACAGGAGCGGTCAGGAACGGCTGAAGTCTGTCGGTCAGGAAATCCCTGCAGCTGACAGGAACGGTCAGGAACGGCTGAAATCCGTCGGTCAGGAACGGCTGAAGTCTGTCGGTCAGGAAATCCCTGCGGCTGACAGGAACGGTCAGGAACGGCTGAAGTCCGTCGGTCCGGAAATCCCTGCGGCTGACAGGAACGGGCTCCCCAGGCTTTTGATATGTAGTCCCTTTGTGCTGGGGCCCGTGTTGTTCTTCCAGCATTCTTTTGAAGGGACGTGGCTCCGGCCACATCGTTTGTTTTCGTTTTCTCCCTCGTGGCATGAGAGTAAAAGCAGGCATCGGCCCTGTTTGCCCTGAGCGTAGGTTCCAGGGGCGAAACCCGGGCGGATGCAAGGATCACTGCCTTCGTCGCTGTAGCGGCGAAGCAGATTGGGGAGACAAGTTACGTTTTCGACCAGCTTTTGGTGTTGCTGGACGGTTTGTAATTGGTGTTTGAAGTTTAGGAATCGTCAAACTCTTGTCCATAACTGATAAATCAGAAATATCTGAAGACTCTGAGTCGCTGCTGTAAATTAGTGGTCGTGCAGGGCGATGTTTATTTCTGCCTATAGGAATACTCTCTGACGAGGTATTCAAGGAAGTAGGAGCTTGTGTTGGTGCAGAGTTATCAGGAAACGGTGCAGCAATAGTCTTGGCAATGGTTGGAGGGAAGGGAACGATACTAGTATTTGAAGAACTTGATTCGAGCCTTCGTCTCATGGGAGAATCAGGTTGCGTGTTTGGAAGCCCGTCGTGAGGAGGGGAGGGTGAAGAAAAAAATCACTGGAGATTCTTCAAAAATGTTTGTCGGTTCGTCCAAAATTTCTGGAGGTTGATCGTGAGATATAGACTCTTGAGTCTGTGCAACAGAAAGGTTGAGTAGGGTTGATTATAAAATCGATATTTCGTTCATGATACTTGCGACACTGAGCAACGTGTACGTATTGAAAGTGATTGTCAGGTTTTTCAAGAACAATGTTATTTTCAAACACATTTCCCACCCGATATGGACCTTCGTAGCTGGGTGCAAATTTCTTCACTAAAGTATGAGAAACGAAAGACTGGAAGTGCGTTTCCACGAGAGTGAGATCTCAAACGACAAGATCTTGTTCCCTACGCCTAATATTATAGTATCTTGCTTGAGCCGCTTGTGCTCCTAGCATTGCAACACGAGCTTTTTCAGCCATGATTCGTACTGATTGTGGAGTTGGTCGCTGGTTTAGATCGTCGATAATCCCCGTTAAATTTTCAAAAAGGGGCTTTATTTTGCGACCCAGAAAAAGTTCTGCAGGAGTAATTTTAGTAGATTCGTGAACAGACGAGCGGAGGGCGAACGAAAAAGCTCAAGATGTTCATCCCATCGCTCGTGATGATCCATGACAAATGTAGCAATCATTTTCACTAGCGTGCGGTTTACTCGTTCCGCAGGATTACTCTGGGGATGATATGGGAAAATGAATTTATGCTTAATGTGTAGTCTCGCACACATTCTTTCAAAAATGTCAGAAATAAATTGGGGACCATTATCCGAAACTACTTTATTAGGTGCACCATATCTAGAGAATACTTCATTAATTAATACATTACAAATAACTTCTGCCGTAGCGGCTTTAATGGGAAAAACTTCAACCCATTTAGAAGAATTATCAGTTAATACTAACACGTAACGAGCTTTGTTTTTAACAGATAAAGGATAAGGTCCCAATAAATCTATTGAAATAATGTGAAAAAAATGAGAACTTGAACTAGATTTCAAGTGACCGGCCGGTCTTACATTACGGTAATTATTAATCTGACACAAGTGACATGACTGAACGTATGCGAGCACACTTTGGTACATGCCAGGCCAATAGGCAACATCCCGCAATTTACAACGGGTCTTGCGAATACCTAAATAGCCTGCAAGAGGTTTGTCATGAAATTCGTTTAAAAGGGCCATTCTAAGAGTTCGCGGAATACATGGGCGAAACTCTGCCCCAGGAGTCCTAGATTTCGTATAGTAAAGAAGACCCTCTATGACTTCAAAATGCTGTGACCTCCCAGCCAGAGAAGGATCACTTTGTAGGGGCGAACCCGCAAGCAAAAAATTATAGAAATCCCCAAAATCTGGATCATTTATTAATTCTGCCATTATCTGCTCTCTGGATGTTATATCAGCTATTAGAAGTAAAGGCTGACATCCAGGAGTAGTTTCTGTGGGGACCCCACTAACCGGGACGCGAGACAATGCGTCCGGTAATTGATTCTTATGACCTGGCTGACACGAAATTTTGATATTTCTCTCTTGTAATTTCAGAGCCCACTTCAGAAGTCTTTGAGATAGGTGCTTAGCAGAATTCAAATACTGAAGGGCAGAATGATCCGTACTTATGTTAACTGTCAATTCGTTAAGATAACATTGAAATTTGTCAAGAGATAACACTACAGCAAGACATTCACGTTCCGTAGCTGAATAAATGCGTTCAGCTTTGGCTAAAGTACGAGACGCAAAGGCTATTGGATGCCCAGCTTGTGACAAAACGCAACCCAGACCAACTCCGGATGCGTCAGTATAAATATCAAATTCCTTAGTATGATCCGGGAAAGCCAACACAGGAGACTGAGTCAACGCAGACTTCAGTGTTTCAAATGCAGCGTTAGCCTCAGGTGTCCAAACAAACTTCTTGTATTTACGTTTCAAAGCATACAATGGCTCACAGATTGTAGCATAAGCGGGGACGAACTGCTGATACCATCCGGTCATTCCCAGAAAGCGTGATAGTTCTTTTGCTGTTTTAGGCCGAGGAAAGTCAAAAATAGGCCTAATTTTTTCATTATCCGTAAATAAGCCGTGGGGAGTGATTTTCAACCCCAGATATACAATCTCGTCCCTCGCTATCTGGCATTTACTAGGTTTTAACGTCAAGCCTGCATTGTATATGAGTTGGAACACCTGTTTGAGCAGAGAAAGGTGCTCGTCAAAAGTCTCGGATGTAATAATAATGTCATTCAAATATACATGCATATGGGGACCCAGAACAGGTCTGAGAACCGTATCCATAAGCTTTTGGAAAATAGCAGGTGCAGAAGCTAGTCCAAAGGGCATACGCAGGTATTCATAAGCCCCAAAAGGAGTCACAAAGCCTATTTTATCGACGGAGTCCGGATGTACCGCCACCTGCCAATATCCACTCGCCAAATCCAAAGTTGACATCCATTTAGTTGACGACAGGTCATGCAAAATATGCGACATGACAGGTAGTGGATAATTGATCGTTCTCGTGACTTGGTTGAGCTTGCGGAAATCTGTCACGAAACGAAATTCATTGGGTTGTTTCTTTGGAACCAAAAAGGCAGGAGCAGCCCAGGCGCTTGTTGATTCCCTTATTATGTCCTGTTTAATCATCTCAGAAATTTGAGGTTGCATTTCCTGTTTCTTATGGGGAGCACAAGGGTAAGGCTTCGTCGCTATCGGTTTCGAACCCTCAGTGTCAATGACATGATAAACCACCTGTGTGAAACCAGGTTGATCAGAAAATAAACCAGGGCTTTCCTGCAAAAGTAGAGAAAGTTGGTTTCGTTGCCTCTCATTCAATTGGTTACTCAATAACAAACTCGTTATATCTGCAGGAACCGTAGGAATCATTTCGACAGGTTCCGGAAAGGAAATCACATGTTGTACGAAATTCAAAGTTATTTGAAACGTATGAATAAAATCCATGCCCATTAAACATTTCACAGGTAGTTCGTCTATAAGCAGGAAAGAATGCGTAAAACGAGCCTTTCCCAGCCCTAGAGATAATGTGACAGTTCCTGTGATACTGAAGATATCGTTATTTGCACCTCGCAAATACTGCGTCGCAGGCTGAACGAGTATTGCAGGAAAATTGTCAGTGCAAAACTTCGTATTTAGGACTGATATTTCAGAACCAGTGTCGAACTTTGTCTCGACAATAATATCTTCAATTGTCAAGAATACATCAGGCAACTGAGGAGTTTGAACAGTCACTAATACTGTTTTAATGTCAGAATGCTTGGTATCAGGAAGCAGGACCGACCCTTGGTCTACTTCCTTTGGAAGTTTAAAGGATTCCTGGTTGGATTATCATGCGGTCTGAAACCTCGGCCCTGCCGGGTATCGGGAAAATTTTCACGATGAGGAAAACTGCGTGAAAACTGCTGCGGGAACTCCGCATATCTGTTGACATTTTCATTTCTATTACTTCTTCCCTCAGCACGGGCAGAAAAATCATCATTGCCCTGAGCATGAAAACGTTCCGAATGCTGCGGATTGGAACGGGGTCGAGCATACTGTGCATTTGTACGGTATCCAGAAAATTGATTAGAAACGAGAGGTTGGTGTACCACTCTTCTATGCGGTGGAACGTATGAAGCTTGGGCGTGCACTTGTGCACGGCTCGCGTTGAAAGTCATTAGGCCTATTACGCCGCTGAAGGTTTTTCGTAATAAGCCTCGCGGGGTGCCCGAGCATGGTGAGTTGAACCATGTTTGCCGTGTCGCTCTTTATACGTTCGTATGAGGCGAAGGCATTCATGAATTGTAGCATAGTGTCGAACCTCAAGAAAATCCTGTAGAAATGGATCGAGCTGCTGCAATAGGGTGTCCAACATGTAGACATGACTGGCATGCGGATCCCATAAGTTATACAAGCGTGTTGTTTCTAAAGCAAATGCAACAGGGCTATCGTTGGGTCCTTGCTGACGAGAAAAAAGTTGTTGTGCAAGGCTAGCTCGACTGAGGCTGAAAGGAAAGACTTCCAAAAATTCTGCTCGGAAATTCTCATAATGAGAATCCGGGTTCGACACTCTCCACTGCCGATACCAGGTCTTAGCGGTATCCTTCAAGCAAGTGCCTGCTTTTTGTACTTTGCAGTCTTGAGGAATATTGTAGAGATCAAAATGATCTTCCAAATCCTCGAGGAATTTTAAGGACCCCTCCAAACCATTGAAATTAATTGTTCCTGCATGCGGCACGAAATGGGCAAGCATTCTGCTTCGCTGAGAGGATTGAACTCCCTCAGGTACGACCCGCGACTCAGAGTGATAGGAAGCTGGTGCATTACGAAATTGTGAAGAATGCCTGGGTACGTGTAGATCACTTATATCAAAGTGAGCCCCACAAGCTTCTTGCAGATGGTCGAAATTAATCCCATCACCATCGAAATTTGATTTAGGGTGAAAAATTGAAGTTGTCTCAGGTAAGGAAGACATGGGTAATAATTGTCAAGACCTCGTGTTCAGGAAAAGTTCGGGCGCCAATTATAATGAATACAACTTCTTCTAAGCTTCTTCTAATGGTTGTTGTTTTGTTAATTATAACATGAATAAACTTTCCTGCTAGTAGTGTAGTAATAATAATGAACAAGCTTTTAACTGCTAGTAATGTTGTAGTAGTAATTGAGATGAATAAAGTCTTAATGCTGGTTGTTAATAATAACAACTAATGAAATAAACCTAACAGCCAGACAGAGATCTGACAAAACTATGAACTGAGAAAAACGTACTTACAACAAAAGCTTTATTCAGAGAAAGTCCTGGTATCCTCCAACATACAACGGAGCTCTACTCGCATAAACGAAGATCTCTTTACACATAAAAGCTCTCTCACGTAACACAAACAAAAGCTCTCCTCCACATAAACAAACGCTCTCTGGCACATAAACAACAGCTCTCTCTACGCACATCAACAAAAGCTCTCCCTGGTATCGTTGAACGCGCCTATTTATACTGGCTACCACCACGTCATGACTTACACTCATTGCCAGATCTCATTCAGCGGGAGAAATAACATCTCGTTCAGTAAGAAGATAATTTACATAGTAAAATAAAATAACCAGAGATAGTAAAAATCAAAAGGAAAGTGAATCTAGAGTATACGTTACAAGAGTTCAAAGTACTTCCCTAGCCCCCTAAATCCCCAGACTTAAACCCAATTGAGCATCTGTGGGACCACCTTGATCGTATTGTTCGTCTATGGATTCTCCACCACGCACCCTCTTGCAGCTGTCAGATGCACTGCAGTCAGCATTTTTCCACATATCTTTGAACACCGTCCAGTACCTTATTGAGTTATTCCCAGCACGTCTAGCTGCTGTCCGCGCTGCACACGGCGGTTACTATAGATATTAGCTGTTGGTTACAAAAATTTGACTCGACCGTGTATATTATGTTTGAATCTGCGAATCTTGAAAATATTCATAATCAGTTATTGTATAATTAGTTACGTGTGTAATGGCGTAAATATCTTGAAAATATTAAAGTATTTTCATGATCGCATTTCTCTTCTTCGCGTGTTGTTTCGGTATTAAGAGCTTGATGAGTCAAAGTGGAGCTTTCGTGTCATTCCGTGGAAAATCACCCGGGAAACTATTAAGAAATAGGGTATTTATGTTAACATCTAATTGATTTATGAACGCTATTTTAAATTAATTAAGAAATAAATATTTAAAAAAAAATAAAAAAATATATAATAAAATATATACTGTATATATATATATATATATATATATATATATTTCGTCTGGTGCCGGTTTCGTCTGGCGTAAAATTAACTAAAGGCGTCTCTTCTTGTAGCCGTCGGCCTATGTGTTGTAAGGGTCATTAAACCCCGAAAAAAAAGTAATGTTGTTATGAATGTCTTTTGTACCAGAGTATTGTAGATGTTTAACAAACTTATATGATATGCATGGACAATTTATGACCTTGCATAAGATGTTGAGAGTGTATTTATTCATTTATTCAAAGGATTTGCGATGACTTACGACAAAAAGTTACTTAATTTGCATGACGATTTCCTATCAGTTGGCAGTGCAAGTAATGTTATTCACGCATCTCGACTTTCCATTTTCATTATCTTTTGTATGCAATCTATTTTATGCCAAAAAGTTCTCTAGAAAGCTTTATTCAGATCAGAAGCGTATTCACTGGGCGAACAGACGGCGTGTTCTTTTAGCTATAATTTCCTAACGTAATGCTAATCAGTGCTGTCGTCTGTGACCTATCGTTATTGGTGGTAGGGGAATATCTTTAAAATAAATGCGTTTTAGTTTTAAGCTAGGATATTCTATAATCGTTTTACCAGAGGGGTAACTGGGCACTTCTGAGCCCGGGGCAAACCATAAGATATTGCACCACCCCTCCCACGAAGTCGGTAGGAGAAAAAAAGCTCTACCGTCTGAAATACACTGCTGGACAATTGCTAAGGACGGATCATAAACGGCTATATAGCGCATAAAAAAGTAAGTGTGGTTGGATGCCAAATGAAATAAAATAATGTCAGAATGCCAAGACATTACAAGAAACACAATTTATTGTGCTCTGAAATCCAGAAGGCTTTGGAACGTGTTCAAGGGACAAACAGGCCATTTTGTGCAGAATACGTAAACGTGAAAAAAATGCAATTACCGTCGGCAGGCGTTCCGGCGTAACATGTCAATACGGGATATGGCCACCATGGAGGGCGATGCAAGATTCCACACGTCGTCTCATGCTTTGCTCAACATTATCAAGCAGCTGTTGGGGTAATTTATCCCATTCCTCTGTCAGTGCACGGATGAGGGTGTCCTTGTTTATTGGAGGGCATTGGCGACCACCAAGACTCCTCCCCAAAACATCCCACACATTTTCAATGGGATTCAGATTTGAAGAACGTGCTGGTCATACGAGGCGTTGAATACCCTCGCTCTCAAGACACTCCTGGACAGCGACTGTTCGGTGACCTGTTGCCTTGTCGTCCATGAAAATGAATCTATCACCGACAGCACCACGAAACATGCAAACATGAGGTAGCAGAACATCTTTAATGTATCTTTGGCCAGTCATAGTCCCAGTTGGAAGCACATAGAGGGACGTACTGCCATTGATCATGATGCCAACCCATACCATGACACTACATGTCGGATATCGGTCCCTTTCCTGTATGTTTGCTGGACAGTATGCAGTACCACTATCACGCCAGATCAGTTGTCGTCGACAATCAGACGATAGACTGTATCTACTCTCATCTAAGAAGAGGACAGCAGACCAGTCGTTATCAGTCCAATTGCGATGTTGATGGCACCATTGCAAACGGGCGGTACGGTGACGTCTTGACAATGGGATGCACACAACAGGACGCGGGCGTATAGTCCTCCTTCATGCAAACGTCTGGCGACAGTTTTTCGGGAGATCCGCTTGCCAGTAGCAGCCATAAACTGATTTGCTACCTCACTAGCTGTGCTGCGCCGGTGTCTTTTTGTTGATAGCACTATGTACCGATCTTCTGCAGGTGTCGTACTGCAAACACAACCTCCCCCGTGACGTTTGCTACACTCTCCATTTGTTTGAAATGATTTCCAAAGCCTTGAAACAACACTGTGGCTGACGTCGAACTACCTGGCAACATCTGCTATTTTTCGCCCTTCTTCAATCTTGCCAATAATACGGCCACGCGTACAATCATCTAGGGGATGTCGGGAAGACATACTGAAAATTGCAAGTTCGTCAATTGATTCTTTCCCTTTCAACTTTGCGTTTGAACAACAACGGTCAATACGCGTCAAATCCTTTATATCTCTTATCAGGGCTATGACGTCACGAACAAGTTCGGCAATCCAAAATTTGCATACGCACAACACGTCTTACTGTATCCCACAGTTATGCTAATTGCCACATTTTCCTGCCTTCCATTTTATGTATGCTATCGTTGCTATTGTCATCACTCCTTAGCAATTGTCCGGCAGTGTATTACAAGCAGGCTTTGTCGCATGGGTTTTCAGGATATTAAAACTGGTCTTGTTGATTAGACAGAAATTTGCATTATATAGTACCCACACGCATATGCAATTACAATTTTTCAAAATAACTAACACTGGACACAGAGAGTTGTCCCTGACATTTTGCTTCACACTGAATTTTATACTTTGTATTTTTTTTTTTTTGGACTGCAGGTTTAACTACCAGCTTGAGCAACTCAATTGGCTATAAGCAGTCGCCCGTCCCTTATTTAGGGTCACTGGTTCCAGGGAAGGGAGAGAGCCAGTGCCGTTAGACAAACACAACATCCATGCCTCACATGGGTTGGAACCCGAATCCCTTTCGGACGAATAATCAGAAGCTATCGCTCAGACCACTGCGCTACGGTGGTGGCCACTTTTTTTTTCATCATATTCTTTTGTAGTTAACTGATAACTAATAATAACGAACGGTTGTGAAATAGATTTTAAGAGCCATCTTGTTTTTCGACGAACCAGCGGAAGTCAAAGGCGTAGTGGTCTAAACGATGCTTCTGACCATTCGTCCGAACGGGGACGTGTTCGAATCCCGGTGAGGCATGGATGTTGTGTTTGTCTTTCGGCACTGGCTCTCTCCCGCCACCTGTAAGCAAGTATCATAACTACATCGAAGTAAAGATATTGATTTTTAATATACAGGGTGATTGTAAACTCCTTCAACAAAACAAGAGGGGTGATAGTACACATCAAGACGAACAATATTTGCAATGGAACCTAGGGCGAAGTAAAATTATTGATTTTTAATATAGTTCAGGAAATTCTTTTTCAAAAAAACACCAACTGTACAATCTAAGTTAGGATAGTTTTTATCAGTGAGCCAATTTTGATGAATGGGAAATATTTCTTCGCTGAGAAAATAGAGTCGAAATTTCTTCCTTTGGAAGTATAGGGAGCAAAATCATTAGACGTCCATCTTATCGAGAAGATTCTAAACACCACAGGGAACCTACATTAGGAGGAACTCCCATTCACTTCCTTCACCACCCGGATCCCTCGTTGTTTCTTTAACCCTATTGTTCCAAGAGGTGGAGGTGTTTGGCTACGTGTTGTATAATGCGAACCTCCCTTAAAACTACGTAGTCAAGTGCATCCTTCCCTATTTACAAGTAATAACAAACGAACTGCACCGAACATATACTCCCCATGTTTAGCGCTAGTTCAAATAGAAAGCTTCGATTCCGAATTATAGGTGCAGAAGCATAGTGTTTACAGGCAAACGAGGAAAAAGGAGTTATACTACTAGAACATAAGTTTTTGTTCTAAAGACTTCCTAAAAAACTGAATTCAAAAATTGATGTTTAACGTGTGGAATGCAAAGAATATAAGAATTTTTACTACCATAACTTCAGTCATCAGGTAAGATTTTACTCTAATGTTTCCCCCATTTGAGTGCTCTTCAGAGCATCAAGAGAAAATTATTTTAAACATCTTATTCAGCAACAGAAGAAACACTTCATCATATTTACACTGTGGACAACACACAAATTTACAAATTAAAAGCATTTATTATAGTTAAAAGACTCCGCAACGCTATATCCTCCTCACGTCAAGGTCAACAGGAGATTTAATCTATGTCTTCATAAATTTCTTTATAAGGTTCGAGTCCAGCTGTCATTAAAAGTCTTGAAGTTAAAAAAGTCCTTTTAAAAAAATTTAGTTACCTATATTGATACACGCACTATGAGGAAACACAAATAATTTATAAAAATAATAAGTAAATATAAAATATAAGTTATTTGTGTTTCCTCATAGTGCGTGTATCAATATAGGTAACTAAATTTTTTTAAAAGACTTTTTTTAACTTCAAGACTTTTAATGACAGCTGGACTCGAAACTTATTAAGAAATTTATGAAGACACAGATTAAATCTCCCGTTGACCTTGATGTGAGGATGATATATCGTTGCGGAGTCTTTTAACTATAATAAATGCTTTTAATTTGTAAATTTGTGTGTTGTCCACACCTGATGAGAGAAACGAATGATGAAGTGTTTCTTCTGTTGCTCCCTTGGTCTTTCATGGAACTGATATTATGGGTGAAAGGAGTCTTTTGGGAGAAAAATGCAAGTCATCCATCGAATTAGTGACGTTTATCAGACATTAAGAACACTAAAGCAAAACTCAAGGTAAATAAATATCTTTTTTTGAACCAAATAACATCATAAAAATAATAAGAACTAACAAAATGTGTAAGGCTCCTATAATGAAGGCTTAAAAAAAACCGTGATGAACAGAATAATTTGACAATTTATGCCATAGCATTAAAAAAAATATTATGATGAGATATTACCGTGATTTTAAGCGTTACTTCGAAAAATAAATTCCTTGTTTAGGGTGGTTTGAGCTTTCTACTTGTGTATTCAGTGGCGTGTTCAGAATTTTTTTTTCGTACAACTAAATGTGTTATGAGCGCAATTTGAAAATGTATACAACATCTGCGCAAAAATATTCAACTATATATTGCTGGAAATTATTATTATCATTTTTATTACGCATATTCTTATCACCGCATAATGGTTGACTACTTATATTTTGCTATTTATCTGTGCAGAAAACAAATTGGGAAAAGTGACTGGAATATTGATAAAACTGATTTGTGTGCGAGAAACCTAAAACACTAATAAACATGTCTAAAAATGATACATAAATTAAATTCCTCTAATAGCCTTCTGGGTTAACTGGGTTTATACGCGTTGGTTTTGTTTTGATGTAATTCTTGGTATTTTAATCAAAACTCTTTGCTTTTCGGCGTGCTTTAGAAAAATCTGAAATAAGTCATGGAACTCAAATTTTGCATTGCCTCGTCACCACAAAAACCTTCAGCATGCCCGTGTACTAGCTTTTCATTTCAATGGGACATTTCGGTCCTTAGCTTCCTGCCGCTTCCTCGTCTTCATGGAGAAAACGTGTTCAATTGCTGCCATGAGACATATAAAACAATTTCAAATACTTACAAAACTTCGCCTCTTAAAATAGCGTTTTGAAAATATGGTAAGGTCAATTTTTTTTTTGGGGGGGGTGCACTTTACCCTCTCCCCATGGGCACGCCACTATGTGTATAGTTTTGTGCGCATGTACTTGTGGGTATGAGGGTGTAAGGGTTTTTGCCACGGTACCCAGCATTACATCCCGAAGACTATCCAGTCATTTTTGGGGGTTACACTCCACACCTCCCGTGGCAACGCCACTGTGCGTATTGTTTTGTGTGCATGACGGTGTACGGCTTTCTGCCACGGTACCCAGCATTACGTATCGAAGAATATCTAGTCAATTTTTAGGGAGGGTTACACTCCACCCAACCCCCCTGGGCACGCCACTGTGCGTATTGTTTTGTGTGCATGTACTTGTGTGCATGACGGTGTATGGCTTTCTGCCACAGTGCCCAGCATTACATCTCGAAGAATATCCAGTCAATTTTTTGAGGAGGGACACACTCCAACCCCCACCCCCATGGACACCCCTATGTACGTATTGTTTTGTGTGCATGTACTTGTGTGCATGACGGTGTATGGCTTTCTGCCACAGTACCCAGCATTACATCTCGAAGAATATTCAGTCAATTTTTTGAGGAGGGTTACACTCCAACCCCCACCCCCATTGGGCACCCCACTGTACGTATTGTTTTGTGTGCATGTACTTGGGTGCATGACGGTGTATGTATTTCTGCCACGGTATCCAGCATTACGTCTCGAAGAATATCCAGTCAATTTTTTGGGGAGGGTTACACTCCAACCCCCCCCCCATGGGCACGCCACCTTGCGTATTGTTTTGTGTGCATGCACTTGTGTGTATGACGGTACATGGCTTTCTGCTACGGTACCCTGCCTTACATCTCGAAGACTATCCAGTCAATTTTTGGGGCGTGTTACACTCCAACCCCCCACCCCCATGGGCACGTCACTGTGTGTATCGTTTTGTGTGCATGCACTTGTGTGTATGACTGTGTACGGCGTCCTGCCACGGTACCCAGCATTACGTCTCGAAGAATATCCAGTCAATTTTTTGAGGAGGGTTACACTCCAACCCCCCACCCCCATGGGTACCCCACTGTACGTATTGTTTTGTGTGCATGTACTTGGGTGCATGACGGTGTATGTATTTCTGCCACGGTATCCAGCATTACGTCTCGAAGAATATCCAGTCAATTTTTTGGGGAGGGTTACACTCCAACCCCCATGGGCACGCCACTGTGCGTATTGTTTTGTGTGCATGCACTTGTGTGTATGACGGTACAGGCTTTCTGCTACGGTACCCTGCCTTACATCTCGAAGACTATCCAGTCAATTTTTTGGGGGCGTGTTACACTCCACCCCCCTGAGCACGTCACTGTGTGTATCGTTTTGTGTGCATGCACTTGTGTGTATGACTGTGTACGGCGTCCTGCCACGGTACCCAGCATTACGTCTCGAAAACTAACCAGTGAAATGCAAGAATAAAATGTCACTCTAATGCAAAAGAACTTGACCCAAGTTACTGATTTTTTGTGCCTTCAGGAGAAGACTCACTGTACATGGTACAAAAATATTTGCCAAAGTGTCAAGGTTACACAAACCCAATTTAAGATGCACTTCAACGTAAGAATCCTATCTTTATTTTTTTTTATGGAATTTTAAGGATTTCGTTTATAAGAGGGAAGTGAGAGTAAAATAGGTTTTCTCTACTATTTTATTTAAAGTCCATTTTTGTCAATTAAAGTTTCAAGAAACTCTATTCGCGATAGGAACTTCATGCAGAAAGGTAGCAAAACTAGAAAACGAAAAGAAAATTTAACACAGATCTAACTGGCTGGCCGGGATATGGCTCCCTCACGTGGCGTGTTGAGCTGACAATGTTTCTAATGCGACTTGTTCTTCACGATTTATGAGCATAACGACATAGTGAACTCAAAGCTGAATAAATTAAGAAAAAAGGAAATTTGTATGCGGAGGAAATAGGTTTCTCCTGAAGTTCCTGGGAACAGCTTCATTTAAGTAAAAATAAAAATGCCACTAACAGCACTAAAAGTTTCTGAATGCCACTGACAAATAAATTCTTTTGTCGCTCCATAAGTGCCTTGAAAGATGATCTACTAGAGAAAGGGGCAGAAGGGCAAGAAAAGAAGTGCAAGTTATTAAACTGTAAATCTGTACTTCAACGTTGAAATGAATGCCGCGTGATTCCGCTGGGCGAGTGTAAGGGGAGCTACGTTTTCCAGTGTAAAAACAAAAAACTAGATCCAGTTGCACCCATTAACGGATGTTTTCAATACGAATTCCAAAAAATTCATTTTTTAAGAAGAATAAAAACAAAACAAAAAAAGACGTGTTGTCGAATCTGATGGAACTTCATGACAACATAAGGACTCTGAAATCTGATAATTTTCCATTAGGAGGAAAAGCAAAAACGGAAAAGAAAGCACCATTTTTTATCTTATTTATTTTCTCAGATTTCACCCTTTTCAGTCAATGAGCGATTTCTTCATTCAGCAACACTTACGTGAAGCACGTCTGAATAGAAACTACTCTGAATTACAGGGAAGAAGCAAAATTCGTGAAAAGAATCTCTTGCATGTCTGAATACCTTTGTCCTGGGAGATACAAAATATTGCCATGACGAGCGAGAGGGAATAAAAGAGGTGATAATGTTGAAAGATTAAATCCAAGATTGCATGGCCATATAAGAAGAGATTATTTAAAGAATTATTTACACTGCATTGGATGTACACCGACGAGCAATTACATTATGACCACCCCAGCCTAGAGAAATGAGAGCGCCTGGAGACCGAACGGTGGCGCAGGTGAAGCTCACAGAGCAGTATATATGCAACCCGAGAACCGGCTGTCGATTAGTAGAGTGTTCGGAGTCAAAAATGGGAAAAGCTGCCGATTTATCGGACTTTGATAAAGGACAATATCGGAAACGGCGCGGTTTATGAGCTGTTAACGTGCCGCTGTAGTGAGTACGTATAAAAAGTGGTGCACGTGTGTCGTCCGCAGCTCATTGATGCCGTAGAGGAGCGGAGACTGTCGCGTATTCTTCACTGCGATCCCAGGGCCACAATGTGACACCTCATCCGCAGCTACAACAGTGGTGATCAGAGCAATGTGTCACAGCACACAGTTCAACGCAGGCTTCTGCGCATGGGCCTGTGTAGCCGAATACCCAGTCGGATCCCCATGCTAACTGCATGTCATCACCAACAACGCATGAAATGGGCCCAAGATCATCGAGATTGGACCGTGGATGATTGGAAGAAAGTGGCCTGGTCTGACGAACCAAAATTCCTGGTGCATCATGTAGACGGCCAAGCTCCGATACGCCGACTGCTAATTTTGGCTATGACACCTAGATGCACTGTTGGGCGGAAAGAGGACGTCGGCGGCGGTGCTACGCTGTTGGCGATGTTTCCTTGTGACACTCTAGGCTCCATTAGCTCAATAGTACAATCCCTGACAGCTGTCAGGGTATCTGAATATCGTAGCGGGCCAAGTTCGCCCATGCTCGTTATGGCCATTACCAACTGAATAATGCGCCATGTTACACTGCCAGAATCCTCAAGGAGTGGTTCGCGGAACATGCTGGTGAATTTCTGTTAATTCTCTTGCCCTGAAGTTCACCTGGCATGAACCCAATCGAACATTTGTGGTTCGATTGTGAAACGCAGGTTCGCTCTAATTCACCACTACCACCCCGAAAGGTACGGGAACTGGACGACCTGCTGTTGGTATTATGATACCAGATACCCCAAGACACCTACCACCACCTCATCGAACGCCGCGTGGCCGCTGTTTTGCGAGCTAAAAGAGGTCCTACAGCTTATTAGGTAGGTGGTCATAATATATTGGCTCATCAGTGTACACATATGGACTTCCAAAAAATACCGTACATTTTATCCACATTTTCGGCAACATTTATGAGTCAATATCTTTGGTCTATATTTGATCATACTTATATCACTTTTAAGAGAAAATGATATCATTCTGATATTTAGGAAAGCTGAAAATCCAAACAAGAGAGATGACGCCGAATTTTCTGTTGTCTTTTAAGTATTTTCCAACAAAAGAAAATTCTCAAAGAAAATTTTTAGAAAATCCAAAAATTCGGCGAGAAAAAAAAAGGAGAATAAACTTACACCACCGAGCGAAATGCGCAATATAGGCGAGGATATTCATAGGGAATGAAATCGATTACAACCAAAAATAAGCACCAGACAATCGATAAAACATGCACAAATATAAGAAACTGCTTGCTCTCACTAGCGACTGAATGGTGTTACGAAAACTAACAAATAATGTACAAAACGTTTCCCATGGCGGAAGGTATGACAGGCAAAAGGGATTTTCAAATCGAAGCGTTAGAGAAGGAAGTATATAAGCAAAAACATGATTTTTTTTTCTAAGAGATTTTTAGAACTCATCTAGAAGAGCAAGATAATTTTGAATAACGGAAAAGTAGAAAATATGCAAAAAGTGTTCTCCATAGCAAAAACTATGCAAAGGAAAATTATGTTTTTAATGTTGGATGTTTAACGACCGCTGTGAGCAACTCTATGGACTATAATCAGTTGCTCGTCCCTAGTTTACGTCCAATGGTTCCAGGAAAGGGAGAGAGCCAGTGTCGTACGTTAAAGACAACACCCATGCCTCACCGAGATTCCAACCCAGACCCACCTTGGATGAATTATCAGAAGGCAACGAAATAATTTTCGAACAAGTCTTCTGGAAGCAAAGATAGTGAGAAAAAATTGCTGACTTTTACGCCTTTTAGCAAAAAAGCTGCGCGCTGTTTAAAAAATAAAAATGCTTCCAACCTTTGAGGTCGCGAATGGCATACAGCAAGGAATGAATACTTTCAACACGTAATTTATTAGGTGTGAAAATTAATTCTCGGCCTGTAACCGCAAGCGATCATAGAACGTCGGTAAATGCAACTAGCTGTTGGCGATAATGGCTGATTGCAGCGCCATCCAACAGCTTTCCAGGCAACCGTAACCGCTCATAGCTGTAGTGAGAGTAGGGACGAAAGTTGGCGGTAGAAGCAATGTTGTTCGAGAAGCAACATTTGAGGCACTGCCTCCTGTTCGCGTTTCAGCTGAAAAAAGTGCCGCGAAAGCCCAGCAAATGATCTGTGCTGCCTTGGGTGAGGCTGGTGTGTCCTACAGTATGTGTTCCAGTTCTTGCAGCTTAAGCAGGGCAATTTCGATCTCTGTGATGCAGAACGTCCGCGACAGCCACAAAAAGTTGACGATGAGGAACTGGAACAACTGTTGGACACGGATCCCTGACGCACACAGTCTGAGCTCGCCCAGGAACTCGGAGTAACACGGCAAGACATTGCAAAGTGCCTGCACAAGCTTGGACGGATTCACAAGGAAGGCCGTTGGGTGCCGCACCAACTCACAGCTGCGAACAAGTCTAGGCGCTACGACGTTGCTGTATCCTTGCTCTACAGATTCAAGAAGAAGGATTTACTCCACAAATGTTTGACCTGTGATGAGAAGTGGATCCTGTACGATAATCCTAAGCGCCGCAAATCGTGGGTTTATCCAAGTCAGCCTACCACCAGTACTGCCAAACCGAATCTCCATGCCAGGAAGTTGTTGCTGTGCATATGGTGGGGTCAGCGAGGTGTCGTACACTATGAGTTGCTCAAACCTGGTGAAACGGTCAATGCTGAGCGTTATTGTCAGCAACTCATTCGTATGGGTGACGCACTGGAGGCGAAAAGGCCATACACCGGCAAAGGCAGAAGGTCGGTGCTGTTGCTTCAGGATAACGCGCGTCCTCACACCGCGAAAACGACTTTAAATACGATCACCGACCTGGGATGGGAGATTTTGTCCCACCCGGAGTATTCTCCAGACTTCGCCCCGTCGAATTATCACCTCTTTCGCTCCCTGCAACATCACCTGAGTAATACGCACTCCACTTCTGTCGAGGAAATCCACACAAGTACTGATGACTTTATGAACTCGAAACAGCCCTCTTTTCTCCGCAGTGGCATTCGGCAGTTCCCTGACCGATGGCTCAAATGTATCCAACACGACGGGGATTATTTCCCTGATTAGGTACGTATTCGATTTGCTATAATTTGCTGTCAACGTGTCGTGCCTGTGGCCGAGAATTAAGTTGCACACCTAATAGAAGCAGCAAACAGAAGTACGCACTAACACAACCTAGCGGCAAACTAGTGAACTACAAAAACCCACCATTACCAGCAGAATGTTCCACAAGATAAGTGGCTCAAGAAATGTTTTAAGCCGAACTTCCCAAGAAGAGATATCGAGAAAAACAGTTCAAATATTTGCTCTCCTTAGCGGAGAAGTTGTGCGTTTATTAAGGCAGCAAACGAGCATAAAATGTTTTTGTAGGAAATCAATCCTTATTTTACTGTTTAATCTGCTGTAATGACGTAATTGTACATATGTTATTATGTTTCTTAATTCAAGTCAAGTGAGATGTGTATTTATCACGTGACGCATTGTTCTCGTGACAAGCATAATTGATGTACGTGCTGTAACGGCAAAATGTATATTCAGAGTTGTCCCTGCATTCGTGGCGTAAGGATGAAGTCAGTAGTCATAGCCGTGTTCTATCATTATTTGTTTTTAAATGTTTACAAGTTATTTTTATAGCGATAATAAATAATAGATTTATGTCACTCAATCATGTCTTCAGTTGGCGATAATCTCACTCTGTAAATTATGCAGCATTTAAAATGCTTCAATTAATTCTCCTACAGTTTTTGTTGACGGTAGTACCTGACCAAGAAAGATTGTTTTCAGTCTGGTTTTTAGAAGCGCGGATATTCTTGTAAATGTGCGCATAAAGGAAGGATATATAGAGAAGACACTGGCTGTATTAAGCTGAAACTCATGACGTCATGAAGTCGACTGCAGCGCACCAGAGACCTAAAACAGAACTACAGTTGATTGACAGCTGGTTTCCCAGGGAACACCCACGAACCACGTGATTTTTATCCGTTAATGTTATGTTTTTTACTTTGACTGTTGACTTTGGCTTGCTATCCGGCAGTGTTGAAGATTCTTTTCGGTTTTCATTTCCTCTAGCGTTCTAATAAGTGGTATTATTTTGCTTATTACTTACTGATCGTATACTTTTCCTTACAGAATTCATAACTTTTGGGTTTTTACGTGTCTGTTGTTCATTTGATTGTTTCTTTCATACCCACTCTACTTCACTTTCAATTCTAATTTGTATTCAATTGTCTTCTGCTTCGACATTTACGTTATTGGCTTCGTTATCTTTTTGGCTTATCTTTTGTTTTACTCGGCATTTGTGTAGCCTGTATTTCCATAATTGGCCAACATTTGTGAAAATTGTTTTCCATCTTCGTAATTTTTTTGTTATTTCTGAAGTAAAGGCATGTCCTCCAAGATGGTGCGGTGGCGCTGCTGTCGCCTGCGCTGGGTTGCTGTAGCAACTATTGCCAACGTCACGGGGTCACGTCACATTTTGCTTCTGTTTTAGGTCCGTGGGGGCGCCACTTCCTATGGGAGGAGTTTCCATGGGCTCCTATGTCTGTTTCCACTCTATATATCCTTCCTTTATGAATGTGCGGAAAGCATAAACGTAAATGCCGTCTAGTGGCAAACTTGTGAATTAGGATGAACTTTAAATTATAAGCAAAGTATTTCGCACCAGGAATGCTGTCCGTCAAATAAGGAATTTTTCAAGCAGGATTGCTAGAAGAAGAGATGGATTTCAGAAACGCAATTTATTGCTGCAAATTCATCGGAAACAGATACATCGCCTTCTGCCCATAGTGTGAAAGCAGTCCTTTTGCAAAACTTGGAACTTATACGCAGAGCGTTTCTCAATGGGAATTTTATCCGATGAAAAAATAATCTTTTAAAATCAGGCTTTTAGAAGTAGAGATACAAAGGAAAATACAATTTACTTTCACACTTCCCAGATGGAAAACTGTGCGTTACTTGAACGAGAAACTCTACTCAAAATAGTCATCCTTATATACATGTGGGGAAGAAAAATGATGAAGTCCGCATCCAAACAAAATCCTTCACAAATGGATAGCCCAGGAGACGTCGGGTGATACACACGACCCGGTGTATATTATTTGATAAAAAATAACCAGATACCCCATTTGCGCAGTGGATTTGTCCCTATATGCGTACGAAAAATTCATGAAATTCCAGTTTTCTCCCTAATTTCACGGAAAATGTTGTATCAGGAATATATACTTCGCTAATTCACGAAAAAAGGTACGGTAAATGTTGCATCAGGAATATACTTCGTTAATTCACGAAAGGAGTCGCGGCAAATGTTGTTTCAGTAATATGCTTCGTTAATTTACGAAAGCAGTCACGGAAAATTTTGTATCAGGAATGTACTTCGTTAATTCAAGAAAGCAGTCACGGAAAATGTTGTATCAGGAATATACTTCGTTAATTCACGAAAGGAGTCACGGAAAGTATTTTATCAGGAGTATATACTTCGTTAATTCACGAAAGGAGTCACGGAAAATGTTGTATCAGAAATATACGTACTTCGTTAATTCACGAAAGGAATCACGGAAAATGACCCGTGAATTTCAGAATTTTTTTTACAGTACACTAGTAAAGAAACTTTAGAATTATGATTTCTTAGAGTTACGATTTTCTTTCTGTCGAGCACGAATTACGATTTCTTAAAATTACGATTTTCTTTCTGTCGAACATGTTTTTTTTTCGGGAAGGATTAAGTGAGGGAACGAGCGCGCAGTTCTCTCGTTTACCCTGAACAAGCAAACAAATTTTAATTTGAGAAAAAAAGGAGTAATAATGAATAAATAAACGATTTTTTTTATATATTAGCTTTTTTTTCTTCTCAGAAAAGAGGCGAGCAAGATTATCACCATTCTTTTTAACTTAAACAAAATTCTTGCTTTGAGTTTATTTTATTTCTACCACGGAACGAGAAGAATAAAAAGAAACATGTTTTCTGTATGTGTTCTACTGAAAAAAATTTTCTCCTCCCTTCCTTCTTTTCGCCATTTTGCAAATTTCGTGGGTGACAGATTTTGCCTCGTTTCGTGTAAAAAGGCGTCTTATCGTAGCACGAAAGTCAGGGGTAAAAGCTATTATTAGATCTGCATGCAGGAAGCGCAACTTCCCCCCACACGGGAGGTAAAGGTTGTAGCAAGGGAGAAACTTTTGGAACCCTGGAAATTCTCACAGTTTTGACCGCGAAAAGTTAGCCAATCACGTAACAAGTTGAGTGTTACTATGGGAGGTTTGAGCCAATAGGGGGACGAAGGTCAGCTGGAGAAGTGTTGGTCCCCAAGTCCAACAGAGGAGTCTCTCCTCTCTTTTTGTTGCTGGCCACGATCTAACAGCTATAAGAACGCAGCCAGCCAGCTCTTCGAGGTTTGGCGTTGGTGTTAAAAGTACGCATGGCTACGGCCTTGTGCTGTGTTGAAGGTTTGAAATGGCTTACACGAAAAAAAAAAAAAAACAAAAAAAAAAAAAACACCTGAATTCCGCTCGATGAAACTGCGGCATAGAAAAATGGCCCAGCGAAAAAAATTCTTCCTGCCCATCTGCACATTGAGGGCCTACCGGCCCGAATACTTTCGCCACCCTGCTCATCATATAACTTGAACGAGTGAGCAGTTGAGAAGCAAGACAGCTTCCAATGGTACGTTCTGAACCTGACCTCCTGTGGTGCTTACCCCGGAGACCCACCTCCTCACACCAGTCCTTCTTTCTTCGACGAGCCAGGAACTTGGGAGGCGCCATTCAAGAAAAAGAGGTTTTTCGGGAGCGGCACCGATGGGACGTATAGCAGATATGTCGTTTAACAATCAGTCCTCCATTGCCAGCAGGGAAATCCAAAAATAATGTTCTTCAGCTTCTTGGTCAGTTGCCCATGCACGCTGTGTCAGCAGGAACCAAGGCTGATACCCAGTATACCAGCTCCAAGTAAGAAAGTGCATTAGGAAAAAAAAAGAGAAAAGAAAAAGACAGGGACATGCGGAAATTATGTGGTTCTTCGGCAGTGAACTCTGCTTGGTGTGATTAAAAAGATATACTAGGTCCAGACCTAAAGGTAAAGAAATCTTTTTTTTTCTTTTTTTTTTTTTTTGGCATTTTAAATATCATGTTAGGGTTATTTTGTAATTATGTAACGAGTGGGCTTTGCAGTGGGGCAGTACTGTTCAATTATATATATATATATGTTTGATACGTATGTTTATCTTGGACAGCAGATATCAAGTGAGGGTCACATTGATGAAGAAATTAATCGGCGTACAAAACTTGCCTGGACAGCTTTTGGAAGAAACAGCATAATTTTCAAGAGCAATATGCCGTTATGTCTTAAAAGAAAAGTGTTTGATCAATGCATCCTTCCAGTGCTTACGTATGGTGCAGAGACGTGGACCTTAACTAAAAGAGACATACAAAGGCTGCAGACAACTCAAACAAGCATGGAGAGGTGCATGCTTGGTATAACCAGGAGAGATAAGAAGAGGAACTCGTGGATCCGAAAAATGACGAGAGTGGAAGACATCATGATCAGAGTTAAATCCCTGAAATGGCAATGGGCTGGACATACTGCCAGAAGGACAGACCATAGATGGACAGCCGAAATTTTAGATTGGATTCCAAGGGACAGGAAAAGACCCAGAAGAAGACCACATGGAAGATGGGTGGATGAAATTCGAAAGTATGCGGGAGTGACATGGAGGAGACTGGCACAAGACAGACCGTTGTGGAGGAAACTTGGGGAGACCTTCGTCCAGCAGTGGATTGATAATGGTTGTCAATGATGATGATGATGATATATATATGTCTGCTATAATTTTTCGGGGCTAGCTGGATATGCGAAAGATGTCACAATTATTTTGTCAGGTCTTTTATTTTTGTCCAAGTAATGTGTCAGAGTGGGAAACTTCCTGTCGTTATTTTCTTTTGAGAAAAATGAGAAAACATTTGTGTTTTTTCACGAGTTAAGCAAGAGGTATTTTACGGTAGACACTATAATTCGTGCATGAATACTAGAATTAAAAGAAATCCGTCTTGTTGCACGATGATATTTATTCAGCTAAAAAACGAAATCTATATACAGTTTAAAAAACATGAGCACTTTCGGTGTCACATTGACACCTTCATCAGATGTGATTTCACCATGTGGTTACATGCTGGTCTTAAGTACGTGGAGTAGATGCATTATGGGAAAGGTAATGTCAATGTCACATGATATACCAGATAACAAGACAGTAAACAAAAGCATAATTAGCCAATGAAAATTACTTAACAGGAACAATTGCTATTGTGCCGTCCTTCCCAACAAGATTGCTCCAAGGTTCAGGTAAAACATAAGGATAATAGTCATTACAGCAACGTGTACTATAAGCCGAAATATAGAGGCTTTCTGTAAATAACAAGGAATAAACAGAGTTAGGTGTGTTTATAATCTTAGCGTTGTCCCAGTCTGGGATGAAATTTCCAGCACTTGTGGTTCTTGCAAAAGAGGCGCTTTGGTGATTCATTTTTAGATCATATCTGTGTTCATTTAATCTCAAATCCAAATTTCTTTTGGTAGAACCCACATAATGATTATTTAGTTCACCAGAGATAGTGTCGAGCATAGGAATAACATACACACCCCATTTTTTTCCCTTTGTTAATTTTGTCACGATCGTTGCGGATAATGGTATATAGATTGCATGATCGTATTCCAAATTGTATTTTATGACGAGAACATATGTTGGTAAGAAGGTTTACAATATGTGGATTAAAATCAACACATCCAACATACTTTTTAGGCACTTGTTCACTAATTAAAGCAGTTGACATAGAAAACCGTACTTTATTGTGCACCCCCTTAACAACGTTGTCCGGGTAACCATGGTTTTTAGCGAGTGATGATATCCATTGTAGTTCTTGAGCTCTGGTAAAATGGCTAGAAGAATGTGAATATGCTCTTCTAAATAGGAAGTGCAGAGCAGAAATTTTATGCTGAAAAATATGAGCAGAATTGTACGGAATTAGAGTGGGTGTGGAAGTAGGTTTTTGATAAACGGCAAAAGACAGGGAATTGTCAGAAAGGTTACGAGTAATTTGAAAATCAAGATAAGGTAAGACAAAATTATTTTCAAGTTCTATCGTGAGTTTGATGGAGGGGTATTGAGCAGTCATAGAGTTTACAAACTGATGTAACTGATTTATGGTATATGAACTGTAATGAATATCATCCCTCGCTAAAAACCATGATTACCCGGACAACGTTGTTAAGGGGGTACACAATAAAGTACTGTTTGCTATGTCAACTACTTTAATTAGTGAACAAGTGCCTAAAAAGTATGTTGGATATGTTGATTTTAATCCACATATTGTAAACCTTCTTACCAACATATGTTCTCTTCATTAAATACAATTTGGAATACGATCGTGCAATCTATATACCATTATCCGCAACGATCGTGACAAAATTAACAAAGGGAAAAAATGGGGTGTGTATGTTATTCCTATGCTCAACACTATCTCTGGTGAACTAAATAATCATTATGTGGGTTCTACCAAAAGAAATTTGGATTTGAGATTAAATGAACACAGATATGATCTAAAAATGAATCACCAAAGCACCTCTTTCGCAAGAACCATAAGTGCTGGAAATTCCATCCCAGACTGGGACAACGCTAAGATTATAAACACACCTAACTCTGTTTATTCCTTGTTATTTACAGAAAGCCTCTATATTTCGGCTTATAATAAACGTTGCTGTAATGACTATTATCCTTATGTTTTACCTGAACCTTGGAGCAATCTTGTTGGGAGGGACGGCACAATAGCAATTGTTCCTGTTAAGTAATTTTCATTGGCTAATTATGCTTTTTTTACTGTCTTGTTGTCTGGTATATCATGTGACATTGACATTACCTTTCCCATGATGCATCTACTCCACGTACTTAAGACCAGCATGTAACCACATGGTGAAATCACATCTGATGAAGGTGTCAATGTGACACCGAAAGTGCTCATGTTTTTTAAACTATATATAGATTTCGTTTTTTAGCTGAATAAATATCATCGTGCAACAAGACGGATTTCTTTTAATACTACTAAGAGGAATTTTATTTTTTTTGTATTTTTTGGAGCTTGTGTGCGGAATGTATTAAGAAAAATTAGTGGATAAGTAGTATTTTGGGGAAAAAAAAAGCTTGTACTAAATTTTATTCTCAGAGGAGTCTAAAATGACATGCTTTCATAATTTTGGTACTGCTTATCATGAACAAGCAACCCCTCAGCCCAGTCTTTTTTTATTATTAAGGAAATTTAACTCTCTTTGTGTATAGTGATTTTATTTTATGAATTCTATTTGCATTTATAAACATAGAGTAAGTGCCATGTATTTAAAGTTTTGTTTTCAGAGGCAGGTTATTATGATCTTAGTGTTTAGGTGCAAAATTATTCTTTAAGATTTTGTAGTAGTGTGGGTTGTTTCACAATATCAGCAAATATATGTGAAAGCAGATTTTCATGAAGGGAAGATATCAAAAGAGGCATGCATGCAGACTAGGGAGCATATGTATAGTGTGGCAGAGTAATGCCTGAGTAACTGTTTGGAATTTTCGATAGGTGTTTTCAGAGATAAGGATATTGATGTGTTTTCTAGTGGATATAGGTGTGACCAGATAATGGTGTTTCTGCATCTGTTGTTTTGAGGACTGGTGTTCTGGCATGCTCCAGATGTGTGATACTCATGACGAAAAGGAGATTCTGAGACAATTTGGGGGAATCGTTTCCGGGACTGAGTGCCTAAGTAGAGAGAGATACACAGGATGCAATTATAGTGCAAGCATTGAGTTGGGGGCCGTTTCGGTTGAAAAGTGCTCTCCAACACTTACCCCTGTATGCTGGGTAGTTCCTTGGTGGTTTTTCCGTGCGGGGTAAGTTCAGATGTAAAGTTCCCAAGGTGTTCACGAAAAAAAAAAAAAAAACAGTACAGGATGATAAACCACACTTTGCCCACCATTTCGGTGTATAGGCCTGACTGGATTCACGACCCATTCTCAACTTCAGCCAGAACATTGATATTTTTTTCCCTGAGTGAAAATTTGTTTTTCGAAAAAAGTGGATCTGATAAATTGAGATGTTTGCCTAGCCAATACCTCTGTTGTTTAATACATGGGGCTATTAAAATTGGTAAGAAAAAACTTAAATGGTGAAATTTTGAAAATTTGGAAGAAGTTGTTTATAAATTGCCTGTCAGAAATACACTGGTGCAAAAATTAAGAACGAAGAGGAGAAATTAGCATAACAGCGGGACGAGCAGGCAGAACGTACCAAAAGACCACACAGGAGATAGACTAGGATCCGGTACGGTAGGGCATGCGCATATATGCAACATGACGTAGAAAGGGGTGGGGGTGTCGGAAGGGTATGAAGCACACCGGTGGTGTACGCATAGCAATTCGGTGAAAGCTATTGCACAGTGTACATCGGTTTGAACGACGTCGAGTTGCTGCCACCGTGTGATATGGCCAACAGGCAATCCAGTAGACGACATCTGGATGACTTTACTCAAGGTCGCGTCATCGGGAAGTTGAAAGAAGGTCGAAGTGTGACTAGTGTGGCCGAGGAGTTCATGATCGCTCACAGCATCGTTTCACGAGCTTAGAG
This sequence comes from Macrothele yani, assembly GCA_039090855.1. Lineage (NCBI taxonomy): Eukaryota > Metazoa > Arthropoda > Arachnida > Araneae > Macrothelidae > Macrothele > Macrothele yani. Next base: position 138,806,538 of record CM077027.1, on the reverse strand, counting down.
AGCATTTCAAACGACAGGAACAGCTGTCCGAGAGTTTAACAGTGGTCGTCCACGAGCAACCACGGTGGTGGACGGCCGGTATATTGTCCTACAGGCGAGAAGAGACAGTCGGCAGACAGCGGGAGAAATCGCAAGGCACATGCAACAGACAACTGGACGTCCGTTATCGCGTTTTACCGTGGCCACACAAAAGTGGTCTATTTGCACGACAACCAGTACGGTGTGTGCCGTTAACGCCTGCTCATCGGAGACGGCGTTTTCTGTGGTGCTAGGAACACATGAATTGGACACATCAGTAATGGCGTCGAGTTCTCTTTACGGATGAGAGCCGATTTAGTCTGACGAGCGATTCTGGACGTATACACAACTGGAGAGAGCAGGGAACACGCAATCACACCACCAACATCATCGAAAGGGACCGGTTTGGAGGTGGCGGAGTTCCCATTTGGGGCGGTATTATGCTTGGTAGCCGTACGGACCTCCACATCTTCCAAGGAGGTTCAATCACTGGTGTCCGCTATTGTACCGAGGTTCTGCTGCCTCACGTGCGTCTGTGTATAGGTGCTGTGGGTCCTGAGTTCCTCTTCATGGACGACAACGCTACACCTCATTGTACAGTGGCTGTCGCAGAGCTGTTGGAGAGTGAAGATATTCAACGCATGGATTGGCCCGCAAGGTCCCCGGACCTAAATCCAATCGAACACGTGTGGGACGTTCTCTGGAGATGCTTGGCAGCTCGTCACCAGCCGCCAGCAACGATTCCGCAGCTGCGATTCGCGCTACAAGAGGAATGGGCCGCGATGCGTCAACAGGTCATTGACAACCTCATCCTCAGCATGGACAGACGTTGTAAATCCTACAACGCAGTCAGGGTTGATCATATCTCCTACTAAAGACTGGATTTTTCTTGGCAGCCGTCTGTCACATGGACGAAGCTACCTTTTCAATAATGTGCCCTCGAAGCTACCTTTTCAATAATGTGCCTTTGTATCCTTTGGATTCCTTGTTTGGACGGTTTTGCTCACTTGTCCCATATTCTTACATCTTGGGGAGCTTATGGTATGATTTGAGTCGATGTGGAACACTTCTGCACAACGTTACATTTGAAAAACCGTCTCGCCCTTAATTTTTGCACGCCAGTGTAGTTGTGTAATTTAAATTTTTGGAGAACAGTAAGAGTGCAGATAAATATAAGTTCAAGTTTTGGAAATTAGTGTATGCCTTTTTATGTACATGGTAAGATATGGATTGAGTACTCAGTGCAAGTATGTGTTAGTAAAGTATTTGAATTTCATGATGATGGTGTGAATGTTAATTCTTTTGCCGGTGCTGCAAGTTAATGATAAATCTTGAGTTAACTGTGTAAGGTTGTAAGGGCAGTCAGTATGTTCAGTAGGGTGTCTGGAATTGATTTCGTAACAATTAATGCTAGTACTAGTGCTATATTGTTGTAAGGCAAATTTTCCTGGGAATGTAGAACCGTTTATTGGTGTAACATTTGATTATTTGTACATTTTTGCTCAGTGTTCTTACTTTTCAATTTAAATTGGTTAAGGAAACTGGTTTGAGAGGGTTGTTCGAAACAAATATGCTAATAACTTTCCAAACTGAGAGAGAGAGAGAGAGAGAGAGAGAGAGAGAGAAATTGCATTTCAGCTACCGAACTTACCCACCATGTTAATTGAGTTCTTGTGTTGTGCAATTAATAAAAATTCAAGTATTTATTTTTATAAGTAATGTGCCTGGTGCTATAAGCCAGATGTTCAGATATGTGAGATATTATGGTACTATGAGTAACCAAGTTTAGTTGAGCTTTCGGCCTGTTATGGTAATGTAAAATTTAGTGAAACCACTTGTTAGGTAGAATTTAAGAAATATCACATTTTGTGTGTATACATATTTGTTTCTTTGGAAGCACCTAAGCTGTGTGTCATCTGATTATTTTTATAGCGCCCAGTGACCATAGTTGGAAATTTTGAAAATGTGGAAGTGATTGTGTTCAGGCAGCAAATATTTGTTGACATGGTAATTCCTCCACTTAATGACATGCTTTGTTTTTGTTGTGGTTAAGTTTACACAAAAAAAATGAATCCCAAGTGGCCTTTCAAAAACCCAAACTTTGTGCAGTGACTAATTATGTGTCTCCGTTGAATTTCATCCCAGGGTCTCATGTATCTCCCCTTAGCTAGACTAAGGGCCGGTAAGTAACCTGTGATATTGTTTTTATTTAACCAATACATTTAGTCCTACCGCTAAAATTGACCTTCACAGCTTCCAAAGTTCTTTACACGTTTACATAGTCTACCAACAAATATTTAGTTACACACATTGGTACACATGTAAACAATAAATACCTTTTGCCACAGCGCAAAAAACGCAAACCTAGAATAATAACTTTTGGGATTACAAAACTCAGTGTAGTAATTTTTTTTATTTATGTATCATGCCCTTAAACCGAATTTTTCTTTTGTTTCGAAATGCATCTACCCATCTCCCAATTTTAATTCCCCCCCCCCCAAAAATTTCGAAGTTTACCTTCAATTTTAAACATTTGCATTAAAATTTCTAAATATTCATAGCTAAAACTATCCATAACATTTACAATCTGTGCTATTTCTTAGAGTTACGATCTCTGTGTCCATTAGGCACTGTTAGTGTCTTTATCGTCCTTGTTCTGCGAAAAAGAAATTTGTCGGTGATCGAACCCGCGTCACCTCGTTCTAGAGTGAGTTGTTCTAACTGACTAAGCTACACCGACGGAATGTACTGCTGCAAATTTATCGTCTTGACACGTGATTTCCCCTTTTTAGTACATCACAATTCAAGTATTAGTGCTAAGTACCTAGGAATTATTTGCGAACATCTAAATAACATGGAAATAACTTTAAATCATCACAGCGGATCTGTTCGCCTCTCCTGTGTTTGTGTTCTGAAAGTACAATGAACAAATATCAAACATCAAGTTTGGTGTTCTACTGGCAGAAGTGACCGGAAATCTCTCGAATGATGAAGTACGTGTATGAAGAGACACTATACATTTTCCTTTCCCATGTAAGCAGTATTGTTGTGTACTATCAGTTTTGTTTACGAATTGCCGCACTGTGTTTTCATCATGGTATAAAACGTTTGCCGGAATAAACATTTCCCTTAGGACATCGTAAAATGTTCACAAACACAGGACGCTGTGTTCGTTACGCGAATTGAGAGCCGCAGTTTATTAGTACTAACTAATAATACTAAATACTCGTACTTACGGGTAGTTCGTTTCTTGAAAGTTCTTAAGTTGAAGTTCACCTGTGTTTGTATAACACAAAAATATGCACCGAAGAGCAAAAAGATTATGACCGCCTGCATAATACACGGTCAAGTCGCATTATTGTGACCACCAGCTAATATCCAGAGTAACCGCCGTGTGCAGCGCGGACAGCAGCTAGACGGGCTGGGAGTGACTCAATAAGGTTCCGGGAGGTGTTCACAGGTATGTGCAGACATGATGACTGCATTGCATCTGAGAGCTGCTGGAGGCTGCGTGGTGGAGGATCCATAGAGCGAATAACACGATCGAGGTGGTCCAACAGATACTCGATTGGGTTTAACTCTGGGAAATTAGGGACCCAGGAAAGTATTTTGAAATTTTCATCGTGCTCTTCCAAACACTCTCGGACATTTCTAGCTCTGTGACACGTCGCATCATCGTGCTGGAAGATCCCATCCGCCCCAGGGAAGAGAAATCAGCATGTATGGGTGTACGTGGTCTACAAGGATGGACTCATAAGGGATGCGGTCCATAGTACCTTCCACATTTATGAGTGGACCCAGAGAATGACACGAAAACATTCCCCAGACAATAACACTGCCAAAGTTAGCTGGTGTTCTTCCAGCAGTGGTTGAAGAGTGTTTATTCTCCGATGTTTCTCCCCTTATACGCCAACGTCCATCTGTTCGATGAAGCAGAAAACGTGACTCATCGGAAAAGGCAATCCTTTGCCAATCAACGGAGGTCCAATTCCGATACTGCAGTGTAAATGTAAGCCTTTTCTGCCGATGCATCTTCGTTAGCATAAGTAAAGTGACCATCCGTCTGCATCGGTGCCCCATTTGTAGCAGGGTTTGCTGAACTATCGTTTTAGACACACTTCCGGTAGCCCGCTGGTTCGGCCAGTCAATTGTTCCACTGCAGCGTGTCGATCGGCCCTCACGCACCTTTGCAGCGGACGTTCACCTGTCACATCAATGGCACGTGGTGCTCCGTACTTTTAACGTCGTTTATTCGCAAAGGTGTCATTTCTCGAATCACTATACACTTTAACCACAGCAGCAGACGAACAGTTCACAAAGTACGCTGCTTAAGAAATACTGCCACCCTTGGCCCGAACGCCGATAATAATCATCCCTTTTTGCAAATCTGATAAGTCGCTGCTTTTATCCATGGCAGCAACGAGTGATAGGTTTTCAGAATGCCTACAACACATCTTATATACCCTCCAAGCCAGCTCACTACACGTGCCTTCTTTCATTGCCTACGTGCTGCTGACGTCGAAAGTAGGAAGTGGTCACAATAATGTGACTCGACAGTGTATAATGCTGGTACTCCACGTGCCGCCAAAACAGCTCTTCTCCAGTTAGGCATCAAAGCTACTTTACTTCTACAGGTGTCTGGTAGTATCTGGTATCAACACGTTACCAGCAGATCCTTTAGCTCTGGTAAGTTACGTGGATGAACCGCCGCAGATCGGATTTGCTCTTCCAGTACAAACCACATAATCTCGATTGGATTTATGTCTGGGAAATTTAAAGGCCAGGGAAATACATGGAAATCTCCGGTATCATCCAAAAAACATTCTCGAACAATGCGGGCAGTGTGGCATGGTGCATTCTCCTTCTGAAGGAGGTCACTACAAGAGGAAAATACCGTTGCCATGAATAGATTACCCGGTCTACGGTGATGTTTAGGTATGTGGTAGACGTCATCTCTTACCGCACGTGAATGAGTGGACTCATGGTTTTACAGCAGGGCATTTCCCAGAGCATTATACTTTCTGTAGCTACCTGTTTTCTTCCCATGGTGCATCCTGGTGCCAATACTTCCCAGGGTAAACAACACATAAGTGCTCGGTGATCCACATGGTGAAGCAGGAAACAAGATTCCTCGGACCAGACGGACCGCTTTCAATCTCTCAAGGTCCAGTTTTGATGCTCCCGTGTCCATTGTATGCGCTCTCGACAGTGAACCGAGTTTAGGATGGGCGCTCGGAGCGGCCTGAGGCTACATTTTCATCAGGGTTCGATGTACTGTGTATTGTGATGCATTATTCTCGTACCAGTATTCAAATTACCCTCGAGTTGCGCCACAGTATCCCTTCTTTTGGTTAGTACCATCCGGGACAGCCTCCGCTCATCTATAGCATATACAGTATCCCTTCTGTTGGTTAGCGCCACAGTATCCCTTCTGTTGGTTAGAACTATCATAGTAATATTAGTACTATTATAGTACTATTAATACTACAATAATACTATAAAGACGATGCCACTATTGATCTTTGATGACGATGATAGTACTAACGATGATGATAGTACTATATCATCATCGTTAGTAATATATGTCATAGGCATGAGGGTTATGACATATAACACTCGTGCCTGTGACATATAGTAGTCATATAGTTGTACTAAAACACATAGTAGTCTTAGTATAATACAACTATAGCATAGTTACTACTATGACATATAATATAGTTACTACTATGATATATAGTATAGTTACTGCTATGACAACTACAGTATAGTATAGTTACTAATATAACATACAGTATAGTTAACACTATGACAACTATAATATAGTATAGTTACTGCTATGACAACTATGGTATGGTGTATAGTTACTACTATAACAACTATTGTATATCTTCAAAATTTGTATTAACTATTGTATAGTTACTGCTATGACATATAGTAGTCATATAGTTGTTATGACATGTTATGTCACAGGTACCGTTGATCTTTGATGACCATGATAGTACTAACGATGATGACAGCCCTATCATCATCGTTAGTACTATCATCTTCGTTAGCACTATATCTTATAGTACTAACGAAGATTATAGAAAAAAACCCGAAGATATACTATCAATATCGTTAGTTTTATATAGGAGTGTTACTTGACTCCTATATAGTATAAGAGTGTTCGATGGTGATAGTACATCATCAATACTCACGAGTAAAGGCACGAGTGTTCGATAATGATAGTACATAAGGCACGAGTGTTATGCATCATTACAAACAAGTATTATGTCATGGGGACGAGTGTTAAGCCGCTCGTGCCTCGTTTTAAGGCACGAAAGATCGATGATGGTAGTACGTCATCGTTAGTACTAACGAAGATGTACTATCGTCATCGTTAGTACTATTATCTTTTGGTGACGATGATAGTACTACGGTTGATCTTTGATCACTGTTGATCTTTCAAGGAAGATGTGTTAGTACTATTTATGTAAAGCCCCACAGTATTCCTTCCGTTGGTTAGTACCATCCGGGACAGCCTCCGCTCATTAATAGTATCGATGAGCCGTGGTCGGCCCACATCTTGCCGGGGTTCGTGATTTCCCTCCTCGGACCACTTTTTGAAGTAACTAACAACGGCTGAACGTCAGCATCCAACAAGATTGGCCATCTCGGAAATGCTCTGACCCATTCCTCTAGGCATTACAGTTTGGCCTTTGTCAAACTCGCTTAAGTTCGCTGCCTTTCCTATCTGAATAATAGCAAAGAGTAGATGACACCGAATTTTCGGATGTAATAAGCACGTCTTTTGAATCCGTTCTGACGCGAATTAAATTTATCAAAACTATTCAAAATCAATGGAAAAGCTTGGGAAAACAATAAAATGGTTCCCACAATCGATAAAACATCCAGAAATAAAAACATCTACTTAGTTCCACCAGAGGCTAAAAAACATGTTACGAAAATTAACAAATGGTGAACAAAAAGTTTCTCATACTACAAGGAAGGTACCAAAGACAGAGATTTTCATATCAAACAGTTAAAAGGCGAAATACAGAAGGAAACCTGACATAAGTCTACATCTGCTAGGGGAAAAAATTTGCATAACGGAAAAGTTGAAAATTGGTGGAAAAAGCACGGACCTTAAAAGCAAAAACACTTTAAGAAGCGTGCAACTTTTACGTTGCTAGTTGGAAATGTTTGCGTTACTTAAAGAGGATACTGCTCCACATCTCTGTTGTAGCTAGCGAATGTCATACAGTGAAGAAGAAATTTCTCAACAGCGTTTTCAGAAGCGGCGATACAGCTGCACACTGCCGAAATACCACCTACCGACAAAACTGTGAACTACAAAATTCTCCATGTATTAACCTTAAATGTTCTACAAGGTTAATGGTATCCGGTGTTGAAAGAATTTTTAAATCGCACATCTAAAATCAGTGATATTGAGAAAAACAGAAGAAGCATATGCGCCCCTAGCGGCGAAATCGTGCACTATTTTGGAAAGAAAATATACACACAGTTTGCGTAGTTAATAGTATCTAACCAAAGTAAAAAAAGTTTTTCAATCAGGGTTTTAGTCCCTCAAATATTTCTGTAAAAGGAACGTGCACTTACGCCCTCTGGTGGCAGACTTGAGCGCTAAGAAAATTTTTAAATTATATGAGAAACATTTCCCCACGGAAACGCTCTTCAACAAAGAAATAGTTTTTCAAATCGCACTCATAGAAGAAGAGACATCGACAAAAATAAGATATGCCTTTGCGCCCCCTGGCGTAAAAACCATGCATTTTTTTAAGAAGAAAATATTTTCAGAAGGTTTTTCGATGTGAGCGGTATCGGTCAACGAAAGAATGTTTTCCGTCGAGTTTTCAGGAGTTCAGATTTTGCTACAAGTTCATGAGACACAGAAATTAACCCTTATGCCCCTGGTGGCCAAACCATTCTTTATCAAACATTAGAAATTCTTCCTATCAGCAGCTGTATTCGGTGCAGAAAGAATTTTTCTAATCGGAATTTTAGAAGCAGAGATATTGGGAAAAACGTAACTTACCATAATGACCCCTAGCCCCTACTGGAAAGTCCATGTATTGAAATTTTTGAGATTATGTGAAAGCATTTTACACCGGAAACCCTATCTAACAAAGATGGAATTTTTCAAATCCGACTATTAGGAGCAGAGATAATGCCAGAAAAAGGATATACATCTACGCCCTCTGGCAGAGAAACCGTTCATTATTTTAAGAAAAAAAAATATTGTCAAATGTTTATCGACATGAGCGGTATCGGTCCACAAAAGATTTTTTTCAATCGAGCTTTTACAAGCTCAGATTTTGCTGGAAATACCTACGAAGCAGAAATTAAGGCTTACTCTCCCGTGGTGGCCAAACCATATTTTATAAAAAAAAAAATGGTAATTACAATCAAAGCGTTTCCCACTTGGAGCTGTATTCGGTGCAGGAAGAATTCTTCAAATCGGAGTTTTAGATGCAGAGATATTGGGGAAAGCGCAATTTACCTTAACTCCCCCTAGCGGAAAGTCAATGAATTACTTAAAATATTCGAAATTATATGAAAAATATGTCGCACCGGAAACTGTGTCCAACAAAGAAAAAAATATTCAAATCTGACTGTTAGAAGCAGAGAAATTTTCAAAAATAAGATATACGTCTACGCCCCCTGGCGGAAGAACCACGCATTATTTTAAGAAGAAATTATTCGGAAAAGGTTTGTCGACGTGAGTAGTATCGGTTCAGGAAAGAATTTTTTCAATCGATATTTTAGAAGCTCGTATTTTGCTGCAAATACACCAGAAGCGGAAATTTATCATTTACACCCCCTGCTGGCCAAACCATTGTACACCAAAAATTTATAAATTATGTGCAAAATGTTTCCCATCAGGAGCTGTATCCGGGACAGAAAGAGTTTCTGAAATCAGAGTTTTAGAAGCAGAGATATCGGGGAAACGCAATTCAATTGCACCCCCCCCTAGCGGAGAATCTATGCGTAACTTGAAAAAGTGACTAGACCTAAAATAATCTTAGCCATGAGTGGAATCGAAAGTCAAAAAAATTTTTTGAATTGGATGCTTAGAAGCAAATTTTAAAATATATTTTAAATTCGATATCATCTGCATTTACGTCTTCTAGCTGCGAAATTGTTGATCGTAAAAACGGAACAAAATAAAGGGTCATCATTCGCACATTTTAAGCTTCCTAATGCCAAAATAATTTTTCAAATCGGACAATTAGTTGCAGAGATATCGTGTCTACAAACGGACGGACAGACGGACATACCGATAACATGAGCACGATCTTTTTTTAACAAAAGACGTGCTAAAAACAACACTGATTGAACAGACCTCAGCATCAGGTGTTATTTGTACCGTTTAATGACCTTCGCACGCGCCATCTTTTGCCTGCAGTTGTTTCGATTTTCATTAAGACGGGCTGGTCATAATGTTTTGGCTTTTCAGTGTTTACATTTGAGATTATGACCGTTGCCTTCCATTCGAAAGGGAAAAAAATCAGCGTACACGGCATTTTCACATGACAAACAGACGGATTGGACGACAAACGCACCGTATTTTCCAGACAGGCACATGTTAAAAGTCATTCTGCAGAAAAAAGAGAAGGAAAGAAATAAGATGGTCATTAAGATAGCACAAACAAACTTAAAATAAGACTTCACAAGAGCATTCAAGTGCGTATTAAGTATGTTAGCGAAGTCTCCCTTAGCCATTAGCTACCAGCGACATTTTCTTCATGACACGAAGGTATAAGAACAACATTTCTTTGCTTTATGTTTTACTTTATGCTGATGATTCTCTAAGATCCTCTGTTCTTTGTAAGTGAAGTCAGAAACTTCTTTTTGTGGTAGTAATCATGTTCGGTGTGCGTCGGAAAAAGAATTTTTAGGGCACTTGATATTACTCTTCTTCTGGCAGTAAATATGAAAGGTTGAAAGAGTTTTGTTTAGTTTTTAAATATAAACGCTTTTTTTTATTTTATAAGTTTCAGAAGTCCACGCAAGACACTAAAGAGAAGCGAACATAATACTTTTTTTCTGGCTGTCAAGCCTTGGGCTAGAATATTATTCAAGCACACTTTTAATGGCACCTAAAAATATTTCTTAAGCCTTATTATCTTCAAAGCAGTAAAAGTACTTCAAACAGAATTCGCTTCGCAAATAGCGACGGAAATAGCAATTATCATAAATTTCCTAAATGTTCGACGCATAGTAGTGTGCAAAATAAAAAGAAATGGTTTCCCTAAATCATTAAAGACATCAGAAAACTAATTAATTCACAATTCATATTAATAAATACGTGTCATTAAACGTTGTTTGAATAGTTTTCGTAACAGTTCTAAGAACATCCACACAAACTTTGAAAATTTCAAGATCAGTATAGTGAAGAGGATTTCCGTGGGTTTAACAGATGGCAGGAATGACATTCGCATATTGTTCCTCATGAATATATAAAATAAAGCTTACCACAGAAGGTAAGCTTTTAGTCATGAAATTTAATAGAAAAAGAGATCGTCATATTGGTATGTGTTTGGACGTTCCATGATTTAAAAAAACCTGGTAAATATTTTTTTTGTTAATGCTGTCCAAAAAAAAAAAAAAAAAAAAGAGAAACAGATTGTATTACTATGTCATGCGTTCATTTGTTTTTGGTCTGAAAACAAAAACATAGATGGGGAATTACATTTCTGAATTTTACAAAAACGTGAAACCTGAATTTTTCCTGTTCGGAGGAAATCATAAAGCGAGAATATGCATATTTAAACACCGCAATGTATTATTCCATGAAATACAAATGCGTAATGGAAGAACAGCAGACAATTTGAAAAGATTCATTTGCGTTTCTTCTAAAATGCATTTTTTTCTTCCCAATATACATACACTATCTACCAACAAGTAATTGGACACCTGTGATAGCAAAGGAAAACGAAGTTTATTCACCTTCAATAGTTGGTGGAACATCCACGTGAGACGATTACAGCTGCGACCCTCCAGGGCATACTCACAACAAGGCGTTGTACGACGGCTAGCGGTATTTTCTTCCACACGGCTTGGAGAAGACAGGTCAGTTCCTTCACCGATTTCGGACGGTGGGGGCACCCCTTAGGTCAACGCTCCAACTCGTCCCAGAGGTGCTTGATAGGGTTAAGGTCTGGGCTTTGAGCAGGCCAGTTGATTCGATTAACTCCATTGTCACCATACCAAGCCATGGTGGACATCGCAACATGACAGGTGGCATTGTCGTCCTGAAAGTAACATGGGTCCACCCCGTAAAACTGCCACAACGTAGGAAGAGCATGGTCATACAAAATGGTGCAGTAGGTCTCGGCGTTGAGTCTACTAGGAATTGCGACCAAGGGTCCCGTGCCATACCAGGAGAAACACCCCAATAGCATAATTCCACCACCGCCGAACTCCACAGTTCGCACAATGCATTCCGGCAGGAGGCGTTCTCCAGGCAGACGCCAAACCCAGACCCCGCCATTCGAACGGTAGAGGGTGAACCTTGATTCGTCGCTCCAGAGAACCTGTTTCCACTGTTCAACGGTCCACTGTCGACGTTCTTTGTACCACGTTAGCCGAGCAGCGCTATTGGACTTGGTGATCAAAGGCTTGTGGGCAGCAGCACGTCCATGATAACCGAGCAGATGGGCTTCCTTACGGATGGTATTCATCGAAAGAACACTCCTGGATGCATGTAGAAACTCCTCGCGAATTCGGCCCATCGATGTGGTGCGGTTCTTCCAAATTTCTCTGGCCAGCACCCGTCGGTCTCTAACTCCCAGTTTTGTGGGTCTGCTGGGTCGGGGCACATTCCGACAGTCACCTCTTGTCTTCCACTTACCAATCACGTAGGAAACAGTCGATTTTGTGTACTTCATCTCGCTGGATATGTCAGGTATGGATCGGCTATTTCTGTGATACCCGACGATTACACCTTTCTCGAAATCAGAGAGCTCCGAACTGCGTGGCATCTTGCATGCGACTGGTTGCGTTGTTGTTTCCCATACGATATTTAACGGCGGCGGCCGTGACGTGTATCAGGACCGCAGATATCGTTGATTGCAGGGGTGTCCAATTACCTGTTGGTAGAAGGTGTATTATGTATAACTAATAGTTCACCTAAGTGACACCTATTTTCACTTTATTTTCTTTGCACTGCTTGAATTTTGAAAAAAAAAATCTGTTTCTGCGGACCAGTTTATATCAGGAATTTATGACCCGCTCTATTTTTTTTTGTTGTTTTGGCTTTTAACGACCATCGTGAGCAACTCGATAGTCTATAATAAGCAGTCCCCCGTCCCCAATTTACGGCCACTGATTGCAGAGAAGGGAGAGAGGCCCCAGGTAGCACAGCCTTGCAATTTAACGTAGGTCCAACACTGAGCCACCGTTATCTATTCCTAAAAGATTGTGGCTCAGCGTTGGGTCTACGTTAAAGTGAAAATCTGTGCTAAATGAGCCAGCGCAGTAAGACAATCACAACATCCATACCTTACCGAGATTCGAACCCCGACACGTGTCCGATGGCCGATCAGGGACCAAGGATTAACCCATTGAGCCCCCTGGGCGGCTCACCCACTTTTACTGGTCCGAAAATAACGCCAACATTAATACATTTATAAAGTAATATGCACTCTGTATCGATTTTATTGCCTTTCTTCGAAGCGGAGTACAGTAAAGTACAAACTTCAGTTCCAAATTAACTAAATTATATAGTACAAATATGCAAAATATTTTCACACTGATTACGATTTATTGCTAACTAATGAATATGTAATTTACATTTAACTTTATTTAGTATTTTGGAGGGTGTAAGGTTTAACAACGAGCTTTTCTGTGTTTTTACCTGGTTGGATCCATATTGTCAGTGTCGTAAATGGATCAAATTGTGCATTATATAGTGTGTCTGGCAAAATCCTCATTAAATCTGAAACAGCTTCAGTGTTCCGTTTATTTCGCTACTCTGTTTTAATTTCCCCATTATTATTATTAAACCCCACTTCACACTCGGCTGTGTTAAAATGCATTTATTTCTCGGTTATGGGGCGTGCTTGATGCAAGCGCTCTAATGCAATCAATTTTGAAGTTATCATTTCCCGTAATAAAGACTGACTGGTAATCGGCAATTCAGAATGTTATCACATTGATGCCAATTAAAATTTTTCAGGGACTACTGCTGAAATGCACATACTCGTCTGATAGGAGTAATTTTTTCTATCATGGATACATTTCGATTTCTTCCTGTTTCGTTTCCTTTTCCTTTTTATTTTTTTGCTGTTGTTGTTTGTAGATGTTGGAAATGATGCCGTAACACCAAATGTTAATGAAATGTAATCGATGACCACTCATAAACGCTAAGAATTTCATGGGTTGCTGCTTTTTAAACTGCCGTTTCCCATCTGCTACTATAACACACACAGAACCCACTTCACTTCCCAAGATTCCTTGAATAGACGTCAGAGCTACTAGACCACCGACAGTATTCCCCACAATGCAGACTGTTAACACCGCGTTTGGCAGACTACCAAACCTGTAGCTTGTTGAGCTTGCTTGGGGCTGTTCGCTTTTAACATAATACTGATTTTCCCACAAAAATACATAGACTACGAATTTTCATCTTCTAGATTTTATAGAGGATAGTAGTATCTACTTAAGTTATTCACTATCTCTAGAAGTTATAGTAATAACCAATAAGATATTTTCTCTCTTTTGAGAGGAAAATGATAACTAATAACTTATTCTCTATCTTCAGAGAGGATAGTATTAACTAATAAATTAATCATTATCTTTAGGGGGATAGTGTTAACTAATAAGTTATTCACAATCATTAGTGATGATAGAAATAATGAATAAGTTAGTCACTATCTTTCGAGAAGAAAATAATAAGTAATAACTTATTATCTATCTTCAGAGAGGATAGTAATAACTAATAAACTAATCATTATCTTTAGAGGGGACAGTATTAACTAATAAGTTATTTACAATCATTAGTGATGATAGAAATAATGAATAAGTTATTCACTATCTTTAGAGAGGATAATAATAAATAATTAATTAGTTACTCACTTTGTTTAGGAAGAATAGTAACAACTAATAGGTTATGATCAATCTTTATAGAGGATGGTAATAAGTAATGAGATAGTCTTTCTTTAGTTAGGGTAGTAACAACCAATAAGTTATTCCTATCGTTAGGGAGTATAGTAATAACTACTAAATTAGTCACTCTCTTTAAAGAACATAGTAATGACTGTACGTTAGTTACTAACTTCAGAGAGGATGGTAATAAATAATAAGTTAGTCACTATCTTTAGAGAAGATGGTAATAATTAATACGTTAGTCACTATCTTCAGAGAGGATAGTAATAATTAATAAGTAAGTCACTATCTTTAGAGAAGATTGTAATAACTAATAAGTTACTCACTTTCTTTAGAGAGAATATTAATAAATGATAAGTTATTCATTATCTACCATGAACAACAAATATTCTGATCCCTCTTTACGGAAAAGAAAAACGCCGCAGTTTTCTCGACAGATAAATGACGTTACCTGAAAAAGTGACCAGCCAGTCGGACCACTACCGTGTTGATTTTGGTGGTCCGACTTCACTTTTAGTGGTCCGGGATAAGGGCACCACGAAAGAATTCGAATGCTGCTTTGTCATCGCGAAATATCGATTGTAGTGAAGAGTAATGTGTGACGAGGTGGAGAAGGATATAACGTAGTAATAAATGATTATGGAAAGCGAAGTAACTAATTCGTTGCTACAAGGAACAGTGCGGTGTAGAAACAGGATATGGAGAGTATATACCTCTTTGTGCATCTTTCGAAAAATTATTGCGCTTATAATATAATTTTAACTGTCTGTTCTTCTGTAAACGCTATGTTTCTGCACCTATTAGTCCGATCTGAAAATGTTTGTTTGTATTGGAAAGTATGAACACTGACAACGATGACTTATTGCTTCTTAAATGTTTCTGATGAGTAACTTTGTTACTACGGGCGTCAATGCAGACGCTATTGAAATCAAACTGCATTTCCTTTCGTATCATTGTTTCTAAAAAAGCGACTGAAACAGTTTCGTTTTACCTTTCATATCTTTTACCATGGATATTGTATTACTTGCAGTTAGGTTCTCCTTCAGATATTTCCCAGTATTCTAGCTAGAGAACGTAGACGTACATTGATTTTTCCCGGTATCTCTGTTGCTGAAAGTTCGATTTTGAAATTGCTTTACTCATGTGGCGCTCAGCAGGAAGAACTTTCTGCATATGGTTTCTAATTTTTCATAATACGCATTCTTTGCCCTAAGGCGTACGTTCGTAATTTATATTTGTAGTGTAGTTACATCGGTTTCTAATAACGCGAGTGAAATAAAAATTATCTTTTTTGATCCGCAAAAACTGGTGCTTTTGTGTAGATTCAAAATTCGTTAGGTTCCCGGTTATTTTTATCCACATTCAAAAAGTTTATTTTCTTCTTTTTTATTAGACAGGGAAAATGGGGAGATAGCAGGCTGATATATTAGTAACTTCCGATTATCTTTGGTGCAGGATTAGGGATATGTAAATCGGTGTTTCTGAACTTCATTAAACTCTCCGCATTAGAAGGAAGTTTTCGGCACAGGAGTTTGAATGAAACAAGTTAGTAAAATCATGCAATGCATTGATTATGATACGCTTTCCAACATACCAGAAATCATTACTCAAGTTATTACTCAAGTTATAAGGATAATGGCTGAAGAATAAATCTCGCTCCTATGACCTGACCTTTGACCCCATTTCGATGATATTCAAAAGAACCGGTAAAATATACTTCCGGAACAACATGATGAAGTTTTGTCTCAATCGAAGCATTTTTACGTAAGTTATAACGCATAAGGGCGATGAAATGGATCCCAATCCTGTGTCCTGACCGTTGACTCCATTTCGCCCATTTCCAATAGGATTCGTTCCCAGGTGGTCCCCTACCACATACAAAATTTCATGGAAATCGAAACATTTTTACGCTAGTTATGACGCATAAAGGCAATGGAACGCATCCCGCTCCGATGTCCTGCCCTTTGACCCCACTTCACCTATGTTTAATAGGATTCGTCCCCAGGTAGTGCCCTGCCACATACTAAAATTTCATTGAAATCGAACCATATTTACGCACGTTATGACGCATAAGGGCAGTGGAAAGGATCCCGCTCCTATGTCGTGATCTTTGACCCTAATTTCGCCCATTTTCAATAGGGTTCGTCCAAAGTTGTTCCTTTACCACATACTAAAGTGTCATCGAAATAGAACCATTTTTACGCGAATTATCGTGCGGACAGAGGGACAAAGCTGGAGCATATGCGCTTCTTCAACCTACGGTTGGAAAGCGCAAAAAAGACAAGCAGATCCAAGTGAAAATGACGGTCCACCTGGAAATATAGCTTCACTCGGAGGTATGCACGACGATTAGATTTGTCTTAGAACGGAAAAGGCTCCGAATGCTCATGACCAAGATCAATGAGCTTTCGGCGAGTGTTAGACTGGTTTTCAAAATTTGCACATGGACATACTGCATGGACGGACGAAAAACACAGTGGCAGTCCATCAAAAACAAACAGGAAGTGACGTGTGTTTGTGTGTGTGTCAGTACTGATGCAAGAAGACGGACGTGTGACTTTGGACCATAGCGCAGCAAATACTTCTTCTGGCACCGCGCGTCACATCGTCCAACACAATCACAATCAGTAACCCCGAGTGATACCATATTTTCAGGCGGGCAGTCATTTTATCTTGAATCTGATCTCCAGTACGTTTCCTTTTCATTCGAACTCTTGTGCTGAGCGTGTAATGACGCTGAAAAGCACCGATTTTCTCAAAATTTCTCCACCTTTTTCTTTTTATTATATAATTTTTACCTGTATAGCAGTTCTTCCTCTATAACAAACTGACAATTGTAGACCTTCAATTTACAGTGTCCAAAGTCTGTCTTTTGATCTGCGACCTAGTACCGTACAATTTAATATATGGCAGGGCAATTTTACATCGTTCAAACTGGACAAGTTTTCATAACCCCTTAAAATACTCTCACTAACCCTGAAGAAATACCAGCAACATAAAATTATTAAGTTCAGAGCTACATCAGCAGTTCTATACTTTTCGAAGAAAACATTAAAGCATATTGCAGAAACGACTGTACACGGACAGACACGTGATGGATTGATATCCAAGACGTGAGTGTGAGACAGTAAGGGAGCACGAAACGTGACAAAATTTACACACACACACGCACACACACACACACACACACGCACAAGATACACTTGACTCAATACGGCAAAATTGTGGCATAACACAACACGCAGTAATAAGTTACACATAAACAAATACTAACAAGAAAGATGACACCGAATTTTCGGGTGTAATAAGCACGTCTTTTGAATCCGTTCTGACGAAAATTAAATTTATCAAAGCTATTCAAAGTCAATGGAACCGGTATGGAAAACAATGGTAGCTGACGGAAGAAAAAGTTTTTCAATCGTTTAATCCCTCAAATATTGCTGTAAACGGAATCGTGAGCTGACGCCCTCTGGTTGCAGACTTTGGCGTTGAGAAAAACATGAATTTATATGAGAAACATTTCGCACCGGAAACGCTCTCCAACACAGAAATAATTTTTTGAAATCGGACTCTTAGAAACAGATATATCGACAAAAATAAAATGTGATTTTACGTCCCCTGATGGGAAAACCATGCATTATTTCAGGAAGAAGGTATTCTCAAAAGGTTTTTCAATATGAGCGGTACCGGTCAAAGAAAAAAACATTTAGTCGAGTTTTCAGAAGCCCAGATTTTGCTACAAATATATCAGAAGCAGAAATTAACACTTTTGCCCCCTAGTGGCCAAACCATTCTTTACCAAACATTAGAAATTATATGAAAAATATTTTCCATCAGGTCTTGTAGGCGATACAGGAAGAGATTTTAAAATCGGAGATTTAGAAGCAAAAATAACGCTAAAACGAAATTTACCTTTGTGTCCCCTAGCAAAAAAGTCTATGATTTACTTGAAAATTTTGAATTTATAGGAAAAACATTTCTCATCGGAAACACAATCCAACAAAGAAGGAAATTTTCAAATCGGACTCCTAGAAGTAGAAATATTGACAAACATAAGATATACATCTACGCCCCCTGGCATAGAAACCATGCATTATTTCAAGGAGAAAATGTTTCTAAAAGGTTTGTCGACAGAGTAGTATCGGTAAACAAACCACTTTTTTCAATCGAGATGTTAGAAACTCATATTTTGTTGCAAATACATCAGAAACGGAAATTAAGTCTTACGCCACCTAGTAGCCAAACTATTTTTACAAAAACTAGAAATTATATGCAAAGGATTTCCCATCAGGAGCTGTATCCGGTGCAGAAAGAATTTTCAAATCAGAGATTTACAAGCAGAGATATAGGGGGAAAGCAATTTACCTTTACGCCCCTAGCGGAAAGTCTATGAATTAATTGAAAATTTTGAAATTATATGAAAAACATGTCACACTGGAAACACTGTCCAACAGAGAAGGAATTTTTAAAATTCGACTCTTAGAAGTAGAGATATTGACAAAAATAAGATGCACATCTACACCCCCTGGCGGAGAAACTGTGTAATATTTTAAGAAGAAAATATTACGAAAAGGTTCATCGATGTGAGTGACATCAGTCCACGAAATAATTTTTTCAATCGATATTTTAGAAGCTCAGATTTTATGGCAAATACATCAGAAGCAAAAATTAACACTTACGCTCCCTGGTGGCCAAAGTATTCTTTACCAAAAATTTCAAATCATATGCAAAAGATTTTCCATCGGTAGATGTATCCGCTGCAGAAAAAAAAATTCAAATCGGAGTTTTAGAAAAAATGCTATCCAGGAAAAGGTAATTTACTTTTACGCCCCCTAGTGGCAAATCTATGCGTAATTTGAAAAAGTAATTATATCTAAAATACTCTTCGATATAAATGGAATCGAAAGATAAAAAAAAATTTTCAATCGGATGTTTAGAAGCAAATATGTGGAATGAAACGTATTTTTGAATTCGACATCATCTGCATTTACACCCCCTAGCGGCGAAAGTGTACATCGTAAAAAAAAAAGCGAAATAAAGGATCATTATTCGCATATTTCAAGCTTCCCAATGCAAAAAGAATTTTTCAAATCGGACTGATAGTTGCAGAGATATCGTGAATACAGGCGGACGGACGGACGGACAAACCGGTAACATAAGCACGATCTTTTTTTACAAAAGACGTGCTAAAAGGCACGACTTATAGTAGGGTGTAAGGGTGCCAGCGGCCGCTAAAAAACTGGCACATATGTGCGGAATCAAAAGTATGAGGTTATCCAGCATTCTTAGGTGGATTCTCAATTACTTCCATGTGAGGGTTATGCTCCACCTACAGAAGACTCATACGACGGGACGGGCGAGCTGCGATATGTAATGAGATCGTAATGGCAGTCAAGTTCTCATCACGATATCTGACTGCCGTCACAGTTGCATTCGGATGACCTAGAGGTATGTATGACAGCCAAAGATGATGCTCATCCACACGAGGGACCCGCCGCAACCGTAAACATCTCTCTCCAAGAAGGCTCGATGATTCCATGTTCCACCTCACGTATATCACAAGGACAGACAATTAGCGGACTGCTGACTTACCCGCGACTCATTCGAGAACAGAACGTAATGCTAGTGTTTACGGTAGAAGTATGCACAGGTTCGGCCAAGCTTTTCTTTTTTTTTTTTTTTCTTTTTCGTCGGTTAAGTGAAAAATTCCACGATCGGGCCTGGCCCTGCCTGTTCTGGAAGGTTTAGCATTAAAAACAAACATTTTTCTCAAAAAACGAAGATAGATTTCTTGAACGCCATTCTGTTGTACTATACGAAGTAACACCTAATTGTCTTAGAAGACTTGGGGTATCGTAGCAGTAAAGAAACTGTTAGTCTTCTGAAAAAAGGTCCACAAAAATCTGGTTCCGCTTTTGGAAATATGAAACTTTTGCAGAGGGGCCAAGTAGGTTTTTTGCTTGCAGCCTGGAGGCTAATACCTCAGCTGTTTTCTTAGAGAGCCCCAAATCACAGGTACTAAGTCATTCAATTCTGGTTGGGTAAACTGCTGAGGGGCTGATGACTAATTGGTATCAAATGAGGAGTCTTTGGATTCTGAAAACATTTTGTGAAGCTCGTTATCACAACATTCGTGCTCTTCCTGATCATGTTCACTGCCTTCATCTTCAGATGACGCAAATCCATCAAAAACTGGAAACGGAAATTCCTCAAAGTTGCAGAGTAGGTCGAATTGCTGAGGGAATACTGGTATAGGAGATCTTATGCCGGTTTTTCTTGCCGACACCTTTCGTGTTGACCAGACAAAAATAGCAGTCAGTTGTGTGGTCCTTGAGTTCCCGCCATACCATGGGAACTCCAAACGGCAGACCGTTTCGTTTTCCTTTTGTCCAGTCACGAAGAATTTCGTCACAATTATGATGCCCAATCAATATCACAAATATAATTAATCACCCATTTCTTGTCTTGGTCGCCAAGGGGAACTTCAAAATAGGCTTTATACGCACGCCTCACAAACGAAGTTATATTGCGCCTTTGACGAAGAAGTGTGTAGCAGCCACATACATAACAGAATGCTTCACGATTATTTACACATTTATGTCTACTTGAAGAAGACATGATCAGATCTGAAACAGAGAAAAACAGGTGTTATTTTTAGTAAATCAGATAAATCTCTAGAATCCAAAATCAACAATAAAGATAACGAACTTTGATGTTTGTAAAAAAAAAAAAAACCTAATTAGTCTAAGGTTGGGGTAGATGTAAGCCCAGTTCTCAAGCTATCCCTAGTGTAAATTGCAATGTGTGTCCTTTTTTGCGAAAATCATAAGTTTCAAAATGCATGAAAACTAGAGCATGTAGAGGAAAACCGGTTTTAGATTTTAAATCAGCGTTGAAAAAATATTTAGATTTAGTGTAAAAATGTCATGCAACAGAAAATAAGAAAAACATTGTTCCCCAGTGTTATTTCTGACAGCTCAAACCGCAGCCTCAAGTGTGTTCTCTTGCAAAATGGCGATGTTTATTAAGCGGTTCCAGTTGGTCACTCATTGCATTTGCGAGAACAACATAATGATATAAAAATGGTCATTGACTTACTCAGATATCACGAGCACAACTGGATCATTTGTGTGGACCTGAAAATGGTCATCAACTTCTTCCTTGGTCAACAGAAAAGCTTCACGAAGTTTCCATGCTATCTCTGCATGTGGGACAGCCGAGTTCAAGAGAAATACGGTTATTGCATGAGAATTTTGCTATGATCACTGCTGAACGTTAATGAAATTTGCAATTCTCTTGTGAATTTTGATTCATCCGGTTTCTCGAAGACTTTCCACCGGAACATATTCTTGCAGCATGAGCCAACAGGTTGCTAGCTGAATTCTTCGTAGAGGAAATGCAAAAGTTTCTGCCCCAATACGACAAATGTCAATCTTTAGGGTGATTGTGTTGAGAAGTATTTTAACGTGTGTATAATAAAAAAAATACTGCTAACACAAAAATTATTCCACTTACTGCGAATCAGACATTACTTTCTGGGCGTGCCCGGTATATTTTCTTAATCCACATTTAAATTAAGAAAAAAGATTCGTATTAGTGAAGATAATTTATAAAGAACACCGTACACGTTAGTCAGCCTGAAGGAAGTAACCAAAAATTATCCCACTCATGAAATAAAAAAATATTGGATTGACCAAAAAGTAATTGAGTTTCTTTCCTGTATAAATGGAAGGCGAATTTTGAATGGGAAACAAAAACTTTAGTCAACAACATATTGTCCATTTTGTTCGATGACCTTTTGTTATCTCACAAACAAGTTCATGATTCCGGGCTCAAAAGAGTTTTTCTATTTTCGGCAAAAAGCAGTTTGTGACGTATATTCTAAATTAACTTTCCTTTTCAGTTTCTTTCCCTATGTAAATCTTGAGTTTGTTCTCAGTTATACTTCACACCTAACGTGATATCTTTTCTCTCAAATGAATGCTGTTGGCAACATAATTGAGGTGGAATGAACGTGACGTAGGGTTGTTATGATAAGAACCAGAGATACAAACTACGATACAACAGTTGCTTGTAGAGCGTTGTGGAACGTAGCG
This sequence comes from Macrothele yani, assembly GCA_039090855.1. NCBI lineage: Eukaryota > Metazoa > Arthropoda > Arachnida > Araneae > Macrothelidae > Macrothele > Macrothele yani. The sequence goes on along the minus strand of CM077027.1, from coordinate 138,784,315 downwards.
TATTGAAGCGTGGTGGTGAGTGGTGGAAAGTGGAATGTTGATTTGTGTTATGTGATTCCTATAGTACCCTGAAATGCTATAACCTATGCTGGAGAAATGAAAGTCCATTTCCGTAACTTTGACTTCTGTTTTCTAAATGTTTCGTGTGGCCGTTAAGGTTTAATTTAGGAACTTTTTCATCGTATGGTGATGTTTTTAAAATAACGTAGCAGCACGAAAAGACGTTTACGTTATAAGTTCCAAGAACGATTTTATAGCCTCATTAGCAGTGAAGATTTTACCGAACAAGACGTTTTGCAACGAATGAAACAAATGGTAGTCTGATGGTGCCAGTTCTGGCGAATATGGTGGATGTAGTAACACTTCTTATTCAAGCTGCCACAATTTTTGACGAGCGACCAAACTTGTATGTGGTCTTGCATTATCGTGGTAAAACACAATACCTTTGCGATTCACCGATTCCGAAAGCTTCTATTTGACTGAATCACTTAACTTATCCAGCTTACGACAGTACAAGTCCGATGGTTTGGTTCTTTGGAAGCAATTCAAAATATACAATACCTTTGAAATCCCACCAGGCTGGCAGCATAACTTTCTTTTCGTGCATATTTGCTTTTGAAGTGCTTTGAGCAAGTTCCTCATGCTTTCTCCACAATCTTTTTCATTCGATGTTGTTGCAGACGATCCATTTTTCATCCCCTGTTATCATACGTTTCAAAATTGGATCGTTTTCTTTACGTTTCAAGATCGAATTGCAGATGTCACCGCACTCAACGAGCTTGTTGAGATGAATTTCCCATGTGGTTTTCAACAAATTTTATTTAAGAAAATAGGCTGTTACATCATTATTGTTCGCGCCTATCAAAAGCATAAAAATACACATGACATTTATAATGATATGTACACATGACAGAGGGTAAAACTACCCAGATTAAAATAATAAAAACACGAATGCAGGCAAGCATTCTATGAGTATCGTAATGGTACAGGAATCTGGGGTCACGTGCAGCCCCATAATACGTGAATTACAACTAGAGAAACCCAGGAAGCATATTTAGCATATGAGAGCAAATAACAAAATGATTTCGGGAGAGTGTGCTAGAACAGAGAATGTAAGTAAATACAACGATGTATGTAATAAACAAAAACAATACACAAAGCACAAGATACAACATCGCAAAGTCGGTGACACAACAAGAACTTTGATCAGAAAACACAGGGATGCTAACGGAGATAATATCGTCACAGAACACGACTCACCTAATAAGACATAATGACATACTACAGAATAAAAATATGTTCTTGAGCAAAATCACATATAATATGCAATGTAAGAAAAAAGGAAATTTGTACAACATGTTGCCACACAAATAAAGTTAATTAACAGTACATACAATGTTACTCGACATTGGCGAGGGAAAAAAGCAAACTGAAGAAAACAGTAAAGACACAATGCACACTAGGTACGGTGAGTGAAAAAAACAAAACATAGAGAACAGTGGATACAACCTGGCGGAAACAAAAATCAAAAGCTTGATGAGTCAACGTCTCGTGAACAGTATACCACCTTAAAAAAGTCATGTTTTCAACATATTGAAAGAAAGAAAAGGATGACGCAGTTCTACACTCTGTTCTTAAAATAGAAGAAACACGACTAATAAAATGAATAGAACACTCAGAGTGGTTAATATCGTTAAAGTACATATGTAACACAATTATCACTAAGGGAAGCTATGCAAATGAAATCTACAAGAGAGGTGCAGACCCTAGGTTATGAAAGAGGTACAGTGTCATCATGCTGATACAGAGAACAAGAAATAATACACTAGAAAAATGTACAGCACATTTGCAGAGTAATACGATAATAACGTATTCGCCTGTAACACGGAAAAAAACTATAATAACTATGTATAAGTACGTACAAACAAATACGATATTTACAGAAAACAGCAGGCAAGTAACATTAATCATAAATTGGGTCACAATAGGAAGAAAAAAAAACCACGTACTGTGGTGCGAAACTCAAGTGTGTACAACACAATACAATATTAACATGTTACCATAATTATGCGTACGTAGGTTGCCACAGTATGGCTACTCAGAAAAAAAAAATAAAAACACAGAGCACTCTTGGCACGGTGAAACAAATATCTAACGAAAGACACATTGGACTTAGTGCAACCAAACACAACAAAAAAACCCACACAACATATACTCAAATGGCGAGATGGACAGAATTCCCATCCATCGTAAACCATCCTGAGTGCTCGGCCCAGGTGGTGTGAAATGTTGTGAGAGAATTTAACGAAATGGCGGTGTTATATTCAAGTCGAAGGCGTGCAACTATTCGGCCTCGAAAGCAAGATAGCAAACGACTTCCGGCCTGCAGAATTGAAAGTGGCTGCGATGCAGAACGTTGTGATTGATGAAACATATGAATGATATGTTTGATAAGTACAAATAGAAAACAGAAGGTATCTGGTAGACGTGTGGGCGGATGCTTCGTTAATAGAAGCCACGGATATGCTTGGAATGGAAGATCTTGAGAAACGATGAGGCCAGCCAGGCGGAAAGCAGAATTGAGAAGAGGTAGCAGGATAGGGCAGTGGCAATAGGTGTGGTAAACATCACCGACATTACCACAGAAAGAGCAGAGTGGAGAAGAGACCAGAGACATACGGAAAAGAAGATGGGGAACAACGAGGCGACGGTGAAGGAAACGCCAGTGAAGATTGCGCTCTAGCGGAGAGGAGAGATGAGAAGAGGAAGCTGACCAGACGGTCATGGAAAGCTAAGGAGAGAAGTCAGAGACGGGTTGTGGAAGATCCGAAGGTGAACGGAGAAAACGATAGAGGGAGGCAGTGGTGAAGGAAAGCACAGGGGCGACAGAGTCAAGGAGAGGAAGAAAGAAAGGAATAGGAAGACTGGGTCCAGAGACAACACGTAGTCCGTCGGCAGTAACCAAAGCAGGGTATAGAGAGAGGAGGGAAGTGCGAAGGAGGGCATACTCCTCCTCGAGAGAAGGAGTAGGAGTAGGAAAAAGGGAAGTAATGGGTTTCCAAGAGAGGTTAGCAGTAATCAGGGCGTTAACTGTTAAGATGCCAGAACGAACCCAGAGTGGGAGGAGAAAGAAAGGTTGGTTAGGAGGGTGGATCAGTGAGGAAAAGAAGAGCGGTTCTACAAGGAGATCAAGAGTGGTGGCAGGAGGAGCCCGTTAAAGAGGAAGGGACCGGAAAAACGTAAGAGCTTCAGACATAGTAGACGGAATGTTAGAGGAAGGAAGGGTGTAATAATCCATCCGGAGGAAAAGAAGAAAAGTGAAGGACGGATCATGGACAGAAAGAAGTGCATCAAAAGATATCACAAGAGAAGGAGAGGGAGAGGTAAGCAGACGTAGAAAAGTGGTAATACGGTACGCTCTATAGTATTGATGAATATCAATGAGCCGGATGCCACCATGCGACTCAGGAAGATACAATGTCTGGGCCGCCGACCAATGTTTGGACTGCCAGATGACGGAAGTGAACTGACTATTGATGTCAGTAAGACGAGAGGCCAAGAAAACTGTTGAATTCCAGGAATATGTACATAGTGAGAGCAGGTAACGCTGGACAATATGTGCACGTTGAAAATAAGATGTAAATGGAAAGACGAAACGCCAATACGCAGCTCGGCGCCGAAGCCTTGGGAAAAGGTTGGTCCATGTTGCTTGTCCAGCGGTAAACGGATGACCAGCATAGGTGCCGAGAATCTTCTGGGTCGAGGATGACCACACTGCTCCCCAAGGGGAGTCAGTGCGGCCTATCCAAGACCCACACCAGAGACCAGTACTCTTAGAGACATTAAGTGAAGCTCCCGAAACAGCAGCATATTGGTGATAGGTGATGAGCAGGTCTTCAAACTGAGCATCTCTTCTGATACAAAACGTCACATCGTCTGCATAAGCGGAAAAAGTATATTCGTGATGTCGCGTACTTGCAACGGTAGGCGGCAGCGAAGATCGAAGAGAGCGATGAGCAGCAATCAGGAACGGTTCAAAGGCTAATGCAAAAAGTTGCCCCGAGAGGGGGCAACCCTGCCTAATTCCACGTTGAAAAGGAATTGAAGCCGTCAGAAAGGAGGCCGCCCGGACATGAAAATGGGCGCCCCGATAGAGACTAAGTAAAAGAGTCACCAAAGAAGAGGGGAAACCAAAGCTATGAAGAGTAACAGAAAGATAGTCGTGAGAAATGTTATCGAGGCTGATTTTTGATCAATGTTAAGCAAGGCAAGTGGTTCAGAAAATTTACGAGCAAGAAAAACAAGGTTGTGAACAAAAGAGATGTTGTTAGCGATAGACCGACCAGGCACAGTGTATGACTGGTCGGGCGAAAGGATGAAAGGAAGAACAAGATTCAAACGACGGGAAAGGAGTTTAGTAAAGAATTTATAGTCGAGATTTAGAATGGAAATAGGACGCCAATTATGCAGGTCCTGGGGGTCTCCCTTCTTCGGCAAAAGAATGACGTGGGCCACCGTAAACTCCGGCGGCAGTGCAGAAGAAGATTGAGCTGCGGAGAAACAGGCGAGAAGGAAGGGGAGAAGAGATGGAAGAAAAGCACGGTAAAAAGAAAGAGGAAGGCCGTCAGGTCCAGGAGAGGCATGAGGATTTAGAGAGGCAAATGCCTCTCTGAGTTCAGTGGGGGGAAAGGCCGCGAGAAGAGAAGGACAGAGTTGTGAGGGGACCTGCGGAAGAGCACGAAGAAGGGGGGATGATGAAAAAGAGTGAGTCTGCACTACCGCTCGGAATTTATCTTGAAAAAATTGACGAACCTGTGTGCAGATAGTGGCTGAGTCTGATGAAATAGTTCCATCAGACAGACGGAGATGTCGGAGGGTAGTAGATGAACGCCGTAGTCTTTCCGTGCGAGAGAGAAATTCATATGAGTGAGCTGTTCAGGAAAGATTAAGTAATTTCATCCTACAGAGAGCTTGCTGTGCCATCGGATGAAGCAGCGCTCTAAGGGCATCCTGTACTTCAGGATATGATGGATCAGTGAGAGACATCGAGGAAAGGATCCCACGAAGGTTGCTGATTTGCATACCACGTTCAGTACGGGCAGCAAATGAGTATTGTCGGATTAACATACGAAGCTCAAACTTAATGTCGAGCCACAACTTGAGTGCGCTTGGTGTTGTGGCGAGAAGTTGACGACGATCATCCAAGAATTGACGGATTGTGGTACAGAAAGTTTCGTCCTGAAGCAAGTCATCATCAAAGGACCAGGTACGCTGTGAAGTAATTGGCAGTGCAGAAACGCAGATAGACAGCGTCACCGCTCTGTGATCAGACGAGATGGTTGGCACATGCCGTGCCTCAGTAGATGCAGGGAGCAGCTCGGAGGAGACGTAAATTCGGTCCAACCGGGCTGCTGACGAACCTTGCCGAGGTGAATTGCTCCAGGTATATGAAACCGTGTTTGGATGAAAATGACGGAATGAGTCAACAAGATGATGTTCGGAGAGGAGTAGCGTAAGCTGATCGACTAAGATAGGACGACATTCTCTTAGGGACCCGCTGCGGTCCAACGACGGGAACAAAGTGCAATTAAAGTCTCCTCCTAAGACATAAAAATCACCAGGGGGAATAGCTGTAAGTGCTGAACGTAAACATTGAAAAAGGGGGTCAATGAGAGATTCATCTGCACGATTATAAATATTAAATATGTGATAGGTAATATGATCAATACAGAATACACAACATTGTAACAAATCAAGGTATAAATTATTTACAGAGACTGTAGTCAGTGAATGAAGCAATCGGTTGTGGATGCCAATGGCAACACCACCGGATTGCAACCGTCTATACGCATGGAAGAACTTAAAAGGCCAACTACGCCAACGATGGAATGGCGTTGTAGGAGAGTATTTCGTTTCTTGAACGAGAAGAACGTCAGCGTTCACTGCCGACAAGTCTTCATACACTTTTGAGTTTGCGTCAGGGGTGCCAAACCCCCGGCAGTTCAGCGAAACCACCTTGAAAGTGGTAGGTCACTTGTAGGTGTCATAGCTTTTGTGACAGTTGTTTGAAGTAGATGGATGTGCTGCCGGATGTGTTTGCCAGCCGCACTCAAGTGGCCAGACGGTTTGGCATAGACATCAAGAACTTTATCCAAAGAGGTAAGTTGCTGAAGAATATTTGGCAAAACATTCTCATGTCGCTTGACAAAGGTATGTGCTGTAGCAGGATATTGTTCGACACACATGAGAGAATAAAGTTCCTTGTATGACAATGGTGTAGGCGATAATTCAAGGCTAGACATTTGGGCAGCAAACTCGTCAAACGGCACCACTCCGTCGGTGGGGTACGGTGACGTTTCAAAATCAACGACTCGTGCGGGTGAAGTACGGGTCCGGGGGAAAGATCGAGTAGGGCTCCCGCGAGCTCGTCCCCTCTTGGCGGGGGCACAAGGTGGTTTCGGGACTTGACGCTTTTCCAGTCGTACTTGGTGTTCAGGCTCCGAGCTATCGCTCATGGTTTGATCCGCACTGAAATATGCAGTTTCATTATCCGGAATAGAGAGATCTGCCACTGACGTAACACTCCCTTCAGCTGACTCCACTGGTGGATCGGGAGCACGAAAGTGAGTCTGAGCAAGTATAGGAGGGAAATTTCTCTCATCCACTTTTGGTGGGAGAACAGCAGACGAAAGAACAGTGTCTAGGCTTGGTGGAACAGCAGTCGGACGCACTGGAGCAGAAACCATCTCCTGGGTCCGGTTGGGAGTCTCCGCTGGAACTGCAGACTTGGGATACGAGGAAACTTTATGACAATCTTTGTAAAAGTGTCCAAAAGCTTTGCAGGTGCTGCAATGAAATTCAGTTAGGAGATCAACATAACGCACCTGTCCAGAACACTTTACTTTAAACTGCACTGGGATCGTGCGAATGCTGTCAGGAGTTGTGAAGAGGACCCGCGCAACGCGACGTATGCCACAAATAGATTTGTCGTCGGGATCCTTTGGAGCTACTGAGAATGTCTTCACCGTGCCTACAACACGGCCAAGAGTAGAGAGGACGGCATACAACATTGTATCCGTGACTTCCGGTGGCACTGGATATAATGACACGTTGATAGGTCGCTGCGCTACAGGAGTAGGCTCTAAGAACTGATCACCGAGAGTGAGACCTGTACGTAGGATGGTGGTAGCATATTCAGCTTTACTGAAGTGTACCACAACTGTCCCTACCCGCCGGAACATATGAGAAATGGCTTGTGGGTTGAACTTGTTCTTCAGGGCAGTGGAGTACATCTTTAACGGCGTCGCCGGTAAGGCAACAAACACTACACCTTTATCCAAGGCAGAATTAAAGTTAGCACTAGCTGCAGTATCATCAGGAATGTCGAGAGTGATGGTGTTTCCTTCTCGGCGAATGTAGGACGTCATGCCCGCCGCTCCGGCGTACTGTGTCGGAGTGGAGTGGATAGGAATAGAAGTAGTGACTGCCTTAGAATAGGTGGTGTAAGATGACTGTTGTGCAGGAATAGAAGGAATGTCATCAGAATCAATGACGTCCATAGCAACGTCAGTAGTAGCAAAGTCAGTAGAAGTTGACGTATTAGGAGAAGTTAGCGAATCGATGTGAGAAGAGTGTACGGACGTACCGCTAGATGAGGGGAGTGCATCACCGCCAGTTGGATCGGACAGCGTAGTGACGCCTCTGGAAGAAGAAGTGGAGTGCTTCCCGGAAGTGAGGTCGTTGCTAAGTCCCCCACCACCGGAAGACGCCATTTGCATGGCACCTCAGTGATAAGCAATGACCAGCTCGGTCGGAAGTAAATACAACGTAAAAACTCAACTAAAAATGCACACACCGGCTCGGGAGTCAAACGGAAAGAAGCACGGTACCTTTATACTTCGTACACACACAAAATTAGAGAACTTAAAGCGCTATGTACGTGAATTTATACACAAAAATGAGGAGCAAAACAAACGAGCTCATGTGGTATTCACATATCGAGCTTACTAACGTATCCCAGTTGTTTTAAATGGTTTCAGCGCTCGATTTCGAGATGTTCAGATTCACAGTAATCTCTCGTGTCGTTAAACGCTGATTGGTTACCATCAATGCCTTTATTTTGTCGTCATCAACTTCGACTGGCCTTCCTTAGCGTGGTTCATCTTTCAAATCAAACTCTCAAGACTGAAATTTCGCAAACCAATTCTGACACTGCAGTAGTTTTAAGGCATTTTCACCGTACACATACAAAAACTTTTCATGAGCTTGCACAGCGTATTTTCGTTTTCGGAAGTAATACAGCAAAGCATGACGAAAATGTTCCTTTTGATTGTCCATTTTGAAATCGACGCCAAACAAACGCTTGTTAACGAAATCATGCACTTTCTATTCCTAAAACAAGTTTAAACTATCAACTGTCACATTACATAATGAACCTGCGGTTTCAAATGGCGTTAGTTATATTTCAAGACATGTTTTGCTACCTATGCGTAAAAAACGCAATGCCTTTTTGGCCAGCCCAATAGAATTTCCGAAAACCTGAAAAAGTTAGAGTACTTACAATTTTATGACGGATTAAATGTATTATTTATTCATTGACGGATTAAATGTATTATTTATTCATTGACGGATTAAATGTATTATTTATTCATTGACGGATTAAATGTATTATTTATTCATTGACGGATTAAATGTATCATTTCCTACATTTTGATAAATGAAGGATGAACGCACTGCAAGTTGCGTGGAGAACAATAAGAACAAACAACTGCTCACGCAGAAGAGCATCTGATTCCATGAACGTTAGGAGTCATCGAAAACGTGCTTCTTCTGTATTTTGACAGATACCAGTTACAACAACCCAGCACAAATTCCATTAATATAAAACAGGTTAAAAATGCTGAATATTGTTGTTTGAGTAACATGAGATACCAAATAAATAAAAATAAGCTACGAAAATCTTCTGAACTTACGGTGGCAGAAAATAAGTCCCTTTGAAGTACTTCTACGAACTTTATGAAACGAAAATAGGTCATTTGATACATTCAGATCCTGTCGGAAGTAATCACGGGTTATTTAAAAAGAAAAGAAAATTTTCTTTGTACTTGTACAAAAACAATTTTATTGGCAACATGCCAAAGCTTATTTTCACGTTAAGAAGAAAGTAACACCATTTCTTGAAAACCGTTAAAATATAGAACCTCTAATATTCGCCGCATTGAAATATCTGCTATTATTAGTGAGACGAAAAGTCTTTGGGAGAATGGAATTTACAAAGAAATCATCTTTCTGCAACTCCAAATGGAATTCAATCGATTTTTCTTAATTCTTCGTTTTTCACGGTTAGTTTTTTATTCCATAGAAAGATGCTTCCATGAGGACTCTCCGCAAGTTAAGCTACCACGCTCAGATTTATACAGATCAATGCCAATCTTCAAGGGATTCTTACTTTCACTATTAGAAATATTAATAGCTAGATTAATTTGATTTCAGACTGGAGCTCTTATCGTTTGGGAAAAAATATGAAGGCTATGTTTCCCCCTGAAAGAATGTTAATCATCTTTCTAGATGTTTTAAGGGCGCTTGTCAGAATCTCGAATTAACGTCTGAAGTCCTATAACTGAAGTAAGTAATCCTTCCGGCAAGACAGGATCTCGTTTTTCAAAATTCAGTTATGTTTTGTCGATTCCTCAAGAAACTTTTCTGGTGACAATTCAATTTGATAAATTTCCATTTCGTACGGAAGAGATTGACTCTTCAGAAATGGCATCTTTCATTTTTCGGCCACTCACATCTTTCAATGATAATGTGTTCCCCAAAATTAGCCAATTCACTGCTCGGATATTTGCTTTCAATCATTTCATTACATATTGCATTGAATTGAACTTTCCTCTCAGCATTTCGTTTTTGCCGTTTCAATTACTAAGTCATGTAGGAATTTAGTGTTTCGTGGATATACATATACACTATATTGACAAAAATCACCGGACACCACTTTAAAAGCAATTGAACGGATCCTATGCGTTATTAAGATGCGCGGTACAGCTGCAAACGGCACAAAAACGAGTCTGCAGCTGACTGCAATCATATTGCATTGGGAGGTTGAGTGAAAATGTCGCAGCGGGAGAGAACTGACTTTGAGAAAGGAAAGATTGTTGGGTGTTATATTAGTGGATTGTCCATAAGAAAAACCGTGAGGCGTTTAAACATACCCAAGGCAACTGTTTTGGATGTACTGAATAAGTGGAAGACACATGGTGTGCCTGAAGCAGCAAAACGTACCGGCAGACCAAAGAAAATCAGTGATAGAGGACGTCGAAGCCTCAGGAGAATCGTTACAGCTAATCGACGGAATACTGCACAAGTACAGGTGAGTAAAAATGCTGGAACCTCGGTATGTACATGTACCATTCGCTGAGAACTTTCTTCCATGGGTTACCGTGGTCGTGCAGCTGCTCATATGCCTTTCATCACCACTCGGAATGCTACTCGTCGTTTAGCATGGTTTAAAGAGCATTTATCGTGGACCGTAGATCAATGGAAACGGGTCCTATGGACTGATGAATCCAGACACACGATCCATCAGTCTCATGGGCGTGTGTGGGTATGGCGGCAGCCGGGAGAAAGCTATTTGCCACAGTGTGCTGTTCCTGCGTTCAACTTTGAATCTGGCAGTGTACTCGTGTAGCGGTGTTTTTTGTGGGATGGTCCCGGCCCATTGGTTATCGCGGACAAATCTGTTAACCAGCACGTCTATCTCGATATTCTGGACAATTATGTCCTACCAACTCTGTGGAAATACTATGGAACCGAGCCTTGTTGGTACCCATAGGATAATGCACCGAGTGCCACCCCGGTGGCGCAGTGGTCTAAGCGATGGCCTCTGATCATTCGTCCGAAAGGGGTCCGGATGGGAATCCCGGTGAGGCATGGATGCTGTGTTTGCCTTAAGGCATTGGCTCTCTCCATTCCCTGGAACCAGTGACCCTAAACTAGGGTCGGGCGACTGCTTATAGCCCATTGAGTTGCTCACGGTGGTCGTTAAACCTCCAATCAAAAAAAAAAAATAATGCACCGAGCCATACAGCAAGGACTGTTACGGCGTGGTTTGACGGTAATTCCGTATCGTGTGTGGAATGGCCAGCGCAGAGCCCTGATCTTAATCCCATATAGCACCTATGAGATGAGTTAGAGCGCCGCATAAAAAGTTTGGAACCAAGGTCTACTACTAAGCAACAGGTAGGGGCATTATGTACTGAATAGTAGCGCATACCTATCGCTGTGATCCAAAACCTTGTCGAAAGCATGTCTCGAAGAGTCAGTTTTCACACAGTATTTATTAGAAGAAAGATACAGGAGATGTGCTTGAATAAATCATCTCAAATGATGTATGACAAAAAAAAATATTTACAGATGCTTGTAGCTTACGCTACTGCTTATTACACGGTTCTGTACATTGATGATAGTAAAAAAACAGTTAATTACACTCGAGTGTCTGGTGAGGCAACAAAAGTCTCTGACAAAGCAAAGAATAGGAACAATTCAGCTTGAAGAGCGTTATACAATATTAATTTTGCACAGTATTGATGCAAGGAATAATACAGAATTCGAGCTAGCAGACATAGATTCAAAAGACAGGTGATGAGAAATTAACAGAATGTGCAGCTTGCGCTACGTTAATTACAGGATTCGGTGCAACGTTTGCATGACAACAGTTAAGTGCAGTAGAAATCTGGCGAGGCAATATGAATCTCTGGTAATACAGAGAGTAAAATCAATCCAGAATGATGAGCACTATAGAGTACAAATTTTACAAAATATTGATGAAAAAAAAAAAGTTCTGACCGAAAGGTGATACATTGTGGGTGACCTGGAAAACGAGGAGGTTGCAGGTGATCAAGGGACAAACATGAAATCGAAAGTTCGAACGACAGATGATGAAAAATTTACAGATGAATGTGGCTCGCGGTACTACATGTTACATACAACGGTGATATGAAAAATAGTTATATACAATAATTTTCCTGAGAATGCAAAAGAAAAAAATAATCTCTGAAAATACAGAGAGAAGACACAACTCATCACAGTGAGTATTGGAGAACGCAAATTTACACGGTTGAAAAGTAAAATTACACTGTTGAATCAGGAATTGAAGATAAGAATATACTGTAAAAACGACAAAGTTTACAGATGTCTGTGGTTCGTGAAACGACCTATATACATGATTCTGTACAATGAGAAGTTACAATTTATATATATTGGTTTGTCAGAGGTGGTAAAAAGAAATAGTCTCTGACATCGCAGAGAGAATACATAATTCAGCAAGATGAGTAATGAAAAACAAAAAAATTTACAAATGAGTTATACACGAAATGATACATGTGAAGAGGATGAGAACAGAGTCTTAAAAAAAGCGTGAAAAGAAATTGACAATTATAAGTAGCTCATGCTTCGAACAATTCATAGGATTCTATACAATAATTGATCTACTAAAAGTGATGTACAATAGTGAGACAAACAAAAAAATTCTGATAAAATAGAGAGTACAAATAAGCTCAATATAGTGGTGAGAGAATACAGTTTATGTATGATAATTTGTCGGAAAAGACAAAAAATAGTCTCTGATGAAGCAGAGATTGAAGACAAATCAGCATGGCAAAATTTGTATCTATCAGGAGGTAGGTGAAACAAAAGTTCCGACTGTAAGGTGAAGCGTTGTGGGCGACCCTGCAAACCAAGTGGTTGCTGGTGACCAAGTTGATAGGAACTGTGGTTCACTGCAGCGTGCAACTGCAGTGGTAAGTTCTAGTCGAAGGCGGGAGAGTAGGCGATTACGAAAATGACAAAGTAACGCAGTACTGACTTTATTTATGTCAGTAGAAGCTTCGGGGGACGCTGAAGATGATACACGTGAATTATATGTTTTACAAGCACGAAGATGTAGGAGCAGACTGCCGGAAGGTGAATAGGGCGAGAAGAGTTTAGAAGTAGTGTTCGGTAGGCGCTGAAGGTGAGGATGGTCTCACAGGATCGTTGCGCTAGCGTGAAAGCGAGATGGAGTATTGGCAATAATACTGTGCAATACATGAAGACATGCTGGACGTCAGCCTCCTCGCCACAATACGGACAGGAGGGTGAAGATAAAATGGTCATGAGATGTAAAATCGACGGCACAGGGAGGCGGTTGTGTAAGAAAAGCCAATGTGAATTGACTTCAAGGGGTGCTGAAAGTATGGAAAGCGCAGCGGACCACACTGCGGAGGTAGAACAGAGTGGAATACCAGAAATGGGAAGAGGTGCGGAAGAGCGAGAGAGAAAACGGTAGAGATCAGCTGTTGAGAAAGAGACAAAAGGAAGAGGTGGACCAATGGACGACAGAAAAAATGGGAGAAGGAGAGAGGCAGAGTGAACAGAAATGAGACCTGAGGGAGTAGCAAGCTCAGGGAACAGGGAGATTATAGTAGAAATAAGAGAGTTGTGAACAAAGTGAGCGTTGGCATTGAAACGGAGAGCAGAGGGTAGAGAAGAGAAGGGGAGCCAGGAAAGATCGGTGTTAACAAGATCGCTGACAGTAACGACTCCAGCTCGGAGCCATGAAGGAAAAGCAAAACATGGGAGATGGGGAGGGTGTAGCAGAGAAGAAAAAAAAAAAGAGGTTCGGAAAGTAGGTCATTTGTGGAGGCAGGGAGAGAGAGAGAAAGAGGGAGGGAACGAAGAAAGGAGATAGCCTCTATGTAGACAGGAGGGAAAAGTGTGAGAAGGGGACAGTGGTCCATGAGTAAGAACGAAAGGAGAGTAAAGCGTGGGTTATGCGGAGAGACAATGACATCACGAGCAGCAACTGCAGAGGGAGCAGGTGCCGCAAGTGATCGTAAAAACGTAGACACACGATAAGCCTTGTAATAGGATCTGACGTCGGGTAGACTAATGCCTCCGTTGGAAGGAGACAGGCTGAGTTGAGGTGCTCCGACCCAGTGATGGCCGGGCCAGATAACCTGAGTTTGACAGCGGGTGAGTTCAAGAAGACGTAGTGCTGGTTGCTTCGAAGCCAACCAGGAATACGTGCACATTGAAAGCAGGTAAGTGTGCGTTAGACGTGCTCTTTGAAAGACGGAGGTGCAGAATTGTGCGCGCCGCCAGATTGCGACCGAGCGATGTAGGCGTGGCCGGAGAGTCATCCAGGTGACGAGTGAAGCAGTTGCTGGTTTTCCAAGGTGGACTCCTAGGAATCGTTGAGAGGTGTTGTACCACTCTGCTCCCCAAGGAGAGTCAGTGCGGTTAGTCCACGAACCGGTCCATAGGCCGGTGCTTTTCGTTGTGTTTAGCGCTGCTCCGGAACATGAGGCGTAGGTATTGTGGAGATCGTGAAATTGTGAGTCTTGCCGAATGCAGAATGTAATATCGTCGGCGTAGGCAACATAGGTAGCAACATGATGACGTGTGCTGGCTACCACCGGTGGTAGTGAAGCAAAGAAGGATCGATGGACTGCGCGTAAAAAAGGTTCTATTGCGAGGGCAAAGAGCTGCCCAGATAAGGGGCAACCCTGACGCACGCCGCGACGAAAGGGTATGGGAGCTGTGAGAAGGTTGAGCAGCTTGACGTGGAAAACTGCGTCCCGGTAGAGGGAGGTGAGAAGAGAAGCAAAGGAAGGAGGAAAGCCGAAATTTAGTAATGTAGCAAGAAGGTAATCATGAGAAATATTATCGAACGCTGAGCGTTGATCGAGGGAAAGAAGAGCAAGGGGTTCTGAGCGAGAGCGGGCGAGGTGAATTAGATCATTAAGAAGCTGAATATTATGGGAGATGGAGCGCCCGGGTACAGTATAGGTTTGATTAGTGGAGAGAATATGAGGGAGTATGGGGTTAAGCCGGCGGGACAGAAATTTAGTATAGAGTTTATAATCAGTATTTAAGAGTGAGATGGGACACCAATTCCCCAAGTCAAGCGGATCACCCTTCTTGGGGAAAAGTACAACATGTGCGAGCGTGAAACTCCTTGGAAGAGATGTAAGATGCATGGCAGTAGAAAAGGCACAGAGGAGAAATGGAAGGAGGGCAGGAAGAAAAGCCTTATAGAAAGAAACAGGGAGACCGTCCGGGCCAGGTGAAGCCCGGGGGTTGAGGGACGAGAAAGTGTCAGAGAGCTCAGTTAAAGTGGGAGGATGGAGGAGGCTGCCTGAAAGATGAGAAGGGACCTGAGACAAAGAAGAGAACAGAAGAGCAGAAGCCGTAGGGGATTGAGGAGGAGTTTCACAAAATTTTGAAATGTAGTAATTACGTACCATAGAACAAATTGGAACTGGTTCGGATGAAACTACTCCAGTTGGAAGACGAAGGTGCTGTAGAACAGAAGAGGATCGGCGAGTTGACTCAAGTGACGTAAGGAATTCGTACGAACAAGCATCAGGTTTCAGGTGTTGTAGTTTAAGGCGTTGAAGGGCTTGTTTTGCAAGTGGCACCAAAAGTGAATGTAATTCTGCCTGGTAGACTTGAAATAGGGGATCAGCAAGATTGAGCAAAGAAAGCATTTGCCTAGTATGATCAAGTCGCATCCTCCGTTGTGTCATGATCGAGTATGACAGGTTTCGTACCAGTAGTATGAGGTGGCGTTTTACTTCCAACCAAACGTTGAGGGCACGGTGCAGAATGAAGCCTTGTACGCCAATCCGCAAGAAAATCTCGCACCGATGAGCAGAAGGCTGAGTCATCTAAAAGAGTGTCGTCAAAAGTCCAAGGCCGGATTGTACGTGGCTGTGTTGAAGTAGCAAAAACTGTTATGGCAATGGCGCAATGATCCGAGGAAGCTGTGGGTGTAGAGCATGAATCTGATATTGCTGGTAGAAGAAGAGAAGTTGCATAAAAGCGATCCAATCTTGCTGTAGGAGGATCAATGGCTCTTGGTGCACGCCATGTATGTGTAGTCTGGGTTGGTGACAAATGGCGTTGAACATCTACGAGTGAGAAGTCTGAAGTGATAGACTGTAAGAGATGTACTACTTCCGTACGGTGTTCTCTGGAAGCAGAAGAGCGATCAGTTAGGGGATGTAGAGTGCAATTGTAGTCACCTCCGAAAAGTACCCGGTCGGTGATGGGAATACGTGACAGAGCCCGTAGAAGTTTTGCAAACAGCTCTGGCACGTGAGTAGGAGTGCAAGGAACATAAATGTTGAATACATGAAATTTTTCAGCTGCGACGGTGAAAGAGACTCGTTGTAATAAGTCTCGACATAAGTTTTTCACTGAGAAGGAGGAAAGAGTTGAACGAAAACGTGAGTGAACACCAACTGCCATGCCACCACGCGACAGTTGGCTGTAGGCGTGATGGAAAGTATGATCCCACTGACGCCATTGATGAAATTGAGTGGTGGAAGTACAGTTTGTTTCCTGCAGAAGTAATAAATCAGCATTCAGCGGAGCAAGATCCTCTCGTACCAGCGCATTCGCAAGAGGTGTCGCAAAACCGCGACAATTAAGTGACACCACCTTGAATGTCTATGTCAGTTGTGGGATGCAGTAGGAATTGACTGGCTGTAGTGATGGAGTGGAGTCGACGGAGAAAACAAGCACACCACGGGACCTCGTCCGCAGTGCGCCGAAGAGTGTTTTCAAGTGAGTGTAATTGAACCAACAATTGTGGAAGAGCTGCTTCATACTGCTGAATGGAAGTGCGTGCTGAAGAAGGGCTAGAGGACCCTAAAAGGCAATCCAGCACGTCCTCGTATGGCAGAGGCTCAGCAGGGAAAGCATTTTCAGCAAAAAAGTTGTGAATTCTTCTAGTGAGGGAAAGGCACCCTCACATGCTGTCTCAGAGGAAGTGTGTAGAGGCGACCTGGAGAACGGTCGTCGAGAGCTGACGGAGCGAGTGGATGAGCGGGTAGAAGAGCGAGATGATCTTCGGGACGCCAGAGTCTTTGACTTCTTTGTCTTGGGGCGAGTAGCACCACTGCGTTTTCCAGCAACCACTAAAGCTTCATGATCGTCTGGAGAGTCTGAACCCGAAGCGTTACCTGTGACTCGTGTCATGGAGCCAACGGTAAAAAGCTGAGGAGTGGTCAACATGTACATCAGCAGTGGTTGTAAAAGTACAAGGGGAGTCGATTTTGGAAGCCTGGGAAAATTCTTAGGATCAGCAGGAGGTGGAGGCATCAAAGTCGTTTGTTGACCAATGGCAGTAAGCTGACTTTTGAAAGATCTTGATTCCGCGACTTTCCTCGAATAGGAAGAAGTCTGTGAAGCGTTGGTGGACAAAGTAGAATACATGTACTTCAGATACATGTACTTGGAGTGCCACTTTTCCAAAATAAGAAATCAACGCTGCCAACGTTTTGTACAAGTTTTGTACAGTTTTGTACACCCAAAAGAAAATTTTGTACACCACCGGAAGTGGTACTTTTCGGCTCTTTAAAAGTGGCACTCCAAGTACATGCTGGAGTGCCACTTTTTCGAAATCGAAAATAAATACTGCCAAAGTTTTGTACTAGTTTTGTACAGTTTTGTACACCCAAAAGAAAATTTTGTACACCACCGGAAGTAGTACTTTTCGGCTCTCTAAAAGTGGCACTCCAAGTACATGCTGAGTGCCACTTTCTCAAAATCGAAAATAACTACTGCCAAAGTTTTGTACTAGTTTTGTACAGTTTTGTACACCCAAAAGAAAATTTTGTACACCACCGGAAGTAGTACTTTTCGGCTCTCTAAAAGTGGCGCTCCAAGTACATGCTGAGTGCCACTTTCACAAAATCGAAAATAACTACTGCCAAAGTTTTGTACTAGTTTTGTACAGTTTTGTACACCCAAAAGAAAATTTTGTACACCACCGGAAGTGGTATTTTTCGGCTCTTTAAAAGTGGCACTCCAAGTACATGCTGGAGTGCCACTTTTTCGAAATCGAAAATAAATACTGCCAAAGTTTTGTACTAGTTTTGTACAGTTTTGTACACCCAAAAGAAAATTTTGTACACCACCGGAAGTAGTACTTTTCGGCTCTCTAAAAGTGGCGCTCCAAGTACATGCTGAGTGCCACTTTCTCAAAATCGAAAATAACTACTGCCAAAGTTTTGTACTAGTTTTGTGCAGTTTTGTACACCCAAAAGAAAATTTTGTACACCACCGGAAGTGGTACTTTTCGGCTCTTTAAAAGTGGCACTCCAAGTACATGCTGGAGTGCCACTTTTTCGAAATCGAAAATAAATACTGCCAAAGTTTTGTACTAGTTTTGTACAGTTTTGTACACCCAAAAGAAAATTTTGTACACCACCGGAAGTAGTACTTTTCGGCTCTCTAAAAGTGGCACTCCAAGTACATGCTGAGTGCCACTTTCTCAAAATCGAAAATAACTACTGCCAAAGTTTTGTACTAGTTTTGTACAGTTTTGTACACCCAAAAGAAAATTTTGTACACCACCGGAAGTAGTACTTTTCGGCTCTCTAAAAGTGGCGCTCCAAGTACATGCTGAGTGCCACTTTCTCAAAATCGAAAATAAATACTGCCAAAGTTTTGTACTAGTTTTGTACAGTTTTGTACACCCAAAAGAAAATTTTGTACACCACCGGAAGTGGTATTTTTCGGCTCTTTAAAAGTGGCACTCCAAGTACATGCTGGAGTGCCACTTTTTCGAAATCGAAAATAACTACTGCCAAAGTTTTGTACTAGTTTTGTACAGTTTTGTACACCCAAAAGAAAATTTTGTACACCACCGGAAGTAGTACTTTTCGGCTCTCTAAAAGTGGCGCTCCAAGTACATGCTGAGTGCCACTTTCTCAAAATCGAAAATAACTACTGCCAAAGTTTTGTACTAGTTTTGTACAGTTTTGTACACCCAAAAGAAAATTTTGTACACCACCGGAAGTGGTACTTTTCGGCTCTTTAAAAGTGGCACACCAAGTACATGCTGGAGTGCCACTTTTTCGAAATCGAAAATAAATACTGCCAAAGTTTTGTACTAGTTTTGTACAGTTTTGTACACCCAAAAGAAAATTTTGTACACCACTAGAAGTGGTACTTTTTGACTCTCCTTTGTAGCCCTCGAGCATGTACTTGGAGTGCCACTTTTCCAAAAACAAAAATAAACACCCTCAGAGTGTTGTCCTAGTTTTGTACAGTTTTGTACACCCAAAAGAAAATTTTGTACACCACAGGAAGTGGTACTTTTTGACTCCCTTTGTGGCCCTCGAGCATGTACTTGGAGTGCCACTTTTCCAAAAAGGAAAATAAGCACTGTTTTAGTTTTGTACAGTTTTGTACACCCCAAAAAATATTTGTACACCACCGGAAATAGTTCTTTTCGGCTCTCCTTTGTGGCCCTCGAGCATGTACTTGGAGTGCCATTTTTCCGAAAACGAAAATAAACACTGCCAGAGTGCAGTCCTAGTTTTGTACAGTTTTGTACACTCAAAAGAAAATTGTGTACACCACCGGAAGTAGTACTTTTTGATTTTTCTTTGTGGCCCTCGAGCATGTACTTGGAGAGCCAATTTTCCAAAATTGAAAAAAAAAACACTGTTAGAGTGTTGTCCTAGTTTTGTACACCCAAAAGAAAATTTTGTACACCACCGGAAGTGGTACTTTTCGACTCTCCTTTGTGGCCCTCGAGCATGAACTTGGAGTGCCACTTTTCCAAAATTAAAAAAAACACTGCCAGAGTGATGTCATAGTTTTGTACACCCAAAAGAAGATTTTGTACACCACCGGAAGTGGTACTTTTTGACTCTTGATTTTCGAAGCAGTAGCTTAAATGGTTAACTAATTTGATTAATATTCCTAGTTTGTTGCATATAAAACACACTTTTGTAATAACCCAGAAGCCGAACGGCCAAGTTGGAAGAATCACCAAAAGAATTTATGTTTAAAATCTCCTTTCCCTTAATTTTCCACTCAATGAAAGTTCGAAGGTCATCTTTATAAAAAATCGTCACATTGTGATTCATCATTTGACAGAAAATAGCTCTTAGATCAACATATAGCAACAATACGTATTCGTTTAAATCTCTTTCTTTATATCAGTTCCCCACAATTACTTGCAATGTTTCTCTCTACACCCTCCCCCCATTTTTACAATCAAGGTTGTCTATAAATTTTGCTGTGACTCACTGTCAGTGTCGCTAAAATGTACAAGCTGTTAGAGAAGTAGCGGACTCTTCAGTGTGAAAATCTTTAGTTTAGAAGCAACTCGAAAGGATTGTTAAGTTACAGGTATAAGTCACAGACTGAAATTCAAGCAATTTGAATTTCTGCGCAATGTTTTTTCAATCTAGTGGTTTTCAGTTTAAACAAAATTTTTATATTTAAGCATTGCTTTGTAGAAATAAAAAGATATTCAGTGAAACTTCGTCTATGCGTACTCCAGTTATATTTTTTGATATTTATACGTAATTCTGCATTAGTCCCGATATTTTACTGTATTTTCTAAGCTTTTCCAATTCGATAATAGCTAATTAATTCATTTATACGCTTTTTGCGATGTACATAAATTTTGTAATTTCTGATTATCACAAACTCACAGTTCTTTGATTCGTTTACGTAACCGGTATATCACAAGTTTGAGAGAATCGAGACAGCGTTACTGAGTTCTTGGTGCAGCCAAAGTTGAACCTTCATCCCATCAAAGAAGGGTATGCTGTTTACTTTCGGTTAGCGTTCTTGTGTTCCTTCTTCGTGCAAAGTTGAACCTTGACCTCATCAGAGAGGGATATGTTGTTTAGTTTCGGTTTGGATGAAAAATTTATTTCGCAATCTTTGCTCTGAATAAAACGTGCACTTAGGCTAGCTACAACTCTTGGCATGGTGCGGACGTCTTTTTGTTGTTGTAGTTCAGAGGTGCATTTCACCAGCCCCCACCACGGAATTTTTTAATTTTTCAGACAAAATTCGTTTGTACCACGTATGAACCGGAATGAACTCGGTTTTTTTCGTTTGAACCGCAAAAGTTTTGGAGATATTTAAAAAACAAAGTGGTGTGGGGGTGAAACGATAGCCCCCCCCCCCCCACCATGGAATTTTAAAATTTTTTTTGCACCATTCGTTTGTACCACGTATGAACCGGAATGAACTCAATTTTTTTCGTTTGAACCGCAATAGTTTTTGAGTTATTTAAAAAACAAAGTGGGGGGGCTGGTGAAATGGTGCCCCCAAAAAATAGATATTTCAAATTTCAGCATAGCCATTCGTTAATAAATGAAATGAACCGGAATGAACTCCATTTTCATCGTTTGAACCACAATAGTTTTTGAGATATTTAACAAATAATATTGAGAATTTGCATATAAATATAGGAGGCCGACCATTTCACCAGCCCCCCCCCCCCCCCATGGAAATTCAAAATTTCGAAATAGCCATTCGTTAGTAAATCGTATGAACCGGAATGAACTCCATTTCTATCGTTTGAACCGCAATAGTTTTTGAGATATTTAAAAAATAATATTGAGAATTTGCATATATACAGAAAGACCGACCATTTCACCAGCCCCCCACCATGGAAATTAAAAATTTCAAAATAGGCATTCGTTAGCAAATCGTATGAGCCGAAAAGAACTCCATTTTCATCGTTTGAACCGCAATAGTTTTTGAAATATTTAATAAATAATAGAATTTACATATACGCACAGAGACCGACCATTTCACCAGCCTCCCACCCCCATGAAAATTCAAAATTTCAAAATAGCCATTCGTTAGCAAATCGTATGAGCCGAACAGAACTCCATTTTCATCGTTTGAACCGCAATAGCTTTTGAGATATTTAAAAAAGAATGTCACAGGCCTACACCATTTACCCCCCACCCCCATTTCATCATGGAAATTCAAAATTTCAAAATAATCATTCGTTAGCTAATCGTATAAACCGAAAAGAACTCCATTTTCTTCGTTTGAACCGCAATAGTTTTTCAGATATTTAACAAATAATGTTACAGGCCGACCATTTCACCCCCCCCCTCATCATGGAAATTCAAAATTCCGAAATAGCCATTCGTTAGTAAATCGTATGAACAGGAATGGACTCCATTTTTATCGTTTGAACCGCAACAGTTTTTTTTTTCTTGGAGATTTAACGACCACCGTGAGCAACTCAATGGGCTATAAGCAGTCGCCCGTCCCTAATTCAGGGTCACTGGTTCCAGGGAAGGAGAGAGCCAGTGCCGTAAGACAAACACAACATCCATGCCTGACCGGGATTCGAACCCGGACCCCTTACGGACGAACGATCGAGGCCACTGCGCCACCGGGGCGGCTGGGGAGACCTTCATCCAGTAGTGGATTCAAAGCAGTTGACAAAGATGATGATATATATATATCCATTATCAATCCACTGCTGGACGAAGGTCTCCCAAATTTTCTCCACAACGGTCTGTCTTGTGCCAGTCTCCTCCATGTCACTCCCGCATACTTTCGAATTTCATCCACCCATCTCCCATGTGGTCTTCTTCTGGGTCTTTTTCCTGTCCCTTGGAATCCAATCTAAAATTTCGGCTGTCCATCGATGGTCTGTCCTTCTGGCAGTATGTCCAGCCCATTGCCATTTCAGGGATTTTACTCTGATCATGATGTCTTCCACTCTTGTCATTTTTCGGATTCACGAGTTCCTCTTCTTATCTCTCCTGGTTACACCAAGCATGCACCTGTCCATGCTGCTTTGAGTTGTCTGCAGTCTTTGTATGTCTCTTTTAGTTAAGGTCCACGTCTCTGCACCATACGTAAGCACTGGAAGGTTGCATTGATCAAACACTTTTCTTTTAAGACATAATGGCATATTGCTCTTAAAAATTATGATGTTTCTTCAAAAAGCTCTCCAGGCAAGTTTTGTACGCCGACTAATTTCTTCATCAATGTGACCCTTACTTGATATCTGCTGTCCAAGATAAACGTACGTGTCTGTTATCTCCAGCTTATCTCCATCAATCGATAAATCTTCATTTCTTGTAAAAGCATTGAACATCACTTTTGTCTTCTGGAAGTTTATTTTTAATCCCACTTCTTTACTCTTGTCAGTTCCTGGATCGTGGATTATACTCTGCAGCTCTGATGGGGTAGTTGCAAAAATGACTACGTTATCAGCAAAACAAAGGTGGGTTAGATAATCTCCATTAATCTTTATCCCTTTGTTTTCCCAGTTCAGTATTGAAAGACCTTTTCCAATGTGGCATTAAAGAACTTCGGAGATATGGTGTCACCTTGTCTCACTCTCTTTCCAATTTTTATGTGTGTTGTATTTTCAAACAGCCGAATATTTGCACTTGCATTTTCATAGATGTTATTAATAATATTAATGTATGCATCTTCAATACCGCAGGATTTCAGAGCCATTGTAACTGCTGATGGTTTCACCGAATCAAAGGCTTTTTCATAATCGATAAAAGCCATGCACAATGGAAGTTCATATTCCCTCGCTCTTTCAACTAGTTCTCTCAGTACATGGATATGATCTATTGTGCTGTAGCCACTCCTGAATCCAGCTTGTTCTCTCGGTTGAGCCATGTCCAGTGTTACCTTCAAGCGGTGTGAAAGAACTTTAGTGAAGATTTTATAAACTACTGATAGGAGGCTGATAGGTCTGTAGTTTCCGAGATCCTCAATGTCACCTTTCTTATGTAGCAGGATCATTGTAGCGGTGTTCCAATCCTCAGGAATCTTTCCTTCATTAAGGCATCGAGTGAAAATTTGGGCGAGTACTGTTTCGATTTCTCCACTTGCTTCTTGTATGATGTCTACAGTAATTCCATCTTCTCCTGGAGCTTTTCCCCGCTTCATGTTCTTGATTGCATGTGCAACTTCTGCTGGAAGGACTGGAAGAACTCTGGTACCTTTCATGATGCCTGGAGTACATGTATCATCCCTTTCATATAATTTGGAGTAGAAATCTTTCACTCTTGTCAAAATTTCGCCTCTATTTCTTGTTACAGAACCATCTTCTTTTCTCAGTGCCATAATCTGTTTTCTTCCCTTACTGAGATGTCCCTTTGCTATCTTTAGGCTTTGGTTGTTTTCAATTGCTTTCCTCACTAGTTCACAGTTGAATTTTCTTACGTCTTCAGTGATACTTTTTCTTACTGTCTTTCATAGCTCTATATATTCCACTTTGGAAGTCACATCTTCTTTAGTTGTCCGCATCTCTCTTCTTTTTTGCATCAACATTTTCGTTTTTCCTGATAATTTATTTACATGCAACTTGTTCTTAGACACAGCTAATTTTGTTGCTGTTTCCATAAGAGCTTTGGTTACTGTTCTGTTAACTTCAGAGATGTCCACTTCTTCCGATGTTAGGCCTTCTAAAGCAGAGAACCTGTTCTTCAGTTCCAACTTGAAGGTATTATGGTGTTTTTTAAGGTTGGTTATGTCAATAGATTTTGTTTGTCTTATGAGCTTGCCACGTTCAAGTTTAGTGTTGTGGTGCATCTTACATCTCACCAATCTATGGTCACTACCTGTGTTGAACTTGTTTAGCACACTGCAGTCTTCTATGACGAATTTTTTGTTACACATAATAAAATCAGTTTCACTTGTCGTCCCATTTGGATGTCTCCATGTCCATTTCCTGTGTGGCTTTTTCTTGAAGAAGGAGTTCAAGATGAAAAACCCTTCTGCCTCTGCAAACTCAACGAGATTATTTCCACGCTGGTTTCTGTTGCCGTGACCGAATTTACCAACAGAAGTTTCATTCTGTTGCCGTTGCCCTATTTTTGCATTGAAATCTCCCATAATTATTTTCAAGTGCTGCTTACCTTTATTATTTAGATGACAAATTTCCTCATAAAATTCTTCAATTTCTTCTTCAGGATGACTTGTGGTGGGTGCATAAGTTTGAATAATCTGAGCCTGGTATCTTTTCGAGAGTTGGATAACAAGTCGTGCAGCTCTGTCAGAGGAACTTTCAACTTCTACAACTTTATCCTTCAGTTTCTTGTTTATTATAAATCCAACACCACTGGTTCTGCCAGTATCTGTCCCACGATAGTAGAAGAGATGTCCACTTTTCAGTTCGATATAAACGAACGAAGAGTTACATCCGCGGGTTTGGCAGAATTAGCACGCATCCCATTGCTTGGAAAGACGACGCATCCCATTGCTGGGAAAGACGACGCATACCGTCTGGAAAGAGGAACTTTAGTTTCTCCTTGAACCATTTGGATCTGTCAACATGAAAGTCACATGTTGACAGATCCGGGCTATAGGCTGGGTGGTGCAGAACCTCTCACCCTTTCCGTGCTAACGCATCCTGCATAATGTGTGCAACAGAATCACACCACGCGAAAGCATGCCAGGTCACCCATTCTTGATTGCTTTATGCAGCTTGTCCACTGTGTCGATGTAGTAGTTGGCATTGCTGTTCACGTGAGGCTCTTTAAAGTCCACCAACAAAAGCCCTTCATGGTCAAAAAATGCGGTCAGCATAACCTCCCCGGCGGAGTCCTGTGACTTGAATTTTATGTGTTTTGGTGATCCGGGATGTTTCCATTGCATGCTCGTAGGTTTGCTGGATGGCTCAAAGTGGTGGCACCGCGATTCGTCACCTGCCACTATGCGCGATATAAATGCATCACCCTCTGCTTTGTAACGCAGCAAGTGGTTCAAACTCCAACCCATACATTCTTCCTTATGGTGGTCAGTCAGCATCCGCGGGATTAATTGTAAACATACTTTCCGATATTGCAGTATCTTCGTAACCACAGTTTGAACTGTAACAAATGTCATAGCAAAGTCCTCCATTTGCGAACGTCAGCCCCGACGACGGTTTTACATGCATTTCTTTCTCGGTGTGGGCGCATTGTTTGTGTTATTCTCACGCTCCCCGCCGATCAAGGTGATCGTCCTTATTTAGGCTTCCGATGCCAAGCCTTAGTTCTCTTCCCTGATATGGACTCCATTACTTCCTGCCCCACTGCTTTCCAGGTGCTTTGTGTTTATCACAATGTCGTTATAAACGTGTTCACTGCGTATCATTGCTTCTCATGTAAAACGCCTGGTCATCATCGCTTGCAGTGTCCGCTCACCTCTTCTTGTTCTTCCTCAACGGCTGCTCAAGTGGCCATCACAGAACCCCCTTCTTCACTTCCGGGCACCACGCCTGCGCTTGTTTCGCTTCCACCTTCTTAGTCTTCATCTCGATTGTCGTTGCCTTCCTCTGCAGGTCTGTTTCCTTCTCCACTAGCGTTGCCTCTTGTGGATACATCTGGATCTACTGCTCCTGCTTCGGTGCCTTCGTCTGTCTTGCTTTCTTCTTCGTCGTCTGTTGTCTGTGCTTTGTCACATCCCGTTGCCGACCTTTCTCCATCTGTTCAGGTGCTGCCTTCTTTGTTTTCGCACGTCACCTCGTCAATCCCAACCCCAGGATTCTCTGCTCCATCATCTTCGCTGTGTACGTCAGCCTCGTCGCCCTCAGACGTTCATCCTTTCTTCAGCCGTTCCAGTACTCCGGTGTGTTCTCCGCCCGTTTCACCTTCTCCGAGCTCTTCTGATGCCTCTAGTATTGTTGCCTTCCTTTCGATTTCTGGTCCCGTGATCGGTCCCCGCTTTCCAGCACAGCTACTCTTCTGGATTTGTGTGAAGCCTCACCTTCACCAGCTCCTGTTGCCCCATCAGTTGCCTCTTTGCTTGCGTTATGCGCACATGATCCAGATCTTCCTTGTCAGACTTCTCACTTGCTGTCGGTTACTCCTTCTTCATCACCACGTCCCTGTTGGTACTGCTTCTAATAAGAAGTGCCGTCGTCGCTCTAATCGAGAGACTCGTACTAAGCGAACCGCGGTCGCTCAGCCTTCTCTTCATCGTTCTTCAGGTTCCGCTCCTAATTCTACTGTTGCTGCTTTCGCCGACCTTATTGGTACTCCCTCCGTTTCCACTGCAATTGTCGCTCGCCTCCAAGCTGTCCCTGGGTATTCGAAGATTCTCTTCCCAGATGCTGCCAACCCTTGTTCTTTGCCTCTTCTTGTGACGCTGGTTTGGATCCCCTTCTTGACTCACATGATCCAGCTGATTACTCGAATATGATCGAGGATATTCGCTGCTTCCTCCAAGTTTTCGTTGACCTCACGAGATCTTACCCCTGAGATATTTCGTTATTAAAGTTTTTTAATTGCTACCTTGGTGATACTCAAAATCGCCTCATTGATCTGGTTCTGACCGATTAGTTTCTGTCTGCACTTGCATGATGTTTCGCTTCCTGTCGTCTTTGCCTTGCTGCTGTTCCGTCTAACTCCTTTGCATGTTTCTGTTATGCGTTGTACCCAACCTTTTTCTTTCCGTTGTATCCTATGTACCGCCATGTTTTCTCCGTTTTCTCCACATCTCGGTTCTTTCAAACATCCGCCCGGTGCCTACTTCCGTGAACCCGTCACATCGTTTTGTTCACAGAGCTTCTTCCTATGTGCATTGTTATGCGCGATTCTTCTCTTATACCTTTCGTCACTGTCCTGGATTGCTCTATGTTGCTGTTCGCACCCAGTTAGTTTTTTCAGGTGTTCCGTGGGTTTGTTTTTCCTGTCTCGTCGAGTATTTGTCTTATGTCATGCCATGTGCCTCAGCATACCTTCTACTGTTGTGCTACGTTACTTGCTCATCCAGTGTGACTCATCTCGTCCGATACTTATCGTTATTGCTTTGCCTCATGCTAATTGATTGCCCCGTGCTGTTACCTACACCATGCCATCTTTGCAAGTGTTATCTGTTGCACCTCGTTTTCTGCTTTTCATGCTGCGCCCCGGAGCATGAAAAGCAGCTTCCAGTTCGATGTATTCTCCATCTCCATGTCCGTCGTTCCTTCTGCTCAGTGACTGTTCCAGTGTGCTTCGCCTATCACAGATTGCCTTGTGCTGCTCGTTCAGCTTCGTTTATCTTTGTATGTCCTGATTGGCTTTTACAGACTGCTTTGTGCTGCTCGTCCAGTACCGTTATTCTTATTGTTTTATCATGCCATTTATTTTCCGTTCTCCTGTGTACTAGTCCTCGATACCTAATAAAGCAACGTCACGTTGTTTTTGGAATGTCTTTTCAACTGCTGGGGTTCAAAGCTAGAAACGGGGAGTTTTTTCAGCTAATGTCAGGAACGAATGAAAGACTTTGTGCAAAACAAATTACTTCTTCATTATCCTCCATTACCCTTATTACAAATATCTCAAAAACTATCAAGATTCGAACGATGAAGAAGGAGATCTTTCTGATTCACACCATGCTAACGAATAGCTATCCTGAAATGGGAAATGTCCAGGTTGGGGTGGGCGGGGGGGGGGGGAGGCAGGTGAAATCGTGGGCTACTAACATTCTTTTTTAAACATCTCCAAAACTATTGCTTTTCAAACTATGAAAATGGCGTTTATTCCGGTTCACACCATTTACTAACGAATGACTATCTTGAAATTTTTAATGAATTTACATGGTGAGAAGGGGGGGGTGATGGTCGGTCTCGAATATATATATACATAAGTTCTCAATATTGTTATTTTTTTCTCAAAAACTGTTGTGGTTCAAACGATGAAAATGGATTTCCCCTCGGTTCATACGATTTGCTAACGAATGGCTATTTTGAAATTTTGAATTTTTCCATGGGGGTGTGTGCAATGGTCGTCCCCCAATTTTCTCAAACTCTTTTTTTTTAAATCTATCAAAAACTGTTGGCCGCTCCGGTGACGCAGTGGTCTAAGCGACGGACACTGATCATTCGTTCGAACAGGGTCCGGGTTCGAATCCCGGTGAGGCATGAATGTTGTGTTTGTTTTACGGCACTGGCTCTCTCCCTTCCCTGGAACCAGTGACCCTGAATTAGGGACGGGCGACTGCTTATAGCCCATTGAGTTGCTCACGGTGGTCGTTAAATCTCCAATAAAAAAAACTGTTGCGGTTCAAACGATAAAAATGGAGTTCATTCCTATTCATGCGATTTACTAACGAATGGCTATTTCGGAATTTTGAATTTCCATGATGAGGGGGGAGGGTGTGAAATGGTAGGCCTGTAATATTATTTGTTAAATTTCTCAAAAACTATTGCGGTTCAAACGATGAAAATGGAATTCTTTTCGGTTCATACAATTTGCTAACGAATGGCTATTTTGAAATTTTGAATTTCCATGGTGGGGGGCTGGTCTCTCTGTATATATGCAAAATCTTAATATTATTTTTTAAATATCTCAAAAACTATTGCGGTTCAAACGATAAAAATGGAGTTCATTCCTGTTCATACGATTTACTAACGAATGGCTATTTCGGAATTTTGAATTTCCATGATGAAGGGGGGGGGGGGTAAATGGTGTAGGCCTGTGACATTATTTTTTAAATATCTCAAAAACTATTGCGGTTCAAACGATGAAAATGGAGTTCTTTTCGGTTCATACGATTTGCTAACGAATGGCTATTTTGAAATTTTGAATTTCCATGGGGGTGGGGGGCTGGTGAAATGGTCGGTCTCTGTGCGTATATGTAAATTCTATTATTTATTAAATATTTCAAAAACTATTGCGGTTCAAACGATAAAAATGGAGTTCATTCCTGTTCATACGACTTACTAACGAATGGCTATTTCGGAATTTTTGAATTTCCATGATGAGGGGGGTGAAATGATAGGCCTGTAACATTATTTTTTAAATATCTCAAAACCTATTGCGGTTCAAACGATGAAAACGGCGTCCTTTTCAGTTCATACGATTTGCTAACGAATGCCTATTTTGAAATTTTTAATTTCCATGGTGGGGGGCTGGTGAAATGGTCGGTCTTTCTGTATATATGCAAATTCTCAATATTATTTTTTAAATATCTCAAAAACTATTGCGGTTCAAACGATAGAAATGGAGTTCATTCCGGTTCATACGATTTACTAACGAATGGCTATTTCGAAATTTTGAATTTCCATGGGGGGGGGGCTGGTGAAATGGTCGGCCTCCTATATTTATATGCAAATTCTCAATATTATTTGTTAAATATCTCAAAAACTATTGTGGTTCAAACGATGAAAATGGAGTTCATTCCGGTTCATTTGATTTATTAACGAATGGCTATGCTGAAATTTGAAATATCTATTTTTTGGGGGCACCATTTCACCAGCCCCCCCACTTTGTTTTTTAAATAACTCAAAAACTATTGCGGTTCAAACGAAAAAATTGAGTTCATTCCGGTTCATACGTGGTACAAACGAATGGTGCAAAAAAATTTTTAAAATTCCATGGTGGGGGGGGGGGCTATCGTTTCACCCCCCACACCACTTTGTTTTTTTAAATATCTCCAAAACTTTTGCGGTTCAAACGAAAAAAACCGAGTTCATTCCGGTTCATACGTGGTACAAACGAATTTTGTCTGAAAAATTAAAAAATTCCGTGGTGGGGGGCTGGTGAAATGCACCTCTGAACTACAACAACAAAAAGACGTCCGCACCATGCCAGGAGTTGTAGCTTGCCTAAGTGCACGTTTTATTCAAAGCAAAGATTGCGAAATAAATTTTTCATCCAAACCGAAACTAAACAACATATCCCTCTCTGATGAGGTCAAGGTTCAACTTTGCACGAAGAAGGAACACAAGAACGCTAACCGAAAGTAAACAGCATACCCTTCTTTGATGGGATGAAGGTTCAACTTTGGCTGCACCAAGAACTCAGTAACGCTGTCTCGATTCTCTCAAACTTGTGATATACAGGTTACGTAAACGAATCAAAGAACTGTGAGTTTGTGATAATCAGAAATTACAAAATTTATGTACATCGCAAAAAGCGTATAAATGAATTAATTAGCTATTATCGAATTGGAAAAGCTTTAGAAAATACAGTAAAATATCGGGACTAATGCAGAATTACGTATAAATATCAAAAAATATAACTGGAGTACGCATAGCCGAAGTTTCACTGAATATCTTTTTATTTCTACAAAGCAATGCTTAAATATAAAAATTTTGTTTAAACTGAAAACCACTAGATTGAAAAAACATTGCGCAGAAATTCAAATTGCTTGAATTTCAGTCTGTGACTTATACCTGTAACTTAACCCTCCTTTCGAGTTGCTTCTAAACTAAAGATTTTCACACTGAAGAGTCCGCTACTTCTCTAGCAGCTTGTACATTTTAGCGACACTGACAGTGAGTCACAGCAAAATTTATAGACAACCTTGATTGTAAAAATGGGGGGAGGGTGTAGAGAGAAACATTGCAAGTAATTGTGGGGAACTGATATAAAGAAAGAGATTTAAACGAATACGTATTGTTGCTATATGTTGATCTAAGAGCTATTTTGTGTCAAATGATGAATCACAATGTGACGATTTTTTATAAAGATGACCTTCGAACTTTCATTGAGTGGAAAATTAAGGGAAAGGAGATTTTAAACATAAATTCTTTTGGTGATTCTTCCAACTTGGCCGTTCGGCTTCTGGGTTATTACAAAAGTGTGTTTTATATGCAACAAACTAGGAATATTAATCAAATTAGTTAACCATTTAAGCTACTGCTTCGAAAATCAAGAGTCAAAAAGTACCACTTCCGGTGGTGTACAAAATCTTCTTTTGGGTGTACAAAACTATGACATCACTCTGGCAGTGTTTTTTTTTTAATTTTGGAAAAGTGGCACTCCAAGTTCATGCTCGAGGGCCACAAAGGAGAGTCGAAAAGTACCACTTCCGGTGGTGTACAAAATTTTCTTTTGGGTGTACAAAACTAGGACAACACTCTAACAGTGTTTTTTTTTTCAATTTTGGAAAATTGGCTCTCCAAGTACATGCTCGAGGGCCACAAAGAAAAATCAAAAAGTACTACTTCCGGTGGTGTACACAATTTTCTTTTGAGTGTACAAAACTGTACAAAACTAGGACTGCACTCTGGCAGTGTTTATTTTCGTTTTCGGAAAAATGGCACTCCAAGTACATGCTCGAGGGCCACAAAGGAGAGCTAAAAAGAACTATTTCCGGTGGTGTACAAATATTTTTTTGGGGTGTACAAAACTGTACAAAACTAAAACAGTGCTTGTTTTCCTTTTTGGAAAAGTGGCACTCCAAGTACATGCTCGAGGGCCACAAAGGGGAGTCAAAAAGTACCACTTCCTGTGGTGTACAAAATTTTCTTTTGGGTGTACAAAACTGTACAAAACTAGGACAACACTCTGGCAGTGTTTATTTTTGTTTTTGGAAAAGTGGCACTCCAAGTACATGCTCGAGGGCTACAAAGGAGAGTCAAAAAGTACCACTTCTAGTGGTGTTAGGGCTACAAAGGAGAGTCAAAAAGTACCACTTCTAGTGGTGTACAAAATTTTCTTTTGGGTGTACAAAACTGTACAAAACTAGTACAAAACTTTGGCAGTATTTATTTTCGATTTCGAAAAAGTGGCACTCCAGCATGTACTTGGTGTGCCACTTTTAAAGAGCCGAAAAGTACCACTTCCGGTGGTGTACAAAATTTTCTTTTGGGTGTACAAAACTGTACAAAACTAGTACAAAACTTTGGCAGTAGTTATTTTCGATTTTGAGAAAGTGGCACTCAGACTGTACTTGGAGCGCCACTTTTAGAGAGCCGAAAAGTACTACTTCCGGTGGTGTACAACATTTTCTTTTGGGTGTACAAAACTGTACAAAACTAGTACAAAACTTTGGCAGTAGTTATTTTCGATTTTGAGAAAGTGGCACTCAGCATGTACTTGGAGTGCCACTTTTAGAGAGCCGAAAAGTACTACTTCCGGTGGTGTACAAAATTTTCTTTTGGGTGTACAAAACTGTACAAAACTAGTACAAAACTTTGGCAGTATTTATTTTCGATTTCGAAAAAGTGGCACTCCAGCATGTACTTGGAGTGCCACTTTTAAAGAGCCGAAAAATACCACTTCCGTTGGTGTACAAAATTTTCTTTTGGGTGTACAAAACTGTACAAAACTAGTACAAAACTTTGGCAGTAGTTATTTTCGATTTTGAGAAAGTGGCACTCAGCATGTACTTGGAGCGCCACTTTTAGAGAGCCGAAAAGTACTACTTCCGGTGGTGTACAAAATTTTCTTTTGGGTGTACAAAACTGTACAAAACTAGTACAAAACTTTGGCAGTAGTTATTTTCGATTTTGAGAAAGTGGCACTCAGCATGTACTTGGAGTGCCACTTTTAGAGAGCCGAAAAGTACTACTTCCGGTGGTGTACAAAATTTTCTTTTGGGTGTACAAAACTGTACAAAACTAGTACAAAACTTTGGCAGTATTTATTTTCGATTTCGAAAAAGTGGCACTCCAGCATGTACTTGGAGTGCCACTTTTAAAGAGCCGAAAAGTACCACTTCCGGTGGTGTACAAAATTTTCTTTTGTGTGTACAAACTGTACAAAACTTGTACAAAACGTTGGCAGCGTTGATTTCTTATTTTGGAAAAGTGGCACTCCAAGTACATGTATCTGAAGATGTAGTGTGTGGAGCTGTTTGCAGGGAGGCACGTGGGCACTGAGCCCTTATGTGACTTTCGCTCTGACATATAGTGCAATACTGTGAAGTGATTATCTCAACTCTTCGGCGTTGCTGTCCACAGCAGATGTGCAAAACATTCGGAACCGCTTTCAGCTGAGCATCAGATGAAAAGAGGACTCAAGCAGTGCGGCGAAAACCTCGAATCGATTTGTCTTCAGGGTCTCTGGGAGCCGCAGAGAGAGTTGTTATGGAGCCAACAACTCTGCCGTACTTGCTGAGCAAGGTGCAAAGTGCAGCGTCGGATACTTCTGGTGGTACGGGGTAGAAGGTCACCTGCACCGGGCGGTGCGCAACCGGTTGTGCTAACAGATGCACGTCATTGATGGTTAGACCTTCCGTAAGGACCTGGTCAGCATGCGCTTTATCCTTAAAATAGACCAAGACAGATCTGGGTTTTCGAGCTATAAAGTCTATTGCATCCTTTGGTAAGATAGTTTTGAGGGCTCGGTTATATTGCCACAGCTTAGTGTCGGGAAGCGCATCAAAATAGACGCCCCGTTCCATAGTGGAGGAAAAAAGGTGACCAGCTCGGGAATCCTCTGGTTTGTCAATTGTAGCAGTAGAACCGACGACAGTGACATAGGATTCAGGAAAAGGCATAGCAGATGAAACTGGGGGTGTGAGGACCCCAGAAGTTGCAGAAGCATAGGACGCTTGGGCAGACATGGGTCGAGAATTCGATGAAGCGGCTCCTAGCAGTGAGGGCGGATCAGAAAGTTGATGAGAAGTAGAAGCTATGAGCTCAGTATTGCTGATAACGGATACGTCATCATCTGCTGAAATGTAGATAGGAGACTTGGCACCACCGCACTTGGTGGGAGTAATAGCTGGAGAAGAAGAGGTGTCCATGACGTCACAATGACGCTCGGGAGCCATCTCATTAAGCTGAGTGGTAGAAGAAGAAGAGGAAGCTGGCTGATCTGCCAAGATAAGGATGTGGGCGTCACCCTTGTCTGCCTCCGCCATCGAAGCAATGGCGAGACTTTAACGAAAAAAGACCAGCTTGGTTGAAAAATAAAACAGTGAATAATGAAAAAATATGGCACTCACCAACCTGGGAGAAGTTGAAGTTCTACGCGTCTACCAAAGCGTAGAACTTCAACTTGAAGATACACGCAACCACAGAAACTAAAGCACTCAATAAACACCTTATAGCAACGAAAATCACGGAGCTCAAAAACCCAACCACTTCGAGCTTCGAAGGGTCAGTGCATGCATTAAGGCCAAAGGTGGACCGACGCCGTCCTAATGTATTTCAATAATTGCGATGTTGTGTTTCTCTTCTTGGTGTCCGGTGACTTTTGTCAATATTGTGTATATACGGTATACACAATACTAATAACTGTTTATGATACAACTAAAATCCCAACATAACTTCACTATAAAGCACTCTTCTACCAAAGCGGAAACCTGATAGAGTAACTGGCTTCACTGCAAAGCTTACTCAAATGTTCTAGATAGTTTAATTGTACATGACAGGGCTAATTAGGCGCTGAATAAATGTGTAACAGCCAGTTGAATTCAAAAGAAGGCTTATTTACGATGTCCGCTACTGCTTTATTGGTTCTTTGTACACCAATAAAGTAGTAATGGGCATAGGTCAGCAAAATATCAAATACCGAACATAACTCCAATTCCTATGTATATGATCAATCAAATATCTCTTCAGTATCAGAATAATGAAATGCCCGTGACATAGAATAATCACAAAGTCTCGACATACAGTTGAGACTTATAGAACACGGAAGCGAAACATCCAGCGTTTGAGACTGAAATCAAAGCTCGTATTAATCAAATCTTACCAATGACCCCGATACAATTCAAAACAACACTTATATTCTTCTCGTTCGCACACTTTATCTTCTTCGCCTGTCATCAGGTTGCCAAAACACAAACTCGCCGAGAAAGAAAATGTAGCGTTAAGATTTGAAAATGCTATTATATCAAAATGTATGTAAGGTAATAGGAACTGAAAGGAAAGTTAAATTAGAGGATATGAGGTAGTCTTTAAAATTTCCAACCATACCCAAATTCATACACAACTCGCTATCTCTTTCCGCGGCAGTTTCTTTAAATTTTCACTACCGGTTTTCTGATGATTTTCTCCCAGAATTTATTGCATAACTCTTACATCGATATCCTAGTCAGAAATGATGTAAGGAGAAACTGCATGAGTTAAACGGAGGATGAAGGAACTGTACTAATAAATCTGTTGAAGGTCAGGTTTTCGACAACAAGCCGAAAATGATCGTAACCCTTGAATCCCGCCCATGGATTTCACGTGAAACTATCCAAAACTCTCCTCGCGCAAGACCTTTTAGTTTGAGCTGGGATCTTATTCTAACTGCATTTTTTTTCTAACCAAAACCCAACATACAAATGAGCATAGGTAAGAGAGCCAGAGGACTTTATAAAAAGAAAAAATGAACTTTCAGATGTTATGGCGTCGTAGTTTTAAAACACTTTAACTCTAAGTAGGGAATCACTTTCTTAAAGGAAAAGAAACGCTTTATTATTAAAAGTGCGCGTCCTATTCCGTATTGCGCAAATGTTTTGAACTCGATTAAAGGTTTTGAAAATAAATTTCAATCAGAATTGATAACATTAGCATTTCTAAAGTCCAATTTTCCATTCAGTGAATATGTGAACTTCCGTTTCCACATAATGACCGAACTTGTCTGATAGATACACCAACTGTCATACCCCTCCCCCCTTTTTTAGTGCGGTTTAACGACCCCTGTGAGCAACTCAATGGGTTATAAGCAGTCACCCGTCCCTAATTTAGGGCCACTGACTCCACGGAAGGGAGAGAGCCAGTGCCGTAAGACAAATACAACATCCATGCCTCACCGGGATTCGAACCCGGACTGATCTCGGCCGAATGGTAAGAAGCCATTGCTCAGACCACTGCCCCACCGGGGCAGCGTTATAAACCTGGCTCGAAGAACTCCGCGTCAAGCTTCGGCATCACAAACTTTCACCTAAACTACTACTCCAGAGTTAGTATGGAATTTATTTCTTCAAGGTTCCTGTTGGGAGGGCGTTTTTACTTTTATTTTATTTTCATACGGCTGTCTTTGGATCATTCTTCTGCCTTGTAACACCTGAATCCCTGCGCATGCCCCGTTGCGGTCTGTTTGTGATGTTGGCGGTCTACTACTGCATTTCCTATCTAGCTACACATTGCGCCCGTGTGTGAATTTTTGACACTATTATGACACGCTCAGTCTGCTCATGTCTTAAGAGCTACAGACGTCATGTAGTTTGCGATGGATGTTTTTCTGGGTTTTTCATGCTCAGTGAAACCTCATCACAGCGTGTAACTTCGAGTGAAACCATGTTTTTAGGCGGATGGTCATTTTTACTTGAATTTGTTCTCCAACAAGTAGCCTTTTAATTCAAACTCCTGTGTTAAACAGCGCCCTCTATTCAAGAGAGTGTAATCACGTTGTGAAACGCAGATATACATATCCCTAATCTTTCTTAAAATGTCATCGAAAGTTACATATTGATTAGCCACCTGTGTAAAACAGCGCCCTCTATTCAAGAGAGTGTAATCACGTTGTGAAACGCAGATATACATATCCCTAATCTTTCTTAAAATGTCATCGAAAGTTACATATTGATTAGCCACCTGTGTATATTTTCTCTTATAAATGTCCATCGGGTCCTTTTGCCTACAGCTTATATTATCATGACCATCCTTTTTCATACCTTTCCCAGCTCTCTTTAACGAGTGATTTTTCAGTTTGGGGACTAAATTTTAAAGATGTTTGTTCGACAATATCCTACATCATATACGAGATATATCATATACATATAGGGATGTAAGGTCAGGTGATGCGTAACATCACAGCCTCTCCTTGACAAATGTCAACCCCGCCTTCTCGTGGTGCATCCTGTTCCCACTAAAGGGGCTCTGACGACCGCCAATAGCGGTATAACTATACCATCGGGATCAGAGGAAATGCTATCCCACACTCACCAACCCGCTTGGCCAGCGTGGTGAGTTATGGCCAAACACCTCCAAAATGACTCTACGACTTAAATCTTGGCCCTCAGTCTCCGGCAGCTGGAATGTACCTGGCCAAGGCAGCGGCCAGTGCGACATGAAGGCAGAGGGTGCTAAGAATCCCCGGAGGACCGGACTAGGCTGCCATTTGATGCTGACCTTGGCTACCTACAACGGACGCTCCCTAACTTCTGATTCAAGGCTTCTTGAATTGGAAGAGGAACTACAAAGGATCAAGTGGGACATCGTCGGGCTAAGTGAGGTAAGGAGAAAAGGAGAAGATCTCATTGAACTGAAAAGTGGACATCTCTTCTACTATCGTGGGACAGATACTGGCAGAACTAGTGGTGTTGGATTTATAATAAACAAGAAACTGATGGATAAAGTTGTAGAAGTTGAAAGTTCGTCTGACAGAGCTGCACGACTTGTTATACAACTCTCGAAAAGATACCAGGCTCAGATTATTCAAACTTATGCACCCACCACAATTCATCCTGAAGAAGAAATTGAAGAATTTTATGAGGAAATTTGTCATCTAAATAATAAAGGTAAGCAGCACTTGAAAATAATTATGGGAGATTTCAATGCAAAAATAGGGCAACGGCAACAGAATGAAACTTCAGTAGGTAAATTCGGTCATGGCAACAGAAACCAGCGTGGAAATACTCTCGTTGAGTTTGCAGAGGCAGAAGGGTTTATCATCTTGAACTCCTTCTTCAAGAAAAAGCCACACAGGAAATGGACATGGAGACATCAAAATGGGACGACAAGTGAAATTGATTTTATTATGTGTAACAAAAAATTCGTCATAGAAGACTGCAGTGTGCTAAACAAGTTCAACACAGGTAGTGACCATAGATTGGTGAGATGTAAGATGCACCTCAACACTAAACTTGAACGTGGCAAGCTCATAAGACAAACAAAATCTATTGACATAACCAACCTTAAAAAACACCATAATACCTTCAAGTTAGAACTGAAGAACA
Source organism: Macrothele yani (assembly GCA_039090855.1). Classification (NCBI taxonomy): domain Eukaryota; kingdom Metazoa; phylum Arthropoda; class Arachnida; order Araneae; family Macrothelidae; genus Macrothele; species Macrothele yani. The sequence goes on along the minus strand of CM077027.1, from coordinate 138,745,927 downwards.
GGTTCTCTGCTTTAGAAGGCCTAACATCGGAAGAAGTGGACATCTCTGAAGTTAACAGAAAAGTAACCAAAGCTCTTATGGAAACAGCAACAAAATTAGCTGGGTCTAAGAACAAGTTGCATGTGAACAAATTATCAGGAAAAACCAAAATGTTGATGCAAAAAAGAAGAGAGATGAGGACAACTAAAGAAGATGTGACTTCCAAAGTGGAATATATAGAGCTATGCAAGACAGTAAGAAAAAATATCACTGAAGACGTAAGGAAATTCAACTGTGAACTAGTGAGGAAAGCAATTGAAAACAACCAAAGCCTAAAGATAGCAAAGGGACATCTCAGTAAGGGAAGAAAACAGATTATGGCACTGAGAAAAGAAGATGGTTCTCTAACAAGAAATAGAGGCAGAAATTTTGACAAGAGTGAAAGATTTCTACTCCAAATTATATGAAAGGGATGATATATGCACTCCAGACATCATGAAAGATACCAGTACCAGAGTTCCTCCAGTCCTTCCAGCAGAAGTTGCACATGCAATCAAGAACATGAAGCGAGGAAAAGCTCCAGGAGAAGATGGAATTACTGTAGACGTCATACAAGAAGCAAGTGGAGAAATCGAAACAGTACTCGCCCAAATTTTCACTCGATGCCTTAATGAAGGAAAGATTCCTGAGGATTGGAACACCGCTACAATGATCCTGCTACATAAGAAAGGTGACATTGAGGATCTCGGAAACTACAGACCTATCAGCCTCCTATCAGTAATTTATAAAATCTTCACTAAAGTTCTTTCACACCGCTTGAAGGTAACACTGGAAATGGCTCAACCGAGAGAACAAGCTGGATTCAGGAGTGGCTACAGCACAATAGATCATATCCACGTGCTCAGAGAACTAATTGAAAGAGCGAGGGAATATGAACTTCCATTGTGCATGGCTTTTATCGATTATGAAAAAGCCTTTGATTCGGTGAAACCATCAGCAGTTACAATGGCTCTGAAAACTGCGGTATTGAAGATGCATACATTAATATTATTAATAACATCTATGAAAATGCAAGTGCAAAGATTAGGCTGTTTGAAAATACAACACACGTAAAAATTGGAAAGGGAGTGAGACAAGGTGACACCATATCTCCGAAGCTCTTTAATGCCACATTGGAGGGTGTTTTTCAGTCGCTGAGCTGGGAAAACAAGGGGATAAAGATTAATAGAGATTATCTAACCCACCTTCGTTTTGCTGATGACGTAGTCATTTTTGCAATTACTCCATCAGAGCTGCAGACTATGATCCAGGAACTTGCTGACAAGAGTAAAGAAGTGGGATTAAAAATGAACTTTCAGAAGACAAAAGTGATGTTCAATGCTTTTACAAGAAATGAAGATTTATCGATTGATGGAGAAAAGCTGGAGATAACAGACACGTACGTTTATCTTGGACAGCAGATATCAAGTGAGGGTCACATTGATGAAGAAATTAATCGGCGTACAAAACTTGCCTGGAGAGCTTTTGGAAGAAACAGCATAATTTTCAAGAGCAATATGCCATTATGTCTTAAAAGAAAAGTTTTTGATCAGTGCATCCTTCCAGTGCTTACGTATGGTGCAGAGACGTGGACCTTAACTAAAAGAGACATACAAAGGCTGCAGACAACTCAAAGCACCATGGAGAGGTGCATGCTTGGTGTAACCAGGAGAGATAAGAAGAGGAACTCGTGGATCCGAAAAATGACAAGAGTGGAAGACATCATGATCAGAGTTAAATCCCTGAAATGGCAATGGGCTGGACATACTGCCAGAAGGACAGATCATCGATGGACAGCCGAAATTTTAGATTGGATTCCAAGGGACAGGAAAAGACCCAGAAGAAGACCACATGGGAGATGGGTGGATGAAATTCGAAAGTATGCAGGGGTGACATGGAGGAGACTGGCACAAGACAGACCGTTGTGGAGGAAACTTGGGGAGACCTTAGTCCAGCAGTGGATTGATAATGGTTGACAATGATGATGATGATGATACGAGGTATTGGGGGAAATTCCTTCAGCCCTCACTAACTCTAGCCTTTCAGTATTTTTTTCAACTTAACATGAAGAATGAACGCTTTCTAAATGCCATTATTGGTAACTTTAACGTCCACAATAGTTTAACAGGGATACCTGCTCCAGTTTCCTCAGGATAAGGAGGTGTTCATTTCTTGCTATGACGGTTGCTCTTTTCACGTGCTACATCTCAAGCTGGTGGCTATATGTTATGAGGAGTACATTACAAGCACTCGAATGACATGAGAATGAGGACGAAAAATTCACCAAGTCAGAACGAAAATTGTGAAAGGCTTCAAAAAGTCAAGATCAAATACTAACCTGGATTTTTGTAACGATCTTGCGTCATTAAAGAAAAAATGTGTGGTCATTCTCCCAACAGTGCTGGGCAATGGAAGATCCATTGTGTTCACACTTTTTAACATACGACTGGTGCTCTTTCAACCGGTGTCTAAGCGATCTTCATGTTTGCCCAATGTACGATACGCCTCACTGGTACTGGATGCAATTGATTCCCTAAGAATTTCTATCAGGGAATGAGTTATTTTCTCGTTTTCGTAGAGCAAATTATTTTCTTAACGGGACTAAAATTCACGTTAAAATTTGGCGACATTAAGAGATAAGCTATTTAAAAAAAATTGTAGGGATAAAGTAAGAACTTTTCGTTTCAGTGAAAGTTTGGAGAGATCAGGTCAAGGGGGTCTTATGTTTAGGCTTTTGAAATTTTTTGATAGCTAGTTCCACTACTTAAGGCTTGAATTTAAATCCTCTGCTGATAGCAACACGTTTGATGCAATCAAATACTTTTTATTGAAGAACGTCTTCTATAGAGCAGACGTTTAAAACTCGGCTGGCATACGTATAAATGGCACTAGTTTTGTGTTAAGTACAATGCTTTGATATTGTGTAAGATGGTAAACTAAGAACAAATAATTTGAGATAAACAGTAGTAATGAATGAACCTCCAAATCACGTAACTAATGCGTCTCGAAAAGGAAGTAAACCCATCTTGCTGCAATCAATTAAATATTTAGGTCTAACGATTTGATCGTTTGTAACAGAACAGGATATAGTGGGATTCCCATTGCTAGAGCATGAACTTTTATAAAAATTTGCCGTGAAAAACGAAACAATTTTGAGTGAGACATGTATCGATCAAAATTATCCAAACGTTTGTACTTTTTAGTTGCAATACGATTCACTTGGGGGCTTGAAGGTATATTTCCATTTGCCACCATACTAAAAAAAGTTATATTTTAAAAATTCTAAAATTATTTTCGTTATCTGTTTTCTGCAGAGACGGTTTTCCAGTTTTTCCATTGCAATATTTGTCAGTTAAGTGGCTTAAGACCCTCTCTCCATTTTGTTAGCACGTCTTTTGTAAAAAAAGATCGTGCTTATGTTACCCATTTGTCCTTCGTCTGTCTGTTGACATCATGTCTCTGCAAATATTACTCCGATTCGAATTTTTTTTCTTGCGTGTAGAAACTTGAAATATGAAAATGATAATCCTTGCATTCCGTTTTTTTTTCGATGCAAAGCTTTGCCGCTAGAAGGCGTAAAGTCAGATGATACCGAACTCAAAGGATATTTTATAACATATATTTGCTTCTAAGTATATGATTGCAAAAACTATTTTTTCTTTCGATACTCTTTATATCGAAGATTATTTTAGCTACAGTTTATTTTTCAAGAAATGCATAGATTTTCCGCTAGGGGCGTAAAAGTAAATTTGCGTTTCCCCAGATATCTGTGCTTCTAAAACTTTGATTTGAAAAATTATTTCTTGCATCAGATACAGCTCCTCATGGGATATGTTTTGCTTATACGTTTTCATTTTTGGTAAAGAACGGTTTGATCACCAGGGACCGTAAGTGTTTATTTTTTTTTTTGAAAACTCAATAGAAACAATATTTTTCGTTGACCAATTTCGCTCAACTCGGAAAAACTTTTACATGCATATCTTACTTTTGTCGATATCTCTGCTTCTAGCAGTCCGATTTGGAAACTTCTTTCTTCGTTGCACAGCGTTTCCGGTGTGAAATGTTATTTCTTGCATCGGATACAGCTCCTCATGGGATATGTTTTGCTTATACGTTTTCATTTTTGGTAAAGAACGGTTTGATCACCAGGGACCGTAAGTGTTTATTTTTTTTTTGAAAACTCAATAGAAACAATATTTTTCGTTGACCAATTTCGCTCACCTCGGAAAAACTTTTACATGCATATCTTACTTTTGTCGATATCTCTGCTTCTAGCAGTCCGATTTGGAAACTTCTTTCTTCGTTGGACAGCATTTCCGGTGTGAAATGTTTCTCAAATAATTTGAAACTTAATTTAACGTACAAGTGTGCCACCAGAAGGGGTAAGTTCGCGTTTCCGTTTACAGCAATATCTGCGGGACTACAAACTCGGTTGAAAAAAAATGATTTTTTGGTCAAATAATACTAACTATTAAAACTGTTGGTATCTGCTTTCTTTCCAAAATAATACACAATTTCGCTGCTAGGATGTGGCAATGTTCAATCTATTTTACCTCAATACCTACGCTTATACATGAGCGATTTAAAAAATTCTTTTAGCACCGGATGCCATTTAACGTATGGTACACTTTAGGTTTGTATTTGAGGAGTATTATACTGTAGTTAACAGGTTCTTTCTTTAGGTCATAGAAATCATAAAACTACATCCGTGGAGATGATCAGTCCATTAAAGAAGCTCGACTTTCATAGCTAAGGTTACTACGAATTAGTTACATGCTTTTCTATTGGCGCCCTGTTCTACTGAAATTTTCGGGACTAACCGGGTTCAGTTGGTCTCTGTGGAAGATTTACCTCTGGACCTCCTCGCGTGTGGATCAGAGGCTCTTCCTCGGAAAGGGCAATGTTTTATAAAATTCCACTGATCAAAAACCAAACAAACAAAAAATCAACTGAAAAATAGAGCCTTGAAGTTGACATCTTAAGTTCGACACTTTTTTTAACAGACGAGCTTATTGACGACGTTAATTTGGTATCGATCTTCCTTTATCACTACGCATAAAAAAAGATGTAATGAAAAAAAAGGCTTGGTTCATAGTTTCAAAGAAGGTGAGCGTTATATACACTGATGTCCAAAATTAAGGTTACAAACACATATTCTGTGATATCTTGAAAGCTAAATGGTTTATTGCAATGAAATTTGATGCATAGATGCTTCATACTATGAGACATCCAATATCAGCATAATACAATGAACAGGAGGTAAATTGCGTGCGATATGCAAATTGGACCAAAAACGGTCAAAACATGATGCATCGTATCACGAGAACGGTCTGGTTAATATGGAGTGCTTTCATATTCTAAATGTGGTTGTTGATAACAGCTTGTGGCAACAAATCCCATTCTTCTAAAAGCGCGGATTTTAACGCCTGGAGGGTCCTGGGAGGGGGTTGACGTCGTGCAATGGCTCTTCCTGGATCATCCCAAATATGCTCTATAGGATTTAGGTCCGGCGACGTCGCTGGCCACACCATACGGAGAATAACCTCTCACTACAGAAAATCGTCGATAAGCTGAGCTCTGAGTGGCCTCGCGTCATCGTCCATAAAAATGAAGTTCGGTCAGACAGCTCACCAAAAATGCCTCACGCAAGGTTCAAGGACTTCATCCCCATAGCGCTGTGCGGTCACAGTGCCACCATCGAATACATGCAGTGGTTTACGGCCGTCCAACATGATGCCTGCCCGCACAAAGATTTCACTTCCAACAAAGTGGTCGATTTCCCTTATGCTGAAGGGATGATAGCGGGCTCGACGCTGTATCCAGATGAAGACTAGTCGAGAATCACTTTGTGTACTGAATCTCGACTCGTCACAGAAATGTACACGGGCCCAATCTTGCTGTGTCCAAGGAAGATGTATTTGGCTCCACGGATGACGTGCTCTGTTCAGCGATCTGGTGAGAGGGACATACACCACCGGTATCCCGGCGTAAAGGGCCTTCTCTGCTAGGCGTGCCTTGAAATTTTTGTTCCAGTCGCAGCAGCGAGGTCCTGAGAGAGGCCTCTAGCCGTCATCCGTCTGTGGCGTTTGGCAGTTAATGCCACGTAACGACCCTCCGCAGGTGTCGTGGCTCTCGGACGGCCTTGACCGAGCCTCCAGGTGATAGTGCCAGTTGTTCGGAAATGGTGCCGTAACCTGGATACCAATTTTCGTGAAACCTGTAACCATCGAGCGACCTCCGCTTGAGACTGACCAGCTTCAAGCCTGCCGATGGCTCTCCACCTCAGTCCATCGTCTAACCGATTCCGAGCACTCATTCCAACTGAAATCAGTCGATCTTGCGATTTTTCTTGCAAGAAACACAACTCTGAAGACGAAATTCGCAGATGCAGAAAACGGTCACTTTCACGTTCTCTTACCAAACTCACCCTGTTACCCGTTTAACAAACAGTGGATGCTTACAATAGATTCATATATCATATATGTAGAGGATTTTAGGAAGGGAGTGTCTGACCCGAGGTCTTAAACAACCCTTAGAAATAGGAAGCTAGGAGATTTGGGCTAGAGCGCCGATAGAAAAGTCACACGGAAGCGAGGGAGGAAGATGACTTTATTTGTTACGGGGGGCAGTGCCAGGGCTCCGACGGCTTAACGTGCCCATCCGACACACGGCGGATATTTAGTGGTTCGAGCGTTCGTACCTGCCTGGGATCGAACCTGAGGTCCGCAGTTACGAACGTTGACCACTAGGCTAACCGCGGGTCATTACATTAGATTCACGATTTCCCAAAGTACAGGGTGTCCGAGAATTATTGGACACACTACAAAATTATCAGCATTGTCTGTTTTTCTATGTCACGTATTACTAACACGGTTTCTATATTTTTGTTTTGCACAATTGTTATTCCCAGATTCCGATAGATGGCACTAGGTGTGGCCTGATGAGGAATGTATGAGAAATGCACAATCAGTAGTCATGTCATCCCTACAGCAGAGGGCGATGTGTGTGTTATGGCTTGCGCAATAAGTCTGTCATTAAAGTTAAAAGACGGCACCGTTTAGAGTATGGTTGTAATCCTCCGTTGACGAATTCAATTAAGCGGTGGATGAAACAGTTTAAAGAAACTGGCAATGTGGAACATCGTGTAGGAGCCGGTAGGACTAGCGTCAGCGGTGAGACGGTTGACCAAGTTAATGAAAGTTTCCGACGAAGCCCCAGGAAATCCGTTCGTAAAGCAAGCAGAGGAATGTGCATTCCGAAATCGACAGTTCACGATATCTGGCACAAGAAATTAAAGTTTCATGCTTATAAAATTCAAATAGTGCAAAAGACGCATGTAAATGATCACACTCTGCGATACGATTTCGCTGTAGATATGCTGAATCGAGTGGAAAATGACGAAAACTTTCTCAGAACTGTAATTTTTAGTGAAGAATCCACATTTCATGTATCAGGTATTGTGAATCGTCACAATTGTAGAATGTGGGGCAGTGAACCGCCTCATGCTGCTATTGAACTGGAACGTGATTCTCCAAAAGTTAATGTGTGGGGCGCCCTATCAAAAAGAGAAGTGATTGGCCCTTTCTTCTGCTGCGAAAAAACCATAAATGGTGACATTTACTTGGATATGCTAGAAAATTTCGCTATACCTCAGAACAAAAGATATGACAACGTCGTTTTCCAACAAGACGGCGCGCATCCGCATTGGTCAACGTGTGTACGTTAGTGCCTAAATGAGCATTTCCCCAACAGATGGATTGGGCGTGGTGATCCCATTCCGTGGCGTCCTCACTCTCCAGATCTAACTCCATTGGATTATTTCATGTGGGGTTATGTGAAGGATCGTGTATATCAGACGCCTTGTGCTGATTTTCATGAACTGGAGCAGCGTATCACAGTTGATATTAATTCCATAACTCCTCAGATGCTTGCTAATACATGGCATGAAATCGAGTATCGTTTGGACGTACTTCGAGCAACCAAGGGATCTCACATCGAAATTTATTAATTTGTGTATTTACATTGTAAGCCAGTACTGCAGTCAGTTTCTTTCTATCTGTTTAATGTTTTGTTTTGTAATGTGTTAAATAATTATCGGACACCCTGTATATGTGACAGCAATTTTAAACATTTTACTGGTTGCTATTTTGAATTATTGTAAAAAATGTGTTTGTGACCTTAATTTTGGACATCAGTGTGTATGTTTGCACTCTGGTTTGAGTTAGAAGCATTTTTGTTAAGCTCACCGTGTTTCTTATTCGCTACTTGATTATGCTAGCTCTGAAAGCCGAGTCGAGTTTCGGAATGGAGTAATGTAATATATATATATATATATATTTGAAGTTACCTGTATCATTCATATTAAGAGAACTGTATCGATGTCGTTGTTGCGAATATTTTGTGGTCCCTGAAGCACTTCAAATTTACTCGTTTTTTCTCGCATTTGTCATTAACGAGACCCGAATTCTTTCACCGGCATCGGCGTCTACGAAGAAAGTTGCTATGGAAACGTCGATCCTCAAAGGAACTCGGAGATAGTGCTCCAGGGTATAGTATCTCAGAACATTTTAAATTTTCAAGCTCTCGTCTTCTCTAGTTCTTACTTTTCATTATTATTATTTTTTTAGTCAAGATAATTCTGATTTTTGTTTTTGAAAGAAATACTCAGGAGCAATGAATCTCGAATTGAAAAAAAAAGCTGAATTTGCGTTTTTGAAGCAATCAATCGCTGATATTATTTAAAAAATAAACTAGGTTCCAAGTGTTTATGTTGCTAGCCAATTCTCAGAAATTTAATTCGTTGGTTGAAATGAGATTTTTCAGAAAGTAAAGAGTTTAAACCCTAGTAAATTCAATAATTGAAATGACTGGCAAGAAAGTTATGCGATAATTGAATAATTTGAGGTATACGGGTGCTCAGCTAATACAGTTTTCAAAGGCAAGGGATACTTTTCCCGTTGCATAACGGATGTTTTAACAACTCTAGTGGGAAATCATTGTAAACTGAAATGTACCCCCTTAAAATTTATGAAATAAGCATGTTTAACTCAAATGTTTGTGAATTTACAATGAGAGTGAAAATTGATTTATGATGTAAGGGTTTTCGGAAATGTGAACCATACTTCTAATTTATCTTTCCTTCTGAGTTTCTATGCTTTTATGAAAATTTGATTTCTTCTCTCAAAATTTTTATCCGACGTAACGCCATAGTGTTTCACTCGATGTATTTGAAGTTGGCAACTCCTGACACTGGGTCAGAGGGCAAAGCTACGTAGCAATACTGCTGTGATAAGACAATGTTGATTAGACAATATTAAGGCAATGTTTCTGTATTTTCGCAGACGATTCCTAGACAAACTTCCTCAGTCGATTAATTAGTAATGTTTGTAAACTAAGTCACAAGTGATAAACAGGGAAGCAAAAAGCTGTTCAAGTTGTTAACAGCCAAGAGGATAAATATAATTAAATGTTGGATGGAACAATGTACTGTATTATAGTGTTTCCTTTTAAGCCAGAAAAGTGTTTTCTGTTTAGGTGGAGGTGCAAATTGGATGGCGTGCCATAACAGCAAGTAAAGCGAAATAGACATAAGTTGTTGAATGAAATACGGGATTACATCATATAATACAAATTTTGAAGATGACAATTCAATTCAATTCGTTTACTTTCGCTGTGCAGAAGAGATTGAATTACAAGTTTATGGAAACAAGCACAGCAAGGGAGCATGGAAAAAAGGACAAAAAGGCCTGACTCCCATGCTCCCTGAACAAGTATTACAAGGTTGGTGAAAAAAATAGTTGATAATCTTAATATAATTAAGTTAAATACAGTGGCAATAGGAAAAAAGAAAACATTATTGCAACATATATCAATGACAAAAGATAAGTGTTAATGTACACTGAAGAGCAATTGAATTAGAGATACCTGTCTAGTGACGTGTAGCACCACCTTTCGCTCTGATGACGGCGGCGATTCGTCTCGGCATGGACTCGACAGGACACCCGAAGGGTTGGGAAGCCATACGGATCCACGACCCCTGAACAAGCTCATACAGTTCACGAAGATTTGATTGAGGGGGGTCAGAGCCTCGAACATCTCTCTCGATGGTATCCCAGATGTGCTCGATGGGATTGAGGTCAGGTGACATAGCTGGCCAAGGAAGTGAGGTCACGTCGGTGAAGTGTTCATCCAACCATTCCGATACAATTCAGGCCCAATGGCACGGTGCATTGTCTTGTTACAGGATGAGGTCCCCAGTGGGATGCTGAAGACGCACAAACGGGAGAAAATAGTCTTCCAGGATATCCCGGTGATGTTGACCTGTGAGGGACGATGTCACACGTACCAGGGGTCCCATTTCAGTCCACGTAAACAGTTCCCAGCCGAGAATGCCACCCCCACCAGCTTGAAGAGCACCCTCCTGGCAAGAAGGATCCATCGCTTCATGTGGTTTACGCCGTACTCGTATCCTGCCATCCGCATGTACCAACGTGAATCTCGACTCATCAGTCCAGGCAACATTTTTTCACATGTCTAGAGTCCAGTGGCGACGTTCCCGCTGCCATGCTAATCTTTGCACCCTGTGATGTGCGGTCAGCAGCGTTACCCTCGTGGGACGATGGCTACTGTACCCCATAGCGAGGAGATGGTTCTGGATGGTGTGGCTGCTTACATGTTTTTGTGCACCAGCGTTAAATTGCCGGGTGATTTCTTGCACTGTGGCACGTCTTTTCGCTGTTACAATGCGAGCTAGCCGACGATGACCCCGCTCATCCACACGCTGTTGTCCACGGCAGTTGGCACTTGCATGGATGGTTTTACCGTATTTGATGTACCAACGGTGCACCCGTGACACAGTAAATCGTGAAAATCCCAGTGCATGCACGACTTTCGAGATGGGGTGACCCATTCGTCGGGCCCGAACGATTTTTTCACGATCAAATGAGCTTAGATCTTTAGTCTTACCCATACTGCGTCCGACTCTTACGATTCCCGTCGCATCACTCCTTATATTGTCGGATCGCTGCATACGTCATGTCGTTTCCGTTTTCTGGGCCACCCACAGCACCACATTTGCATAACGCCAGCTGTCTCTAATTCAATTGCTCTTCAGTGTATATACATAAGTAATAATCCCTCTACAATCGGTGATCTAGTGGCTGCAATTCATTATGTAATCCGTGTTTTGGTGTAAATATGACAAGGATGGTAAGTCAGATGACGAAATTTTCAAGTTTTTGGGTGTAACCTGACTTACCATCCTTTTTATATTTACACCAAAAAACGTATTCTCATCTTCAAAATTTGTAGACATAAATTGATTCATTTCATGACCAAACAGGAATTTGTCTGTGATGGAGAACGAACTCGCGTCTCCTCACTATGAAATGAGTTGGTCTAACCGACGAAGATACACTGACGTGATCTATCGCAGCAGATTTGTCGTGATGACACGTGCTTCAACTCTGTAGTACGTCACATCATCTCCCTCTTAATTTTTTTTTTTTTCGTTTTGGAACGAAAGAACCCTTCATTAATTTCAGACGACGTGTGGACTGAACATCACACGTTTTTCGAAGAGCCCAATAATCAGTAGATCCATTTTTACGTTCGGGTGCCAATATGAAAACAGGAATTTGTCTGTGATGGAGAAAGAAGTCGCGTCTGCTCGCTCCTCAGTGAGTTTCTCTAACCGGCTAAGCTACATCGACGGAATGTATCGCTGCAGATTTGTCATGTTGGTACGTGCTTCACCTCTGCCGTACGTCACAGACCTTGGGCATAACCCCAAAAGTACAAAGTGCGGCAGTTAAGTAATGAAACTGATTTTGTTTTAATGCAAAAACAGGAAAACTTACGCGAATGCATTTCATTCGAAGTACATTCCTCCTATGTTAATACAACAAAAGGCACGATCAGCTTATGAAAGGGAGGACTTGCAGGGATCACCTTTTGGTATGGAGAAAAGACCTGATCAGTTCTATGTATGTCTTTAATGTCTTGAAAAGTATTTCCTTTTAAAGGTAGATTTAATTCAATGAATAGAAAGTAGTCACACGTTGACAAATCAGGGGAATAGGGGAATGGCTGAGTACACACACTTGTTTTCGTGCCAAAAATGGCTGTACACTGACTGCTCTGTGTGCGAGTGTGCTATCGTGAAGAAGGAACCATTGCTCGTTTCCGTACTCAGACCTGACACGAACAATTCTCTTCCACAATCGTTCCAAACTGGATGTGTCAGCATTGCCAGTGACAGTTGTGCCTTCAAGAATGAATTCCTGATGCAGAATTCTCTTGTCGTAAAAGCACAAGGTTAATAGACAGTAAGGGTTGCTCATGCCACCTTCCTCGCAGACGAATAATCGTGACGTCACTGAGTGACATCACCGTCCTAACTGTGAATCGTGAATCCGAACTGTAGCTGTGGAGGAAGATGTCTTGTCAACAATTTTTATAACTCTAACACAAAACAAGTGCTTATGCAAAAACACATTTACGCCTCATTTTTCGATAGTATTTATTCGGATTTTATAAATTATTCCGTTTTACCCATTTAACAGTCAATCACACAAAACATTTTATAGATCCTGAAAGTGGAGCTCAAACTCAAAGTATCGAATCCAATTATTGGAGAGATCTCAATCAAAATCTCACAAGCCATACTAACAAATCGGAAGAACTATTGGCCGATAGCATAATGGACAATTGAAACATTATGCATTAAAAAAAATCTGGTAGAATTTATGAAGATTATTCCAGCTGGTGTACCAATAAAAATTCTGACACGCTGCTGTGGTGATGATACAATACAAGAAACGTGTCGGAATAATAATTCCGACACGCTGCTGTGGTGCTGATACAATACAAAGAAACGAGTCGGAATAATAATTCCGACACGCTGCTGTGGTGCTGATACAATACAAAGAAACGAGTCGGAATAATAATTCCGACACGCTGCTGTGGTGCTGATACAATACAAAGAAACGTGTCGGAATAATAATTCCGACACGCTGCTGTGGTGCTGATACAATACAAAGAAACGTGTAGGAATAATAATTCCGACACGCTGCTGTGGTGCTGATACAATACAAAGAAACGAGTCGGAATAATAATTCCGACACGCTGCTGTGGTGCTGATACAATACAAAGAAACGAGTCGGAATAATAATTCCGACACGCTGCTGTGGTGCTGATACAATACAAAGAAACGAGTCGGAATAATAATTCCGACACGCTGCTGTGGTGCTGATACAATACAAAGAAACGTGTCAGAATAATAATTCCGACACGCTGCTGTGGTGCTGATACAATACAAAGAAACGAGTCGGAATAATAATTCCGACACGCTGCTGTGGTGCTGATACAATACAAAGAAACGAGTCGGAATAATAATTCCGACACGCTGCTGTGGTGCTGATACAATACAAAGAAACGAGTCGGAATAATAATTCCGACACGCTGCTGTGGTGCTGATACAATACAAAGAAACGTGTCGGAATAATAATTCCGACACGCTGCTGTGGTGCTGATACAATACAAAGAAACGAGTCGGAATAATAATTCCGACACGCTGCTGTGGTGCTGATACAATACAAAGAAACGTGTAGGAATAATAATTCCGACACGCTGCTGTGGTGCTGATACAATACAAAGAAACGTGTCGGAATAATAATTCCGACACGCTGCTGTGGTGCTGATACAATACAAAGAAACGAGTCGGAATAATAATTCCGACACGCTGCTGTGGTGCTGATACAATACAAAGAAACGAGTCGGAATAATAATTCCGACACGCTGCTGTGGTGCTGATACAATACAAAGAAACGTGTCGGAATAATAATTCCGACACGCTGCTGTGGTGCTGATACAATACAAAGAAACGAGTCGGAATAATAATTCCGACACGCTGCTGTGGTGCTGATACAATACAAAGAAACGAGTCGGAATAATAATTCCGACACGCTGCTGTGGTGCTGATACAATACAAAGAAACGTGTCGGAATAATAATTCCGACACGCTGCTGTGGTGCTGATACAATACAAAGAAACCAGTCGGAATAATAATTCCGACACGCTGCTGTGGTGCTGATACAATACAAAGAAACGTGTAGGAATAATAATTCCGACACGCTGCTGTGGTGCTGATACAATACAAAGAAACGAGTCGGAGTAATAATTCCGACACGCTGCTGTGGTGCTGATACAATACAAAGAAACGAGTCGGAATAATAATTCCGACACGCTGCTGTGGTGCTGATACAATACAAAGAAACGAGTCGGAATAATAATTCCGACACGCTGCTGTGGTGCTGATACAATACAAAGAAACGAGTCGGAATAATAATTCCTGACACGCTGCTGTGGTGCTGATACAATACAAAGAAACGTGGTGATTAGGTAGTCTTAAGATGGAGACTTGGACAATGACGTTACAAATCAATCACCGGAAGTGCAGGATGAGCATAACCTTGTCATCTATTCAACTTGGTAAAAGCATACACGAATTGCATCAATTTTGGGTTTTCGTAACCTCATCTTCTTTCCTTTGAGTGACTGTGGTGACATCCGCTGAGCACTGTGATACGTCGTTTCAGGATCATAACGAAAACACCATGTTTTTTCACTTGCCACAATGCTTTGGAGAAAAATTTGCATTATTTTTGTGGTGTCCAGGATGTCTTTTTCGTGCTCCACTAGTGCATGTTTCTGTTTGTCTGGCAAGGCATGCGAAACAAGACCCCCGCTCCTCCCCACCAAATAATGCACTAAAATTTGACGAATCGTCTCCTTATTAACACCGAGCTCACATTCCAACATCCTCAAGGTTCTATCATGATCACTTCTTATCCTTTCGCGAAATTTCCCAATGGGTTCAGAAGTGCGCACTGAAATTGGGCGATCGGGCCTTCCGTCATTTATCGAAATCTTCCAGCCCATCCTTGAAACGTGATTACCATCGGAATATTTGCGCACGAGATAGGGAACTAGCCCCTGTACACATCACGCAACAACTCAACGGTCTCAGATGCAGTTTTACCGACTTTCAAACAGAACCGGATATTTGCCCTCTGCTTCACGGCAGAGCAGTGATGGTGTTCTTCCTCCGAATGACATCACGCGCAAAATAATGTAAAACTTCCTTAACGGACACTCCCGAATAGCGGATACTTCCATTTTGAGGGCAGTTTTGTGATCCCCAGGCTCAAGCCTATACGATTCTGTACCTTTACTTTCAAATGGCGTAACCCCCCTCGAATAACGGACAATAATCCTGGTGATAAAGCAGTTAAAAACGGGAAATTCAATGGAAGAAATATGGAAAAAAGTTTGCCGCAGAGACCTTGTTTGGTATATTTGGACGGAAGCAGGGTAACTTTTTGTTCTCCTGTGCGTCATTACAAATCTACTGCTCCGTGTTATCAATAGGACGGATCTATTTTTGGCGCAAGTGGATCTGTGTATTTAAGAGGCAACGGACGATTTTCTTCAGATGCTTACGATGCATTTTAACAAAGTTGCACTTTTTGGTAAACAAAAGTAATGCGGAATGATTAGCACTACTGAAGAACTAATAAAAATACATATTGAAAAACAGGCTGAATTGCAAAAGAGAAAAACCAACGCTTTTTCCTGATGTTTTGCAGCCAAAAATTGCTGACATTTAATGAAATAAAGAGTACGTACATTTAAAAATTCAGGGTGTGACATATTAAACTGTTACGTACGTACATTACAACCCAGGTCTTCTACTGTGAAACAGTTACAAAAACAGTAAAACTATATTGACAAAAGTCACCGGACACCCCTTCAAAAGCAAATGAACGAGTCCGCTGCGTTGTTACGATGCGCGGTACAGCGGCAAATGGTATGAAAACAAGCCTGCAGCTGACAGCGATCATATCGCACT
Source organism: Macrothele yani (assembly GCA_039090855.1). Classification (NCBI taxonomy): domain Eukaryota; kingdom Metazoa; phylum Arthropoda; class Arachnida; order Araneae; family Macrothelidae; genus Macrothele; species Macrothele yani. Next base: position 138,729,999 of record CM077027.1, on the reverse strand, counting down.
GTGACGTTCAATGAAAATGTCGCGGCGGCAGAAAACTAACTTTGAGAAAGGAAAGACTGTTATATTAGTGGGTTGTCCATAAGAGAAACCGAGAGGCATTTAAACATACCCAAGTCAACTGTTTTGGATGTACTGAATAAGTTGAGAATACATGGTGTGCCTGAAGCAGTAAAACGTACCGTCAGACCAACAACCACGAAACTTGGCATTTAGCTAAAGTGCGTTCTTGTATGCAAATGTTTCACGTTTCGTGCGAGTGCGCATTACCGCACACCCTGTTTTGGTTCTGCAAGCACGAAACAGCAGCCTGATAAACCGTCGTGTAGTCGATGCCCCATGAAAGCGAAAAGCACCGGCCGACGCAAGCAAGGTTACAGAGTGAAAAAAACGCATAGTAGACGCCAGAGACGTCGATTTACTCAACATACGGACTTTGACAGAGGCCGGATCATCGAGTTGGAAACAGCAGAGTGGTCGGCGCGCCGTACAGCCAGCCACGTGTATCGTTCCGACCATGCCATCCGACTGTGTTGTGAGCATAGGACACGTGACGGCACTGCCACAGGGCTAAGCGGCTCTGGACGGACCAGGAGGACAAACGGTAGAGAGTACCGACGGATCGTGCACCAGCCACGAACTGATCCCGCGAGGACTCAATTCACTATGCAACCGGCTCTTGTGTGCCCACGAACCATTTCCCGATGCCTCGCGGAAGCGAATCTTCGATCCTACCGCCTCTTACATGTGCTGTCATTAACACCGGAACAACGCCGGCTCCGTGTGCAGTGGTGCCAGGCCAGAGCGATGTGGAACGCCACAGACTGGCAACGTGTGGTATTTAGTGATGAGTGCCGCTTCGTTCTGGGGACAGATGATCATCGTGTTCGGGTGTGGAGGTCCCCGGGTCAATGGCACAATCCCAACCTTGCTATCGAGCGGCTCAACTGCCCCTCTGCTGTCATTATGGTCTGGGGAGCCATTGCCTACGATAGCCGATCAGCTCTAGTAGCGGTACGTGGATCATTGACGGGCCAGCGGTATGTTGATGAGATCCTACGGCCTCATGTGCTCGCATTACTGACCGGGATTCCAGGTGCGTTATTCTAGCAGCTTAATGCCGGCCCCTACACGGCTCGAGTTGCCCAGGACTGTGTACTTCATGTCCAGACACTTCCATGACCTACCCGCTTCTCGGACATGTCCCCTACAGAGCATGTGTGGGAGCAGTTGAAACGCCAGATGACGCCGTGACGTACTATCCGGGATTTCTAGCACACCGTCCAACACGTGTGGGCCTGTCTGGCACAGCACAACATCAGGCGTCTGTTAGCCACCATGCCGGACCGTATTGCAGCATGTATCACCGCACGAGGTGGTGAGACGCGCTATTGCAGATAACCGGGCCGTGTGCCACAGATCCCTCTGTAATTGTCCTGCAGCTCTGTTTTTGCCATCGTGTCTATCATTCACCTGTATCATTACGTCCATAATATTTCAGTTCAATCCGATGCTTCCGTTTTGGTGCGCAAATTTCATTATCCCTGAGTGCATATACAGTAGTGGCCAAAATTGTGGAAACCTTTTAGAAATAGTGTATTTTTGAGGTTTGATGGCTCATAACACCACTTTTTTGGAGTAATATTATAAAATTATATATCAATGGAAAGACAATTTCATCGAGAATGTAATGCAATAACGTTTGTGAAGGATTGATTTTGTATTAGAACAACAGTTATAAGAAAGAAAGTGAAACACATAGAAAAAATGAGATATACAAAAATTCTCACAATGTCAGTTAATACTTAGTTGAGTAACCTTTAGCGTTAATTACGGCCTTACAACGCCTTCCCATGGAGTGAACCAAGTTTTTATTTCTGCAGCTGTTATAAGGTGAAACCAAGATTGAATTATTGCTTCCATTAATTAGGTTTAATTACTGGGTTGCTTCTGACTAACAAGTTTCTTTAGTCGGCTCCATAGATTTTCAATGGGGTTAAGGTCTGGGCTATTCCCAGGCCATTCCGACAGTGGAATATGATTATCTTGAAACTACCTTTTGCACACAGTAGCAACATGACATGGAGCTGAATCCTGTTGAAATATAAATGCCTCATTATCTTTGAAAAGGTCACGTGCGGAAGGCTTCAGTTTGGGCTCAAGTATTTCATTAATGTATTTTTGGCCATTTATATCCCCATTAATCACGCACATTCTGCCCACACCTTTTGATGTTATACAACCCCAGTTCATAACACTAACTGGGTGTTTCACGGTACATGTAATGCAATCAGGATGCAAATCTTCTCCGATTCTTCTCCTTACGTATTTTATGCCATCACAACCAAACACGGAGATTTTTGTCTCATCACTCCAAATAACACTGTCCCATTGTTCCGCTGTTCAGTTAACATGGGTTTTTAGCCCAGTTTAATCTTTTCAACCTTTGTTTGAGAGATACAAATGGGGTTTTTCTTGGAATTCTAGCTTTTAGACCAAATTCCTGCAGTCTGCGCCGAACAGTCCTTGCACTCAACTTCACATTGCATTGCGCCATTTCATCTTGTATACACCCAGACGATTTTCTTCTGTCACCGAGGCACAGTCTCTTAATTCTTCTATCATCACTTGCTGTTGTGCAACTTTTCCAGCCTTTACCAGTCTGGTTCTTCAAAAATTTAGAAATGCCAGTTTTGGTTAAGTTTCCACCAATTTTTCATCTAATTTCTTCATAATTGAAGCCTTGTTCATTCAATTGTATCATTTTACATTGCTTTCTGGGCGACCAGTCAACTCTTTGCGCCATTTTTTTTTATTTTATTACGTTTTACAAGCTCACCAAATAAAAGAAAAAAAAACCAACCAACTTGATAGCAATCACATAATACACTGCCAAATGTCTTCCTCTCAGCTCCGATACTCTTGACATCAATAGCTGTGGCCTGATTGGCTCATTGAAAAAACAAGATAACACCTGATTGGCTCTCTAAACACTCATGCTCATTGGCTACATTCAAATGAAAAGTCACTTCATATCAACCTAAGCAAGTTGTGCTTCCTTTTTATGGTTATTTGGCCATACCTTTTCATAGAATACAGATAATTAAACAAACTTTGTTGCATTACATTTTTGATGAAATTATCGTTCCATTGATATATAATTTTATGTTATTACTCTAAAAAAAGTGGTGTTATGACCCATCAAACCTCAAACATACACGTTTTCCAAAAGGTTTTTACAATTTTGCGGCCACCACACACATTTTATATATACGACTTATAAGTAACATTTATACATATTATAACGAAGTAAATTTCTCCGTCATTTCTGTCCACGCCAGGATTCGAACCCGGACCCCCTCATTCCGGAATAAGTCACTCTACCAATTGAGCTACGCGGACGTTTTATTCTGATTCCTATCTGCCTTTATGTCGTGTGCGTCCTTCTAGCAGGGTACGTCACATCTCCTGGTACGTTACATCATCTCCCCCTTATTTATTTATTATTTTTTTTTCGAAGTGCTGGAGAAAGGATTCTCGTATTTTTCCTATCTCGCGGTGTGGAAATAACATCACACCAATGCAAGATTTTGAACGGTCGGGTCATCCGGATAGTTCGGGCGCCATTATAACGAAGTAAATTTCTCCGTCATTTCTGTCCACGCCAGGATTCGAACCCAGATCACCTCATTCCGGAATAAGTCACTCTACCAATTGAGCTACGCGGACGTTTTATTCTGATTCCTATCTGCCTTTATGTCGTGTGCGTCCTTCTGGCAGGTACGTTACATCTCCTGGTACGTTACAATATATATATATGTCATATACAATAATATATGCTCAAATTATTTACAAATGTATATAGTGTGTAACTGTATATGGCTCTGCTGTATATTTAACTATAAATAGCAGACCATCCGAATAACGGTGTGAGATGTTGGTCATAAAACAATGTAAAATGCGAACGTTCAAGAAAATTCTAAATTTTTGTGGCGAAGATTTACTTTAGTTTCTTTGAACGAAAGCAGGGTGAGTTGTTTGTCCCATTACAAATTTACTCTTCTGGTCTGAGGTTTCAAGGGAGCAAATCTTTTCTTACAAGTAGACAAAATAGCGCGCTTTGTTTCTCACATTAACCAAAACGACTCTGGAGCAGATTTGCCGCTCCTCCTTGCTGCATTCCTCAAAATATTAAATCAACTGCGCTAATTTCCATTCATGTTCAACACCAAATCAGCTACTCTCAATAGGTTCCCAAAATTTATTCTGCGTTCTGGTTTTCGTCCCTTCTTTGGAGAACCAGCATGTGACCTAGATTGTTAAAAATCTTGAACATAAAGGGTAAATGTACTTTCTGAAAGTGAATCAGTCACTACGTCGTTTCGTTGTCAGCTGCCACTATACTTTCAGTTTTACTGATTCTGTGGTTGACATAGCGAACGTACTGCTACCGAGGTATTCTCCGTATTCTGGTAACATTTAATTATAATTTTAATGTTAACGATAAAGCGACATGCAGATTCAGCCTTAATAATTTTTAATAAAAAAACAAAAACGAATTTTATTATTATTGGATCCAAACTGAAGTCGAGGAAGGATTTCTAATTTTTTTTTCTGTTTGCCCCGAAAATTAGAGCGATCTGTTGATCATGTCCAAGCCACGAAACATCTTTTTTCACGTGTCTCAGTCCACGGAGAGCTATCGTCGGTACCCAGATGGAGACACATAAGGCATTCATTATTACAAATTTTCGCGCGCACTAAACCGGCGCACAATCGTTTCACTTAGCTTCTCATGTATTTACAAAAGCGAGGATGTCGTAAATACCATACGAGGCGTAAGCTCCTTCTAAACTCAGGTTACGATAAGCGTCGTGTAGATTTCCTGAAAAGGCGAAAACCTGAGAATAGCACGTAGCCGGAAGTTCCGTACGTAACAAACTCGCGTCAAGGAAAGTTAGGCGCGGTCACAACAGAAACGGGTGGAAGAGAGGGATGACATTTTTCAGTCCCGAGCCCATTTTTCAGTCCCGAGCCCATTTTTCAGTCCCGAGCCCATTTTTCAGTCCCGAGCCCATTTTTCAGTCCCGGTCCTGTTCCCAAAAGACGGGGAGTTCGCGAATCCGGCAAAAGATGTCCGGGAAAAGCGCGAATCCGGCGAAAGAAGTCCGGGAAAAGCGCGAATTCCGAAGTTAGGCGGGCGTTAGGGAACCAATGACGTAAACGAACGCCGTTTCTGGCGGCCAATCGGCCATACCCCCAGAAGCCGGACCTTCGACACCGAAAAAGGAAATCACTGAGAACGAAAGAAAAGGGATGGGTACAAATGAAGAAAGGGCAGAGACTACCAGAGAGGACTAGAGAAGAAAATAGTTCACTGTGAGGATGAAGAATAAAGTTCGTGGAGTTATGAAGTGTATAGTTTAGGAACTACGAGTTGAGGGCTAGAGAGTTTGAGTAGACCTGAAGTCCGTGAGCCATAAATGACGAAGATAGACAGTCAGAAGAGCTTGTAACCTGAGTCTGGCCAGCCAAGACCGAGGACCGAAGAAGAGAGGGTAAGATACATTTCTGATTCATGCCCCATAGCTTTGCATGTGCTATGCAAGGTCAATTCCCAGTGGTCTCTGCTGCAGATTGTTTACATATTATTTACATATGTGTTTCCCTTTTAAGTTCGTAAAATTAATGACTGATTAAGTGGATAACATTTTGCACACTAAAGTACGAGGATAAATCTTAGAAAGTTAACTTAAAGGTCATTAACTCCCACGGTACTCATGTACCTAGTATTAAGACCACCTTTTATGAATAAATCCTTAAGTTTAAATTTTAACTGTGTCGCTCAGTCAATTTTCTAAGGTTTTATTAATTTCAGTTAGTGACATATTTATCTATGTTCCTCTGGTTTTTCTTTAATTAAACATCTTTTTTTGATTGAAGGTTTAACGACCACCGTGTGCAACTCAATGGGCTATAAGCAGTAGCCGGTTCCTAATTTAGGGTCACTAGTTCCAGGGAAGGGAGAGAGCCAGTGCCGTAAGATAAACACAACATCCATGCCTCATCGGGATTCCAACCCGGACCCCGTTCGGACGAATGGTCAGAGGCCATCGGTTAGATCACTGCGCCACCTTCTTTGCGGCTTAAACTTCTTTGTGGTACATGGAAGAACGTAGAAACCCCATGCTGTCTCATACGAAACACAACGCGATGCACTACTGTCGACTCTGAGCTTGGAGACCCTTATTTATGGAACCCAACCTCATCGTTAATAACACTAAACAAAATTTTGTGGGTAAATTGATTATGCAGATTTTTTACCATTTAAATGAATCCCACTGCGGCGAATAAGATGCAGTCGTCGTTCGCCGAACCCTAGTAAAAGGCGTTGTAATAGTACGAAATGTTTGCTTAGATATCTTGCTGGTTTTGAAAATGGCGACAAAAAGAAAGCGCCGAAGTTTGCACTATCAAAAATATTTAAAAAGATGCAGAGGAAATAAAAATTGCATGGTACTCTGATGCAAACGTGCCTGAAATGGAAACTTCTTAATGTGTGTATTCTTCGGAGCTTTTCAAAGCAGGAAAAAGATAAATTTTGGGAAAGAAGAAGAAGAAGAGAGAGAGAGAGAGAAAGAGAGAAAGAAAATCAGAAACTGTGGATCACCAACACCAACACCAACGGAAACATCAAGAATGTGAAAGTTCTCAAAATTCAGAGTAGTGAGATTGATTCTGCAGTTTTCTCTTAGTTTAATTTACTTCTATAAAGGAGCATTCCGTCTAGCTTCTCTCTGTTTTTATGTACCCATTTTGCAACATGCATCGCAAAACGTACGCTGTATGCACTGTATTTAAAAATGAGGAATATGTACATGTGTTGCATTGTTCCCCAATGCTAAATAACAGCAGAAAAAGGAAAACAAGAGAGATGACACCGAATTTTCGGTTGTCATCAGTACGCATTTTTGCATCCTTGTAATGCTAATGTGTAATGCTTCTTTTGTGACAGAAGCATTACACAATTTGTTTTACCTCACGATCAGCAGATTCATTTTTACGTCAGAGTGCCAATATAACGAAAGAGCCTTTTTTTGCCGGTGACGAGAATCGAACGTACATCATCCTACTCAGGAGCGATTGTTCTACCGATTGATCTACACCGGCAAGGCTTTCGTCGTTTAGACTTGCGCCACCTCAGTGATACCTTACATGTATCCCCCTCCCTTCTTGAAGAAGGCAGGGTCACAAAATCGCAAACTTCGGATCCGCCAACACATCATGCTAGGAGAATCTCTCTGTAGAAGAAATAATTCTGATTGATTCTAGACGATGTGTGAAAGAAGCATCACGCATTTGTTTTCAAACCCGACGACGAGGAGATATGTTTTTAAGTCTCGTATATCACAGTTAGTTTATAAAAGCTTCACATCACTACTGAAATCTAAATTTGATCAGAATGCCTAGTTTTGAGGTTCGTAAAACTTTCTAATGTGGGGTTCAGAAATACATCAAAATACATGTATCGTCGGTCTCAATTAGAAGCCACGCCATGAAAGCATTATATGAGAAAAGATATGAAGCGCATGATATGCAGGAAGTATTTCTGGAGCTGAGATCAGCGAGAAAGGCAAGCTCATTGCGAACAGAAAATAAAAGCGTCAACAAATGCAGCACGTCGCAGTGGTAAACCACGTCTCAGTGATTTTATGAGTGATGTTAGTGGCACTTATTTCTTCTTCAGCCGGCCCCTATTAGATCAATCTTAAACTTACCATCAAGCATCCATCTCCTCAATCACTTCTCTGCTCTCATCTCACGCATTCCTGCTTTCCCCACTCCGAGATCTTATTCGTTCTCTCCATCTTTGGGCCTTTCTTCCTGCTCATGCTCTCCTTTGGCAGGCTTTATCCATGGGTATCTTCGAGCTCCCTAAAAGGACACTCAGAGGAAGGGCTCCAGGCAATCTACGGGAAAGGAATGGCTGCTAAAATTTAATGTTCCCTTTATTTTCAACGTACCCTTATCCCACTTCCGAAAGATAGAAAGTCGGATTTACTTTCCACTCCACTTACAGAGTGGAATGCATTAGGAGGAAATGTATTATGATCGGTTTTTTTCTTTATCCCCACCCACCCTACCATCCGGATTTCTGACGATTTTCACTTTTCAGAATTTTGACTTATTTTTTCTGTTACGTCTTATGATGCTTCAAAAAATGTAGTTGGTTATGATCAAATTCAAAGCGAACATTGAGAGGAAAAAAATAAATCCCATATTTTGTAAAAGAAAAAAAGATCGTATTCTGTTAACATACCACACGTTGTAATTTGATTCCAAAATGCTCAAAATCGAGGTATTAGGAGAATGATAAAAACTAGATCTTACTTTAATATTTGGTTTTCAAAACGGCGCTATGTACTTTTTCTCATCCAAGAACCAACAACATTTCCCAGATATTCATGTCATTGTTCAGAATAAGAAACAGTTTCATGTATAACATTTCTGCATCTGTCCTAATTCGTGATAAAACTTTATAGATAGCCTTATTTTCTCTGCCTCGAAAAACTTTAAAACTGTAAGGTTTAAAGTGTGGTGAGGAATATTTGTTCTAACCTTTCGATGAATGAGCACTTAGTACTGCGATGTACCAATGAGGCGACGCAAGAGTTGAAACGGAAAGTTGCAGCTATAAGCAAAGGTCTGTATAGTCCAGTCGGGAGAATACCCGGGGTATGGAGCAGGGAGACGTAGATTCGAAACTCGTCACACGCAAAAAGAATTCACAGTACACTGTAAAAAATAACTGGTGTGAATTCACGGAAGATTGCTGAAAATAGTGTGCAGCAAAGTTGCCGGTAGGTAACCTTCTTTGACGAAATTTCCGTTTTTTTTAACTTCCATATATTCACAGACTTTCCGTATTCAGTAATTCCGTTTATTTCAGAAAAGTCGTTTGGTGTTTCTCCGTATTTATTCAGAAATTTCGCAAGATCGAAGACCCTGTATTTCTCAGCGCATTATACCAGGTCCGATAAAAAAAGTTCCGCGACTAGGCCCATATACAACAAGAAAGATGACACCGAATTTTCGGGTGTAATAAGCACGTCTTCTAAATCCGTTCTGACGCAAATTAAATTTTTCAAAGCTATTCAAAGTCAATGGAACCGGTATGGAAAACAATAGATCTGACGGAAAAAAGACGTTTTTCAATCGAGTTTTTAATCCCTCAGATTTTGCTGTAAACGGAATCGTGAGCTTACGAACTCTTAGAAACAGAGATATCGACAAAAATAAGATGTGAATTTACGTCCCCTGGTGGGAAAACCATGCATTATTTTAGGAAGAAAGTATTCTCAAAAGGTTTATCCATATAAGCGATATCGATTCAAGAAAAAAAAATTAGTCGAGTTTTCAGGAGCCCAGATTTTGCAACAAATACTTCAGAAGCAGAAATAAACACTTATAATCCCTGGTGGCTAAACCATTCTTTACCAAGCATTAGAAATTTTGTTTAAAATATTTTCCATCAGGTCTTGTATGCGATACAGGAAAAACATTTTAAATCGGAGTTTTAGGAGCAGAAATAACGCAATTTACCTTTGTACCCCCTAGCGGAAAGTCTATGATTTACTTGAAAATTTTGAATTTATAAGAAAACCATTTCGCATCGGAAACACTATCCAACAAAGAAGGAAATTTTCAAATCGGACTCCTAGAAGTAGAGATATTTACAAAAAATAAGATGTACATCTACGCCCCTGGCGGAGAAACTGTGGAATATTTTAAGAAGAAAATATTCAGAAAAGGTTCATCGATGTGAGTGGCATCAGTCCACGAAATAATTTTTTCAATCGATATTGTAGAAGCTCCGATTTTATGGCAAATACTTCAGAAGACAAAATTAACAATTACACCCCCTGTTGACCAAAGTATTCTTTAACAAAAATTTGAAATTATATGCAAAAGATTTTTCATTAGGAGATGTATCCGCTGAAGAAAAAAAATTTCAAATCGGAGTTTTAGAAGAAGAGTTATCGGGAAAAATGTAATTTACTTTTACGCCCCCTAGCGAAAAATCTATGCGTAATTTGAAAAAGTAACTATATCTAAAATACTCTTCGACATAAATAGAATCAAAAGATGAAAAAAAAATTTCAATCGGATGTTTAGAAGCAAATATACGGAATAAAACGTATTTTTGAATTCGACATCTGCATTTACGCCCTCTACCGGCGAAATTGTGCATCGTAAATAAAACGATATAAAAGATAATCATTTGCATATTTCAAGTTTCCCAATGCAAAAAGAATTTTTCAAATCGGACTAATAGTTGCAGAGATATCGTGGGTACAGACTGACGGACGGACCGATAACAGAAGTACGATCTTTTTTTACAAAAGACATGCTGAAAAAGTACTTACGTTAGTTAAGTCTATCTATGATCTCCAACAAAGTAGTCTCATTGGGCAGCGATACACCGCTGCCAGCGTTTTTGCCACTGTTGGAACGCTCTCTGGAAGTCCTGTTCGCGGATCGTGTCAAGCACCGTCTGCGATTCGAGCTAGATCTCGTCCATGGTTTCAAAACGACGACCCTTCAGCTTTAGCTTCATCTTCGGGAACAGAAAGAAGTCACAGGGGGGCCAAATCCGGTGAGTAAAGTTGGTAAGGAAGGGTAGTCATGCTGTTGCGGCTGCAAAACTGGCGTGTTGCTAACGCTCTGGGAGCTGCTGCATTGTCGCGATGGAACAGGAAATCCCCTCTGCGCCACATTTCAGTTCGTTTGTGGCGAATGTCCTCCCTAAGACGCCTCCGAACATCGCAGTAAAAAAGGGCGGTGACGGTTTGGCCCTGGGGGACGAATTCATGGTGCGCAACCCCACTAATGTCCACATTTTCGGGGATTTTGCTCGTGGACGGTCGCCCTGACCTCTCGTCGTCTTCCAGTGCCGTTCTGTCGCTCTTGAAGCGCTAGTGCCAACCAAAACACTTCGCATGACTCATTGCTTCATTGCCATAAGCCTGCCGCAAAATTTCATGCGTCTCCGTTCCCGATTTGCCGAGTTTGACGCAGAATTTGATGTTCGCTGGCTGCTCTAGTTTGCAGTCCATACCGAAATCGCAGCTGTGGTCACCAAATATCGTGTAGTACAGCTCCCGATGTTCACAGAACGACGCCACGCGGCACAATGACTCATGAAGGTCACTGCCCTCGACATCCGCGTACTGCCATCTGTTGGCGCTCTACGTACGTAGCCTTTTGATCTAACTACGTAACAGCGAATCCTTTCGCACAGACAGGATTTGTTCCGAGGTCGACAGGGTTGGGACATTAAAAAAGGTGCGTTTTAACCACTGAGCTAGAAAGACTCGGGAGTCACACACATGTTTAAGGTAAAAACCCTAATTGCGCGCTAATTTTCTTTTTTTTTTTTTTTTTTTTTTTTTCTTGTCAATTATGCGAATGAATCAGTCATTTATCATATTATTTTCTGTTGGAGTTTATTATTCTTTTTGAGTAGGTTTCTAATACAAGGTTATTCCAAATTATGTTCCCGATATCAATGCTTTGCCACACGACATGTAATGAGTATTATAGTTGCGAAAAGTGTATTTTGGAAGGTAATCTCTCCAAGTTTCAATGCCCCGCTACCGATTTCGCGCGTGGTCAGTAGATGGCGCTATACGTCAGTCAGAAGGACCAAGTCATACCATGGCGACAAACGGGCAACGGAAGGCGTTTTGTGTTCTCGAGTTTCATAAAAACAAGTCAGTTATGACTGTTCAACCGCATTTTCGGGCAAAATTTAGGACAGAGACACCCAATGGTAAGTCAATTCGTAATTGGTATTCGCGATTTCGTGACACAGGCTGCATTTGCAAGGGAAAATCAACTGGGCGTCCGTCGATAGGAAATGACATAGTGGAGCGTGTTCCGATAAGTTACGTAAGAAGTCCTCAGAAATCCACTTATCGATCAGGTCGAGAACTTGGCGTCCCGTAGAAAACTGTATGGAGAGTTCTGAGGAAACGTTTCCACACGCAACCGTATCTTCTGCAGTTGATTCAAAAGCTAAAGAGGGGTGACCGCCTCTTGCGAGCGTCTTTCCGTGAAAGATTTCTCAATCTAAAGGAGGATGACTGTTTCTCTGAAAAGTTAGTTTTTAGTGGGAAGCAACATTTCACATTTCAAAAAAGTTCGACAGGATTAACTTAAGAATTTAGTGCACTGAAAAACCCCATGCAATCTTGCAGCACGAGTGTGCTTCCCCAAAATCAATGTCATCTGTGCAATTACTCATCGAAAAGTATATGGGTCCTTATTCTTCGCTGAAGCTACTGTGACAGGAATTACCTACCTCGACATGCACGAACAATGCTTCTCCCACAGCTGGAAGAAGACGTTGATGATTTCATTTTCCGACTCGATGGTGCTCCACCGCATTTCCATAACTAGGTTCGGGGCCACCTCAATACCAGGCTGCCAAAATGATGGATTGGCCGTTCAGCTGAGGGGGAGGAAGACCTGCTGAGTTGGCCACCACGATCCCACATCTCACCCCATGTGATTTTTTTCTTGTGGGGGTTTCATAAAGGATCGTGTCTATGTACCCCCCACTTGCAATGAAGCTGGTTGTTTTGAAAGCTCACGTCACAGCAGCCGTCACAGAAGTTGACACCGACATCCTACAAAGAGTTTGGCAGGTCTATGCGGTCTTATGACAAACGCTGTACCTATCAAGAGTAAATTTTATGTTTAGGAGTTTCGTGAAATGAGAGCATAAAGCCGTACAGTTCATAACAAATTAGGTATTTGTATCATCGTTTTCGAAGCAACCGAATGCTTTGGAACTTGAGATATTTTTAAATGACTTTCAATTATCTTTAAAAAAAGGTGAACTGCACTGCTTTATACTCTCATTCCACAAAACCCCTAAACATAAAATTTACTCTTGATAGGTACAGCTTTTGCCATAAGACCGCACGGAGTGATATACAGACATCCTACAATCATCTGTACAATAATTTCAGTATCCGGCTTTTTAAGGTAACGTAATATACAACAGCTGGACCACGAAATATTATAGAGGCGAAGTAATCAAAATTTCAGAGATATTCTATCCACAATATCCGATTTCGCTAGAGAACTTCAAAATCAGATCTTTCGACAGAGGATTAAAATTTAACAGATAAAAAACTTTCAAGTATTCCCAAGAATCGCTCCTATTACTGAAATGATTTCATTTTGTCGTATGGATATGGACAAAGTGAGAACGGAGTTTTTCACTTAATATACGAAAAGAATTGCCGAAAGGTGTCCGAAAATTCAGATTTTTCTGTTAACATACCCAAAAAAACGGCAATTTATTGTCAATATGAAAAAAAAAAAGAATTGCGGAAAGGTATTTTAAAAAATACAGATTTTTCTGTTAACATACCCAAAAAAAACGGCAATTTATTGTCAATATGAAAAAAAAAGAATTGCGGAAAGGTATTTTAAAAAATACAGATTTTTTCCGTTAACACATCTAAAAACGGCAATTTATTGTCAATATGAAAAAAAAGAATTGCGGAAAGGTATTTTAAAAACTACAGATTTTTTCCGTTAACACATCTAAAAACGGCAATTTATTGTCAATATGAAAAAAAAATTGCGGAAAGGTTTCTGAAAATTCAGATTTTTTCCGTTAACACATCTAAAAACGGTAATTTATTGTCAATATGAAAAAAAAAGAATAGCGGAAAGGTTTCTGAAAATTCAGATTTTTTCCGTTAACACATCTCTTAAAAGCGGCAATTTATCGTCAATATGAAGAAAAAGAATTGCGGAAAGGATTCTGAAAATTCAGATTTTTCCGTTAACACATCTAAAAACGGCAATTTGTTGTCAATATGAAAATAATAATTTCGGAAAGGTTTTTGAAAATTCAGATTTTTCCGTTATCACATCTAAAAATCGGCAATTTATTGCCAGTATAAAAAAAAGAATTGTGGAAAGGTTTCTGAAAATTCAGATTTTTCCGTTAACATATCTAAAAAACGACAATTTAGGGTCAATATAAAAAAAAATTGCGGAAAGGTTTCTGAAAATTCAGAATTTTATCCCTGAAGTTGAATGCTACATTCCAGAAGTTGAATGCTACATTTCTAGCAAGTCTTTTGAAAAGAAAGATCATGCTTATGTTATCACTTATGCCCGTCGTCCGTCCGTCTGTCCGCATGTAGACACCATACCTCTGCCACTATTATTTCAATTTGAAAAATTCTTTTTTGCATAGGATGGAGCTCCTGGTGGGTAATGTTTTGCCTATACACCGGTCATAACGAAAGTTCTGCACACGTTCCTCTAAAACGGAAGCAGATGATGAAATCGGGAAAATGATTGCGTCATGTTATGATCAGACTATCAACAACGCAGTGGTGTCAGTACGACGTGCTATCATTTTCTGTGTGGACGAGGAAGGGTTTGAGATGGAAGCGTGCAGCTCCTCAGGTCGAGCCACTGCGTTAGACCAGCGCTCGTACGTGAAAACAGAAACTCTGCGGGGAAAAACTTCGGCACAGATCCACACAGCCTTGCAAGAAGTTTGTGGGGAAGGAACTCTTGATCGGAGAGCAATTTCTTTCTGAGGACAAAGTTGAGACTGAAAATTCGTCAAAATCGCCCCAACTTGTTGAAAGCGAGAGTGATCTTGCTGTATCACAACACATCATGTCATTGTGTAGCGTTGGAACGAGAACTTGTGCCGAAATATGGCTGGGAAACATTATCCCATCTACCATACAGCCCTGATCTCAGTCCACCCAACTTTGATGTCTTCCCAAACTTAAAAAATCGGCTCCGCGGCATCTTTTAAGTTTGGCCCGAGTAATACGACAGCTGAACAAAGCGTACTACAAGGCAACCAGGACCTACCTCACCACCGGCAAGCTGTCAGTAATAGCGGAGGGAAGTACATTGAACGGCAATAAGGTACGTTTTCTCCGTTACTTCACACTTTTCTCAAAATTGGATAGTATGCAGAAATTTTGCTATGACCCCCGTAATTTCCAATTTTTGTAAATAATGGTTTTCTCACAAAGGGGCGTAAGTGTATATTTTTATTTCTTTTTTGAAAATTATTCTCTGAAGGAAAACCTATCGGGTGCGAAATATTTTGCATGTAATTTCAAATTTTTCTAAATGAGCAGGCGTGCTGCTAAGAGTGCATAAGTTCACGTTTCCGTTTGCAGCATATTAGCAGCATCATCTGCGCGTCTAAAACCCCGATTGAAAAATCCTCTTTCGGTCAGATACTACTAACTGGCAAAGCATTTTCTGTACATTTACTGCGTAAAATAGTGCACAATTTTCCCGCTAGGTGCGCAAATGTCTTATTGGTTTTTGTTAATATCTCTGCTTTTAAAAGTCCGATTTAAAACATTCTTCGTATGCCGTATATTATTTACTTTGTGAAAAACTTTGCCTTTACTAGTTAGGTTTTGTAGTTCACAGTTCCGGTGCTACGTGGTGTTAGTGTGTACTTTTGTTTGATGCTCTGTCTCCGCTTTTAAAAATCATTTTGAAAGATTTCTTTTTTTAATATATGCCGTTCCTTACGTAAAGATGGGGAATATTATCTTCCTAAAAATAGTGCATAGTTTACCCGCTAGGGGCAGAAATGTCAAAACCTTTTCCTCGCTATCTTTCCTTCCAAGAGACATACACAGTGCGCCAAATAATTTTTAAGACTGGTGCTAGATTTCAGCCTACGGTGGCGCCACCAGTGTAATCGCGAATGCTTTATAAACCGTGACCATCTGCTTGCTTTCTGCCAAAAGTACTGCGCAGTTGTTAAAGTAACTCAAACGAAACGGCCGTTCATTAAAGAAGTAAATTTTTTTTCATGTTGAATTATTAAGATGGAACAAAGATCTGTTATTAAATTTAACACAAAACTTGGTAAAAGTGCCTCGGAAACGTACCAAATGATGAAACAAGTTTACGGTGAGTTTTGTTTAAGTAGATCAAATGTTTTCCTGTGGCACAAACGTTTTTTGGACGGAAGAGAGACGCTAGAAGATGATAAGCATACCGGAAGACCAAGTTCATCTAGGGTACCTGAGATTATTGAAAAAGTGTGTGATTTCGTGGCAAACAATCGATGTGCGTCACTAAGAATGATGGAAGAGTCTTTAAACATCAACAAAGAAACGATTTGAACCATCTTGCATGAAGATTTGGGCAAAACAAAAGTCTGTGCTAAATTTGTTCCACACACGTTAACCAATGAAGAAAAATCAAGGAGAAGTGCACATTGCAGAGACATCATTTCAGCCGCTGAAAATGATCCATACTTCTTAAAATCGATTTTTACTGGCGATTAAACAATGGTGTTTTAATATGATCCTAAAACAAAGCGACAAAGTGCGGAATGGAAGTCAAAAAACTTGCCACAAGCCAAAAAAACAAGAAAAGTTCCATCGAAAATCAAAACAATGCTCATTACATTCTTCGATAGTTAGGGTATTATCCACAAAGAATTTGTTCCAAGTGGACAAACAATTACTGGTGAGTTTTATTTAAATGTTTTGAGGCGTTTGATGGGTAGAATTCGTCGCATTCGTCCAGAAAATCGAGATGAAAACAGTTGGTGTTTGTTGTGCGATAATGCACCCAGTCACACCTCACTTCCTGTTCGTAGATTTATGGTAAAAAATAACGTCTGTGTGTTGAATCATCCACCGTATTCGCCTGATTCGGCAACCTGCGACTTTTCTTTGTTCCCAAAACTTAAAATGACGTTAAAACGGTGTTATTTTGATGATATTTTGACCATACAAACAGCTTCGACGCGTGATTTGGAGGCAATCCCGCAAAAAGCATTGGTACAGGCATTCGAATCATTATTAAATCGCTGTAACAGGTGTATTGAAGCCAGAGGGACTTATTTTGAATAACAAACCAAGACAAATTATAATTTCTTGTTTCTATTTCATTTTACAGACCCAGTCTAAAAAATTCTTTGACGCACTGTGTATTTGAATAATTCTTCTTCCTTAAAATAGCTTTTGTTGGGAAGAATACCTTTCACATGCTTTCCGATTTTCCATTATTCAAAATACTTCCGCTAAGGGGAGTAAAGTTTGATCATGTTTTCTTCCATTGTAATGTTCGTGTATGTATAGCTGACTGAACACTACATAAATCTGTTCTGAAAAACTTCACCTACAGTGAAACAGAAGTCATTCAAGAAAACGTCGAGAAAAATTTACTTATGATAAGTCTTTATTCAGATACTAATACTTTGCACTTCAACAAGGCTTAACTACAACTCACTTTTAATATTACTATCTTAATCAAACGAACGTGAGGTCCGATCAAAATGATCCGAGACTAGGCCGACATACAACAAGATACTTATGTTACTTAAGTCTGGCTATGATCTTCCTCAAAGTAGTCTCCTTGGGCAGCGATACACCGCTGCCAGCGTTTTTGCCACTGTTGGAGCGCTCCCTGGAAGTCCTCTTCGCGAATCGTGTCAAGCACCGTCTGCGATTTACACTGGATCTCGTCCACGGTTTCAAAACGGCGACACTTGAGCTTCAGCTTCATCTTCAGGAACGAAAGGAGGTCGCAGGGGACCAAATCCGTTGAGTAAGGCGGGTAAGGAAGGGTAGTCATACGTTGCGGCTGCAAAACTGGCGTGTTGCTAACGCTCTGTGGGCTGCTGCATTGTCGTGATGGACCAGGAAATCACCCCTGTGCCAAGTTTTAGGTCGTTTGCGGTGAAGTTCATCCCTAAATCGCCGCAGAATATCGCAGTACAAAATGGCCGGTGACGATCTGTCCCTGAGGGACAAATTCGCGGTGCACAACACCATGAATGTCGAAGAATACGATGAGCCTGCTTTTGGTTGAGCTACGGACCTGTCGGGGATTCTTCGGTCGTGGAGATGCCGGGCTCTTCCACTGCGACGACTGTTTTTGGTCTCCGGGTCGTAACCGTAGACCCACGTCTCGTCCACAGTGATGACTCGCGACAGGAACATTGGTTCATGCACCACCTGCAGACGAAGATCTTGACAGAGTTCGACACGGGACGTCTTCTGTTCGGGGTTCAGAATCTTTGGTACAAACTTTGCAGCAATGCGGTGCATGTTCAACCTACGTCAGAATTTCTTGCATTGTTCCGTATGACACATTGACGAAGGTAGCAATATCTTGAATGGTCCTCTGACGATCCTCATGCACCAGTTCCCTAATTTTGTCCACATTTTCGAGGGTTTTGCCCACGGATGGTCGCCATGATCTCTCGGCGTCCTGCAGTGCCGTTCTGCCACCCTTGAAGTGTGAGTGCCACTCAAAACACCTCGCACGACTCATTGCTTCATTGCCATAACCCTGCCGCAACATTTCGTGGGTCTCTATTCCCGATTTGCCAAGTTTGACGCAGAATTTGATGTTTGCTCACTGCTCTAGTTTTCAGTCCATACCGAAATCGCAGCTGTGTTCTGAACGTGGTCACCAAATATCATGCAGCACAGCTCCTGATGTTCACAGGACGACACCACTCGGCACAATGACTCATGAAGATGACTGCCCTCGACCGTTGATCGCGCATGCGTGTACTGCCATCCGTTGGCGCGCTACGTACCTAGTCTCGGAACTTTTTGATCGCACTACGTAATAATAACACTTGGTTAAGAAAACAACAACAACACTAGAACATAAGACGCAACCTTCGCATAGCTCAAACTTTAATCAGACAACGTCTCTTCCACAATTAGCATTACAACGTTCACCATCTCCCCTCACTGCTGCTGCTCAAACATTATATATCGTTCAGTTCTCATGGGACACATTCACACTTCATACGTTCCGACCTCAAAGTGTTGCCAATCATACTCTTGCGAGAGAGAAGATATAACGTTAAACTTGAGAAACGCTAAAGGAGATTGAACCCAAATTTGCATAAAAAAGTAACAAAAAATGGAAGTCATATTAGAGTATCATCATCATCATCATCATCATCATCATTCATTCATTCATTGTCAATCCAATGCTGGACGAAGTACTCCCTAAGTTTCCTCCACAACGGTCTGTCTTGTGCCAGTCTCCTCCATGTCACTCCTGCATACTTTCGAATTTCATCTACCCATTTCCCATGTGGTCTTCTTCTGGGTCTTTTCCTGTCCCTTGGAATCCAATCTAAAATTTCGGCTGTCCATCGATGGTCTGTCCTTCTGGCAATATGTCCAGCCCATTGCCATTTCAGGGATTTAACTCTGATCATGATGTCTTCCACTCTTGTCATTTTTCGGATCCACGAGTTCCTCTTCTTATCTCTCCTGGTTACACCAAGCATGCACCTTTCCATTTCTCTTTGAGTTGTCTGCAGCCTTTGTATGTCTCTTTTAGTTAAGGGCCACGTCTCTGCACCATACGTAAGCACTGGAAGGATGCATTGATCAAACACTTTTCTTTTAAGACATAATGGCATATTGCTCTTGAAAATTATGCTGTTTCTTCCAAAAGCTCTCCAGGCAAGTTTTGTACGCCGATTAATTTCTTCATCAATGTGACCCTCAATTGATATCTGCTATCCAAGATAAACGTACGTGTCTGTTATCTCCAGCTTTTCTCCATCAATCGATAAATCTTCATTCCTTGAAAAAGCATTGTACATCACTTTTGTCTTCTGAAAGTTCATTTTTAATCCCACTTTTTTACTCTTGTCAGCAAGTTCCTGGATCACACTCTGCAGCTCTGATGGGGTAGTTGCAAAAATGACTACGTCATCAGCAAAACGAAGGTGAGTTAGATAATCTCCATTAATCTTTATTCCTTTGTTTTCCCAGCTCAGCGACTGAAAGACACCCTCCAATGTAGCATTAAAGAGCTTCGGAGATATGGTGACACCTTGTCTCACTCCCTTTCCTACTTTTATGTGTGCTGTATTCTCAAACAGCCGAATCTTTGCACTTGCATTTTCATAGATGTTATTAACAATATTAATGTATGCATCTTCAATACCACAGGATTTCAGAGCCATTGTAACTGCTGATGGTTTCACCGAATCAAAGGCTGTTTCATAATCAATAAAAGCCATGCACAATGGAAGTTCATATTCCCTCGCTCTTTCAATTAGTTCTCTCAGTACGTGGATATGATCTATTGTGCTGTAGCCACTCCTGAATCCAGCTTGTTCTCTCGGTTGAGCCATGTCCAGTGTTACCTTCAAACGGTGTGAAAGAACTTTAGTGAAGATTTTATAAACACTGATAGGAGGCTGATAGGTCTGTAGTTCCTGAGATCCTCAATGTCACCTTTTTTATGTAGCAGGATCATTGTAGCGTTGTTCCAATCCTCAGGAATCTTCCCTTCATTAAGGCATCGAGTGAAAATGTGGGCGAGTACTGTTTCAATTTCTCCACTTGCTTCTTGTATGATGTCTACAGTAATTCCATCTTCTCCTGGAGCTTTCCCCCGCTTCATGTTCTTGATTGCATGTGCAACTTCTGCTGGGAGGACTGGAAGAACTCTGGTACCTTTTATGATGTCTGGAGTACATGTATCATCCTTTTCATATAATTTGGAGTAGAAATCTTTCACTCTTGTTAAAAATTTCGCCTCTATTTCTTGTTACAGAACCATCTTCTTTTCTCAGTGCCATAATCTGTTTTCTTCCCTTACTGAGATGCCCCTTTGCTATCTTTAGGTTTTGGATGTTTTCAATTGCTTTCCTCACTCACAGTTGAATTTCCTTACGTCTTCAGTGATACTTTTCGTACTGTCTTGCATAGCTCTATATATTCCACTTTGGAAGTCCCATCTACTTTAGTTGTCCTCATCTCTCTTCTTTTTTGCATCAACATTTTGGTTTTTCCTGATAATTTGTTCACATGCAACTTGTTCTTAGACCCAGCTAATTTTGTTTTGCTGTTTCCATAAGAGCTTTGGTTACGTTTCTGTTAACTTCAGAAATATCCACTTCTTCCGATGTTAGGCCTTCTAAAGCAGAGAATCTGTTCTTCAGTTCCAACTTGAAGGTATTATGGTGTTTTTTAAGGTTGGTTATGTCAATACATTTTGTTTGTCTTATGAGCTTGCCACGTTCAAGTTTAGTGTTGAGGTGCATCTTACATCTCACCAATCTATGGTCACTACCTGTGTTGAACTTGTTTAGCACACTGCAGTCTTCTATGACGAATTTTTTGTTACACATAATAAAATCAATTTCCCTTGTCGTCCCATTTGGATGTCTCCATGTCCATTTCCTGTGTGGCTTTTCTTGAAGAAGGAGTTCAAGATGAAAAACCCTTCTGCCTCTGCAAACTCAACGAGAGTATTTTCACGCTGGTTTCTGTTGCCGTGACCGAATTTACCTACTGAAGTTTTATTCTGTTGACGTTGCCCTATTTTTGCATTGAAATCTCCCATAATTATTTTCAAGGGCTGCTTAACTTTATTATTTAGATGACAAATTTCCTCATAAAATTCTTCAATTTCTTCTTCAGGATGACTTGTGGTGGGTGCATAAGTTTGAATAATCTGAGCCTGGTATCTTTTCGAGAGTTGGATAACAAATCGTGCAGCTCTGTCAGAGGAACTTTCAACTTCTACAACTTTATCCTTCAGTTTCTTGTTTATTATAAATCCAACACCACTAGTTCTGCCAGTATCTGTCCCACGATAGTAGAAGAGATGTCCACTTTTCAGTTCGATGAGATCTTCTCCTTTTCTCCTTACCTCACTTAGCCCCACGATGTCCCACTTGATCCTTTGTAGTTCCTCTTCCAATTCAAGAAGCCTTGAATCAGAAGATAGGGAGCGTCCATTATACGTAGCCAAGGTCAGCATCAGATGGCAGCCTAGTCCGGTCCTCCAGTGATTCTTAGCACCCTCTGCCTTCATGTCGCACTGGCCGCTGCCTTGGCCAGGTACATTCCAGCTGCTGGAGACTGAGGGCCAAGATTTAAGTTATGGAATCATGTTGAAGTGGATTGGCCATAACGCACCACGCTAGCCAAGCGGGTTGGTGAGTGTGGGATAGCATTTCCTCTAATCCCGATTGTATAAATATACCGCTATTGGCGGTCGTCAGAGCCCCTTTAGCGAGAACAAGATGCACCACGAGAAGGCGGGGTTGACATTTTTCAAGGAGAGGCTGTGATGTTACGCATCACTGAACACTGTATTTGTGCTTCTAATGTTTTATATAATAATCGCTTTGTCTCCAATATGTTCTTTCAGCTAAGAGAAATGTTTTAAACACAATTTGTGAACTTTCGTAACATGCTTTTCAGTCGCTAGTGCAGAAAGGAACTGTTTCTGTTTTTGGATGTTTTATCGATTGTAGAAATGCGGTTGATATCTTTTTTATTTTTTGTAACGGGTTCTATTAACTATGAATAATGTTAAAATATTTTATTCATGTGGGAAAGAATTCAAAACAACTTAAAATTCGCTGTCGTTTATCTTGTTTTTTAACCCTTTAACGACCATAACGCCCAAGACGCCCGTACCTACAAACGGCCATAGCCGCCCGAAACGCCTGTCTAGAATGAGTGTCTTCAAATTTTCTCGATCTATGAGGGATCAGCAGGAGTCACCGTCAGTTACTATTGTTGTTAATAAACAAAGAAGTGAAACAAGAGACAGTTTCTAGCGTTATGGTATTTAGAGTGATACAAGATTTTGGGGTCATGGCTGTTAAAGGGTTAATCCCAGGCAACGCCTGGTCCCTTAGCTATTGGGTTATCGGAAAGGTCTTGACGTATTTTAGCCATGTTTTGTAAAATTCATTTATTGGTAGAAAGAACAAAGATCAATCAATGATATAATGCCCGTTTTGTTCGATAACCTTTTGCCATCTTTCAGTGAGCTGCAGAACGCCTCGTTCATAGAAGGACCTGTCTTTCATGGTGAAAAACTGTACAAGGTGCTGAATTAGAGCCTCATCTGAATTGAATGTTATACCACGCAAGGACTGTTGAAGAGAGCGAAACAAGTGGAAGTCTGACGGCGTAAGATCAGGCAAGTATGCTGGGTGTGGCAACACATTCCACCCAAGCTCCAATAAATTTTGATGGGTGATCAAACTTGTGTGTGGTCTCGGGAACACAGCACCTTTAAGATGAACGAGCTCTGGACGTTTCTGGATGATGGATTCGTTCAAACTGTCCAATTGCCGATAGTACACACTCGAATTGATTTTTTGGTTCCGTGGTATAAGCTCGAAAAACAGGATACCTTTAAAATCTCACCACACTGAGACCAGAACCTTCCGCTGATGAATGTCTGCTTTGGATGTCGTTTGAGGCGAAGCAGCACGTCGGGAGCAAGATCGTTTGCGCAGCACATTGTTGTACACAATCCATTTTTCGTTATCAGTCGCTTCACAAAAGGAAAAAAGGATCATTTTCCTCACGTTTAATGAGCATATTGCAGATGTTTATACGCGCCGTCAATTGAGCTTCTTAGAGTTCACGAGGAACCCACACATCGAGCTTGCTTACGTATCCCAGCTTCTTCAAATGGTCGTGAACGCTTGAATGATGGATGTGCAATGAGTCTGCAATCTCTCGTGTCGTGTAACGTGGGTTTGACTCTATCAATGCCTTGATTTGGTCGTCATCAACCTCGGTTGGCCTCCCGGACCGAGGAGCATCGTTGAGGTCAAAATCACCAGCACGGAATTTCGCGAACAACCGTTGGCACTGACGTTCTTGTAGAGCATTATCACCGTACACTCTACGCAACTTTTCACAAGCTTGACGCGCGTTCTTCCCTTTACGGAAGTAAAACAGTAAAATATGGCGAAAATGCACAGTCTGGTCTTCCATCTTCAACTTGATGTCAAATCTCCGCAAACCAACCAAATCTCTCACTAATCCTTTTATACTGCAGCTAGAACTGGCACCTGTCGAATGCAGAGCTGCGCATGCCTCTAGTATTTACAAAAGCGCCCAACCGCGATCGGGTGCCAAAATACGTCATGACTTTTCCGACAACCATTCTGTGTAAAAATAAAATAATTGTATTCTTTTCATGTTGTTTGAAAATGCAACGAATTTCTCATATGCGTTTCTACAGGCATAGCATATAAAGTGGCTTTCACGTTTTCTTGGAGGCTACTTTGCTGTTTTCCAAAACACATACGTGTGTTCAAGCATGTAAGCAAATAATTCAGCTTGTTTTCGCGCTAGATGTTAAATTGCAAAACTCAATAACACGTTGAACAAAAAAATAAAAAAAATAAAAAAAGAAGTAGATATCATTCCTAAATTCCTCGTTGTTCTACCCAACACCTATAAAACGAGCTTATCACAGAAAAATAGAGAAATCTACTCTTTGTAAAGTACATTCAGTGAAAAGATGCATCAAGTCATAGAAAGCGTAAGAGAAATCCTTGGTTGTAGCTCACCACTTGGAAAACTCGCAACTGGCAGCGCGGAAGATTTTTCTCCGAGCTTTGCTCTAATCCCAAGTGTCCTTTGGGATGCAGTCATGTCTCACCGAAACGCACTCGGAAGGCCTTCGCTTGCTCCAGGTAATCATGCCATTACTCTTCACGGTAACAGAAACGTACTATACTTACTTCCACACAGCATCAAAAGTTCGTTCTTGCCGACAATATTTTTGCTTGATACTTGTCTTGAATTACGTAAACAGCATAATAAATGCCTGATAAGAACGAGTGCCGCTGAATAAAATAAACCTTGGGAAGACAGCTGAACAAATTCGGTCTTATACTACTTGAGAGTGCACATTGCTAAGTTTATTCACCATTTTCGTGAAACAAAGGGTACCGTTCTTACTCATTTAAAAATCTTTTCCCCCATTTCCTCATTAAGATATAAGAATGCTCAAATTTATCTCATAAATATTCATATGGCTACTTTTATACGCAACTCAATTGCTTTTCGCCGTAGAATGTGGAAATAACGTCTCTTCACGAATTAATGCCTTTATTTCAAATCCAAACGCAAATTATAATTGAGATGCAGCACAAACAAATGTTAGGAGCAGAAATTTGAGATAACATTTTATTTTACTACATGTCCAAAGTTTCTGTGTAAGCTTTCTTTCGCCATATTAGCTTTAATATTTACTGAAAAATATTTTACCACTTAGAGATTATATTGAAGTAGGTGTGCACTGCCACAGTCCTTTTTCATTTCTTCTCCTACGATTCACAAAAATCATACAAATCTGCTGGATAGCACAGAAGGCGAAAGAGAAAGGAAAGTTAAAATACTAGGTACTCGATTCCAAAAGAGGAAAAGACTCAGAAGAAAAATATGTGTGAGATAGTTGGACGAAATTCGGGAGCATGTTGGTGTGATGTGGAGAAGATTGGCTTAAGACAGAAAGACATTGAAGAAACTTGGGGAGACCTTCATCCACCGGAGTAAATTGATAATGGTTGATAATATAGCTCGTATATACACGCTCGAGTCACATTATTGTGACCACCAGCTAATATCCACATAACCGCCGTGTTCCGCCGCGTGGACTGCATTGCATGTGAGAGCTGCTGGAGGGTGCGTGGTGGAGGATCCATAGAGCAACGAACACGATCGAGGTGGTGTCACAGATGCTCAATTGGGTTTAAGTCTGGGGAATTAGCTGGCCAGGGAAGTACTTTGAAGTTTTCATCGTGCTCTTTCAACCACTCTTGGACATTTCAACCCTTGGACACGTATAATCGTGGTGGAAGATCCCATCCGTCCCAGGGAAGACAATCAGCATGTATGGGTGTACGTGGTCTGAAAGGATGGATTCATAACGACTTCAGTCCATAGTGCCTTCCACAAGTATGAGTGACACAGGGAATGCCAAGAAAACATTCCCCAGACCATAACACTGCCCCCACCAGCTTGTGTTCTTCCAACAATGGCTGAAGAGTGTTTGTTTTCCGATGTTTCTCGCCTTATACGCCAACGTCCATCCATTCGATGAAGCAGAAAACGTGACTCATCGGAGAAGGCAATCCTTTTCCAATCAGCGGAGGTCCAATTCCGATACTGCCGTGCTGATGTAAGTCTTCTCTGCCGATGCACCTTCGTTAACATTGGTGCAGTGACCATCCGTCTGCATCGGAGATCCATACGCAGCAGGGTTTGCTAAACTGTGGGTTTAGACACACTTCCGGTAGCCCCCTGGTTCATTCGGCATGTAGGTTGCTCAACTGTAGCGTGTCGATCGGCCCTTAAGCACCTACGCAGCCGAGGTTCACCTCTTACATCAATGGCACGTGGTTCGCCGCAATTTCCACGTCGCGTATTCGCAATGGTGCCATTCCTTCAATCACGATGCACTTTAATCACAGCAGCACGCGAACAGTTCACAAACTGCCTGTTTCAGAAATGCTACCACCCTTGGCCCGTTAGCCGACAATCATTCTTTTTTTTTTTCAAATCTGATAAATCGCTACTTTTATCCATGACAGAAACCAGTGATATGTTTTCCGAATGCCTACAGCACACCTTATGTACCCTCCAAGCCAGCTCACAACAGTTGCGTTTTTTCTTTGGGTACGCGCTGTTGACGTCAAAAGTAGGACGTGGTCACAATAATGTGACTCGACTGTGCATATATATTTATTTACTTATTTATTTATTTGATAAGTCATTTATCAGCTGTGCAGTGGCAACAGCACTTGCTTGTGAATTGCGCAGATGATTATTTACTCTGTGAATGATGTCATTCGGTGGAAGAACGTTGTCATCGCTATGTCACGGAACAGAGACCAAATACCCTGTTCTGCTTGAAAATCGGTAAAACTGCATCTGAGACAGTTGAATTGTTTTGTGATGTATATGGGGCTAATTGCCTATCTCGTGCACAAATATTCCAATGGTATGCATGCTTCGTGGATGGGTGGGAAGAATTGGAAAATGACGAAAGGCCCGAACGCCCGATTTCACTGGGCACGTCTGAACTCATCGAGAAAGTTCGCGAAAGGACAAAAAGTAATCGTTGTGTGACCTTGAAAATGCTGGAACGTGAACTCGGTGTTAATAAGAAGACGATTCGTCAAATTTTAGTGCAAGACTTGAAGGGGCGGGAGAAGTTTGTGCTCGTTTTGTTCCGCATGCGTGTCAGACGACCAGAAACATGCACATGTGAAGTACTGTGAAAACACAAGTTTGTCGGCGACGGGAACCGAAACGTGTCGCTTCACTCCGAAGTAAGTCGCTCTCCCAACGAAGCTACGCGGACAAAATGTCTCGCTGCAGATTTGTTTTCTTGACACACATTTTCATTTCTGTAGTACGTCACATCATCTCCCTCTTAATTTTTTTTATTTTGAAGCGAAGTAGGAATTTTTTATTAATTCCAAACAATGTGTGGAACAAACACACATTTTTTGAAGAACCCAACGGCCAGTGGATCCATTTTCCACAGTCAGGCGCCAATGTGAAAACACAAGTTTACCCGTGACAGAGTAAGTCGCTCTCCCAACTGAGCTACACGGACAGAATGTCTCGAAGAAGACTTGTCGTATGGATAAATGTTTTCACTTCTGTACGCAAAAGACATCCTGGAGACTCGAAAACAAATACAAAAGTTTTTCTAAAGCATTGTGGCAGGTGACGAGACATGGTGTTGTTTTTATAATCTTGAAACGAAGCGTCAGAATGTTCAGTGGAAGTAGCAACAGTCACCCAAAGGAAAGAAGGTCAGGTTACAGCATTCCAAATTCAAGACAAAACTGTGTCCTTTTACGACAGAAAGGCGATTCTGCATCACGACTTCATTCCTGAAGGTACAACTGTCACTGTCAATGCTTACACATCTATTTTGAAACGATTGTGGAAGAGGACTATTCGCGTCACCCCTGAGTACAAAATCAGGCGATGGCTCCTTCTTCACAATAAAGCACCCGCAAGCAGAGTAGTCAGTGTACTGCAATTTCGGACGCGAAAACATGTGTGTTTACTCAACCATACCCTCCACTCCCATATTTTTCAGATTTGTCACTGTGTCTACAGTACTTTCTATTCCCAAATTAAAGTTGCCTTTAAAAGGAAAGGTTTCTCAAAACATTGCAGACATACAAAGAACTGTGATATAAGCTCTTCACTCCATACCAAAAGATGACCTCTTCAAGTCCTTCCTTTCGTTGGCTGATTGTGCCATTTCTTGTATTAACACAGGAGGAATGTACTTCGAATAAATATGAAGACATAGAAAGAACTGTGACATCAGCTCTTGACTCAATACCAAACGATGACCTCTTCAAGTCCTTCCTTTCGTTGGATGATCGTGCCACTTCTTGTATTAACACAGGAGGAATGTACTTCGAATAAATATGAAGACATACAAAGAACTGTGACATCAGCTCTGCAGTGCATATTAAAAGATGACCTCTGCAAGTCCTTCCTTTCGATGGCAGATCCTGCCACTTCTTGTATTAACACAGGAGGAATGTACTTCGAATAAATATGAAGACATACAAAGAACTGTGAAATCAGCTCTTCCCTCCATACCAAAAGATGACCTCTGCAATTCCTTCTTTTCGTTGGATGATCGTGCCACTTCTTGTATTAACACAGGAGGAATGTACTTCGAATAAATATGAAGACATTCAAAGAACTGTGACATCAGCTCTTCACTCCATACCAAAAGGTGACCTTTGCAAGTCCTTCCTTTCGTTGGCTGATCGTGCCACTTCTTGTACAAGCGCAGGAGGAATGTACTTCGAATAAAATTAGGTAACATAAGTTTTCCTGCTGGTTTTCGTCTGGGTCTTTTCCTGTTTTCAGTTGTCTAACTGTTGTCAATTCTTCAAGCAATATGTCCAACCCAATGACATTTAAAGAATTTGATATTCTTTATAAATCTTGACCATTTTATTCTTCATTATATATATATATCTCCCTTAAAGAAATTCATATCACGGATAGACAATGATTTGGGGTATATGTAACAATGAGTTTGAGGTATATTTGTTTGACGTTTTTGCTCGATCTGGAGCCACGTTTTTTTTATTTGTTCTTTGTAGTCAGGTGTTAATGTAAAACTTCATTTGTTTGGCATTTTATTGCTTGTAAAATAATCTTAATAAATGACTTTCAGTAGTACAGGAATCAGTTTAGTTTAAGCAGCGAAACCAAAGGATATTTTGAGCGCGTTTCTTGACAGGAGTTTCAAGCTTGCTACGAAAAATGTACTTCGTGTGTTTTTTCTTTCTAAAATTTTAAACTGTACTGAAAGCAGTACTGTACCCCCCCCCCCTAAAAAAAAGTTAATTTTACGCTACCTAATGTAAATCTTTGATACCAGGAATAACGCGAACGAAATTATATCCATGATTATCGCAGTCGGATGAAAAAGACAATTTTAGAAATACACAGTGCGTCAAATAATTTTTAAGACTGGCGCTAGATTTCAGCCTACGGTGGCGCCACCAGTGTAATCGCGAATGCGTTATAAACCGTGACCATCTGCTTGCTTTCTGCCAAAAGTACTGCGCAGCTGCTAAAGTAACTCAAACGAAACGGACGTTCATTAGAGAAGTAAATTTTTTTCATGTTGAATTATTAAGATGGAACAAAGGGCTGTTACTAAATTTAACGCAAAACTTGGTAAAAGTGCCTCGGAAACGTACCAAATGATGAAACAAGTTTACGGTGAATTTTGTTTAAGTAGATCAAAATTTTTTCCTGTGGCACAAACGTTTTCTGGACGGAAGAGAGACGCTAGAAGATGATAAGCATACCGGAAGACCAAGTTCATCTAGGACACCTGAGATTATTGAAAAAGTGCGTGATTTCGTGGCAAACAATCAATGTGCGTCACTAAGAATGATGGAAGAGTCTTTAAACATCAACAAAGAAACGATTTGAACTATCCTGCATGACGATTTGGGAAAAACAAAGGTATGTGCTAAATTTGTTCCACACACGTTAACCAATGAACAAAAATCAAGGAGAAGTGCACATTGCAGAGACATCATTTCAGCCGCTGAAAATGATCCATACTTCTTAAAATCGATTATTACAGGTGATTAAACATGGTGTTTTCAATATGATCCTAAAACAAAGCGACAAAGTGCGGAATGGAAGTCAAAAAACTCACCACAAGCCAAAAAACCAAGAAAAGTTCAATCGAAAATCTAAACAATGCTCATTACATTCTTCGATAGTTAGGGTATTATCCACAAAGAATTTGTTCCAAGTGGACAAACAATTACTGGTGAGTTTTATTTAAATGTTTTGAGGCGTTTGATGGGCAGAATTCGTCGCATTCGTCCAGAATATCGAGATGAAAACAGTTAGTGTTTGTTGCACCATAATGCACCCAGTCACACCTCACTTCTTGTTCGTAGATTTTTGGCGAAAAATAACGTCTGTGTGTTGAAGCATCCACCGTATTTGCCTGATTTAGCACCCTGCGACTTTTCTTTATTCCCAAAACTTAAAATGACATTAAAAGGGTGTTATTTTGATAATATATCGACCATACAAACAGCTTCGACGCGTGCTTTTGGGGCAATTCCGCCAAGTGAACTGGAACAGGCATTCGAATCATTATTAAATCGCTGTAACAGGTGTATTGAAGCCGGAGGGACTTATTTTGAATAACAAACCAAAACAAATTACAATTTCTTGTTTCTATTTCATTTTACAGATCCAGTCTTAAAAATTCTTTGCCACACTGTGTATGACCATTAAAAACGCAAATATGCTGTTAAGTGAGAAAAATCCAACACTTTTACAAGATGTTTTCCAGTTCGGCCTGCCTAAGCTGTTTTGTTCTGGTAAAAAAATGTATACTTACGCTCCCCTTAACTGAACTATTTTGTATCAGATAAGTTGGACGAGATGAAAAAATTTGTGGACACAGATACCAAAGTCGAATGCAGAAAAATGATTTACCCATCGTATTTTCAGAAGCGAAAATACAGTGCCAATGTGGGTGAGCATCACCATCGATTCACTTAATATTATTTCAGTATGTTTGAAAGTATCCACTTCATTTAGACATTATACACTTTCAAGGCACTGTGCTCCAGCATTTTCAACACGTGTTTTGTAAAGAAAGATGGTTATTATGTTATCGGTGTGTTCGTTCGTTCGTCCGTCCGCCTGTTTACACCATATCTCTGCGACTATAAGTTCGGTTTGAAAAATTCTTTTCGCGTTAGCAAGCTCGAAATGTGGGTATGATGATCCCTACATTCCGGTTTCTTTTCGAGGCACAACTTCACCGCTAGAGGACGTAATTGCAGATGATATCGAATTCAAATTGCATTTTATTGCATATACACTGCTGGCCACCCAAAATGCAACACCAAGAAAGACACGAGATAGCAAAGCCAGATTTACTGGACACATAACAACAGATACAGAGATGAAACGATTGAGCTTACAGGCCCGTGCGACTTGCGGAACACGCAGACATCAATAGTTTGTATGGCCCCCATGGCTGGCAATAACGGCCGCTACACGCCGCGGCATCGAACGAAAGATGCTTTGGATGTGGGCTTGAGGTATATCGGTCCAGGCTGCTTCCACACGTTGCCACAGTTCATCAGGCGTAATCGCGGGTGGTGCTTGCCGGGCCACTCGGTTGCCGATCAGCGACCAGACGTGTTCGATGGGCGACATATCGGTAGAACAGGAGGGCCATGAGGGCAGTGACACCTGGTGGGCTGTGAAGAATTGTTGCACGATGCGTGCCACGTGCGGGCACGCATTGTCCTTTTGAAACGTGGCCGCTGGCAAGTCCTGCAGGTAAGGGAGGACTGCAAGCTCCAAAACGTCGGAGATGTAGCGGTGGTTGTTGAGTGCACCGGCGATGCGTACCAGAGGAGTGCGGGTGTCATATGCAATTGCACCCCAAACTATAACGCCAGGCGACGGACCGGTATGGCGATGCATAATGCAGGCGTCATACTGTCTCTCGCCGCGGCGCCGCCACACGCGGATCCGACCATCGTGGTGTTGCAGGCAGAAGCAGGATTCGTTGGAGAAAACAATGTAGTGCCATTACGTAGTCCAGGTGCGGTTTTCAATGGCCCACTGCCGCCGCACTCGCCGGTGGCGTAACGTTAATAGTAATCGGAGCGATGGGCGCCGTGCGACAGGTCCCCTCTCCTTCAGACTACGTCGAACGGTGCGTGCTGACACAGGTTGTTGCGCAACACACCCTGATTCCTGCGCTAACGTTTATGATATGGTGGTGCGAACAGTCAGTGCCCGCCGCACAACATGCCGGTCCTCTCGCTTGATGGTGTGCCGCGGCTGCGGCAATCGCTTATGTCGGTCCGTCCGTCCTTCCTGCAACCACCGAATCCATACTCGCCTCACTGTGGTTGGATGGCGTACCACACGCGCGCCGATGTCTAGGTACGATAAACCGCTGTCGCGATAAGCCACTATTCGTCCTCTGTCGAACTCCGAAACGTTCTGGAATGACTGCCGTATTCTGCGACGAGACATCAGGAAGCTTCCCACGCACAGGTCCGGCAGCACAATACACTTCCACTACTTACACACCGCCTTCTGTGCACCCTTCTTATAGTGCTTCTCGGTGACGTGCCGGGCGCACATGATTTGTATATGCCCTCCAATGCTAATCGTTTTCATGTCTTCTCGCGGGCGACACGTGCTGCGAATTTCAGGCCAATCGGATGCTTCCTTCTTGGTGTCGCATTTTGGGTGGCCAGCAGTGTATTTGCTGCTAAATATCTGATTGAAAACATTCTTACTTCACTTCGATCCCATTTATAACAAAGATTATTTCAGGCACAATTTCTTTTTCAAGTAATGCATAGATTATCCGCCAGGGGGTGTAAAGGTAAATTCCTTTTTCCCCGATATCTCTGCTTCTGAAACTCCGATTTCAAAAATTATTTCTTTGTCGGTGAGCGTATCCGCTCCGAAATGTTTCTCATATGATTTCAGCTTTTCCTTAACGCACAAGTCTGCCACTGGAGGGCGTCAGCTCACGTTTCGGTTTACAGTAATATCTGCGGGAATGAAACCCAGATATAAAAAATTATTTTTCGATCAGATACAATCCTACAAATTGTGAAAATTCTTTTAGCATATTTTGTTCCCAAAATAATGCACAATATCGCCTCTAGAGTACACCAATGTTTAATCTCTTTTTCTTAATATCTCTGCTTCTAAAAGTGCAAAGTAAAAAAATTCTTTAAACACCGGATGCCTTTTACCTTGTGGAATACTTTGTTAGTATTTGAGGAGCTTTCTAGTTCACAGTTGTGTCGCTCAGTGATATTAGTGTAGTTCTGTTTGCTGCTGCATATCCGCTTCTAAACATCCTCTTGAGAAATTTTTTTTCCTGTATGCCATTCGCTGCAATAGAGATGTGGAGAGTTATCCTTTTTAAATAATGCACAGATTTCCCTCTAGGGGCTTAAAGGGCAAAACCTTTTTCTCTCTAACTCTGCTTCCGAGAGACCTTTTCGAAAAGTTTTTTTCTTTATCGTAATTTTTTCCATGAAGAACATCTTTTGGCTATTTCAACTTTCCCATTATGCAAAATTCTTCAGTTAGAAGGCGTAGAGTTATAACATGTTTCCTTCTATACCGGGTCATCCAAAAGTCTTGCACATTTTGAAGACGTAATAACTCGCGGAGTTTTGGGGGTAGGGCAACGCGGTTTGCGTAGAAATGATCAGAATGACATCGGGTTTTTTATTTAATCACATAAATTTGTATTCATTTTACTTACATTATTCACCGCCAGATGGCGCCAAAGGTGAACAGGTCTGGGATAGTGTGTATAAAAGCAGCAGCTAGGAAGCAACCACAAATCACAGCCGCGGATGGCTTAGTGATATTTCAGAGATGGTGTGGGCTGATCTTTCAGAGATGGTGTGATTTACTAACAATCTCTGAATATCCGCCGTGCATCGGACGAGCTCGTTAAGTGACGGCCCCCAGGCTGGACCTCCTCGGTCACCAGACCTGACACCCAGCGATTTCTGGCTCTGGGGTTACCTAAAATCGGCCATGCTGAAAGATGCCATTCGACACCATGTGACAGCTATACCACCGGACATGCTTTTTAAGGCCGTCCATGATGTTTTCTCTCGTATGCCGGCAGTGCTGGAATAGGACTGCCATCACATTGAACACCTGATACAATGAAGTGTCTAACCTGGTACTATCAGATGCTTATTTTTCTCGACACTTCCAACCTGTAGTTGCTGTGCCATCTGGCGATGAAAAACGTAAGAAAAATGAGTAAAAGTTATGTGATTTCATTAAAAACGCGATGTCATTCTGATCATTTCTACGCAAACCGCGTTGCCCTACTCTATAAACTCCGTGAGTTATTACATTTTCAAAATGTGCAAGACTTTTGGATCACCCGGTATTTCTTCTTTTGACTCTACGATGTGAAAATATGTTCTTTTGCTGTACCTCTTTTCTGCTGTGAGAAACTTTTTGTGCGCCATTTATTATTTTTTGTGACATACTTTTTAGCCGCTGGCGGAAGTAAGCAGATGTTTCTATTTCTGGATGTTTTATCGATTGTAGAAATCCGGTTGATTTTTTCTAACCGGCTACATTGAATAACTTTGATAAGTTTTATTCGCGTCAGAAAGGATTCAAAGAACGTGCTTGTTACAACCGAAAATTCGGTGTCATCATTTTCGTTCACACTGAGAGCGTTGATGATAATCAGCAGTCCACCAAGATTCTAGAACCGCGATGATTCGTCAGAAACGGAACACAATTCCAAAGAATAAACATCCCGTTCTGCCTTTTCTTTCCCACAAACATTAGTAAAAAATATTAAAAACAACAATTTTTAATATATATTCCATAAAAAAGAAAGAAAGAAAGAAAGAAAAGAATATGCAGCGGCAAGAATTCTACCATATTATGCAAATCACGGAATGTTCTTGAACTGGGAAAAAACAGGATAAAGATCAATGGAAATTATTTAACTCACCTTCGTTTGCTGATGACGTAGTCATTTTTGCAACTACGCTTTCGGAGCTGAAGAGTGTAATCCAAGAACATGCTGACAAGGCTAAAGAAGTGGGATTAAAAATGAACTTTCAGAGAACAAAAAATGTTTTTTACAAGAAATGATGATTTCGCAATTGATGAGAAAAATCTCGAGGTAACCGATACCTGTATTCACTTTCGAAATCAGATATCAAGCGGGAGTCACATTGATGCAGAAATAAACCCGCGTATAAAACTTGGCTCGAAAGCTTTTGGGACAAACAGCACAATTTTCAAGAGCAATATGCCATTATGTGTTGAAAGAAAACCGTTTAATCAGTGCATTCTTTCAGTACTTTCATATAGAGCGGAGACATGGACTTTTAACGAAAAAAGATATACAAAGGCTTAAGACAACTGAAAGAACCATGGAGAGATGCGTTGTAGGTGTAACCGAGAAAGAAAGGAAGAAGAACGAAGAACTCGCGGATAAGGGATAAGGAAAGTGACAAGAGTGACACACATCATGATAAGAGTAAAATCTCTGAAATGAAAACGGACTGGATATGTTTCCAAAAGAACGGACCATTGATGAACAACCGAAATTTTAAACTTGATACAAAGACACAGAAAAATACCCAGCAGAAGACCACGTGGAAGATGAATGGATAAAATTTTGAAAGTGTGCTGGGGTGACCTTCATCCAGCAGTGGATTGATAATTGTTGACAATGATGATGATATACATATACTTCTAAATACAATTGCGATTGAAATAACAATTCCAAAGGAAAATCCTCTGAAGAAGGCCAAAGGCAACATACTAATTATTTCATTTTACGGTAAATAGTTAATAAAGTATTAATTCAAAACGGCAACTGCCAACAGCGATGACGCAGTGGTCTAGTCGCTGGCTTCTGAACATTCTTCTGAGATGGGATGGGTTCGAATACCGGTGAAGCATGGATATTATATTTGTGTTACGGCATTGGTTCTCTCAGGAACCAGTGGCCCTAAACAAGGGACGACCGCCAGTAAAACATATTGTACTTTTAGCACCTGTAAGACCTATTTGATGAAATCAATACAATAATAAAAAGAAAAAAACTAAAATTACCCGAAAAGATTTGTAAACTTTTGTTCTTTTGATTATAAAGGGAGGGATCTCAAGGGAAAATCTGTCCTATACCTGCAATGTTAATTCGTTCTATGATTTTCTTCAGGATATTACGGTCTGATCTTCATAATTGTGGATGTAAATAAATAAAGTCCTTGATTTATATATGCCCCAACTATTATTTTGAAATGTTCCTTAGAATTTTCTTTTTCAATTCAATTTATCTCAATCGGTACCATATCGGAATTTCCAATTGAGATAAACTGAATTTTAAAAACAGTTCTAACAAATATTCCGCAATCACAGCTGGGTCATATATCAGCTACGGATTTTATTTGCACTCAAAATTTTGAGGACCAGAACGCACTAGTCTTTGAGAAAATACGTATAGAGCGGATTCTCATTGCAGATATATTTTCCCTTGAGTTCCCCCTTAAACTTATCTAACAGAAGGTGCATATTGATTGTTTTTGTAAATAATGTCAGTAATGTCGAATTCGCCATTCGTTGGTAATGCATTACCAATCTTTGTGAAATATTTGTTCAGGTTAAATATAAAAATGTTGATCCGCATGTTGCAGGACAGCGTCAAATGTTCGCAGAATCCATTAAACTGTAAGTTTATTTAAAAGCAATTCTGGGTTCAAAATTTTCATGAAAAGCCACCACTTTATTTTATTTTCATCTTTACTGTTTAGAAAACTTTTGACAACGGTATTTCTTCTCCTGATGGAAGTTTGATATTGTGAAAGACTCCAAATATTTTGATTTTCTTTCAAATCCAGTTCAGCTTCTGCACTAGAGATGGCAACTAGCAGTTGATCGTTATCATCAAATATTTGTTTCATTTCAGACTAAAAGATATAAATAATTTGGTAGAATATTACTTTTAAACGTTCGCTTATTTTACGATCCACTTCTGATCTCTCACCTATGCTATCTGTAATCAGGGAACCCATAAGCCTTTTACTAATTTCCCGTCTGCGTCTTTTAATGAAGGAAATGTTTCTTTCTCAACGTCAAATTCAGTACTTATTTTATTTATAATTTCTGTATGCTTTGCATTACTTATTAAAGATTTAACAGTATTCGCAATAGCGTCAGGAGTTGCCAAAGAATCTCTGAAATTAGATTCTCTACACTGAAGATATTTGTCAGCACGAAAAATAATGTAGTCTCTCTCCAGTAACTTTTTCATAATGATTCTATAAAAATTAAGTTCGTAGCTTCTTACGATGGCTTGTACACTAGTATCTTTTCCAATATGTTGCCATTGAGTTGTTTATTGGCTTTTACCACTTGGAGTTCATCAACGATATTTTTGTAATTTGCAAAAATTATCTTTGTCACACCCAGAGCTCCATCCTGGTCCTGTTCTAAAAGACGGTTTAAAGCCTAACCTTCATACATTTTAGAAATACTTCCTTTTTAAAGAAAAACATGCAGCATGGAACATCGATAGAAAAACTACTTAAAGTAAGGGACTTCATTGATAGTTTTGACGATAACCGGGTAATGCTGCAGCCTGTAATTGTATCAATGTACTTATGAGAAATTTTCCTGTTTAAAACTGTTTCAAGTGTCGCTTGTATTCTACCTTCCTTACCACTTTTCTTACCCACAGAGACTCCATCTTAGTACTGGCTTAAAATTTTGCAGCCCTTAGAAGCTCCATTGTTGTACTGCTTTAAAATTTTGCAGCCATCCATACAACTATTTTTGATAAATTTTAATGTCAGAAGTGCAAATGTTTTAAGAACAAAATTTGATGGGAGAAATTATAGAGATATTTCCCCAATCATTATACACTCCCGGCAGTTAAAAGTGCAACACTACGAAAGACAAGAGATATCAAAGCTATATTTATTGTGCAGAAAGCCTATGATAAATGGGACAAACGATTACAAATACAGCACGAAAGACAAGAGATATCAGAGCCATATGTATTTTACAGAAAGCAGATGATACATGGGTGAATCGATTGCAAATACAGCACCAAAGACAAGAGATATCAAAGCCATATTTACTGTACAGAAAGCCGATGATACATGGGAGAATCGATTACAAACACAGCATGAAAGACAAGAGATATCAAAGCCAGATTCATTGTACAGAAATCCGATGATACATGGGAGAATCGATCACAAATAGAGCACGAAAGACAAGAGATATCAAAGCCAGATTTATTGTACAGAAAGCAGATGATACATCGGAGAATCGATCACAAATAGAGCACGAAAGACAAGAGATATCAAAGCCAGATCTGTTGTACAGAAAGCAGATGATACATCGGAGAATCGATCACAAATAGAGCACGAAAGACAAGAGATATCAAAGCCAGATTTATTGTACAGAAAGAAGACGATACATCGGAGAATCGATCACACATAGAGCACGAAAGACAAGAGATATCAAAGCCAGATTTATTGTACAGAAAGCAGATGATACATCGGAGAATCGATCACAAATAGAGCACGAAAGACAAGAGATATCAAAGCCAGATTTATTGTACAGAAAGCAGATGATACATCGGAGAATCGATCACAAATAGAGCACGAAAGACAAGAGATATCAAAGCCAGATTTATTGTACAGAAAGCAGATGATACATCGGAGAATCGATTACAAACACAGCACGAAAGACAAGAGATATCAAAGCCAGATTTACTGTACAGAAAGCAGATGATACATCGGAGAATCGATTACAAACACAGCACGAAAGACAAGAGATATCAAAGCCAGATTTATTGTACAGAAAGCCGACGATACATGGGAGAATCGATCACAAATAGAGCACGAAAGACAAGAGATATCAAAGCCAGATTTACTGTACAGAAAGCAGATGAAACATCGGAGAATCGATCACAAATAAAGCACGAAATACAAGAGATATCAAAGCCAGATTTATTGTACAGAAAGCCGATGATACATGGAAGAGCCGATTACAAATATAGCACGGCGAGACGACGAGAACAAATAACAATTAGTATCTGGTGTAGCAACCATAGGCGGCAATTACAGCGGCTACATGGCCCGGCATCGAGCGGAAGAGACGTTCTATGTGTGTTTGGGGAATGTCCGTCCGCGCAGCTTCGATAAGATAAGATGCCGCAGTTCCTCCATTGTAGCCCGGGGTGGTTGCTGGCGTGCCATTCATCAGGTGATCATGGACCACGCGTGTTCAATAGGCTAA
Source organism: Macrothele yani (assembly GCA_039090855.1). Lineage (NCBI taxonomy): Eukaryota > Metazoa > Arthropoda > Arachnida > Araneae > Macrothelidae > Macrothele > Macrothele yani. The sequence goes on along the minus strand of CM077027.1, from coordinate 138,690,763 downwards.
GGAAGACGTGGCGATCCAGGAAGTCATGGATGTTGCGTGCCACATGCGTTCGCGTATTATCCTGTTGCTAAATGGCAGCAGACAGTGCAAGAACTGTCCGCATGATTTCCATATGTATTGCCCGATTAATCATTTACACGTGAGCCCGTGTTTAGCCAACTTTCCAGCCACTGGTATGCGATCTTGCTGGTGTTGCAATTTTAATAACCAGCAGTGTATGTAGCAAGTTTGATCTTCTAGATTGGAATATCAGAAGGCATACGTGTTACGAACTTCATTTGCAACACTTTCTTGTACAATTTCTGTCATGATGTATTTAACGCTATTCTGCATTTGGAGAGAGATATATCTTTTATAAACTGGTACACTTTTACACATTTAGCAAAATTTTCGTTCTTTCGTCTTACACAAAAATATTATTTTGTGTTTTTCATGATTATATGTACCACGATAAGGCCAGTTTATTAATAGCCGGAAACTGAATTACTTCTGCCACTAACTGAATATAATTGCGATGTACTACAGAGGCGAAGCACAAGTCAAGATGGCAGGTAGCAGTGGCAAGCACTTTTCACTGTAACTTAATGCATACAGCACAGAATATTTCGTATATATTACAAGTACGTAGCACTGAAACATTGAGACTTTTCAGATACGTTGCGCAATGTGACAGTAATGTTTAAGAAACCTTACGGATACGTCAAAATGTCCTCACGTGTTACATAACTTAGAAAAATAACCGATACGTTACAGTAAAACGTCTTTGTAACTTCAGCATACCAACTTCATGTTACTGTTACGTATTTGAAAGATATTTGTAACTTCGCTACATTACTGTTACGTATTTGAAAGATATTTGTAACTTCGCTACATTACTGTTACGTATTTGAAAGATATTTGTGACATCTTCATATTATTGTTACTTATTTACTACGTTGACCATTATAGCTTTAGTAAACTTTGCAAAATCACAATAAAAAAATATTACACTCGACAGCTGTTTCAAAAGCAACAATAGTCGTATTACGAGTTGTTTATGTTTTCACGGGTTCAACACAGTCCGCTGTCCATTGGAAACAGTGGCGACGTTTGTACACTGAGTGGCCACTTTATTATGACCACCCATTCTGTACTTCGTGGGGCCACCTTTTGCCTTTAATACTGTGTCCATTCTACGTGGCATGGACTCCACGAGATGTTGATATGTGGTTTGTGGAATCTGAGACCATGCTTGATGAATAGCACTTTCCAGGAGTGTAAGATTGCAGGGTTGTGGATCCAGCTGTCTGATGGCTCGTTCAACTTCATCCCACAAATTCTCAATGGGGTTGAGATCTGGAGATTGTAGGGTTTCCCCTAAGCAAAGTAAACTCACCGGCATGTTCTTGAAACCAATCCTGTACAATACGAGCGCTATGGCAGGACGCATTATCTTGTTGAAAGTAGCCATCGCCATTGGGATAAACCATCCACATGACAGGATGCACTTAGTCCACAACGATGTTTAGATATGATGTGACAGTCAGACGTTGATCAACACGAATTAAAGGGCCCAAAGCATGCCAGGGAAATATTTCCCAAACCATAACGCTGTCTCCACCAGCTTGAAGGTTTGTAGCAATGCATTTGGGGTCCATGCTTTCGTGCTGTTTCTGCCAAATTCTCACTCGGCCATCGGCATGGTCCAACTGAAAACGTGATTAATCGGACCACATGATTTGTTTCCAATTATCGACTGTCCAATCCTTGTGTTCCTGTGCGAACTGGAGAAGTTTTCTCTTGTTAACTGCAGACAGCAAAGGTGTTCGAACAGGCCTTCGGCTGCCATATCTCATCCGATGCAATGTACGGCAAACAGTGCGTGCAGATATCATTTGAGGATATCCTTGATTAAGATGGTCTGTAATTTGCTGAACTGTTGCCCTTCTGTTGTCTGTTACCAGTCTGAACACTCTGCGTTCCGCCCGAGCAGTCACTAGTCGATGACGACCACACGTTCGACGTACAGACCCAGTTTTTGGCTGACAGTCCAGTCTTTAAACATTTTAACAGCAGCTGCTCTCGAACATTTCACGAATGCGGCGGTTTCGGTGATACTCTCTCCATGGCTCCGAGCTCCTACAATCATCCCACGTTGAAAGTCGGTCAAATCGCATTTTTTACCCATCTCGTCACACAAAAATCACTTCTACTACTGTCGCAAGTACTAAGCTTTCCCTTTTTATACTAGCATCACCCTCTGGAGGCAACAGCGTGCAGCCATAACTCATTTGCTTAAAACTGTCAGGTGATCGCAATAAAGTGGCCACTCAGTGTATATTGATAAAATAACGGAAGAAATAAAAATCGGTCCCAAATAAGAGTGTCGAATTTCTATTATACATGCGGAATAGACAATATTTCAGCGAAAAAAAGAAAGAAAACCAAATTCGTCATTTCTATAAATACCTACCAATATGAAAATTCTCAGCTTTAAGTAAAAAACACATGCTGGTATAGTATACTAATACAACAACACAGCCGTCTGCTTAGATTGTAAACAATGCTTTTCAGAATTTAAAAATTATATTAATCAAAACAATTACTTACTGTGTCAATAACTACCATTTACGGTAGCAAAATACTGTTCATCACGTGTTTAACTAACAATTTTAAGCAGAAGTCAGCAGGTTCCTGGTAATATTAACTAAAAGCAAACTACAAACAGCTTACCTTCAGATGATCTTGAATCACACACGAAAACAAAAGGGATGAAATATGAAATCAACTAACTAGCTAACTCGAGTACGACAGTATCACCAAAGAATATCCCAGTCGCACGTGGAAATACGACTACGAGAGCGATTTGGTGAAATAGCATAAATGCGCATGCGCATCCATGCCGTTGCCAAACCAAAAATCTTAAATATCGCCTGAATGTAACATCAAGGTAGAAATTATGTACAATGGAAACCATAAAACAGTAGTATCGGTGAATGCTATTTTTAACGTAACTATAATGTACAAAGAGGTATGTTCCAAAATAGATGTTGCTGAAACGTAATTGTAAGATATCTCTGAAAGTGTAAGAAAAATGAGAGATTGTAACGTTATTGATACATATTTGAAACGTTTGGTGCTGTATGGGTTAATTGGGAAAGCAAGGGTTTTTTATTTTACCGTGGGAGATTTCCATGAATATCGTTCCCATATATTCGGTACTGCTCCTGAATATGCATGGTTTTAATTAACTTATCTGATATGAATAATGCTTAGAATTATTAATAGACATCATGTTTTTCTTATGATTTCACTAATAGTTTGGCTGGAAAAAACACGTAAATCAGAATTAAAAAAAATGTGATTAGTTCACAAGCGATTTGAAAGTTACTGGACATACATCATTTATTAAAAAGTCGAATGTGTTAAGAAAACTTGCGAATGTTTGGAAGCTCAAGGCCACCTAAAAATTTGGTTAATCTTGCTGTACTGGTTATTGTTCGAAGCAGAAATACATTGAAAAAACGACAGTGCAAATCTTTGGAGGCCGTGCGGATCAGTATTTTTTAGATATTCTAATAGATCGAACGGGGACAAAAAATGTCGAATAATTAATTTTTGCGAAGTAAATTCGTATACAGTATGTTTTTAAAAAAAATTACTTACACTAATTATACCAGACAGGACAAAACCTGATGCTTGATATTCCATTATTTCTTTTTTAAGAAACACTGTATGGTGAAATCTTTACATTTATTGTTAGCTGCAGCAAACAGATTCTCAATGAAGTTTCCGTCTCTGCTGCTGAGCGACTAAGGAATCCATCACGTCTTCACAGTCTAAAGCTTTCAAGAGTTCATGTTCAATATGAAGGATAGCTAAGCATTTGAGACGACCTTTAGACATCACGGAACGTAGGTACGTTCCAATTATCTCAATACAGAGAACGCTCTTTTGACAGGACTGTTGGAAGCCGGCGCACCTAGGAAAATCCTACATAAGGTTTAAACTTCTTACAAACACTGATATCTTATTTCATCACTCATCTTAAGGATGGTCTTAGGGGCAACTGTCCAACTGCCATACAAACCCGCTGAAAATAAGCCACGTTTTCTCAAATAATTCCGAAGAACTATATTCATGAAATTCTGTTGTGGATAGTTTCCGTTTTCTTTTTAACGTTTTGCCAAATACATGAAATCCTCTGAGGAAAATCGATCAGAGGATTTCATGTATGTGACATCGAAGCAAGGCAAAGTTTTGGCTGCTATTATTAACATTAGTAGTAACAAGAAAGATGGCACCGAATTTTCGGGTGTAATAAGCACGTCCTTCGAATCCGTTCTGACGTAACTTAAATTTATCAAACCTATACAAAGTCAATGGAACCTATACATAAAACAATAGTATCTGACCGAAGAAAGAAGTTTTTTCAATCGGGTTTTTAATCCCTCAGATATTGTTGTAAACGGAATCGTAAGTTTACGTCCTCTGGTTGCAGACTTGTGCGTTAAGAAAAACATGAATTTATATGAGAAACATTTCTCACCGGAAATGTTCTCCAACGCAGAAATAATTTTTCAAATCGGACTCTTAGAAACAGAGATATCGACAAAAATAAGAAGTGACTTTATGTCCCCTGGTGGGAAAACCGTGCATTATTTAAGGAAGAAAGTATGCTCAAAAGTTTTTTTTTTATATGAGCGATATCGGTCCAAGAAAAAAATTAGTCGAGTTTTCAGGATCCCAGATTTTGTTACAAATACATAAGAAGCAGAAATTAACACTTATGCCCCTGGTGGCCAAACCATTCTTTATAAAATATTAGAAATTACGTGAAAAATATTTTCCATCTAATCTTGTATGCGATGCAGGAAGAAGTTTTCAAATCAGAGTTTCAGAAGCGGAAATAACGCAGAAAACGCAATTTACCTTTGTGCTCCAATAGTGAAAAATCTATGATTTACTTGAAAATTTTGAATTTATAGGGAAAACATTTCGCATCGGAAACACTATGCAACAAAGAAGGAATTTTTCAAATCGGACTCCTAGAAGTAGAGATATTGACAAAGATAAGACATACATATACGCCCCCTGGCGTAGAAACCATGCATTATTTTAAGAAGAAAATGTTCCTAAAAGGTTTGTCGACATGAGTATTATCAGTCTACCAAAGACTACGTTTTTTTCAATCGAGAATTTAGAAGCTCATATTTTGCTGCAAATACATCAGAAGCGGAAATTAAGACTTACGCCACCTGGTGGCCAAACCATTTTTTACAAAAATTAGAAATTACGTGCAAAGGATTTCCCATCAGGAGCTGTATATGGTGCAGAAAGAATTTTTCAAATCGGGGATTTAGAAGCAGAGATATATGGGGGAAAAGCAATTTACATTTACTCCCCCTAACGGAAATTCTACGAATTACTTGAAAATTTTGAAATTATATGAAAAACATGTCACACTTGAAACACTATCCAACAAAGAAGGAATTTTTCAAATTAGATTCCTAGAAGTAGCGCTATTGGCAAAAATAAGATATACATCTACGCCTCCTGGCGCAGAAACCATGCATTATTTTAGGAAGAAAATGTTTCCAAAAGGTTTGTCGACATGAGGATTATCGGTCTACGAACGACATTTTTTTCAATCGAGAATTTAGAAGCTCATATTTAGCTGCAAATACATCAGAAGCAGAAATTAAGATTTACGCCCCCTGGTGGCCAAACCAATTTTTTTACAAATATTAGAAACTATGTGCAAACGATTTCCCACCAGGAGCTGTATGCGGTGCAGAAAGAATTTTTCAAATCGGAGATTTAGAAAGAGAGACATAGGGAGAAACGCAATTTACCTCTACGCCCCCGAGCGGAAAGTCTATGAATTACTTGAAGATTTTAAAATTATATAGAAAACATGCACATTGAAAACACTATCTAACAAAGAAGGAATTTTTGAAATCGGACTCCTAGAAGTAGAGATATTGACAAAAATAAGATATACATCTACGCCCCCTGGCGGAGAAACTGTGGAATATTTTAAGAAGAAAATATTCCGAAAAGGTTTATCGATGTGAGTGGCATCAGTCCACGAAAGAAATTTTTCAATCGATATTTTAGAAGCTCAGATTTTATAACAAATACATCAGACGCAAAAATTAACGCTTATGCCCCCAGTTGGCCAAAGTATTCTTTACCAAAAATTTGAAATTATATGCAAAAGATTTTTCATCAGGAGGTGTATCCGCTGAAGAATTTTTTTTTCAAATCCGAGTTTTAGAAGAAGAGTTATCTGGAAAAATATAATTTACTTTTATGCCCCCTAGCGGAAAATCTATGCGTAATTTGAAAAAGTGACTATATCTAATATACTCTTCGAAATAAATGGAATCGAAAGATAGAAAATTTTTTCAATCGGATGTTCAGAAGCAAATATGTGGAATAAAACGTATTTTTGAAGTCGACATTCATCTGCATTTACGCCCTCTAGCGACAAAATTATACATCGTAAAAAAAAACGAAATAAAGGATCATAATTCGCATATCTCATGCTTGCCAACGCAATTTTTTTTTTTAAATCGGACGAATAGTTGCAGAGATATCGTGGGTACAGACGGGTGGGCGGACAATCCGGTAACATAAAGCACGATCTCTTTTTACAAATGACGTGCTAAAAATTATCAAGTTGATATCTGTGAAGGCCAGACTAACCTCTTACACTAAACTTTTAATATCGGCGAAGGCACGTCCAATTCTTTAATATCAATGAAGGCGTGACTCAACCTTAGAACAAAACTTTTAATATCGGTGAACGTGGGACTATAATATTGATGAAGACTTCACTAAACCTTTAATATAGGTGAAGGGGTGACTATAATACTGAGGAAGACTTGGGTAAACCTTTCATATCAGTGAAAGGGTAACTATAATATTGGTGTAGACTTGACTAAATATTTTATATCGGTGAAGCGGAGACTATAAGATTAGTGAAAACTCGACTGAACATTTAATATCGATGAAGGCGTGACTAAATCTTTAATATCGGTCAAGGCGTGATTAAACCTTTAATTACGCAGCAGGTTACACTCATAATTGAAAATTACATCAATTTTATTGTGAGATCTAATATTTAACGAACGTCATGAAGAATTTACTTGATTAAAACAATAGAATAAAATTATGCTGCACTTATCATTTTAAGAAAATATGTATTCGGATGTTCATAACGTCAATGTAGAGACATAACACATGTCGATGAAAACAAATAAATATGAAGTTTCATATAATATCAGCTGATTTAAAACGAAATGCTTATGGGCACAAATATCAGTTTCAACACAACACACCGACTCTACCAGCTTTACCCTCTGTCGGTAATGAGATCCGGAAAAAGCGCAAATATTCTATGTGGCCTTCGTCCCTGTTAATGGAGTGATATTCGTCGTGTGTCTGCCGAACGTGACGTAAACATCATGAAACAGCCCAATCTATTTTATGACGTTGCCGCGGACTAAGCAAGCGATATCTAAACTCATACATGAGCACAAAGAGAGCTAAATATTTTGAAGAAGTGCTCAGGATTCGTCAAAAATTCCTCGGCGTACCAAAACTGATGTCGTAGTACATCAGCCAGGAAAAATGATGACGTCTCGAGTTCCCCATCCCTTACCGCTAGTCTGGAAATCAACTGAAGAGAGGTCAAGAAGATCCAGGAGAATTCGAAACCTTCCCCTGGAAATTCAGTCAAGTGTCCAGAAAAGAACCAGAAAAACAAGAAAAAGAATGGCAAGTGAGAAGCTTTCTTACACTGTGTCTGCGTTATTTCCAAGCGCGTCAACTGCGCTATTTCCGGATGGCTCTTCATGTGCGTCTGAGCGGATTTCCAGATATATCATCTAAAGAGCCTGCGAAATTTTCAGGCCACCTTTCACAAGTGGAAGTTCCCAAAAGCAATAGATCTGTCACTGCTACGGCACCACATTATTGTTCTGTTAAAAATAGCACTGAATATGCTGTGGCATCAGGCTATTGCTGTGAAGAAAGTGAGAATCTGCGTTAGACTGTTTCAGAAAAAAAGGGCCCTTTTCAGGACTGTGTACTTCTTTGAAAAAGGAATTTGCCCATTCTGCGCTGCATATTAAGAAAACGCCGTTTCACAGTCTCAAAAACAAATTCACACACGTAAAGTTACGCTTTTTAACAACAATACTGAGAAAACTCAAATTGTTAATTGCGAAGGAGATAAAAAGAATCGCACAGAAGAAAAAATTATTAATGAACTCACTGCAACGGCAGAGAAAGACAGAGAGCACTAAATTAAATGAAGCCATACATATTACACAATTAATGAAAACAGATTGGAAGAAATACCTAAGTAATATTAGGATATTACGTAGGAGAAGTAAAACAAATTATTACTAAATGCAACTTACCTAATTCTGCGTTAGAGCAAAGAAAAAGTACGCATGTAAACAAACCTCAAACAGCAAACATTGTTGAAAAATCAACTATGGAGTTGATACATATCTAAGTATAGATGCTGCACAGCATAAAATATTGCGTACAAAATAAAATTCAAATAAAACGGACAGCAAAAAGGATGAGGGGAAAAATATTTTCTTCGTAGGCTACCTAAGCATCTACGGGAAGAAGAGGAGTATAAAAAACTGAAGCGGAAATTGAAATTGTCGCTGACAATTCCACGGAATTGCTTTCTACCAGCAGTTCTAAGCAAGAAGTAAATTCGGTTAGACCACTGAACAAGCTTGACTTGCTAAAGCAAAAAACGTAACAGAATATAAAACGTCATCTGAGAAAAATAATGCACGAAGTGGGTGTACCAGTTTCACACGGGAAAAATGTTGCTGTAAGGAATGGCTGCATAGGATGCACCAGTCACCACACAGCAGAAAGATAATTGTACTTCTCCCGTAACAGAAAGCGAAAAAATCACTCAACATAGAAGACTAAATAAATTCCTGGCCCTTAAAATTGTTGTTAATGAAATTGCAAAATTAAAACCTCCAGTAAATAAGCTGGCATGTTTGGCTAAAATCACTAGAGAAACAAATCTATTAAGTGGCGGCTCACCTAGAAAATGTTTAACGGAACCAGTACAAAAAAATCCCGAGAAATTTATGCTCAGCTTGCACTTAAAATCACTGGTAATAAAATGTCACTTGTGTAATAGCCCCCCTAAAATGGAATGAATATTCTCACATAAAGTGCACACGGAATTAAGAGGCAACACAGGGAATTCTTAGCGTATCTGAAATATAAAAGAATTGACATTGCACTAATCAGTGAACCTTAGCTTGCGCAAAGTGTCAAATTCGAAATTCCTAATTCTACGGGGTATAGGCAAGATAGGGTCTTCCACTCCGGTGGAATCTTAATGGCTGTCAAAGAAAAATTGGACCATTATGAAACACCGTGTAAATTAGAGGAGGGTATGGAAGCTCATTCTGTTTTTATTAAAACAAAAACGCCTCCCCGGTGGCGCATTAGTCTAAGCGATGGCTTCTGATCATTCGTCCGAAAGGGGTCCGGGATCGAGTCCCGATGCGGCATGGATGTTGTGTGTGTCTTACGGCACTGGCTCTCTCTCCTTGCCTGGAACCCGTGGCCCTAATTTGCAAATTAGGGCCACTGGCGACTGCTTATAGCCCATTGAGTTGCTCACGGCGGTCGTTAAATCTTCAATCAAAAATAAATAAAAGATAAAAATAAAAACTGGACTCGTCAAATTTACAACTATCTACAACCATCTTTCCCATAATACGTATTTCAAAGGAAGTGCTAGACAATTTATTTGAAAGAAGTATCACCACAGTAGTAACAGGTGATTTCAACAATAAGTACCGTTACTGGTACTGTAACAAGGCTAAGTGGAACCACTGTCTTCAAATATTTGCCAGAAAAAAATTGACCTGGTGTCCTCGCCGGAACTCACCCGTGTGTTGCAAACGGGTTCTAGTAATGTGCTTGATTTTTCTCCGTTCAAAAATACGAGGGTTTTACCGAAAGCAATGCAAAGTGGACATAACCTTTTTATTAACTGACAGAGGTCGTTCAAATTGCACTTGTTGGTAGAGTAACTCTTCCTCTTGAGTAACCCTTCTTCTTCATTACAGATAAATAATGTATTCCAAGCAGAAGCAACGTGCCGTCATTGAGTTCTTGACGAAGGAAAGGGTGCAGGCTGTACGACACCCTCAGAAAGCTACATATTGTTTACGGGGATGACACCACTGACAAGAGCAATATACACATATGGATGAAGAAGTTCAAAGAAGGATAACCAGCATTAAAGACAAACCATGCAGTGGGAGATCATTTTCTGCGATCACTAACACGAATCTTCAGCGAGTGGAAGAATTGACTCTCGCGGAGAGACGAGTCACAATCCGTGAGCTTACTGCAGAAATGGACTGTGTTCATAATGCCATACAGAAGATGATGGAAGCCTTAGGGTATCGGAGTGTGTGTGCAAAGTGGATACCTCAGCTGGGTGTCCCGTCATTTCGTCGTGCCCAATTCGCCACCGACTCAGTTCGTCGATTGAAAATTTATCGCGCGTCAATTTGTTGCAGTTATCAATTCATCGCAGGCTCAATTCATAAGAGGCAAATTCATCGCGAGCAAATTCCTTGGCTACTCAATTTGTAGACAAATTCGTCGTATTTCAAACCCCTCAGTTATATACTTTGGAGTTTGTAAGAGGTCTTTTTGAGCTCTCCATCCAGAAAAAGTTCTTCGGGAGATGGTTAGGGGGGGGGAAGTTACGATTTTGAATATTGTATAACTTGTGGATCTTTCATGTTTCATGTGACACGTCCCCTACTTCCCGAGGCTCCGGTGAAGTCTTTTTGAGGGATGTAGTGGTTCAGGAAGGTGGAGGTCCCTGTGGTTGCTCTTGCAGTATTAAATTTAACTCTTGTACATTGCATTGATTTATTCTTAGTGTACTTTACATTGTTCTGCAGATCCATGGCACCTCGGGAGACCTGTTGTATCGAGTAGCAAACTCTACTTGTGGGTATGCCCTTCCATCAGAAATTTGGTGGTCTGTAAGAGGGATCCGCAGTTCTTGGGTTGGAAAGAGCTGCCTCCAACTTCCGTTACTTTATATTCTGGACCGCTAGAGTCGGTCAGTGTATCCGGGGTGTTCCCACTTGAAGCGTCCGCGACGTTCGTGAGATTTTGTGTGGTTTCCCGTTTCCCCCAATATGTTAAAATGGACGTAGAGCTGTAAACATTGGCACCATGCTTTATATGATGATTCTGTACACGACCACGTATTTTCAGGATGGTGGGGTGAATTCACACACTCCCATGTTTCTAGGAGCAGAGACAAGGTGTTCAACGTAAGTTATTTGCTCGCTAATTCCATGCTTCATGTTGTGTTGAGTGGCAGACTCTACTTGTGGGTATGCACTTCCCTCAGAAATTTGGTGAAGCACGTAACACGGATCCCAGGTGCTTGGGTTGTGGTCCGTGACCCCAACTTCCGTCGGTCAGTGTCACTGGTGTCAGTCACTGTATTTGGTAACATCCCGGATTTACTGACTGACTCTAGCAGTCCAGAATATAAAATTACTGAAGTTGGGGGCAGGGCGCACCAACCCAAACACCTCGGATCCCTGTTCCACACTTCACCAAATGTTTGAGAGAAGGACTTACAAACAAGTAGAGTCTGCTACTCGATACAGCAGTAAACACGAAAAATACGGATAAATCGCTTTCGTTAGGCTTATACAAATCTCCGCCCGGCGATCCCCGAGGGACCCTAAGACACCGAGGTACCCCGAAGTGGCATGTACCTACAGCACAATGTAAAGTACACTAAGAATAAATCAATGCAATGTACAAGAGTTAATTTTAACACTACAAGAGCAACCGAAGGACAGTGGACTCCACCCTCCTGAACCACTATATACCTCAAAAAGACTTCACCATGGCCCCAGGAACAGGAGGAATGTCACATCGAACATGAAAGATCCACAAATTATACAACATTTCAAAATTGTAACGGCAGTTGACCCTCCCAACCATTTCCCGAAGGACTTTTTCAGGTTGGAGAGTTCAAAGACTTCTTATAAACTGCAATGTATTTCACTGAGGGGGCTCGAAATACGACGAATTCGTCCACGACACATTGAGTAGTCGACTTATTTGCCCGCGATGAATTTGCCTGCTACGAATTAAGCCTGCAATGAATTGGCAACTGCGACAGATTAACGCGCGATGAATTTGCACTCAATGAGCTGAGTCGGCAAAGAATTGACGTATAACCGCTCGACAGTTGACACCCGATTTGAAGGAGAGAAGGGTGGAGGTCTGCTCTGACTTTCTGGAAGCATTTGAAGCCAATAAAGACACGCTTTTTTCCGATTTGCTGACAGGGGATGAAACGTGTATGTATTTGTAAGATCCGGAAACGAAGAATCAATCCATGGAATGGGGTCACACCTCTTTACCAAGGCCTAAGAAATTCAAGAGCCAATGATCAGCACATAAAGTCATGGGGACTGATTTTTGGGATGACAGGATCGTCACTCTCCTTGAGTTTCTGGAATGTGGCCGCACCGTGACTAGCAAGCGGAACATTGAGATACTCAGAAGCTGAGAGAAGCCATAAAGAGGAAGAGACGGAACAAGAATCTGAAAAGGATCCGCATTCACCATGACAATGCGAGACCACACACATTTTTGGCAACAGATCAGGCGATTAATAAATTAAGACGGTCGGTGGTCCCCCATCCACCATACAGCGCACATCTGGCGCCCTCCGACTTTCACCTGTTCGGTCCAATGAAGGACAGTCTCCGTGGACAACGATTTGATGACACAGGCGAAGTGAAAGTGGCTGTGAATAAATGGAGCCAACAGCCCGCACCTAAATATTTTGAAAGAGGATTCGAGACTTGGGTTCAACGATGGCGCAAATGCATCACTTGTGATGATGACTATGTTGAGCAGTACCTTTGTATAGAAGAAGAGTTATTCTACCAACATGTTCAATTCGAACGACCTCTGTCAGTTAATAAAAAAGTTATGCCCACTTTTGCATTATTTTCGGTACAATCCTCGTAAGAGATTCTATTATGAAATTTACACAGAAGCAGCGCTATCCTCTGACAACAACCCTGTGCTACTGAACCTTTTTTCAGACAAAATAATGACGGTATCACCAAAAATGGTCACCAAACTAAAGCAATTTGAAGACAAAATCAACTAAGTTGCACCCCCTGATAATGTTATTTGTAGCACCAAATAAGAAATGTATCATGCAACTTTTGTATTCAACCGTGCCATTCAAAAACTTATGAAGGAATGCCAAACCCCGGCAAAAGAAAAAAATCCTACCATTTGCCTAAAGAAATTATCGACGTTATTAAAGAAAATAATAAATACAGAAAAAAATGACAGAGGGGAGAGAAATATTGTGTATAAGGACATGTATCTCTCTTTAACCACTAAAATAAAAAACAAGTTTGTAAATTCATGCAATGCATTGATTATAATACGCTTTCCAACATACCAGAAATCATTACTCAAGTTATCACTCAAGTTATGAGAATAATGGCTGTGGAATAAACCTCGGTCATGTGCCCTGACCTTTGATCCCATTTCGATGATATTCAACAGAACCGGTTCGGTATACCTCCGAAATAACATGATAAAGTTTCGTCGCAATCGAAGCATTTTTACGTACGTTATGATGCATAAGGGCTATGGAATAAATCGCGCTCCTGTGTCCTAACCTTTGACCCCATTTCACCCATTTTCAATACATTTCGTCCCCAGGCAAGCCCCTACAACATACTAACATTTCATCCAAATCGAAGCATTTTTACGTAAGTTATGACGCATAATGGCGATAGAAGTGATTCCGCTTCTGTGCCCTGACCTTTGACCCAATTTCACCCATTTTCAATAGGATTTGTCGCCAGGTGGTCCCCTATTACATACTAAAATTTCATCGAAATCGAACCTTTTTTACGTTAGTTATGACGCATAACAGCAGTGGAACGGATCCCGCTCCTATGTACTGACCTTTGACCCCATTTCGTTCACTTTAAATAGGGTTCCTTCCCAGGTGATTCCCTACCAGATACTAAAATTTCATCGAAATCGAACGATTGTTACGCGAGTTATCGTGCAGACGGACATACGCACTCTACGCGTGACGTAATGAGACAGATGGGAATCGTGAACATCTGCTCGCAAGAGCGTGACATCATAAAACTTTAATAAGATCCACACACAACGCGTGACGTAATGAGACAGATGGCGTGACTGCGCGCTATTATTCTCAAACGCGAGATTGTGACGTCATAAGATTTCTTAGCATTGGTAACATTAATGGAACAACGCCATGACACTGAAAACGCTATAATTCTGGGTGGTTATTTAACCCACTAAACGAATTCCTAAAGCCGAGATCAAGCTAAATCGATTTCTAGTACCAGAAAACGGTAGGTTAACGACTTTCATCAAAATTCTTAGAGCCGTTTTCAAAATAAAATGTACATACATACATACAAGAATTGCTACTTTAAGGTGGACGTCAAATAATTTTGCTTCCTATACTTCCAATGGAAAAACTTCTGTACACATTTTCTTCACAATTACTGCGTTCCCAAGGATAAAAATTTGAACATCGATTAAAATGGCTTCATTTCATAACTTGGAATACTTAATATTTTCTAAACCATAACCGTAATTATGTAATCCAACATTTATTTGTCCACTGACGTCATCAAAGTAAAGGTCGCGCCATCTTATCTCTGGTTTCAACATCACGAAAGGAAAAGTTCTTGATTTTTAATATGATTATGGTTATGTTTTAGAAAATATTAAGTTTTCCAAGTTATAATATGAAGTTATTTTAATCGATGTTCAAATTTTCATCCTTTGGAACACATTAATTGTGAAGGAAATGTGTACAAAAGTTTTTCCATTGGAAGTATAGGAAGCAAAATTACTTGACGTCCACCTTAATAATATGGGATAAGGGGTATGGAAAGGATCGCAATCCTATGCCCTGACCTTTGACCACATTTCGTCCATTTTGAATAGGGTTCATCCCCAGGTGGTCCCTTACCACATACTGAAATTTCATCGAAATCGAACCATTTTTACGCACGTTATGATGCATAAGGGCAATGGAATGCATCGCAATATTATGTCCTGACCTTTGACCTCACTTCACCCATTTTGAATAGGGTTCGTCCCCAGGTGGTCCTCTACCACATAGTGAACTTTCATTGAAATCGAACCATATTTACCCAAGTTATGACGCATAAGGGCAATGGAATGATTCCGCTCCTACGTCGTGACCTTTGACCCCATGTGTCCCATTTTCAATATAATTCGTCCCCAGGTGGTACCCTACCACATACTAAAATTTCATCGAAATCGAAACATTTTTACGCCAGTTATCGTGCGGAGACGGACGGACAAAGCTGGAGCATATACGCTTCTTCAACATACGGTTGGAAAGCGTAAAAAGATATTCCCAAATATAAAAATGATTCCTGAACTGAAAAACTAGACGAAATTCATATTGATTACATTGATAACACTAAACATCTTAAAACCCTGTTTTCATAACATGGGTGAAATACGGTGTTTTTTAACTCATTTCAGGCTGCTGAATTCAAATATTACAGTAAAAACTCTCCATCACGTACAATATGAACATTTGCTATATTTCCAGATACATATCCACAATGCAAGATGTACACATTACACCTTCATATTATAATGCACTGTAATATATCACAGCATTTATGTGTCTTGTTAGCTATAGAATTAGTGTGACACAGTATAAATGTATAAATGCCATATTCATATATCACTGCATGTGAGACCGCAAAAGAAAAAAGAAATAGAGTAAATAATATTAACAGAAATGTAAATGTATACATACATAGATCAAAATTAGAAATCAAAGAATTATAGCAACCAACTACACTAGTGTGCAAAAATTCAGGACGAAGAGGAGAAATTAGCATTACAGCGGAACGAGCAAGCAGAACGGCCCGAAAGACCACACAGGAGATAGACTAGAGTCCGGTACGGTAGGCCATGCGCATATATGTAGCATGAAGTAGAGGAAGGGGGGCTGTAGGAAGGGTATAAAAGCACACGGGCGGGTGCGCTCAGCAGTTCGGTGAAAGCTATTGCACGGTGTACATCGGTTTGAACAACGTCGAGTTGCTGCCACCATGTGATATGATCAACAGGCAATTCCAGTAGACGACATCTGGATAACATTACCCGAGGTCGCGCCATTGGGAAGTTGGAAGAAGGTCGAAGTGTGACTAGTGTGGTCGAGGAGTTCAGGATCGCTCACAGCATCGTTTCACGAGCTTGGAGAGCATTTCAAACGACAGGAACAGCTGTCCGAGAGTTTAGCAGTGGTCGTCCACGAGCAACCACGACGGCGGACAACCGGTATATTGTCCTACAGGCGAGAAGAGACAGACGGCAGACAGCGGGAGAAATCGCAAGGCACATGCAACAGACAACTGGACGTCCGTTATCGCGTTTTACCGTGGCCAGGAGGCTGCACAAAGGTGGTCTATTTGCACGACGACCAGTACGGTGTGTGCCGTTAACGCCTGATCATCGGAGACGGCGGTTTCTGTGGTGCCAGGAACAGAAGAACTGGACACATCAGCAATGGGGTCGATTTCTCTTTACGGATGGAAACCGATTAAGTCTGACGAGCGATTCTGGACGTATACACATCTAGAGAGAGCAGGGAACACGCAATCACACTTCCAACAACATCGAAAGGGACCGGTTTGGAGGTGGCGAAGTTCTCGTTTGGGGCGGTATCATGCTTGGTAACCGTACTGACCTCCACATCTTCCAAGGAGGTTCAGTCACTGGTGTCCGCTATTGGATTGATGTTCTTCTGCCTCACGTGCGTTTGTTTAGAGGTGCCGTGGGTCCTGAGTTCCACTTCACGGACGACAACGCTACAGCTCATCGTACAGTGGCTGTCGTAGAGCTGTTGGAGAGTGAAGATATTCAACGCACGGATTGGCCCGCAAGGTCCCCGAACCTAAATACAATCGAACATGCGTGAGACCTTCTCGGGAGACGCTTGGTAGTACGTCACCAGCCGCCAGCAACGATTCCGCAGCTGCGATTGGCGCTACAAGAGGAATGAGCCGCGATGCCTCAACAGCTCCTTGACAACCTCGTCCCCAGCATGGACAGACGTTGTAAATCCTGCAACGCAGTAAGGGGTGATCATATCCCCTACTAAAGACAGGATTTGTATTGGCAACCGCCTGTCACATGGACGTTTCTGTCTTCTGCCCAGTTGTGTTCGAAGCTACCTTTTCAATAAAGTGCCTTTGTATCCTTTATATTCCTTGTTTGGACGGTTTTGCTCACTTGTCCTATATTCTTACATCTTCGGGATCTTATGGTATGATTTGAGTCGATGTGGAGCACTTCTGCTCGACGTTACATTCGATAAACCGTCTCGTCCTTAATTTTTGCACGCCAGTGTATTACATACTCGGATACCCGTTCAAGTAGTTAATTTTTCTCTCTTATGTGTTCTGTTGTCCTCCTGCAAAAACCAGCAGTAATCACTCATCACTGAGGGATTCCACCTGCCTTGATACCTCTCCAACATCATTCAGATATCTTGGTGGAACCTTTCTTCTTGTTCATAGCTAATTCTACTTCTAGGTTGTCCGGAAAGAAGTCCAGATGCGAATGGAAGAATCACAGAGGCGAGGAGAGGCACTCAAAGTGTTTTTACCATCTGTAGGTATTAAGATGGAAAACACATTTTGCGGCTTGTTGACAACAAAGAGATTCATCCCCGTGCAAGTTTGTGCGTTGTGTGCAGTGGGGGATGGGCAGATGTATGCAATGGGTTGGGAGGTGTGTTTGTATGAGAGAGCGGAACGGCATCGATTTTTTCTCTTATTCCTAATCCATATAGGGATGGAATTTTGTAGTTTTACCTGTAGCTAATTCAGAGAAAGGGAGATTTTGAATGCGCTCTCCTTCGATAATTGCCAAAGTTTAGTTAACATTTTTAGGCTTTTATTCAACTAAATATTTTCAATAACACCTCATTTCATTATTTAATTTTCACAATTTAATAAAATATAATTGAAAGACAAAATAATAGAAATGGCATATCACGAACCGTGCTAGACCTAAATAATAGCTGCGGTTGACGAGTCGGGCCTTAAAGGCACTGGCTTGAGAGGGGGCCGGGCTAACCAAATAAGGCCCGTGCAGACTTGATGTCGCTAGCAGCAAAAAATCGATGGTACTGTCACTACAGACAACCCTTTTAGAGGCAGCCCACACCTTTATAAAAGGTGTCTATCACTACAGGCACCAGTACAGAGACCTCTTTATTAAGGTGCATTTATTATTTTTCAACGAGAGTAGCTGATGGTTAACCGTGCGGTAAGACAAGGTTGGCATGCTAAGACAAAGAAGTCCACATTAAAATAATTGAGTGGAGCGGTGTAGTTTAGGGTATTCAGGCAGCGGGTTAGTCAGCACTTCGAAGAGCTATCCATATCAATAGAGCATATCGATAGAGGTGAAACACAGCTAAACCGGGTAGGGGATTTCTAACTTAATTTTAAAACACGCACTCATAGTTGCGTGTATTTCAGCGTCGGGGGCATTTTTTTTTTTTTTTATGTTTAACGACAACCGTGAGCAACTCTATAAGCAGTCCGCGTCTCTTATTTAGGGCCACTGATTCCAAGGAAGGGAAAGAGCCAGTACCGTAAGACAAACAGAGCATCCGCTCCTCACGGATTCGAACCCGTACCCATCGCGACGATTAGTCAGCGCTTAGACCACTGCGTCACCGTGCGGGACGGAAGCATATCGCTTTCCACGGAGATTTTCCTTCAGCTTGTGAACAAATAACAAGAGGCAAATGTCCTGTTATGTGTTCACAAGCTGAAGGAAAACATCAGGATGGGTTCCGAAGCAAATCAAATCCTGCAACCAGCAAGGCGGTCATTCTCAGTCAGGAAGATGTGACTCGGTGCATTGTCTTGAAGGAAGAAAACATCTCTTTGCAGTTTTGTATGCCTCTTTTCTTTAAGTACAATGCACCATAAATATCGGAGTTGGATTATGATATTGGTGTACAATGCACCAGTGACAGTGCCGCACTTTACTGGTAGTCAAGCAGGATGACACCTTATGTAGCATTAAAACTGATGATCACCTTGTCGGTTGAGGGAGGAAGACGAAACTTCTTGCAAGGCTTAGAAGATGCACGCTTCCACATTAGACTTTCTTATTTTATAATCTCTAGAAAAAAAGTGCTGAACCACATTTCATTCATTCATTGCAACAATCCGAGAGTAGAAGTTTATTGGATCGACATGAAACACGTTCATGTTGGTGTGGCACCTTCGTTTGCGACATGACTATTGCTCATCTGTCAAAATTCAAGGGATACATCACTCAGTCACTTTTTTCGTCTTCAAACAGTTAGTCAGGATTTAATATACTCTGCGGATTAAAATTCCTGGAGACTGAGCTATAACCAGAACGCCGCCCTGGTGGCTCAGTGGTCTAAGCGGTGGCTTCTGATCATTCGTCCGAAAGGGGTCCGGTTTTGAATCCCCGTGAGGCATGTATGTTGTCTTTGTATTACGGTACTGGCTCTTTCTCTTCCATGGAACCAGTGGTTCTAAATGGGGTCTGGTTTCTAATCCCAGTGAGGCATGTATGTTGTCTTTGTATTACGGTACTGGCTCTCTCCCTTCCCTGGAACCAGTGGCACTAAATGGGGTCCGGTTTCGAATCCCGGTAAGGCATGTATGTTGTCTTTGTATTACGGTATTGGCTCTCTCCCTTCCCTGGAACCAGTGGCCCTAAATGGGGTCCGGTTTCGAATCCCGGTGAGGCATGTATGTTGTCTTTGTGTTATGGTACTGGCTCTTTCTCTTCCATGGAACCAGTGGCACTAAATTGGGCCCGGTTTCGTCTCCCGGTGAGGCATGTATGTTGTCTTTGTATTACCGTACTGGCTCTCTCCCTTCCCTAGAACAAGTGGCCCTAAATTTGGGACGGGCGACTGCTTATAGGCCATTGAGTTGCTCACGCTGGTCGTTAAACGTCCAATAAAAGAAAAAAACAGAACAGTTATTCGCATGTCTTGTATGCCGAGGCCATACACATTGTTGATATTTTCCTCAGAAGAAATGATAAGCTGTATGCTGTATGACGTTCAACGATAAATGCAATGCCGTTTGCACCTGGAAATTCCATTCTATTTTTGTGCTTTATTTCTGAAGAAAAAAATAAAAGTAGTACTGACTGTGCCATAACTTCGTACAATTGCTTTTAACTAGGTGGTAAAGCACAGTAAATGAAATGTTGCTCCATCTTTAAGAATAAAATTCTGCACAGCAGCCCACAAAAAGGTATTCAGTTCCAAAACACTTAAATATCTCAGTATGATTCGTGCAGCATTAAAATAACCCTTCAGCGACCAAAACGCCCGAAACGACCATACATCCAAACTATCACGACCGCCCACAAACGCCGGTCTACAGTGAGTAGGATTTCATTTTTTTTTTTTGTTAATTGGAGGTTTAACGACCACCGTGAGCAACTCAATGGGCTATAAGCAGTCGCCCGTCCCTAATTTAGGGTCACTGGTTCCAGGGAAGGGAGAGAGCCAGTGCCGTAAGACAAACACAACATCCATGCCTCACCGGGATTCGAACCCGGACCCCTCACGGACGAATGATCAGAGGCCAGCGCCTTACACCACTGCGCCACCGGGGTGGCAGTAGGATTTCATATCCCCACCTGTTCTTTGAATTGACACTGCCACTACGGGATGAGAAAAACTCACCCTCGGTAATCATTGGTGTCGCTAAACAAATCAGCAAACCAGGCGTTGGTATCCCCCGGGGCGATATTATTTACTCTCTTGACGTCATATGCCTCCTTCTTTTTTTTTTTTTTTTTTTTTTTTTTTTGATTGGAGGTTTAAAGACCACCGTGAGCAAATCAATGGGCTATAAGTAGTCACCCGTCCCTAATTTAGGGTCACTGGTTCCAGGGAAGGGAGAGAGCCAGTGCCGTAAGACAAACACAACATCCATGCCTCACCGGGATTCGAACCCGGACCCCTTTCGGACGAATGATCAGAAGCCATCGCTTAGACCACTGCGCCACCGGGCCGGCTGCCTTCTTCTTGAAAGAATGTAGTAATCGCCCTAGAGAAATGTCTAAAGGTCAATGCACATTGAGAATACAAATCGGAAGTTTCGTTCTGTGAAGGAGCTCTAATCCTTCTTTTTGTTAATTTGTAAAGGGGAGGGCAGAAATTCTGATTGGTGCGACAGACACTTTCGGGCGTTATGGTATTCTGAGTGACACAAGATTTTTTTTTTTTTTTAATTGGAGGTTTAACGACCACAGTGAGCAACTCATTGGGCTATAAGCAGTCGCGCGTCCCTAATTTAGGGTCACTGGTTCCAGGGAAGGGAGAAAGCCAGTGCCGTAAGACAAACACAACATCCATGCCTCACCGGGATTCGAACCCGGACCCCTTTTGGACGAATGATCAGAGGCCATCGCTTAGACCACTGCGCCACCGGGGCGGCTGACACAAAATGTCAGGATCATGGTTCTTAAAAGGTTGACGCTGAAATTGCAGTACTCAGACTGTTACGGAAAAACCTCAGGGGCCGCGGATGGCCTACTGGTCAACGTTCGTGACTTCCAAGGAGAAACCGCAGGTTCGATCCCAGGCTGGAGCGAACGCTCGAACCATTGAATATCCGCCGTGCGTCGGATGGGCATGTTAAACCGTTAGACCTCGGGCACTACCCCCCGTAATAAATAAGGGCGTCTTCCTCTCCCTTTCTACCTCGCTTCCGTGTCACTTTCCTATCGGGCACCCTAGACCAAATCTCCTTGCTTCCTATTTCTAAGGGTTGTTTCAGACCTGGGGTCAGACACTCCCTTCCTACAATCCTCTACATATGATCTGATCTGCTCGGGGATGCTGTGCCGCTGATGGCGTAGTGGTCAACGTTCGCTACTGCCACGGAGAAACCTGAGGTTTGATATCAGGCGGGTACTAACCCTGGAACCACTAAATATCCGCCGTGCGTCGGATGGGCACGTTAAGCCGTCGGACACCGGGTACTACCTCCCAGTATTAAATAAGGGCGTCTTCGTCCCACTTTCTACGTCACTTCCGTGTCACTTTCCTATCTGGTACTCTAGCCAAAATCTCCTTGCTTCCTATTTCTAAGGGTTGTTTAAGACCTGGGGTCAGACACTCACTTCTTAAAGTCCTATGCATGTGATCTGATCTGATCTGCAGTCCTCAGAGTATTGTGGAATAAATTATTAAATGCAGTACTATTTAAGATGACCGATTTTTGATTTCGATTTCTAATATCCAAGCAAATATGAGAGCAAGGAATTTACCAATAGCATGCTGCTAATCCTAAAAAATTCAGTTACACCCGATGATAATAAGGTACACTGAAGAGCAATTGAATTAGAGATACCTGTCTAGTAACGTGTAGCACCACATTTCATCCTTTCGTCCTGGTGACGACGGCGATTAGTCTCGGCATGGACTCGACAAGACACCGGAAGCGTTGGAAAGCCATACGGATCCACGACCCCTGAACAAGCTCTCACATGTGCTCGATGGGATTGAGGTCAGGTGACCTAGCTCCCCAAGGAAGCGAGGTCACGTCGGTGAAGTGTTCATGCAACCATTCGGATACAATTCGGGAGCAAGGGCACGGTGCATTGTCTTGTTGCAGGATGAGGTCCCCAGTGGGATGTTGAAGACGCACAAACGGGAGCAAATAGTCGTCCAGGATATCGCGGTAACGTTGACCTGTGAGGGACGATGTCACACCTACCAGGGGTCCCATTTCAGTCCACGTAAACAGTCTCCAGACGAGAATGCCACCCCCACCAACTGGAAGAGCACCCTGCTGGCAAGAAGGATCCATCGCTTCATGTGGTTTGCGCCGTACTCGTATCCTGCCATCCGCATGTATCAACGTGAATCTCGACTCATCAGTGAAGACAATATTTTTTCACGTCTAGGGTCCAGTGGCGATGTTCCAGGGCCCATGCTAATCTTTACACCCTGTGATGTGCGGTCAACAGCGGTACCCTTGTGGGACGATGGCTTCTGTACCCCATAGCGAGGAGATGGTTCTGGATGATGTGGCTGCTTACACGTTTTTGTGCACCAACGTTAAATTGCCGAGTGATTTCTCGAACTGTAGCTCGTCTATCCGCTGTTACAACGTGAGCTAGCTGTCGATGACCCCGCTCATCCACACGCTGTTGTCCACGGCAGTTGGTCCTCGCAGGGATGGTTTTACCGGATTTGATGTACTCACGGTGCACCCGTGACTCAGTGGCTCATGAAAATCCCAGTGCCTACACGACTTCCGAGATGGGGTGACCCATTCGTCGGGCACCGACAATCTGCCCACGATCAAATGCGCTTAGTTCCTTCGTCTTACCCATACTGCGTCCGACTCTTACTGATTGCCGTCGCATCACTCCTTTTATTGTCGGATCGCTGCATACGTCATGTCGTTTCCGTTTACAGGGTCGCCCACAGCTCCACATTTGCATAACGCCAGCTGTCTCTAATTCAATTGCTGTTCAGTGTATATGATGCAAAATTTAGCGTGCACTGAAATTTTTAGGTTCCGCCAAGTTTGTCGCGTCATTATGACATGACTATTTGGTTATAACGCAGTTAGCGTACATCCAATTTTTTAAGCCCTCCCTTGGAGTTCTTTAGATGAGGTTCGATTGTATTTAGACTTCTGTATACTGGGAGTATCTGCAATAATCATGCATCGCAGGGTTACAGAGCAATTGCATCTCAAAGATTATAAAAGCACTGAAAATCTTCCTCTTTTCTCCTCGCTATCGAAGATAAGGCACTTCACTGGTATTACGTCAATGTTCTGTCAGTAGGACTTAACAATCCCATGAGCCTAATAAATGCTCTGAGATCGATGTAATTCCATTACGTAGTGCAACAGGCATAGCACCTACTTTAAGTCTTCTCTTCAAAGGTTGCTTCTCCACTCGTAGCTGTACACACAGCTGCTTGCGCTTCGCTTCTACTCTTAGGGTATGATGAAATTATCACAATACCAGCTGCTGTTTAATAACGAATCTACCGGTGCGTTAACGATCATGGCTCTTAAGATACACGTAAACGGAAAAGCTTACGTCATTCACAATCCTTTAGGCCAGAGGTGGGGAACCTTTTCATGTTATAAAGCAGTATTAAGTTAGCTGTAATCTCATAAGACCGCATTCAAGAGACTTCAATTAGATATACTTCAAAATGTACATTATTTTGTAAAAATCAAAGTACTATATACTAAATAACTACAAAAAAATTCTTTAAAAAATTGCGAATTCTAAAGTTTATTAGCCTCTTAACGACTTTGCTGTGACTGCTTTTTTTTTCGCTTTCCAACCGTAGGTTGAAGAAACGTATATGCTCCAGCTTTGTCCGTCTGTTTGTATGTCCGTCCGTACGCACGATAATTTGCGTAAAAATGTTTCGATTTCGATGAAATTTTAGTATGTAGTAGGGGACCAGCTGGGGACGAACCCTGGTAAAAGTGAACGAACTGGGGTCAAAGGTCAGGACATAGGAGCGGGATACATTCCATTACCCTTATGCGTCATTACTTACGTAAAGATGCTTCGATTACGATAAAGCTTTAACACGTTATTTCGGAGGTATACTGCACCGTTTCTGTTGAATATCATGAAAATGGGGTTCAAAGGTGAGGGCACATGAACAAGATTTATTTCATAGCCATTATTCTCATAACTTGACTAAAAAATGCTTCTATTGCGACAAAACTTTAGTATGTTGTTCCGGAGGTATACTGAACTAATTCTGTCCAATATCATCGAAATGGAGTCAAAGGTCAGGGCACAGGAGCGAGATATATTCCACAGCCATTATCTTCATAACTTGGCCAAAAAATTCTTCTATTGCGCCAAAACTTTATTATGTTGTTCCGGAGGTATACTGAACCGGTTCTGTTGAACATCATCGAAATGGGGTCAAAGGTCAGGACACAGGAGCGAGATTTATCCACAGCTAATGTCCTCATAACGTGAGTAATGATTTCTGATATGTTGGAAAGCGTATTATAATCAACGCATTGCATGATTGTACTAACTTGTTGTTGGAAAGGATTGGAATATTTGTCTGCGACATGGAGGTCCGCAGTTCCAGCTGATCTTTTAGGTGAGCATCTGTCATTTATGACCTTAAGGTCGTCTTGATTTAGGTTATGTAGGAGAATACAGATTTCACAGCAATAAGTGGTTGAAAAGCAAGAAAACATTTTTCGTGATGTTGCCGAAGGCATGGTTGTTCTGTTGCATTTTCCATAATTCAATTGGATCTTTCTTAGCGTCAAATAAGGACTTTAAAATGTCATCTTCTGAGAGCTCAATCAATTCCATTTGTAGTTTTTTAAGAACCATGGAGACATCAAATAGATGAGGTTAAAATATTTTTGAGTGTGATGTCATGATTCTGTGAAGTCAGTGAACCTTTCATTGTACTCTCCAAAGAATAAGTCTATAACAAGCTGCATATTCTTCAAATGATTCGTATGAATCCTGCTGCTCATCAATGACCTTTGCTGACTGGGGAAAATGTTCATCCGAAATTTCCTTTTGAAGAAGTAATGTTTTAATTATGGCAGTCAGTCGGGGATTATTATTTCGCTGAATTTTCTTTTATTCTTTAGCATTATACGGTCATTTTAAGATTAAAATAAAAACAAAAAATATGAACAAAAACATAATAAAAATAAAAGGATTTGTTCCACAAAATTTGCATTCACTCAAAAGGCCGCACCCCTGATTTAGGTTCATACTTAATAGGCACTTTCATTTCCCACCCCTGATTTAGGTTCATACTTAATAGGCACTTTGATTTCCCCCCCTGATTTAGGTTCATAATTAATAGGCACTTTGATTTCCCACCCCTGATTTAGGTTCATACTTAATAGGCACTTTGATTTCTCACCCCTGATTTAGGTTCATACTTAATAGGCACTTTGATTTCCCACCCCTGATTTAGGTTCATACTTAATAGGCACTTTGATTGCCCACCTCTGATTTAGGTTCATACTTAATAGGCACCTTTGATTTCCCACCCTTGATTTGGGTTCATACTTAAAAGGCACTTTGTTTTCCCACCCCTGATTTAGGTTCATACTTAATAGGCACTTTTATTTCCCACCCCTGATTTAGGTTCATACTTAAATAGGCACTTTGATTTGCGCAGACCACAGCACAGATATAAAGTTTTGCGCTCCATTTTCATGTTAATGCGAAGACAGGGGACAGTGTAAAGGGATGCCCCCCCCCATCGGTTGTTGATTCATGGTGTCGCCGCAAAGCCCAGTGATGTTTTGGATGAGAATGCTACTGAAGGTTATTTAAAAGTACGAATACAAACAGAAGCCTTTCTTTACACATGAATTTTGGATGGCTTTTAATTATCCATCGTGTAAGAAAAATAGGCCTGTGCTTCTTGGTAGCCGAATGGTCAAACGTAGCCTTGTTCCTAATCGTTGAAGTCCCGGATGCTGCATTGGCAATTTTTTTTTTTTTTTTTGATTGGAGGTTTAAAGACCACCGTGAGCAACTCAATGGGCTATCAGCAGTCGCCCGTCCCTAATTTAGGGTCACTGGTTCCAGGGAAGGGAGAGAGCCAGTGCCGTAAGATAAACACAACATCCATGCCTCACCGGGATTCGAACCCGGACCCCTTTCGGACGAATGATCAGAGGCCATCGCTTAGACCACTGCGCCACCAGGACGGCATGGTAATTTTCCTACCAACGGAGCTGGGTGTGTTCCTTGCATGGAACCAGTGGTTCTAAATTAACAACAGGCGACTCCCTATACAACACAAAACATTTGAGATATGTATCCATAATGTTACAATCTCTCATTTCCCTTACACTTTCAGAGATATCTTACAATTACGGTTCAGCAACATCTACTGTATTTTGGAACATAACCCTTTGTACATTACGGTTACGTTAAAAATAGCATTCGCCGATACTACTGTTTTATAGTTTCCATTGTACGTAATTCATACCTTGATGTAACATTCCGGCGATATTTAAGATTTTTGGTTTGGCAACGGCGTGAATGCGCATGCGCATTTATGCCATTTCACTGAAGCGCACTCGTAGTCGTTCCATGTGCTACTGGGATATTCTTTGGTGATACTATCGTACTTGAGTTAGCTAGTTAATGTACACTAGTATCTGTCCTGAAGTTTTGCACGCTAGTGAATAATATCTTAGTACGTTTGAGGACATCCTGACGTAACCGTAAGGTTTTTGAAACGTTACTGTTACATTGTGCAACGTATCTGAGAAGTCTTAATATTTCAGTGCTACGTACTTGTAACATATACGAAACATTCTGTGCTGTGAGGGTCCTTAGGAGCTCACGGAATTCAATAACCCTTTAACGACCAGAACCCTGAAATCGTGCATCGGCCAGAACACCATAACACCCATAACTGTCTGTTGCTAAAAAAATTAAAAAAGGTTGCTGGATTAGGATCTCTAGGGTTGAGAGGAATTGACCTCCAGACGTTTTCCGGGGGAAAGTCCCTGCATTCTTCCGCGGGGATGGGATGCAGAGTCGTGAGAGTGGAAGATTTTGTCTCCTGGGTGTGGGAGGGGTATGACTCCTGGTCCACTTCTCTGTTTTTGGATACCAAGGGTGACTGAGGGTGCCTTCTGCTAATCCCTTAGATGTCGCGCAATTCGAAGAACATATGGGGGCAAAACAAATTAAATTCTACTCACTCTTGATGGGCGATTTAGGCGCCAGCAGTCATCTGTATGTACGAGGATTTGGGGCGGAATGGTCATTAACGAGTTAAGAACAAAAGTGAAAATGGCACCGAAATCACTGGTTAAAGAATCACATCTTTTGAATCCTTCCGCACGTAAAAGGACTTTTCAAATAGGATCCTTCGAACGGGAGAAAATCGACGAAAAAGAAAATACCACCTTGAAGTAAAACTGCGCATTATTTAAAATTCATAATGCGTGTAGTGTTTGTTCTTCATATTGAATTGAATCACCATAAATAATTTTTTCAGCCGTATTTGTAGAATCAGCGAAACTGAGCAAGGAAACATAGCTCAGTCGATACACAGAATAAGTTCTTTTCTAATTTTGTAGATTAATTACCACTGCAGGTAACTCAATGGACTATAAGCAGTCACCTACCCCTAATTCAAGGACGCTGGCTCTAGTGAAGGGAGAGAGACAAACACAGCATCCATACCACACGGGAATTCAAACCCGGACCAATCTCGTACGAAGGATCAGAAACCAACACTTAGACAACTGCACTACACGGGTGACTAACGTTTCTCAGACCTAACGATTTTCCACATTTAAAGCAGCATTTTAAAATCTCTAAATTTTTCCCTATATACATGACGTTGAAAAAACTTGCATCTTACGATTTGATGTTAACATTTTCCTGCATCTAACATTCCAGTATGTCAGTCCCAGAACATTTTTAATCCCGAATGTAGCGTTTTCTTTTCTTTTTTTTTTTTTTTTTTAAATATGCGGTGTAGAAAGCTGAGACTAAATTTGTGATGATGAGATAGCAGATGACGCAGACAAGGAAGATAATAGTGAGGAAGTGAACATGTGTCTTTCAGTAGTCTGAGATTCAGAAAAACTGAAAAGATATTTCATTTCATTTGATGTAGATGAGAATGTGATGTCAGATCAGATCAGATCATATGTAGAAGATTTTAGGAAGGGAGTGTCTGACCCCAGGTCTTAAACAATCCTTATAAATAGGAAGCTAGGAGATTTGGGCTAGAGTGCCCGATAGGAAAGTGACACGACGCACTGCGGATATTTAGTGGTTCGAGTGTTCGTACCTGCCTAGGATGGAACCATACGTCTTCGCCGTGGCAGTCATAAAGGTTGACCACCAGGCCACCCGCGGCCCTGAGAATGTGATGTCAAATTGGACTGGAAATCAAATAGTACTCTCAATTAGATGCCAGCATGCAACTAAGAATCACAGTCGTTTTCAAGTATTAGCGCAGCTCCTCTATAACGAAGTAAATTTCTCCGTCATTTTTGGTCTACGCCGGGATTCGAACCCGAGGCCGCTTATTCCGGAACAAGTCGCTCTACCAACTGAGCTACACAGACGTTTATTATGATTCCTATCTGCCTTTATGTCGTGTGCGTCCTGCTGGCAGGTACGTCACACCTCTTAGCAAGGTAGTATAATGCGTATGTACGCATGTACACCAATTACTTGTTTTTTATTATACTTATTAATACGAATATATTTTCTTGTGGATATCAGCAATGTAATTTTTGTTTTGACTTACTCATTGTATATGTTCGTGTGCTAACGTAGCATTTTAAATCAACACTTTAAACTCAAAAAAAGAAAATGAAAACAAATCTGCATTTTACCATTTTCTGGATGTAACGTTCGTATTGGGAGTTCCATCTAAAAACGTTAGATCTCGGTCCGACTGCATTTACTCCCACTAGTTGCATAAATATTCATTACTAAAAACAACAATTTGAACAAAACATTTTCCTCATTGCGAATGATAACCGTAGCAGAACATTTTTTTTCCAATTGAGAAACCAGAAACAAAGATATGGAAAAAAACGAAGTAGCGGCCCCTTAAAAGGTGAGCACTTTTTATTTTATTTTTTTTAATGTTGAAGGGTATGCTACCCAAAAAGAATAATCGGATTTTCAGGCGAGGAGATACTCGTGCAAATGGAGTTACGCACTAATGTTCACTCGAGGAAGAACTCTGTAACATAAAAATGCAGAAAATATATACGTAGAATATGCGACAGAAAAGAATTCTTCAAATACGAATTCTAGAAGCAGAGATAGAGAAAAAAAAGACATTTTTGTACGTTTACGCACTCCAGCGGGAAAATTGTATTATTTAAAGTGGACAATGTTCGCAATCTATGCCATAGCGGATGGTATACGTTACAAAAATATTTTTTTAATCGGAATTTTAGAAGTGGAGATACAGTAGCAAACAGGAAAAACAGAAACATGCATGTACGCCTCTTAGCGTCAGAACAGCGAACTATGGAAAATTCAAAGATACGTGCAGAACGTTGCCCTTAGTGAACGACATCCGATGTGAAAGAATATCTCGAAATCCGTGTTTTCGAAGAAAATCATCATCATCATCATCATTGTCAACCATTATCAATCCACTGCTGGACGAAAGTCTCCCCAAGTTTCCTCCACAACGGTCTGTCTTGTGCCAGTCTCCTCCATGTCTCCCCTGCATACTTTCGAATTTCATCCACCCATCTCCCATGTGGTCTTCTTCTGGGTCTTTTCCTGTCCCTTGGAATCCAATCTAAAATTTCGGCTGTCCATCGATGGTCTGTCCTTCTGGCAGTATGTCCAGCCCATTGCCATTTCAGGGATTTAACTCTGATCATGATGTCTTCCACTCTTGTCATTTTTCGGATCCACGAGTTCCTCTTCTTATCTCTCCTGGTTACACCAAGCATGCACCTCTCCATGCTGCTTTGAGTTGTCTGCAGCCTTTGTATGTCTCTTTTAGTTAAGGTCCACGTCTCTGCACCATACGTAAGCACTGGAAGGATGCATTGATCAAACACTTTTCTTTTAAGACATAATGGCATATTGCTCTTGAAAATTATGCTGTTTCTTCCAAAAGCTCTCCAGGCAAGTTTTGTACGCCGATTAATTTCTTCATCAATGTGACCCTCACTTGATATCTGCTGTCCAAGATAAACGTACGTGTCTGTTATCTCCAGCTTTTCTCCATCAATCGATAAATCTTCATTTCTTGTAAAAGCATTGAACATATATATTTCGAAGGAAGTATATCTAGATAAATAAAAAATATATATTTACTCGCCTTGGTGGGAAAATTGTACATTTTTTTAAAGTGAGTACCATATAGACTGTTTTCCATAGTAAGCGGCATAGGTTAAAAAAATATTTGTTTAAATCGTACTTGTATGCACATAGATACAGCTCAAAATACGACGTAAAAAGAAAATTTCTTTTATAGAAGGAAAGTTGTACATTTTTTTTCAAGGTGAGTGCGCATAAACTGTTTTCCATGGTGAGCGGCATAGGAGTAAAAATGTTGTTTTTAAATCGTACTTTCGTGCGCGTAGATACAGTTGAAAATATGTTATAAACAAAAAATTTATTTTACTCCCTTTAGCAGAACAATTCTGAGTAACGAAATTTAAGAAATCAAGCGGAAAATATTTTTACGCCACAAACGTATTTCGAACCAAAAAACAAGCTTTCAATAATCTTTTTTTACATTGGAAAAATACGTTATGAATTTACGCCTTCTTGCAGGAAAAAAGTATATATTTCAATCGGAATTTCAGTAGCAACGATATGGAATTTAATATACACTACATTGACAAAAGTCATCGGACACTCCTCAAAAGCAAATGAACGGATCCACTGCGTTAATAAGAGGCGCGGTACAGCTGTAAACGGTATAAAAACAAGCCTGCAGATGACCGCGCACATATCGCACTGTGAGGTTGAGTGAAAATGTCGCGGCGGGAGAGAACTGACTTTGAGAAGGGAAAGATTGTTGATTGTTATATTAGTGGGTTGTTCATAAGAGAAACCGAGAGGCGTTTAAGCATACTCAAGTCAATTGTTTTGGATGTACTGAATAAGAGGAAGACGCATGGCGTGCCTGAAGCAGCAAAACATACCGGCAGAACAAAGAAAATCAGTGACAGAGGACGTCGAAGCCTCAGTGTACAGATGAGTAAAAATGCTGGAAGTTCGGTATGTACACGTGCCATTTGCAGAGTTTTTCATTCCATGGGTTACCGTGGTCGTGCGGCTGCACATAACCCTTTCGTCTCCACTCGGAATGCAACTCGTCGTTTAACATGATGTAAATAACATTTACCGTGGACCGTAGATCAATGGAAAAGGGTCCTATGGACTGACGAATCCAGATACACGATTCATCAGTCTGATTGCCATGTGTGGGGTATAATGACAGCCAGGGTAACGCTATTTAACACAGTCTACTGTTCCTACGGTAAAATTTGGAGCTGGCAGGGTCTACTGTTCCTTCGGTCAAATTTGGAGCTGGCAGGGTCTACTGTTCCTACGGTCAAATTTGAAGCTGACTCGTGTTGAGGTGTTTTTGTGGTATGGTCTCGGCTCATTGGTTTTCGTGGATAAACCTGCTAACCAGCAACTTCGATATTTTGGAAAATTATGCCCTACCAACTCTTTGGCAATACTATGGAACTGAACCTTGTTGGTACCAGCAGGATGATGCACCGAGCCATAAAGCAAGGACTGTTACTGCGTGGTTTGACGATAATTCCGTATCGTGTGTCAATTGGCCAGCACAGAGCCTTGATCTTAATCCCATAGAGCACCTATAGAATGAATTAGAGAGACGCATAAGAAGTTTAGAACCAAGGCCTACTACTAAGCAGCAGTTAGCCGAAACATTATGTATTGAATGGAAGCGCATACCTATCGCTGTGTTCCAAAACCTTGTCGAAAGCATGTCTCGAAGGGTCAGTGCACGCATTAAGGCCAAAAATGGACCGACACCGTACTAATGTATGTCAATAAATGCTATGTTGTGTTTCTCTTCAAGGTGTCCAGTGACTTTTGTCAATATAGTGTATATTGAATTCAACACTATTTGCATTTACGCGACTAGAGTGGACGTTGTGAATCGAATAAAGACCAACATGTGGGGAACGTCATTCCCACTTTTCAGGTTTCCTAATGCAAAACTATTTTTTCAAGTAGGACTAATAGGTGCTGAGATATGGTGTTCGCAGACGGACGGAGAGACATAAAGACACTATTCAGAAGTTCTTTTCTTCAAAATAGTTGGTAAGAGGAAAGGTCCCGTCTGTTCGTCTTAATTTGTATTTGTCGATAGTGAGGGGTAGTTCCGAAATCACTTGTGCCGTGCCTGTAACTCAGGGGGAAGCACATGTCAAGCAGTGCTAAGACGGGCCGTGCCCGAATCCGAATACGAGAAGCTGAGCCCGGTCGTGCTCGGTCTGCATGATGTTTACTACGGTTCGGGCTCGAACTCAGGGAGAGAGAGAGAGAGAGAGGAGAGAGAGAGAATATTATTTTTTTAAAGGCAATTCTAAATAATTTAAAATACGAGACTATTCTTACACTTTCTAATGATAAAGAGAACTTTTCGGCAACTAAGTCTAGGCTGGGAGTGGAGACTGGAGGGATATTTGTTCCGGGCTACGGGCAGCAAGTGTCATAGGTCACGTATTCGTGGATTTCTGCTGAGAAAGAAAAGCTGCCTGAAGATCTATAGATTCTAGATAATAGATAACACCCTGACGAAATTTTGCCCCCTATCTTCACGTGACAGGTGAAGATAGGGGGCAAAATTCGTTGTTTTCCATTGCTCATTCCTACTTATTCTATTGAGTAAAATAATTAGATTGCAGTTCCTCTCTATTTTCCCGGCAGCCCGAACAATTTCAAGATAAAATGAATAGTAAAATAAACCTGTGCAACTATAATATAGAAACAGATAAAGATCCCTTTCCCACTCCCTGGCTAAGAAAGACACCGGCTAATTGCAGGGGATGGAGACAGTGGAAGTCTGAAAGACGATATTTTTTTTAATAAATGCCTAAACAAGCTAATCATAGTTATCGGGAGGATTCGGGCCCGGTCTCTAACTTGCAATATACAATTCGGACTCCGGCGGGCTCGGGCTGAGATACACTACATTGACAAAAGTCATCGGACACCTAGAAGAGAAACACAACATAGCATTTATTGACATACATTAGTACCGTGACGGTCCAGCTTTGGCCTTAATGCATGCACTGACCCTTCGAAGCTCGAAGTGGTTGGGTTTTGAGCTCCGTGATTTTCGTTGCTATAAGGTGTTTATTGAGTGCTTTAGTTTCTGTGGTTGCGTGAATCTTCAAGTTGAAGTTCTACACTTTACGTTCGTGTATCTCCCAGGTTGGTGAGTGCCATATTTTCTCATTATTCACTGTTTTATTTTTCAACCAAGCTGGTCTTTTTTCGTTAAAGTCTCGCCATTGCTTCGATGGCGGAGGCAGACAAGGGTGACGCCCACATCCTTATCTTAGCAGATTTTTTTTTTTTTATAGGAGGTTTAACGACCACCGTGAGCAACTCAATGGGCTATAAGCAGTCGCCCGTCCCTAATTTAGGGCCACTGGTTCCAGGGAAGGAGAGAGCCAGTGCCGTAAGACAAACACAACATCCATGCCTGACCGGGATTCGAACCCGGACCCCTTACGGACGAATGATCAGAGGCCAGCGCCTTAGACCACTGCGCCACCGGGGCGGCTATCTCAGCAGATCAGCCAGCTTCCTGTTCTTCTTCTACCGCGGTAGCTCCTGCTCAGCTTAATGAGGTGGCTCCCGAGCGTCGTTGCGACGTCATGGACACCTCTTCATCTCCAGCTATAACTCCCACCAAGTGCGGTGGTGCCAAGTCTCCTATCTACATCTCAGCAGATGATGACGTATCCGTTATCAGCAATACTGAGCTCACAGCTTCTACTTCTCATCAACTTTCTGATCCGCCCTTACTGCTAGGGGCCGCTTCATCGAATTCTCGACCCATGTCTGCCCAAGCGTCCTATGCTTCTGCAACTTCTGGGGTCCTCACATCCCCAGTTTCATATGCTATGCCTTTTCCTGAATCCTATGTCACTGTCGTCGGTTCTACTGCTACAATTGACATATCAGAGGATTCCCGAGCTGGTCACCTTTTTTCCTCCACTTTGGAACGGGGCGTCTATTTTGATGCGCTTCCCGACACTAAGCTGTGGCAATATAGCCGAGCCCTCAAAACAATCTTACCAAAGGATGCAATAGACTTTGTAGCTCGAAAACCCAGATCTGTCTTGGTCTATTTTAAGGATAAAGCGCATACTGACCAGGTCCTTACGGAAGGTCTAACCATCAATGACGTGCATCTGTTAGCACAACCGGTTGCGCACCGCCCGGTGCAGGTGACCTTCTACCCCGTACCACCAGAAGTATCCGACGCTGCACTCTGCACCTTGCTCAGCAGGTACGGCAGAGTTGTTGGCTCCATAACAACTCTCTCTGCGGCTCCCAGAGACCCTGAAGACAAATCGATTCAGGGTTTCCGCCGTACTACTCGAGTCCTCTTTTCATCTGTTACTCAGCTGAAAGCGGTTCCGAATGTTTTGCACATCCAATGTGGACAGCAACGCCGAAGGGTTGAGATAATCGCTTCACAGTATTGCACTATCTGTCAGAGCGAAAGTCACATAAGGGCTCAGTGCCCACGTGCCTCCCTGCAAACAGCTCCACACACTACATCTTCTTCTACTTTGTCCACCAACGCTTCAGACTTCTTCCTAATCGAGGAAAGTCGCGGAATCAAGATCTTCCAAAAGTCAGCTTACTGCCATTGGTCAACAAACGACTTTGAGGCCTCCACCTCCTGCTGATCCTAAGAATTTTCCCAGGCTTCCAAAATCGACTCTCCCTAGTATTTTTACAACCACTGCTGATGTACATTTTGACCACTCCTCAGCTTTTACCGTTGGCTCCATGACACGAGTCACAGGTAACGCTTCGGGTTCAAACTCTCCAGACGATCATGAAGCTTTTGTGGTTGCTGGAAAACGCAGTGGTGCTACTCACCCCAAGACGAAGAAGTCAAAGACTCTTGCGTCCCGAAGATCATCTCGCTCTTCTACCCGCTCATCCACTCGCTCCGTCAGCTCTCGACGACCGTTCTCCAGGTCGCCTCTACACACTTCCTCTGAGACAGCATGTGAGGGTGCCTTTCCCTCACTAGATGAATTCACAACTTTTCTTGCTGAAAATGCTTTCCCTGCTGAGCCTCTGCCATACGAGGACGTGCTGGATTGCCTTTTAGGGTCCTCTAGCCCTTCCTCAGCACGCACTTCCATTCAGCAGTATGAAGCAGCTCTTCCACAAGTGCTGGTTCAATTACACTCACTTGAAAACACTCTTCGGCGCACTGCGGACGAGGTCCCGTGTAGTGCTTGTTTTCTCCGTCGACTCCACTCCATCACTACAGCCAGTCAATTCCTACTGCATCCCACAACTAACCTAGACATTCAAGGTGGTGTCACTTAATTGTCGTGGTTTTGCGACACCTCTTGCGAATGCGCTGGTACGAGAGGATCTTGCTCCGCTGAATGCTGATTTATTACTTCTGCAGGAAACAAACTGTACTTCCACCACCTGTGACAAACCAATATATATAAATTGTAACTTCTCATTGTACAGAATCATGTATATAGGTCGTTTCACGAACCACAGACATCTGTAAACTTTGTCGTTTTTACAGTATATTCTTATCTTCAATTCCTGATTCAAATGTGTAATTTTACTTTTCAACTGTGTAAATTTGTGTTCTCCAATACTCACTGTGATGAGTTGTGTCTTCTCTCTGTATTTTCAGAGATTATGTTTTCTTTTGTATTCTCAGGAAAATTATTGTATATAACTATTTTTCATATCACCGTTGTATGTAACATGTAGCACCGTGAGCCACATTCATCTGTAAATTTTTCATCATCTGTCTTTCCAACTTTCGATTTCATGTTTGTCTCCTTGATCACCTGCAACCTCCTGGTTTTCCAGGTCACCCACAATGTATCACCTTTCGGTCAGAACTTTTTTTCATCAATATTGTGTAAAATGTATACTCTATAGTGCTCATCATTCTGGATTGATTTTACTCTCTGTATTACCAGACATTCATATTGCCTCGCCAGATTTCTACTGCACTTAACTGTTGTCATGCAAACGTTGCACCGAATCCTGTAATTAACGTAGCGCAAGCTGCACATTCTGTCAATTTCTCATCACCTGTCTTTTGAATCTATGTCTGCAAGCTCGAATTCTGTATTATTCCTTGCATCAATACTGTGCAAAATTAATATTGTATAACGCTCTTCAAGCTGAATTGTTCCTATTCTTTGCTTTGTCAGAGACTTTTGTTGCCTCACCAGACACTCGAGTGTAATTAACTGTTTCTTTACTATCATCAATGTACAGAACCGTGTAAATAAGCAGTAGCGTAAGCTACAAGCATCTGTAAATATATTTTTTTTGTCATACATCATTTGAGATGATTTATTCAAGCACATCTCCTGTATCTTTCTTCTAATAAATACTGTGTGAAAGCTGACCCTTCGAGACATGCATTCGACAAGGTTTTGGAACACAGCGATAGGTATGCGCTTCCATTCAGTACAAATGCTGCCGCTAATTGTTGCTTAGTAGTAGGCCTTGGTTCCAAACTCCTTATGCAACGCTCTAATTCATCCCATAGGTGTAATCTGGGATTAAGATCAGGGCTCTGTGCTGGCCAATTGACACACAATACGGAATTATCGTCAAACCACGCTGTAACAGTCCTTGCTTTATGGCTCGATGCATTATCCTGTTGGTACCAACAAGTGTAAGTTCCACAGTATTGCCATAGAGTAGGCAGGGCATTATTGTCCAGAATATCGAGGTAAACGTGCTAGTTAACACGTTTGTCCACAATAACCAATGGGCCAGGACCATACCACGAAAAATACCCTACACACGAGTACACTGCCAGCTCCAAACTTGACCGCAGGAAAAGTACACTGTGCTAAACAGCGTTCCCCCGGCTGCCGCCATACCCACACACGCCCATCAGACTGATCGATCGTGAATCTGGATTCATCAGTCCATAGGACCGGTTTCTATTGATCTACGGTTCTCGATAAATGTTCTTTTACACCATGCTAAACGATGAGTAGCATTTCGAGTGGAGGTGAAAGGCTTATGAGCAGCCGCACGACCACAGTAATCCATGGAATGAAGTTCTCTAAGAATTGTACGTGTACATACCGAGGTTCTAGCATGTTTAATCACCTGACACTGGGGTCTTGTGCAGTAGTACTCTTTCGATTAGCTGTAACGACTCTCCTGATGCCTCGACGTCCTCTGTCACTGATATTCTTTAGTCTGCCGGTAGGTTTTGCTGCTTCAGGCACGCCATGTGTCTTCCACTTCGTTAGTTCATCCAAAACAGTTGATTTGGGTATGTTTAAACGTCTCGCGGTTTCTCTTATGGGCAACCCACTAATATAACACCCAACAATCTTTCCTTTCTCGAAGTCAGTTCTCTCCCGCCACGGCATTTTTACTTAACCTCACGGTGCGATAAGACCGCGGTCAGCTGCATGCTTGTTTTTATACCCTTTGCAGCTGTACTGACTGCTCTTCTTAACAACGCAGCTGATTCGTTCATTTGCTTTTGAAGGAGTGTCCGGAAACTTTTGCCAATATAGTGTACTTCGGATTCGGACGGGCTCTGGCTATAGAAATTGAGCCCGAACTCAGCATTGATGTCAAAACGGCAAAATTGTAACGACAAACTCCGTCGGTGTAGCTAAATTGGGAAAGCATTCGGCTCTGGAGCAGAAGGATGCTGGTTTGATTACCACCTGCAAATGGTTTATACGCTATACTTTCTCTTAAACCTGGTGGTAGAGATTTACGGGGCGTAGACCTCTAATTCCTTTTTTCTTTCTTGTGAATGAATACTGAGTGCGACATAGGATTTTGTGTTCGCTCATACGGGTCAGGTTCTTTTCCTTTCCTGGAGACATTAGTCGAAAGCAAGGACGAGCGAATTCTTCTAGTGTTAGGTGCAAAAGGGATTCGTTAAAACCGCGAAATATAAGTTAATTTTCTTTTTGCTATTCCTTTCCTCTCGATCGTGTTTTATGCGTCTTTGAAAAAAAAAGCTGATATGCTTTCTGCGATGAAGATAAAATGATGATGTGTTTGAGAGGTACATATGTAGTGTCTTTATTTTAAACAAAATAGGAGGTTTTGAAGAAAACCTTAGAGTATTAACAGAACGTAACTTTGGCAGGCGAAAATTTAGTAGAAGAAACGAAGATGTTACCACTTGAACGTAAAGATTCCTGGCGCCGTCCCGGTGGCGCAGTGGTCTAAGCGATGGCCTCTGATCATTCGTCCAAAAGGAATCCCGGTGAGGCATGGATGTTGCGTTTGTCTTATGGCCCTGGCTCTCTCCCTTCCCTAGAACCAGTTACCCTAAATTATAGACGGGCGACTGCTTATAGCCCATTGAGTTGCTCACGGTGGTCGTTAAACCTCCAATCAAAAAAAAAAAAAAAAGATTCCTGGCAAAAACTTTGCAGAGTTTAAGCCTACAATAACTGGAGGAATTTCGGGTTTTATAATATGTACAACATGTTTTCATGAAGATATATGGCGGAATAAGGGACTAAATTGTAATAATAAGTAGAGCAATACAATAAGATATGTGCAGTCCGTGGCTTCGGTTTTTGAA
The DNA here is from genome assembly GCA_039090855.1 of Macrothele yani. NCBI lineage: Eukaryota > Metazoa > Arthropoda > Arachnida > Araneae > Macrothelidae > Macrothele > Macrothele yani. The sequence continues at coordinate 138,651,264 of CM077027.1, read as the reverse complement.
GCCCCGTGATCTTCGTTATTTATTTTTGTAAAAGTGAATTTTTATTTTCCATAATTTAAAATATGTGTTGTTCCGCGACCGATTTTTTTTCATTTTGCAATTCAAATTCAGAACAGAGCTATAAATGAAATGCATATTGCGTCTCACAGAAATATGAATTAAGGAGTTGAATTATGAATGAAGCGCATGTTGTCGTTGGCTCTACAAGAGAAAGGCGTGGACATATTTTTTAGTGTTACTGTTATCCTGCCAATGTCTCAATTTAACTGATTGATGGCTATGTAAAACGGTTTCCTGCAATTTTTGCTCTAGGTAGCTGGTTTTACGTTTCCAGTAGCATGTCTCATTTCTTCCTGAATACTGAAAAAAAATAAAAAAAAATACTTGTCTTTCTCACTGAAGACAGCAAAGAAAATGTTATGGGTGTTCCTATGTTATGGAGAACTCTTTCTTCTTGTTCGTGATCCAACAGTCCACGTAGAGTCCGGGCCCCCTCATATAGGGTTTGTAGGCCTAAACGCACTAGATTGTATGACTGGTCCAATGTTGGGTCATAGGTCACAAACATTAAGAGTCACCGCCCAATACGTCTGGCCGACTTTCGGGGATCCACACACGAATTTGCATTACATTTATGGAAAACAATGAGCTGGATCATCGGCAATGCATTATAGTGGACAAAAAAAGTATTTTTTTTATTGTAGGTTTAACGAACACCGTGAGCAACTCAAATGGCTATAATCTGTCTCCCGTCCCTAATTTAGGATCAATGGTTCCAGGGAAGCGAGAGAGCCAGTGCCGTAAGACAAACACAACATCCATGCCTCACCGGGATTCGAACCCGATCCCCTTTCGGACGAACGATCAGAGGCCATCGCTTAGAAAACTGCGCTACCGGGGCGGGAAAAAGGCGTATTTGCACACATACATTACTTTGAATAAACACCCGTGGAAAACAATTTTGACAAAATATTTTTAACCATTGGAAAATTTTTACAATAAAAAAAAACAGACGTGCTGCTTTTTTGTACGTTTTTTTGTAAAAAAAGATCGTGTTTATGTTATCGGTTTGTCCATCCGTCTGTCCACCACTGGACACCATATCTCTGCAACTATTAGTCCGATTTGAAAAATTCTTTTTGCATTACAAAACTTCAACTTGATCTTTCATTTCATTTTTTCCTTTTCGATGTACAATTTCGCCGCTAGAGGGTGTAAATGCAGATAATATCGAATTCAAATTACATCTGATTCCATATATTTGCCTCTAAATATCCGATTAAAATAATTATTTTACCATTCGATTCCATTTATCTCGAACAGCATTGTAGGTATATTCACTTTTTTAAGTTGCACATACATCTTCCGCTAGGGAGCGTAAAAGTAAATTTCATTTCCTCCGATATTTCTTCTTCTAAAACTCCGATTTAAAAAAAAATTCTTCAGAGGATGTAGCTCCTAATGAGAAATGTTTTGCATATATATTCTAATTATTTTTGGTAAGTGAATGTTTTGCGTGAACGTTTCTGGATGATGGATTCGTTCAAATTGTCGAATTGCCGATAGTATACATTCGAATTGATTGTTTGGTTCCGTAGTAGGAGCTCAAAAAACACACCTTTAAAATCCCACCACACTGAGACCTGAACCTTCCGCTGATGAGAGTCTGCTTTGGATGTCGTTTGAGGCGAAGCAGCAAGTCGGGACCAAGACTGTTTGCGCAGCACATTGTTGCACACAATCCACTTTTCGTCACCAGTTATCAGTCGCTTCAATAAAGGATCGTTCTCCTCACGTTTAATGAGTATATCGCAGATGTTTATACGCGCCATCAATTGAGCTTCTTTGAGTTCATGAGGAACCCACACATCGAGCTTGCTTACGTATCCCAGCTTCTTCAGGCGGTCGTGAATGCTTGAATGATGGATGTGCAATGTGTCTGCAATATCTCGTGTCGTGTAACGTGGGTTTGACTCGATCAGTGGTCGTCATCGATTTGGTCGTCATCAGCCTCGGTTGGCCTCCCGTACCGAGGAGCACCGTTGAGGTCAAAATCACCTGCACAAAATTTTGCGAACCACCGCTAGCACTGACGTTCTTGTAGAGCATTATCACCGTACACTTTACGCAACTTCTCACAAGCTTGACGCGCGTTCTTCCCTTTACGGAAGTAAAACAGTAAAATATGGCGAAAATGCACCGTTTGGTCTTCCATCCCCAACTTGATGTCAAGTCCCCGCAAATCAACCAAATCGCTCACTATTCTTTTTAGACCGCACCTAGAACTGGCATCTGCCAATTGCCATAGCGATAACAGAGCTGCGCATGCGTCTAGTACTTCCAAAACTGCCCAATCGCCATCGGGTATCAAAATACGTCATGGCTTTACCGACAACCCAATAGGAACCTACAATTTTGAGCCATCCAATTTTGCAGGGATTGTAAAAGAAAAAAAATGATAGAGTCATGACTACCCTCTCCTTCCTTTAAGCACCAAGGAAGGAAGGCAGCGGCACAGGAAACTTAGACAGAACAGTGTACGTGCAGGGAGAACAAAATAAGGAGGCTAACGCCTGCGCTTCCTTCGGTGAAAAAGTCTTTTCAGCTTTTGAAACGCAGCACCCAGTTAATCTTCTTCAGATGAAGACGGTAAAGGAGGATCTCATCTAGTAGCTCTGGAACACTGATGAAGAAGAAAACGGGCCGTTTTCCTAGGGCATTCCCACGGATTCCGATGTCTCTAGATTTGGCACTGCTGTAGGTTTGACTGCTCTCCTCTTTTGACAAAAACTTACAATTTAATTAAGAGTTTTGTCACTAACTAATAGCTCAAATTCTGCTCAAGGGATCTATCAGGTCATCCCCAAAATACTGTCGTTTTTGCAACGTGTGAGGAAAAGAAAGAAAAACTTACCTGAAACAGATGTTTTAATCCATAGAATAAGTGTCCTCGGTAGTTACAACCTTCTCCCATCGATCGACAAAGGTTTTGAATCCCAGACTTGTAGAATTCCATGGGTGTCGATGCAAAAAAGGCAGAAAGGGTTCACTGTACCTCCTCCACATTTCGAAGTGTAGTCCCAGAAAAATAATTTTACAGGCTGCGAAAGAGGCGGTAGTCGGATGGGGCGAAGTCAGGGCAATATACGTATTCTGGATGCGAAAGTTTTTCCCATCCGAAGCCCTGCAACGTGGCACTGGTCATTTTCGCTGCGTGTGGTTTTGCGGTGTCCTTCTGCAGCAACACGCCTTTAAAATTCACGAGTGCTGGAAGTTTATATTGCAAAGCAGTGCTTAGACGCAGCACCTGCAGACAGTAGACTTCCCATGTAATGGTTTTGTTGGGTGGCAGCAGCTCGTAATGGATTCTGCCTTGCATATCCAACCACACAGACATCAAAATCATTTGTGGGAAACGTCTTGGTTTCGCCACTGTTGCAGGCACATTCCCTTTGGAAAGCCACTGCCGTTTACGCTTAATGTTGTGATAAACAATCCATTTTTCATCCTCCGTGACAATTCTGTGCAAAAACGGACTCCCTTTTTTCACGGGAGAGCAAAGCAGTGCAAAAGTCCACACGATGTTGCGACTGTTGTGGAGTGAGATCATGGTTTACCCACTTATCCAGTTTCGACACATAACCGAGGTTATTAAGATGCCGGTGAAAAGTAGAAAGGATTGAATGAAAAAGTGTGGCCAATTCCTCGACTATTGCCGGCGGATTTCCCTCAACGCCGCCCCGGTGGCGCAGTGGTCTAAGGCGTTGGCCTCTGATCATTCGTCCGTAAGGGGTCCGGGTTCGAATCCCGGTCAGGCATTGATGTTGTGTTTGTCTTACGGCACTGGCTCTCTCCCTTCCCTGTAATCAGTGACCCTAAATTAATGACGGGCGGCTGCTTATAGCCCATTGAGTTGCTCACGGTGGTCGTTAAACCTCCAATCAAAAAAATTTTCCCTCAACAGCAGCTTTCAGAACGTTGTTATCCAGCTCAACAGGCCGTCCGTGCCGCTGCATATCCTTGAGGCTGGTGTCCCCGCTTCGAAATTTTTGGAGCCAGTGTTGACATTTTCTGACCTCCAGGGTACCCGACCCATATACGGCATGGATGCTTCGTGTTGCTATCGTTGCTGAATGTCGACGGTGGAACTCATACACCATAAAGTGCCTAATGTGGTCTTCTGACACTGCCATTTCCTATGCCGTTTAAGTACACAACGACTGCACCTAGAGCTCCCGTTCGCGATCACAAGTGACTTGAAGGTCTGCTCGCGTGATACCTCTTATACTCACCGTGGTTGACGTCATAGTCTGGGCACCAGGGACTCACTACTGTTGGGCTTGCGCAAAAAGACATTATTTCTGGGATGACCTAATATTACTACATGTAGAAATAGCCCAAACTTGCTACCCGTGGAATCTCTCACTGACTTTGTTCCTTGATTTGGGGTTTAACGACCACCATGATCAACTCAATGGGCTATAAGCAGTCGCCCGTCCCTAATTTAGGGTCACTGGTTCCAGGGAAGGGAGGGAGACAGTGCCGTAAGGCAAACACAACATCCATGCCTCACCGGGATAAGGAACCTGGACCTTCACGGAAGAAGCCATCGCTTAGACCACTGCGCCCCCGGGGCGGCCTCTCACTGACTGATATCTCCACACGAAATCTGCCACTAACTGGTAGCTCAAACATCTTGCAAGTTTGGGCTGTTACTATAGAATGAATAGTTGAAAAGAAGACTCCAAATTATAGAGTGCGATAAGTACGTCTTTGGAATCAGAAAAATGGGTGGTAATATGAAATCTAATAATAACCGGACATTTATTGCTTCATGAAATTTTATACAAAAGGGTTTATGATAACTAACAATCGGGTCATCATAGAAAATGCAGAAAGAATAGAAAGAAAAATTATTAATCGATCTATGAGAAGAAGGCAAATCGGTGCAAACAGAAATATCAATTTGTGTCCTGTAGTAGGAAATTCAGGCACAATCTATTTCTCAAAGAAACCCATTCCAAGCTAAAAAGCTTTATCCGTTGTTCCTTCAGAAACAGGGATACGGTCACAAGTAAAAATAAATACTTCCGTCTCCTAAAAGAGAACTGTGAATCACTAGAAGCAAGAAATATGCATTTATCTTTGTCAGAGAGACTGAGATCCTATGCAACTGAAATTCTTTCAACAAAACTCTTAGATGCAAAAAAACTACGACTTCACATGCAAATATGCACTTCAACTCCTCGGTGAAAGAATATTTTATTCTGGAAAGCAAAACGTGTACAACAGACATTTTTTTTTATTGGAGATTTAACGACCACCGTGAGCAACTCAATGGGCTATAAGCAGTCGTCCGTCCCTAATTTAGGGTCACTGGTTCCAGGGAAGGGAGAGAGCCAGTGCCGTAAGACAAACAGAATATCCATGCCTCACCGGGATTCGAACCCGGACCCCTTACGGACGAGTGATTAGAGGCCATCGCTTAGACCACTGCGCCACCGGGGCGGTAGCCATTTGTTATAGCTTTCGATTACATCAAAGAATATCTCTTATCTTTTTCCATATATGAGGGGATATCTCAAGAACCAGAAACACAATCCCCAATTCTTCGGTGCAATGATCTCGTCTTTTGCATCCTTTCCGACACAAGAATTTTTCAAAGCAGAATATTAGAAAACGGAAATAATCAGCGAAAATGAGAATGATCTTAAGCCCACTTGTGGAAAAATTGCGCATTAATATACACTCATTGTCATAAAAACCCGCGCACCAAGAAAACCCGTACGATTAACGAGAAACTCGGCGAATAGCTACGGGAGGGCAGACATGCAAATGATTAAAGTTTCGTGCGATTACGCATGCCCACGTGTTCAAAACCGGCGCTGCAAGCGCAATAATTGGGGCTTATAAGGAGCCGCGCAGGGGACTCAACACTCGTGTCGAAGTGCACGATAAGAGTCAGGTAAGATGAAGAACGATAGACATGCCGAAGAGCCGCCGTGGATTTGCGTATGGACAACTGATGGAGTTCGAACGAGGACGTATAGCCTGGATGAGAGAGGCTGGGTGGCTGGGGTACCGAATCCGCCGCCATTTGGACCGGTCGGACAGTACGGTGCGATCGTGTTGGGAGCAATGGACACGGGACCGCACCCAGACACGGCGGACTGGCTCTGGACGACCCAGACACACCACCACAGAGAGGACCGTGGAATCGTGACAGCGGCACGCCCAGATGCAGCGACGTCCTTAACCAATACGCAGAGCTATGTTTCGGCTGTACAAAGGACTCCTGTGTCCACTAGAACCATTTCCAGACGCCTGGCAGAGGTGAATCTGCACTCTTAACGGGCCTTACGTTTTCTGCCATTAACACCTGACCATCTTCGGCGTCGATTGTAGTGGTGTCAGCAGCGAGAAACGTGGAATGCTACGGACTGGCGGTGTATGGTGTTCAGCGACGAATCCCGCTTCTATATGGGTACGGACGACCTCCGTGTCAGAGTGTGCAGGACCGCAGGTAAAGCGCTACATTCCCAACTTCACTGTACAGCGTCACACGTCCCAAACTGCAGGCGTGATGGTTTGGGGAGCCACCGCGTATGACAGTCGGACTTCCCCCGCAGTGATACGAAGGACGTTGACAGCCCAGCGCTACGTATAAGAGATCCTGCGGCCCCATGTGCTGCCTTTGCTGGCTGGGCCACCCGGAGTCATTTTCAAACAAGATAACGCCCGTACGCACAAGGCTCGGGTTTCCCAGTACTGTCTACGTCATGCCTTGATGCTTACGTGGCCTTCCAGATCGCCTGATCTTTCGCCCATCGAGGATGTGTGGGGCCAGATGGGACATCAGCTTTCTCCATTTCCCAGTGTTTGTGATTTACAGCGTCAGTTGCAAGAAGTGTGGGCCAATCTGTCCCACGATAACATACGGCGTCTCTTCGACTTCATGCCGGACCGTATCACCGCATGTATCCGAGCGCGAGGCGGTCTGACGCGGTACTAACGCTGACCGGAATGTGTACCATATGTCCGCAGGAAATCGTCCTGCTGCTGTGATATTCTAAACTGTTGCCGAGCTCTCAATATTGACTTCGTCATTCGGACTAAAAACATTTTTTCATTGGTCAGAAACGAAAGACCACACAAAGATAACGACCAAAGGTACGGTGTTTAGTGTGTTCCACTAGTTTCAACGAGCTCACCCCCTGCTAACACTGTGTATGTGGGATCTACCATGCGCTCATTACAGATCAGATTGAAAGAACACAAATACACAGTCAAAATGGGTTCCCAAAATAATGCACTATCTCGACTTACTTCGAAAGGGTCTCATCAGCCTTGCTAGGAAGAAACACGCAATTTGACCACCGTAACTTCGAAGCCTAATACTCTGTTTGCTGAAAGCTTAATTATTTACGGATTTGGGTCTGCCTGCTGCAATGATGATTAGCCTTCTATTATTCCTACTGCATGGAAACTCGCATTGACAGCCAGGAACAACTCCATTCTGAACTTGAACATTTTTAAATAACACCAATTAAGCCATTTTCTTCTCGGTTCATCTGCGCATACAAACTACGCCACCTAATCATGTGACTATTTTCTTGATGTATTTATAACATTGTTCCTTCATGTACTGTGTGATTGCGTTACATCTGAGGATGGGACCGATGCGGCCCCGAAAGGTCTTAGGTTTTTTAATTGTGATATTTTAATTGTACTTAGTAAAGTATTTTAATTTACCATCAGCTTTTAACTACACTTTTTTATCGTGCAAAAACAGTTTTGTGGACTTCGATTCCTTGTGATATTCTAATCACTTTTGTTCTTGGTATATGTATTATCTCATTACTAAAATCTGATTTCAATCCGACGCCTCTTTCTTGGTGCGCGGATTTTATGACAATGAGTGTACACAATGGTTGCAGTGTTCTAAAAACTAAATGGAACCAATAAAAAAACAAAAAAAGGTCATTTAACTTCTAGAATCGGTAAAGAAGAAAATAATGGAAATAGATACTTGAGCCCACTAGCAGCAGAAATGTGTGCAAATTGTCAAATTGTTTGAAAAGTGTTCCCCATATTTGAAAATACGTGTACAAAGAAAAAGTAACTTCTCAAACTGAACAATTAGGAATGTGACATACAGAAAAAGGTGATATAACTTTTTGTCCTGGTAGAAAAGCTGTGCTGCATTTGAAAAATCCAAAGGAGAGAAAAATATTTCTCATACTGGAATGTAACCAACTAAGAATGGATTTTTCCATAGCATTATTAGAATTGCGCATACTCCTTCAAGACGAGATATACTGTCACGGCAGAACTGTGAATCAATATAAAAAAGTACGGAAATGAAAAAAAGTTGTCCAAATTTGACTTAAAGATGCGAAGATGGCATGAAAGTAATGTTTACATATACCGCCCGTAAAGGGAAAAGGAATACGTGATTCAAAAAGGACAAAGTTTGCGATCTTTACCTTTACAAATGGCATACAAACCAAAAGAATCTTTTTCAGTAGAATTTTTAGAAGCGGAAAGTAATAAAAAGCTAATTGGAAAGTGTGATTACCTGTTGATTTGGTACAGATTACAGATATGGTTCAACGTGTCGTTCGTTACGCCGTTCTAAACACTGCATACGTCGAACAACGTTCCCCACAGTGGGACGCAAGTGGTCCGCAGTAGCTTGTTTTACATGCCGTGTTATTCTGTTTTTCGAGACTGCCAAATAGAGAATATAGGCCTGATAAAGCCGGCATTTGAGGTTACACCCGCAACCAAATATCACAGGGGTTGAGATCAGGCGAAAGAGGTGGCCAGGCTGTGGGAAATGCACGACTAATCACCCTGCTCTTGGTAAATTGCTTTCTCAACAGCTGCTAGACCAACAACGCAATATGAGGAGGTGCTTCATTCTGCATAATTGCAGTCCAGTCAAGACATCATCGCTGTTGAAGTTGCAGTATCACGAGTTGTGGAACATCTCTCGATACTTACGGCCATTGGCTGCACAAGTCAGTTGGAAGATTTTCTTCGAAAAAAAAAATACAGCCCGCTGATAAATTGTGCTGTAAAACCACACCAGACTTTAACTTTCGGCGAGTAAAATGGGATCTCTTGGCACACACGAGGGTTTTCCTCATCCCAAATGGGGCAGTTCCGAGTATTAGTACTATCGTGCTGATGGAGAAATGCGGTTCGTCGTTCCACAAGATCTTCCGGGGCCATGCATCGTCCACCTCCATGCGCCCCATGAACATCAGAGCACACGTCAGTCTGGTTTCGTATCACAATGACGCAACTGTTGAGTATGAGGAATCTGTTCCCTTGCTATATAAAAGATGGGACCTCGCAAACATTTTCTTTTTTTTTCAAAAGGAGTGTAAAACTTGGCAGGAGTTGTAACGTATATTCTAGATTCAGTTTCCTTTTGATTTTACTATCTCTTGTTATTTTATTTTCCTATGCAAATTATCTTCTCATTTAACGAGATGTTATTTCTCCCGCTGAATTATATGTGGCAACGAGTGTACGTCATGACGTGGTTGTATGAAGTATATATAGGCGCGCTCAACTATACCAAGGAGCTTCGTTTTATATGTGATAGGTTCTTCCATTATTATTGTTATGTGATTTATCTACGATAGTACGAAAGTTCGGAAAATCAGTAGTTGTGTTTTGTTGGAGTGTGTTTGAGTAATACCAGGAGTTCCCCAATAAAAGGTTAAAAGTGAGTACGTTTTCTTAGTTCATTTTATTATCAGACCTCGGTCTGGCCGTTAAGTCTATTTCATTGAGTGTCTACGTTAAGTCCAGGGTATATTGTGTTTACCGCTCTAATAAGGAGCCTTCAAGGTACTAATGTACTAAAACCGAAGTTATAGTACTGATATTCAAGATAATGAGGAACGCTGAGTAAAAAGAAGTTCCATATTCAATGAACTTATTGCACGTGCGTGTCTTACCTAAACAAACTCTAGCACTTTGAAGATTAGGCACACTTTAGCTACGTCAAGTAACCTTCCAATAACCCTAACGTGACTTAACGTAAGCTTCCCTGCACTACACGTCCAGCGGAGAACCTTATTCATTATAATTGGCGCCCGAACATTTCTTGAACACGAGGTATTGACACTTATTCACTATGTCTTCATTACCTGAGAAAACTTTCACTATTTCAACCTGAATCAAGTTTCGGTGGAGGTGGGGTTATTTTCGACAATTTGCAGGAAGCCTGTGGGTCTAACTTTGATGTCAATGATTTGCAAGTACCCAGGCATTACTCACAATTTCGTCATTCACCAGCTTCCTATCACTAAGTCGCGGGTCGTACCTGAGGTATTTCAATCCTCTCACAGAAGCAAAATGCTTGCACATTTCGTACCGCATGAGGGAGCAATTACTTTCAATGGTTTGGAGGGGTCCTTGAAATTTCTCGAGGATTTGGAGGATCATTTCGACTTATACAATATTCCTCAAGATTGCAAAGTGCAAATAGCAGGCACTTGCTTGAAAGATACCGCTAAGACCTGGTATCGGCAGTGGAGAGTATCGAACCCGGATTCTCGTTATGAGAATTGCCGAGCGGAATTTTTGGACGTCTTTCCTTTCGGCCTCAGTCGAGCTGGCCTTGCACAACAACTTTTTTCTCGTAAGCAAGGACCCAACGATAGCCCTGTTGCGTTTGCTTTAGAAACAACACGCTTGTATAAATTATGGGATCTACATGCCAGTCATGTCGACATGTTGGACACCCTATTGCAACAGCTCGATCCATTTCTACAGGATTTTATTGAGGTCTTCCCTACTACAATACATGAATGCCTTTGCCTCATAAGAAGGTATGAGGAGCGACACGGCAAACATGGAACAACTAAACATGCTCAAGAACCCCGGGAGGCTTATCACGAAATTCCTCAGCAGCATAATAGGCCTAATGACTTTCAACACGAGCGTACACAGGTGCAAGTCCAAGCATCATACGTACCACCGCATAGAAGAGTGGTACACCAACCGCTCGTTTCTAATCAATCTTCTGGGTACAGTACAAATGCACAGTATGCTCGACCCCGTTCCAATCCGCAGAATTCGGAACATTTTTATGCTAAGGGCAATAATGATTTTTCTGCGCGTGCTGAGGGAAGAAATAATAGAAGTGGAAATTTCAACAAAAATGCGGAGTTCCCGCAGCAGTTTTCACGAAGTTTTTCTAAGCGTGAAAACTTTACCGATACCAGGCAGGGCCGAGGTTTCAGACAACATGAAAATACAACCAGGAATCCTTTAAACTTCCAAAGGAAGTAGACCAAGGAGTCGGCACTGCTTCCTGATACCAAGAATTCTGACCCTAAAATAGTATTATTGACTGTCCAAACTCCTCAGTTGCTTGATGTGTTATTGACAATTGAAGATATTATTGTCGAGACAAAGTTCGACACTGGTTCTGAAATATCAGCCCTACATACGAAGTTTTGCACTGAAAGTTTTCCTGCAATACACATTCAGCCTGCGACGCAGTATTTGCGAGGTGCAAATAACGAAATCTTCAGTATCACAGGAACTGTCACATTATCTCTAGGGCTGGGAAAGGCTCGTTTTACGCATTCTTTCCTGCTGATAGACGACCTACCTGTTAAATGTCTAATGGGCATAGATTTTATCAATACTTTTAAAGTTACTATGAATTTCAAACAACATGTTATTTCCTTTCCGGAACCTGTCGAAGTGATTCCTAAAGATCCTATAGACATAACGAATTTGTTACTGCGTAAACAACTGAATGAGGGGCAACGAAACCAGCTTTCTCAACTTTTGAATGAAAGACCTGGTTTATTTTCCGACCAACCTGGTTTCACACAGGATTTTTATCACGTCATTGACACTGATGGTTCGAAACCGATAGCGACGAAACCTTACCCTTGTGCTCCCCATAAAAAAAAATGAAATGAAACGTCAAATTTTAGAGATGATTAAACAGGGCATAATACGGGAATCAACAAGCGCCTGGGCCGCACCTGCTTTTCTTCTTCCAAAGAAACAACCCAACGAATTTCGTTTCGTGACAGATTTCCGCAAGCTAAACCAAGTCACGAAAGCGATAAATTATCCACTACCTGTCATGTCGCATATTTTGCATGACCTATCGTCAACTAAATGGATGTCAACCTTGGATTTGGCGAGTGGATATTGGCAGGTTGCGGTACATCCAGACTCCGTAGATAAAACAGGCTTTGTGACTCCTTTTGGGGCTTATGAATACCTGCGTATGCCCTTTGGACTAGCCTCTGCACCTGCTACTTTCCAAAAGCTTATGGATACGGTTCTCAGACCTGTTCTAGGTCCCCATGTGCATGTATATTTGGATGACATTATTATTACATCCGAGACTTTTGACGAGCACTTTTCTCTGCTCAAACAGGTGTTCCAACTCTTATACAATGCTGGCTTGACGTTAAAACCTAGTAAATGCCAGATAGCGAGGGACGAGATTGTATATCTGGGGTTGAAAATCACTCCCCACGGCTTATTTACGGATGATGAAAAAATCAGGCCTATAGTTGACTTTCCACGGCCAAAAACAGCCAAAGAACTATCACGCTTTCTGGGAATGACCGGATGGTATCAGCAGTTCGTCCCCGCTTATGCTACAATCTGTGAGCCATTGTATGCTTTGAAACGTAAATACAAGAAGTTTGTTTGGACACCTGAGGCTAACGCAGCGTTTAAAGCACTAAAATCTGCGTTGACTCAGCCTCCTGTATTAGCTTTCCCAGATCATACTAAGGAATTCGATATTTACACTGACGCATCCGGAGTTGGTCTTGGTTGCGTTTTGTCACAACCTGGGCATCCAATAGCTTTTGCGTCCCGTACTTTAGCCAAAGCTGAACGCAATTATTCAGCTACAGAACGCGAATGTCTTGCTGTAGTGTATGCTCTTGAAAAATTTTAGTGTTATCTCAACGAATTGACAGTTAATATAATTACGGATCATTCTGCCTTTCAGTATTTGAATTCTGCTAAACACCTCTCTCAAAGACTTATGAAGAGGGCTCTTAAGTTACAAAGAGAGCAATATCAAAATTTCGTACCAGCCAGGTCATAAGAATCAATTACCGGATGCATTGTCTCGCGTCCCGATTAGTGGGGTTCCCACAGAAACTACTCCTGGATGTCAGCCTTTACTTTTAATAGCTGATATAACATCCAGAGAGCAGATAATGGCAGAATTAGTAAATGATCCAGATTTTGGGGATATCTAGAATTTTTTGCTTGCGGGTTCACCACAACAAAGTGACCCTTCTCTGGCTGGGATGTCACAGCATTTTGAAGTCATAGAGGGTCTTCTTTACTATACGAAATCTAGGACTACTAGGGCAGAGTTTCGCCCATGTATTCCGCGAACCCTTAGAATGGCCCTTTTAAACGAATTTCATGACAAACCTATTGCAGGCCATTTAGGTATTCGCAAGACCCGTTGTAAATTGCGGGATGTTGCCTATTGGCCTGGCATGTACCAAAGTGATCTCGCATACGTTCAATCATGTCCCTTGTGTCAGATTTATAATTACCGTAATGTAAGACCGGCCGGTCACTTGAAATCTACTTCAAGTTCTCATGTTTTTGACATTATTTTAATAGATTTATTGGGACCTTATCCTTTATCTGTTAAAAACAAAGCTCGTTACGTTTTAATATTAACTAATAATTTCTCTAAATGGGTCGAGGTTTTTCTCATTAAAGCCGCTACGGCGGAAGTTATTTGTAATGTATTAATTAATGAAGTATTCTCTAGATATGGTGCACCTAATCAAGTAGTTTCGGATAATGGTCCCCAATTTATTTCTGACATTTTTTGAAAGAATGTGTGCGAGACTACACATAAAGCATAAATTCATTTCCCCATATCATCCCCAGAGTAATACTGCGGAACGAGTAAACCGCACGCTAGTTAAAATGATTGCTACATTTGTCATGGATCATCACGAGCGGTAGGACGAACATCTTGAGCTTTTTCGTTCGCCCTCCGCTCGTCTGTTCACGAATCTACTAAGTTTACTCCCGCAGAACTTTTATTGGGTCGAAAAATTAAGACACCTTTTGAAAATTTAACGGGGATTATCGACGAACTAAACCAGCGACCAACTCCGCAATCAGTACGAATCATGGCAGAGAAAGCTCGTGTTGCAATGATAGGAGCACAAGCGGCTCATGCAAGATACTATAATACTAGGCGTAGGGAACCAGATCTAGTCGTTGGAAATCTAACTCTCGTGGAGACACACTTCCAGTCTTCTGTTTCTCATACTTTAGTAAAGAAATTTGCACCCAGCTACGAAGGTCCATATCGGGTGGCAAATGTGTATGAAAATAACATTATCCTTGAAAAACCTGACAATCAATTTCAATACGTACACGTTGCTCAGTGTCGCAAGTATCATGAACGAAATATAGATTTTATAATCAACCCTACTCAATCTTCTGTTCCACAGACTCAAGAGTCTATATCACACGACCAACCTTCAGAAATTTTGGACGAACCGACAAACCTTTTTGAAGAATCTCCAGTGATTTTTTCTTCACCCTCCCCTCCACAAGACTGGCTTCCAATAACGCAACCTGTTTCTACCATAAGACGAAGGCTCGAATCAAGTTCTTCAAATTCTAGTATCATTCCCTTCCCTCTAACCATTGCCGAAACTATTGCTGCACCATTCCCTAATAACTCTGCACCATTCCCTAATAACTCTGCACCAACACAAGCTCCTACTTCCTTGAATACCTCGTCAGAGAGTATTCCAATAGGCAGAAATAAACATCGCCCTGCACGACCACTAACTTACAGCAGCGACTCAGAGTCATCACATATTTCTGATTTATCATATATAGACAATAGTTTGACGATTCCTAAACGTCAGACACATATTACAAACCTTCCAGCAACACCAAAAGCTGGTCGAAAACGCAGCTTGTCTCCCCAATCTGCTTCGCCGCAACAGCGACGAAGGCAGAGATCCTTGCATCCGCCCGGGTTTAGCCCCTGGAACTTACGCTCAGTGCAAACAGGGCCGATGCCTGCTTCTACTGTCATGCCAAAGAGTAGAAAGAGAAAACAAGCGATGTGGCCGGAGCCACGTCCCTTCAAAAGAATGCTGGAAGGACAACACGGGCCACAGCACAAAGGGACAACATATCGAAAGCCTGGGGGAGCCCGTTCCTGTCAGACGCAGGGAATTCCTGACCGACAGACTTCAGCCGTTCCTGACCGTTCCTGTCAGACGCAGGGAATTCCTGACCGACAGACTTCAGCCGTTCCTGACCGTTCCTGTCAGACGCAGGGATTTCTTGATCGACAGACTACAGATGTTCCAGTTCCATTCAAGTCGCAGAAAAGATCGACGCCACCAGAATTTACCAGTCCGATTAGGCCTGGAAAAAGATATCGTACTAGGGTTTTTTATGCGTTCTCGAGATAAGTAAGTCCTCGTGGACAGGTTATTTTCTCATTATATTGTTTTTCCTGCACGACCAGTTGGCATGACAGAATTTTATTTTTTTTTTCGTGTGGGCTTACGCATTCTTTTTGTGTATATATATGTAGTTTTTATATATATATATATATATATATATATATATATATATATATATATATATATATATTCTATGTCCGTCTACTAATCCAAATTGTTTTTATATATATGTGTGTTAGGGGTAAAATAGTGAAAATTGTTACTGTTAGGCAGCTACAGGCAATCTTCGCTGCTGATACAGTTGGTTTGTAATCAACGATAAAAATATATAGAGTTGAAAATATGAGGAAGTAAAATGAAATCAAAAAAGTGATTCCTGCTGGGCAGAATAAAAATAAGGTATGCCGATGCAGGTTTGTTCTGTACACGTATAAAAAGTGTTTCCTGCTTCACAGACGATAATAGCTGCGGACACAGGTTTACTGAATTTGTTATGCCAAGCTTGAAGTTGTAAATACTGCTGCCACAAAAAAAAAATGTAGGACGATAAACGTCAGTCAGCGAAATGTAAGACTACACTCCAAATTTGATAGGTTTTTCAAAAAAAAAATGTAGGACGATAAACGTCAGTCAGCGAAATGTAAGACTACACTCCAAATTTGATAGGTTTTTCAAAAAAAAAAAAAAAAAAAAAAATAAGGAGGAGATGACGTAACGTATACTCTAGATTCAGTTTCCTTTTGATTTTACTATCTCTTGTGATTTTAGTTTCCTATGCAAATTATCTTCTCACTTAACGAGATGTAATTTCTCCCGCTGAATTATATGTGGCAACGAGTGTACGTCATGACGTGGTGGTATGCAGTATATATAGGCGCGCTCAACTATACCAAGGAGCTTCGTTTTATATGTGATAGGTTCTTCCATTATTATTGTTACGTGATTTATCTACGATAGTACGAAAGTTCGGAATATCAGTAGTTGTGTTTTGTTGGAGTGTGTTTGAGTAATACCAGGAGTTCCCCAATAAAAGGTTAAAAGTGAGTACGTTTTCTTAGTTCATTTTATTGTCAGACCTCGGTCTGGCCGTTAAGTCTATTTCATTGAGTGTCTACATTAAGTCCAGGGTATATTGTGTTTACCGCTCTAATAAGGAGCCTTCAAGGTACTAATGTACTAAAACCGAAGTTATAGTACTGATATTCAAGATAATGAGGAACGCTGAGTAAAAAGAAGTTCCATATTCAATGAACTTATTGCACGTGCGTGTCTTACCTAAACAAACTCTAGCACTTTGAAGATTAGGCACACTTTAGCTACGTCAAGTAACCTTCCAATAACCCTAACGTGACTTAACGTAAGCTTCCCTGCACTACACGTCCAGCGGAGAACCTTATTCATTATAGAGTGCATTTGGAATAAACGGTTAAATTTCCCAGAGCAATTTGCAGTGGTTTAAAAAGAAAAGTGTTTAATAAATGCATCTCTTAAGTTCTTACTTATGAATCAGAGACATGGATCTTAACAAAAAAGATAGAAGAAACTGTGGACAACTCAAAGAAGTATGGGCAGATGCATCTTGGTGTATCTAATAAAGACAGGAAGAGGTCTCATGGTTCTATAGAATGGCAAGATGGATGGATGGCATCGTAATCGAAGTAAGACCAAAGTGGCTGCGTCTAACATTCCCTCAGAACTGACCAAAGTGGTTGCGTTGAACGTACTCTCAGAACTGATCAGAGTTGCTGCGTGGAACGTACTTTCAGAACTGACCAAAGTGGCTGCGTTAAACATACTCTCAGAACTGACCAAAGTGACTGCGTTGAACGTACTCTCAGAACTGACCAAAGTGGCTGCGTTGAACATACTCTCAGAACTGACCAAAGTGACTGCGTTGAACGTACTCTCAGAACTGACCAAAGTGGCTGCGTTGAACATACTCTCATAACTGACCAAAGCGGCTGCGTTGAACATACTCTCAAAACTGACTATGTTGGACAACTGAAATACTAGGCTAGATACCAACGGACAAGAAAACACCCAGGAAAATGAAATTCGAAAGCCTGACGAAGTGACATGAAAGAGAATTGCACAAGACAGAGTGTTATGGAAAGACTTGGAGTCGACTTCATCCATATGTTGATGATGATCATTGGAAAACCGATTTTTAGGTGCTAAACCTCATAGGAACATTCGTTTTTCATTTGCTGATAATTTGAAAAATATTTGCTTTAAACAGGAAAATATTTGCAAAAAATAAAAATACATTTTCTTTATTAATAACGTAACTAGTAATTTTCTGTGATAAAAAGACAGTGTCAGTACTCAACTTACTAATCACAGCTATACATTTAATGAAAAAAGTTCTTCGGAGTTGCTGTGGACAACAAATGTCATCTCCAAATTTTCTCTAAAATAGTTAGTTCGGCGTTCATGTTGGCTTTCCAAAGCTTGAGCGGCTCTACACATAGTTTGAAATCCACTGTTGTTTTTCTAACACACACATATGAATTTGTTTTCTAAGGTTTCAACATTATTTTCGATCCTGAAAGTGCTTTAAGTTTCCTTTCAACATCCATCACTTCTTTAACTGTTTTAGACCGTAAGTTTGCTTTGGTTTTCATTTTCTTTATCGAATAGCACAATAAACTTAATTTAGCAGATGTGTAGGGCAAATCCGTTTTTAAACTGGTATCATTCATTAAATGCTGGATAATTTCAATTGAACGAAGCATCGTGTTTTTTATTTCATTGACAACAGATCTAAAGCCTTCGAAATGATCAGAATAGTAGTGTCTGATTAGGGATTCAGGTCGTAGTGGGAGATCAGGACTCTTCGTTTTGAAAAGATCGGATTCCTTGGGTAAGGAAGATGTTCCGGTTTGGCTTCTCCTAGCGGGAAGAGAAAATGTCATTCGTCAACGGCATGGCGAGTCCTCGTGGAGGGGAAGAGGAGCATAAATTCCACCCACTCATTACAATGCTGATCCCCTGTTGTTGTTTTATTCGCTCAGTTTTTATTCTGGGATTATTTACACTAAAAAATGGAGGAAAAATGCAAATTTCTGTTTTATTTACGGAATTTTGGAAAATATGTATTTACCCACAAAAATTTCGAAAATATGTGTTTCTGTGTGAAAATATTTATTACATAAAAATCCGTTCGCAAATTATGATATTACTTTTATTGTATAGGGTTGGTGAGAATGTAATGTCCGGCGGGAACGAGCAGTGAAAACACGCCCCCACCACTGCGGAATGGAACTACCCACATATGTTGCGGGTATTACGTCACAGAGTTACTATAAATAGCTAGCACGTGTGTGAAGAACAAGGTTCAAGCGTGGTTCATTTGGAAGCAAAGTGGTTGGAAAATGAAACGTGCAGACGTCGGATTTGTGAGTCATCTTCCTGTACGAATTTTAAACTGGGCCATTCTACAGGAATTGCCGCTCGAAACGTTAAAAAGCATTTTGGGAGAATACAGCCGACGAACGAACCATTCAGCGATGGTTTGTTAAGTTTCTAAGCAGAGATACAGACCTTCAAAACGAAGCACGTGGTCACGAACCTACTGCTCTTTCTGCCGATGTTCTGTTACGTGTGGTTGAAGCGAAACCCCGAAAAACGTGTCGTGAGATAGCGGCAGAGGTAGGTGTCCACCATGGCTGCCTCATGAGTTGACAACTGCCAAGAAGACTAGGCGTTTGGAAGTCTGAACGTCGCTGCTTGCCAGGAATGAACTGGAACCTCTACTGCATCTAATCATCACCTGCGACGAGAAGTGGGTCCTTTATGATAATCGGAAACGATCTGCACAATGGTTAAGCAAGGTAAAACGTGCTGGACGGCACCCGAAGCCACACCTATACACCAAGAAGATGATGCTCCTTGTCTGGTGGTCCACAGTCGTGATAATTCATCGGAGTTTCTTGGCAAGAGGCCAAAGCATCACTGCAGAACGTTATTGTGCTGAATTACACCAGATGCACCGGAACTTGCTGCAAAAACAGCCGGCTTTGGTCAACAGACATGGTGTTCTTCTGCTCCAGGACAACTGCCGCCCTAATTTTTTCGTTCCGGGATCATGGCCTATGACGAAGTAAATTTCTCCGTCATTTTTGGTCTACGCCGGGATTCGAACCCGAGTCCGCTTATTCCGGAACAAGTCGCTCTAACAACTGAGCTACGCAGACATTTATTCTGATTGCTATCTGCCTTTATGTCGTGTGCGTCCTACGGGCAGGTACGTCACATCTCCTGGTACGTTACATCATCTCCCCCTTATTTTTTTTTTCAAAGTGCTGGAGTAGGGATTCTCTTATTTTTCCTATCTCGCGGTGTGGAAATAACATCACACCAATGCGAGATTTTGAACGGTCGGGTCATCCGGATAGTTCGGGCCCCATTATAACGAAGTAAATTTCTCCGTCATTTTTGGTCTACGCCGGGATTCGAACCCGAGTCCGCTTATTCCGGAACAAGTCGCTCTACCAACTGAGCTACGCAGACATTTATTCTGATTGCTATCTGCCTTTATGTCGTGTGCGTCCTACGGGCAGGTACGTCACATCTCCTGGTACGTTACAGGCCTTGCCGGACAGATGGCAACTATGTGTCGATGCTGAGAGGGATTATTTTGCCTAGGTACGTTGCCCTACTTTTCCGTTCTCGCCGTCTACGTGTGTTGGTCCTTTGCAGGACATTTCATTCTCACCAAAATAATAGAACGGCTTGGTGTAAAATGTTTTCGCCTTAAATTGTATTCAGGTGCTCATTAATATACCATTAAGCGGTTAATGCGTCGACAGTTAGCCTCAATCCATTTTTTTCTTTTCCTTTTTTCTTTATTTCGGCACGAAAGGACATCAGATCTTGTTCAATACTGTATGGAATTTGGCTGAGAAAATTTAACAAATATGCTCACAGAAACGTCGTGAAAAACTCACGCGGCAAATGCAAGTTCGGCTGGTTTCCAAGAGCACTTATGAATGAATGGGTTTTTGTTTGTTAGGGATTGCTTGATACAAGTGGCATTTCTATGTTGCCTGACACATAAATAAATGAAATGAAAAAAAAAAAATAGGTGTAGCAGAAACTAAATTCCTAGTAATCTAACCAAAGAACGAAATATGAAAAGAGAAAAATCAAGAAACTGAATACATATTTTTGTCTGAATAATTATGTAAACACACAAGAGGAAAGAAGAGAAAAAGTATAAATAAATACGTTATTGTAATTAGTCATTAACACGAAGAAAAGGAAGATGAGTTGATAGATAAAAAGTAAATGTTAAAATACCACTAAGAGCTAAACAAACAAAATAAATAAAAACGAAACAGATATAAAAAAGTAAGAAATGTATATAAATATATATAATTGAATAAATAGAATAAATAGATACAAACTGAATGCAAAATACGAAAATAAATTAATAAAAAGTAAAAGAATTGAAAAATGGATAGAGCGTTTAAATTAAATAAATGAGAATAGATATAATAAATTTATAAATACTATAATCATCTAGATGCGCTCTCAGACACACACACAACGTATATGCACACACACGCACACTCATATACGTATATGCACACACACGCACACTCATATACGTATATGCACACACACTCTGGCCATAAGTATTTAATCTTTTATTTAGTATCGAGTAGAATCACCTTTGTTTTGAATGACAGCTAATATGCAATGCCGCAGAGATTCTACTAGGTTCTTGAGTTCGCATTCGTCTAAAGATGCCTAGCTATTTCTTTTCTGAAGAAAAATATCGTATAATTTTGTCAATGTTGACGGAATAAGCAAGCGACGTTCCGGCATGTCCTACACATTTTCAATAGGATTGAGATCAGGAGACCGTTGAGGCTTAGCGCAGATGATTCAAGCGGTGCTCATGAGACCATTCTTGTACAATTCCATTATGATGTGTTGTTGTATTATTATCCATGCTTCCTTCACATGCAGGAAGAAAGGATTACATTACAGGCTGCATACAACTCCCAACTATTGTGCGGATGTCATTTTACCTTGCACTGGTATCAGTGGACACAGTCCGTAACAACAGTACATCCCCATAGCATTTTGCCATTATCAGATACTTGGATTATGTTTACAAGTATGCCGGTCTCATCGCTTCACGAGGTCCTCCTAAACTCGTTGTCGATCATCAGCCCCAAAAACATTCTGTGTACGATTTCTCCTACCACATTATTTTCTTCATTTACTATAGTGACAGTGGACACAGTCCGTAACAACAGTACATTCCCATGTCATTTTGCCATTATCAGATACTTGGATTGTGTTTACAAGTATGCCGGTCTCATCGCTTCACGAGGTCCTCCTGAACTCGTTGTCGATCATCAGTCCCCAAAACACAAACACTCTGTGTACGATTTATCCGACCACATTATTTTCTTCATTTACTATAGTGACAGTGGATACAGTCCGTAACAACTGTACATTCCCATGTCATTTTGTCATTATCAGATACTTGGATTGCGTTTACAAGTATGCCGGTCTCATCGCTTAACGAGGTCCTCCTAAACTCGCTGTAGATCATCAGCCCCAAAAACACTCTGTGTACAGTACGATTCGATTTATCCGACCACATTACTTTCTTCAATTACTATAGTGTTCATTCATAGCATTTTCGGCAGCACTGCAAGTGAATTTTCCTGTTTTTTTTCGAACACGTGACTTCCGAATGCGACGACGACTTCCATAACCCAGTTTCTTTTACTCCTTTCATGTGGTTCTGATGAAAATATTGTTACGTCGCTGGTGGCCGTGTACACCGAATAAGATTTCGGACGGCACGCACAGGATGAAACCGGAACGGTCGGGTTCGACCTCTGTATCAGAGAGCAGTAGAGAAAAACAGTGCGAACGTAAAAAGTTCCTCTAGAGAACATTAAACCAAAAGTAAAAACGACATTTAATCACAAAAAAAATACAAATTTAGCATCAGAAGATACAGCACAATGACTTTAATTTAAGATAATGAAAGACGCGTACGTACAAGCAAATCAGTATATTTGACAGTCTCGAGCTAATACGTTCGTACAACAAAGTTTTTTTTTTTATTGGAGGTTTAACGACCACCGTGAGCAATTCAATGGGCTATAAGCAGTCGCCCGTCCCTAATTTAGGGTCACTGGTTCCAGGGAAGGGAGAGAGCCAGTGCCGTAAGACAAACACAACATCCATGCCTCACCGGGATTCGAACCCGGACCCCTTTCGGACGAATGATCAGGGGCCATCGCTTAACAAACGATTTGTTTGGTACTGCTGGTAATAATGAGGCTGTACAAATCCTTGTTGTAAGACAAAAAACCTCTACGTTCTTTTTGACATATATGAACTTCTTACCTGTACATATGGTGAAAGTGCAATCTACTTACGCACCCGAACGCCAACACACACGCACGCGCACACACACACACACACACACACACACACACACACACACACACGCACAGGGGCACTAGTTTCACATACGTACATGACGACGCCCGTCACAAAACACGGGTATCTCTTTTTCACTGTCACATAACCCATTTGTTTCAACCTGTTACTTTCTTTTCAGCTGCAAACATCATGTCATCGCGTAACCGACGTTCAGTTCCTGCACTCTAAAAAACAGATGCTAATGGATTCTCTTGTAAAAACACAAACAACGATCGCAGACGGCAAAGTTTTCCCACGGTAAGAGAAAAGGTACTTGGCAGCAGTAACGCGTATCCAGCTGTAAAACTTGACTTCTACTGACGCATTTTTTATGAAAACGGCAGCAAAGCACTTAAGATGACTTCTCGAATTTTGATTTTTGCACTAGGCAATGAAAAGGAATTAATCAATTAAGCCACGTAACAACATGCTCCTCGTGGCCGTGGTTGAATTCAGAAGTCAGTTACTACACACTCGAAGACTTATTCTTTCGAACAATCCTCCTCACAGCGCGATGTTCACGATCCATCAGTCTAATTTTCCTTCTACATTTATGCCTTCTGGACATGAAACATTCCCTTAACGTCAAGTGGCTGAAAATACAAGGAGTGTTCAAATGAAAAGGTACGAAACGACACTGTGGGTATAAATGAAGACTTTATTCAAAGTATACACCATAGGCAGTAGCACAATGATCCCATTGATTAACGAGCCGAAGGATTCCTTGTTCCCAGAATTCCTGTGGCCGTGACGAGACCCAGTCCTGCACAGCATACTTGAGTTAGTCGTCCGAGTGGAAGCGCTTCCCTTTCAGGTGTTTTCTCAGGGGACCAAACACATAGAAATCGCAGGGCGACATGTCCGGGCTGTAGGGCGGATGGTCAAGCTGCTCTCCCACTGGAACTTGGCCAGTTCCGCGTGTGTGACCCTGGAGACGGGTGGACGCACGTTATCATGGAGCAGAACCACACCCTCCGCGATGAATAGCGGCCAGTTTGACACCTTCCGCTGTCAGAAATCGGATAACGCCTCGCTACTCCTCAATCGTCGAATTTTGCAATGTGAACGCCATCCTATCCTCACACGCACTGCCGCGTCAATTGGACGGCGCTCTTTATAATGGCCTCTGCTCTCTCCTGCGCATGCGGGCGCCCGCGCATGCTCCGATCCACGCCGGCGACTCCAATCGCATCCCTAGATGTGTCGCTATGTTCTCCCATAGCGGCATAGGCAAATATGTTAACGGTTACGTTCTTATGACGTTTCGTACCTTTTCATTTGAACACCCCTAGTATCTTTGGTATAGTTAGTTGATTTTGAGAAACCAGTAATTTCTCCTGTTTTGTTAATTGTGTCTTCCGCCAAACGTGCTCCCTGGACCTTTTTCGAATTACGAAGATCCTGTGTTTTCCCCATGTTTACATGAGTTACTGCAGCCTCTTTATACAGAACAAGGAAGTTCTCTTTATAAAGGACAAGGTAAAACTTCCTCAACCGATGTGTATTACATTTGCATGTTTGGTGTTCATTATCTGTGACTGAATTATCATGAAGTTTCACAAATGTTTTAGCCTGTATGTGTACGCATAAATCCTAAGAAACGGAAATATCCAGTACAAAAGCAGTTAGAGCGTGTATCATTACGCTCGTTGTTCTTCAGAACCCTTGCGAAATACATTCATTACGCATGTAGGTATAGTAAAATTTTATTTTTGGAAAATAATAACCGACATGTGATTGTTGGGCTCCAAATCTTTTGTCGCAGCTTTTAATGTCGTAAAAACTTCTGCGGACACTTTAGTGTACTATGGCTTCAGACGTTCAGTTATAATGCGTATTTGCGTTGCATAATTTTCCAAAATATTAGAATAAGAGAACACAAGAATTCGAAAACGGTATGCCATCACAATGACTCAGAATGTGCTTTATCACTATACCGAACTTGTTGATTCCGCCTTGCTAATGAAAAATGTGTTTTCTTACTTGCTTTTTGTCTCTTGTAAAGGCGAAGAGTAACGCTGGCATCATGGAATAGTAAAAGTTAGAAACAGACACCGAACGATAGATGTGCAAGGTTGTCCAAAAGTTTTAAACTACTTTTAGAAAATTAATAAAAACTAAATACGACACTTACAGAAGTAAGATTTCCAGCGTTTGAAAGGAAATCGACTAACTTTTGTTGACTAACACTGCCCGTAGGTGGCGCTAATTGTGCTTTATGTTCATAGCTACAAGTGCAATAGAGAATGGTTGGAAAAATCTTCTATTTGTGCTGCGTGTTTTTTTTTTTTTTTTTTGTTGTTTTTTTTTGAAACGACGAAATCAGTGGTTCCAAGTGCAAAGACATTTACATACACGTTCGGCAGGAATCCTCCGAATGCTAGATGAATTAAGCATTGGAAATATAAATTTCTAAAACCTAGGAGTATTTTGGAAAACCAAATAGTGGACGTCTCGGCATTTCGAAAGACAACCGCATTACTGGTCCTTTTTTTCTTCGTGGAAATATTTATGAACACAAATGTTTACTTAGATGCATTGCAAATTTTTGCTGTGAAACAAGTCGAAGTTTTTTGCCAGATGTCATTTTTCAACAAAACGGAGTTCCTCCCCTGGGGAACAAGTGTTTGCAACTACTTGGATATTGTGTTCCCAGGACTCTCGATTAGCGGTGATGGCCCGGCCAGCCAGTTCGCCCGATAAAATCTCATTGAATTTTTTCATGCAGATTTCTTAAAAACATAGTATGAAGAAAAAAGGCGAGGGATTTAAGGGATCTAAAGGACCGGATTGTGAACGCTATTGCTGCTGTTGGTATGGATGTGTTAGAACGGATATGGCAAGCAATTAAGTACATGTTGCACGCCTTGCGTGCAACGAAGAGGGAACGTATAGAAGTGTATTAGTTGGTTGTATAAAAAACTTTATATGTGTGCCTTTCAAACGGATCAGATGTTATGCATATAAGAAGTGTAATTATTTTTTAATATTTTTCTGAAAATTGTAAATTTACTATGAACATGTTTCTTGTGTTGGTGCTGTCAAATTTTTAAAGCTGTGTGTCTTTTCTTTTTTCTCAGTGAATCCAGTAATTTAACTCTCAGAAACTGAAATTACCTTTGAAATAGGAATTTAGATAGTTTACCACGCAGATGTGTTTTCACTCCATATTTAATGAAAGTTGCAAACCAGTTGCTAATTGACTTAATGGCCGATAAACAAATGCCATATCTTATTCTGTGCATATTTACTATTTTACTCCCTATTTTTCGTGTCTTAATTTCCTTTCGTTCTTTCTTTCTTTTTTTCTCCTTGTATTTCTTTGTTCTCTCTTTCTTGCTTCAAACTGTTTTACACGAAAAATAAGTTAGCAAAATCATGCAATGCACTGATTACACTGGTTTACAATGAAAATGTTTCTGACTTGAAAATATTTACACTGCCAGCCACCCAAAATGCAACACCAAGAAAGAAGCAACCGATTGGCCTGAAATTTGCAGCATGCATCGTCCGCGAGAGGACATGCAAACGATTAGCATTGCAGGGCATATGTAAATCATGTACGCCTGGCAAGCCACCAAAAAGCATTATAAGAAGGCTGCACAGAAGGCGGGGTGCAAGTATTGGAAATATGTTGTGCTGCCGGACCTGTGCGTGGGAAGCTTCCTGATGCCTCGTCGCAGAATACGACAGTCATTCCAGCACGTTTCGGAGTTTGACAGAGGACGAATAGTGGCTTATCGCGACAGCGGTATATCGTACAGAGACATCGGCGCTCGTGTGGTACGACATCCAGTCACAGTGAGGCGAGTATGGATTCGGTGGGTGCAGGAGGGACGGACGGACCGACGTGAGTGATTGCCGCAGCCGCGGCACACCACCGAACGATGGCACCGGCATGTTGTGCGGCGGGCATTGACGGCTCGCACCGCTACATCACGAACGTTAGCCCAGGAATTAGGGTATGTTGCGCAACAACCTGAGTCAGCACGTACCGTTCGACGTCGTTTGCAGGAGCAAGAACTTGTCGCACGGTGCCCATTGCTTCGATTACCATTGCCGCTACACCACCGGCGAGTGCGGCGGCAGTGGGCCGTTGAACGCCACACCTGGACTACGGAATGGCACAACATTGTCTTCTCCAACGAATCCCACTTCTGCCTGCAACACCCCGATGGTCGGATCAGCGTGTGGCGGCACCGCGGCGAGAGACTGTAAGACGCCTGCATTATGTATCGCCATACCGGTCCGTCGCCTGGCGTTTATGGTTTGGAGCGCAACTGGATATGACACCCGCACCCCTATGGTACGCATCGCCGGTACACTGAACAGCCACCGCTACATCTCCGACGTTTTGGAGCCTGTAGTCCTCCCTTACCTGCAGGACCTACCAGCGGCCACGTTTCATCAGGACATTGCGCGCCCGCACGTGGCACGCACTGTGCAAAGATTCTTCACGGCCCACCAGGTGTCACTGCTGCCGTGGCCTGCCTGTTCTCACGATATGTCGCCCATCGAACACGTCTCGTCGCTGATCGATTACCGAGTGGCCCGGCAAGTACCTCCCGCGGCTACGCCTGATGAACTGTGGCAACGTGTGGAAGCAGCCTGGACTGACATACCGCAAGCCCACATCTAAAGCCTCTTTCGTTCGATGCCGCGGCGTGTAGCGGCCGTTATTGCCAGCCATGGAAGCCACACGAACTATTGATGTCTGCGTGTTCCGCAAGTCGCACGGGCATGTAAGCTCAATTGTTTCATCTTTGTATCTGTTGTTATTTGTCCAGTAAATCTGGCTTTGCTATCTCGTGTCCTTCTTGGTGCTGCATTTTGGGTGGCCAGCAGTGTATTTCGTATTGATTTCAGTACGTTAAAAACAAATATGACATTTAAAACGCTTAGTTAGCTCTCATTTCCGAGATATAGCCCATTTATGGTGTTTAAGGATATGTATATGAAATGAAGCCTGTGCCGCTCCGAGCGGCTAATTAAGGTAGTACGTAAAGCAAATATAGGGGTTGGCAAACCTGAGAGCTGGAATGAAGAGTCACTGTAGATCTTCTTTTGTTCATTAATAACTTGTTTTAGTTCATTGTCTGTTTACAGCTTGTTTGGAGTGAAAGTTATAGTGTCGTTCCTTTCTTTGTTGGAGGTTGATTTTGTGGTCATACTTAACTTGAGAAGCCAGGATGCGACGTCAATGCTTAAACAAATTTGACAATTTTTGTTATGTTTATGGCGATGTGACATTAACCGCCCAGAAACGCCCAATTACTTCACTCCTGAAGACAGCCTACCACCATTATTTTGGTAAAGTAGGGGATCAAGACAAAACGTGGGCACCTCATGTTTGCTGCAATTCTTGTTCTGTTAATTCTTCGTGAATGGATCAGTAAAAACGGACGTTCAATGATTTGGAGAGAGCCGACAAATCATGTAGATAACTGCTATTTCTGCATGGTACCTCCTATTAAGAAAGGTATATCAAGAAAGAGGAAGTTGAGCATGAAATACCCCAACATCCCATCAGCTATCCAACGACCAGTGCCACATGGGGACGATCTGCCTGCACCGAACTCACCAGAGGAGTACAGTCTGGACTCAGATGAAGAACAAGACAGTACGGAGGCGACATCATACCCATGCCCTGAGGCTTCGACATTACAGGATCCTGATTTCGCAACTGAGTCACTGGGTGAGCCACACAGACTTACCCAATGTGAACTAAGTGATTTAATTCTAGACCTGGAACTACCAAAAGACAAAGCCGAACTTCTAGGTTCTACGCTCAAACACTGGAATCTTTTAGAACGTTATGTTAAAGTGTAAGTGTACATGAGTCGGCAGAAAGATTTGCTTCCATATTTAAAAAAGATAATAACCTAGGCTGTGATGCAAATGGTTTGATGACAGTTTTGAATGTGGAGCACGAGCCACAGGACTGCATGCTATTCATAGACTCATCAAAGTTTAGTTTAAAAGATGTGTTGCAACACAATGGTAATTCTCTTCATTCAGTTCCTGTAGGCCATGCTGTCCATATGAAGGAAACATATGCCAATATGAAATTACTTCTGGAAGCAATTAAGTACACAGACCACCAATGGCAGATCTGTGGAGACCTGAAGGTGATTGCAGTATTGCTGGGCATGCAGTTGGGATACGCCAAATACTGCTGTTTCCTGTGTGAGTGGGACAGTTGGGCTAGATCCTCGCACTACAACAGAAAAGACTGGTCTCAAAGGAAAACTCTGCGACCCGGGGAAAAGAATGTCCAGCACAGTTCTCTTGTTGATCGAAGCAAAATTATTCTGCCCCCTTTACACGTCAAACTCGGCCTTATGAAGAATTTCGTAAAAGAGATGAACAAGGATGGAGAGGCTTTCAAGTACCTGAGAGACAAATTTTCACGGCTGAGTGAGGCTAAAGTGAAGGAAGGAATCTTCATTGGTCTTCAAATTCGTTAACTTCTTGTGGATGAAAACTTCGAACTAGTCCTCCAGGGCAATGAGCAACCAGTTTGAGAAACCTTTAAAAGTGTTGGGCATGGGTTCTTGGGTAACCGAAGAGCTTTAAATTATGTTGAGCTTGTAAACCACCTTTTAGACAAGTAGCATCGCTTAGACTGCAACATGTCCCCCTAAATGTATTTTCTGCAATGTCATCTAGATTCCATCCCAGAAAACTGCGGCGCAGTTAGTGATGAACATGGTGAACGGTTCCACCAAGGCATCTCAACAATGGGACGAAGATATCAGGGTCGGTGGAACTGTTCCATGCTTGCAGACTACTGTTGGACATTGACAAGAGATGCCCCAGAACAGGATTACAGGCGACAAGCAAAGAGAAGGCTCACTCAGTTGTAGGCCCTTATGTCTGTATTCCATGTAGTAATTTCAATTCCTCTATGTCTTTGTTGTTTAGTTTATAGTAATTTGTGTAATTTACGATTGATTGAATGAAAATAACGTTCATTTACATTGCAGGACCATCATATAATACTGTTGAAATTTGCTTTTCGCTATAATTATATACAGATGAATAAGTTGTAAGGTCAGGTGATGCGTAACATCACAGCCTCTCCTTGACAAATGTCAACCCCGCCTTCTCGTGGTACATCCTGTTCCCACTAAAGTGGCTCTGACGTTATATAGTTATACCGCCAATAGCGGTATAACTGTATCATCGGGATTAGAAGAACTGCTATCCCACACTCACCAACCCGCTTGGCCAGCGTGTTGAGTTATGGCCAAACCCCTCAAAAATGACCCCACAACTTAAATCTTGGCCCTCAGTTTCCGGCAGATGGAATGTACCTGGCCAAGGCAAAGGCCAGTGCGACATTGGGGCACAGGTGCTAAGAATCCCCGGAGGAGCGGACTAGGCTGCCATCTGATGCTGACCTTGGCTACGTATAATGGATGCTCCCTATCTTCTGATTCCAGGATTCTTGAATTGGAAAAGGAACTACAAAAGATCAAGTGGGACATCGTCGGGCTAAGTGAGGTAAGGAGAAAAGGATCTCATTGAACTGAAAAGGGGACATCTCTTCGACTGTCGTGGGACAGATACTGGCAGAACTAGTGGTGTTGGATTTACAATAAACAAGAAACTGAAGGATAAAGTTGTAGAAATTGAAAGTTCCTCTGACAGAGCTGCACGACTCATTATCCAACTCTCGAAAAGATACAAGGCTCAGATTCTTCAAACTTATGCACCCACCACAAGTCATCCTGAAGAAGAAATTGAAGAATTTTATGAGGAAATTCGTCATCTAAATAATAAAGGTAGGCGGCACTTAAAGATAATTATGGGAGATTTCAATGCAAACATAGGGCAATGGAAACAAAATGAAACTTCAGTAGGTAAATTCGGCCACGGCAACAGAAACCAGCGTGGAAATACTCTCGTAGAGTTTGCAGAGGCAGAAGGGTTTTTCATCTTGAACTCATTTTTTAAGAAAAAGCCACACAGGAAATGGACATGGAGACATCCAAATGGGATGACAAGTGAAATTGATTTTATTATGTGTAACAAAAAATTCGTCATAGAAGACTGCAGTGTGCTAAACAAGTTCAACACAGGTAGTGACCATAGATTGGTGAGATGTAAGATGCACCTCAACACTAAACTCGAACGTAGCAAGCTCATAAGACAAACAAAACGTATTGACATAACCAACCTTAAAAACACCATAATACCTTCAAGTTGGAACTGAAGAACAGATTCTCTGCTTTAGAAGGCCTAACATCGGAAGAAGTGGATATTTCTGAAGTTAACATAAAAGTAACCAAAGCTCTTATGAAAACAGCAACAAAATTAGCTTGGTCTAAGAACAAGTTGCATGTGAACAAATTATCAGGAAAAACCAAAATGTTGATGCAAAAAAGAAGAGAGATGAGGACAACTAAAGAAGATGTGACTTCCAAAGTGGAATATATAGAGCTATGCAAGACAGTACGAAAAAGTATCACTGAAGACGTAAGGAAATTCAACTGTAAACTAGTGAGGACAGCAATTGAAAACAACCAAAGCCTTAAGATAGCAAAGGGACATCTCAGCAAGGGAAGAAAACAGATTATGGCACTCAGAAAGGAAGATGGTTCTGTAACAAGAAATAGAGGTGAAATTTTGACAAGAGTAAGAGATTTCTACTCCAAATTATATGAAAGGGATGATACATGTACTCCAGACATCATGAAAGGTACCAGTACCAGAGTTCTTCCAGTCCTCCCAGCAGACGTTACACATGCAATCAAGAACATGAAGCGGGGAAAAGCTCCAGGAGAAGATGGAATTACTGTAGACATCATACAAGAAGCAATTGGAGAAATCGAAACAGTACTCGCCCAAATTTTCATTCGATGCCTTAATGAAGGGAAGATCCCTGAGGATTGGAAGAACGCTACAATGATCTTGCTACATAAAAAAGGTGACATTGAGGATCTCAGAAACTACAGACCTATCAGCCTCCTATCAGTGGTTTATAAAATTTTCACTAAAGTTCTTTCACACCGCTTAAAGGTGACACTGGACATGTGTCAACCGAGAGAACAAGCTGGATTCAGGAGAGGCCACAGCACAAGAGATCATTTCCTCGTACTGAGAGAACTAATTGAAAGAACGAGAGAATATGAACTTCCGTTGTGCATGGCTTTTATCGATTATGAAAAAGCCTTTGATTCGGTGAAACCATCAGCAGTTACAATGGTCCTGATATCCTGTGGTATTGAAGATGCGTACATTAATATTATTAATAACATCTATGAAAATTCAAGTGCAAAGATTCAGCTGTTTGAAAATACAACACACATAAAAATTGGAAAAGGAGTGAGACAAGGTGACACCATATCTCCCAAGCTCTTTAATGCTGCATTGGAAAATGTCTTTCAATCACTGAACTGAGAAAACAAAGGGATAAAGATTAATGGAGATTATCTAACCCACCTTCGTTTTGCTAATGACATAGTCATTTTTGCAACTACCCCATCAGAGCTGCAGAGTATGATCCAGGAACTTGCTGACAAGAGTAAAGAAGTGGGATTAAAAGTGAATTTTCAGAAGACAAAAGTGATGTTCAAAGCTTTTACAAGAAATGAAGATTTATCGATTGATGGAGAAAAGCTGGAGATAACAGACACGTACGTTTATCTTGGACAGCAGATATCAAGTGAGGTTCACATTGATGAAGAAATTAATCGGCGTACAAAACTTGCCTGGAGAGCTTTTGGAAGAAACAGCATAATTTTCAAGAGCAATATGCCATTATGTCTTAAAAGAAAAGTGTTTGATCAATGCATCCCTCCAGTGCTTACGTATGGTGCAGAGACGTGGACCTTAACTAAAAGAGACATACAAAGGCTGCAGACAACTCAAAGCAGCATGGAGAGGTGCATGCTTGGTGTAACCAGTAGAGATAAGAAGAGGAACTCGTGGATCCGAAAAATGACAAGAGTGGAAGACATCATGATCAGATTAAAATCCCTAAAATGACAATGGGCTGGACATACTGCCAGAAGGACAGACCATTGATGGACAGCCGAAATTTTAGATTGGATTCCAAGGGACAGGAAAAGACCCAGAAGAAGACCACATGGGAGATGGGTGGATAAAATTCGAAAATATGAGAGAGTGACATGGAAGAGACTGGCACAAGACAGACCGTTGTGGAGGAAACTTGGGGAGACCTTCGTCCAGCAGTGTATTGATAATGGTTGACAATGATGATGATGGTGATGAATAAGTTGTGTATCTTCAAATCTAGAGCTAATAAAAAAAATATTATTAGATTCGTTTTCTTCGACCCGAAATTAGTAAAATTTAACTACTTTTAGTAAGGAAACATAAAACAAGTTTTTTTACTTTGTTGAGCAGTTTCATGATACGCTTTCCAACATACCATAAATCGTTACTCAAGGTATTACTCAAGTTATAAGAATAATGGCTGTGGAATAAACATCTCTCCTGTGTCTTGACCTTTGACCTCATTTCGATTATATTAAGCAGAATAGGTTCAGTATACCTCCGCAAAAACATGCTAAAATGTTGTCATTCAAAATCGCTTTATTGGGGAAATTAAAGGGTACAGGGAAGTCGGACACATACAATGAAGATAAACAGATAAAACCGTGAGCAAAGTACATGGATTAATGCAGGGCAGTCATCAAGAAATAGTGATATTTATACACTGGGCGACACAAACATTCTCATGAGCAAAGATACAGGAAATGGCATAGAGGAAAATATGAATTAAATGGAGTTTCCATATATATAATACAATTCACGAAATGCGTGACGCTTATTCCAAAGGGCACGGGCACGCAAAAACACATCATAAGAGGCATAGTCACTTGGCAAAGGAGACTCATTAGAAAGTGAAGCATGGCAGCGGCGCTTACGGCTGCGTTTCCGAGAAGCACCATCAGAGGGATGCTGAAGTGGAGACAATGGGCTCAGACAAGGGATCACTAGGAGTTTCAGGCGATGAAGCAGGAGCAGTTGGAAGAGATGCTCAGGAGACAACTGAGGGTGTGGCGGCAGAAGATGACATAGTCGGAGACTGAGAAGCACACTGGAGGCTGGAGGAGGCAAACTCCATTCGCGGAGTGACAGACGAATCAAGCGGAGAACAAGCAGGGCTAGCGTGCAAAGTTGAGGTGAGTGGAGATACTGCAGGAGAAGATGGCGAAAGTTGAGCAACATTAGACACTGACGATGAAACAGTAGAACGGGCACACTGTGCGGCTGAAATACACACAGGAGAAGTAGAAGTATCTGGAAGAGGAGTTGCGTGAGGTGGCGAAGTTTATCGTGAGAGGCAGAAATCAGAAGACTCAATTTCGGAGAATTCGAGAGCATTCTCTCGCTCGAGACGAGCTGCCTTTTAGGCGCTCGTAGAACGAAAATATCTCCTACGAGGTTTGGGAAACTTGTGCAGTTCAAGATAAATGAGAAACGTGTCAGTCCCTATTTCTTCAACGTCTCTATGAGACACAGTAGCAAGGAGGCGGTGCTGAGAGGCGGAAAGATGAGCGAACGTGTCTGGAGGAGCATCGGAAGTATCGGGCAGTCAAGTGGCTGCTGATGAAGGAGAAGAGGGTAGCGCAGACGACGATGCAGGAAGAGAGACGAGTAAGGTATCAGAAACAATTCTGGGTGTTTATAAAGAGAAATTAGAGGGTATGGCAGCAGATGACGAAGCAGAGTCTATAGACACAGTAACAGGCAAGATGCACTGGGAGCTGGTGAAGGCAGCAGACATGGGACAACTAAATATAATGGTCTCCGTAACACCAGAGAGCTGGACCTCAGGTGTAGAGACAGTGTCCATTGGTAAAGGCAGAGGATATAAAGTGGCAGAAGAAGAATGCGACGAGGTAGAAGACATTAGGCGTTTTAATAAAGTCTTGGTAGAAGCGAGCAAGGTGGCGTAGTGGTGGCGGAAAAAGTAACATCCAGAAGAGAAAACGGGAGCAGATGAGTAGATAATATGGTGTCCTCAAGGACGATGGAAGAAGAAAAAACAGGGGCCGGGAACAATCTACCCGAACCGGGATGAGACACTAACTGGGAGGATCTAACAGGCAGTGAGGCAGAAGTAGGAATACCAAAGGATGAAGCCGAAGCATGAACAATGTCTTTATTTGGGCATGCAGCACATAAATGAGTGGACGATTTGCAAATAAAACAATGAAGAGCAGTATAGACATGAATAGTGCGAATATGACGGCCACAGTCTACTTGGAATGTGGTGGGACAGGAAGTAATGAAGGTTTCATCTGGAAACCCGATCAGGGCCTGTCGTCGGAAACTAAGGTAAGGACGAGCACCTTGCTCGTCCGACACTGCTGGTAACGTGCGAATGGGGCCAATTACAAGGACGCAACGGGATAGAAAACTATGCAGGATATCATCGGAGATTTCCGGAGGAACAAGCGACATGGTGACATGAATGGGACACTGTTCTAAAGGAATGGCGTACAGACTTCGATCGTCTACGGAAATGGGTGAAGAAATAACCCGCGCAAACTGAGTGGGAGAGGAAATATAAACAAGCACAGAACGGGGTTTCGTGCGATATGGGTAATTGCATCAGGTGGAATAAGCTGATCAAGAGCTGATGATAGGGCAATATATTTCACCCCCAAGGGTAAAGAGGCAAGTAAGGATTTACCTCGTAGTGAAGACTGAGCGGTGAGAACTGTATCATGACGAGAAACAATGAAGTCGAAGCAGGACGGCAAAAGAGCATATTGTATGGAAGTGGCGGTAGGCGAAAGAGAGATGAAGTTGATCTTGAAGCAGAATATCAGGAAGAGGCATCAGCGGTGAAAAATAATCAGGAGATGTAGCACAGGCCATGAGCAGTTGGGTAGAAAGGCACAATCACTAAAATGGTAGACGTTAAAAGTGGGGAAGGCACGATGAACAGGTGAACGAAGGCAGAAAGTCGAGCGATGACGTCACAAGAAGACCCGCTAGAGACGGGTGTTGCACAACGGAAGAGTAGATGACGTCACTGGAGGACTACTAGCAGAAAGCGACGTGATACGGGAGGTGCGGAGATAAGCACAGGAATAGAAGCGTAGAAGGCAGCGTATAGGAACGCTGATAAGGAAACTGGAGATAGTCAAGGCAAGTCACGATGTTTACCGGAGTAAATGACGAGGTTTTTTTATTTTTTTTTGATTGGAGGTTTAACGACCACCGTGAGCAACTCAATGGGCTATAAGCAGTCGCCCGTCCCTAATTTAGGGTCACTGGTTCCAGGGAAGGAGAGAGCCAGTGCCGTAAGACAAACACAACATCCATGCCTGACCGGGATTCGAACCCGGACCCCTTACGGACGAATGATCAGAGGCCAACGCCTTAGACCACTGCGCCACCGGGGCGGCTGACGAGGGTTAAGAACAATATAAGAAAATACGTTGAATATGAAATGTATTGGCGCTTACTGTGCTAAACAAGTCGCAGGGATGACACACACGAGCTTTATGAGCTGGAGAAAAGCACTCAAACGAGGTAAGGAGATCTTATTCCAACAGTATGAGGCAGAAATAAATCAGGAGCTGGAAATGGGCGTTGGCCACCCCGGTGGCTCAGTGGTCTAAGGCGCTGGCCTCTGATCGTTCGTCCGAAGGGGGTCTGGGTTCGAATCCCGGTCAGGCATGGATGTTGTGTTTGTCTTACGGCACTGGCTCTCTCCCTTCCCTGGAACCAGTGACCCTAAATTAGGGACGGGCGACTGCTTATAGCCCCTTGAGTTGCTCACGGTGGTCGTTAAACCTCAAAAAAAAGAAAGAAAAGAAAAGAAAGAGGCAGAAAATCAGAAGCTGGAAATGGGCGTTGACGACAGAACTACAGTTTTGTCGCAGTAGAAGCATTTTTAGTTAAGTTATGAGGATAATGGCTGTGGAATAAATCTTGCTCCTGTGCCCTGACCTTTGACCCCACTTCGATGATATTAAACACAAACGTTCAGTACATCTCCAGAAGAACATGATAAAGTTTTGTCGCAATCGAAACATTTTTATGTAAGTTATGAAGCATAAGAGCAATGGAATGGATCCCTCCCCTATGTCCTCACCTTTGATCCCATTTGACCCATTTTCAATAGAGTTCGTCCCCAGGTGGTCCCCTACCACATACTAAATCGAAATCGAACCATTTTATCGAAATCAAACCATTTTTACGCACATTATAACGCATAAGGACAATGGAATGGATCCCGCTCCTATGTCCTGACCTTTGACCCCATTTCGCCCATTTTCAGTAGGGAGAATCCGCAGCTGGTCCCCTATCGCATACTGAAATTTCATCGACATCGAACTTTTTTTACGTAAATTATCGTGCGGACGGACGGACGGACAGACAGACAGACGGACAAAGCTGGAGCGTATACGCTTCTTCAACCCAACGGTTGGAAAGCGTAAAAAATGCCATTCGTTAGTCAGATAATTACAACATATTCTAAAGTTATGCATATGAAGCCTTCCAGGCTTTAAACGAGAACTCTTAAGAGTATTGAGATAAATTCTATTCAACCAGGGGATATTTCTTTACTGGAATAAAATATTACAAAGTAGGTCGAGCATTTATATTTTTAACAATTCACAAATCTCAGTTAATTCTACTCTGCACGTGCAGAACTGTAATCTTTCATGCTACGCACTAAAGAAATTGGAAGGATGCTGCATTGGCTGGAATCATCATTCAACTTGAATAAATTTTTAATACATACATACATAAACTTGGATGATATTTTCAAGCTTTCATTATACTTGTTCATAGCACATTTTAAACAAAGGAGAATTTCCTTCAGAGAATACAAACCTTTCATTTAATTCGTGAGATAACAGGATATGCTTTCTCTTCTCTGTAAGAAGATGTCGTACTTTATAGAACCCGTTCCGTTGTTTTCGTAGACGAAAGGATGTAACGGGAAATGTATATTTTATTTCCCTTGGTGCCAATGTCTGCTAAGCAAAACATTTTACATCATCTTAGAAAGTCTTGCTTTTCCGAAATTTTGTTGCTACGAGGCTCAAGGATACGTTCTTACCGGCCACTGTATCTCAGCTGCCAAAAGTTCATTTCAAAAAATCCTTTTCTGTGCCAAATACCATTCACCCTGAAGTGCGTTGCGCAAGTTATCTGCTTTAAATAACGCGCTGTTCTCCCACTACAGGTCGTAAATTCAACGGCCGTTCCATAAAAACTGAGTGTAAAACCACCCAAAATGAAGAAACATAGGTAGAGCAAAATATATGTTATTCTTTCTCAAAGTATCTCCCCTCGAATGATATGCAACGGTCCCATTGTTCAGTCCACTTTTCATAGCATGTGGCGAAGGCATTTTGTGGAAGCTGCTTTAGCGACCCTTGTACAGCTTGAATAACGTCAGCATCTATGTTGAATGTTCCTCCACGGAACTTCGCCTTCATTGTTGGAAACAACCAGAAATCGCACGGGGCGAGGTCAGGACTGTAGGCAGGCTGCGGCATGATTTCAATACTGCATTTCGTAAGGAACTTATTGGACACAAGCAGCCACATGTGACAGGGCGTTATCTTGGTGTTGGGTGCACTTGCCCACCAGATCCAGTCGCTTAATCGATATGTGTCGTCGCAGATGCTCCAAGACTGAAATGTAATACTCAGCATTGACAGTAATTTGTAGAGGAACGGCACGCTGGCAGACTACACCTTTATGATCAAAGAAGATTATCATCATCACCTTCCCAGCTGATTTGGTATGGCGGACTTTTTTCAGAGGAGGCGAGCCTGTTTGTTTCCAGACACTCGTTGCGCGCTTCATGAGGGGTTCGAAATAGTGGACCCATGTTTCATCGGCAGTTATTACTGTGTTTGGAAAGTCTGGATCCTTTGCAATCATTTGTTTCCACTCATGGCGCACCTGAACTCTGGCTAACAATTGTTTTCTCGTCCGGTGATGAGGTACCCATCTGGAATACACACGATGCAGAAGAAATTTGTCACGTAGAATGCGGAATGCAGACGTTTTTGAATTATTAGTTAGCGGCGCTATGTCTTCACACGTCTTTCGTCGATCTTCTTGCAGATTCTCCAAACAGTGTTAACAATACGCTTCGTAACAATTCTTTCAGGTCGACCAGGCCTAGGAGCGAGTTCTCCCTACAAACGCCCTTTTTTGAAATCATGGTACCATTTAAAAATCGTTGACTCACTCAAACATTTATCTTTGTAAGCTTTTGTCATTAAATCATCTGTTTGTGGAGCCGTTTTACCCAAACAATAGCAACATTTTATTGCACAACGCATTTCACTTCTTAACTCTGAATCACTCACATCATATATGGCGAAATGCAGACGTACCTTTAACAAATGCGCGGTAACAAAACCAGAATCGTCTGCCACGGCTAATAACTGTTGCCATAGATACTTCCTTACTTCAGTTAGTCGTTTGCGTGGTTATTTTCGCCCTTCGCATTGTTGCCAACTGAAAAAAATACTCTTAATTTTTAAGGAAAGGCCTTTGCATTTATAATTTGTTTTCTTCATTATTTTTGCTTCTAGATTCCAGATCTAAGAAACGTTTTGTATGATTGAAAACGTTCATAGTTAATTGCACCTTTGATATTCTGTAATAAACAGGTTTGAGACAGCAAGAAAAAAAATGAAAATTACCGTTTGAGCTAATAGCACCAGAATGTTATTGAAAAAAAAATATATATATATATATATATCACTCACTACCAAGTAGGAGACGCAGAGCTACATCTTCAGTAGAGGCTAATGGAAACATGTTAGCCCCAAAGCTCTCAGTATAACAGCGCACCAGTGGACGAACGTGGAACTAATATGCCAAAACCGTAGTAGTAAGAGTCTATAGCTGCTCTTTACATTTTTTTTTACAACTCTCTCCACGATACTGCATTAGTCTATAGCTGCTCTTTACATTTTGTGTTTTTTTTACAACTCTCTCCGCGATACTGCATTTGTATAACCTTTGATTTGGTATCACGTGACAGACGCTTACGTAATTTCCTGTAGGCGCTAGTAAAAGTCACGAGCTGTATCCATATGCTACTCACTACGAGGACTATTAACGAGCATTTTCTACGATTAAGGATGCACGGTATTCCGCTAGGAGACATAAAGGTTGTCACACACTACCTCGGAACGGAAACGAAGTTTGTTGATAGGTCAGAAAAAATAAACTAGGCGGAAAAATAAAAAAAGGAATAGGAATAATTTATTAGGAAGGCGTCGGACCGCGCTAGAAATGGTATTGTACGTACTATAATTAAGCAAAGCGAGGCCGAAGGGCGAGCGGAGCTCTATTTACGAGACTCGAGACAATTAGTTGTTCGGGCATAGGTAGAAGATGACACAGCCGATCACCGTGATTTTTTCCATGCTATTTGACATTGTCCATGGTCAGGTTTTGACGCATTCTCATTCCCGAAATTCCGTGTCTTTGAGGAATACTCGTCTAGAAACTTGCATTTTTAGGGGTTTTTCCGGGTTTTGAGATGGGGTCGTTTGTTACCTATCTCTTACAAAGATCTTCAGCCGATCTCGGTGACACTTGCTACAGAGAAAGGGGAGGACATGGCGAGTGACATGGGGTTGGTATCATGGTGATTGGTCGTGTCGTATGAAAATAATGACCTTTAAGAAACTGACCAATTTTAATAATAACGGAAAAAATCCGCTCTGTATACGGAACTCGGGACAATTAGTTGTTCGGGCATAGCTACGACATGACACAGGCGATCACCTTGATTTTTCATATATGATTGGACATCGTCCATGGCCAGGTTTTGACACCTTCCGATACCCGAAATTCCGTGTCAATGAGGAATTTCAATTAAAACTAGATGGCCTTTTACTTCAACCGTTTCAGGAAAGTCGGCTCACTAACATAAATTAAAAAAATTGTTTGAATTGAAAAGCGAAGAAATGGAAAGACTCCGTCTGTTAACTCAACACTTGCTTAATCTATAATAATAAAAGGAAGTTTGTGTATGTGTGTATCTGTCTTTCGCAATATTTAAAAATGAAGAACACGTGGTTCCCGATCTGAGTGTGTCTTTCCCAGGCCTGACGAGATGGGTGGGGGTGGTAGCGCTGGGGCCCAGAGCCCGTTTCTAAAGTAACATTTTTCTGATCATTATTTTATGGTGTCCGAATATTGTTGAAGCTATACTGTCACCAGGGTTGGGATATTACGCGGGAAAAATATTTTTTCAGCGTGACGCGTAAAAATGCGTAATTTTATGTCATAAGTGTAAAAAATGTTATAAATTCAAAACTGGCTTTAAATACAATAAAAAAAGTGGGGGGGGGGTGGCAGACATTTTATTGCACTGGGGACCGAGCTCGCTCTCCGCCGCTCTGGTCTTTCTGCTTTGTTTACATACAACCTGATCACAATCAACGGGAAGGCGTGAAGGAAAGTAGTTTATGATAAGTTTTAGGCATTTCTTTTTTTAGAATGTTTCGTACTTTTTTCTGAAACACATAAATTTTACGTGCTCGTTTTTTTAGAATTTGTTATAATAGACGCCTTAATGAACTTAGATTTTGCAATAGCGTCGCTCAAAACTTGCCAACTGTACCCGAGTAATCGGTTACCGTTGGCGGTTTGTCCTAGTTATGAATTTTATATAACCTTTTTAACTTAACTGATATAATTACTGTTTGTTTATTTAGCAAACAAACTGATCTGAGGAACAACCTGCTTGCGTAACTTCCCAAGAGGGGACGATGGAAACTTGTCCTCGCCCAGAGAACCAGAATGCCTAGTGCGATCGTTGACACAAATGTGCCGTATTTTTACTGTTTCCATGTACCAACTCCTTTGGAAAATTTAAAAATTACATTGGCCTGGAGGGGGAATCGTACCCGCATCTCCCAATATCCGTTTGAGCATGCTATCCGTTATACCACCCAGGACAAGGAAGGTCCAAGCAACTGAAGCTGAGCAGACGTAGCTCAGAAATCTGAGAACCGTCCAGATTTGCGCTAGTCGACGCTATTCCGTGCTTCCTTGTAGCGTCACACAAGGACGTCTTTGTTTTGGATGGTGTAACGGATAGCGTGCTCGAACGGAAATCGGGAGATGCGGGTTCGATTTCCGGTCCAGGGCAGAGTAATTTAACAAGTTTTCTGAAGGAGTTGCTACATGGAAACAGTGAAAATACGGCACATTTGTGTCATCGATCAAATTTTTATT
The DNA here is from genome assembly GCA_039090855.1 of Macrothele yani. Classification (NCBI taxonomy): domain Eukaryota; kingdom Metazoa; phylum Arthropoda; class Arachnida; order Araneae; family Macrothelidae; genus Macrothele; species Macrothele yani. The sequence continues at coordinate 138,609,106 of CM077027.1, read as the reverse complement.
TCATTCCATGTATTTGTGTACAATTATTTCGTGAAGGAAATTCATTTCCCACTTATATATCATGTAGAATGTCAATTGCTACTTTGTGATGTCTGCCTGGACACCGAAGTAATGCGGCGCTTAAGGATTTCAGCATAAAGCAAATTTTCAAAGCGTTCTTCATTTCACCAGAAGAAGACAAGGTAATCTGGCAAGAGTTCTTTTTTTTTTTTTTTTTTTTTTGTTCTAGCATCTTCACGACCGCCGTGAGCATCTCAAAGAGCTATAAATGCAGACGATTGTCGCTAATTTGGGAGAAATACAAACCCACTAACCGTGCCTCACTTGGGATTTAAGCCCGGGATCACAGCGGACGAATGATTAGAAGAAAACAAGAATACTGTATTTTTTTTTTCATTTTTAGCGCTTCGAACCACTGGGCCTCGGGGCGGCAGCCTGACAAGATGAAGGCGATGCATATTTCCACTATACGTACACATAAAATGAAGAAACGCCAGTTTTCTTTGTAGGCAGAAAAACTAAAGCGATCCGTTGGTGGCAGTGCCATCAATTGGCAGCCATTGGTGGCCCTTCAGCATCGCCGTAAATTACGGGATTACTAGCAAGCGTCACGGGTGGCCCGCAGCTGGCAACTGAAGCAACCCCAACACGAGGTGGAAGCAGCATGACAGCGCATGCGCATATACAACACGTGCACAGTCTCTCGTGGTACCAGTTACTTAAAGAGGACGCCATCACCAAGTGTATTGTTAGTGGATTTTAAGAAAAAAGAATCCAGCCATATTTAGAGAGACGAATTAATTTCCTAATGAAATGCCGCTTCGGCGAAGATTACCGTCGGAGGAGAATTATATAAATAATCAATTAACTGTAAGAAATAGTCTATTACTCTCATTATTTATGGAAACTCATTTCGTAGCAAAAATCCTGCACTAATACACGAAGAATCGAGAACATAAACAGCCATGAAACACGCCTACTGTATTTCCATAAATAACAAGAAATCCCGGACTTCAAACGGAAGTCCTGGAAAGATATCGAAAAATCGTCATGTTCGAAAAAAATAAGAATTTATGCCTACAAAACGGGCATTTTCATTACAAAATGATCAAGTATTTGTTAAAAAAAAGAAAGAAAAACAAGCAACGTTATGTGTATATACTGTACTCATCCACGGGTTGAATACACAAGATCGAAGAAATTCGCTGCTAAAAATAACCAGAAGTAAGATATAATATCTTTCCTATTTAGAACAAATGTAGCTTTGCACATACAACGTTAAAAATGCTACAACATATGACATGAATGGGTAAATATATTAATTAAACAAACTCCTTTCAAGACCACAAGGAGAGAATAACACTTTGGGAAACGTCTTTAAATTGGTACACTCGTTGAAAGTGAGTGAATTTGCCTTAAGGTAAAGAAAAAAATTGTTACGTTTAAAAAATAAATTTATGACTTATATGAAACGGACATTTATGGAAACTAACTCGCAAAACTGTAAAATTAAAAAAATAACTTTTCGTTTCACTTTGTTTAGGAAAGAAATTCACCTTCAAGCAAGCGTGCGGGCGTGGTAAACTAGTTTAGCAGAAAAAGCGTCCGCTTCACACGCAGGATGTCGTCAATTCGATGCCAGCCTGATTCACTAGGCGTTTTTCCGGATCTGTAGAGGAAATTTCGCCCCAGCTACGTGACGTCATGCAGATCAGATTCGTTGGGAAAGAAGGAGAAGTTGTGCTTTGGGGAACTGTGGATATCATTTTTTTTAGTATTACTGGGAAATTGGCGAACAAGATTCGGCAAGCCATCAGTTACGTCACGTGATTGCCAGCTGCCATGGCCGGGAAACTGGCGGACCACATTAGGTTAGCCATCATTTATGACACGTGCTTACGCGTCCGCTTAAGAGCCGCTAATGGCAGCCAATGCCAGTGATGGATAACTGATGACCCTGTTCTGGCATATGATGTGTGTGCCAACTGTTGGCCAGCGGATGGCCTGAACTGCTGGTGCATATGATGGTCGCCGGTACGTTTTAAATTACGATTAGACAGCGGCAACGTAGGGCTAGGCCACTGCTGGCAGCCGGTGGTGGCCCAGCAAGACTGTTTTTGCTGGGTATGGACTTTAAATAATAGCATAGTACCTAAATGGACGCAAAGTAAAATGACACTGATAGTTAAATTCTACATAAACAAACAAACAAAAATCATGGAACATAATAAAATAATCCTACAGCCACGATATGTTATACGGGGGTCCTAACAAAAGTTCTGCACACTATCCATTTTTGAGAAAAGTGTGAAGTAACTGAGAAAAATTGCCTTATTGCCGTTCAGTGTACTTCACTCCGCTGCTAATGACAGCTTGCCAGCGGTGAGGTAGGTTCTGGATGCCCCGTAGTACGCCATCTTTGTTCAGCTGTCGTATTATTTGGGTCACGTCCAATGATAGTTCGTCCAGCGATTCGTACGGGATGCCACGGAGCCGATTTTTTAACTTCGAAAAAAGATCAGAGTCGGCTGGACTGAGATCAGGGCGGTATGGTGGGTGAGATAAAATTTTCCAACCATATTTTGACAAAAGTCCGCGTACCGTCGCTGCATCATGACAGGATGCGTTGTCATGCAGCATGGTCGCTTCCACTTCCAACAAGTTGGGGTGGTTTTGACGAATTTTCGGTCTCAACTTTGTCCTCAGAAAGTCACGATAATATTGTGCGTTGACATTCTGCCCTACCGGCACTCGATCAGAGACCATAAAACCTTGGGAATCGTACGCAAAAATCATCATTTGTTTCACTTTGGATTGTTATTTTTTTTTTTTTTTGATTGAAGGTTTAACGACCACCGTGAGCAACTCAATGGGCTATAAACAGCCGCCCGTCCCTAATTTAGGGTCACTGGTTCCAGGGAAGGGAGAGAGCCAGTGCCGTAAGACAAACACAACATCCGTGCCTCGCCGGGATTCGAACCCGGACCCCTTTCGGACGAATGATCACAGGCCATCGCTTTGACCACTGCGCCACCGGGGCGGCCTTTTGGATTGTTACCGAAGTCACGTAGGCGTGGGAAACTTGGATGCTTTTCATTCTGCTGATTGTGACTTCAGTTGCGGCTCAAAATCACGTGTGCAAGTCTCACAAATTTCAAGACTTCTGTTCAATAATATTCTTTTGAACCTGTGGAGGTGATCCTGTGCGATGCCCACTCTGGCTGACCTTTGCTCGGTGGTGAGTTGATGGGGCACCCAGCGTGCTGTGATTTTTTTTTTTTGATTGGAGGTTTAACGACCACCGTAAGAAACTCAATGGGCTATAAGCAGTCGCCCGTCCCTAATTTTTTTTTAGGGTCACTGGTTCCAGGGAAGGGAGAGAGCCAGTGCCGTAAGACAAACACAACATCCATCCCTCACCGGGATTCGAACCCGGACCCCGTTCGGACGAATGATCAGAGGCCATCGCTTAGACCACTGCGCCACCAGGGCGGCGATTTTTCTTTTTCCTGGTGAGTCGGTCAAAATCCGGTGAACAAACATGGTGGACAAATTTGCCTGATGCGCAATCTTCTTAACTGTCAAACGGCAATTTTCTTCGAGAAGAGTTGCAACAACGGTGACAGATGTTTTGTCTGTCGGCTTTTGAGGTTAGCACGAGAGGTGATCATCTTCGATGGTACTTCGGCCCTCCCGAAAGCGCAATGCAAAGCGAGAAATTATGCTTCGATCAGGAGTTCCTTCCCCACAAACTTCTTGCAAGGCAGTGTGGATCTGTGTAGAAGTTTTTCCCAGCAGAGTTTTTGTTTTCACGTACGAGCGCTGCTCTAGCGCAGTGACTCGAACCGAGGAGGTGCACGCTTCCACCTCCAAACCCTCCCACGTCCATACTGCAAATGTTAGCGCGTCGTTCTGACACCACAGCTTTGCTGAGATTCTGACCTTGACATGAGGCAATCATTTTTTCGATTGCATCATCCTCTTCCGTTTTAGATTCACATGTACAGAATTTTTGTCATGACGCTCGTAAACTAAGGAAGCTATTTCTTTGCGTATGTATGTAGTTTTTCAATACAAAACTACTAAATATATTTTTACTAAATGCGAAAAAAACAATGCTTCACTTTGTGGATTTAATGAGATTTTCTAATATTTCATCCCACACGCTTTCTTTCGTTACACTATTGTGATAATATGTACGGCTAATGTCTTAAAAAATTGGATTTACCTGCACTTGCACTGCATCGATTAAGTCCTCGTCAAAAGATGTTTATGAAAGAATAATGGAAAAAAGCAACTTCCAATCAATCAGAACTAGTATGAACGCAGGCAGAACAGATCGTACCAAGAGTTTGTTTGTCTGCAGATGCGATAAAATAAGCAGCTGAGGAAGGTGTTTTTGATTTAACGTATGCCCGCATGCTTCAAAAAGCATCGCTTCCAAAGAAACATTATCAGCGACAGATCTCCAAAAGTTCGTTTCAGAAGTAAAAATTCCCACGCGCTTCCGATGTAATGTGAGGGATTCTATTGGAAACAATGGTTAACAATTTGTTTCTAGCGTTTTTATTGTGACGTTTACATATCGTTCCGCGGTGTGTGCAGCAAACTTAGGTGTACATAGTCGAACAATTATATTTCGAATCCAGCTGTAGTTGAAGGCTCGTGGAATTCGGAAAACTGGCACTTGGCGTGCCAGAAGCAGAGACGGTAAAGGGTTACGGTTCACCGGGTCAACGAGTCGACAATTTCTTGCGGGTCAAATTAGTCGGGTCAAGGTGTCCATGACTCGATTTCTACCCGGTTTTATTTCAGTTTTATTTTTGAAAAGAAAAATATATTTTAAAGAATCATTCAGAGGTCTTTGAAATAATGATTCAGAGCTGCAGCGTATGATCAAAGAACTTGCTGAGAAGGGTAAAGAAATGGAGATTAAAAATAAACTTTCAGAAAACAAAACTGATGTACAATGGTTTTACAAAGAATGAATATTTATCAGTTTATGGGGAAAAGCTAGAGATAACCAATTCCTGCATGTACCTTGGGCAGTAGATATCAAGCGATGGTCACATTGAGGAAAAATTAATCGGCGTATAAAACTGGTTGGAGAGCTTTTGGAAGAAACAGTACAATTTTTAAAGAGCAATATGCCATTATGTCTTAAAAGGAAAGTGTTTAATCAATACATCCTTCCAGTGCTTACATACGCAGCGAAGACGTGGACCTTAAATTTTAAAAAAGCATACAAAGACTGCATGCAACTGAAAGAAGCATGAACATATGCATGCTTGGTGTAACCAAGAAAGGTAAAAAGTGGAACTCGTGCATAAGGAAAATAACAAGAGTGGAAGACATCATGATCAGAGTAAAATCCCTAAAATGGCAATGAGCTGGACATATTGTGAGAAGAACGGACCACCGATGAACAACCGAAATATTGGATTGGATTACAAGGAAAAGAAAAAGACCCAGAAGAAGACCACGTGGGAGATGTGTGGATATAGGAGACTAGCCCAAGACAGTCCACTGCGGAAGAGAGTGGGGAAACCTTCTTCTAGCACTCAAGAACCGCATATAGCGTATTAAATCCGTTTATTTTTCTAGCGTTGAAAGTACAAAGATTTGCCAAACTTTCGCACTCCACAGGGAGGCTGTTTCAAGGCAATGGTAGACATAAAAATGCAGGGAATAGAAACACGTAAGGAACAAAGATTATTTTTTAAAATAACGCGGGTGACATCACGAGCATATTACACGATTTTTATCACGCAATTATACGGTGTGTCGCGATGTGTTTCCATCTTTATATTGATAGCAACGAAGTCCCCGAACCCGTTATCACATATAAGATCAATTAGCAAAGAGAGACAGTGTGAGAAAGAAAAGGCTGGTGAGCAGATCAGATCATATGTAGAGGATTTTAGGAAGGGAGTGTCTGACCCCAGGTCTTGAACAACCCTTAGAAATAGGAAGCTAGGAGAATTCGGCTAGAGTGCCCGATAGGAAAGTGACACGGAAGCGAAGTAGAAAAGGGTAGGAAGACGCCCTTTTTAATTACCGGGGAGCCAGTACCCGGGGTCCGACGGCTTAACGTGCCCATCCAACGCACAGCGGGAATTTAGTGGTTTGAACGTTCGTACCTACCTGGGATCGAACCTGAGGTCATCCCTATGGCAGTAACGAACGCTGATCACTAGGCTACCCGCGGCAAAAAGGCTGGTGCGTACGCTATACCGTTGGTATATCCCGACAACTCGGAAAAGATATATATCGGAATGACAAAGCGATCCTTGGACACTAGATGTCAAGAGCACGTGCGAAGTGTCAAACAGGACATGCAGAATACAGCCCTTGCCAGAGAAGTCATGCATTCATCGGCCGCTGCTCTATGGAATAGTACTAGAAGACCTACCCCGTACACAAACTTTAAAGAGATTGAAATCAGGGAAACAGTCGAAATCCCATCCAGCAAACTAGCGTGCAATGATATAGTTTCTACTGAACGATCAAGAGCTTGGTATGCGTTATTAAAGGATGGAAACACATCGCGACACACCGTATAATTGCGTGATAAAAATTCGTGTAATATGCTCGTGATGTCACCCGTGTTATTTTCAAAAATCGTCTATGTTCCTTACGTGTTCCAATTCCCTGCATTTTTATGTCTGCCATTGCGTTGAAGAAGCCTCCCAGTGGAATGCGAAATCTTGCCGAATCTTTGTATTTACCACGCCACAAAAATAAACAGATTTAATACGCTATATGCGTCTCTTGAGTGTTCACAGTGTGATTGGTGTGTTTATGTGATTTGTGATTGGTGTCTGTTACCTTCATCTAGCAGTGGATTAATAATGATACACAATAATGCTGCTTCTGATGATGATATATTCGAGTTTATAGTTTAAAACAGATTTGTTCGGGTCAGTTCCGTGTCGGGTCCAATTATATGACGTCTGGGTCCAATTATCTGACGTCCGGATCCAAAATTGTTGAGCCGTTTTTTACGCTTTCCAACCGTAGGTTTAAGAAGCGTATATGCTCCAGCTCTGTCCGTCCGTCCGTCCGTCTGTCTGCCTGTCGGCACGATAACTCGCGTACAAATGGTTCGATTTCCATGAAATTTTAGTATGTGGTAGGGGACCACCTGGGGACAAACCCTATTGAAAATGGACGAAATGGGGTCAAAGTTCACGGCATAGGAGCGAGATCCATTCCATTGTCCTTATGCGTCATAACTTGCGTATATATGGTTCGATGTCGATAAAATTTTAGCATATTGTAGGGGACCACCTGGGAATTTCCGCTATTGAAAATGGTCGAAGTGGGCACAAAGGTCACGGCATAGGAGCGGGATTCATTCCATTGCCTTTATGCGTCATAACGTGCGGAAAATTGGTTTGATTTCGATGAAATTTTATTATGTGGTAGGGACCACCTGGGGACAATCTTATGACGTCACAATCTCGCGCTTGATATGTTGGCGCGAGGTCACGCCATCTGCCTTATTACGTCACGCGTTGTGTGTGGATCATATTAAAGTTTTATGACGTCACACTCTTGCGAGCAGATGGTCGCGATTCCCATCTGCCTCATTAAGTCACGCTTTGTTTGCGTATGTTCGTCCGCACGATAAACCGCGTAAAAATCGTTCGATTTTGGTTAACTTTTAGTATGTGGAAGGGGATCACTGGAAAGGAACGCTATTGAACGTGAACGAAATTGGGTCAAAGGTTAGCACATACGAGCGGGATCCATTCCACTGATCTTATGCGTCATAAATAACGTAAAAAAGGTTCGTTTTGGATTAAATTTTAGTATATCGTTGGGGACCACCTGAGGACAAACTTAATTGAAAATATGTGAAATGGGGTCAAAGGTCAGGACAAAGGAGCGGAATCACTTCCATCGCCATTATGCGTCATAACTTACTTAAAATGTCTTCGATCTGGATGAAATGTTAGTATGTTGTAGGGGCCTGCCTATTAAATGGGCGAAATGGGGTCAACGAATCCTATTGAAAATGGGCGAAATGGGGTCAAAGGTTAGGACACAGGAGCGGAATCTATTCCATAGCACTTATGCATCATAACTTACGTAAAAATGCTTCCATTCCGACAAAACTTTATCATGTTATTTCGGAGGTAACTGAACCGGTTCTGTAGAATATCATCAAAATGGGATCAAAGTTCAGGGCACAAGACCGAGATTTATTCCACAGCCATTATCCTCATAACTTGAGTAATGATTTCTGGTATGTTGGAAAGCGTATCATAATCAATGCATTGCATGATTTTACTAACTTCTTTAATTCTTGACGGAAGTGGGCATTACACGCAACTTCCATTACACTGTGTGCAATCATTTTCAAATTTTATATCATGAAAGTTGGTTTTGTGACCAGAATAGACAATACATTTCAGCAACGCGAGACCTCCAAATTTTGTGTGTGCCTCGATAAAATACCTACATAATTTGTATTTTTTTTTTGGGGGCAAGATATTTCGTGAAGGAAGGTAAAATATTTGCGCATGACGATAAAAGGAGTGACAAACGCACTTCCGAGAACGTTGATCAAATCAGACAGTTGGTGGACTCCGACCAGAAATTAATATGCGAAATGCCAGTCGGTGAATTGGATACTAATTGCAAAACTGCTCGTTAGGTACTCACAGAAGGTCTGGCCATGCATAAGATTAAATTTGCTCCGAACGTGCTGAAACAGCGGCGGGATGTTTGAAGTAACTGTCTAGAACTGCTGGAAACATAATTTTATTAAAAGAGTGATCATCACGACAAAACCTGGTGCTACGAGAACGCTTGGATACCAAGAGATCAACAAAACAACGGCGCACAGAAAAGAAAAAGAACGGCTTTTTTACTCAAAAGTGAAGATAATGCTCATTTGTTTCTTTAATTCATGATTATGACGATGCGTGCAGAATAAATTCAATGATCGGGTAAAACGCTGTGTTATGCACGATTAAAACGAAGTCTGAAGATGACATATATAATTCGTAAAATTAAATTTAATCACACTTAACTACATACAAAGATTAAAATGACAATCATAAGATCTTTCAGACTCCCCTAGAGTCCTTCATCAGATGAAAAGATGACCACATAGAAAGGTTGTCATGGCATATAAATAAGATGGTCGTTACCACTGAATAATTCAATTCACAGAAGCAAATAAAAGTCAAGAGATTTACATACCGAAGGCCTGCACCAAACACACGTAGCAGGGGACACACACTGTTCCAAACATTAGGGTGGAATGGAATGTTCTTTAACTTCAGAAGGTACATATGGCTTTCCAAGCTCAGGTAACTTGGGTACTTGAATCCTCGTTGCAACACATTTCTTTAATGTGTTCTGTAATATGTGTTGAAACGAGGATTCACCTTCCCAAGCTTGGAAAGCCATTGTACCTGTTAAAGTTAAAGAACATTCCATTCAACCCTAAAGTTTGGAATCGTCCGAGATGGCTCCGGGTTCTAATTCCTGTGAGGCATGGATGTTGTGTTTGTCTTACGGCGCTGGCTCTTTCCCTTTCTTGGAACCAGTGGCCCTAAATTTGGGACGGGCGACTGCATATAGCGCGCCCGCTAAGTTGCTCACGGTGGTAGATAGGCCCTAAACCTCCAATCAAAAAAAAAAGTTCGGAACAGTGTGTATCCCCTCCTACTTGTGTTTGGTGCAGGCTTTCGGTATATAAATTGCTTGACTATTATTTGCTTCTGTGAATTGAATTATTCAGTGGCAACAACCATCTTATTTATATGCCATGACAATCTTTTTATGCGGCCACTTTTTCATCTGGTTAAGGACTCCGGGGGAGTCTGAAATATTTTATGAGTGTCATTTTAATCTTTGTATGTAGTTAAGTGTGATTAAATGTAATTTTACGTAGTACATATATAGCATCTTCAGACTTCGTTTTAATCGTGCATAACACAGTGTTTCTTTGATGTGCGTGGAACCGTTTGTTCACACTGAATTTTTGTCACAGGGTTGGACTGCGAATAGAGAATTTTGCATTGATGTTCTCTGACGATTTTGCGATGCGGTCAGAAAACAAATAAAGGTAGGCTCAGTTCTGATTTAGCCGTCAGTTTGGAAGGCATGTCTACGACTTGCAGATCGGAGAGTTGAAATGAGCTAGTCGAGTACGGTTTCAAAGCGTTTATTTAATTTGTTATAGCGAACACAGGTCTATGATATGAAAAGTAGCTTACATAATTTTTACAAACAATGCTGGATACATTGCGAACACAGAGCAGATCGAAACCGGATTTACCCAACGTGGTGCTGTTTCTTCTTGGGCTTCTTAAATTCTTCATCACTTGCTCTTCCCTCTCGTTTTGATTTTCACCACTTTTGTTTGCGTTCATTCTGCTAATTCCGCGGCATTGTCGAAAATGTTAACCAGTTCAAACGAAAACTATTTTTAAAAATTTTAGTTCACTGCGATATGTTCTTTATACATTTGAATAGATCTCGTCGAGAGCTTTAAAACGATACCACGCACAGTGGTTTTGAACTCACGGTTGCCCAGATAAATCGCGATATTTCTAAAAGTGTTCAGTTCAAACCACTGCAAAATGTTCTTCGTATATTTAAATAGATCTCGTCGAGAGCTTTAAAACAATACCACGCACAGTCGTGTTGCCCTCACGGTTGCCCAGACAGACGGAGTCAAACGTGGTGGCAAGCTCAGAAATATTGCATCACTTCCCCCGAGTACAGGGAGCGTCGCGCGCTATGTATTGCGCAGTACGCAAATTGGACTCCATGCTGTTTTCGAATATGCTAACACGATTAGTGTGCGACGCGTATTTTTAACACTATAAAGATTCCAATTGGGACCCATTCTTGTCACAGGCGGTTGGCAGTAAGTCGTCCCATACTATCCGCAGAGTAAGATTTAGTCCTACGTAAAAAAACAACAACAAAACACCAGAACTGTTGACCAACAAATCTTGGATCCTGAACTGAGTCATTGCAACGCGCCCTCACGTTCTTTCCTTTCGGTACAAGAATTCATATCCTCTACACAAATCCTAATAATGGATCATCCACCGTATTCTCCTGAACTAGCACCAGCAGAATTCTGGCTTTTTCAAAATTTGAAAAAAATGATTGAAAGGGAAGCAGTTCTCCATAACTGAATACAGCCCAGTCTCGAAACGTATTATTTCAACGGTGTTTCCCGCTTTGAAAATACAACCTGAAAAGAAAAGCTATTTCTCTGTTCCATATTCATCCTAATGTTTTAGTATTTATTGTATACCATTAAATATTATATATGGGGATGTAAGGTCAGGTGATGCGTAACACCACAGCCTCTCCTTGACAAATGTCAACCCCGCCTTCTCGTGGTGCATCCTGTTCCTACTAAAGGGCTCTGACAACCGCTAATAGCGGTATAACTATATAATCGGGATTAGAGGAAATTCTATCCCACACTCACCAACCCGCTTGGCCAGCGTGGTGAGTTATGGCCAAACCCCTCCAAAATGACTCCACAACTTAAATCTTGGCCCTCAGTCTCCGGCAGCTGGAATGTACCTGGCCAAGGCAGCGGCCAGTGCGACATGAAGGCAGAGGGTGCTAAGAATCCCCGGAGGACCGGACCTAGGCTGCCATCTGATGCTGACCTTGGCAACGTACAATGGACGCTCCCTATCTTCTGATTCAAGGCTTCTTGAATTGGAAGAGGAACTACAAAGGATCAAGTGGGACATCGTGGGGCTAAGTGAGGTAAGGAGAAAAGGAGAAGATCTCATCGAACCGAAAAGTAGACATCTCTTCTACTATCGTGGGACAGATACTGGCAGACTAGTGGTGTTGGATTTATAATAAACAAGAAACTGAAGGATAAAGTTGTAGAAGTTGAAAGTTCCTCTGACAGAGCTGCACGGCTTGTTATCCAATTCTCGAAAAGATACCAGGCTCAGATTATTCAAACTTATGCACCCACCACAAGTCATCCTGAAGAAGAAATTGAAGAATTTTATGAGGAAATTTGTCATCTAAATAATAAAGGTAAGCAGCACTTGAAAATAATTATGGGAGATTTCAATGCAAAAATAGGGCAACGGCAACAGAATGAAACTTCAGTAGGTAAATTCGGTCACGGCAACAGAAACCAGCTTGGAAATACTCTCGTTGAGTTTGCAGAGGCAGAAGGGTTTTTCATCTTGAACTCCTTCTTCAAGAAAAAGCCACACAGGAAATGGACATGGAGACATGCAAATGGGACGACAAGTGAAATTGATTTTATTATGTGTAACAAAAAATTCGTCATAGAAAACTGCAGTGTGCTAAACAAGTTCAACACAGGCAGTGACCATAGATTGGTGATATGTACGATGCACCTCAACAGTAAACTTGAACGTGACAAGCTCATAAGACAAACAAAATGTATTGACATAACCAACCTTAAAAAACACCATAATACCTTCAAGTTGGAACTGAAGAACAGGTTCTCTGCTTTAGAAGGCCTAACATCGGAAGAAGTGGACATCTCTGAAATTAACAGAAAAGTAACCAAAGCTCTTATGGAAACAGCAACAAAATTAGCTGGGTCTAAGAACAAGTTGCATGTAAATAAATTATCAGGAAAAACGAAAATGTTGATGCAAAAAAGAAGAGAGATGAGGACAACTAAAGAAGATGTGACTTCCAAAGTGGAATATATAGAGCTATGCAAGACAGTACGAAAAAGTATCACTGAAGACGTAAGAAAATTCAACTGTGAACTAGTGAGGAAAGCAACTGAAAACAACCAAAGCCTAAAGATAGCAAAGGGACATCTCAGTAAGGGAAGAAAACAGATTATGGCACTGAGAAAAGAAGATGGTTCTGTAACAAGAAATAGAGGCGAAATTTTGACAAGAGTGAAAGATTTCTACTCCAAATTATATGAAAGGGATGATACATGCACTCCAGACATCATGAAAGATACCAGTACCAGAGTTCCTCCAGTCCTTCCAGCAGAAGTTGCACATGCAATCAAGAACATGAAGCGGGGAAAAGCTCCAGGAGAAGATGGAATTACTGTAGACATCATACAAGAAGCAAGTGGAGAAATCGAAACAGTACTCGCCCAAATTTTCACTCGATGCCTTAATGAAGGAAATATTCCTGAGGATTGGAACACCGCTACAATGATCCTGCTACATAAGAAAGGTGACATTGAGGATCTCGGAAACTACAGACCTATCAGCCTCCTATCAGTAGTTTATAAAATCTTCACCAAAGTTCTTTCACACCGCTTGAAGGTAACACTGGACATGGCTCAACCGAGAGAACAAGCTGGATTCAGGAGTGGCTACAGCACAATAGATCATATCCATGTGCTGAGAGAACTAATTGAAAGAGCGAGGAATATGAACTTCCATTGTGCATGGCTTTTATCGATTATGAAAAAGCCTTTGATTCGGTGAAACCATCAGCAGTTACAATGGCTCTGAAAACCTGCGGTATTGAAGATGCATACATTAATATTATTAATAATATCTATGAAAATGCAAGTGCAAAGATTAGGCTGTTTGAAAATACAACACACATAAAAATTGGAAAGGGAGTGAGACAAGGTGACACAATATCTCCGAAGCTCTTTAATGCCACATTGGAGGGTGTTTTTTCAGTCACTGAGCTGGGAAAACAAGGGATAAAGATTAATGGAGATTATCTAACCCACCTTCGTTTTGCTGATGACGTAGTCATTTTTGCAACTAGCCCATCAGAGCTGCAGAGTATGATCCAGGAACTTGCTGACAAGAGTAAAGAAGTGGGATTAAAAATGAACTTTCAGAAGACAAACGTGATGTTCAATGCTTTTACAAGAAATGAAGATTTATCGATTGATGGAGAAAAGCTGGAGATAACAGACACGTACGTTTATCTTGGACAGCAGATGTCAAGTGAGGGTCACATTGATGAAGAAATTAATCGGCGTACAAAACTTGCCTGGAGAGCTTTTGGAAGAAACAGCATAATTTTCAAGAGCAATATGCCATTATGTCTTAAAAGAAAAGTGTTTGATCAATGCATCCTTCCAGTGTTTACGTATGGTGCAGAGACGTGGACCTTAACTAAAAGAGACATACAAAGGCTGCAGACAACTCAAAGCAGCATGGAGAGGTGCATACTTGGTGTAACCAGAAGAGATAAAAAGAGGAACTCGTGGATCCGAAAAATGACAAGAGTGGAAGACATCATGATCAGAGTTAAATCCCTGAAATGGCAATGGGCTGGACATACTGCCAGAAGAACAGATCATCGATGGACAGCCGAAATTTTAGATTGGATTCCAAGGGACAGGAAAAGACCCAGAAGAAGACCACATGGGAGATGGGTGGATGAAATTTGAAAGTATGCAGGGGTGACATGGAGGAGACTGGCACAAGACAGACCGTTGTGGAGGAAACTTGGGGGAGACCTTCGTCCAGCAGTGGATTGATAATGGTTGACAATGATGATGATGATGATGATATAAATATTATAAATAATATTTCATGAGTCAACATTGATGATGATTGTTTTTTCTTTAGTCAAAAGAAGCCTTCCTCTCTCTTATTTCTTTACTTGTTTATGTTATTGCCATCAGCGTTGTGAACAACCTAATTTTATAGTGAATTTTTCCGTTGAAGTTCGTTTGCAAATGTGTCAAATAGAAGTCATAACAGTTATTTTTATTTCGAAAATCATCTTTTTTAAATTCGAGTATAATAATTATATATTTCTAAAGAGGTGCGAGAACAAAAAAAAAAAAAAAAAGAAGAAGCAAAGAATCTTTAATTGCGAACCAATGTTCTTCAAGACGGATTAACGGCGAATGTGAATTGTGCTACAGCTTTAAACTCTCTGAATTAATCACGGAGTTTTCGTCGGGGAATAAAACAAAATCTGCTTTATTACAACTTCTCAGTATAATTCGAAAGCGTCTTTGGCGTTAAATATTTCCATGGTAATTGTTTTCATCAGAATATCTCTCATTAGCTTGTAGCTCATTTTTCGTAAGTACAAATTCAGTAATTTGTTTGATAGAATTTTTAGCCTCTAATAAGAATGAGAAATCTGTAGCACACTTCTTACGCTTTAAACATTTAGCACTTTTACCTCCACTTGTTCGGCATTTTAAGTTTTTTTAATATTCAATTTTGGGACTCATGAGTTCATTTTAGATCCGTCTTTTTGAATTTAAATACTCGCAATAACTTCCAATGAGCTAGTTGCTACAATGATAAAATGGAGTTCGATGTCTGATTAGTCATAATAAAAGAATCATCGATAAAAATAATTGTTGGAAGTTCAGTAAAAGAATCATCGATAAAAATAATTGTTGGAAGTTCAGTAAAAGAATCATCGATAAAAATAATTGTTGGAAGTTCAGTAAAAGAATCATCGATAAAAATAATTGTTGGAAGTTCAGTAAAAGAATCATCGATAAAAATAATTGTTGAAAGTTCAGTTTCTTTAACTGTATGAGTTATGGACATGAAAAAAAAAAGGGATGTAGTATTCAAACCAAAACGAATTCAGATTCACAGCACAAAAATAGGACTGTGTGAATTTACTTTTGTACTAACTTCTATGACAAACATACATGTTAATTTTTGCTAATCTTATGTCCTTTGGCTGCGCATTAAAACTATTAAACTCGTACACTCAAAAACTTTTAACGCAAGTCATCAGTCACTCTATTAGCTGTTTTTTGTTCTTTTTTTCTTTCCGAGTTGAACTTACCGATAAATTTCTGAAAACTTATACTTTGGGTAGAAACACTCTTCGCCATAGTAAGAAGAAAGATAAAAACATACACCTTTCAGGAAGGAACTTTTCCTTTCAATAATCACAATGACATTGAAAACAAAAAACACAAAAAAACTAATGTTTATAAACACGTTTTGAAAAGCAAATCATGTGACTCACTGACAAACCGTTGAGAAATACAATTCCACTTTGTAGACCATTGGGTATAAACTTCTGTCTGGTGAGCAAGCAGTTTACGGAATGCTTTTTCAGTTTTTGGTTGTTTTTTGAACTTAACATGCACAATAAAACTCAAGCGTTTCACATATTTGTAGTCAATCTCTCTTGCAGCACAGCACACATCTTTCAAACAGAACGGCGCCGCCCCGGTGGCGCAGTGGTCTAAGGCGTTGGCCTCTGATCATTCGCCCGAACGGGGTCCGGGTTCGAATCCCGGTGAGGCATGGATGTTGTGTTTGTCTTACGGCACTGGCTCTCTCCCTTCCCTGGAACCAGTGACCCTAAATTAGGGACGGGCGACTGCTTACAGCCAATTGAGTTGCTCACGGTGGTCGTTAAACCTCCAATCAAAAAAAAAAAAAAAAAAAAACATAACGGCAGATGAGAAACGACAGCGAAACACAAAAATGGCGCTTTTTTTCTTCTGAAAAAGAAGGCGTCCCCACGTGACTTAGCTGACGAATCACATGTTAGTTCCGAGGCAGACTTTTTGGGTGTCGCCGTTACTTGACGTACTTACTGTAAGTATCAATTCACACTAATTTCCAACATACTTTTTTTTTAGCATTCCTTTTTAAATCCAACCATTCATTGCTTAGCGCACTTAAAGAATCGCACTCATTTCGAATCAGGTAATTGATATAGTGAAAAAATGGGGATCAAAAGTTTGTTTCAAAGATATTTGAACGCAAAATTACATGTTTGCTCAACAAAGCTTCTTTCTGCCAAAAAATGAAACAACACCAAACACGAAAGATGACGAGTCATCGGGTATTACGGAGATCTATTTCGGATCGAAAGTTTCTGTGAATATATAAAATGTAATACTCATCGAACATTTATTAGTATATGAAATTATAAAAGTATTCCTGATAGCAAATAAACTGTTGTTTGTACAGTCTAGTCCGACGGAAAATCTCTAATTCGTTCTTTTACAAGCAGAGAAACGATTGTACATGGCACTACTCATTTGTGCCTCAAATAGAAAACTAAATGGAAAAAAAAATCATGCACAGTCTTATTTACAAAACATACACATACTGGTCTAAAATTTACAAAATTTTATTCTGAGACAATAACATACAATAAACGCCAGTGTATGCAAATGTAACAATCACATATGTTGACGACTTTTTAGGATTGCCAAAATATGAACAGCCAAAATATGAATATATAAAGAGCTATAACGTCAGCAAACATAGTTTGTTTTGTTTCAATTATTTACTAATGCTTTTTTTATTGTTTACTACTGTTTTGTTTCTACTATTTACTACTGTTTTGTTTCTATTTTTACTACTGTTTTGTTTCTACTGTTTACTACTGTTTTGTTTCTATTGTCTGCTACTGTTTTGTTCTACTATTTAGTTCTGTATGGTTTCTACTGCAACTACTGTTTTGTTTCTACTTTTTACTACTGCTTTGTTTCTACTGTTTGCCCCTGTTTTGCTTCTACTGTTTACTATTGTTTTGCTTCTACTGTTTACCACTGTTTTATTTTCTACTGTTTACTACTGCTTTGTTTCTACTGTTTGCTACTCTTTTGTTTCTACTATTTAGTATTCTTTTGTTCTTCTTTTTTGTTTCTACTGTTACTACTGTTTTGTTTCTATTGTTTACTACTGTTTGGTTTCCACTGCACTACTGTTTTGTTTCTACTGCACTACTGTTTTGTTTCTACTGCAATACTGTATTGTTTCTAATGTTTACTACTTTTATGTTTCTACTGTTTGCTACTGTTTTGTTTCTATTGTTTACTACTGTTTGGTTTCCACTGCACTACTGTTTTGCTTCTACTGCACTACTGTTTTGTTTCTAGTGCAATACTGTTTTGTTTCTAATGTTTACTACTTTTATGTTTCTACTATTTGCTACTGTTTTGTTTCTATTGCTTACTACTGTTTTGTTTCTATTGTTTACTACTGTTTGGTTTCCACTGCACTACTGTTTTGTTTCTACTGCACTACTGTTTTATTTGTACTTTACCTCTGCTTTGTTTCTACTGTTTACTACTTATTTGTTTCTACTGTGTACTACTGTTTTGTTTCTACTGTGTACTACTGTTTCGTTTCTACTGCTTACTATTGTTTTGTTTCTACTTTTACTACGGTTTTGTTCCTACTGTTTACTGTTGCTTTGTTTCTACTGTTTACTACTGTTTTGTTTCTACTGCTTGCTACTGTTTTGTTTCTAGTGCTGTTTAGTACTCTTTTGTTTCTACTGTTTACATAGTTTTGTTTCTGTTGTTTACTACTGCTTTGTTTTTATTGTTTTTCTGTGTTATACAAGACTGCATAAAATAAAATTTCTACTTCATTCTGTTATATATGGTTAAGTATGATTACAGTAGGTGGCGTTTGGAACTTCACAATCCACCGAAATTATATTTCACAACACAGAAGAAGTTTGAGTACAATTTTAAAAATGTTTAGCCCCGGATAAATTTTAGGTCACCCTGTGCCACTGGCATTAATGTAGTCCTGGGACTAATGCCAAGTCATCATTATCATCATCATTGTCAACCATTATCAATCCAATGCTGGACGAAGGTTCTTCCAAGCCTCTTCCACAACGGTCTGTCTTGTACCAGTCTCCTCCATGTAACTCCCGCATACTTTCGAATTTCATCCACCCATCTCCCATGGGATCTTCTTCTGGGTCTTTTCCTGTCCCTTGGAATCCAATCTAAAATTTCGGCAGTCCATCGATGGTCTGTCCTTCTGGCAGTATGTCCAGCCCATTGCTCGTTCGTGATAGACGTAGTGTTGGTGGCTCCAATATTTAATACATTTTAGTGTGGAATGCCTCGTCCCTCACTCACCTGTTGCGTGGCCCGGCTGTCTGATGGTACTGTGTACGTTTTGAGCTACTTTTCTAGCGTTCTCATCCTCATATTAGTTCATATTCATCCGTTTTCTTATCGTTTGCTCGTTTGTTTACGTTTGGAAGCTGCCAACATGGCGGTGTCCGATATTTCCTTATCATCTATGGGCGTGGCGGATGCGCGTCACGTCACACTTCCCACCGTCCATGGAAGTTAACATACACTCGTCCTCAGATATGTCTGCTCAGATGCCTTCCCAGCTTTCTAGTACTCCTGCACCGGTGCCTTCACTTGACTTGGCTGCGATTTCTTCTTCAGATCATGAGTCTGCCTCGGTGCCCTCCCTGGGTACTACTGATTCCACTGCCTTGCCTTCGGCTTGTGCTTCTCTTCCCTCACAGCCTTCTGTGCCTGCCGGATCCGACCAGACTTCACTTCCGAGGATGTCATTTGCCTCTAAAGTGCAACGAGGCGCTACTTTTACGTCCGATTCCTCTCATCCAGTTGGTCCTTTGCAAGCAACACCTGTTATTCAGGTATCCAACCATAAGGTGAAAATAACGATAGATGACAATTCGCAGATTGGCCGTGAGTTCCATAACCTCCTGGATAGAGGTGTGCTCTTTCATGCTTTACCAAATACTCCATTGCCACGCTACATGAAAGCCCTCTCTGGACATGTGTCGTCTGCGTCCATTGCAGGAATTTCCCGTACTTCTCGGGGTATTTCGGTACAGTTCAATCACAAGGAGGATGCTGACTTTTTTCTTGCAAACGGACTTTCGATTGGGACAAACCATCTCATCCCGTCGCCCCTTTCCAAGCGACCGGTGAACATCACGTTCTATCCTGTTCCACAGGAAGTGCCAGATAATGCACTTCCTCTCCTTGTCAGTCATGTTTGTAAAATTTTTGGCAAGGTCCGTCGCCTCTCTGACGCTCCCCGCGGAACTCGATTTGCACATGCTACAGGACCTCGCCGTCAGTTATTGGTCGTCTTTCCCACCGAGAAAGCGTTGTCGGATTGCCCTACTGAAGCTACTGTTGAAATTGGCGCAAGAACGTACAGTTTCAAGATTTTTTGTTTTAATTGGAGGTTTTTTTTTTTTTTTTTTGCTTGGAGGTTTAACGACCACCGTGAGCAACTCAATGGGCTATAAGCAGTCGCCCGTCCCTAATTTAGGGTCACTGGTTCCAGGGAAGGGAGAGAGCCAGTGCCGTAAGACAAACACAACATCCATGCCTCACCGGGATTCGAACCCGGACCCCTTTCGGACGAACGATCAGAGGCCAACGCCTTAGACCACTGCGCCACCGGGGCGGCTAATTGGAGGTTTAACGACCACCGTGAGCAACTCAATGGGCTATAAGCAGTCGCCCGTCCCTAATTTAGGGTCACTGGTTCCAGGGAAGGGAGAGAGCCAGGGCCGTAAGACAAACGCAACATCCATGCCTCACCGGGATTCGAACCCGGACCCCTTACGGACGACTGATCAGAGGCCATCGCTTAGACCACTGCGCCACCGGGGCGGCCCTTCAAGATTTTCACTGCACACTATTGTACACACTGTTTAACACAGAAACACACCACTGCCTCCTGTGACCGCGTTCGACGTGGACGTTCATCAAGTTCGCATCCCACTGCTGACCACATTGGTCTTTCTACTATCCCCACTACCGGTAGTTTGCCTGACGCGAATTCTTCGTTTCTCCGTCAGACGAACATTTCCGTCACGGACAATGCTGCCTTTCCTCCTCTCCCGACCCGTACGATTGTGCATCCACCTTCAAGATTGACAGAGTTGTCTTCGACTACAGATGTGTCTACAGCGAAGTGTTCCGATCTGGGTGTGTTGAGTGGTGGTTTGGCGGGTCAGCCGTCTGGCTCTTTTCCTGGCCTCTCGGATATCGGATCTCCAGTTACAACCTTGTCTACCATACCCTTGCTGCAACATCTTCCTGAGGCCTCGGCTGTTGTACCAGTCTCCACTACGGCAGCTCAGCTACGTACTGCTTCTTCGGCGACGTTCGTTTTCTCGTCTCCTGACTTGGGAGGTGAGCCTGATCCACTAATGGATACATCCGCCTTAGCTTCTTCTTCGAAGCGGGTTGGAACTTCCAAAGGCGCTGTAAAACAGAAAAAGTTAAAACAACTTTCTGTGCCACATTCTGAGGATTCATCTAGTGTTCCCGAGGTTTCCGGTTCCGATGTTACTCCACCTGATGATTCTTCAAACAGTATGTTGCTCCGCTCAGGTCCTGTCAATCCTCTCTCTGATGCTGAGGTTCTACAGGCCGTTGGTACGTTTCCTCAAGTTCCTGGACCACTGTCCAGACAGCAACTTTTACGTCTTTTTCAACCTGCACGTACGATTGTTGGTTCTGAAGAGTTCCTTCACTCACCTGATCTGGATCTGTATGCAGCGGTCACGCAATTCGAAGCTTATGTGTCACTTTTTAAATCTCTGTGTGCCACCGATCCTCGGTATCAGAATTTTTTGAGACGTTACACGCGCCGTCTCGCCTCCTTGAAGGAGCTCGCTGAGAAGCGTATATGTGTTACCTTACTTCCTCGTACCGATGACCTTTAGCTCTCTTCCCTAAACCGATCACTTTTTGTTCTCTCAATGCTAGAGGATTTGCGAACCCGTTCGCAAATTCTCTGGTCTTTGCAGACTTAGTGCCGGTTGATGCTGATGTTTTATTTATTCAGGAAACAAATTGCATTCCCGTTACGCCGTTTCATCGCTGGCGCCCGTGGCCCTATAGGTTCTTTCATTGCTTTTCCACCCGTCTCGGAAACGGCGTATCCATTGGAATTCATCAACGCCTTTACCCAGCTATGTCATCAATTGTCGAAGTCGCGAAGACTGAGGGAGTTTTCTTATATCTCTCCTTTCGTCTCGGGGCTTTGGGTGTTCATCTTCTTAACATTCATATACCGCAGCGAAATGACGATGCAATTTCCCTTTTAGACTCCATCTATGTTCATCTTGCCACGGTCGCCCCCTCTGATATTGTTCTCTTTGGTGGGGATTTCAATTGCACGTTGTACCCTACTCTTGATCGGTCACACTGTGTCGAATCTCGTTTTTCTCTTGTTCAGGTTTTATCCGACCTTTTGTCCCATTACAACCTTGTTGATGCTTTCCGTTGCCTTCATCCTTCTGTCTGTGATTTTACTTGGTGCTCTTCCAATCCTGCTTCTTTGGCCGAAGCACGACTTGATCGGTTTTATGTTTCGTTCCATTTTAGTACACACCTTCAAGCTGCGTCACACATTCCGTGTGTTTCGTCTGATCATTCCATTTGCATTCTTTCTGTATTTCTCCCTGTTGTCTTCAAACCGTTCTTCAGGTTATGGTCTCTTCCCATTTCGTTCCTTACTGATTCAGATTTTTGTTCCCATTTATCAGCTTATCTTCAGGCTGCTGAAATTGATCTTCACTCTACCTCGGACCCTGTGTCGGAATGGATCTCCGTTAAAACTACATTAGTTGCTTTCTGCAAGAGATTTTCTCTTTCCACTCGCCTCTCGGAATCCACGATCGTTGATCGCCTTCGTCTAGAGTTAGCTTGTGTTTCACCTACGTCTGCCGCCTATCGTACACGGTCCTCGGCTATCCGGGGCCTACTTCAAAGCCAGGCGTCGCAAGCTCTTGTTCGCCTTCATGTACAGGATGTTTCTTCAGACATCCAGGATGCGAGCGCCTTTCTTGAATTTGAGAGGGACATCCTTTCTTCTCCTTCGCTCACCCATTTAACCCTTCCTGATGGCTCTGTCTCTGATGATCCCTCACGGCTTTCCCCTTTTCTCGTTTCTCATTTTACTGAACATTTCTCTTCTTCCTCTTCGCCTCCTGATCCATCCTCCACTCTCTTCACAGGCCTTCCTCAAGTTCCGTCTTATCTTCATTCTTCTCTCCTTGCCCCAATTACTCTCTCGGAATTATCTTTCAGCTCTCTCCTCTTTAAACTATCAGTCCGCCCCAGGTTTAGATGGTATCCCAGTTGCATTCTATCGTACTTTTCTACCTCAGCTTTCTCCCTTTCTTCTAGTTTGCTTTAACAATCTTCTATTTCGCACTGCTTTCCCTTCATCTTTTACCGTTGCCGTCGTTCGTCTTCTCCCGAAGAAAGGCTGTCTCCTCAATATAGACAATTGGCGTTTTATTAGCATCTTGAACAGCGATTACAAGCTTTTCGCTAAGATTCTTTCTCGTCGTTTGAATGGCATACTGCCAGACATTATTCATTCGGACCAAACGTATACAATTCCGGGTCGATCTGTTCAATCAACATTACATCTTCTTCGAAACCTTCTAGTACTTGCTGATCGACAGGTTGAACGCCTGGCCTTGTTCTCGTTGGATCAGCGCCAGGCGTTTGACCGTGTCTCTCATGCCTACCTTTTTCGGGTGCTTCTTTCATTTGGTATTCCTCATAATTTTTGCAGACTTCTTTTAAACCTTTATCGCAATTCTTTTCTTCACGTTCGGACTCACTCATTTTTAACGAGCTCCATTCCTTTTGCTACTGGAATTCGTCAGGGGTGTCCCCTTTCCGGGCAGTTGTTGGCTTTGGCGTTTGAGCCGTTGTTGTGCCAAATCCGATCTGTTCTTGCTCCTTCGCCTCGTTCTTTACTACCCGAATCTCGTCATTTTTCTTCTGTCCTGGTTGCTTATGCAGACGATCTGACGGTACTCATCCGAGCGCAGTCCTGTTTCTCGACCCTGGAATCTGTTTATTCTCAGTATGCACAACTTTCCGGCGCTGCGTTGAACAGAGACAAGAGCACCGGGCTCTGGTGCGGTGCGTGGCGAGCACGCCCTCATCGCCCCTGGGGAGCCACTTGGTCTCGAACGACGCAGCAGTTTCTTGGTGTAGTTCTTGGTGAACCTTCTTTCCTGTCCTCTGGTTCCTGGACACCGCTTCTCCAAAAAGTCTCAAATGTTTTATCCCGCTGGAGTCGTGCTAGGGCTTTATTGTCGTATTGGGGTAAAGCCCGGGTTGTCTCCACGTTTCTTCTCCCTTTATTGACATATACATGGTCTACACAAGCGGCTCCTTCTTTTTTTCTTCGTAAAATTCAGTCAGCCATCACCCGCTTCATGTGGCATCGGCAGGCTTGGGTGTCTACACGGACGCTCACGCTTCCGGTGTCTCATGGAGGGGTGGCACTTCCTGATGTCCATCTCCGATATCGTACTGCTCGCCTTGTTTCCATTTTTTCGCTTTATTGCTCTGTTCCCACTGCTGCTATTAGTTCTGTTGATGTCATTCTAAGTCCTCGTAACCCAGTTATCACTTTTGCGACGCTTCTCCTTATGGATCGTTTGCCTCTGTTGCCTAAACGTCTTCCGGAGGTATATAGGGAATTTCTTGATTTTTGGCGAGCGTTAACCCCGGTTCATCTTCCTCCTTCTGGCCTCCTTGAATTGTTAAATGAGCCACTCTTCTACTCTTCCGTTTTGACTCAGTCGGATTCTTCATATTTTTGTTTTCCCTCCTGGATTCGGGAGGGTGTTTTTGTTGTCAAGCAACTTGTCACCCCGACTCTTCGGTGGCGTTCTCTCTCACAAATTTCGGTTGCTCTAGCTGCTGATCCTATTGAGCATTTCCGGTTTCTCCTTCTTCAACGCGCTCTTCGTCGGTCATTTCCCGATATAGCAACTGTTGATGGACTTGTTGCTTGCGCGTCCGCCCCTCTTGCTTTACCTTTTTCGTTTTCACTCTCTGGTTCTCCCTTATCTACTTCATTCCGTCACTTCTCGCTGTCTTTATCGTCATCTTCTCCTTCACAATTCTCCGCCGTTACCTATTTCCTCTCTTCCACCATCTACCTTTTCTGCCACTTGGTGTGTTCTGCACCTTACTCTTAGTTTACCGCTGGAGAAAGATGTGCAGTGGCGATTTCTCCACAGTCGACTCCCTACTCCAACCATTCTCCATCGTCAGGGAATTCTTTCTAGTCCTCTTTGCCCTTTTTGTGGACAAATCGGTGATCTTCTACATTATTATAATACCTGCGAGATCCTACAGCCATTGTTTACTCTCATCCATCAGATCGTTTCACTTTCCTGTTCCACTCTCCACAGCTTACATGATTTCAACTATCTTCTTCCTCGAGGAAGCATTACGCCTCACCGACCTTCCATTTGTTCCTATTTGTTCGTTCTTGCTAAATCTGTTATTTATGCGTACCACCTCTCGATTCGTTTTCTGGGCTCTTATCCATCTGTTTCAGAGGCTCAATCACGTTTGGTCACGGATTTTCGTGCCGCCCTTTTATCTCGTCTTACAACTGAGTATCTTTCAGCATCGACTCACGGTTCCTCGGCGACGTTTTCCACCTTGTGGTCGCCTGGATCTTCCTGGTTTCGCATTGATTCCTTAACGGTCTCGTTACTAGTGTGATCTCCCCATAATTCTATCTCGCGTATTGCTCTGTTGTTTCCTGCATTAGGGCCATGTATTTTAAATTTGCTATAATTGTGAGTTTTTACTGTGTTTCACAAGTAATGTATTTTGATTTTGCTATAATTGTGTGTTTTGGCTGTGTTTCACAAGTAATGTATTTTCAATTTGCTATAATTGTGTGTTTTTGCTGTGTTTTCACAAATAATCGGTCTCGTAACTTGTGTGATCTCCCCAGTTTCACATTATTATTATCTTATTTGGTGTTTCCTCAATTTGTATCTTGTTTTTAAATTTCCTATAATTGTGAGTTTGTGCTGTGTTAGTGCTTTCCTCTATCGTGGTTTACTATAGTGGTACATTTGCTACCTATGTTATTTTTATAATGTTGATGAGTTACTCAATAATGTATTGCGCTCTAACCACATTTAAGTTCCATTCGGTTGATGCATGCTGGCATAGTACTTTCATATACTTGTGCAAATGTGTTTTTTCATATCGTTTGTCATGCTGTTATGCCAATCATTGTTCGTGTGCATAATCATTTCCTTTCTGTGTAACTTTGTGCTGCATCGTGGATATATATACATTGCCGCGCTTTTGTTTTCTGTACTGCAACTTTCAATGAATTTCCCATGTTTGTATTTCGTTATAGCAATAAACTGGGTACCATTTTGGTACCCACAGTTACCAATACCAATACCATTGCCATTTCAGGGATTTAACTCTGATCATGATGTCTTCTACTCTTGTCATTTTCCGGATCCACGAGGTCCTCTTCTTATCTCTCCTGGTTACACCAAGCATGCACCTCTCCATGCTGCTTTGAGTTGTCTGCAGCCTTTGTATGTATCTTTTAGTTAAGGTCCACGTCTCTGCACCATACGTAAGCACTGGAGGGATGCATTGATCAAACACTTTTCTTTTAAGACATAATGGCCTACTGCTCTTGAAAATTATGCTGTTTCTTCCAAAAGCTCTCCAGGCAAGATTTATACTCCGATTAATTTCTTCATCAATGTGACCCTCACTTGATATCCGCTGTTCAAGATAAACGTACGTATCTGTTATCTAGAGCTGTGCTCCATCAATCGATAAATCTTCATTTCTTGTAAAAGCATTGTACATCACTTTTGTCTTCTGAAAGTTCATTTTTAATCCTACTTCTTTACTCTTGTCAACAACTTCCTGGATCATACTCTGTAGCTCTGATGGGGTAGTTGCAAAAATGACTACGTCATCAGCAAAACGAAGGTGAGTTAGATAATCTCTATTAATATTTATCCCTTTGTTTTCCCAGTTCAGTGATTGAAAGACATTTTCCAATGTTGCATTAAAGAGCTTGGAATATATGGTGTCACCTTGTCTCACTCCCTTTCCAATTTTTATGTGTGTTGTATTTTCAAAGAGCCGAATCTTTGCTCTTGTATTTTCATATATGTTATTAATAATATTAATGTATGCATCTTCAATACCGCAGGATTTCAAAGCCATTGTAACTGCTGATGGTTTCACCGAATCAAAGGCCTTTTCATAATCGATAAAAGCCATACACAATGGAAGTTCATATTTCTTCGCTTTTTCAATTAGTTCTCTCAGTACGTGGACATGATGCCACTCCTGAATCCAGCTTGTTCTCTCGGTTCAGCCATGTCCAGTGTTACCTTCAAACGGTGTGAAAGAACTTTAGTGAAGATTTTATAAACCACTGATAGGAGGCTGATAGGTCTGTAGTTCCTGAGATCCTCAATGTCAGCTTTTTTATGTAGCAGGATCATTGTAGCGTTGTGCCAATCCTCAGGAATATTCTCTTCATTAAGGCATTGAGTGAAAACTTGGGCGAGTACTGTTTCATTTTCTCCACCTGCTTCTTGTATGATGTCTACAGTAATTCGATCTTCTCCTGGAGCTTTTCCCAGCTTCATGTTCTTAATTGCATGTGCAACTTCTGCTGGGAGGACTGGAAGAACTCTCCTACTGGTACCTTTCATGATGTCTGGAGTACATGTATCATCCCTTTCATATAATGTGGAGTAGAAATCTTTCACTCTTTTCAAAATTTCGCCTCTATTTCTTGTTACAGTATCATCTTCTTTTCTCAGTGCCATAATCTGTTTTCTTCCCTTGCTGAGATGTCCCTTTGCTATCTTTAGGCTTTGGTTGTTTTCAATTGCTTTCCTCACTAGTTTACAGTTGAATTTCCTTACGTCTTGAGTGATACGTTTTCGTACTGTCTTGCATAGCTCTATATATTCCACTTTGGAAGTCACATCTTCTTTAGTTGTCCTTATCTCTCTTCTTTTTTGCATGAACATTTTGGTTTTTCCTGATAATTTGTTCACATGCAACTTGTTCTTAGACCCAGCTAATTCTGTTGCTGTTTTCATAAGAGCTTTGGTTACTTTTCTGTTAACTTCAGAAATATCCACTTCATCCGATGGTAGGCCTTCTAAAGCAAACAATCTGTTCTTCAGTTCCAACTTGAAGGTATTATGGTGTTTTTTAAGGTTGGCTATGTCAATACATTTTGTTTGCCTTTTGAGCTTGCCACGTTCAAGTTTAGTGTTGAGGTGCATCTTACATCTCACCAATCCATGGTCACTACCTGTGTTGAACCTGTTTAGCACACTGCAGTCTTCGATGACGAATTTTTCGTTACACATAATAAAATCAATTTCACTTGTCGTCCCATTTGGATGTCTCCATGACCATTTCCTGTGTGGTTTTTTCTTGAAAAAGGAGTTCAACATGAAAAACCCTTCTGCCTCTGCAAACTCTACGAGAGTATTTCCAAGCTGGTTTCTGTTGCCGTGACCGAATTTACCTACTGAAGTTTCATTCTGTTGCTGTTGCCCTATTTTTGCATTGAAATCTCCCGTAATTATCTTCAAGTGCTGCTTGCCTTTATTATTTAGATGACGAATTTCCTCATAAAATTCTTCAATTTCTTCTTCAGGATGACTTGTGGTGGGTGCATAAGTTTGAATAATCTGAGCCTGGTATCTTCTCGAGAGTTGGATAAGGAGTCGTGCAGCTCTGTCAGGGGAACTTTCAACTTCTACAACTTTACCCTTCAGTTTCTTGTTTATTATAAATCCAACACCACTATAGTTCTAGCAGTATCTGTCCGACGATACTTTTCAGTTAAATGAGATCTTCTCCTTTTCTCCTTACCCGAATTAGTCCGACGATGTCCTAATTGATTCTTTGTAGTTCCTCTTCCAATTCAAGAAGTCTTGAATCAGAAGATAGGGAGCGTCCATTGTAAGTAGCCAAGGTCTGCATCAAACGGCAGCCTAGTCCTGTCTTCCGGTGATTCTTAGCACCCTCTGCCTCGATGTCACACTGGCCACTGCCTTGGCGTACATTCCAGCTGCCGGAAGCTGAAGGCCAAGTTTTAAGTTGTGGAGTCATTTTTGAGGGGTTTGGCCATAACTCACCACGCTGGCCAAGCGGGTTGGTGAGTGTAGGATAGCATTTCCTCTTATTCCGATGGTATAGTTATACCGCTATTGGCGGTCGTCAGAGCCCATTTATTGGGAACAGGATGCACCACGAGAAGGCGGGGTTGACATTTGTCAAGAAGAGGCTGTGATATTGCGCATCACCTAACCTTACACCCCCTTCCAAGTACATTTAAAAGTGTTCTGATTGATGGAGTCCATATATCTTCAGATGATCCTATAATAATGGTTAAACACTCATAGACCTGTTAGAGCCCATGACTTCCAGATGCTTTAAATTGGCCCTAGAAAACTGCTAGTCTATCAGTGAAGAAGAATGTCCAGCCACTTTGTGATATTTTAGAACAATTTTGACGTCTTGTTTCATGAAATCGCTCTAACTGCTTTCTGCTCTCAAACAGTATTAGCTTAGGTTAAATTGCGATAAAGCCAACGATGGGCTTCAGCAGAATGCCAAGGTTATATACTATTGGTTGAGGGATTCTGAAATGGAGAATATTGATATTATAGTTACACAAATTATAACCTATACTGATGCAATATGGCTAATAAGCGATCCATTTGAGCCAGTTGGGAGCAACCGACCTTCGATCCGTTTGCAAATACCAATCACGTTGAGGTACAATTTAGACTAGCTGATAGGACGCGATCGAACAAAGCCACATCATAGTACTTTGAAACTAATGACAATAAATGATCAATAAGTTCGACACGTAAGGCAAGATAAGATACGCGTATAAATAATTTGCAAAAGGAATAGTTTCTTGACCAGCAATGATTTAAATTTTCTTACGAAATGTCCTTCTCTCATTAAGGCAATAAAATCAAGATAATCAAATCACAAAATTTATTTCAAAAGATAGATGTGTGACTTTTATTCATAATGTACCTTAAATTTACCATTGTATTGTGATTTTCCCGTTTTCAGCTAACTTCCAGGGCATTGAAAGTAATAAATCGCAGAACTTAGGGAAATCGACAGTACTCGAAGAGCTAGGAACAGTGCCGTAACTAGCTTTTCATGTGCCCTGTCGAAGGTATTATTTTGGGCCCCTTAATTTTTTGGGGGAGGGGGATAATAATAAAACAAATACGGTATAACAATTATTTGTAAATAATTTTGTGTACATAAGGGAATTCGTTCACATATTTCTATAAATGAAAAAAAAATTAATTGCACTTTTCTGGTTTTCATTTCAGCAAATTCATTGATTACATCATCGTAATTAATATCTTCAACGATATTATATTCAATCGAAATTATGCAGGGCTAGCTCATCTACGTAATCCTTGTATCTCCCCTTCTCAGTGACGCCATAGATACAGATGCTGAACCATAAAACCACATCAAACAACCGGCAAAGCCAAGAGATGCGTGCGCGCCTGGAGATCAAATCCTCCTTAACTAACCTTGACGGGAGCTCTGGTCACGTGAGGAAGAGAGAAGCTTGATCTTTAGAAAAGCCATCCCTTCTTCACTTGGCTAGATGCGCATCTTTAAAAAGAACCCTTAAGCATCATTTTAAAAATAAGCTCCTCTGATCATGACTGTCTGATACAAGATTACTTAATAGCGAACGTTTTTAACTGGATGCAATGAAAAAAGCGTTTTATTTCATCATCTGCCATGAAATTCTATTTATCTCTTCACTTACGCATTTTCACCTGACAATTTTTCTTGTCATTTCCATTTTTCTTTATCCTCGGCACTGTGCCTGTTCATCTGTTGGACCGGACTAGTTACGGCATTGGCTATGAGACGAGAAAAATATATATATTCCTAAATATTGTCGTCATTTCTTGAAACACATTTAACAAAAAGATCTAATTCTTGGTCTTTCTGGTTGTAGTAGAAGTTGCATGCGCAAAAATATCTGTTCACACGAAACGATGAATTGCTGGTGAAATAGATGTTTTAAAATATACAGTAAAAATTGCGTTGGAGATTACTCGCATTCCGCGGTCATCTGGCAAAGCTGGCAATTTTGTGTGGCACGGAAGTCATCCCCAATATAACTACGTACAATATACCTCTATTTGGCGGCCACATGCAGGACTCGGCCACGGACACATTTTTGAAACGCGTAAGAGAACGTACCGACATTTCGCGGTCGCCAACGTGTGAAACGTATAGAAAAACCTTATTTAGGAAGTTCTAGAAATGAAACGAAAATGCTGCGAGTTTAAAAAAATGAAACATATTTTTTTCTTTTTTCTCTCCCTCTCTGTCACCATCCTTCACCGAATTGTAAATGTTGGTTGATCCTTGGGATTTGTCCAGTTCTTAAGATTTTGTTTGAAGATCATATAGTTTTCTGGTAACTAGGGTATGTATGCTCTATTTTTAATTGTCCTAAATGAGAGCGTGAAGCCCTCTTAGGAGTTCATCTACCTCATTACAACAAACCTAGCATTTTCATGTTGAGGCCGTAGTTTTCGGGCAGGATTAATGGCTCGCTCCAGATGGCAAAAGAAAATATCGCTAACTTTAAGGACGAGGAAGGAGCAGGAGCGTTGAATGCCTTCAAAGTTCAATCTCAGTAGTGCTTCAGTTGCGTTCAGCATCCTATTACCTTCCATTTCCCCCGGTAAAACGCGTGATAGCAGCAACTTATTTGCGACAACGTACCAATGTTCCGGACACCTTACTCCCATTCCTAAGTCTTTCTTCTGGATCTCAGTATTTAGCTAATAACATTCACAAATAACAAAATAGTAGTGGAGAAAGAAAGAACAAGCACTACACAGCAGGATGTATTAATAAACAGCAAATCTTTCTTATTTTATTTTCAAGTGGGGAGGGGAGATGTTTTAGCAAATTGAACCACTGTATTTAGCGATCACCTGTGAAGACGATCAGTTTTTCACAGAATCGTGGATGACATTGCTAGACGGGGTTTAACTGGACCCTCAGCTAAACAAAATGCAAAACTAGGAAGCAGTGACCTCGTTTGTATGTAAATCGACAGGAAAGGTTCTTACATGTATATTCCCTATCTACCCATTTGGTTAAAGCGGAAGCTGCTTAACAGAGCGAATGTGGTGTTCCGTTACTAAGAGATCGACGTGTCATTCTGGGTAATTGTGCTTCTTGTTTCGAAGTTTAACGACAAACCCTAAAAGCTGTAAGCTTTCGTCCGTCAATGATTTTGAGACACTGGACTTAGGAAAGTTGTAGAGCCATCGTCATCAGACAAAAACACCAGTCCTGCGTCATCAGCGACTCGAACCGGGACACATCTCGGACGAATGGACAGAAGCCTCAGAATACTTGACCACTGAGGTGGCGGTATTCTAAGTAACATTTGCTTCCCAAAAGAAAATCGTTACAGGTAAAATGCCGAGAAATCGCCAGCGCCATTATTGTCATCACCTAACAGACTTCGGAAGAGGAAGCATTATTGGGTAAACAAAGACATCGCTCTTTCCATGTTTTAGCAACACAATGCAACCGAAAAACTGTTATTTTTCTCACCGGCGGGGAATTGAATCCCGGATCTCTCGATATCTGGCCGAGAGATCCGGGATTCAATTCCCCGGTGGTGACAGAATAACAGTTTTTTTGCTGTTGTGTGTTGCTAAAACGTGGAAAGAGCGATGCCTTTGTTAAATCACTGATGCCACGTATTTGGAGGATTTTCACTAAGCATTATTAGCCTGTGTGAAGCCGGCTGGTGGACTCTGTGAATTGCGTCACATGTTGGTCTCCATAGTTCCACAGTCCTTCGCTACTGTAACCGTGTATGGGAGACGATATGGACAGACATCGGTTTAGATATAGTTGGCTTTCAGCGACCCTAAACCAGCCAACTAGTAAACCCAGGGCCATGACATTAGAGAGATGAGTTTCCTCTTTTTGTGACGTCATGCGGAAGCCAAGGCCTCCGATTGGTTTCCAACGCTATCGTGGGTGACGTCAAGCAGGATACCGACGCATCAGGCAGTGTAACATGAAAGTGACGTCACAAACGAATTGAACTCATCACTCGACTGTCACGGCTTTGTACTTTCTACGGCCTTGCTTTAAGACGAGAAGATCCTTTGAGCCGGCGGAAAGCTGTTGCAAAATCGACAACCTTACTCTCAGCCATGAGAAGAGTGGTGATGGCGAGCATCTATCATCCGATAACACGATAGACCATTTAAAACCGTATGTAGAAAGCAGGCTTCCACGTACGTCACACATCGCGTCGTCTACTCTACCCACCGTCGACAGCGATTGGAGTGGTGCCTCTCCCATAAGTGTTGTCTTTTGATTGAGTGGTACCTCAGCGATTGGAGTGGTGCCTGTAAGTCTCGATTTGGCCTTCGACCGTATAGTCGTTGGATATAAGTGCGGCGCCGATGTGGTCAGTGCAATAATCCAGCGAATCTCATCGAACAACACACCTTCTGAACAGCAAACTTCATTTTGTAGGGAATTATCTGCTACGATCCATGCGCACGTTTAATATTCGCTATACACAATGTGTATAAACTCGGACGGATCATCGGTACGTCGAAGAAATCTTCGTCTCCGTGGAATATATTTTGTCGCAGGTGTAACGCTTTAAACGGCAGATGTACCTGAACCAAATGTTACCAAAAAATGTCTTTGTTTCCCAAATAGAAATGTTAATAAAGCGGCTGGGCTTTATGAAAAAACTACGGCAAAACAAATTTTGCCTTGTTATCTCAGCAATACCTGTCATAAACCTATCACAAGCTCTCCCTTCTAGTCCTTTATTCTCTGCTCCATAACCCACGGCATATTATGGAAGTGTTAGTGCCAGTGACAAGGACATTGTGCCACTATGTAGAAACGATGGACTCTCTTTTCTCAGGTTTGTTGCCATTGTTTTATCCACTTTAATCAAATAATTAGGTAGCATGGATTAGCTTCAATCATCCCTGTATGACCACAACAAAGATAAGGAAAAAGCAGCGTTTTCCAACGCGAAAGTGAACTCGTTTACGCCGCGTCCAATCAATTTCTTTGACACTGAATATATCCCTTTGAGCTGATTAGAGTCCATTTTAAGAACCCCACGTGAACTCAATCCATTAAGTTAAAGGGTTAAATAAAGCATTGCTTCAGCAAGACAATACCTGCCCCTATACTGCAAAGCATCGAGTCTACACGGTCGTATCAGAATAATATGGCCACCGCCGGAATCACAGTGTACCCGCCCAGATGCGTCGCAGAGTGCGCGTGACAAGGTCGACCGCACAGAGATATAAGCAGCCGGCCAGGACAGATGAGCCATTGTGCGTGACATGAGCACAATGGGCGGAAGTAGTCATTTGACGGACGTTCAAAAAGTACTTGTATTAATATATACAGTGTGTAATATACACTAAAGTGCCAGAAAAACTGGTAGACCAGCCTAATACTTCATAGGTCCCCCACGGGAGTGCAGGACTACAGAAATACGACGGGGCATGGACTCCACTAGCTTCTGGAAATATGCTGTAGTCAATGCACATCATACTTCCTGCAGAGCGTTCCACAATTCGGGTGTATTCCGAGGTCCCGGATTCCTGTGTTTGATAGCGCGTGGATGGCATCCCAAATGTGTTCTATCACGTTCAGATCTGGGGACTTGGGTGGGAATGGCAACACCCCAAGCTCAGATGAATGCTCCTCTAACCATAATGTGGTGTCCTGACACTTGTGTGGAGATGGATTGTCCTGTTGGAACAGGCCCAACCCATGAGCATGAATGTAGGACATGAACAGGTGTACCTCATCAGAAAGGATATGCACATAGCGTTGGCCGGTCACAGACGTTTGTAGACGTACCAGAGGTCCCAGTGAAGTCCAGCTAAACACACCCCATACCATTACGGACCCCCAACCAGCCGGTATACAGTACCCTGTTGACAAGCGGGATCCATGGTTTCATGGGGTTTGTGCCACACACGAATCCTTCCATCTGCCCGATACAGTTGGAAACGCCACTCGTCAGACCAGGCTACTTGTTTCCAGTCATCAATTGTCCAGTGGCGGTGTTGCCGTGCCCAAGCGAGGCGCATAGCTCTGTGTCGTGCACCCATCAAGGGGACTCGGAGTTGGGCGTCGGCTCCCAATGCCCATATCGAACAGGGTACGTTGCACAGTCCGGACGCTGATGCTTGTTGAGGCTCCAACATTGAATTCCAACGATACCTGCGAGAGTGTTGCATGCCTATCGCGTGAAACGATTCTTGACAGCCGACGATGGTCACTTTCACCCAATGTCATTTTACGGCCACACTGGTATCGTAGGTTGGAGGTTTTGCCGGAATTCTTGTAGCCACGGTACACCCTTGCAATGGTCGTCCGTAAAAATCCGAACTTCGTTCCTACCTCCCAAATACTATGGCCCATCTCACGAGCGCCAACTATGACACCGCGTTGAAAATCGCTTAAATCGTTATTACTTGTCATTCTTATGCCGACAACAGCTCTGACAGCTGGCAAGGATGTCTATCGCTTTATATACTCACTGGCGGACGAAACCGAGTACGCGCATAGGTGACGTTGCTATGTATTTTGCATAAGCTCGTCTGTACAAGTTTTTCTGGCACTTCAGTGTATATACTATATGTGAATAGTACACAAAGCTTTACTATCGATTCATTTATGATTGATATTTTCTACACAAGAAGGATATTAAATAGTATATTATAAAAAATATATAGAGGGTGATTCCTAAAGTCCTAAATCACCTCCATGACTTGGGAACAAAGACAGCTAGAGCTATGGAAGTAAGGTACGGTATAGTAAAACAACCATGCGCTATCGGATGAGAGTGACTGCAGCGCCCCTGGCGGCAAAAATGTGGAAGTTAGCATTCCTATCTCGGAAACCATTAGAGATACGGGAAAGAGATCAATTATAAACTTGTAGAGCATCAGCGAATTAGTATATACACTAACATGGCTTAAAAGTTATTAATTTTTATTGTTGTTTACCTTTTTTTAAGTTAAAAAATTATATTTTTAAGACTATATTGAGATTCTGCGTTGTTTTCTTATCAATATTTATGTCTATAAATGAAGTCATTAAAGACGCAAAACGATTTCAGTGCAGAACTAAATTTGAGTGCAGATCTAATTTCAGATTGCACTTTATGTTCTCAGTCATTTCATCTGGATTCGGAAGTGATGACGCTGGCAAATCGGCGTCACAACTCACGTAAACTTCTTCCTTTTCAATTATAGAATTCCATTCTGATCTTGAATCCATATCTTCTAGGGGTGTAGACTCGTCTGAAAAGCGAATGCAAATTAAAGCCTCGAGGAAAGAGTCACATGACAATGTCAAGCAGGAGCAGGGATCTATTGCAAGGCGCCAACTGAGCAGACCAACGGTAGCTGAGCGAGAGCAGGCGCATTCCATAGAATGAGTCATAGAACAGGTGGATGACAGGAAAGAGGGGAGCAAGAGGCAGAAGGGGACCTGAAATATTGAAAAATGGAATCATTGAGAAGTGGAAGTGTGGGAAGACAGTCTGGTAAACGGAATGTGCGTGGTTTGAATTTATAATTCACAACACCACAATTTAACGTATAAATTAAAAGAAAGCTAATTCGACTAACGTATAATCGATAAAATTTAACATTAGTGGCAATTCAGAATTTTCGGACCTGTGGCATCTTATGTGTAGATTAGAAAAACTGTAATGTTCTTCGTTTTTAACCTCTAAATATATGTGAAAATGTCAGTTTAACCAGAACGTTAACATTGCTTGAAGCTTGATTCATTTTAATTAAAACCCTGGTTAGACTAACAATTAATGTTCTTAACTTCACACAGCAATATCACTTTAAGAAATCTTCGAGAGGGATACCTGCAGTTAACCTTTTATTTACGTCAGCACATCAGAAGTCACTCAGTAGCAGAATAAATGACAGCTCATAACACACAATATCCATCTTAAACTGACAGAAAATGACAATTCAACAATAATGAAGAACCTCTCATTATACTCTTCAATCAAGCTCGTAACATTAGACTTTAAACATACATTGTATAGCATCGACTATAATCAACTTCACAGCCCGTAAGCTTGAGTGCCAGCCAACACACATTGAAAAATAACTTTCACATCTCATCTTTTTATATACGTCACACCACCTCCTATTTCATTCGCCGTTGCCAAAAAACTTTCGGGCGAAATAGAAAATGTAAATAGATCAGACTCAGCACATATAACATCGACTATAATCAACTTCGCAGCACATAAGCTAGAGGGCCAGCCAACATACATTGAAAAATAACCTTCATAGCCTATATTTTTACATACGTCACACAAATTCCGACCGCATTTGCCGTTGCTAAAAAGCATTCAGGCGAGAGAGAAAATCTAAATGCATCAGACGTTGAACATATAGCATTGACTGTAATCAACGTCAGGCCCAACAGCTCGTAAGCTAGAGAGCCAGCCAATCTACATTGAAAATTAACCTTCATATCTTATCTTTTTACATACATCACACAGCCTCCGACCTCATTTGTCGTTGCCAAAATACATTCCGGCGAGAGACAAAATATAGATTCACCATACTTGGAACATATAACATCGATTACAATCAACTTCACAACTCGTGAAGAGGGCCAACCAACATACTCTGAAAAATAACCTTCACGTCTTATCTTATCTTTTTTACATACATCACACAACCTCCGACCTTATACTATAATCAACTTCACAGCTCGTGAACCAGCCCCACACCTCGTAAAGAGGGCCAGCCAAAATGCATTGAAAACTAACCTTCAATAACACAACCTCCGACCTCATCTGTCGTTGCCAAAAAACATTCGGGCGAGAGAAAAAATGTAAACGCTAAGCTTGGAAATGGCCGTAGGAGAACAGAATAAATTTACATAGATACAGGGACTAAAAAGGAAAGTTAAATTAGAGTAAACGTTACAAAACGTCTAAATGAGAAACCTATGAACGCTATTCTACTGCATTTAAGACTAACGAAAAGCGAAAATTTAAATCTCAATAAAAGACCCCCAAACAGAGGTCATCGCTCTTTCCGCGTTGCTGAGTGAGTCACCGAAAACTTCTCATCGGCCGCCACCGGGAATCGAACCCAAGATCTTCCAGTTACGCGCTGGACATGCTACCACTGCACAACAGCGGCCTCGAATTCTCCAGACTCACATACGACTAACTGCCAAACCACACGGCAGGTTGCTTCTTGGAGCCGCGCACAATGCTGGGAATTCACCAAAGATGGTAAGCAGCAACTGAACAAATAACTAAGAGGCGAAGGAATAATTAATACACAAAATTGAGGAGGATTAGGAACATCAAACAGAAATCATCGCTCTTTCCACGTTGATAAGTGAGCCACGGAAAATTCTCATTGGCCACCACCGGGAATCGAACCCAGGGTCTTCCAGTTATGGAAATTGCCATGTGGTTTGGCAGTTAGTCTCATGTGAGTTTGGAGAATTCGAGGCCACTGTGGTGCAGGTCTAACATGTCCGGCGCGTAACTGGAAGACCCGGGGTTCGATTCCCGGTGGCGGCCGATGAGAATTTTTCCGTGACTCACTTATCAACGTGGAAAGAGCGATGACTTCTATTTGGTGTTCCTGATCCACTTCGAGTGAATGAATTAATTACTCAATAAAAGAGCCTTTGTCCAGAACGTGTTTACACTGGTGCCTATTTAGAAAGTACAGTACAAAAGGAAATTCAGAAAGTTAACAAGCAGTTTAGGGCTACAGAAAACAGTATTCCATTGTGCTCTGTGTATAAAAATGCAATCAAAGAAATACAATTTTCTTTTAAATTCAAAATAAGTACGTTATTGAACGACAAATTGAATGCATCAGCATGTTTTATTCGGAGCACATGCTAAAAGTTTACCTCATTCCGTATTAACAATTTTTAATAGAATATATCCGATGGGAGCAGCAGAGAATTGTATATTTAGCTCATTACTTTCAGGAAAATATCCCCTAGGACACGAACTGTTCATGTGTACCAATCTTAAGAAATAGCATCCCATTAATTACCCGGGAGCAACGTCATGCATTCTTAAGAAATTTGTCATGTCGACGACGTTTACCTTGTCGTTTCACGTGGCTCAAATTATAGCTTATTGGTGGAAAAGTCAGAAAATGAGCTTCGCTTCGCATATCAATTCACTTAATTACTAAAGTAATTAGTTTTCAGGTGGCGCAAAGGAAGTTAACGACTGTATAAAATGAGACCATCCTTTGATAGGGCAGGGGCAGAAAAAATTCTAATAGGAATTTTATAAAGAAATTGTTTTTTTTTCTTTTCATTTTTTCATCGATTCATGTTTAATCGCGGGATTATTTTTGATAGGAAAACTAAACTGAGAATGGCATAAAATTAGGGTGCTCGTCATTTAACAAGGGGCAGGATTTTATTAGCTGCTAAAAAGTTCGTCGTAAGAATTCTTTAGTGATTTGTAAGCAGCTAGCTCTTCGAATCAGTACACAGGTGTACAGGATTACCTAGTGAGCACATAAGTATAAAGGTAGCTGTAATACACTAGCGTGCAAAAATTAAGGACGTGACGGATTTTCGAATGTAACGCCGTACAGAAGTGCTCCACATCGACTCAAATCATTCCATAAGATACCCAAGATGTAAGAATATGGGACAAGTGAGCAAAACCGTACAAAAATGGAATCCAAAGGATACAAAGGCAATTTACTGAAAAGGTAGCTTCGAGCACAACTAGACAGAATACAGAAACGTGCATGTGACATGCGGCTGCCAAGAAAAATCCAGTCTTTAGTAGGGGGTATGATCACCCCTGGCTGCGTTGCAGGATTTACAACGTCTGTCCATGCTGAGGACGAGGTTGTCAAGGAGCTGTTGAGGCATCGCGGCCCATTCCTCTTGTAGCGCCAATCGCAGCTGTGGAATCGTTGCTGGCGGCTGGTGACGTGCTGCCAAGCGTCTCCCGAGAAGGTCCCACACGCGTTAGATTGGATTTAGGTCCGGGGACATTGCGGGCCAATCCATGTTCTGAATTTCTTCACTCTCCAACAGCTCTGCGACAGCCACTGTACGATAAGGTGCAGCGTTGTAGTCCATGAAGAGGAACTCAGGACCCACTGCACCTCTAAACAGACGCACGTGAGGCAGGAGAACCTCGGTACAATAGCGGACACCAGTGACTAAACCTCCTTGGAAGATGTAGAGGTCAGTACGGCTACCAAGCATGATACCGCCCCGAACGAGAACTTCGCCACCTCCAAACCGGTCCCTTTTGACGATGTTGGAGGTGTGGTTGAGTGTTTCCTGCTCTCTCCAGATGTGTATACGTC
Source organism: Macrothele yani (assembly GCA_039090855.1). Taxonomy (NCBI): domain Eukaryota; kingdom Metazoa; phylum Arthropoda; class Arachnida; order Araneae; family Macrothelidae; genus Macrothele; species Macrothele yani. The sequence continues at coordinate 138,569,116 of CM077027.1, read as the reverse complement.
CAGACTCGCTCGTCAGACTAAATCGGCTCTCATCCGTTAAGAGAACTCGATCCCATTGCTGATGTGTCCAGTTCTTGTGTTCCAGGCACCACAGAAACCGCCGTCTCCGATGAGCAGGCGTTAATGGCACATACCGTACTGGTCGTCGTGTAAATAGACCATTTTGTGCAGCCTTCTGGCCACGGTAAAACGCGATAACGGACGTCTAGTTGTCTGTTGCATGTGCCTTGCGTTTTCACCCGCTGTCTTCTTTCTGTCTCTTCTCGCCTGTAGGACAATATACCAGTCGTCTGCTACCGTGGTTGCTCGTGGACGACCAATGCTAGACTCTCGGACAGCTGTCCCTGTCGTTTAAAATGCTCTCCAAGCTCGTGAAACGATGCTGTGAGCGATCTCGAACTCCTCGGCCACACTAGTCACACTTCGACTTTCTGCCAACTTCCCAATGACCCGACCTCGGGTAAAGTCATCCAGATGTCGTCTACTGGATTGCCTGTTGGCCATATCACACGGTGGAAGCAACTCAACGTCGTTCAGACTGATGTACACCGTGCAATAGCTTTCACCGAATTGCTGAGTGTAAACCGCCCGTGTGCTTTATACCCTTCCGGCACTCCCCTTCCCCTACGTCATGCTGCATATATGCGCATGCCCTACCGTACCGGACCCTTGTCTATCTCCTGAGTGGTCATTCGGTCCGTTCTGCCTGCTCTTTCCGCTGTTATGCAAATTTCTCCTCTTCATCCTTAATTTTTGCACACCAGTGTATTACTGTGCTATCCACTTTGCAACTTAAAGAGTGATTCCATTTTCTTTTACCGGGCAAGAACATTTCTGACGTAAATGTCTTTTTCGTGAGCAAGATTGGTGATACGCTGTGTCTAAAATCACGACGAAGGAATATTGAACTAAATAAGAATTCGATGCAATAGTTCCTAATTAAGCTTTTGCGGCCAGACGAAACATATGCAGAAGTCAGACTTACGTTACGATAACCTTGTATTGCTCCAGCACTCTTTCAGTAGATCCAACATATAACACAGTAGATAAACTTCGCATTTTTCTCTGCGATCGAACCTCTCACACACAGGCACATACCGATAAGTAACTGTTGTATCGTTCTTATCATATTCATACGTCACTTTGTTTCTGACCTCAAATGTGTTGCTAACCTCATTCTTGTGAGAGAGAAGATATCACGTTAAGTTTGGAAGTATAAAGGAGAGCAAACTCAAATTTACATAGTGAAGGAAACTAAAAATGAAAGTTTTTTTAGAATATACGTCACACACTATTTAAAATTTCTTTTTTGAGTTTCTGTTTTCTTATGTCAGTTTAGTTACTTTTTGGTTGAGCATTTTATAACTTGTGACGTACCTACCACAGAGGTGACGCACATGTCAAGACGGCCACATTGCAGCGGAAAAATTTGTCGGTGTAGTTTAATTGGAAAATATTCGGCTGCGGTGCAGAAGGATGCGATTTGAAAATTCGCCACCGATAAATGGTTTCTTCGCTATATTGGCCCCCGAACGTAAAATTAATCTTCTGGTCGCTGGTTCTTCGGAAATGTGTGATACTCGTTTCACACGTGATCTGGAATTGATAAGAATTCATTCTTCTACGTTGACCTACTTCAAGCGTGGTTTGTCGGCTGACCCGGAAACGTACGATTCCGTCCTAGCCCTTTCTCAAGGGCAGGATGTATGTAACGTACCGCCCTCATAGGTGACGCACATTTCAAGACGGTAAAGTCCCAGTAAAAAAATCCGTCGGTGTAGCCTAATTGGGAAAGCATTCAATTCCGGAGCAGAAGGATGCCGGTTTGATTTGAGCCACCGGCAAATAGTTTTTATGCTATAAACTAAAAGGCATATTGCTTGCCCTAACAGCTTTTACAATTTGGCAACACTGACAGTGAGACAGAAAAATAATAAAATGCCAAGATTAAAATCGAATAGGGCAGTGTTGGGGGTGTTGGGGGTGTTGTAGAGATGTCGGGAGATTACATGTAGGTTGATATAAAAACGGTTGAGATAAATATGAACGACGAACAAATGTCATTTATATAAGATGTATTACTGTGTTGCAGCTAGCGAGATTGCTCGCTCGCACTGGACAACATATTGAAGTCTAGAAGTACAAGTGTCTGGATAATAAACTCCTAAAATTACATTAGCTGATTCTTTCTGCACATAGGAGCGTAGGAGTTGAGTCACTTGTTTCTAAAGTGTGATTTATGGGCTACGAAACTATTTAAGAACATTAGCCAAGTAACTAGCTACTCATTTTACTATTTAAACTGCCGCTGAACAAAGCTTAAAGGCTATGCATTTCTTAAATGGGTTATGACCTTCCTTTTGCCGACAGTGAAATACAAGGTCACAGCTTCCTACTCCGGAGGAGTTGTTCTACCAAAAAAAAAAAAAAAAAAAAGAAAAAAACTACTCCTACTTGCTTATCGCCGCTTCATTGTGCATTTGACTTATACATTACATGATCGCCCCTCTCCTTGAGAAAGGCCATACGTACGAACACATCATCCCCCCCCCATCCATAGAGGAAGGTCGGGACATGAAATCACTCAGTAGGTTTGGGGTAGACAGACACGAACACTCGGCGACCAGTTAGTTAATCAGAGGTATTTATTATTTACGTACGCCCTGAAGAAGAGCCGCCACGCATTTTTTAACTGCCAGGAAATCGTTTTTAGCATGTCTTTTGTAAAAAAAGACCGGCAACTCTTCTCCCAAAACTCCGCTTTAAAAAATCTTTTTTTCAGCGGATACATCTTCTAATGGAAAATCTTTTGCATATAATTTCGAATTTTGGTAAAGAATACTTTGGCCACCATGGGGCGTAAGTGTTAATTTTTGCTTCTGATGTATTTGCCATAACATCTGAGCTTCTAAAATATCGTTTGAAAAAATTATTTCGTTTACTGATGCCACTCACATCGATAAACCTTTTCGGAATATTTTCTTCCTAAAATATCTCACAGTTTCTCCGCCAGGGGGCGTAGATGTATATCTTATTTTTGTCAATATCTCTACTTCTAGAAGTCCGATTTGAAAAATGCCTTCTTTGTTGGTTAGTGTTTCCAGTATACCATTTGTTTCCTATAATTTCAAAATTTTCAAGTAATTCATAGACTTTCCGCTAGGGGCGTATAGCTAAATTGCGTTTCTCCCTATATCTCTGCTTCTAAATCTCCGATTTGAAAAATTCTTTCTGCACCGAATACGGCTCCTGATGCGAAATCGTTTGCACATAATTTCTAATTTTTGTAAAAAAAAAAATGGTTTGGCCACTTGGGCGTAAAACCTAATTTCCGCTTCTGATGTATTTGCAGCAAAATATGAGCTTCTAAAATCTCGATTGAAAAAAAAGTCTTTTGTTGACCGATGCTACTCGTGTCGACAAACCTTTTAGAAACATTTTCGTTTTAAAATAGTGCATGGTTTCTGCGCCAGAGGGCGTAGACGTATATCTTATTTTTGCCAATATCTCGACTTCTAGGAGTCCGATTTAAAAAAATCCTTCTTTGTTGGATAGTGTTTCTAGTGTGACATGTTTTTCCTAAAAATTCAAAATTTTCAAGTAATTCATAGACTTTTCGCTAGGGGTTGTAAAGGTAAATTGCGTTTCCCATTATTTCTCTGCTTCTAAACCTCCGATTCAAAAAATTCCTTCTGCACCGGATACAGCTCCTGATGGGAAATCCTTTGCACACAATTTCTAATTTAAAAAAAAAAAAATGGTGTGGCCACTAGGTGGCGTAAGTCTTAATTTCCACTTCTGATGTATTTGCAGCAAAATATGAACTTCTAAAATCTCGATTGAAAAAAAAGTCTTTTGTTGACCGATGCTACTCATGTCGACAAACTTTTAGGAACACTTTCTTCTTGAAATAATGCATGGTTTCTACGCCAGGGGGCGTAGATTTATATCTTATTTTTGTCAATATCTCTACTTCTAAAAGTTCAATTTGAAAAATTCCTTCGTTGTTGGATAGTGTTTCCGATGCGAAATGTTTTCCCTTTAAATTCAAATTTTTAACGTAAATCATTTAAGACTTTCCGCTAAGGCGCATAAAGGGAAATTGCGTTTTCTGCTCCTAAAACTTCGATTTGAAAAATTCTTCCTGTATCGCATACAAGACCTGATGGAAAATATTTTTTACATAATTTCTAATGTTTTGTAAAAATTGTTTTGGCCACCATGGGTCATAAGTGTTAATTTCTGATTCTGATGTATTTGTTGCAAAATCTGGGCTCCTGAAAACCTGACTAAATTTTTTTCTTGGACCGATACCGCTCATATGGATAAACCTTTTGAGAATACTTTCTTCTTGAAATATTACATGGTTTTCCCACCAAGGGACGTAAAGTCACATCTTATTTTTGTCGATAACTCTGTTTCTAAGAGTTCTTAGGCTCAAGATTCCGTTTACACCAATATCTGAGGGATTAAAGACCCGATTGAAAAACCTCTTTGTTCCGTCAGATACTATTGTTTTCCATACCGGTTCCATTGCCTTTGAATGGCTTTGATAAATTTAATTTGCGTCAGAACGGATTCAAAAGACGTGCTTATTACACCCGAAAATTCGGTGTCATCTTTCTTGTTCGTTCTGGCGCCACTATAACAGTTCTACCGTCAACAGGGGAATTCAAACACACTTATTCCAACTCCTGAGCGGATGTTCTCCCAATTGGACTACGCCCGCAGGCTTATCGTTACTTCATTGTCCATTTGGTTTATGCGTCACAGCATGTATCAAGAAAAAGCGATTACTTTTGGCTTTCAACTCAAGTGGTTCTTGTCAACAAAAACGCACACTGTAGTTTCTAAAGTATCAAACTATCATTAAATCTTCACAGTCCTCGTTACGAACCAAAATCTTCGTTTAATGGTCTGCTGAAATGGCAAAAGTAATCAGAAAGAAATTGGATGTAATGGGACTATCTTTTAATCCGAAAGACAGTTTATAGATGTAAAACGTAGTTAGATCAGCATGTTATCACTCAGATGTGCATGAATCGCTACTTTTACTGTTCAATGCGTTGCATCATCATCACATCAGAAAACTTAAAAATCACATCGCTCTGGACCGGGAACTGAACCTGCATCTTCCGATTTCCGTTCCGGCATGTTATCCGTTACACCACGTAGGACAACGCAGTTCCAAGTATCTTAAGCTAAGCAGATGTAACTTACGAAGAAGCGGATTGGTTCGATTAGTACAGATCTGAACGCTACTGAGATTTCTAAGTTACATTTGCTTAGATTGAGTTGCTTGGGACGGTACTGTCATGGGTGGTGTAACAGAGAGTATGCTTGTCCTGACTTTATTGTCCTGGGTGGTGTAACAAGGAGTATGCTTTTCCTGTCTTCGTTGTCCTGGGTGGTGTAACGGAGAGTATACTTGTCCTGCCTTCGTTGTCCTGGGTATTGTAACAAAGAGTATGTTTTTCCTGCCTTTGTTGTCCTGGGTCGTGTAACGGAGAGTATGCTTTTTCTGTCTTCGTCGTCCTGGGTGGTGTAACGGAGAGTATGCTTGTCCTGCCTTCATTGTACTGGGTGGTGTACCAAAGAGTGTGCTTTTCCTGCCTTCGTTGTCCTGGAGGGTGTAACGGAGAGTATGTTTGTCCTGCTTTTGTTGTCCTCGGTGATATAACAGAGAGTATGCTTGTCTTGCCTGCGTTGCAGTAGGTGGTGTAACGTCCAGGACAACGGAGGCAAGAGAAGCATATATGTTTGTCCTGCCTTCGTTGTCCCGTCTGGTGTAACCGAGAGTATGCTTGTCCTGCCTTCGTTGTCTTGGGTGGTGTAACGATTTCGGCTCCTGGGTGATTCAAGTTTCAAGATTTCTTAAGTGATCATGTCACTTATTGAACAGTAAAACTAGCGATTCAGCCATATGGAATTGCTAAAATTGAACCTTCTGTTACGTAACCAGTGAACAATATTTCTTCCATGGAATCCACAGTTAGATCATATACAGTGAAGCTGAAAAATATTAGGAGCACTTATCTAATAACATGTTGGATAGACTTTCAAAACAACCTCGATTTGATGTTTAGGTTCAGTTGTTTAGGACGTTACTGTCCTGGGTGGTGTAACGGAGAGTATGTGTGTCCTGCCTTCGTTGTCCTGGGTGGTGTAATAAAGAGTATGCTTGTCTTGCTTTCGTAGTCCTGCGTGGTGTAACGGAGAGTATGCTTTTCCTGCCTTCGTTGTCCTGGGTGGTGTAACGGACTCTATGCTTTTCTTACCTTCGTTTTCCTGGGTGTTGTAACAGAGAGTATGATTGTCCTGCCTTCGTTGTCTCGCGTGGTGTAACGGAGAGTATGCTTTTCCTGTCTTCGTTGTCCTGGGTGGTGTAACGGAGAGTATACTTGTCCTGCCTTCGTTGTGCTGCGTGGTGTTACAAAGAGTATACTTCTCCTGCCTTCGTTGTCCTGTCTGGTGTAATGGAGAGTATGTTTGTCCTGCCTTTGTTGTCTTGGGTGGTGTAACGATTTCGGCTGCTGGGTGATTCAAGTTTCAAGTTTTCTGAAGTAATGATGTCACTTATTGAACAGTAAAACTAGAGATTCAGGCATATCAATTTGTTAAATTTGCACCTTCGGTTACGTAACCAGTGAACAATATTTCTTCCATGGAATCCATAGTTAGATCATATACAGTGAAGCTGAAAAACATTAGGAGCACCAATTTAATATCATGTTGGATTGACCTTCAAAACAACCTCGGCCGCCCCGGTGGCGCAGTGGTCTAAGGCGTTGGCCTCTGATCATTCGTCCGTGAGGGGTCCGGGTTCGAATCCCGGTCAGGCATGGATGTTGTGTTTGTCTTACGGCACTGGCTCTCTCCCTTCCCTGGAACCAGTGACCCTAAATTAGGGACGGGCGACTGCTTATAGCCCATTGGAGTTGCTCACGGTGGTCGTTAAACCTCCAATCAAAAAAAAAAAAAAAAAAAAAAACAACCTCGATTTGATGTGCCATCAAAATATTGATATCGTTCTACATTTGTGTACAGCTAATAGGATGTGATCACAATTGCTGAATGTCCTCTGGAGGAAGATCTCTGTTATGAATGACTCTCTCAATCTCATTCCACAGGTGCTCAATTGGGTGACGTTCTGAGAACGGTGGAGCAATTTATGCACATTGAAGATACTGACGTACCCTTGTAATCACTGTGTGACAATCCCAGGTTTTTGGCATAGGGCATTATCTTGCTGGGAGTAACCCTCTCCGTCAGGAAACACCCTGATTATGTAAGCCTTGTCTGGAATGATGTTTAGAGACCTCATGGCATACAAATGCTATTCCACAAGTATTGACGAACCCAATGGCAGCCATGACAAAAAACCTCAAACCATTATTCTGTCTCCACCAGCTTACACAGTTAACATTAGGCAACTGGGGCAACTCACTCGTGCTGTAGGTGCATAACTGTGGCCCGTCCATTGGCTTATATTAACTGAATACGTGATTCATAGCACCAGGTGACCTTTTTCCGGTCCTCAAAGGTTAAGCTCCGGCGCTCCTGTGCCCATTGCAAACGGATCTGTCGGTTTTTAGCAGAGACGAGTGGTACAGCAAGAAGGAATCTAGTGTTTTAAGCATTCGTACCAAAGTGCGGCGAGTTGTGCATGCTGAAATCATGGGCGCCCATATGGGATGAGGGGGGAGGTAGGACAGGACGTGTGCCCTCCCCTGGAAATCGGACAATGCCCTTTCTGTCCTTGGCAGGTACTACAGAGATTTTCACGATAACACTACTACTGACTGCTAATTTTTCCTTTAGATCTCCTGGATACGTGTTTGTGAGCAGTAAAAATAGGAAAAACGGAAATTTCTAGCGGGCAAAGTGGAAATTTATGGTAGAAAGTAAGAACGAAAATTCCATTGCATACAGGGACGAAAATTCTGAAAGGCTAAGAAATGAAAAATTAATCCCCATCTTCAGTAGCTACTCCCTGCTAGACAAAGATATCTCGTGAAATTTCCTAGAAATTTGTCTTGAGGGTGATTCTAAATTTTTAGATGACCAATTTAGTGATATTTGGGGCTTTCTGACGCACGTGAAACAAGTGGCCAAAAGGATCAAAAGAGGAGAAAAGAATTTCCTTATTGTACTAACACATGCTGTCTAATTTTATTTATTCATCTTTTTTACGTAGTTTTTGGGTCCCTTTGTTTCCAATAAAATGTATGTATTGAGAATGCGGTAAAAACGCTAGTAACAAGGAGGCACAGTGAAAATTGTCATACGGTGTTTGCATATGTTATTAGTAGTTCCAATTTCTGTTTGTCGGCAACTGAAAACTATGATATAGTGATATTATGGATAAATTTCTTCTCTCGATACCGCTACTGTACAGAGCATACCTACAGATTAACTTGTGCTTCAAAACAACAAGATTGAGAAACAGAACTAGCGGTTCCTGGATATAAAGAGCGGTTTCTTTTAAGTAATTGGGCATTGTTCTACAGAGTTCTTAAGCTTCTGGAAATGTTTATTATTTATATAAACATATTTTGTAGAATATTACCGTGACATAAGATAAACGTACGTCGACTGAAACGAAAAGAAACAATAAATGGATGAATAAGCATATACAAAATAAAACATATGTACACACCGATTAGCCTTTGCATTATGACCACCTACCTAATATGCTGTAGGACCCTCTTTTGTCCGCAAAACAGCGGCCACTCGGAAATGCATAAATTCGATGAGGTGGCGATCGGTATCCTGGGTATCTGGTATCATAATGTCAACAGCAGGTCCTCCAGTTCACGTACATTTCGAGGTGGTGGTGATTTAGCGCGCATCCGCTTTTCCAAGTCGAACCACAATTGTTTGATTGGGTTCATGTCAAGTTAATTTGGAGGCCAGGTCATTAACAGAAAGTCACCAGCATGTTCCTCGAACCACTCCTTGACAATTCTGGGAGTGTGGCATGGCACATTATCCTGTTGGCAATGGCAATTACCATCAGGTAACACAGTTACCGTGAATAGGTGAACATGGTCGGCAACGATGTTCAGTTTCCTGACAGCTGCCAGGGATAAGGCTATTGGGAAAATGGGGCTTAAAATGTCCCAAGAAAACATCGCCCACAACATGACACCGCCGCCGTGAGCATGGGGGCCAGGCTGGGTCTTCGGCTACGCAGGCCCATGCGCAGAAGGCTGCGATGAACTGTGTGCTGTAACACATTGCTCTTATCACCACTGTTGCAACTACGGGTGATTTGTCGCATTGTGGCTCTGCGGTCGCTGTGAAAAATGTGCGACAGTCTCCGCTCCCCTCTGACATCAATCAGCTGCGGACGACACACGGCAGGACAACGGTTCGTCGTTTGGCCATCTGTGCACCACTTTTGATACGCACTCGCTACAGCGGCACGTGAACAACCCATAAACCGCGCCGTTTCCGAGATCGTAGTTCCGAGGCTCCGTACCATCAGAATTTGTCCTTTATGAAACTCCGATAAATCGGCAGCTTTTCCCATTCTGACCCCGAACACTCCCGAACCTAAATCCGATCTTCAAGTTGTATATAAAACTGCTCTGTGAACTTCACTTACGCCACCGTTCGGTCTCCAGGTGCGCTCATTTCTCTAGGTTGGGGTGGTCATAATGCAGTGGCTCATCGGTGTATATTTATTAATATTTTGGTATTCAGAACTTTTGATATCCCACGACACCTGACATCTTGATGAAGTGTCCTCTAGTGGAATTCCGAAATTCAGGCAAACGTACGGTTACTTGATGCAACACAGCACGTCTGTTACCTCGTATATTCCTCTCCATTCGCCGTTGTCCTCGAACATCGGCCAGTCATTTCCGCCCACTGGAAGACCACTGACTGCTTGTTTTGTTGTTTGTGCGCACACATTGGACACTATCGATACAGTTGTACTTGCACTGCAGAAAAGGTTTGCGTTTCTGAGATTCTTGCACCTGTCCGCCTAAAACACAGTATCATGTCTCTTTCAAAGTTACTCAAATCAAAATTCTTCTCCATATCGCCGCTATCTATGCCTCACACACGTCTGAATCCTTTGCAGTGAGATGCCAGCAAAAACATCTCATCGTCCTATTTGCGTACGTAAGTATGGATGGGGTCTCATTGCTATTGGATGTTATTAAAAATTCCTTTTTTGAGAGTATTTATTGTCATATGAAATCTTCAAGGGTTGGCAATGGAATAATTCACAGCAAACACCATCCCAGCCTTATGTCATGTTTTCTACGTCAACAAACGTTTTACTTTTCATGGTTTTTAAATTGAGAGAACAGAAGAAAATTCCCTGATTTTGTAACATTTATTACATACTATTGCGTTTGTGGGATCTTTTATTCGTGTTTTTTTTAACGAAATCAGAACTCACTGTGAAACAGTTTGGTTTCTTCTCATTCGGAAACTGAGTTAAATTAACATATAAATAAGTATTCGAAATGTCTTCAGTTCTTTCGTGAAGAGCACATTTTCTGCGATTTTGTCCGAAATTTCAATTCTAATCAGTTGAGAAAATAAGTCCTCAATCTATCGATGGTGAAATTCGAGCCCACATATTCCTAGCAGCGGAGGCGGATACTTTCTCGACTGAACTACATCGACCTTGGCTAATCGTTAAAATCTGCCGTTTTGCCGTGTGCGCTATCTCTGATGAAGATACGTCACATATATCCTCCCATCCCTTGAGAAAGGGGTGGGACGAAATCGTACGTTTCTATGACAGCAGGAAACCAAACTTTAAACAGCTCGCAGAGATATACAGAAGAAACATCATGCATTCTTGAAGCGTTGAAAAATATTTCTCATTAATTCCAGACAATATGTGAAAGAAACATCACATATTTTTGAAGCGTTGAAGACCACCCCTGTTGCGCAGTGGTCTAAGCAATGGCTTTTTGATCATTCGTCCGAGATGGGTCCAGGTTCGAATCCCAGTGAAACATGGGATGTTCTGTTTGTCTTACGGCATTGGCCCTCTCCTTTCCCTGGACCACTTGCCCTAAATTAGGGACGGGCTACTGCTTACAGGCCAGAGGGTTGCTCACGGTGGTCGTTAAACCCCCAAACAACCAAAAAAGAAGCTTTGAAGAAGGAATTCCCATTCATTGCAGACGATATGTGGAAGAAGCATCACGAATTTTTGAAGCGTTGAAGAAGGAATTCTCATTAATTCCAGACGATGTGTGGACGTAACATCATACATTTTTGAAGCGTTGAAGAAGGATTTCTCATTAATTCCAGACGATGTGTGGATGAAACATTACGCATTTTTGTAGCGTTGAAGAAGAAATGCTCATTGCCGCCCCGGTGGCGCAGTGGTCTAAGGCGTTGGCTTCTGATCATTCGTCCGAAGGGGTCCGGGTTCGAATCCCGGTGAGGCATGGATGTTGTGTTTGTCTTACGGCACTGGCTCTCTCCCTTCCCTGGAACCAGTGACTCTAAATTAGGGACGGGCGACTGCTTATAGCCCATTGAGTTGCTGACGGTGGTCGTTAAACCTCAAAAAAAAAAGAAATGCTCATTAATTCCAGATGTGTGGAAGAAACGTCACACATTTTTGAGGCGTTCAAGAAGGAATTCTCATTAATTCCAGACGATGTGTGGAAGAAACATAATTGATTTTTGAAGGGTTGAAGAAGGATTTCTCTATAATTCCAGACGATGTGTGGAAGGAACATCACGCATTTTTGTAGCGTTGAAGAAGGAATTCTCATTAATTCCAGAAGATGTGTGGAAGAAACGTCACACATTTTTGAAGTGTTCAAGAAGGAATTCTCCTTAATTCCAGGCGATGTGTGGAAGAAACACCATACATTTTTGAAGTGTTCAAGAAGGAATTATCTTTAATTCCATATGATGTGTGAAGAAACGTCACACATTTTTAAAGCATTAGCGAAAGTATTGTCATTGATTCCAGACGATGTGTGGAAGAAGAAACATAACACATATTTGAAGCGTTGAAGAATTAGTTCTCATTAATTCCAGACGATGTGTGGAAGAAAATTTACACATTTTTGAAGCGTTGAAGAAGTAATTCTCATTAATTGAAATATGATGTTTGGGAGAAACATTACATATTTTTTAAGCGTTGAAGAAGGAATTCTCATCAATTACGGACGATGTGTGGAAGAAATGTCACACATTTTTGAAGCGTTGAAGAACGAATTGTAATTAATTCCAGATGATGTGAGGATGAAACATTGCACATTTCTAAAGCGTTGAAGAAGGAACTCTCATTAATTCCAGATGATATGTGGAATAAGCATCACACATTTTTGAAGGGTTGAAAAAGGAAGTCTTCCAGATGATGTGTGGAGGAAAATTCACACATTTTTGAAATGTTGAAGCAGGAATTCACGTTAACTCCAGATGATGTTGAAGAAACGTCACGCATTTTTGAAGCATGAAAGAAGGAATTCTCATTAATTCCAGACGATGTGTGGAAGAAACATGACACATTTCTGAAACGTTGAAGAAGGAATTCTCATTAATTTCAGATGATGTGTGGAAGAAACATGATACCTTTTTGAAGCGTTAAAAAGGAATTTTCATTAAATCCAGATGATGTCTGGAAGAAACATCACATATTTTCGAACGTTGAAGAAGGAATTCTGATTAATTCCAGACGATGTGTGGAAGAAACATTATGCATTTTGATCGAACCTCAAGCGCAGGAGATTCACATTCCTGTTCAGGTGACAATGTGAAAATAAAGCCTTATCATGAAATACCCGAGCGCTATCTGAGAGACGCAGGTTCGAGTCCCGCTCCAGGACGATGAAAATTTTCAAGTTTTCGGATATTATCTGACCTACTATCCTTGTCACATTTACGCCAAAAATCAGACTGTCATCTTCAAAATTTGTATAAAGCCTTATTTTTGTCTGTGGCGGGATTCGAACTGATTCTCCCTGGTCCGGTGCCGATTATTTTCACAACTGAACTATAGCGACCTTGGTTTTTTAGCTGCAACTTGCGTTACTGGCATGTTCGTCACCTATGCGATAAGTACGTTACACAACCAACCACCTTAAGAGTTAATTTTTCCATCTTCAAAAGCTACTGAGGGTACACAATTTCTACCAATTCTGGTAAAAATGGTTATGCTTAGACGTGTCAGAAAAAGTACACCCATTAAAACGAGGAAGGGGAATGATCAGTGCAATGAATAAGCAGTAAACCTATCTCTCCGGACACTATAAAAGCAATTTTATTTTATTTTTTGAGAGATATGAATTTATTCTATACTCCGTTTATAAGTTCATTTCATGAATTATTTTGGGGCCAAGAGTAATACAGTCAACTCCGCTTGTAGTGAACCGTTTCGGACTCGCATATTTCGTTCACTATGTCCGAGGTTCACTAAAACCGAAGTGGCTTCCCTTAACATGAATTGAGTGGAATGGTGAGCGAGAAAATAAAACATGTACATATGTATCTAAAAAATAATATTTTGATGTACGTAGTGTATATTCATTAAATTAAATAAACACAATTTATTTTGCATTACCTTAATTAACATGAAAATAGTCTGTTATGTACCGCTGCTTGCTGCAAACAGTTTTAATAAATATTTCTCTATGTCCTTTTCTAGAGTCTGTGCTTTTGCTACACTCAATTCTACATTTTCCATACATTTTAGGAGCCTTAGCACAAACCTGACACCCTCCAACGCCTCTTTCACTTTTGGAACACATTCTTTATTATTGTCCTCGTTTTCTTCCGTGCTGGAAGCGCCTTTCACAGCCTCAACAATAGCTTCATCTGACGGGATTTCATTTGTTATAACTTCCCAGTCAGCATCGATAAAATTTTCAGCTTCAGTGGAATTCACACCGATATGCTGAAGCAGGTCCTTGAGAGGCGCATCATCCTGCTCTTCGAATGCCACACGTCCAGTAGCAAAGCCGTATCTCCTGAAACAGTTCTTTATAGTGACAGTTGACACACTCCTCCACGCTTTGTTTCCAAAACGTACAGCATTCAGAATATCTATTGATGTGTTCTGCTTTGACTCAAAGGCTTCGAGTAAAAGAAAGCGTTACATCCTTTCTGTAATAGGTTTTAAAGCTGCGAATCACACCTTGATCCGTGGATTGGACGACTGAGGTGCTGTTGGCAGGCAGGAACACCAGCTTGATGTTGCTGAGGCTTTTAATCCTATGTTTCTCCTTCAATGCACTTAAGAAGTCGTAGGCCTACAATATTGTTCTCAATACATTCTTTCAAGTTTTTACAAGGAGGTTCTTTTTTAAATACACTGCTGGCCACCCAAAATGCAACACCAACAAGGACAGGAGATAGCAAAGCCAGATTTACTGGACACATAACAACAGATACAAAGATGAAACGATTGAGCTTACAGGCCCGTGCGACTTGCGGAACACGCAGAATCAACAGTTCGTGTGGCCCCCATGGCTGGCAATAACGGCCGCTACACGCCGCGGCATCGAACGAAAGAGGCTTTGGATGTGGGTTTGGGGTATGTCGGTCCAGGCTGCTTCCAAACGTTGCCACAGTTCATCAGGCGTAGCCGTGGGTGGTGCTTATAGGGCCACTCGGTTGCTGATCAGCGACCAGACGTGTCCGATGGGCGACATATCATGAGAACAGGCAGGCCACGGTAGCAATGGCATCTGGTGAGCCGTGAAGAATTATTGAACAATGCGTGCCACGAGCGGACGCGCATTGTCCTGTTGAAACGTGGCCGCTGGCAGGTCTTCCAGGTAAGGGAGGACTACAGGCTCCAAAACGTTGGAGATGGTGCGGTGGCTGTTGAGTGTACTGGCGATGCGTACCAGAGGAGTGCGGGTGTCATATCCAATTGCGATCCAAACCATAACGCCAGGCGACGGATCGGTAGGGCGATGCATAATGCAGGCGTCATACAGTCTCTCGCTGCAGTGCCGCCACACGCGGATCCGACCATCGTAGTGTTGCAGGCAGAAGCGACATTCGTTGGAGAAGACAATGTCGTGCCATTCCGTAGTACAGGTGCGGCGTTCAACGGCCCACTGCCGCCGCACTCACCGGTAATGTTACGTCAATGGCAATCGGAGCAATGGGCGCCGTGCGACAAGTCCCCACTCCTGCAGACGACGTCGAACGGTACGTGCTGACACAGGTTGTTGCGCAACACACCCTAATTTCTGCGCGAACGTTCGTGATGTGGCGGTGCTAGCCGTCAATGCCCGTCGCACAACATGGCGGTCCTCTCGTTCGGTGGTGTGCCGCGGCTGCGGCAATCACTCACGTCGGTCCGTCCGTCCCTCCTGCACCCACCGAACCCATACTCGCCTCACTGTGGCTGGATGTCGTCCCACACGGGCGCCGATGTCTCCGTACGATAAACCGCTGCCGCGATAAGCCACTATTCGTCCTCTGTCGAACTCCGAAACGTGCTGGAATGACTGCCGTATTCTGCGACGAGGCATGAGGAAGCTTCCCACGCACAGGTCCAACAGCACAACACACTTCCACTACTTATACCCCACCTTCTGTGCACCCTTCTTACAGTGCTTCTCGGTGGCGTGCCGGGCGCGCGTGATTTGCATATGCTCTGCAATGCTATTCCTTTGCATGTCCTCTCGCGGGCGACGCATGCTGTGAATTTCAGGCCAATCGGATGCTTCCTTCTTGGTGTTGCATTTTGGGTGGCCAGCAGTGTAAGTTAGAATTTCATGTTACAAGTACATTCCTTTCATTGAAATTTTATTTTTTAGGTTCAGTAACCTAAGTTGAGGGTTCACTATAAACGAAAATTTTAATGTACATTTTCGATGTTGCGGGTCGGGACCAATGATTTAGGCTCACTCTAGCGGAATATTAAATATAACAGGGTTCACTTTATCCAGAGCGGACTATATTTCATTCCATGCATTATTTTAGAACCAATATTTAATTTTTGATTCCGTTTTGCGTCAGTATTTTATACTGCCTTTATACCCTATACTTCATCGAATCTGCTGTATCTCGTCGACATATTCATAGAAATTGGCTGCATACATAACATATTCCTCAAATAGCGCAGCTGAAATTAATATTCTAAAACCATAATGTGAAAAGTCTAAAGAGGATAAAAGATAACAAAATGCTATGAATATTGCGAAAACGAACTATTCAGAGTGGAAAAAATTTGTTCAAAGGTTTTTGATCTTTAAGGAGAAGAAGCTGTGGGCTGAGTACTTACATAGGATTTCTGAGCATTCTGAAAAAATTCAATGAAATTTTTCAACAAAACGATAACGCAAAAAAAAAAAAGAGTTCATATACCCTCAAGTCCAATTACAACAGAAGGTTTGCTATGATTATATTATCTGCAAATTCTGATGACATTTTTATCTCAATAACGCACCTCTGTAGGGGAATTCTCAGCGAACTTTTTTTAATAAGTATTATTTGAAAACCTCTAATATAGAGAAAGAGAATCGATAACGAAATCGATAACAAGCAGAATCGATAAACGCTTCTGTTGCAGTAACGTACAGTTTCTGGTGTCCCACTTCTCTTATCAAATCGCATTTATCAACAGGGTTTTCAATTGTTGTATAGAAATGTCGAAGTTCGCGGTTATGTTGTTATGCCATAAAATAAAAAATACTTGCCGCATTGAAATGCAAACAGTCGAACTTTAAAATAGCTAATAGGTATTAATAAAACACTATGATTTTTTTCTTTTTTGATTGGAGGTTTAACGACCACCGTGAGCAACTCAATGGGCTATAAGCAGTCGCCCATCCCTAATTTAGGGTCACTGGTTCCAGGGAAGGGAGAGAGCCAGTGCCGTAAGACAAACACAACATCCATGCCTGACCGGGATTCGAACCCGGACCCCTTACGGACGAATGATCAGAGGCCAGCGCCTTAGACCACTGCGCCACCGGGGCGGCAATCCCTATGATGATTTGATAATACTGAAACGCCAATATTCAGAAGCATTCGGTTTGGTTGAATACATTACAAACCATCACCGTACTGAGGTCATTTGAGTTCTTTTTTTTTTTTTTTTTTTTTTTTGTTTGGAGGTTTAACGACCACCGTGAGCAACTCAATGGGCTATAAGCAGTCGCCCGTCCCTAATTTAGGGTCACTGGTTCCAGGGAAGGGAAAGAGCCAGTGCCGTAAGACAAACACAACATCCATGCCTCACCGGGATTCGAACCCGGACCCCTTTCGGACGAATGATCAGAGGCCATCGCTTACACCACTGCGCCACCGGGGCGGCTCATTTGAGTTTAATGAATGAATAAAAAGTACTTGGTTTCTGACTTTATTTCGCAATATTTCCGCTATAAAGCTCTCTGGCCGTATTATCATATTGTGCCCCATTTAGAAACAAAGTACAGTGCTTTTTTATTTCCATTTTTTTTTCTGTGTTTTACGATCACAATAAGAGATTCTGCATCGTTCTTAACTATTTGAAACGTATGTTGGTAGCTTTGAGAACAACACCACGTAAAATTTTCTCTTCTCATCTTAAGTGAAACGAAGTCATTCAAATAAAATACAAAGGCACGTTAAGCCGTCGGACCCCGGGTACTGGACCCCCGGCACGCCGTCTTCCTCCCCCTTTCTACCTCGCTTCTGTGTCACTTTCCTATCAGACACTCTAGCCCAAATTTCCTAGCTTCCTATTTCTAAGGGTTGTTTAAGACCTGGGGTAAGACACTCCCTTCATAAAATCCTCTACATATGATCAGATCTGATTTGATCTGAAATAAAATTCAAGTATGTTTTTTTTTGTACTTGTACAAATGGGGGAACTAAATTGATCCAGCACCGCAACCTAAGGTCTATTGTACTTCAAGAATGATTTACTTACAGTTAGCCTTTATTTCAGCCGCATTTCACTCAAGCATAGCTCCAGTAACACAAGTTACTAAAATCATGCAATGCGTTGATTATGACACGTTTTCCAACATACCAGAAACCATAGGAAAATGCCTTGGCTTTGAAGGCACTAAACTATGGTATAACGTTTGAGGTTCACATATATCAAAATTAACTCTCTTTGTGCCCGTGTTACCTATTTCTATTATCAAGAGCTACCACACGAAAGCCGTTTTATAATTAAAAATCCCATTTAAATCGGGCAATTTTCACGGAAGTTATTGTGCGAAAATAATGGCTAACAAATCTCACGCTTGCGCAATACCCGCAATTTCTGACAAAAAACATTTTTGGCGGAACTGCCTCCAAATTCGTTACGGAACAACGTATTGTATTTCGTCGTAATAGAAGCATTTTACTAAAGTTATTACTTAAATTATAAGGATAATGGCTGTGGAATAAATATAGCTCTTGTGCCCTGAAGTTCGACCCCATTTCGATGATATTAAACAAATTAGTTCAGTATACCACCGGAACAACGTACCATAATAGAAGCATTTTTAGTCGCAAATAGAAGCATTTTAGTCAAGTTATGAGGCATTTTGTCGCAATAGAAGCATGTTTAGTCAAGTAATCGAAGCATTTTTGTCGTTCAATATCGCTTTATTAGACAACTAATAGTGGGCAATAAAACGGGTGTATGTAACATGGGCAAAAGGCCAAAAAGACGTATACAAAATTACAGGCTTACACTTGAGGCATTCAAGAGAACAAAACATAAGAAAAAGAACAACTATGGGCGCGCAGGCCACTCTCTCAAACAGAGAGATATTTTGAGGAACATGAAATACACAGTACATTAAGCATGGCAAAAGTCAAGCAGGAGTCAAAGGGCTCACACTCTGGAAGATACTGGAAAAATAAGGAACTGGTGTTAGCGGATAAGGGAAGGAGAAGTCTGGATATTTATACATAGCACGTTTCACCCAGCGCTCATAAGCGCGGTAATAATCACCATAAGAAACAAAGTTTTGTTGTGAAGGAGGATATGGAGCAAGAGGCTTACGCCGCCGTCGGGAACGTTGAGCCGTAGAAGATGTACAAGTAAGGGAAGTACCATCAGCAGAAGTCGAGGAAGGCAACAATGGAGCATTATGAAGCACAGGTGAAGGAGCACTGGTAGGAACGTGGGCTGAAGCTGATGGAAGGACGACAGGAACGGCTGTAGAGGAAGATGACACGTCAGAAGGCAAATAAGCAAATTGTGAGTCGGAGGATGCAGGTTCAATGGACATGACAAGAGTTGCTGGGAGTGAAGAACTCACAGAGACGATCAGCATGAGAGAGCTGATAAGTCGCGGACTAGGATCTTCGTCCGACGACTCAGGAGTTGGCGAAGCAGAAGTGTCTAGAGAAAAAGGCCGAATGGAGACATCAACAGAAGACAAGTGCAACCCAGAAGACACTACATGGCTGTCAGTGGAGGACCCCTTAGAAAATAGACTTGCTTGAAGGGAGCACGGCGTTGAACATGAAGTTATAACAGGAACATCTAGGAGTGAGGACTGGAGGTGACGAGCAGGAGACGAAGCAACATCAGCCGTCGGTAAACGAAAATGAGATGACGTAGAATCTAGAGGCACAGAAATAGATAAGTTGCACTGGGGCGGTGAGGAAGCAGGAGATATAAGGCAACTGGTAGACGCTGACTCCGTGGAGACGAAGAGCGGAACCATAGAAGTAGGGACCTCAGTCGAACATGGAGACAATGGACTGACAGGAGCAGGAGATGGAGGCGGAGAGGATGACTGAGGGCATTTCAACGAGATCAGGGCAGATGACGGGCTCGTTGGAGGCGTGCAAAGTGGTGTAGTAGTAACAGAAGGGAGAACATCCAGGAGAGCTGTCGGTAGTAGATGATCAGGAAAAACATTATCCGGAGAAACACGTTAAATAGTAGAACCAGGGGCCGGGAACAAACCACTCGAAACCGGAAGCTGCGAATATGTAGAAGGAAACGTCGACAAAGATGTGGATGATAAAGAAAAGTCACACGATTCTGGGAAGGCAGAAGGGCGAATGGAAGTCGAAAAATTCCGAGTTGGACAAGAAGAACTATGGTGACCGGGCAATTTGCAAGAAAAACAATGATAGGCGGTAAAAACATTGACAGTGCGAGTGTGTGGACTGCAGATAACGTGGAAAGCAGTCGGACAGGAAACAATGGACTGTTCGCCAGGAAAAACGACGAGAGCTTGACGTCGAAACTATAATAGAGACGATTCCCTCGATCGTCTGAAGCAGCAGGCAAAGTCTTAATAGGGCCAATAACTAAACCACATTGAGAAAGGAAAGCATGCAGTAAATCGTTGGAAAGTTCATCAGGAACTGGAGATAAACTAACGAGAGTAGGGCAATGAGCAAGAGGAATTGCGAACAAACTTTGGTCGCCGACTGAAATTGGAGAAGAAAGAAAAAACTCAACTTGAGCGGGATAAGAAAAATAAACCAACACCGAGCGAGGCTTTCGTGAGATGTGCGTGATGGCATCAGGTGGAACAATCTGATGGAGTGCTGAAAGTGTAAGCTGTAAGTTTAGTATGTGGAATCGCGGAATATTTTACTCCGAGAGCTAAAGAAGCGAAGAAAGACTTCCCCGGTGACGAGGACTCTAATAAATGAGCTGTTAAAACGGAGCCGGTACGATAAAACCGGAAGCCCAAGAGAGATGAGTTGAACTGTCAAGTAGTACATCCGGTGGAGGCGTCAGTGGTCGAAGAAAAGCAGTAGACATAGTACAAATCAGAAACTGTAAAGCAAAGCAGCACAATCTCGAGAGCGTAAGACGATGGCAAAAGGCACGTAAAGAAGTCTGACGATGCAAAGATGCGAGGTAATGACGTTATTGGAAGAACAGCGAGAGACAGATGGAGCACAGTAACGATGACGTCACCCAAGGACCACTATCAGAGGGTGGCGTAAACGGGAATGTGTGTAGATAACAGGAAGATAAGCACAGGAGGTATCTGAATAGAATGCTGGTGAGAAGACAGAAGGAAGTCAAGGCAAGTCACGATAGGTATATGTAAACATACCCACCGAGATGAAAAATGAAGGAATATCGGTATAAAATTCAAGGAATATCGGTATAAAATTCAAAGTAGCTGGGAAGATTGCTGGCAGCCTATTACTTAAACAGGGTATGCAGGAAAGGAACAGCAGGCACTGGAACATGTACTTGGGCGCACACTTCAAAAACGCAGTAGGGTGTAGGCGGCAGGTAATATTATGATAAAATTCGAAGTAAATATGTACTTTCTGACTCGGAAAAGTAGTAGGAAAGTTAGCACATACCCTTAAACACACACAAAACACAGGAGTCGGGAACAATGAGTTTTTGGACCGAGCAAACTGGGCGAAAATTGAGGAGCTCGAGGACACGTCCAACGACAGTTTTGTCGCAATAGAAGCATTTTTAGTCAAGTTATGAGGATAATGGCTGTGGAATAAATCTTGCTTCTGTGCCCTGACCTTTGGCCTTATTTCGATTATATTCAACAGAACCGGTTAACTATACCTCCGCAACAGCGCGATAAAGTTTTGTCGCAATCGATTTACGTTTTAGGTAAGTTATGACGCATTTTACGAAAGTTATGACGCATAAGGGTTCGTCCCAGGTTGTCCCCTACTACATACTAAAACTACATCGAAATTGAACCATTTTTACGCGAGTTAACGTGCTGACAGGCCGACAGACGGACAAAGCTAAAGCATATATGCTTCTTCAACCTACTGTTTGAAAGCGTAAACAATAGGCACTAAGTCGAATTAACTTGAATTAATAAGCACAGCAATAGTTTGAAAAGACTAACACGAAATACATATATATACCACAGATCAACAGACGATGTCTGTAACGCACCACACTTTGCACCCCAGAAGCACACCACACTTTTGGCTGTTGCTTCAATACCAGTAACGCACCACACTTTTTGGCTGCTGCTTCAATATTATACATCTTCTGTCATGTGTGGTCGGGCATTACCGTATTGAAAAACTGTTTGGTGATGCTGCGACAGGAATGGAAACACAACAAGTCGTAGAATGTCGTCAACGTATGGTTGAGCCGTGAGGTTACCAAGGGTGTCCGGCTACCGTAGCAAATGGCTCCCTATATAGTCACTTCCGGTATGCGACTCGTGTGCCGTTCCATCTAAAGGCAAGTAACTCACTAGATAGTCACTTCCGGTGTGCGAGCCGCATGCCGTTCCACACTAAAGGGAAGTGGCCCCCTAGATAGCTACTTCCGGTGTGCGAGCCGTGTGCCGTTCCAGTTAAAGGCAAGTAGCTCACTAGATAGTCACTTCTGGTGTGCCAGCTCCATGTCATTCCACGCTAAAGGCAAGTAGCTCCCGAGATAGTCACTTCCGGTGTGCGAGCCGCATGATGTTCCACGCTAAAGGCAAGTGGCTCCTTGAGAGTCACTTCCCTTGTGCAAGCCCTGTGCCGTTCCACGCTAAAGGCAAGTGGCTGTTTAGATAGTCACTTCCGGTGTGCGAGCCGCATGCCGTTCCACACTAAAGGGAAGTGACCCCATAGGTAGCCACTTCCGGTGTGCGAGCCGTGTGCCGTTCCAGCTAAAGGCAAGTAGCTCACTAGATAGTCCCTTCTGGTGTGCCAGCTCCATGCCATTCCACGCTAAAGGCAAGTAGCTCCCTAGATTGTCACTTCCGGTGTGCGAGCCGCGTGCCGTTCCACGCTAAAGGCAAGTGACTCCCTAGATAGTCACTTCTGGTGTGCCAGCTCCATGCCATTCCACGCTAAAGGCAAGTAGCTCCCTAGATAGTCACTTCCGGTGTGCGAGCCCATGATGTTCCACGCTAAAGGCAAGTGGCTCCTTAGATAGTCACTTCCCGTGTGCAAGCCCTGTGCCGTTCCACGCTAAAGGCAAGTGGCTTTTTAGATAGTCACTTCCGGTATGCGAGCCGTGTGCTGTTCCACGCTAAAGGCAGGTCCTGTGCGCTGGCCGGCTCGTCTCCAGATACGTACGTTATGGTCGTATGTGCCAACTGCAAACCGTGACTCTTCACTGAATGAGGACAACATGACACCAGTTGACATCATCCCACGCTGATAGGGCTCGACACCATTGCAACCGATGCCAGTGACGCTCGCTGGTCAGTGGTAAGCGGGGGAAGTGGCCTTCTAGAATGTAGTCCCCGTGCCACAAGTCGCCTGGCAACGGTCCGGATAACCACTTCCGTACGACTAAACGACGTTACATGGACACAAATGGTTGAGAGTGACAAATTCGATTCTGTTCATGTGGCTCTCATAATGTGGCGTTCGATCCTCGCGTTCAGTATTTGCTCTGGGCCGTCCACTGCCCGAGTGCGGCTGGGTTGTGCACTCCTGTACCCAACTGGCGCCAATAGCGTCTGATTGCCGCGTCGCTTTGACCCAAATACCTAGCGATGCGGCGACTTAACCAAACGGCCTCTCTCAGCTCAATTAAACATCCTCTCTCAAACTCTCTCAACTTCTCGTATTGTGTATGGATCCGACGTCGAGGCATCCTCATAGTCCGTGGAGAGCAATGCAACCGCGATCCGCAGTTATAATTGTTCGCGCGTACGAGCTTTGCTCTTGATATACCCTTCTCGAGGCGCAGTTCCCATGCGCTGTGGCGGGCTACTATTTAGTCATTGGTCGTTGTTGTTTTAATAATTTTGCATATTCAGCCCTAAGGTACTTGTATGCGGAGTTTCATCAAGATCGAACGATTTTCTCGGGTGCTTCGTTCCTTTCTTGTGCCAAAGAGAGTATATGTATCTTGTACATACTCTCTCGCAAGATCCATTATATTTCGATTCATTAGTAGGCAAATGAAATAGATTGGTTCACTCTTTTTAGGACGTCTGTTCTTTTACTTTTTCATAGTGATTGGCTATTTCTATTTGAGGTTTGATTTTTTCAGTCTGGTACGTCAGTTCAACTAAAGGCACGAATTACCAACATATGCTAGTTGGATATGAGAAATTCTTTGGATAATTCAAACAAAACAACCCAAATAAGAATTTATGAACTTTCTTTAAGACACACTTTCCCTCAAGGTGACGCAAACCTATTTTAATGTTTGACACGCCATCTAAAATTCTGAAATTTGGATTGAAAATATTCCTTTTGTATTCGATTGCTTGAACTCTGAACTTCCGGGAGTTTTGTGTTTTTCTAAACACTCGGTTTCACTTCAGAGAAGATAAAATTTGTGTGAGGTAACGTAAGATATATAAGCTATGTGGACGTCTGGTTAAACATCTGAGTTTCTAAAATTCTAAATTTAAAAATTCCTTTTCAATCCTATTCCGATAATACGCTTTTCGTGAAAATTATTTTGATTAAAATTGCTACATATGCTCAGATTTTAGGTCGATGGTATTTCTGATTTTACCCGTCCAATTAGAAAAAAACAATCTTTTAAATAAATATGTTCTCTAATTTTTCATATGTTTCCCGTTTCCGTCCAGGAGTCACAGTACCCTTAGATTTGATGATGTGCACTCATAAGCCATATTATTTTCACCATCCGCCTAATCCCATGTGGTGCCGCAAAAATTGCATACTCCCTGCTTAGCTTCGACTTCCCTGGACCGCAGAAACTGTCCTCATGTATTCTGTACTAGATATACACAACGATGTCTTTGAGTTCAGCGAAGGAGCAAGGCACTGGCGTGGAGGGGCGAAAGCTGCTGATCATTGCATCTCCCAGATGTTCGATGAGGTTCATTGGGGGAATTCGGCGTCTAGGGAAGCCGACAAAATTCTTCCAGATGATCCTTGAACCACTTTTTTTACAATGCAGACCTTGTAACAAGAGCTCTTGCCTTTATGGAAGCCATCCAGATAAACGATCACTTTATTGGGCAACACTTGACACGAAAGTATGGCTAAGTAGGATTTTAGAGTGTGGCATTTTCAATGGGGACGATGCAGACCAACAGTTGTCTTTCAGAAAGAGCCTGTTGCCATTCAGATAAACGATCACCGTATACACTGAAGAGCAATTGAATTATAGACAGCGGGCGTTATGCAAATGTGGTGCTACGGGAGGCCCTGTAAACGGAAACGACAGGACGTATTCAGTAAGAGTCGGGCGCAGTATGGGTAAGACGAAGGACCTAAGCGCATTTGATAGTGGACAAACTGTCGGGGCCCGACGAATGGGTCACTCCATCTCGGAAGTCGTGCAGGCACTGGGATTTTCACGAGCCATTGTGTCACGGGTGGACCGTGACTGCATCGAATCCGGTAAAAACCATCCCTGCAAGGGCCAACTGTCGTAGACAACA
Organism: Macrothele yani; assembly: GCA_039090855.1. Classification (NCBI taxonomy): domain Eukaryota; kingdom Metazoa; phylum Arthropoda; class Arachnida; order Araneae; family Macrothelidae; genus Macrothele; species Macrothele yani. The sequence goes on along the minus strand of CM077027.1, from coordinate 138,543,893 downwards.
GCGTGTGGATGAGCGGGGTCATCGTCGTCTAGCTCGCATTGTAACAGAGGATAGACGGGCCACAGTGCAAGAAATCACTCGGCAATTTAACGCTGGTGCACAAAAACGTGTAAGCAACCACACCATCCAGAACCATCTCCTTGCTATGGGGTACAGAAGCCATCGTCCCACGAGGATACTGCTGCTGTCCGCTCATCACAGAGTGCAAAGATTCGCATGGGCGCGGGAACATCGCCACTGGACCCTAAACATGTGGAAAAATGTTTCCTGGACAGATGAGTCAAGATTTACGTTGCTACATGCGGATGGCAGGATACGAGTACGGCGCAAACCACATGAAGCGATGGATCCTTCTTGCCAGCAGGGTACTCTTCAAGCTGGTGGGGGTGGTATTCTCGTCTGGGGGCTATTTACGTGGACGGAAATGAGACACCTGGTACGTGTGACATCGTCCGCCACAAGTCAACGTTACCGGGATATCCTGGACGACCATTTTTTTGCTCCCGTTTGTGCGTCTTCAACATTCCACTGGGGACCTCATCCTGCAGCAAGACAATGCACCGTGCCATCGCTCCCGAATTGTATCCGAAGGGTTATATGAACACTCCACCGACTACACCTGGCTTCCTTGGCCAGCAAGGTCACCTGATTTCAATCCCATCGATCACATCTGAGATGCCATCGAGAAAGATGTTCGAGGCTCTGACCCCCTCCATCAAATCTTCGTGAACTGTGGGAGCTTGTTCAGGAGTCGTGGATCTGTTTGGCGTCCCAACACTTCCGGTGGCTTCCGGTGTCTTGTCGAGTCCATGCCGAGACGAATCGCCGCCGTCATCAGGGCGAAAGGTGGTGTCATACTTTACTAGAAAGGTATCTACAATTCAATTCCTCTTCAGTATAGGGCAGCACTTAATACGGAAGTATGGCTAGGTAGGGTTTTTACATTGTAGCCTTTTCAATGGGGACGATGCAGACCTTGTAACAAATAACAGCTGTTGTCTTTCTGGATGAGTCAATTGTCATTCAGATAAACGATCACCGTATTGGGCAACACATGACACAAGAGCATGCCTAGGTAGGATTTTACAGTGATGGTATTTTCAATGGTGACACGTGGACCCAGGGATGTCTATGGAACCAATACATACACATCGATATCTCCGACGACGATTTGTTTGCATTCAAGGACGCGGTCTGGTTATGGATGTTCATCCACGAGGACTTCGATTCTGACATCACGATCGGGATTTTAAAGCTGGAACTTGGACTCATCGGACCAGACGACTCTTTCCCAATGGCTTGAAAAGCACAATTCTACCGTAGCTGTTGACGATAGTCGGTCAACATAGACACATGAATACGCGTCTTTCTCCTTTGGCTCATTCTCAAGATCGTCAACGAGATGAGGTGCTCAGAAACGTTTCTCTGTATACCTTGTTAAAAGAGTGTGGTTGTTCGACGAATTGTGAGCCATCTGCTGTCCCAAAAATTGCGTGCCAACCGGCGTTCATCTACTCTGTCAGCTAATGGTGGATTACCCTTTCCGGCGTTCTGGCTGGATGTGTGCTCTTCTTACGAAAATTCCCTCTTCACCTTCATTGTATCGGCTCTCGAAGGCCCAACAAAGGCTAAGATGTTAGCTGCCGCCTTCCTCGCGCCAGTTGATATTCCCCACTCAAAATTCCACAAGAACTTCCTTTTCCCCATTGCATGGGTTTCGTGCTGTTAAACTGACTAGCCTATCCAGTGCGGTTTATATTGATTCCGCGGATGTCAGTGACTGCTATATTTGTTCCGCGCCGTGCTGTGGGACGACTCCACTGTTGGAAACCAGGGTGAACATATTGATCTTACCCATGTGCGCATCTTGTGCTTCGGAAAATTCTATTGGTTTTTTTTTATTCTATCAGCTTACATGATAACGGTTTTATGTATTTTCCCATTGTTTTCTGATGAAAAATGTTCTCGTTAACGGCTTGTTGAAATTTACTGTTTCCGAAGCCCAAATGCACACAAGAGTAAGATCAATATGTTAACCCTTACGTTTTGTGAATTCTATGCTATTGATGCTCAGAGATGCAGATTTGAAAAAAATAAATATTTTAACATTGACTTAATTTGTCACCTAAATACACTGTCAAGCACGTTCGTGGATATTAAGGGTACAAGCTTAAAAAACATTGAGCTGTGTATGGACCAGAGATGCCTCCTTTTTTGCTGAATATTCAGATTTTCTAAAAAACCTGTTTTGAAACATTTTTTTCGTGTCGGAAACAATTCGAAAGATGTGCTCATTACAACTCAAAATTCTGTGTCATTTTTCATGTTTACCTACTGTATCATGTACGCTGTTTTAGATTGCATACGCCAAAAAATGCATGATTGTTACGCCAATCTGCATTGTGCTAGTTATACATCTGGGTCAAAAGACGCAAAAGATGTGTTCATACCGTTCTGAAACTCTGTGCTATAACTCTTGTGATTTTATGAGTAATTTATGAAAAAAATGAAAGGGAAAGGGGAAATGGAGCGTAATGTTTGACAACGCCACACAAAATAGAACAGTGATGGCAGTTCGAAATTTATCGTGAACGAGTGACGCGCTTTAACAAGTGAAATTCGTCATTTCGAACCGTCCTTCCGATACATTTCATCGAATTTCGTGCGAATCACGAATATGCGTTTCGATAAAGTTCAACTTTCAAGAAAAATAAATGTTAAGCGATCACCGACTATTTCACCAGGAAACGATTTATCATTTTTTTCACACTTCTGCGGAGGGAGCCACAGAAACAATAAGCCGAAGAAAAATGTCAGCGATTAAAAAAAGAACTGAGAGAAAAGGAGCTCCGATAACGGAAAGATTGATTTAAAACCTGATGTGGTGACATAAGAGACCGAAGAAAAAAATAACGCCTGCAGATTCACCTCAAGGTACGAAAGTCCCAGAAAAATGACGGAAATAAAAAACACCCGATATCATCTCATTTTATGATAACGTTGAAAGGATCATTTGGTTTGACTTTTTTTCCAGAGCCACTTCTGGCTGAGGAAAAGTCACAGAACACTTTTTTTACGGCGACAGAATTCTTGAGCTATAGAAGAATCATTCTTTCAAATTTAGCATTTTCAATTCAGCATATGTGTACAAAACGGCCTGACGGTTTCATCTCTGCGGAAGAAAAATAAAACACGGAAATGTGGTTTTGTGAGATAATTACATTCAATACATGATGAACTTAGACAAAATAAAAAAAAAGTCACATCAGTTCGTTTTCAAAAATTTGAAGGGTATAGAAGGCGTGACGTACTACAGAGGTGAAGCACATGTCAAGACGACAAATCTGCAGTTATACATTCCGTCCGTGTAGCTTAGTTGGGAGAGCAACATACTCCGGAGTAAGGGGGCGTTGGGTCGATATCATCACGGACAAACTTGTATTTTCACATTGGGCACCCGAACGTATAAATTGATGTAGTAGCCGTTGGGTACATTGAAAAATGTGTGATGGTTGTTCAACACATCGTCTAGAATTAATAAAAGTTCGTTCTTTCCTTACAAAAAAAAATAATAATAGGGAGATGATGTGACGTAGTACGGAGGTACAGCACATATCAAGAGAACAAATCTGCAGCGGTACTTCCCGTCCGTGTAGTTTATTTGGGAGAGCAACGTACTCCGGAGTGAGGGGGTGCGGTTTCGAATAAAACACGGACTAACGTGTGGTTTTTACGCTTTCCAACCGTAGGTTCCGCCAATCAAGCTTCCACCCATCTGCTCATATATTTTCATCCTGGTGAATGATGTCATCTACGTATTTCATCAGCGCTGCCGAGATATCTCATCTCCTTATACCATCCACCAAGCTTCTGTGGAACTACTGTGCCACTTTCGGGGGCGTCTTCTCTCAAGACTTCGTCTAGAGAACCTTGTGGCCGTTGCCCAACAGAGAGAACAACATTTCCGTTCCACATGGTCTCCGGCCGCTTCCTGGTTCGCCGGCATGCCAGCGACGTTGCAACTGACTGTCGGTAGTTTATAACCTCGTTGCTCCTAGCTCTGTTGAACTTCAGTTCAACGTGCATGCTCACTATTGGTTTTCGGAATCAAACTTCAACATAAAGCTTATATCTTGTAACAAATGTGAATATAATATGCATCATACTGTACAAATGTATATAGTCTTACTTGTTTTCTCTTTGATTATCATTTTTTCTACCAGTACTAAGACATCGCAGTTCTGTTTGCCTTAGGTTTCACATTGTCTACTTTGTCATCTAAAGTTCTCCTTTTGCACAGTGCTTCATTATAATATTCTCTTTCTGTTATTTGTCAGCACTATAATATACTTATGCTTCGAGACGAAATTTTTCGACAATCTCTTTTATTGTTCTTGTGCAAAATGCCTGCACCTCTTACCACGAGGCTCCTTTGTGAATCAATACATCGTGCTGTATATAATGTCAATAGAATTTTAGAGTTTGTATATTTTATCGTACAATATACACAGTGCGTCAAAGAATTTTTAAGACTGGTGCTAGATTTCAGCCTACGGTGGAGCCACCAGTGTAATCGCGAATGCGTTATAAACCGTGACCATCTGCTTGCTTTCTGCCAAAAGTACTGCGCAGTTGTTAAAGAAACTCAAACGAAACGGGCATTTTTTTCATTATGAATTAGTAAGATGGAACAAAGGGCTGTTATTAAATTTAACGCAAAACTTGGTAAAAGTGCCTCGGAAACGTACCAAATGATAAAACAAGTCTACGGTGAGTTTTGTTTAAGTAGATCAAATGTTTTCCTGTGGCACAAACGTTTTTTGGACGGAAGAGAGACGCTAAAAGATGATAAGCATACAGGAAGACCAAGTTCATCTAGGACACCTAAGATTATTAAAAAAGTGCGTGATTTCGTGGCAAACAATCGATGTGCGTTACTAAAAATGATGGAAGAGTCTTTAAACATCAACAAAGAAACGATTCGAACCATCCTGCATGAAGATTTGGGCAAAACAAAAGTCTGTGCTAAATTTGTTCCACACACGTTAACCAATGAAGAAAAATCAAGGTTAAGTGCACATTACAGAGACATCATTTCAGCCGCTGAAAATGATCCAAACTTCTTAAAATCGACTGTTACTGGTGATAAAACATGGTGTTTTCAATATGATCCTAAAACAAAGCGACAAAGTGCGAAATGGAAGTCAAAAAACTCGCCACAAGCCAAAAACACAAGGAAAGTTCCATCAAAAATCAAATCAACGCTCATTACATTACAATTACTGGTGAGTTTTATTTAAATGTTTTGAGGCGTTTGATGGGCAGAATTCGTCGCATTCGTCCAGAATATCGTGATAAAAACAGTTGGTGTTTGTTGCACGATAATGCACCCAGTCACACCTCACTTCTTGTTCGTAGATTTTTGGCGAAAACTAACGTCTGTGTGTTGAATCATCCACCGTATTCGCCTGCTTTAGCACCCTGCGACTTTTCTTTGTTCCCAAAACTTAAAATGACGTTAAAAGGGTATTTGGATGATATTTCGACTATACAAACAGCTTCGACGCGTGCTTTGGAGGATATTCCGCAAAGTGAACTGGAGCAGGCATTCGAATCATTATTAAATCGCTGTAACAGGTGTATTGAAGCCGGAGGGCATATTTTGAATAACAAACCAAAACAAATTATAATTTCTTATTTCGATTTCATTTTACAGACCCAGTCTTAAAAATTCTTTGACGCACTGTGTATGTATCAGTACGCCCATGTTCGCCTCCTGAACCCAACCTTGTTAATGAAATTGTGTTGAACTAAAGAAGTGTATAAGCTCCGGCTTTGTCCGTCCGTCTGTCCGTCCACACGATAACTCACGTGAAAATGGTTCGATTTCGACGAAATTTCAGTATGCGGTAGGGGACCACCTTGGGACAAAAATAGGGTCAAAGGTCAGGACATAGGAGCTGGATCCATTCCATTGCCTTTATGCGTCATAACCTCCGTAAATGTGGTTCGATTTCGATGACATTTTAGTATGTGGTACGGAACCACCTGGGCACAAACCCTATTGAAAATGGCCGAAATGCGGTCAAAGGTCAGGTAGAGCACAAGAGCGGGATATATTCCATTGCCCTTATGCGTCATAACGTGCGTAAAAATGGTTCGATTTCGATCAAATTTTAGTATGTGGTAAGGCACCACCTGAGGACGAACCCTATTGAAATTGGGAGAAATGGGGTCAAAGGTCAGGACACTGGAGTGGTATCCATTCCATTGCATTTGTGCATCATAGCTTACCTAAAATGCTTGGATTGCGACAAAACTTTATCATGTTGTTCCGGACATATAGTGAACCGGTTCTGTTGAATATCAACAAAATGGAGTCAAAGGTCATTGCACAAAAGCCAGATTTATTCCACAGCCATTATTCTCATAACTTGCGTAAAACTACTTCTATTGCAACAAAACTTTATCAAGTTGTTCCAGAGGTATAGTGAACCGGTTCTGGTTTATATCATCGAAATGGGGTTAAAGGTCAGGACATAGGAGCGAGTTATATTCCACAGCCATTATCCACATAACTTGAGTAATAATTTATGGTATGTTGGAAAGCTTATCATAATCAATGCATTGCATGATTTTACTAACTTGTTACATTGGCGCCCGAAAGTACAAATGGATGTACCGGTCGTTGGGTTTTTCGAGAAATGTGTGATGTTTGTTCCGCACAACGCCTAATGAAAAAAATTCGCGTTTCGCTTAAAAAAATAAGAAGAAAAGGGAGGAATACTATACCAGCATGTTTTGTCTTCACCAAAACCACCACCAAAAACCAATCGTGCTGATATCACCAAACTATGAACATGCCATTTTATGCACGAAAAAAATGACGAAAATGGCATTTAAAAGTCTTTAATGATAAGTTAAGACCAATTTCATGAGTACTTGCAATCCTACTTTAGGACCATCCTCAGATGAAATGAACACGGCCTAGAGATCACACAGGTTATTATTACATACAGATTACCAGATTACCGTATACGTATGATTAAAGTTTAACACACTATTGACGTAAGCAATTAATGTCCTAATAAAATTGAGTCAGTTTTCACGGTGAGGAATAGGGTTGTGACGTCCAGCCTGAATGAAGTTTTTCCATACTCCTGATTCAGATACTGGAACCTCATCATTGCAACACCAGTCCATATTCTTAAGAATTAAAAAACTCTCTGCTAATAACAAAGCTTGATGGGGTCACCACTACAGCCGCTTTGTCCCATTCAGGTTCACATCCTCCTCCACAAACAGTCCTTGCCAACGCTGTGTTTTGTGCGCCATTGCGGACACTATATTTGTGTTCCATAATTCTAGTCTGTAATTTCCTGGATGTAGAGCCGATGTACGCAGACTCCGAATTACCTCGATCATTAGAACGCAATGAAATATTGTAAATTCCCCATTTGTCCATGTCTTTGACAGAATCTCGGTTGCTGCAGATCAGGGTACGGATGTTTTTCGTCTTCACCCCAAAATCAATATGATATTTTCGGCAGATATTCTTTAGGGCTTGAACAATGGGCGGCACATATTGTACTGATCCTACATATCTGGAGATTCGGTCTTCACTGGACAGCATGATAGTTGTCCGGTTCGAAACTCAGTGAATTACACTCCGCATCATGTTCTCAGAGTACCCCGAAGGCTCGAGCCTTGTCGCTGATTATCTCTAGCTCCAAATTCCTAAATTGTAAAGAGGACGAATGCGATAAAGCACGTTTGACCAGGAAATGAAAACCTGACATCTTCTGACTCCAAGGGTGAGCCGACGTAAAGGGAATTGGAGATGGAACTGCAGAAGGTATGCGATAAACTGAATAAGTAACATTATGCAAAAGTGGATCCCGAGCAATTAAAATGTCTAAATATGGGGATATTTTGCCTTTACTTGAAGCCGAGAAATTTCATATTAGTAGGTATTTAGAGAAATGACGAATTTGATTTTCTTTCTTTTTTTCGCTGAAATATAGTCTATTCCACATGTATAATAGAAATTCGACACTCTCATTTGAGACCGATTTTTATTTCTTTTCTTATCAATATATAAACGCCGCCGCTGTTCTCAATGGACAGCGGACTGCGTTGAACCTGTGAAGACGTAAACAACTCGTAATACAACTGTTGTTGCTTTTGAAACAGCTGTCGAGCGTAATATTTGTATTGTGATTTTACAAAGTTTGTTAAAACTATAATGTTTAACGTAGTAAATACGTAACAGTAATATGATGATGTCATAAATATCTTTGAAATACGTAACAGTAATGTAACGAAGTTACAAATATCTTTCAAATACGTAACAGTAACATGAAGTTTGTATGTTGAAGTTACAAATACCTTTCACTGTAATCTGTTATGTTTCAAAGTTATGTAATGTTTGAGGACATTTTTGACGTAACCGTAAGGTTTCTGAAACATTACTGTTACATTGCGCAACGTATCTGAAAAGTATCAATGTATCAGTGCTACGTACTTGTACCATATACGAAATATTCTCTGCTGTATGGGAGAGGATGTGACATATGGTCTAAATGAATTTTCAATTTTATTTACTTTTTCTATGTAAATATGAGTTTATTATCCTTTAGCGCTTTTTAAACTTAACGGGATATCTTTTCTCTCGCAAGAGTATGATTGGAAACACTCCACACAGCAGAGAATATTTCGTATATGTTACAAGTACGTAACACTAAAACATTGAGACTTTTCAGATACGTTGCGCAATGTAACAGTAATGTTTCAGAAATCTTACGGTTACGTCAAAATGTCCTCAAACGTTACATAACTTTGAAACATAGCCGATACCTTACAGTGAAAGGTCTTTGTAACTTCAACTTACAAACTTCACGTTACTGTTACGTATTTGAAAGATATTTGTAACTTCGTTACATTACAGTTACGTATTCGCAAGATATTTGTGACATCATCACATTACTGTTACGTATTTACTACGCTGAACATTATAGTTTTAATAAACTTTGTAAAATCACAATAAAAATTATTACACTCGACAGCTGTTTCAAAAGCAACAACAGCCGCATTGCGGGTTGTTTACGTTTTCACAGGTTCAACGCAGTCCGCTGTCCATTGGGAACAGTGGCGGCGTTTATACACTGGCGGAAAGTGAAAAAAGAACACCAAGAAGGAATTGGCGGACAATCATGAAATTTACATATGTGAATGGGGTCGAGTTTACGTAGGTGTGGTGTTAATTTCGGGAATAACCATCGAGCACTTACGCCACAGCACGGCATAATATGCAAATTATCGTCGTTGGTATTTAAGGAGTACGGCGAAGTGAATGTAATCAGTCGTCGACGTACGGACACGTGCGAAGACCCTGAAGAAGCTGCAATGTCTGGACATGGAAGACGTGTACGATTTCAGTAATTATCGGACTTTGAGCGAGGTCGCCTAGTCGGACTCCGCGAGGCCGGGTTGTCGTATCGTCGTATTGCGGAGCGAATTGGACAGGAAGTATCGGTCGTGGTACGATGGTGGCGTAGATGGTCCGAGGAACATTCCCACACGAGAAGACGTTGAACCGGGAGTCACAGACGGACTGATGAGCGGACCGATCGACGCATAAGAAGAGTGGCGTTGTCAAGCAGAACATCCACATAGACGCAAATCCGAGCTGCCGTTGCATCTGAGGTGATTGTGCGAATAATCCGCAACCGTCTACTGGATGCAGGACTACGTGCACGTGTGCCTCTGGCATGTGTACCTCTGACTGCAGCCCACCGTTAGGAACGGCTGCAGTGGTGTCGCCAACGTCCGCACTGGAGAACACAATGGCGATCTGTCGTGTTCAGCGATGAAAGCAGATTCTGCTTGGGAGCTTCCGATGGCCGGATGCGTGTTTGCAGACTCACAGGAGAGCGTCTCCTCCCTTCTTGCATCCGCCAGCGACACACAGGGCCTACACCTGGTCTCCTGGTGTGGGTAGCGATCAGCTATCACTCCCGTACACAACTAGTGTTTTTTCCGGGTACGTTAAACAGCACCTCCTACATCAACAGCATCATTCAGCCCGTAGTTTTTCCATTTGTAACGTCGGTTCATCGTGATTTCCAGCAAGATAACGCACGCCCACACGCGGCATGTGCAACGCAACATGCACTTTAGGGTGCAAGACAACTTCCATTGGCTGCACGTTCGCCGGATTTGTCCCCCATTGAGCACGTGTGGGATTTTATGGGACAACGACTTATCCGGTCTCCACGGCCAGCCACGACCATCACCGATTTTTGCGTCCAGGTTGAGGATGCTTGGAACTTAATACCCCAAACTTACATCCAACATCTGTACGACAGAGTCCATGCCAGAATTGCACAGTGTGACGCAGTTCATGGCGGTTCAACCTTGTACTAACCATGTTACATGGAAATGTTATTTTTCAGTTTACCAGCAAATACAGCTGTATTTTGTCATAATGTTTTGATCACGTTATCCTCTGTATTTCGTTATTATGCTGTATAAATTTCGTTGGTATCAGACGTTACCTTCTTAGCGGTCTTTTTTCACTTTCCGCCAGTGTATATTGATACCAAAAGAAATAAAAATCGGTCCCAAATGAGGGTGTCGAATTTCTATTATACATGTGGAATAGACTATATTTCAGTGAAAAAAAGAAAGAAAATCAAATTCGTTATTTCTCTAAATACCTACCAATATGAAATTTCTCAGCTTCAAGTAAAAAAAACATGCTGGTATAGTATACTAATACAGTATAACACAGCCATTTTCTTAGATTTTATTAAATGATTTTTAGAATTTAAAAATTATAATAATCAAAACAGTTAATTACTTTCAGATGATCTTAAATCACAAAAAAAGGATGAAATATTATTACAACTAAAGCTAACTCGAGTACGACAGTATCACCAAAGAATATCCCAGTAGCACGTGGAAATACGCCTACGAGAGTTCTTCTGTGAAATGGCATAAATGGGCATGCGCATCCACGCTGTTGCCAAACCAAAAGTCTTTAATGTCGCCGGAATGTAACATCAAGTCAAGGAAGCAATTATGTATAATGGAAACTCTAAAATAGTAGTATCGGTGAATGATATTTTTAACGTAACCGTAATGTACAAAGAGTTATGTTTCAAAATATATGTTGTTGAAACGTAATTGTAAGATATTTCTGAAAGTGTAACGAAAATGAGATATTGTAACATTATTGATACATATCTAAAACGTTTCGTGCTGTATGGGACCGTGAGGGCGGAACGCATGACGTGTGTAGGTGTAAGATGAGAACTGGGTGACATATAATGTTTGAACAGCAAAAGTATTGAGATGGTGGAAGTTATAATGTTAATAGTGCAAAAAAACGTTGTCTAATTGAAGTTTGAACTATTTGAAGGTTGCGTGTTATATTCTAGTGTTGTTGTTGTTCTCTTAACCAAGTGTTATTATTATTAACTCACGTTCGTTTGATTAAGATATCAATATTAAAAAAGAGTTGTAATTACGCCTTGTTGAATTTCCAAAGGATTAGTGGCTGAATAAAGACTAATCGTAAGAAACTTTTCTCGACGTTTCTTTGAATGACTCCTGCTTCACTGTAGGTGAAGTTTCCGAATTGATTTATGTTGTGTTCAGTCAGCTATACATACACAAACATTACAGAGACGTAAGTGTATATTTCTGTTTCTAACATTCTTCTCTTTTAAAAATCTAACTGAAAGTAAGACGCTACTCATCGAGCGAAACATTTAAGTGTACATCCCCCCCCTTCAAAATAATACAGGGTGCTCACTCTCCACTTTATCCCAGTTTTTATTAAAAACATCGTGAATAAATACAGTAATTGAATGATATTTGGTAAAAACATACTTTCATCCATGGAAACCAGAACTATATTATAAGAGATATATTCAAGCAAAGCAAACTGAATTTGCTTGTACTACTTACTGGTCATTCGTGTAACACTTCTCAGGAAACTTGAAAATTTCATCGTCCGTGAGCGGGAATCGAACCCCTCATCTCCAGATTATCGGTCAAGTATCCTAACCATTACACCACCCAGCAGAGTGAAGTCCCAAGCAAATGAGGATCAGGAATCTGAAAGTCTTTGGATTTGGGGTGGTGTAATGGTTAGCACACTCGACCGATAATCGGGAGATGAGGGGTTTGATTCCCGCTACAGGACGAGGAAATTTTCAAGTTTTCTGAGAAGTATTACATGGATGACCAGTAAGTGGTACAAGCAAATTCAGTTTGCTTTGCTTGAATATTATGTGAATTTTCCGTGTATTATGAAGAATATTTATTCCTTCATTGATCGTAAGATATGTTGAGTGATGAAATTTAAGAATGATACGTACGAAACTTAAAATGATACTTTAGAAAAATTTCAGTGATGAAACTTAAGAATGAGAACGATGCATGAATGCCATTCATTTGAATGTTGTGTCGGATGGCAATCATTAATCGTGAATGGTTGAAGAGCGGACAATCTGGAAATTGAATGGCCATTCCTTTGAATGATCATTCGTGAATGCCTTTTGCGTGAATGAACTCCCAAGAAGGAAGGATTTGTGCATCGCAGGTCCCGAACGATCAACATTACCGTAAGATCCCTGCAGCAACGAAAATCTCAGTGCCATTTGACCACTTTGGAACATGCGGGAGTTTTCTAGGGTACCTCAGTGTGTACCCCATATAAATATACATACACCTCCTACAGGGGCATGTCTTTCAAAGACGAATTCTTTTTAACCGGCTGTAATTCCCTTTTCTGTACTTCTCAAAGTTTTACTTCACAAGATCATATGAATACAAGTTAGTAAAATCATGCAATGCATTGATTACGATACGCTTTCCAACATACTAGAAATCATAAAATGGCTGTGCAATAAATCTCACTCCTACGCCCTGACCTTTGATCCCTCTTCGATGATATTCAACAGAACTGATTCAGTATACCTCCGAAATATCATGATAAAGTTTTGTCGCAATCGAAGCACTTTTACGTAAGTTATGATGTATAAAGGCTATGGAATAGACCCCGCTTCTGTATCCTAACCTTTGACCCATTTCGCCCATTTTCAATAGGATTCGTCCCCAGGCTGGCCCCTACAACATACTAACATTTCATCCAAATCGAAACATTTTTACGTAAGTTATGATGCACAATGACGATGGAAGTGATTCCGCTCCTATGTCCTGACCTTTGACCCTCATTTCGCCAATTTTCAATAGGGTTTGTCCCCAGGTGATCCCCTACCACATACTAATATTTAATCGAAATCGAACCCTTTTTTACGTTAGTTATGACGCATAAGAACAGTGGAATGGATCCCTCTCCTATGTCCTCACCTTTGACCCCATTTCGTTCACTTTCAATAGGGTTCCTTCCCAGGTAAAATTTCATCGAAATCCCTTCCACATACTAAAATGTCATCGAAATCGAACGATTTTTACGCGAGTTATCGTGCAGACGAACATACGCACACAACGCTTGACGTAATGAGGCAGATGTGAATCGCGGCCATCTGCTAACAAAAGTGCGACGTCATAAAACTTTAATAGGATTCACACATTTGTTTGACTGCTGACGTCATGAAAATACAGGTCGCGCCATCTTTTTTCTGGACAATTAATGCGTTCCCAAGAATGAAAATTTGAACATCGATTAAAATTGCTTCATTTTTTAACTTAGAATACCGAATATTTTCTAAAACATAACCATAATTATGCAATCCAACATTTTTTTGTCTACTGACGTCATCAAAGCACAGGTCACGCCATCTTTTTTCTGGTTTCAACACCACCAAAGGAAAAGTTATTGATTTTTAATATAATTATGGTTATGTTTTAGAAAATATTAAGTATTCCAAGTTATATTAAGAAGTTATTTTAATCGATGTTCAAATTTTCATCCTTGGAAACACATTAATTGTGAAGGAAATGTGTATAAAAGTTTTTCCATTGCAAGTATAGGAAGCAAAATTACTTGACGTCCACCTTAATAATATGGGATAAGGGCGATGGAATGGATCGCAATCCTATGTCCTGACCTTTGACCCCATTTCGTCCATTTTCAATAGGATTCGTCCCAGGTGGTTCCCTACCACATACTGAAGTTTCATCGAAATCGAACCATTTTTACGCACGTTATGGCGCATAAAGGCAATGAAATGCATCCCGCTGTTATGTCCTGACCTTTGACCCCAATTCACCCATTTTGAATAGGGTTCGTCTCCAGGTGGCCTCCTACCACATTGTTAAATTTAATTGAAATCGAACCATATTTACGCAAGTTATACGGATAAGTGCAATGGAAGGGATCCCGCTCCTACGTCGTGACCTTTGACCTCATTTGTCCCATTTTCAATAGGGTTCGTCACCAGGTGGTCCCCTACCACATACTAAAATTTCTTCGTAATCGAACCATTTGTACGCCAGTTATCGTGCGGACGGACGGACGGACAAAGCTGGAGCACATACGCTTCTTTAACCTACGGTTGGAAAGCGTAAAAAAACGAATAAGTGGATGAACACCGATGATTCATTACATTATGACCACCCCCAATCTAGAGAAATGAGCTAGCCTGGAGACCGAACGGAGGCGCAGGTGGTGTTTGAGCAGTATACATACAACCCGAGGTCAGGTTTTCGGTTAGTAGAGTGTTTGGAGTCAGAATGGAAAAAGTTCCTGATATATCGGAGCTTGATAAAACACAAATTGTGATGACAAGGCGCCTTGGAACTACGATCACGGAAACGTCACGGCTTGTGGGTTGTTCACGTGCCGCTGTAGTGAGAACGTATCAAAACTGGTGCACAGATGACCAAACGAAAAACCGTGTGTCGTCCGCAGCTCATCGATGCCAGAGGTGAGCGGAGAGTTTCGAGCATCGTTCACAGCGACCGCAGGGCCACAGTGCGAGAAGTCACCCACAGCTACAACAGTGGTGTTCAGGGCAATATGTCACAGCACATAGTTCATCACAGCATTCTGGGCATGGGAATGCGGAGCCGAAAACCCAATCGGGTCCCCATACTCACGGCACGTCATCGCCAACAACGCATGAAATGAACCCATGATCATCGAGATTGGACCGTGGATGATTGGAAGAAAGTGGCCTGGTCTGACGAATCAAGATTCCTGGTGCATCACGTAGATGGCCGAGCGAGGATACGCCGATTACAAACGGAGGCTATGGCACCTGGATGCACTGTTGGGCGGAAACAGGCCGGCGGCGGTGGTGTTATGATGTGGGTAATGCTTTCTTGGCACACTTTAGGCCCCATAATCACAATAGCACAATCACTGACAGCTGTCAGTTATCTGTCGTTTTGGACCAAGTTCGCAAATTCAAGGCCAATGGTGTTTCTTGGGCCATCATTATCAACAGGATAATGCGCCATGCCACATTGCCAAAATCTCGCCGCCCCGGTGGCGCAGTGTTCTAAGCGATGACCTCTGATCATTCGTCCGAACGGGGTCCGGGTTCGAATCCCGGTGAGGCATGGATGTTGTGTTTGTCTTACGGCACTGGTTCTTTCCCTTCCCTGGAACCAGTGACCCTAAATTAGGGACGGGCGACTGCTTATAGCCCATTGAGTTGCTCACGGTGGTCGTTAAGCCTCCATTCAAAAAAAAAAAAAAATTGCCAAAATCTCATCGAGGAGTGGTTTGAGGAACATGCTGGTGACTTTCTGTTAATGTCTTGACCTCCGAATTCACCTGACATGCACCCAATCGAACATTTGTGGTTCCACTTGGAAAAGCGGGTTCCGGCTAAATCACCACCACCGCCCAGAAATGTACGAGAACTGGAGGACCTGCTATTGACATTATGGTACCAGATACTACAGAACAGCAATCGCCACCTCATGGAATCGATGCCTCGCCGAGTGGCTGCTCTTTTGCGGGTTAAAAGGTGTCCTAGATGTAATGGCTCATTGCTGTATATTTGAAAACTGCTACAGCGACATACAAGGATAGCTACAGCCTGCAGAAAAAAATACCTACTCATATTCACTAGAAGGAAGTTCGAATACGAAATTTTTGAACTCTTCGGATACTATAAAATAGTTGTGCTGTATTCAGTAATTATTCCAAGCGCTTCTTTCAAATGCGTTAGCTTACTGAAAGTCAGCATTTTAGCTAACCAGTGTCCGGGATATAAGATAAATGCATGCACTGATTGCAATTACCCACAACGGCTGGAAAACTAAGTTTAAACCGTAATTTTTAAAACATCAGGAAAAAGAATGCTGCCGAATTAAATTTTTAAAAGGTACGGCTGGAATGTGAAGTGCAGCACAAAAAGAAAGATTACTTTTTTTTTTTTTTTTGTCAAGTTGAGTTCTAAAAAGAAAAGAAGAACCGTGTTTTTGCTTCAAAAATTAAGTTTAGGATTCGGAGATGTTTTTGCTGATTTGCTACATCCAAGTGGTTCTTTTCTTCAAGAACTTTTTTCCCCCGCTAATAACTCTTCGGAAGTTACTTTCCCTTTTTTGCTTTTCAAGCAAAAAAAGGTCTTCTTGTGAGGAATAAATGAATATTCGAGCGTCAAACGAACTTCAAAGACAGCAAGTTTATATGAGGAATGATTAGAGGTGACTAGAATTTCGAAGTCATGTCGAGATGTTAGAAATGTTTGCTTTGACATTCTTTGCAAACCACTAAAAAAATCAAGAACATATTTTCAAGGAGAGGAAGAATAATCTGTAACGGCAGAAAATATGACATAGTTTCCTTCCAAAAGAATGGAATGTCGTTTGATGTTTACACAAAAACAAAACATTGAATTTGAAGGAAGCTATTGATTTTTCAAAACACAGATTTTTGTTATGTTGCATTTTAAATTACTTCCTTAAAGTCTTATTTTTTTCATATCCCCCATTAACTGGGTATGACGTCAAGTAAAAATATGTGTATAAATAAATATTTTTAAATGCCCGAGTATAGCGTTTAAAATGCAATCTGTGTTTTCCGATTTTTAATGCAGTGAATGATTATTTCGTGCGTTCCTTCTCTTAAACTCCGTCTTCATGTATCCTACATGTGCCAACATTATATTCAAAATATTTCTATCTTGTCAGCACTGCAGTAATAATATCATTGCAATACACTATATTGACAAAAGTCCCCGGACATCTAGAGGAGAAACACAACATAGCATTTACTGACATACATTAGAACGGTGTCGGTCCACCTTTGGCTTTAATGCATGCACTGACCCTTCGAGACATGCATTCGACAAGATTTTGGAACACAGCGATAGGTATGCGCTTCTATTCAGTACATAATGCTGCCTCTAACTGCTGCTTAGTAGTATGCCTTGGTTCCAAACTTCTTCTCCGGCGCTCTAATTCACCCCATAGGTGCTCTATGGGATTAAGATCAGGTCTCTGTGCTGGCCAGTCCACCCACGATACGGAATTATCGTCAAACCACGCCGTAACAGTCCTTGCTTTATGGCTCCGTGCATTATTCTGCTGGTATCAACAAGGCTCGGTTCCATAGAATTACCATAGAGTTAATAGGGCATAATTAACCAGAATATCGAGGTTGACGTGGTGATAAGCAGGTTAGTCCACGATAACCAATGGGCCGAGACCATACCACGAAAAACACCCCCCACACGAGTACACTGCCAGCTCCAAACTTGACCGTAGGAACATTCATCATCATCATCATCATTGTCAACCATTATCAATTCACTGCTGGACGAAGGTCTCCCCAAGTTTCCTCCACAACAGTCTGTCTTGTGCCAGTCTCCTCCATGTCACTCCCGCATACTTTCGAATTTCATCCACCCATCTCCCATGTGGTCTTCTTCTGGGTCTTTTCCTGTCCCTTGGAATCCAATCTAAAATTTCGGCTGTCCATCGATGGTCTGTCCTTCTGGCAGTATGTCCAGCCCATTGCCATTTCAGGGATTTAACTCTGATCATGATGTCTTCCACTCTTGTCATTTTTCGGATCCACGTGTTCCTCTTCTTATCTCTCCTGGTTACACCAAGCATGCACCTCTCCATGCTGCTTTGAGTTGTCTGCAGCCTTTGTATGTCTTTTTTAGTTAAGGTCCATGTCTCTTCACCATGCGTAAGCACTGGAAGGATGCATTGATTAAACACTTTTCTTTTAAGACATAATGGCATATTGCTCTTGAAAATTATACTGTTTCTTCCAAAAGCTCTCCAGGCAAGTTTTGTACGCCGATTAATTTCTTCATCATTGTGACCCTCATTTGATATATGCTGTCCAAGATAAACGTAGGTGTCTGTTATCTCCAGCTTTTCCCCATCAACCGATAAATCCATCAACCGATAAATCTTCATTTCTTGTAAAAGCATTGAACATCACTTTTGTCTTCTAAAAGTTCATTTTTAATCCCACTTCTTTACTCTTGTCAGTTCCTGAATCATACTCTGCAGCTCTGATGGGGTAATTTTTTTTTTTTTTTTTTGATTGGAGGTTTAACGACCACCGTGAGCAACTCAATGGGCTATAACCATGCGCCCGTCCCTAATTTAGGGTCACTGGTTCCAGGGAAGGGAGAGAGCCAGTGCCGTAAGACAAACACAACATCCATGCCTGACCGGGATTCGAACCCGGACCCCTTACAGACGAATGATCAGAGGCCAGCGCCTTAGACCACTGCGCCACCGGGGCGGCGATGGGGTAATTGCAAAAATTACTACGTCATCAGCAAAACGAAGGTGGGTTAGATAATCTTCATTAATCTTTATTCCTTTGTTTTCCCAGTTCAGTGATTGAAAGACATTTTCCAATGTGGCATTAAAGAGCTTCGGAGATACGGTGTCACCTTGTCTCACTCCCCACTCCCTTTCCAATTTTTATGTGTGTTGTATTTTCAAACAGCCGAATCTTTGCACTTGCATTTTCATAGATGTTATTAATAATATTAATGTATGCATCTTCAATACCGCAGGATTTCAGAGCCATTGTAACTGCTGATGCTTTCACCGAATCAAAGGCTTTTTCATAATCGATAAAAGCCATGCACAGTGGAAGTTCATATTCCCTCGCTCTTTCAATTAGTTCTCTCAGTACGTGGATATGATCTATTGTGCTGTAGCCACTCCTGAATCCAGCTTGTTCTCTCGGTTGAGCGATGTCTAGTGTCAGTTTTAAGCGGTGTGAAAGAACTTTAGTGAAGATTTTATAAACCACTGATAGGAGGCTGATAGGTCTGTAGTTCCTGAGATCCTCAATGTCACCTTTTTTATGTAGCAGTATCATTGCAGCGTTGTTCCAATCCTCAGGAATCTTCCCTTCATTAAGGCATCGAGTTAAAATTTCGGCGAGTACTGTTCACACGGACATCAGACTGATGGATCGTGTATCTAGAATCTTCAGTCCATAGGGCCCGTTTCCAATGATTTAAGGTCCACGATAAATGTTCTTTACCTCATGCTAAACGACGAGTAGTATTCCGAGTGCAGATTAAAGGCTTATGAGCAGACTCACGACCACGGTAACCCATGGAATGAAGTTCTCTGCGAATGGTACACGTGTACATGCCGAGGTTCCAGAATTTTTACTCACCTGTACACTGAGGTATTGTGCAGTACTCCGTCGATTAGCTCTAACGACTCTTCTGAGACTTCGACTTCTTCTATCACTGATTTTCTTTGGTCTGCTGGTACGTTTTGGTGCTTCAAGCACGCCATGTGTCTTCCACTTATTCAGTACATCCAAAACAGTTGTCTTGCGTATGTTTAAACGCTTCTCGGTTTCTCTTATGGACAACCCACTGATATAACACCCAACAATTTTTCCTTTCTCAAAGTCAGTTCTCTCCCGCTGCGACATTTTCACTCATCCTCACAGCGCGATATGATCGCGGTCAGCTGCAGGCTTGTTATTATATCGTTTGCCAACTATTTTAACTGTCTTTCCATTAGGTGCTTAAATGTCTTTTTTTTTTTTTTTTTTTTGCTTTTTGTTTCTTTCTGACGCGTTTCGCGTTTCTTCTCTTTCCATAGCTCCAACAGCTGTGAATGTCTTTCAAAAGAAATGTAGTGAAAATGAATCTGAAAAATGTGTCCTAGGGGGTAATTATATACAGGCATTTGCAAAAGTTAAAGACCACCTGTCAATTTACTGAAAATTAACATTTTCAAAGAAGCACCTAATTTCTAGTTAGTGATATTCAAAACAATGGCACCACAGATGAATTCTTACATTCTTTAGAACATAAAAAGACCTAAACCAGTACTTTGTGTGGCCATCTTTGTTTTCTATAACGAACAGAGTACGATCTCAATCAGGCATTTGCAGTAGTAACCCTAGGAATTTGATGGCTGTTTTTCTGATACCTTGTCTTTTAAAATGATCCACAGATTTTCGGTGGGATTAAGGTCGGGCCTATTACCGGGCCAGTCAAGCACAGTTATGTTTTCCTCTGGAGGTAGTCCTTTATTGTCTTTGATCTGTGGCATGGAGGACCATCATGCATAAAGATTGTTCGTTTGTGCACTTGCAAATCAGTTAACAGCTTCTCACGTAACATTTGCACTTAAAAAGGACCAGTCATGGTAGTGCCTGTATGCAGAAAGGATAATGAAGCAATACGGGATGCTGACATAGCACTCCATATCATCTGACTAGACTGATGTCTCACGGTGGTAACGGTGTATTTTTCATCAAACCTTTTGGTTTTGTTTGTCGAACACATGCTTCACGTGATTCAAATTGAAGTACAGTTGATACATCGAAAAAAAAACTTGGCTCCAATTTTCAGCAGTCCACGATTGATGACGCTTCGCAAACTGAAGTCTCTTTTTTTTCATGACAAACGTTGGTCTAGGTTTGTGTGCAGGTTTAGAAGACTTTAACCCTTTAACGACCATGACCCTAAAATTTTGTATCACTCAAAATACTAAAGCCCAAAAACTGTTGGTTCCCTTCTTCATTTAGTAACAATAATGATGACTGAATGTGACCCTTCATGATCCATCATAGGTTGTGTAAATTGAAAGAACAGGTAAAGGTAGGAAATCTCACTCACTTTAGACAGGCGTTTCGGGCAACTATGGTAGTTTCTATGTACCGGCGTTTTGGGCGTTAAAGTGTTAATCCAAAAGTTTGCTAAGACGTCATGAAACAGTGCTGACTCTATTATCAGAACCTTTCAAATGTTGAAAGGCCTTGATTTTCTTGCACATACTCCTCGAAGAGCGCATAACTATTCGCCTTGTGGTATTGACATTACGTAGGTTGTATTCCTTGGACGTCCACTTTTCTTTCGGTCGCTAAATTCCCCTGTATCTCGATATGTCGTGGTCGTATTATGAATACCGGTCTTGCTCACATTCACTTTTCTGCTTATGTCACGTTCGGAGTATCCTTCGTGATATAAAGTCGCTATTTGTGCCCTCTGAGTAACACTTAATGACCCTTTTATTGCCCAATTTTTGCTATACAGAAAACACGTACGAAACCTCTCAGCATGAAAACCAGAAGCAAGCTGACGCTCGCTCGCTTCCCCCAAGTCTATCAACAGCTACCGCTGTAGGATGATGCAATACCGACACGAAGTTGAGTAATACAGACAGTAGCTGATGCAATCGGCAGAAATCTCCTAATACCATCAGGTGGTCTTAAACTTTTGCAAATGACTATAACCTAGCATATAGTAACCTATATGCTTCTGAAAACCTGTTCATCACGAACAAGCAAATTAATTGTTTAGTATATCAACATTTTTTGTCAACCACTAGTATGGATGGGAAGAACTTAAATGCTTTTTTAAAACGTTAAAAAAGATTGAACTACCTATTCCTTCGTTGTAGCTTTCATAGGCAGCTTTACAGTGGAATCAGTCACCTGTAATCCTTTGTGACGGTTGAAGATCGTTATACCTATGTTCTAGAACATGATCGTGAATGACAGGAATTACAGTAGAAAATCACTATCGTCGAAGGTTCCGCGAGTAAAGTGAGAATACCAGATTTTAGTTAAAATGCAGGTTAATGTGGCAACATTGCCAATACTTAAAAATCAAACCTGAGGATCCAAAGTATAGGACGTGTTTCAGTACAAGAACGCGTGCAACATTATGCCAAAGTTTTTAAAATTGTATGTGGTTCAATACAAATGACTTGGAATAAATAACGGAAGGGTTTAAAAAAGGACGTCCGACAACTGGATAACATTAAAGGCCTTCAAGAACTCGAAATACGAAAATCAGACCGCTGTAATTAGATTTTCGTATTCCTAGTTTTTGAAGGTCATTCCTGTAAATTCATGTCATTCACGACGATGTTCTATGACGTAGATGTAACCATCTTCAACTGTCACAAGGAATTGCAGATGACTGATTCCACTAGAAATTTGACTATGAATGCTACAACGAAGAAACATGTAATCCAATCTTTTAATGTTTTAACAAAAATTTAGATTCATCCCATCTATATTAGCGGTTGACAAATAATGTTGATACGCAGAGCAATTAATTTAGGCCGCCCCGGTGGCGCAGTGGTCTAAGGCGTTGGCCTCTGATCATTCGTCCGTAAGGGGTCCGGGTTCGAATCCCGGTCAGGCATGGATGTTGTGTTTGTCTTACGGCACTGGCTCTGTCCCTTCCCTGGAACCAGTGACCCTAAATTAGGAACGGGCGACTGCTTATAGCCCATTGAGTTGCTCACGGTGGTCGTTAAACCTCCAATAAAAAAAAAAAAAGAAAAAATTAATTTAGGCCTAAGGACCCGTACAAAATGCAGACATTCGATAGTATTTAGCATTATGGAAAATGTTTCTGAGAAACTGAAGAAAAAACAAAAGCATTAAATTACCGGATTGGCTTTACAAAACTAACATATCCGATTTGGGAAGTGATTATGCTACCGAGAAGGTAATAATCACGTGCTGTGAGTAGCTCGGCTGACTGCTCTTTACCCAAGGAATTGAAGTCAACAGAAATACGCATGCGCAGTCTGCTCCAGCATGAGCCTGTTTGTTGGTTTCTGTGCACTTCATTTTAACTCTTAAGATATGGCGGCGCTAGTTACGTTTCGCAGAGCCTTAACTTCTTCTCAGTTAGATATTCTTTTTTTTTTTTTTTTTTTTTTTCGATTGGAGGTTTAACGACCACCGTGAGCAACTCAATGGGTTATAAGCAGTCGCCCGTTCCTAATTTAGGGTCACTGGTTCCAGGGAAGGGAGAGAACCAGTGCCGTAAGACAAACACAACATCCATGCCTCACCGGGATTCGAACCCGGACCCCTTTCGGACGAATGATTAGAGGCCATCGCTTAGACCACTGCACCACCGGGGCGTCCCCGTTTTCGTCATAACAGTTCGTCGAGATCTCCATCGCGCCTGTATTTTTGGCCATGCTTCAATCCGTATACCTCTGATTACCAACATCAATACAACAAAACGTGTAAAGTGGTGCGCCGCCCCGGTGGCGCAGTGGTCTAAGGCGCTGGCCTCTGATCATTCGTCCGTATGGGGTCCGGGTTCGAATCCCGGTGAGGCATGGATGTTGTGTTTGTCTTACGGCACTGGCTCTCTCCCTTCCCTGGAACCAGTGACCCTAAAAATTAGGGACGGGCGACTGCTTATAGCCCATTGAGTTGCTCACGGTGGTCGTTAAACCTCCAATCCAATCCAAAAGTGGTGCAAATCGCATAAAAACTGGGACACTAAAGACCGGCAACGAGTCATCTAGTCTCATGAATCGGGCTTCATATTGTATCCCACCACTTATAGAGAACACTTCCAGCAAATACCTGAAGAAGTGTACCACCCTGACAGCCCCCCCTCCTCAACTGTGTAATATGCTGGTGATCCTGATGCTGTGGGATGCTCATCGTACTTTGCAAATGAACCTTGTCACAGCGAACGAATCCATTCACGGGACCAGCTGCACCCAGTGTTACACGCATTGCTCCATAATGACCTTCTGTGATAGCAGCTAATGTACCAAGAATTGTGCAACGCATGTCAATTGGTGGTCTCCAGAGCATGTGAAATACAGCAACTATACGGGCCACCTCAATCTCCAGATCGAAATAATATTGAACATTTTTGGGGATATCTGGAGCGAAAAGTCAGATCACATTTTTCACCTCTAACATCACTGGCAATGTTGAGATATATTTTACGGAAAGAATAGTTTGAAATTCTATCATCGTATGTGCATGACATAAGTCTATTCTAAGTCCTTCTGTTCTGAAAACTCGAGGTGAGGATACAGCTTACTAATAAAAAGTTCTCCACAAATAAGAAGTGTTTCTATTATTTTGATATACTGTATATTCCTGTACTGGTATGTGAAATGATTCACCCAACTTGATACCAGTAGTGAAGCTTTCGTTGTATCGGAAAGAGATGTACACTGCCTGACAATTAAATCAAGATATTCCTACGTAATGCCCTGCTAAGCACAACGCCAGACATTCAACTATAAACATAAGCGCAGGTCTATGATGAGACAATAGCGCTACTGCAAATGAGTATTGCCTCGATCGTAAGAGATTTGCAGCGCGGATTAATGGGATACCGCGTAAGCAAACCTTCGGTACGTGATATTTCAGCGGCACTGAAGATCCATATGTCGACGTTCGGTGACATGATCCCTAAATAGCAGCGGACGCAGACTGAATTGGTCAAGAAACGACCCGTGACCTCTGAAACAGACAGAACGTGACAGGTGCGTTCTGCGAAGGACGGTCTGTTCAGAAGACCAATCAACATTGTTTCATATCGCACAAAATCTATGTAAGACACTCAAGAGACGCATCATCATCATTGTCAACCATTATTCATCCACTACTGGACGGAGGTCTCCCTAAGTTTCTTCCACAACGGTCTGTCTTGTGCCAGTCTCCTCCATGTCACTCCCGCATACTTTCGAATTTCATCCACCCATCTCCCATAGGGTCTTCTTCTGGGTCTTTTCCTGTCCCTTGGAATCCAATCTAAAATTTCGGCTGTCCATCGATGGTCTGTCCTTCTGGCAGTATGTCCAGTCCATTGCCATTTCAGGGATTTAACTCTGATTATAATGTCTTCCACTCTTGTCATTATTCTGATCCAAGAGTTCCTCTTCTTATCTCTCCTGGTTACACCAAGCATGCACCTCTCCATGCTGCTTTGAGTTGTCTGCAGCCTTTGTATGTCTTTTTTAGTTAAGGTCCATGTCTCTGCACCATGCGTAAGCACTGGAAGGATGCATTGATTAAACACTTTTTTTAAGACATAATTGCATATTGGTCTTGAAAATTATACTGTTTCTTCCAAAAGCTCTCCAGGCAAGTTTTGTACGCCGATTAATTTCTTCATCAATGTGACCCTCACTTGATATCTGCTGTCCAAGATAAATGTACGTGTCTGTTATCTCCAGCTTTTCTCCATCAATCGATAAATCTTCATTTATTGTAAAAGCATTGTACATCACTTTTGTCTTCTGAAAGTTCATTTTTAATCCCTGAGACGCATGTAGTGTATTAAATCCGTTTATTTTTGTGGCGCATTAAGTACACCAGGACATAGTGTACTTACTAACGACATGCAAAAATACCAGGCCGTGTAGAATACAGCCCTCGCCAGAAGTCATGCATTCATCGGCCGCTCCTCTATGGAATAGTACACTGGTGTGCAAAAATTAAGGACGAAGAGGAGAAATTAGCATAACAGCGGAACGAGCAGGCAGAACTGACCGAAAGACCATTCAGGAGATAGACTAGGGTCCGGTACGGTAGGGCATGCTCATATATGCAGCATAGCATAGGGGGGGGGTCGGAAGGGTATAAAGCACAAGGACGGTGTACGCTCAGCAATTCGGTGAAAGCTATTGCACGGTTTACATCGGTTTCAACGACGTCGAGTTGCTGCCACCGTGTGATATGTCAAACAAGCAATCCAGTAGACGACATCTGGAGGACTTTAGCCGAGGTCGCATCATTGGGAAGTTGGAAAAAGGTCGAAGTGTGAGTAGTGTTACCGAGGAGTACGGGATCGCTCACAGCATCGTTTCACAAACTTGAAGAGCATTTCAAACGACAGGAACAGCTGTCCGAGAGTTTAGCAGTGGTCGTCCACGAGCAACCACGGCGGTGGACGACCGGTATATTATCCTACAGGCGAGAAGAGACAGACGGCAGACAGCGGGAGAAATCGCAAGAAACATGCAACAGACAACTGCACGTCCGTTATCGCGTTTTACCGTAACTAGGAGGCTGCACAAAGGTGGTCTATTTGCATGACGACCAGTACGGTGTGTGCCATTAACGCCTGCTCATCGGAGACGGCGGTTTCTGCGGTGCCAGGAACACAAGAACTGGACACATTAGCAATGGGGTCAAGTTCTCTTTACAGATGAGAGCCGATTTAGTGTGACGAGGATTCTGGATGTATACACATCTGGAGAGAGCAGAAAACACGCAATCACACCTCCAACACCTCCAAATCGATGACCGGTTGGAGAACTCCACCACCTCCAAACCGGTCATCGAAAGGGACCGGTTTGGAGGTGGTGAATTCTCGTTTAGGGCGGTATCATGCTTGGTAGCTGTACTGACCTCCTCATCTTCCAAGGAGGTTCAGTCACTGGTGTCCGCTATTGTACGGAGGTTCTCCTGCCTCACGGGCGTCTGTTTAAAGGTGCTGTGGGTCCTGAGTTCCTCTTCATGGACGACAACGCTACAGCTCAACGTACAGTGGCTATCGCAGAGCTGTTGGAGAGTGAAGATATTCAACGCATAGATAAGCACGCAAGGTCTCCGGATCTGAATCCAATCGAACACGTGTGAGATATTCGCGGGAGACGCTAGGCAGCACGTCACCAGCCGCCAGCAACGATTCCTCTGCTGCGATTGGTGCTACAGGAGAAATGGACCGCGATGCCTCAACAGCTCCTTGACAACCTCGTCCTCAGCATGGACAGACATTGTAAATCCTGCAACGCCGTCAGGGGTGATCATATCCCCTACTAAAGACTGGATTTTTCTTGGAAGCCGCCTGTCACATGGACGTTTCTGCCTTCTGCCCAGGTGTGCTTGAAACTACCTTTTCAATAAAGTGCTTTTGTATCCTCTGGATTTCTTGTTTGGACTGGTTTTCTCACTTGTCCTATATTCTTACATCTTGGGGATCTTATGGTATGATTTGAGTCGATGTGGAACACTTCTGCACGACGTTACATTCGAAATACCGTCTCGTCCGTAATTTTTGCACTCTAGTGTATTAGAGGAATTGCCCCCATACACGAACTTTAAAGAGACTGCCACCAGGGAAACAGTCGAAATCCTGTCCAGCAGACTAGCGTGCAATGATGTAGTTTCTACTGAACTACCAAGAGCTTGACATGCGTTATTAAAATATGGAAACACATCGCGACACACCGTATAATTGCGTGATAAACCTTTTTTTTTATTGGAGGTTTAACGACCACCGTGAGCAACTCAAAGGGCTATAAGCAGTCGCCCGTCCCTAAATTAGGGTCACTGGTTCCAGGGAAGGGAGAGAGCCAGTGCCGTAAGACAAACACAACATCCATGCCTGACCGGGATTCGAACCCGGAACCCTTACGGACGAATGATCAGAGGCCAGCGCCTTAGACCACTGCGCCACCGGGGTGGCATGATAAAACTTCATGTAATATGCTTGTAATGTTGTTATTTTGAAAAATCATCTTTGTTCCTTACGTGTTCCAATGCCCTGCATTTTTATGTCTACCATAGCTTTTCTTTTTTTGTTATTGAATGTTTAACGACCACCGTGAGTAACTCATTGGACTACAAGCAGTCACCTGTCCCTAATTTAGGGTCACTGGTTCCAGGGAAGGGAGAGAGCCAGTGACGTAAGATAAACACAGCCTCCATGCCTCACGGGATTTGAACACGGACCCCCTTCGGATGAACGATCAGAAGCTTTCGCTTAGACCACTTGGCCACCAGGGCGGCACCATTGCCTTGAAAAAGACTCCCAGTGGAGTGCGAAAGCGTGGTGAATCTTTGTACTTACTACGCCACAAAAATAAACGGATTTAATACGCTGTATTCGTCACTTGAGTGTTCACAGTGTGCTGCATTTATTTATAATTCCGCGCATGTGAGACTGTTGGTGTTAACTGTTAGCGCCAGTACAGTACGCAGAACACTGCACAATAAGGTATACTACGTTACAAAAGTCATGCACAAGCTGCTAATAACTTCAGTTAATGGTACACGGCACTCAGTATGGTGTAAGAAACGGCGGCGGTCTTGGAAGGTTCACCGATGTGAAAACTGTACTTTGGACTAAAGAGTGACAGTACCCATGGTAGCCGTTTCTGGGTGAAGTGTATGCTGAGTGGAAGTTACATTCCGGACTACATTTCCGACAATGAAAGTTTGTTGGAGGCAGCTTGTGTAATGTTCATACCAGGGAGAGTCAAATGAAAACCTTAAATATTTTTTTCTTACAATTTGTTCAACAAAACTAGTACATACACTGAAGAGCAGTTGAATTAGAGATACCTGTCAAGTAACGTGTAGCACCACCTTTCGGCCTGATGACGGCTGCGATTCGTCTCGGCATGGACTCGACAAGACACAGGAAGCGTTGGGAAGCCATACGGATCTATGACCCCTGAACAAGCTCCCACAGTTCACGAAGATTTGATGGAGGGGGATCAGATCCTCGAACATTTCTCTCAATGGCATCCCAGATGTGCTCGATGGGATTTAGGTCAGGTGACCTAGCTGGCCAAGGAAGCGAGGTCACGTCGGTGGAGTGTTTATCCAACCACTCGGATACAATTCGTGAGCTGCATTGTCTGGGTGCAGGATGAGGTCCCCAGTGGGATGTTGAAGACGCACAAACGGGAGCAAATGGTCTTACAGGATATCCCGATTACGTTGACCTGTGAGGGACGATGTCACACGTACCAGGGGTCCCATTTCAGTCCACGTAAACAGTCCCCAGACGAGAATGCCACCCCCACCAGCTTGAAGAGTACCCTTCTGGCAAGAAGGATACATCGCTTCATGTGGTTTGCGCCGTACTGGTATCCTGCCATCCACATGTACCAACGTGAATCCCGACTCATCAGTCCAGGCAACATTTTTCCACATGTCTAAGGTCCAGTGGCGATGTTTCCGCGCCCATGCTGATCTTTGCACCCTGTGATGAGCGATCAGCAGCGGTACCCTTGTGGGACGATGGTTTCAGTACCCCATAGCGAGGAGATGATTCTGGATGGTGTAGCTCCTTACACGTTTTTGTTCACCAGCGTTAAATTGCCGAGTAATTTCTTGCGCTGTGGCCCGTCTATCCGCTGGTACAATGTGAGCTAGCCGACGATGACCGCGCTCATCCACAAGCTGTTATCCACGGCAGGTGGCCCTTGCAGGGATGGTTTTACCGGATTCGATGTACTTACGGTGCTCCCATGACACAGTGGCTCGTGAAAATCCCAGTGCCTGCTGCACGTCTTCCGAGATAGAGTGATCCATTCGTCTGGCGCCGACAATTTGCCCACGATCAAATGCGCTTAGATCCTTCGTCTTAACCATACTGCGCCCGACTCTTACTGATTCCGGTTGTATCAGTCCTTATACTGTCCGATCCCTGCGTACGTCATGTCGTTTCCGTTTACAGGGCCGCCCACAGCGCCACATTTGCATAACGCCAGCTGTCTCTAATTCAAATGCTCTTCAGTGTACATGTTTCATTTTTCAATGTAATCCCTATTTTGTGTAATACAAATACGCCAGCGTTTACAAAGTGAATAGATTCCTGCAGCAAAAAAAAATATTTCGATCGCGTGTGCAACCACTCATGTACCACCTTCTGCACCTCCTCACCGGACCTGAAAATCTTTCCTCTCATCGCATCTTTGAGTGCTCCAAAGATGTTATAATCACTTGGGGTCAAGATCTGGTAAAGACGGCGGACGGGGAAGACACTCGAATTGTAGTTTTTGTGCGGTTGCAACCGTTTCACTGGCAGTATGGAGCCGAGAGTTGTCATGCTGCAACAAGACACCAGGGCCCAGAAGTCTGCGTCATTTGGATTTGATGGCAGACCGAAAATGATTCCTGATAAAATCAGCATACGTGTAACTGGTTACAGTGTTTTCCCTGGGCATGTAGCGCAGCAAAATTAAGCCTCGTTCATCCCCAAAGAGAGTCAACATGACCTTCCCTGCAGTTGGCTGCGTGCGGAACTTCTTCGGTTTTGGTGAGCAGGGATGGCGCCATTCCTGCGTGCGGAACTTCTTCGGTTTGGTGAGCAGGGATGTCGCCATTCCTGCGTGCGGAACTTCTTCGGTTTTGGTGAGCAGGAATGGCGCCATTCCTGCGTGCGGAACTTCTTCGGTTTGGTGAGCAGCGATGGCGCCATTCCTGCGTGCGGAACGTTTTCGGTTTGGTGAGCAGGGTGGTGCCATTCCTGCGTGCGGAACTTTTTCGGTTTGGCGAGAAGGGATGACGCCATTCCTTCTTGCGGAACTTCTTCGGTTTGGTGATCGGCGCCATTCCTGCGTGCGGAACTTCTTCGGTTTTTATGAGCAGGGATGGTGCCATTCCTTGCTATAAATTCATTTCTGGTTTATCGACGGAGTCTACGAGGCACCTTGGATTATTTTATATGCTGGCTGTTACAGCGTATCAAAGAATCCAAAATGCCTCGTAGACTCCGTCGCTAAATCTATCGCCAGCTGGACGTTTTTGTGGTAGGATTCGTCGAATCACAAACCATGTCTATCCGGGTGCCACAACAGTTGTACGTTTCTGGCAACAGTACTTGAAAAAAGGCACTGCCAGTCTCCGTTGCTCTACCGGTTGTGTTCGGCAGACGTCAGCGGACATCGATCGACGTATTCGTCGCTAGGAGTGTGCGGAGACACAAGTTACTGCAAAGAGCATTAGACAGGTTATAGCCGCGGCTCTGGATATCCCCACCACGACTTAAACGGTGAACTGAAGATGGACGGAGGTTCATCTTTTCTCCGTGCAGGTACGGTGTCATCTATCATTTACACTGGGGTATCGCCGAGCTTAGCTCGAATGCCGTAGTAGTAGAGATGCATAGCGACAGGAATGGAATCATGTAATGTTCAGTGATTAGTCCTGATTTTGCCTAAGGCCTGCAAACGGCACTTAGGCAAAATCTGCCTAATTTGCCTAAGTGCCTACAAGTTCCGCGTATGGTGACTGCATACCACGAGGAAGATCCTGCTGTTGTCCGTAATTAGCTCAATTACAGCCTGATGGTGCATTGATGACGTTTTTGAAACCGTGTCTTTGGCATTTCTGATTTGTATCTCTTAGGTTGTTCTGCAAGATTAAGCTCGGCCAAAGAGTTTTACAAAAACTTCCTTACTTAACCCCACCCAACTTTTAAATCAGTTAAATTGAAGAAGGGGAAGACATGGGAAAATACCAAATGTGGAGTCACTCCAAAATTAACATTAAGTCTATGGGGAAAAAACTGTTCCAGAACCCACATATTTACACTACTTTAAGGTCAGGCAAACCGTTGCTTGATAACAGATAATCTAGAATAAAATTGCAGGACTGTATGACTCATCCCGCGCCATGTGCTTGATTGCAACATTGACTGCTGCTACGTGATACTGTCTTCTAGCCTACCAAACGAATGTACTGCTTTGAAAAGTAAATAATGTATTATCTACTTCATATTCTTTGTCTGTGGTGATATTGGGCTTATATGTATCATTCGTTAACGATGGAGCAATTTCAGTGTCGAGCAGTGTATTTTCATAAAACTAATGAATAGCTACCAGTTCTTAACTGTAATCCACGAAGACAAACCACTTTCAGTATTATACAGAAATTTAACAAAAAGAAGTTCAGATGTATAGTTTTCCGTGTTTTCAGGCACTGAGAGTGAATTAACAATTTTCACGAAAACATTTAGTGCTTAACTGCACATATTTAAATATCATTTCAGGCTATTTCGGAAGAATCTTTAAAATAAAAGAGGATAAGTTATGACATTAGCAAATTTGGTTTCATAAGGCTATTTAGAAAGTAAAGAACATGCGTAAAACGGAAAGCTGCGAAACTGATCCTCTTAACAGAAACGTCTGATTGCGGAAACAAAAGCAAAACCAGTTAGGACTAACAATAGATTGCGATTACTTCTGCCTGAAATTGACATTTCCTAGAAAAGCCTTTGTGCAAACATTAAGCAATACCTCCGACAAATAACAATGGGGTCATTATAGTTTCATGATTTGTCAATTGCCAATCAAACGAAATCTCTCACAGAAAAGGACTGCAGAACCGAGATGTACATTCTACGCGGCTTTCACAGCTAGCTAAAATTTACATTATTCCAGCTTCAGTTCTTTTCTACTGCGTAGTTTTAGCCCTAACAGCATCATTTTAATCACAAATGCAAGACGCTAATAACTGATGCTAAACAAATTTTGAAGATGAGAATCCACTCATGGACAATGAGATTTGTGCACCTAGAAGAAAACGTGCTACAACCAAGAAACTTTGCAAATAGCTAGAGTGCGTGTTAGTATGGATCAACGTTTGGTGCGATTGCGCATGACTTCACACCCTGTGGTGGCGCTGCAAGCACGAACCGGCAGCCTTATAAACCGGCGTGTAGTCGATGCCCCATGAAAGCGAAAAGCGCCGGCCGACGCAAGCAAGAGTACAGAGTGACAAGAATACCGGGAAGACGCCAGAGACGCCGATTTACGCAACTTACGGGCTTTGAGAGAGGTCTGATCATCGGCCTGAAAACCGCAGGGTGGTCGGCGCGGCGTATACCCCGCCTTGTGGATCGATCTGACCATTCTGTCCGACTATGTTGGGAGCAGTGGACACGTGACGGCACTGCCACACGGCAGAGCGGCTCCGGACGCACCAGAAGGACCACCGGTAGAGAGGATCGACGGATCGTGCGCCAGGCACTAACAGATCCCACGGGGACCTGGTCCAATACACAGGCAGATGTAGGTGCTTCTGTGTGCCCACGAACCATTTTCCGACGCATCGCAGAAGCTAATCTGCGATCCCAGCGCCCCTTACGTGTGCTGCCATTAACACCGGAACGTCGCCGGCTCCGTGTGCAGTGTTGCCAGGGCAGAGCAACGTGGAACGTCAGAGACTGGCAACGTGTGGTATTTAACGATGACTGCCGTTTCGTTTAGGGGACAGATGATTATCGTGTCCGGGTGTGGAGGTCCCCGGGTCAACGCGCAATCCCAACCTCGTGTTCGAGCGCCAATCCCCACCCCATCCACCCACTGCAGGTATTATGGTCTGGGGAACCACTGCCGACGGTAGCCGATCATCTTCAGTAGTTGCACGTTAATTATTAACTGGCCAGCGGTATGTGGATGAGATCCTACTGCTCCATGTGCTACCATTCCTGGCCGAGATTCTAAGTGCGCTCTACCAGCAGGATAATGCCCGTCCGCACACGGCTCCGGTTGACCAGAACTGCCTACGTCATGTCCAGACCATTCCATGGCAGGCTGCCTGCTTCCATGGACATGTCCCCTATCGAGCATCGGTGGGACCAGTGGAAACACCGGCTGCCGCCGTGCTTCACTATCCGGGATTTGGAGCACACCGTCCAACACGTGTGGGCCAGTCCGCCGCAGAACAACATCAGGCGTCTCTTCGCCTCCATGCCGGACCGTATTGCAGCATGTATCACCACACGAGTCGGTGCGACGCGCTATTGAAGATGACCGGACTGCGTGCCACAGATCCTTCTGTAATTGTCCTGCAGCTCTGTTTTTATCATCATGTGTATGATTCATCTGAATCATTACGTCAAACATAATGTCAGTTCAATCCGATGCTTCCTTCTTGGTGCGCAAATTTCATTGTCCGTGAGTGTATGACAAGGATGGTAAGTCAGGTAATATCAGAAAACTTGAAAATTTCATCGTCCTGGAGCGGAAATTGAATCCGCGTCTCCCGGATAGCGCCCGAGTATGCTAACCACTAAACCACCCAGAACGACCAAGTCCCAAGTTTCCGATTAATTTGAATATAACCATCAGCATTCGCTAGTCGAAGCAACGGGAATTCATGTTTAGCAAATCTCGAGGTAAAGAATTATATACCGTGATTGCCCGGAGGAGCAGATAAGTCGTGAATGTAATACTAGATTACCCCATACCATACAAATTTTGAAGACTTAAAAATTTTAAAGTTTTCGAATATTACCTAACTTACCATCCTTGCCATATTTACACCAAAAAGCATCTTCAAAATTTGTATTGTATGGTGTAATCTCTTATTCCATTCATGATTTATCTGCTCCTCCGGGAAATCACGGGATAGAATTCTTAACCTGTAGATTATCTAAACATGAATGCCGGTTACTTCGACGAGCAAATCCTGTGATGGTTATTGTATATTCAAATTAATCGGAAACTTGAGACTTGGACGTTCTGGATGGTGTAGTGGTTAGCATACTCGGGGGCTATCTGGAAGACGCGGGTTCGATTTCCCTCCAGGACGAAGAAATGCTCAAGTTTTCAGATATTAACTGACTTACCATCCTTGTCATATTTACAGTAAAAAACGGATTCTCGTCTTCAAAATTTGTATTGTATGGTGTAACCTCGTATTTCATTCATGAACTGATACTAAATTTTGTGTGAAGAACTGGTACTAACACATCCACACTTAAGAGCAATTGAATCAGAGATACCTGTCTAGTAACGTGTAGCACCACCTTTCGTCCTGATGACGGCTGCGATTCGTCTCGGCATGGACTCGACAAGACACAGGAAGCGTTGGGAAGCCACACGGATCCATGACCCCTGAACAAGCTCCCACAGTTTACGAAGATTTGATGGAGGGGGGGAGGCAGAGCCTCGAATACCTCTATCGATCGCATCCCAGATGTGCTCGATGGGACTGAGGTCAGGTGACCTAGCTGGCCAAGGAAGCGAGGTCACGTCGGTGGAGTGTTCATCCACCCATTCGGATACAATTCGGGAGCTGCATTGTCTTGTTGCAAGATGAGGTCCCCAGCGGGATTTTGAAGACGCACAAACGGGAGCAAATAGTCGTGCAGGATATCCCGGTGACGTTGGCCTGTGAGGGATGATCTCACACGTACCAGGGGTCCCATTTCGGTCCACGTAATTAGTTCCCAGACGAGAATGCCACCCCCACCAGCTTGAAGTGTACCCTGCTGGCAAGAAGGATCCATCGTTTTATGTGGTTTGCGCCGTACTCGTATCCTGCCATCTGCATGAACCAACGTGAATCTCGAATCATCAGTCCAGGCAACATTTTCCCACATGTCTAGGGTCCAGTGGCGATGTTCCGGCGCCCATGCTAATCTTTGCACCCTGTGATGAGCGGTCAGCAGCGGTACCCTTGTGGGACGATGGTTTCTGTACCCCATAGTGAGGAGATGGTCCTGGATGGTGTAGCTGCTTACACGTTTTTGTGCACCAGCGTTAAATTGCCGAGTGATTTCTTGCACTGCGGCCCGTCTATCCGCTGTTACAATGTAAGCTAGCCGACGATGACCCCGCTCATCCACACGCTGTTGTTGTCCACGGCAGGTGGCTCTTGCAGGGATGGTTTTACCGGATTCGATGTACTCACGGTGCACCCGTGACACATTGGCTGGTGAAAATCCCAGTGCCTGCACGACTTCCGAGATGGAGTGACCCATTCGTCGGGCCCCGACAATTTGCCCACGATCAAATGCGCTTAAATCCTTCGTCTTACCCATACTGCGTCCAACTCTTACTGATTCCCGTCGCATCATTCCTTATATTGTTGGATCGTTGCATATGTCATGTCGTTTTCGCTTACAGGGCCACCTACAGCGCCATATTTGCATAACGCCAGCTGTCTCTAATTCAGTTGCTCTTTAGTGCATAATACGTGTCAACCGAAAGTAATGAAAAAGTGGACTTAACTTTCTCATTAACTGACAGAAGTCGTTCATATTGCACATGCTGGTAGAGTAGCTCCTCTTCTATAGTAAACCTTTTTGATCATGGCAGATTTGAAGGAGAGAAAGGTGGAAAGCTGATCTGATCTGCCGGAAACGTTTGAAGCCGATGAAGACACATTTTGTTTCTATCTGGTAACAGGATTAAACGTGTGCGTATTTTCACAACCCGGAAACGAAAAAGCAATCCATGGAATGGCGTCACACCTTGGCCTAAGAAACGAATAAGCAATCCATGGAATGGCGTCACACCTTGACCTAAGAAACGAAAAAGTAATATATGGAATGGCGTCACACCTTGGTCTAAGAAACGAAAAAGCAATCCATGGAATGGCGTCACACCTTGGCCTAAGAAACGAAAAAGCAATCCATGGAATGCCGTCACACCTTGGCCTAAGAAACGAAAAAGCAATCCATGGAATGGCGTCACACCTTGGCCTAAGAAACGAAAAAGCAATCCATGGAATGGCGTCACACCTTGGCCTCAGGAACGAAAAAGCAATCCATGAAATGGCGTCACACTTGGCCTCAGGAACGAAAAATCAATCCGTGAAATGGCGTCTCACCTTGGCCTAAGAAACGAAAAAGCAATCCATGGAATGGCGTCACACCTTGGCCTAAGAAACGAAAAAGCAATCCATGGAATGGCGTCACACCTTGGCCTCAGGAACGAAAAAGCAATCCATGGAATGGCGTCACACCTTGGCCTAAGAAACGAAAAAAGCAATTCATGGAATGGCGTCACACCTTGGCCTAAGAAACGAAAAAGCAATCCATGGAATGGCGTCACACCTTGGCCTAAGAAACGAAAAAGCAATCCATGGAATGGCGTCACACCTTGGCCTCAGGAAGGAAAAAGCAATCCATGGAATGGCGTCACACCTTGGCCTAAGAAACGAAAAAGCAATTCATGGAATGGCGTCACACCTTGGCCTAAGAAACGAAAAAGCAATCCATGGAATGGCGTCACACCTTGGCCTAAGAAACGAAAAAGCAATCCATGGAATGGCGTCACACCTTGGCCTCAGGAACGAAAAAGCAATCCATGGAATGGCGTCACACCTTGGCCTAAGAAACGAAAAAGCAATTCATGGAATGGCGTCACACCTTGGCCTAAGAAACGAAAAAGCAATCCATGGAATGGCGTCACACCTTGGCCTAAGAAACGAAAAAGCAATCCATGGAATGGCGTCACACCTTGGCCTCAGGAACGAAAAAGCAATCCATGGAATGGCGTCACACCTTGGCCTAAGAAACGAAAAAGCAATTCATGGAATGGCGTCACACCTTGGCCTAAGAAACGAAAAAGCAATCCATGGAATGGCGTCACACCTTGGCCTAAGAAACGAAAAAGCAATCCATGGAATGGCGTCACACCTTGGCCTAAGAAACGAAAAAGCAATCCATGGAATGGCGTCACACCTTGGTCTCAGGAACGAAAAGCAATCCATGGAATGGCGTCACACCTTGGCCTAAGAAACGAAAAAGCAATTCATGGAATGGCGTCACACCTTGGCCTAAGAAACGAAAAAGCAATCCATGGAATGGCGTCACACCTTGGCCTAAGAAACGAAAAAGCAATCCATGGAATGGCGTCACACCTTGGCCTCAGGAACGAAAAAGCAATCCATGGAATGGCGTCACACCTTGGCCTAAGAAACGAAAAAGCAATTCATGGAATGGCGTCACACCTTGGCCTAAGAAACGAAAAAGCAATCCATGGAATGGCGTCACACCTTGGCCTAAGAAACGAAAAAGCAATCCATGGAATGGCGTCACACCTTGGCCTCAGGAACGAAAAAGCAATCCATGGAATGGCGTCACACCTTGGCCTAAGAAACGAAAAAGCAATTCATGGAATGGCTTCACACCTTGGCCTAAGAAACGAAAAAGCAATCCATGGAATGGCGTCACACCTTGGCCTAAGAAACGAAAAAGCAATCCATGGAATGGCGTCACACCTTGGCCTCCGGAACGAAAAAGCAATCCATGGAATGGCGTCACACCTTGGCCTAAGAAACGAAAAGCAATTCATGGAATGGCGTCACACCTTGGCCTAAGAAACGAAAAAGCAATCCATGGAATGGCGTCACACCTTGGCCTAAGAAACGAAAAAGCAATCCATGGAATGGCGTCACACCTTGGCCTCAGGAACGAAAAAGCAATCCACGGAATGGCGTCACACCTTGGCCTAAGAAACGAAAAAGCAATTCATGGAATGGCGTCACACCTTGGCCTAAGAAACGAAAAAGCAATCCATGGAATGGCGTCACACCTTGGCCTCAGGAACGAAAAAAGCAATCCATGGAATGGCGTCACACCTTGGCTTAAGAAACGAAAAAGCAATTCATGGAATGGCGTCACACCTTGGCCTAAGAAACGAAAAAGCAATCCATGGAATGGCGTCACACCTTGGCCTAAGAAACGAAAAAGCAATCCATAAAATGGCGTCATACCTTGGTCTAAGAAACGAAAAAGCAATCCATGGAATGGCGTCACACCTTGGCCTAAGAAACGAAAAAGCAATCCATGGAATGGCGTCACACCTTGGCCTAAGAAACGAAAAAGCAATCCATGGAATGGCGTCACACCTTGGCCTAAGAAACAAAAAAGCAATCCATGGAATGGGTCACACCTTGGTCTAAGAAACGAAAAAGCAATCCATGGAATGGCGTCACACCTTGGCCTAAGAAACGAAAAAGCAATCCATGGAATGGCGTCACACCTTGGCCTAAGAAACGAAAAAGCAATCCATGGAATGGCGTCACACCTTGGCCTAAGAAACGAAAAAGCAATCCATGGAATGGCGTCACACCTTGGCCTAAGAAACGAAAAAGCAATCCATGGAATGGCGTCACACCTTGGCCTAAGAAACGAAAAAGCAATCCATGGAATGGCGTCACACCTTGGCCTAAGAAACGAAAAAGCAATCCATGGAATGGCGTCACACCTTGGCCTAAGAAACGAAAAAGCAATCCATGGAATGGCGTCACACCTTGGCCTAAGAAACGAAAAAGCAATCCATGGAATGGCGTCACACCTTGGCCTAAGAAACGAAAAAGCAATCCATGGAATGGCGTCACACCTTGGCCTAAGAAACGAAAAAGCAATCCATGGAATGGCGTCACACCTTGGCCTCAGGAACGAAAAAGCAATCCATGGAATGGCGTCACACCTTGGCCTCAGGAACGAAAAATCAATCCGTGAAATGGCGTCTCACGTTGGCCTAAGAAACGAAAAAGCAATCCATGGAATGGCGTCACACCTTGGCCTAAGAAACGAAAAAGCAATCCATGGAATGGCGTCACACCTTGGCCTCAGGAACGAAAAAGCAATCCATGGAATGGCGTCACACCTTGGCCTAAGAAACGAAAAAGCAATTCATGGAATGGCGTCACACCTTGGCCTAAGAAACGAAAAATCAATCCATGGAATGGCGTCACACCTTGGCTTAAGAAACGAAAAAGCAATCCATGGAATGGCGTCACACCTTGGCCTCAGGAACGAAAAAGCAATCCATGGAATGGCGTCACACCTTGGCCTAAGAAACGAAAAAGCAATCCATGGAATGGCGTCACACCTTGGCCTAAGAAACGAAAAAGCAATCCATGGAATGGCGTCACACCTTGGCCTAAGAAACGAAAAAGCAATCCATGGAATGGCGTCACACCTTGGCCTCAGGAACGAAAAAGCAATCCATGGAATGGCGTCACACCTTGGCCTAAGAAACGAAAAAGCAATTCATGGAATGGCGTCACACCTTGGCCTAAGAAACGAAAAAGCAATCCATGGAATGGCGTCACACCTTGGCCTCAGGAACGAAAAAGCAATCCATGGAATGGCGTCACACCTTGGCCTCAGGAACGAAAAAGCAATTCATGGAATGGCGTCACACCTTGGCCTAAGAAACGAAAAAGCAATCCATGGAATGGCGTCACACCTTGGCCTCAGGAACGAAAAAGCAATCCATGGAATGGCGTCACACCTTGGCCTAAGAAACGAAAAAGCAATTCATGGAATGGCGTCACACCTTGGCCTAAGAAACGAAAAAGCAATCCATGGAATGGCGTCACACCTTGGCCTCAGGAACGAAAAAGCAATCCATGGAATGGCGTCACACTTGGCCTCAGGAACGAAAAATCAATCCGTGAAATGGCGTCTCACCTTGGCCTAAGAAACGAAAAAGCAATCGATGGAATGGCGTCACACCTTGGCCTCAGGAACGAAAAAGCAATCCATGGAATGGCGTCACACCTTGGCCTAAGAAACGAAAAAGCAATTCATGGAATGGCGTCACACCTTGGCCTAAGAAACGAAAAAGCAATCCATGGAATGGCGTCACACCTTGGCCTCAGGAACGAAAAAGCAATCCATGGAATGGCGTCACACCTTGGCCTAAGAAACGAAAAAGCAATTCATGGAATGGCGTCACACCTTGGCCTAAGAAACGAAAAAGCAATCCATGGAATGGCGTCACACCTTGGCCTAAGAAACGAAAAAGCAATCCATGGAATGGCGTCACACCTTGGCCTCAGGAACGAAAAAGCAATCCATGGAATGGCGTCACACCTTGGCCTAAGAAACGAAAAAGCAATTCATGGAATGGCGTCACACCTTGGCCTAAGAAACGAAAAAGCAATCCATGGAATGGCGTCACACCTTGGCCTCAGGAACGAAAAGCAATCCATGGAATGGCGTCACACCTTGGCCTAAGAAACGAAAAAACAATTCATGGAATGGCGTCACACCTTGGCCTAAGAAACGAAAAAGCAATCCATGGAATGGCGTCACACCTTGGCCTCAGGAACGAAAAAGCAATCCATGGAATGGCGTCACACTTGGCCTCAGGAACGAAAAATCAATCCGTGAAATGGCGTCTCACCTTGGCCTAAGAAACGAAAAAGCAATCCATGGAATGGCGTCACACCTTGGTTTAAGAATTTCAAGAGCCAGTGATGAGCACAGAAAGTCATGCTGACTGTCTTTTTGGGATGGCGGGAGTGTCATTCTACTTGATTTTCTGGAACGTAGCGATACCGTGACCAGCGAGAGGTACATTGAGACACTCAATAAGCTTAGAGAAGCCAAAAGGAGGAAGAGACCGAACAAGAAGCTGAAAATGTTCCACATTCACCATGGCAACGCAAGACCACACAGACCTTTTGCAACAAATCAGGCTATCAGCAAAGTAGGCTGGTTGGTTGTCCCACCAACACCGTACAGCCCAGATCTGGCGCCCTCCGATTTCCACCTGTTCGGCTCAGTGAAGAACAGTCTGCATTGAGAACGATTTGATGACACAGGCGAGGTAAAACTGGCTGTGAAGAAATGGGACCAACAGCCTGCACCTAAATATTTTGAAAGGGGATTCGAAAATTGGTTTCAACGATGGCGCAAATGCATCGCTTGTGATGAAGCCTATGTTGAGCAGTACCTTTGTATAGAAGAGGAGTTATTCTACCAACTTGTGCAATTCGAACGACTTATGTCAGTTTATAAAAATAGTTATGCCTACTTTTGCATTACTTTCGGTACAACCCTCGTGTATATAGCGCAATGACGATACCTGCTTTCTTTTCAAATTAATAAATTTGAAGCACACTTATACTCTAAATTGATACAAGCTTTTACAAAAACTCCTTTTGCTGCTATGAACCATTCCCAAGAGAAGTAAAGTAAATTCCGAGTGAAATATTTCGATGTAACCAAAATGAGTAATGGTGCGTCATTGTTAAAACCATTGTTGATACCTGATCGTGCCATATGCGGTCCCATGAAGTGGCGCAACAATTGTTAATTTCATTTTTACTCAACAAAAGTTTAATAAAGTATCGCTGAACATTATTTCATCATCTTTTAAATAAACGTAACAATATCTCATTGCAATCTGCGTTAATTACGAGAACCTCATGTTAAATGTGACAAAAGCCATTACAAAAATGCAATTTTGACGCTATGAAAACGGTAAATCGTATCGAGATTTGGCTTTTTGTCGACTCCCTCCCACTTAGAGCTCTAAAATGATGTGCAACCGATGGGGTTTAAGATAAAGCTGTTGTTATCCTAGACCAAAAGTTACCAATTCTGACGTGCAATGGAAGGATAAAAAACAGTCTGGGGAAAATATAACAAATCTCTGCAATAAATTTTGCGATTCAGATTTTCTTCCTATCTTGAGATCAGATTTTAGTTTGCGCACACGGAGATGGACTTTTTTAGCTATATCACCTTTCATGGGTGTCAGGGTCGTAACTTACGTTCCTCTAAATATGAAAAACATATAATAATAATAATAATAACTATAATAATAATAATAACTATAATAATAATAATTAGATGGGTGGAAGACAGACCACTGCATGGACAATTTCTAAAAAAATATTGAAGAAGAAATTAAAAACAACCTGACTTGCGCATGGCTGATATTGGGTTCCATCAAGAAAAAAACAGGTCTGATGTTTTCTGCACAAGAATAGGCATTGCAAACAAATGTTATAAAGGCTAAAATCCGGAAAGTCAGTGATAATCCAAAGTGTCGAGCTTTGTCAAGAAAAGGATGAAACTGTGTCTCATCTTATATGAGAATGTAGCAAAATTGCACAGATAGATTGCAAATCTAGACACAAGGTTGCAAAATTTATTCACAATTCATTTTGTAGAAAGCACAATCTGCCAGCATCGAAAAACTCGTGGAAACATCAGGACGAGAAAGTCTTGGAAAATGATCAGGTCAAGATTTAGTGAGACTTACGAATTCGAACTGATCGTCACCTAGAACATAATATACCAGATATAACAATCATAGAAAAATAGGAAAATCTGGATAATTGACATAGCCAATACCTGGAGATGCCAGAGCCGATGAAAAAGAATTGGAAAAAATGACTAAATATAGAGACCTCGCCATACAAGTTACCCGATTATAGACAAAGCACACAACGGTAGTCCCATTGTCATTGAGGCACTTGGAACAATATCAAAAAATGTTATAAATCATTTCAAAAAATTGCAGTTTTCTGCTATATTACCTACAAAACTGCAGAAGACAGTTCACTTTGGACATCATATAAACTATATTGACAAAATTCACCGGACACCCCTTCAAAAGCAAATGAACGGATTCGCTGCGTTGTTAGGATGCGCGGTATTACTGTAAACGGTATAAAAACAAGCCTGCAGCTGACAGCGATCATATCGCACTGGAAGGTTGAGTGAAAATGTCGCGGCGGGAGAGAACTGACTTTGAGAAAGGAAAGATTGTTGGGTGTTATATTAGTGGGTTGTCCATAAGAGAAACCGAGAGGCGTTTGAACATACCCATGTCAACTGTTTTGGATGTACTTAATAAGTGGAAGACACATGGCGTGCCGGAAGCAGCAAAACGTACCAGCAGACCGAAGAAAATCAGTGATAGAGGACGTCGAAAACTCAGCTGAGTCGTTGCAGCTAATCGACAGAGTACTGCACAAGACCTCAGTGTAGAGGTGATTAAAAATGCTGGAACTTCGGTATATACACGTACCATTCGCAGAGAACTTCATTTCATGGGTTATCATGGTCGTGTGGCTGCTCATAAGCCATTCATCTCCACTCGGAGTGCTACTCGTCGTTTAGCATGGTGTAAAGAACATTTATCGTGGACCGTAGATCAATGGAAACGGGTAATATGGACTGATGAATCCAGATGCACGATCCATCAATCTGATGGGCGTGTGTGGGTATGGCGGCAGCCGGGAGAACCCTATTTACCAGAGTGTACTGTTCCTTCGGTCAAGTTTGGAGCTGGTAGTGTACTCGTATGGGGGTGCTTCTTCGTGGTATGGTCCCGGCCCATTGGTTATCGTGAACAAACCTGTTAACCTGCACGTGTAATTCGATTTTCTGGACAATTATGCCCTCCCAACTCTGTGAAAATACTATGGAACCAAGCCTTGTTGGTACCAGCAGGATAATGCACCGAACCATAAATCAAGGTTTCAAAATCGCTTTATTATTATTCATCACAAGAAAACATAAGAGGAAGACGTACAGCGTTGGGCGTCTCACTGGGAAATAATACAAACTGTTAAAACATGATGGTATATACACTGCAATGACAATGGGGATGAATAACAAATGCTGCAAGCAAAGCTTATTGCATAAAAATT
The DNA here is from genome assembly GCA_039090855.1 of Macrothele yani. Classification (NCBI taxonomy): domain Eukaryota; kingdom Metazoa; phylum Arthropoda; class Arachnida; order Araneae; family Macrothelidae; genus Macrothele; species Macrothele yani. The sequence goes on along the minus strand of CM077027.1, from coordinate 138,499,789 downwards.
GCAGGAGAAATGACAGAAAGAAACACATCGTGTCATATGACATTGGCTGGGCATGATTCACAGGATAACACATGCGAAACAATAGTACAAAATGAGAAAAAGAACAGCACAAACACCGCCGTGAAGGTAAAACATTACATACATGAGATAAAAACACAGCGTCCACAATTGTGCAAGTTATTTAACGAGGGCACCAAAGCAACATAATACAGGCGGGGTGAAGGTAATTAATGTACACGAGTAAGCATGAAAATACACTGAGATGACATTAGCATTCACAATTCAACGGTACCGTGGATAGCACGAAAAAAATGCAGAAGGAACAGTAAGATCACAGAGCAAAACTAGGAATGCACACTGGGATGACAAGAGGAATTAACGCAAAATGAAAGCACTGTACGACGCAATAGATGTAACTGGTACATTAACAAGACATGATGAACCATATTATACACAGGGATGACCAAATAAAATACACAATGTGAAGACACGATACAGTGCAAGAAATGTTACAAGTACAGTAAAAAGCACACGATAAACCATGAGTGCACCCTGGGATGTTATGAGTATATGCATAGAGTGAAAGCACAGGACAAGCCATAGGTTCTGACAGATGACAGGATTTTTCATAAATTTGTACGTGCACGATCAAAGCCTTAACACAATGTGAAAGCACGAAAATAATATGTACACTATGTGGAAGTATAGAACTGTACAAAAATCAAACAGGTGCAATGAAAATGGCTAAGCACTAAGAAGGTGTGTGAGTGCGGCAAATACGTATAACAAATGAGAGATAGAGACGTACACCACATAACATCTCAAAGTAAAACACACTACAGGAACACGGTGTAATACACTAGGTGCATAGACAGAAAGCACTTAAGGTGACCAGGGTACAGCCCCAAGTACATAAACGTGACGGGAAGTCACGGAATCAGAGGGCACACTGATAATAATGTAAATATGGTAAAGCATAGTATGACACGAAGAACAACAATTCAAATGACAAGATCACAATGATATGCACACTGAAAACGAGAAAACAAAAACTTAGGTATTACAGCACAGGCTGTAGCTCGATCACATGATATACATGGAGACAAGTCGTAGAGTGGAGGAGGGGCACCAGGGTGCCACGGAACTCAGCAAAGGAGGTGTAGAATTTCCTTGGGTACTGATAGGTGTAGCAGTCCAGAATCAACCGCAAACCATGGAACGACCGGCGCCCAGGTAGCATAGAAGGTGGCTTCTCGACCACTGGAAGAAGCCGACTGGTACTCCAGGCGGAGTCGAGAAAGCAATCGATCTCGGAAATGGCAAAAAAGTGCTGCGCTGGCCTGGTGTAAAGAGACCGGCGAGGAAACGCTGCGGAGTTGTTGAAGGTATACGTAAATAATGTGTTTAACCAGCACGAAAAGATAGGCACATACTGACGGAAGAGGCGTAGGTGGATGAGCCCGCAGAAGAAGATGTCTGTAGGCAGTGAACGGAAGATCTTTAGAACAAGAGCGACTGGCAATCTGGAAAGCCTGGTGGAGGAAAGGCATCAGGATGGGACAGTAAAGGTAGACGAGAGAAACGTCTGCCTCCTGTTCGCAGAAGGAGCAGAAAGGGGAGGAGAGAAGGGACATGCAAAAGAGAAAATATGGAACAAGAAGGCGATTATGCAAAAAGAGCCAGTGGGTATTAATTTCAAGAGGGGCGGGTAAGGGTGAGCGGGCAGCGGCCCAGACAAGAGGAAGAGAAGCAGGGGGAACCTCCAGAACAGAAAGCGGTGAAGGGGTGGCAAGGTGCACTAGAAAACGATAAAGAGATTTAGAGGAGAGAGAGGAGAGAAGAAGAACCAAGTCTGAGAGTCGGAGGAAAAACGGCAGCGGAAGAGGGGCAGAAAAGACAGAGACGAGACCGGTGGGGGAGACGAGTTCAGGGAAAAGCGAAAGAAGTGCAGTTAGCAGGGAGTCATAGACCGAATGGGCGGATGGGGACGAGAGAATAGCAGGGGGGAGGCCAGAGAAAGGGCGCCAGGATAGATCCGAGTTAGTGAGGTCTTGTACGGTTACTACATCTGCTCGGAGCCAAGAGGGGAATGAAAAACAGGGGAGAAGGAGGGGATGAACAAGAGAGTTGAAGAAGAGGGGTTAAGAAAGAAGCTCTAGAGTTAAAGAGGGAGAAGAGCGAATGAGGGGGAAAGAGCGAAGGTGAGTGAGGGCTTCAGAATATGCAGGTGGGAGTTTAGAGGGAGGAAAGGACAGCAATACATGAGAACTAAAGAAAGAAAGGAAAAATGTGGGTTACGCAAGGAGAAAAGAACGTCACGTACCTGAACTGCGGAAGCCACTGGAGCCGTGAAAAGGTGAATGAAGTTGATCACTCGGCTTGCTTTGTAGCACAGCGGGACATCAGGTAGGCCAGCACCACCGTAGGAGGGAAGAGCACATAGCTTCTGGACGTTAATCCAGTGATGACCCGCCCACATTACTCGAGTAAGGTAGCGTGTAACCTCCTGGAAACAGAAAAGCGGGGTCGTTGATGCAATCCAAGAATGCTTGCAGAAGGACAGAAGGTATGTTCTGGTGAGATTTGCACACTGGTAGTAGGACGTACAGAACTGCGCACGACACCAGAATGCAGCTGTGCGGTGGAGGCGAGGATGGAGTTCCGTGCGAGTTGCACTGGATGTAACTTGTGGTGCGCCCAAGTGCACACCCAGGAAGCGTTGGGTAGTGGATGACCATGTGGCCCTCCATGGAGCATTCATGCGATTGGACCACGACCCGCACCAAAATCCAGTGCTCTTAGACGTATTCAGTTCAGCTGCAGAACATAAAGCATATGCGGAGAACAAACGACGAAGCAGTTGGAACTGTGAGTCGCTACGAATGCAAACGGTAATGTCATCTGCATAAGCAGAGTAAATGACTGAGTGATGCCGTGAGCTGGCAACTGGTGGTGGAAGTTGTGCTAGGAGAGATGTTTGCAGAGAGCGTAGAAAGGGCTCGACGGCAATCGCAACAGTTGACCAGAAAGCTGGCAGCCCTGACGAACTCCCCGCTTGAAGGGAACATGTGCTGTGAGAAAAGATGCCGTCTTGACATGGAAAACGGCGTCCCGGTAAAGGGAGAGAAGAACAGAGACAAATTGTGGAGGAAAGCCAAAGTGTAGCAGGGTTTGTGTTAAATAGGCGTGTAAGATATTATCGAAAGCGTAACGGAGGTCTAAGGAAGGGAGAGCAAGAGGTTCAGAATGAGTCTTGGCAAGATGAATGAGATCGCAAGAAGTTGATCATTGGAGGAAAGAGAACGGCCAGGTACAGTATAGGTTTGAGAGTCAGCACGGATGTGAGGAAGGACAGAGTTTAGTCGACGGCAAAGAAGCTTAGTATAGAGTTTATAATCTTGATTGAGAAGAGAAATGGGGCGCCAATTTCCCAAGTCAAGAGGGTCACCCCTCTTGGGAAATAGGACCATATGTCCGTCCGTGAAACTCCCCGGGAGGGGGGAGCAGTTAAATGCAGCAGAAAAAGCGGAGAGGAGAAAAGGCAACAGAAGAGGCAAGAACGCACGATAAAAAGGAAAAGAGAGGCCGTCCGGACCCGGAGCGGCATGGGGGTTAAGGGAAGAGAAGGTGTCGGACACCTCCGTGGATGTGGGTGAGAGAGACAGGGTGTGAGCAAGATGAGACGGAACTTGAGGCAGGTTGCTGATAAGATGGGGGAGAGCAGAGGGAGAAGGGGGAGGAGTTTCACTGAACTTGGTGGTATAGAACTGAAGAACGTGAGAGCAAATCGCTGCTGAATCGGATGTGATTTTGCCAGAGGGGAGGCGAAGATGACGAAGCGAGGTAGAAGACTTACGTGCAGATTCCATTGATGTTAGAAAATCATAGGTGCATTCCTCCGGATTGAGATGTTAAATGCGCAGACGTAAAAGTGCTTGCTGCGCAAGAGGTTTCAGCAAAGCCTGGAGCTCCGCCTGATATGCTGGAAACAGCGGATCTGACAACCCAATCAGTGCGAGCATCTGCCTGGCGTGATCGAGGCGCATCTGACTAGAGGTCGTCATGGTGAAGGAAAGTTGCTTCATATGTAAGAGGAGCTGATGCTTGACATGAAGCCAATACGTTAAGGTACAGGGTGCGGAATGCAACCCTGCGCGACGAGCAGAGAGGAAAAAACGGACAGACGCACAAAAGTCAGGATCAGTGAGGAGATTGGAGTCAGACGTCCACGGACGAACAGTCCGAGGGAGTGACGCCGCAACAAACACTGTGAGGGTGACTGTGCAGTGGTCTGAGGAAGCAGTAGGTTGATGTCGCAACTCGGTAATAGACGCAAGAAGCGGTGTGGAAACGTAAACCCGATCCAAGCGTGCAGTCGATGGAAGCTGACTCCCAGACGAGCGCCACGTGTGTGAGGTCTCTTGTGGATGTAGGAGCCTATAAGCATCGGTGAAGGAGAAATCAGCAACAAGGTCACGGAGTAGTGCAACGAGATCCGTCCGACGCTTTCGAGACGTAGGAGAGCGATCCAATGCCGGGTCAAGGGTGCAATTGAAGTCTCCACCTAAGAGCACACGATCCGAAGGCGATACTTTCGAGAGAGCTTGACGGAGTTTGGTGAACAAGATGGATAAATGAATAGAGGTGCACGGAATATACACATTAAAGATGTGAAATCGAGCTCCGCCAACTGTGAAGGAGACTTGCTGGAGTAAATCTTGGCATAAGTTCTGCACTGAGAGTGCAGTGAGGGTGGATCGGAACTGCTGATGTATTCCGATATCAAGCCCACCATGAGATGAATAGCGAAATGCTTGATGGAATACATAATCGCTAGCACGCCAGCGAGTAAACAGAGTGGATGAATGGCAGTTTGTTTCTTGCAGTAGTAACAGATCGGCCCCTAAGGGCGAGAGGTCTTCCATTACAAGAGCATTCGCTAGGGGGCTAACGGACCCTCTGCAATTAAGGGTCGTGACCTTGAATGGACTGGTCAGTCGTTGATTGGAGGAGTCGCGGAGCAACTTTCAGGAGTTGTTGTAATCGGTTTACGCAGCCAAGGGTCCATGAGTGCTGCAGGGGGTCATGTACAAACCCACGAAGGTATTTAGCAATGCATCCGGCTTGCAGGAGCAGCGCGGGAAGAATGTCCTCGCGCTCTCGGAGGTAGTCATACGTCGACTCCAGGTTCGTGGTGTGGGTGCAAAACTGATAGTAATCTCCAAGATTGAGAGGTTCTGAAGGAGCACCACATTTGGAAAGTACACTTGAAAAGACCTCAAACGAAGGCGAAGACCCATCATCATCAGTGTCCCTTTCAATTTCTGTTGGCGCAGGAAAGGGAGAAAAATCTCCTGAAGATTTGGTAGCACGGAACGGTTGCCCACCCGCAGAGGAATATTTCTTCTTCTTCTTCTTCTTCTTCTTCTTACGTCGGGTACCTGTACGAGTGCCAGAAATTCGTTTTCCAGGGAGCGACGATGCTCGGGAAGCTGACGCAGAGTCAGAGAAGTTATCGGCGCCGCCGCCACACTCGGAGACACCAACAGTGAAGACTGGTGGGAAACAAGCGGCGAGGTCTCCCGATGTTGCCACGTGATCAGGAGTAATAGGTGAGGCAAGCACTGGAAAGTGAAGGTGGGAGGTGAGGTCAGCATCAAACGTCGTTCGTTTACAGGAAGCTTTAGTTATACTTTTTGTGTAACTCGGCCCAGGGGCTGTTGACACACTAGAAGACGGTGCAGGTCGAGAGCGAGATGTAGCAGGAGGCTGCTTAGAGGCGGTAGGCACTGTAGAAGCCGTGGGAGCTGGATATTCGTTGTTGGGACATCGAGCACGCTGATGTCCAAGTTCTTTGCAATTAGCACAGTGTTCTGATGTTAGCATGTCAATTCTATAGGAGAGCTGCCCACATCGGACGTTTAGGATCCGTGGGGAACTTACGGAGATGCTCCTCTGATGGAAAGATGAGTCGAACACTCCGCCGAAAACTACGAACATTCTTATTTGCAGGATCCTCGGGCGCAGCTGAATGTGTGTAACAGAACCAACAATCTTACCACACTTACTAAGTGCAGTACATATAATCGCATCCGAGATTTCGGGGGCACCGGACGCAAGGAGACCTGAACAGGGCGCCTGGCGATCGGTTAAGCCTCAAGGTGGTGGTCTCCCAGGTCAAGACCAAAGTTTAGAAGCGTGTCTGCATGCTCTTTGGATGTGAAATAAACAATCAGCTTCCGCGGCCGGCGGGGGAGGTGAGTAATGGCTCCGGCTGGAAGAAAAGCAAGGAGCGTATCACAACAGACCTTCAACGGTGTATTCGGAAGAGCATCTAAGGAACACTCCCAACTCGCGGGTGGAGTGAAGTTCTTGCGCACCGGGTGTGAAGGGCGGAACGTCCAATTGAAGTGAGTCTACATGTATCTGGACATGGGCATCTGCAAGAGGAAGGCGAGTCGCTTGCGTCGGTAGGGACGCACCTGAGGTAACGCTAGAATAAGAGCGGGAAGGCCTCCACTAGAAGGCAGAGGTGCAGCGCTGGATGAAGGAGCTGACACAACGCTGGGCAAGGCTACCGAGGGCAGAGAAGCAACACCCTCAGAGATATCCATTACGTCATCGGCAGCATCAGAAACAAACGACGTAGCCTCACCACCAGGAGGGGTGGTGGAGTCAGAGAGTCGAAGCGTAGAAGAAGAAGAGCAATAGGCATCAGGAGGAGGACGATATTCCCTATCATGAAGGACGGGCGCTGATTGGTTTGCTCCGTCAGAGATAAGGATCGACGTAGTTGGAGAAGCTATGACGAGAGCGGGAATGCTGCTCTTATCAGCAGTCGCCATCGCCGATGACGAGGCCTAATTTAGTAAAAACGACCAACTGGTCGAGAAAATAAAGTGCTGATAGCTAATTGAAAATAGTACTCACGGACTCGGGAGATGTCTTAAATGAAAGATACAACCTTCGTCTTGAATGCACGCACAAAAGTTAAACGACAGAGCACACAAAACACAATCAGTAAACGGCGAAACACGGAGTTCGAAACAGACACGACTTACGTCCCATAAAGCAAGGTTTCAAAATCGCTTTAATATTATTCATCATAAGAAAACATAAGAGCGAGACATACAGTGTTGGGCGTCTCACTGGGAAATAATACAAACTGTTAAAACATGATGGTATATACACTGCAATGACAATGGGGATGAATAACAAATGCTGCAAGCAAAGCTTATTGCATAAAAATTGCACAAGTGACAGAGAGAAACACATCGTGTCACATGACATTGGCTGGGCATGATTTACAGGATAACACAGGCGAAACAATAGTACACAATTAAAAAAGAACAGCACAAACACCTCCGTGAAGGTAAAACATTACATACATAAGATAAAAACACAGCGCGCACAATTGTGCAAGTTATTTAACGAGGGCACCAAAGCAACATAATACAGGCGGGGTGAAAGTAAGTAATGTACACGAGTAAGCATGAAAATACACTGAGATGGCATTAGCATTCACAATTCAACGGTAGTGTGGATTGCACGAGTCGTAGAGTGGAGGAGGGGCACCAGGGTGCCACGGAACTCAGCAAAGGAGGTGTAGAATGTCCTAGGGTACTGATAGGTGTAGCAGTCCAGAATCAACCGCAAACCATGAGCGGCCGGCGCCCAGGTAGTATAGAAAGTGGCTTCTCGACGACTGGAAGAAGCCGACTGGTACTCCAGGCGGAGTCGAGAAAGCAATCGATCTTGAAAATGGCACAAAAGTGCTGCGCTGGCCTGGTGTAAAGAGACCGGCAAGGAAACGCTGCGGAGTTGTTGAAGGTATACGTAAATAACGTGTTTAACCAGCACGAAAAGATAGGCACATACTGACGGAAGAGGCGTAGGTGGATGAGCCCGCAGAAGAAGATGTCTGTAGGCAGTGAACGGAAGATCTTGAGAACAAGAGCGACTGGCAATTCGGAAAGACTGGTGGAGGAGAGGCATCAGGATGGAGCAGTAAAGGAGACGTGAGAAACGTCTGCCTCCTGTGCGCAGAAGGAGCAGAGAGGGGAGGAGAGAAGAGACATTCGAAAGAGAAAATACGGAACAGGAAGGCGATTATACAAAAAGAACCAGTGGGTATTAATTTCAAGAGGGGCGGGTAAGGGTGAGCGGGCAGCGGCCCAGACAAGAGGAAGAGAAGCAGGGGGAACCTCCAGAATAGAAAGCGGTGAAGGGGTGGCAAGGTGCACTAGAAAACGATAAAGAGATTTAGAGGAGAGAGAGGAGAGAAAGAACCGAGTTTGTGAGTCGGAGGAAAAACGGCAGCGGAAGAGGTGCAGAAAAGACAGAGACGAGACCGGTGGGGGAGACAAGATCAGTGAAAAGCGAAAGAAGTGCAGTTAGCAGAGAGTCATAGACCAAATGGGCGGATGGGGACGAGAGAATAGCAGGGGGAAGGCCAGAGAAAGGGCGCCAGGATAGATCCAAGTTAGTGAGGTCTTGAACGGTTACTACTTCTGCTCGGAGCCAAGAGGGGAATGAAAAACAGGGGAGATGGAGGGGATGAACAAGGGAGTTGAAGAAGAGGGGTTCAGAAAGAAGCTCTAGAGTTGAAGAGGGAGGGGAGCGAATGAGGGAGAGAGCGAAGGTGAGTGAGGGCTTCAGAATATGCAGGTGGGAGTTTGGAGATGGGGAAAGGACAGCAATCCATGAGAACTAAAGAAAGAAAGGGAAAATGTGGGTTACGCAAGGAGGCAAGAACGTCACGTACCTGAACTGCGGAAGCCACTGGAGCCGTGAAAAGGTGAATGAAGTTGATCACTCGGCTTGCTTTGTAGCACAGCGGGACATCAGGTAGGCCAGCACCACCGTAGGAGGGAAGAGCACAGAGCTTCTGGACGTTAATCCAGTGATGACCCGCCCACATTACTCGAGTAAGGTAGCGTGTAACCTCCTGGAGACAAAAAAGCGGGGTCGTAGATGCAATCCGAGAATCCTTGCAGATGGACAGAAGGTATGTCCTGGTGAGATTTGCACACTGGTAGTAGGACGTACAGAACTGCGCACGACACCAGAATGCAGATGTGCGGTGGAGGCGAGGATGGAGTTCCGTGCGAGTTGCACTGGATGTAGCTTGTGGTGCGCCTAAGTGCACACCCAGGAAGCGTTGGGTAGTGGATAACCACGTGGCCCCCATTAAGCATCCATGCGATTGGACCACGACCCGCACCACAATCCAGTGCTCTTAGATGTATTCAGTTCAGATGCAGAACATTAAGCATATGCGGAGAACAAACGACGAAGCAGTTGGAACTGTGAGTCGCTACGAATGCAGACGGTGATGTCATCTGCATAAGCAGAGTGAATGACTGAGTGATGCCGTGAGCTGGCAACTGGTGGTGGAAGTTGTGCTAGGAGAGATGTTTGCAGAGAGCGTAGAAAAGGCTCGACGGCAATCGCAAACAGTTGAGCAGAAAGCGGGCAGCCCTGACGAACTCCCCGCTTGAAGGGAACATGTGCTGTGAGAAAAGATGCCGTCTTGACATGGAAAACGGCATCCCGGTAGACGGAGAGAAGAACGGAGAAAAATTGTGGAGGAAAGCCAAAGTGTAGCAGGGTTTGTGTTAAATAAGCGTGTGAGATATTATCGAAAGCGGAACGGAGGTCTAAGGAAAGGAGAGCAAGAGGTTCAGAATGAGTCTTGGCAAGATGAATGAGATTGCGAAGAAGTTGAACATTGGAGGAAAGAAAACGGCCAGGAACAGTATAGGTTTGAGAGTCAGCAAGGATGTGAGGGAGGATAGAGTTTAGTCGACGGGAAAGAAGCTTAGTATAAAGTTTATAGTCTTGATAGAGAAGAGAAAGCTTAGTATAAAGTTTATAATCTTGATAGAGAAGAGAAATTTCCCAAGTCAAGCCCTCTTGGGAAATAGGACCACATGTGCGTCCGTGAAACTCCTCGGGAGGGGGAGCAGTTAAATGCAGCAGAAAAAGCGGAGAGGAGAAAAGGCAACAAAAGAGGCAAGAACGCACGGTAAAAAAGAAAGAGAGGCCGTCCGGACCCGGAGCGGCATGGGGGTTAAGGGAAGAGAAGGTGTCGGACACCTCCGTGGATGTGGGTGAAAGAGACAGGGTGTGAGCAAGATGAGACGGAACTTGAGGCAGGTTATTGAGAAGATGTGGGAGAGCAGAGGGAGAAGGGGGAAGAGTTTCACTGAACTTGGTGGTATAGAACTGACGAACGTGAGAGCAAATCGCTGCCGAATCGGATGTGATTTCGCCAAAAGGAAGGCGAAGATGACGAAACGAGGTAGAAGACTTACGTGCAGATTCCATTGATGTTAGAAAATCATAGGTGCATTCCTCCGGATTGAGATGTTTAATGCGCAGGCGTAAAAGTGCTTGCTGCGCAAGAGGTTTTAGCAAAGCCTGGAGCTCCGCCTGATATGCTGGAAAAACCGGATCTGATGACCCAATCAGTGTGAGCATCTGCCTGGCGTGATCGAGGCGCATCTGACTAGAAGTCTTCATGGTGAAGGAAAGTTGCTTGATATGTAAGAGGAGCTGATGCTTGGCAGGAAGCCAATACGTCAAGGTACAGGGTGCGGAATGCAACCCTGCGCGACGAGCAGCGAGGAAAGAACGGACAGAGGCACAAAATTCAGGATCAGTGAGGAGATTGGAGTCAAATGTCCACGGACGTACAGTCCGAGTGAGTGACGCCGCAACAAACACTGTGAGGGTGACCGTGCAGTGGTCTGAGGAAGCAGTAGGTTGATGTTGCAACACGGTAATAGACGCAAGAAGCGGTGTGGAAACGTAAACCCGATCCAAGGGTGCAGTTGATGGAAGCTGACTCCCAGACGAGCGCCACGTGTGTGAGTTCTCTTGTGGATGAAGGCGCCTATAAGCATCGGTGGAGGAAAAATCAGCAACAAGGTCACGGAGTAGTGCGACGAGATCCGTCCGGCGCTCTCGTGACGAAGGAGAGCGATCCAGATCCGGGTCAGGGGTGCAATTGAAGTATCCACCTGAGAGCACACGATCCGAAGGCGATACTTTCGAGAGAGCTTGACGGAGTTTGGTGAACAAGATGGATAAATGAATAGAGGTGCACGGAATATACACATTAAAGATGTGAAATCGAGCTCCGCCAACTGTGAAGGAGACTTGCTGGAGTAAATCTTGGCATAAGTTCTGCACTGAGAGTGCAGTGAGGGTGGATCGGAAATATTGATGTATTCCGATAGCAAGTCCACCATGAGGTGAGTAGCGGAAAGCATAATGGAACACATAATCGCTAGCACGCCAGCGAGTAAACAGAGTGGAGGAATGGCAGTTTGTTTCTTGTAGTAGTAACAGATGGGCCCCGAGGGGCGAGAGGTCTTCCATTACAAGAGCATTCGCTAGGGGGCTAGCGAACCCTCTGCAATTAAGGGTCGTGAGCTTGAATGGACTGGTCAGTCGTTGGTTGGAGGAGTCGCGGAGCAACTTTCAGGAGTTGTTGTAATCGGTTTACGCAGCAAAGGGTAAATGAGTGGTGCAGGGGGTCATGTACAAACCCACGAAGGTACTTAGCAATGCATCCGGCTTGCAGGAGCAGCGCGGGAAGAATGTCTTCGTGCTCTCGGAGGTAGTCATACGTCGACTCCAGGTTCGTGGTGTATGTGCAAAACTGATAGTAATCTCCAAGATTGAGAGGTTCTGAAGGAGCACCACATTTGGAAAGTACATTTGAAAAGACCTCAAACGAAGGCGAAGACCCATCATCATCAGTGTCCCTTTCTATTTCTGTTGGCGCAGGAGAGGGAGAAAAATCTCCTGAAGATTTGGTAGCACGGAACGGTTGCCCATCCGCAGAGGAAGATTTCTTCTTCTTCTTCCTCTTACGTCGGGTACCTGTACGAGTGCCAGAAATTCGTTTTCCAGGGAGCGACGATGCTCGGGAAGCTGACGCAGAGTCAGAGGAGTTATCGGCACTGCCGTCACACTCGGAGACACCAACAGTGAAAACTGGTGGGAAACCAGCGGCGAAGTCTCCCGATGTTGCCACGGGATGAGAAGTAATAGGTGAGGCGAGCACTGGAAATTGAAGGTGGGAGGTGAGATCAGCATCAAAAGACGCTCGTTAACGAGAGGCTGTAGATATACTTTTTGTGTGACTCGGCCCTGGGGCAGTTGGCACATTTGAGGACGGTGCAGGTCTAGAGCGAGTTGTAGCTGGAGGCTGCTTAGAGGCGGTAGGCACTGTAGAAGCCGTGGGAGCTGGATACTCGTTGTTGGGGCATCGAGCACGCTGATGCCCAAGTTCTTTGCAATTAGCACAGTGTTCTGATGTTAGCATGTCAATTCTGTAGGAGAGCTGCGTGTGCGGGGAGCACAGAGCCCTGATCTGAATCCAATAGAACACCTATGGAATGAATTAGAGCGCCGCATAAGAAGTTTGAAACCAAGGCCTACTACTAAGTAACAGTTAGTGGCAGCATTATGTACTGAATGGAAGCGCATATCTATCGCTGTGTTCCAAAACCTTGTCGAAAGCATGTTACGAAGGGTCAGTGCATGTTATAAGGCCAAATTGGATCGACATCGTACTAATGTATATCAATAAATGCTATGTTGTGTTTCTTTTCTAGGTGTCTGGTGACTTTTGTCAATGTAGTGTATATTACGTCGATTCCTGACTGGTCTCCGGTGGAAACTCGTATCAGATCAACAACACCAGCCAATGGTAATTTTGTTGTTACACCGATGAGACATTACACCCTTTTTTCCAAGGAAGGTAGACTGCAAACTGTCTACCTTAAAAAAGTTGGCGTCTGTCTTCCTTGAAAAAAAGCCATCTAGTTGATGTGCGGAAGCTTGGAAACTTTGATTTCATTTCTACGCCAAGAAAGTTCGTATTACTAGAATAGTGGCTTTTCTTTCCTGTTATGTTCTTATGGAGAAACATTACCAAAAATACACTCAGTAGGGAAAACATTAGAGGTGGTAGTGATGGGCAGTTGACATTTTTAGTAACGGAGTAAAATTACATCCTATTGCCTTTCATATCTGTTCTTCAAATTGTTCGATTTGGAAAATCTTTTTGCCTCTGATATTTTTTACCGCAGCATAACTGAAAAAGCGAGGGAATATGAACTTCCATTATGCATGGCTTTTGTCGATTGTTTTTGATTCGGTGAAATCCTGCGGTATGGAAGACGCATACATTAATATTATTAATAACATCTATGAAAATGCAAGTGCAAAGATTCGGCTGTTTGGGAATACAGCACACATGAAAATTGGAAATGGAGTGAGGCAAGGTGACACCATATCCCCCAAACTTTTTAATGCCACATTCGAAAATGTCTTTGAATCACTGAACTGGGAAAACAAAGGGATAAAGATTAATGGAGATTATTTAACTTACCTTCGTTTTGCTGATGACGTACTCATTTTTGAAACTACCCCATCAGAGCCGCAGAATATGATCCAGGAACTTGCTGACAAGAGTAAAAAAGTGGGATTTAAAATGAACTTCCAGAAGACAAAAGTAATGTACAATGCTTTTACGAGAAATGAAGATTTATCGATTGATGGAGAAAAGCTAGAGTTAACCGATACCTCGTTTATCTTATACTGCAGATATCAAGTGAAGGCCACATTTATGAAGAAATTAATCGGCGTATAAAACTCGGATGGAGAGCTTTTGGAAGGAACAGTATAATTTTTAAGAGCAATATGCCATTATGTCTTAAAAGAAAAGTGTTTGATCAATGGATTCTTCCAGTGCTTACGTATGGTGCAGAGACGTGGACCTTAATTAAAAGAGGTTTACAAAGACTGCAGACAACTCAAACAAGCATGGCGATATGCACGCTTGGTGTAACCAGGAGAGATAAGAAGAGTAACTCGTGGATCAGAAAAATGACAAGAATGGAAGACGTCATGATCAGAGTAAAATCCCTGAAATGGCAATGGGCTGAATAGATTGCCAGAAGAACAGACCATCGATGGACAGGTGAAAGTGTAGACTGTATTCCAAGGGACAGGAAAAGACGCAGAAGAAGACCACATGGGAGATGGGTGGATGAAGTATGCGGAAGTAGCAAGAAGGAGACTGGCACAACTTGGGTAGATCTCCATCCAGCAGTGGATTGATAATGGTTGACAATGATGATGATGATGATGATTTTTACTATGAGAAATGTTTTGTGCAAAATTTGTTAATTTTCGTAGCCACATTTCATCCTCTAGTGGGAGTAAGTAGTAATTTGCATGAAAGTGCTGGATGTTTTATCTGGTTCTAATTGCAATGAATAACACGTCTCTCATTGTGCATTTTTAATTATGCGCGGTTTTCCCTTAGGTGGTGTAAGTGCACTTTTCTTTTCTGCAGAATTTTACAGATTTTCAAAAATCTCCGTTAAAATACATACATATATTTGCGAGTCACAAATGATTTAAAAGATGTACTCATTACAATTAAAAATTCGGTATCGCCTTTGTCGTTATTACAGCTGCAGTTACTAGGAAAAACATAGATAGCGAGTGGCATACATGATGCAGTTAAAAAAAGAGCCATACGCATCAGAGTAACACACCATTCGCGCCTCATCTGACAATCAAACCGCGGCTCATCTTGGACGAATGATCAGAAGCGAGCGACTCCAAATTCTCGGCCACTGCGCGACCAACTTGCTGTTCCAACATAATATACACCGATGACTTTCAATGAGAAAAGGATCTGATAACGTGTTCCTACCAGATTCTACAAGACGCCTCTGGAAATCTTGTAGCGTCCATACGACGCCGCGTGAGAGCTGTTTTGGCAGCACGTAAAGGACCAACATCATGTCCAGCAGGTAGTCATAATATTTTCGTTTCCTGTGTAATCTATAAGATTCCTACATAATAGAAAACAAGAAAGATGACACCGAACTTTCGGGAGTAATAAGCACGTCTTTTGAATCCGTTCTGACGCAAAATTAAATCTATCAAAGCTATTCAAAGTCAATGGAACCGGTATGGAATACAATAGTATCTGACGGAAGAAAGAAGTTTTTCAATTGGGTTTTTAATACCTCAGAAATTGTTGTAAACGGAATCGTGAGCGTACGCCCTCTGGTTGCAGACTTGTGCGTTAAGAAAAACATGACTTTATATGAGAAACATTTCGCACCGGAAACGCTCTCCAACACCGAAAGAGTTTTTCAAATCGGACTCTTAGAAACAGAGATATCGACAAAAATAAGATGTAACTTAACGTCTCCTGGTGGGAAAATCATGCATTATTTTAGGAAGAAAGTATTCTCAAAAGGTTTTTCCATATGAGCGGTATCAGTCCAAGAACAAAATATTTTCAGTCGAGATTTCAATAGCCCAGATTTTGCTACAAATAAATCAGAAGCAGAAATTAACACTTATTTCCCCTGGTGGCCAAACTATTCTTTACCAAACATTAGAAATTATGTGAAAAATATTTTCCATCAGGTCTTGTATGCGACCCAGGAAGAAGTTGTGAAATCGGAGTTTTAGGAGCAGAAATAACGCAGAAAACGCAATTTACCTTTGTACCCCCTAGCGGAAAGTCTATGATTTACTTGAAAATTCTGAATTTATAAAAAAAAAAAAATTCGCATCGGAAACACTATCCAACAAAGAAGGAATTTTTCAAATCGGACTCCGAGAAGTAGAGATATTGACAAAAATAAGATATACATCTACGCCCCCTGGCATAGAAACCATGCAGTATTTTAAGGAGAAAATGTTCCTAAAATATTTGTCAACATGAGTAGTATCGGTCAACAAACGACTTTTCTTTCAATCAAGATTTTAGAAGCTCATATTTTGCTGCAAATACATCAGAAGCGGAAATTAAGACTTACGCCACCTGATAGCCAAACCATTTTTTACAAAAATTTCAAATTATGTGCAAAGGATTTCCCATCAGCAGCTGTATCCGGAGCAGAGAGAAATTTTCAAATCGGGGATTTATAAGCAGAAATATAGGGGAGAAAGCAATTTACCTTTACGCCCACTAGCGGAAAGTCAATGAATTACTTGAAAATTTTGAAAAACATATCACACTGAAAACACTATCCAACAAAGAAGGAATTTTTCAAATCGGACTCCTAGAAATAGAGATATTGACAAAAATTAGATATACATCTACGCCCTCTGGCGGAGGAACTGGGGAATATTTTAAGAAGAAAATATTCCGAAAAGGTTTATCGATGTGAGTGGCATCACTACCAAAGAATTTTTTCAATCGATATTTTAGGAGCTCAGATTTTGTGGCAAATACATCAGAAGCAAAAATTAACACTTACGGCTCTTGGTGGCCAAAGTATTCTTTACCAAAATTTGAAATTGTATGCAAAATAGTTTCCATCAATAGGTGTATCCGCTGAAGAAAACATTTTTCAAATCGGAGTTTTAGAAGAAGAGTTATCGGGGAAAATTCCATTTACTTTAACGCCCCCTAGCGGAAAATCTATGCGTTAATGAAAAAGCAGCTATAACTAAAATACTCTTCGACATAAATGGAATCGAAAGATAAAAGAATTTTTTCAATCCGATGTTTAGAAGCAAATAGGTGGAATAAAACGTATTTTTGAATTCGACATCATCTGCATTTATGCCCTCTAGCGGCAAAATTGTACATGGTAAAAAAAAATCGAAATGAAGGATCATCATTCGCATATTTCAAGCTTCCCAATGCAAAAAGAATTTTTCAAATCGGACTAATAGTTGTAGATATATCGTGGGTACAGACGGACGGACGGACAAGCCAGTAAGGTAACATAAGCACGATCTTTTTTTACAAAAAACGTGCTAAAAACAGCCAGCACGCACATAAGACTGCAGATTTTTCTCCAAATTCTTCACAATAACCGCAAAAATCATTTTTCGGGAGGAAAATAGTCAAGTGCTTCCGAGAAACTGGAAAATACAACCCTCCCTCTCCCCCCGAAAAAGTGCATTCAAAATGATAAACAAAATTAACACTTTGAGAATTAAATAATGCTGCTTAAAAGGATGAGCAAAACCTGGAGAAGCTTCAGAATTAACGCTGTTCACAGAAACTTCTAATCGCGGAGACAATATGTTTAAAATAAATTAAATTGAAAATTACAAAGGATAAACCTAAAACCAACAACTTCACTGAACGAATAACGTTCGGTGGACGTTCTTGGACACCGAGCTGCAATCTTCCTGGTGGCGTGTTTCCCTTAATCATTGAGTTTTCAAACTTGATAGCGTACAGTTACAGAAAAGAACAAATTAAAATTGCTGATATTTCTTTTTATCTTCAGTTCATCTATCGGGACGAGATATTATGTGGTTACTGTCTCTGCAGAAGCCGAAACGATTTAGGGGATGAAAAATCACCTTCGGGGTGTTTCCTTTATGTACAGCACTTAAGGATTTCTTAAATTTCGGGTTATTTTTCCATTCTTTTTTAAATTTAAACCTGGTGGTTGTTTTGTTCTCGGTCATCTGGTAGTGTGTGCAAAAAAATGTGTCCTCTGTGTTAGTATTTTTGGTGTAGAACTACGTGTTTCTCCCCGCTGGGTAGGCGGTAACATCCGGAGCACGGACGCAACGAAAACATATCACACTTAGAACGCTTATATCTTGGAAAACGTATAGTAATACTGTACACAGTACAGCTTTAGGTAGCTTATAGAATCCCATTAATAACAAACCAGATTTCAAACTTCCGCCCCTTAACTCTTCGATACAGTAACGTTAGAAAGTTAAGCTAAATTTCGCGTGATTTTTTCCCCCGCACGCCGTTTTAAGGTTGATAACTAGTGAATAGATAATGATAGTGATGACCTCAGCCCCGCATTCCGCAGCTGACGTTCAGAGCTAACGGACGTATGTGATATACCGAAATAAAGTGAATTTAAAATTTATATTTTAGATAAAAAAAAATTTGGTGACGAAAATTTAGGAATGCGGCGAAAATCCAGGGGAAATTACCATACAAACTGAGGAAAGTTGAAGAAACAGCTGGAGGAGAACGAGAGGAATCCGAAAAGACCCGCTAAGTCATCAACCAAAAGGTCACGGGAATGTAGGGAGCGTCAAAAGACCACGCGCCAGGATTCATTTCACCCGAGTTAGACTCTAGAGCCACAGCCTTTCACTTCAACTGACAAATTGAGCCTGAATAGAAAGAACAGATGGAGATTGATACCATCGGTCCAATATACATCGCGCCAGTCTTTAAAGCTTCGCTGGATAATGAACGTATAACGGCTCAAACCTTTACACCACCGATGCATTTTGAATCTAGACAAGAACAAGAGCAACAACAAGAAGAGTAAATTACGCGGGAGACTCATCGCCAGATTTATAATAAGGCAACTAAGGAGTTTGAAAAATTGTTTCTGAAGAATGATTTCTTCAGAATCAATTTTTAGCAATAACTCTACTGACAACGATTATACTACGTCTTGTACTAACTTTAATTTATTATCAGTATAAGTCACTATGAATTGTATACAGTACTGGGTATCTACAAATGAATGGAGCGGTTTCACGATTTTATTGCAGGTATATTATTTGACATGTGATCACGAAACTCTATAATTACATATGACAATGCACAAAATGTTTTGGGGCATATTACAGGTGCTCGACATGCGCCCCTTGAGTGGTTCTGCAAACATCAACTCTGTAATCCAGTTCCTCCCACAAGCAAGTTAGTATGTCTCTATCAATGTCAGCAAATGCATTGATGATGCGAGCCCGCAGTTCTGGTAAATCGGCTGGTAAAGGCGACACAAACACCGAGTCATTCCCATAACCCCACACGAAAAAAATCGCAGGGGGTTAAGTCAGGGGAGCGTGGAGTCCATAACAGCAGTTGGTGATCAACATTTCCAGCACGACCGATCCATCACTTTCGCAATATGGCGTTCAAGAATTCACGAACATCGCGATGGAAATGGGGCGGAGCGCCAGCCTGTTGGTAGATGAAATCCACACTGTTGGTCTCCAACTGCAGCATGATGTTCCAAAATGTCAAGATGCACGTGTCCGGTAACGGTCTTTTCACAGAAGAAAGAGTGGCCGTAAACTTTAAATTTTGAGACCGCACAGAAAACATTGATTTTTTGAGAATCCCGAATGTGTTCCGCGAAGGCGTGGAGGTTTTCTGTGCCCCAGATTCGCACATTGTGCCTATTAACTTTGCCACTAACAAAAAAAGTTGCTTCATCACTGAAAACAAGTTTATCAGGAAACGCACCGTCTTCTTCCATAATACTTTGAAATCGCGAACAAAACTCAGAGTGACTCACTTTGTCATCGGGCGTCAGGGCTTGAGCAATTGCAAGCGGTACGGCTTCTGCTTCACTCGTTTGCGTAATATCTTCCAAACGGTCGATCGTGGAATATCCAATTCTCTACTCGCTGTGCGCGTCGACTTCTGTGGGCTACGCACAAAACTTGACCGCACGAGTTCCACGGTTTCTTCAGGCACTGATGGACGACCCGTTGATTTCCCTTTACACAGGCATTAAACTGCTCATACCATCGCCGAATGGAGTTGGCGCTGGGTGCAGTTTTCCTAAATTTCGTTCGAAAATGTCGTTACACTGTTGTCACAGACTGACTAGCATGAAATTCGAGGACGGCAAACGCTTTCTCGCTGATTGAAGCCATCTTACCGACTATAAGACACGTACTGCCCTCTCGCGGCCACTAGCGGCGACCAAAGTAAACTTTGAGCAATGCGTGATTGGTAACATCCAACTCCAGCAGCATATCGCTAATATTACACCACGAAAAAAATCACGAAACCGCTCCAATCATTTGTAGACACCCTGTATAGGTTGTTTTTAAGTAAATAAAATAAAAAAAAATATTTTTACTTCTTAAAAAAATTACATCTGAAAAGAATTAAAGGGACACAGTAGCAACTGTGCCGCAACCCACAACGTAGGGCTACGTCAACTATACTTCGCTGAACATTTTAAGGACGTAGAAATAGTGAGATAGTCCTGGGAAATAGTAACAGTTGACGTAGTTCTACGTTGTGGGTTCGGCACAGTTGCTACTTTGCCCTTTGATTTTGTTCCTCACTTTTTTGCAGTGTGCAAGAACACTAACCTGATAATAGGATGACTTAGATTATTTTGGAACAGTTATAGCGTAAAAGCTATTTAGCGGCGGCGGCGGGAACCTTACCCGAACCGTTCTGCTCTGGAGCCGAAAGCTTTCCCAATTAAGCTACATCGACGCTTTTTGTCGTTCCAACTTTACCGTCTTGACAGGTGCGTCACCTCGGAGGAAAGGTATCTTGCATAGTCTGTGGAACAGGAAACAGCCCACATGGTAGGAAATTCCTGTAGAACACCAGAGGCAAAGCATACAAGAATAAGCAGCTGTTATTTCGTGAGCGGAATTTTAGGATAAAATGAAGAAGTATTCAGACAAAATGTTTCATTAGATCCAAATGGGGAATTCTCCAGAAGAACTAAACTGACATTGATTGTATGCTGCTAGGAGTATGTGTTTGTTTGTGTGAAGATGCCTTTCAATAAGGTTATTATCATTCAGCGATCAGCAAAAATGGATGCAAGAAGGTTATTTTCTGAGGAGAATAGGAGAAATGCTGGAGCATCTGGAGAGATAAGAGAGAGAACATCGGAAAAAGATTTCCATCCAACAAATCTGGCGAGTGACCAAAATGAAAGATCGGCCTTTGGACAGGAAACATGCTGCTCACGTTTCCTCTTATTGATGTAAGAATTTGTTTGATCTATCATTTGTCTGCATTTATTGAAACAAATGTAATATTGATTCCTATGATGTAGTAGTTATTCCATCTTGGCTTTGATTTTTTGATAGTCACAGGACGGAAGGAAATTTTATGGATGCAAGGTTTATTAGCAGCTGTGCAGTAAAAGGAAAAGAAATCTTCCATTTCAACCAAATAAGATAATCAAAAAGGCTAAGATATATTGCAACAAGTTAGTAAAATCATGCGATGCATTGATTATGATACGCTTTCCTACATACCAGAAATCATTACTCAAATTATTACTCCAGTTATGAGGATAAGGGCTGTGGAATAAATCTCACTCCTGTGTCCTGACCTTTGACCCCATTTTTATGATATTCAACAGAATGTGTTCAGTATATCTCCGGAACAACATGATAACGTTTTATCGTAATCGAAGCATTTTTAAGTAAGTTATGACGCATAAGGACGATGGAATGGATTCTGCTCCTATGTCCTGACCTTTGACCCCATTTCGTCCATTTTAAAAAGGATTCGTCCCCAGGTTGTCCCCTACCGCATACTAAAATTTCATCGAAATCGAACTACTTTTACTTGAGATATAGTGCGAAAAGACAGACAGACGGACAAAACTGGAGCATATAGGTTTCTTCCACGTACGGTTAGAAAGCTTAAACAAGAAAGATGACACCGAATTTTCGGGTGTAATAAGCACGTCTTTTGAATCCGTTCTGATGCAAATTAAATTTATCAAAGCTATTCAAAGTCAATGGAACCGGTATGGAAAACAATAGATCTGACGGAAGAAAGAAGTTTTTCAATCGGGTTTTTAATTCCTCAGACATTGCTGTAAACGTAATCGTGAGCTTACGCCCTATGGTTGCACACTTGTGCGTTAAGAAAACAGAATTTATATGAGAAACATTTCACACCGGAAACGCTTTCCAACATAGAAAGAGTTTTTCAAATCGAACTCTTAGAAACAGAGATATCGACAAAAATAAGATGAGACTTTACGTCCCTTGGTGGGAAAATCATGCATTATTTTAGGAAGAAAGTACTCCAAAAGGTTTTTCCATACGAGCGGTATCGGTCCAAGAAAAAAAATTTTGTCGAGTTTTCAGGAACCCAAATTTTGCTGCAAATACATCAGAAGCAGAAATTAACACTTATGCCACCTGGTGGCCAAACCATTTGTTACCAAACATATAGAAATATTGTGAAAAATATTTTCCGTCAGGTCTTGCATGCGATACAGGAAGAATTTTTCAACCCGGAGTTTTAGAAGCAGAAATAACACAGAAAACGCAATTTATCTTTGTGCCCCCTAGCAGAAAGTCTATGATTTACTTGAAAATTTTTAATTTATAGGAAAAACATTTCGCATCGGAAACACTATCCAACAAAGAAGAAATTTTTCAAATCGGTCTCCTAAAAGTAGAGATATTGATAAAAATATGATATACATCTACGCCCCCTGGCGTAGAAACCATGCATTACTTCAAGAAGAAAGTATTCCTAAACCGTTTGTCGACATGAGTAGTATCGGTCAACAAACGACTTTTTTTTCAATCAAGATTTTGGAAGCTCATATTTTGCTGCAAATACATCAGAAGGGGAAATTAAGGTCTACGCCCCCTGGCGGCCCAACTATTTTTTTACAAAAATTAGAAATTAGATTTCCCATTAGGAGCTGTATCCGGTGCAGAAAGAATTTTTCAAATCGGAGATTTAGAAACAGAGATATAGGGGGAACCCAATTTACCTCTACGCCCCTCGCGGAAAGTCTATGAATTACTTGAAAATTTTGAAATTATAAGAAACACGTATCACACTGGAAACATTATCCAACAATGAAGGATTCTTTCAAATTGGGCTCCTAGAAGTAGAGATATTGACAAAAATAAAATATATATCTACGCCCCTTGGCGGAGAAACTGGAATATTTTAAGAAGAAAATATTCCAAAAAGGTTTATCGATGTGAGTGGCATCAGTCCACTAAATAATTTTTTCAATCGAAATTTTAGAAGATCAGATTTTATGGCAAATACATCAGAAGCAAAAATTAACACTTTCGCGCCCCCCCTTGTTGGCTTAAGTATTCTTTACCAAAAATTTGAAATTATATGCAAAAGATTTTCCATCACGAGGTGCATCCGCTGAAGCAAAAAAATTTCAAATCGGAGTTTTAGAAGAAGATTTAGCAGGAAATATGATGTAATTTACTTTTACGCCCCCACGCGGAAAATCTATGCGCAATTTGTAAAAGTTACTATATCTAAAATACTCTTCGACATAAATGGAATCGAAAGATAAACTAATTTTTTTCAATCGCATGTTTAGAAGCAAATATGTGGAATAAAACGTATTTTTCAACTCGACATCATCTGCGTTTACGCCCTCTAGCGGCGAAATTGTACATCGTAAAAAAAAACGAAATAAAGGATCATCATTCGCATATTTCAAGCTTCCCAATACAAAAAGAATTTTTTCAAATCGGACTAATAGTTGCAGAGATAGCGTATGTACAGACGGACGGACGGACAAACCGGTAATATAAGCACGATCCTTTTTTACAAAAGATGTACTAAAAATGGAGTTCGACAGCGCCTAAAGCAACCTTTTGTGTTTATTTATGAACAATATAGGATAGAATGCAGAACATACATAAAAACGACCCATGCAACATGTGTAGCATGGTATTCTTGGCATTCAAACGCGAAAACACCACATTGATTCAAAAGAAATGTGAACCATACTATGCTTACCTTGATCACTTAGTACGTTTTGACGCTTCTGTTCCTCACAGTCATTCGACATCTTCGTGGTAACTACAGGTTGGATGATTCATGTGGTTAGTGCTGCCAACAGATTCACGAAGTTCTGAAAGTGTTTTAAGGAACGGATGATGCCTCTCCAAGCTCCTCTGCAGAGAGTATCAGCGATGCACCATGGGAGAAAGGTCAAGACAGATACGAGATAGAAGTAAGCTTGCAAAATTGTGATTTTCCGTAATACACGACCTCACAATGAGAGATTCGTGAGGTCGTGTATTACCATCCTCATAAAAGAATTATTAATTAACGAACCCTGGGAGATTATCAGAGAATTTCTGGTGATGTCATCGGGTAGACGTTAACCCCTATGAGCCCTCGACAGACATAAATGTGTGAGGATATCGAAACATATCCTTACCTACACCTTGAATAAGCACTACGAAGCAGATGTGCATGTTGGGACGAACACAAACGAAGTCACCGACTATAGAAATGTAGGCCGAATCTTTACACATCACAGCGCGCAACTGACTATCTGTGAAAACAGAAATTGCAGGTGGTGGGATTAGAAATCACGATTCTTCGCTCCGGAGCTAGTTGTTCTACCTACCAAACTACACCGACGCAATCTATCGTGGCAGATGTGCTACCTTGACATGTACTTCACCTTTATAGTATACGGCACATGTCATGCAGAGAGGCGTGCTCTTTCGCGTAGGAATTCCTCCCACACGTGAAGTTCAGGCCTGACTGTACACTTTTGTTGCAAATGCAATTTTTTTCCTCTTCTACGCTGGAGTATAAACAAGGTAGCCTTCGATCCCCAAAAATGTAAACAATTCCTTCGAACTTCCTCATCTCATCTCCCACAACACAGAATATTTCGTATATGTTACAAGTACGTAGCACTGAAACATTGAGACTTTTCAGATACGTTGCGCAATGTAACAGTAATGTTTCAGAAACCTTACGGTTACGTCAAAATGTCCTCAAACGTTACATAACTTTGACACATAGCTGCTATGTTACAGTAAACGGCTTTTGTAACTTCCGCATACAAACTTCATGTTACTGTTACGTATTTGAAAGATATTTGTAACTTCGTTACATTACTGTTACGTATTTGAAAGATATTTGTAACATCATCATATTACGGTTATATATTTACTATGTCGAGCATTATCGGTTTTATAAGATTTATACAATCACAATAAATAATATTACACTCACCTGCTGTTTCAAAAGCAACTACAGTCATATCACAGGTTGTTAACATTTTCACAGGTTCAACGCAGTCCGCTGTCCATTGGGAACTGTGGCGGCGTTAATACATACATTGTTTACAAAAGAAATAAAAGTCGGTGCCCAATGTGGGTGTCTAATTTCTATTATACGCGTGAAATATACTATATTGCAGCGCAAAAAAAGAAAAAAAGAAAATCAAATTCGTCATTTCTCTACCTACCAATATGAAATTTCTCACCTTCAAGTAAAAAAAAACTGCTGGTATTGTATTTTAATACAACAACACAGCTATCTACTTGGATTTTATGAAATGCTTTTTAGAATTTAAAAATTATAATAATCAAAACAATTACTTACTTTCAGATGATTTTAAATCACGAAAAAAAAAGGGTGAAATATTAAATCAACTGACTAGCTAACTCGAGTACGACAGTATCACAAAAGAAGTAGCACGTGGAAATACGACTACAATAGTGCTTCGGTCAAATGGTATAAATGCATAAATGCGCATGCGCATCTACGCTGTTGCGAAACCAAAAATCTTGGATATCGCCGGAATGTAATATCTAGATTATGTACAGTGGAAACTATGAGACAGTAGTGTCGGTGAATGCCATTTTTAACGTAACCGTAATGTACAAAAAGTTATGTTCCAAAATAGATGTTGCTGAATTATAATTGCAAGATATCTCTGAAAGTGTAACAAAAATTAGAGATTGTAACATTATTGATGCATGTCTGAAACGTTTTGTGCTGTTTGGGATCTGTGGCAATGAATGGTGCCAGCAGCTACAGTTTTGGTTTCGTGAAGCTGAAACTTCTGTTTATGTAAACATTTCTTGGAAAAGAAAGAAAAACACGTGTTTTAGTAGGTAGTTAAAACCAACAAAGTCAAAACGGAATTTGATTTCAATCTTTAAGGAAATAAACCATCCCTTTCTAGGCTTGCATCTTAGAAACCAGCTTATCGGCGTCAGATGAAATTAATCAATGCATCCGGTGGAGGATAGCGTCTTTCCTTTCACTCAGTGAACTCCGTCATCAAATTATTTAACAAATTAGTTTTCCTTTATTTTTTGAAACTAAACATATTTTAATGCAGGAGCAAAATACTAAATCTTTCAGTACACGCCGTGCCAGGTTCGAGACCGGATTCTTTTACTTTACTGATGAAAAAAATAGCCCGCCCTGATAAGAGGACCGACCAGGAGGAGCCAATACGAATTTTATTTTCAAAGAAATGTGAGGAGAATGAGTGGAAAATCGGGGAACGTGTTTGGCAAACGCACCTGTATTAAACCTTTATGTGTTCAAATTCATACGATTTACTTGTCTCGTGATCGGTAATAAAGCACTGCATATATCAACAGTGTGATGTAGTTTCGTCGCGTGAAAAAAATTTTCAACCGCCAAAAGAATACCAATGCTTAAATAAGGGAAATATAGCGTTTTGCGACGCACACGTGACCGGAACTATTTCAAGCGCAAAAGGCCTCTCATTCACAGAAGCTCAAGGTTATCCACGAGTTCGCAACTCTTTATTTCATTGCCATAGAAAAAAATACAATAAAGAATTTTAGCCCTTGGAATCCTTTCAAATATTAGTTTGCAACTGGCTACTGTAACTCAAAAAACAGTAGAAAATAATCTGGCAAATTTCAAAGTATTTACTGACATTTCCAGGTTATTCACGTAACTATGTCCTTTCTTCACAATGCAACAAGAAAAATGCATAAATAAAGCACGGCTAAATCCAAAGCAAAGACTACATGCTGCTTAGTTACTGTTAGTTAAAGAAAGTATTCACGATTCCTTGAATAACTCGTATAAGTAATGCTTCAGCGTTTTCTAAGCTATCAGAAAATGTATTGAGAATATCAGATCCATAAGCGTATATCAGAAATTTTATTTCTTTCATTGATATTTTAATGCTGACAATCAAGAACATAAAGCTGCGGACTACTTACTGTACAACTGCTAAGCCATTAACGTTTGACCTGCTAATTTGTTTCTACATATTGGGTTGCTGTGAATGAAATGTATGGCAAGAGGCCAGCACATGCGGACGGCGAGAACAGAAAAGTACGACAACTTACGTAGGCAAAATAATCCCCCTCGGCATCGACAGATAGTTGTCATCTGTCCGGCAATACCATGATCTCGGAACGAAAAAAGTCTTGTGGCTGGGACCCGAAGAAGTTGTGACGTACCTGCCAGCAGGACACACACGACATAAAGACAGATAGGAGTCAGAATGAACGTCTGCGTAGCTCAGTTGGTAGAGCGACTTGTTCTGGAATAAGCGGACTCGGGTTCAAATCCCGGCGTAGACCAAAAATGACGGAGAAATTTACTTCGTTATAATGGCGCCCGAACTATCCGGATGACCCGACCGTTCGAAATCTCGCAATGGTGTGATGTTATTTCCTCACCGCGAGATAGGAAAAATCAGAGAATCTCTTCTCCAGCACTTCAAAAAATAAATGTGGGTGACGTTGCATTCCACACACCGGATTGACTGGGAGTTCTCAAGTGCGCGTTTTACAGCGGATGGCTGCCTACGACGATTCATGGTCACGGCTGACCCGTGGGCCATGCCCCCAGCCCTCTTTCGGGGTGGGGGGAGATGTGACGTACCTGCCAGCAAGACGTCTTGCTGGCACACGACATAAAGGCACATAGCAATCAGAATGAACGTCTGCGTAGCTCAGTTGGTAGAGCGACTTGTTCCGGAATAAGCGGACTCAGGTTTGAATCCCGGCGTAGACCAAAAATGACGGAGAACTTTACTTCGTTATAAAGTCTTGAACCTCGTTGTCTGTCGTGAAGTGTTTCCCGGACAGGAAGTGATCCAGGCAACGAAACAAATGATAGTCTGTCGGAGACAAGTCTGGATAATAGGCAGGATGAAGCAGTGCTTCATAACCCAAGGCACTTAATGTCAGCATCGTTCGTTGTGCGACATGAGGGTGGCCTTTGTCCTGGAGCAGAAGAACACCATGTCTTTAGACCAAAGCCGGTTCTTTCTGCAGATATGTCCGGTGCATCTGGTGTAATCCAGCACGATAACGTTCTGCAGTGATGTTTTGGCCTCTTGCTAAGAACCTCCGATGAATTATCCCGGCTGTGGACCACCAGCCAAGGAGCATCATCTTCTTGGTGTGTAAGGGTGGCTTAGGATGTCGTCCAGCAAGCTGTGCATTGTTTAACCATTGTGCAGATCATTTTCGATTATCATAAGAGACCCACTTCTCGTCGTAGGTGACGTTCAGATGCAGTAGATGTTCCTGTTTATTCCTGGTAAGCAGCGACGTGTAGACGTCTAAACGCCTAGTCTTGTTGGCAGTTGTCAACCCATGCGGGAGCCAGATGTCCAGCTTTCTGTCCTTAACCAGCGCAGCCAGACGCCAAACAGCTGTCGTGTGGTGGACACCTTCTTCGGCCGCTATCTCACGACACGTTTTTGGAGGTTCTGTTTCAACCACACGTAACAGAACATCGTCAGGAACAGCAACAGATCGGTGACCACGTGCTTCGTTTTGCAAGCCCGTATCTCCGCTTCGAAACTTCATATAGCTTCGCCGAATGGTTTGTGTTGACTATATTTTCCCCATACGCTTCGTTAACTTTTCGAGCAGCAATTACTGGAGAATGGCCTAGTTTAAATTCATACAGGAAGATGACTCTCAAATTGGGCGTCTGCATGTTTCCCTTGCAAGCCACGTTATGTCCAAACAAACAACGCCTGAACCTTGTTCTTCACACACGTGTAAGCTATTTATAGTAACTCTGTGATGTAATACCGGCTACACCTGTAGGTGGTTCCATTCCGCTGTGGTGTGGGCCAATCTCCACTGCTCGTTCCCGCCGGGCATTTCATTCGTACCAACCCAATATAAAGTCAAAAAACTGCTGCATGTATGGTTCGGAAATATTTGCAGCAAGAGCCAGATTTGGCTCTTCAATTCAGACAGTGGGAACACCAACTCAGACTTACGTGAAACATGAGATTAACCCGAAAGGTTAATTATTAAGGGTATGCAAACGTTTCTGCCGTTTTAACGCCAAAGGGTACAGGAAAAATCATGAAACCAGTACGCATTTATTCAACGAAATATTGGTCATTAACATCAATGACCTTTTACCATTTTTCTGGCAACAAATAAATACCCCTGTGATAGAAGGACTCGAGTTTTGAGCTGAAGAACGCAGTGACGGAAATTTCCACCTCTTGAAGTGGGTTGAACCGCTGTTGCGCTAGGGCATGTTGCATAGAGCGAAACAGCTGAAAGTCTGAGGATGCAATCTCCGGGGAGTAATTCGGGTGCGGTAAAACCTCTCAGTGTAACTGTTCAATTTGATTTCGTCGTAGCACCGGCATGGTATCTGACATTATCGTGTAACATGACTGAGCGGTGTTCTTTACCTGTCCATGGGCGTGTTTGTTTGATTGCGGCGTTTAGTTTTATCAACGGATCGCTATATCGGTGTGTAGTGATTGTTTTGCCCGGTTTCAACAGTTCGAAGAACAGCACTCCATGCATTTCCAACCACACACACAACAGCACCTTTTTCCCGTGGATATCCTGTTTTGCAGTGGATGTTGATGGCTGGCCTGGGACGACCCAAGATCGCTTGCGTACGGTGTTGTCGTAATAGACCCATTTTTTTATCACCGGTGACAACCTTTCATAAGAAATTCTTCCCTTGAAACCTCTTCAGCAACGACATGCAGATAGATGCCCAATCGTTGACTTCCGTTAAAGTATGCGAAATCCACTTACCAATCTTCTGGATCTGTAGAAGCTGTTCAGCCGTCGATTGAGCCACTTTCAAACGTTTCACCAGTTGCGTGGATGATTTTGTGGTGATCCTCTTGCAACAGCGATTCCAGCTCCTCCTTTGCGAGTTCACGCGGTTTACCTGCACGTGGCTTGTCCTCCAAACTCAGATCGCCTTTCTTAAACCTGGCGAACCATTCTCGACACGTCCGCTCACCCATAACCGTTTCGCCATACGCCTGACATATTGAACCGTATGATTCACTCGAACTTTTCCCTAAATTAAACATGAATAATAAATAGTGCCGCAAATGAACTTTTTCGACTGCCATTCAGATTTGCAGTCAGCTGTCGCCGCCGGAACCTTTATTCTCAGATCCTTTCGGTGTTGATGGGTGTTGCGAGATAACATGACAAAAAGTTTGGGGATTCGAGGAATATAAACCGAGCCTAAAACACGCAGCTAATCACGTGACTGCTATAATAGGATGTCGGTGAAAAGAAAAGGGAAGGAAATAAAATAGAGATTGACAATCTTCTCACTCGAATGTTCGTTTGAATCCATGAGTTAAGAAAAATTTTGCGCATCCCACTTTGAAGACCACTGGTCTAAGCGATGGCTTCTGACCGTTCGTCCGAGATGAGTCCGGGTTCGAATTTCGGTGAGGCATGGATGTTGTATGATTAATGTAATTTTATTCAACTGCAGTTAAATACCCATAACAATAAAAAGCTAGGTTGGTTCGGTGGTCCGTTCCTGCTTCCTTAAATGATGGAGTTGAATGACTAGGACTGTTAATGTGGCGTCATTTACCAACGACGCACTGCTAAACAATAAAATTCGAGTAAGTAAATAAAATTTTACAAACGGGATTGCGGGTTTTACGCCACGTGTAATAACAAAATGTGTATTTTATTCCATTTATAGGCGTAAAATTTACAAAGCATTCGCAAGCTTTCACTGCCGACGAGCAGCTTCTTCAGGCTGCTAAATACGAACAGTTAACAGAAACAGATTAAGAATAAACGCAAATGTAAAGAATTTCAAATCACTTATAGCATGAGATTCATCATGCGCCACGCGCCCATTGATTGTCTAGCGAAGGGCACTCTTAATACCTAGCACCTTGTGCCAGATGGGAGAAATTACAGTGTGGTGTCTGTGTTACAGACGTCACTGCATGATAGAATCTCGATTGATTGTCGGATAACTGTTGACGTAGGGCTGCTATAGGGAGGGCACTAGTATTCTTACATCCTTCCAGATAGGTCGGGCGTCCTTAGAACTTACGTCTCGAGCTAAAGCTACAGTCAGTTTTCTACTTTTTACATATATCCCGCTTGTGCTCTGCCTCTTTGAGTTAGAACGACCTTTTTGTCATTCCTATATACCATTTTGTGGATGTGTCCGGGTATACTAATGGAATGCTGTATACTCGGGCTTGTGTGGGTATGATTCGCAGTGAGAATGGTCCCAATCGTCCTCGGGGATCTTAGACCTACATCCAGCCCCAGCTTACGCAGTGCATTCTTGAGCTTGTAAGAAAATCTTGGGACATATGGTATGGATCCAACAAAACGCGCTCTCTCGGGAGGTGATGCTTGCGCGCGTCCCTTTCCTTTCAAAGATGCTTTATGTATAATCATTCCGATGCACTCAATGTCGTAACCAGCTGCAGTGGCAAATTCTCTTAGGTTGCGAATTTCGGCATGGAGATCCTCTTTATCTGAGGAGACATCATAGGCTCTCTTCGCTCGGGCTCTAAACAGAGCATACTTGTGCGAGGTTGGTGTTGCAGATGAAGGCAGAACTGGATTGTGAACGTAACAGGGTTTGTAATACACTTGTGTTCTTAGACTTCCTTCTCACTAGGACGTCTAAAACTGTTTAGAGCCCGAGCGAAGAGAGCCTACGATCTCATCTCAGATAAAAGGAGATCTCTATGTGGAAATTCGCAACCTAAGAGAATTTGCAACTGCAGCTGCTTACGACATTGAGCGCAACGGAAGGATTATACATAAAGCATCTCTGAAAGGAACGGGTCGTGCGCAAGTGTCACCGCCAGGGCAGAGCGCGTTTTGTTGGATCCATGCCATATATCGTAAGATTTTCTTACAAGCTCAAGAATGCACTGCGTAAGCTGAGGCTGGGTGTAGGTCTAAGAACACCGAGGACGATTGGGATCATTCTCACTGCGAATCATGACAGGCACCCACTGCCCACCCAAGCCGGTTAGTATACCGGTTTGGGTGGGGCAGTATACTAACCGGCTTGGATGGGCAAAGCATTCCATTAGTATACCCGGAACACATCCACAAATTGGAATATCGGAATGACAAAAAGGTCTTTCCAACTCAAAGAGGCAGAGCACAAACGGGATATATGTAAAAAGCAGAAAATTGACTACCTCGTTGGCTCGAAACGTACGTTCTAAAGACGGCCGTCCTATCTGGAAGGATTTAAGAAGACTAGCTCCCTCTAGCGACCCTAGGTCAACATCCATCAGAGAATCCATCGAGATTCTATTAATATCATGCAGTGACGTTTATAACACAGACACAACTATTGAAATTGCTCCCATCTGGCACAAGGTGTTAGGTATTAAGAGTGCCCCTCGCTAGACAATCAATGAGTGCGTGGCGCATTGTGAATCTCTTACTACAGTACAAGTGATTTAAAATTTTTCACATTTGCATTTATTCTTAATCTGTTTCTGTTAACTGTTTATATTCAGCAGCCTGAAGAAGCTTCCTGTTGACAGTGAAAGCTTGCGAATGTTTTGTAAATTTTACGCCTATAAATGGAATAAAATACATATTATGTTACATAAAATGTTGTTTAAAACTCAAGTTATTCCAATCTTTTCTGTTTCTCTGATGAATTAAAATTTATAAAAATAACACCTCAGCATGAAACAACTCAAAGATTTATTAAAAAATAGGTTTTTGTTTTACAAACATTTTCGCAAGCTCAAATTTCATTGTTTTAGGTTTCCAATATTATCCGGTCATTTCTGTGTGTCGTCGACAATTTATTAATAAAAGATGGGTTGAAGAACAAAAATAAAAACAGCATGATATATTGAACGGTTTGGCTCAGTCGGATACGATGAAACTTGAATTACAAAATAGTATCTTCGAAGTTTGCGAAACAGAAAAGTTTTTTCTCATTTTGCTTCCTGTGTTGACATTATCTAAGATAAAATCCTCACGACTGACGTTATTACGTTGCACGTGATAATAACTCATCATTGTTCGTTGAATTAAAGCATTGTTAAGCAACAAAAAGGTCTAGATTTCCCACAGTTGCTACGTTAAGAAACGTGCGATCACGACGCATGTATATTTCGCAATGCTATCCCGATGCTGTGAGTTAAGCGTAGTTTCTGTCTTGGAACCCAGCCACATATGCTGTTACTCTGTCACTTTGATAGAACTGCGTTGCACCATAGTCTGTTTCGAAATTGTCGTCTTTATACAAATTTTGTTACATCAGCATTCTTTTTTTATGACGAAATTAGAATGAACGCAGTTACTTGTTAAACAACACAATGCATTACTGCAAAATTTGGGGGTGCAGCGTGTAATTTTCCTTAAAATATCAATTAACGGCAAACATATCTATAGTAATTTAAAATAAAAATATAATGCGTGGAATTAAAGAAAACGTGTGTGTGTGTGTTCGCGGAGTTAGAGAAACGAATACTACATCATTACAAAATTTTAAGATTTTCTTTAAATTGCGATATCTAAAACAGACCTATTTTAAGAAAAAAGCAAAACTGAGATTTTTCTTTGATATCTAGAACCATAAATCATTTTACTTTGCCCAGTATCCCTTATAATTTTGTCTTCCAAATGAGTACACGAAAAAAAATGTGTAGAAACATTTCTTCAATAAATCAGACTAATTACCGTACGTGATGGAAGAAATATGGAATTTCTTAAAACTTTGGTTTTCGTTTGTGCACATTTTACATACAGAAATCAAGTTTAAAGCATTTAAAAATAAAACAACTTGCTAAATTATGTATCAGGAATTAGATATTAAGTAATATTCAAAGTAAAAAGGGTAAAGATGTAGGGGCTATGCAATCCTTGACAGAAACACCAAAACATTTATTTCTGTTACTGTACAGGACCGACATCAATGAGCCATTACATTATGACCACCCCCAGCCTAGCAAAATGAGCACGCCTGGAGACTGAATTGGGGTCAAAGTGAAGTTCACAGAGCAGTATGTATCACAACCCGAGGACCGGCTTTTCAGTAGTGTTTGGAATCAGATTGGGAAAAGCTGCAGATTTTTCGGAGTTTGATAAAGGACAAATTTTGATGTCACGCGCATCGGAACTACGATCTCGTAAACGGCGCGGGTTGTGGATTGTTCACGTTCCGCCGCGTTAGTGGGTACGTATCAAAAGTGGTGCACAGATGGCCAAACCATGAACCGTCGTCCAGCCTCGTGTCGTCCGCAGCTTATTGATGCCAGAGTGGAGCGAAGACTGTCGCGCATTTTTCACATCCACCGCAGGGCCACAGTGCCAAAAATCACCCGCATCTATACAACAGTGGTGATCAGGGCAATGTGTCACAGCACACAGTTCATCGCAGCCTTCTGCGCATGTGCCTGCGTAGCAGAAGACCCAGTTGGGTCCCTATGTTAACTGCACGTCATTGCCAACAACGCATGAAATGGGCACAAGATCATCGAGATTGGACCATGGATAATTCGAACAAAGTGGCTTGGTCTGACGAATCAAGATTCCTGGTGCATCACGTAGGCGGCCGAGCGCGGATACGCCGATTACCAACAGAGACTATGGCAGCTGGATGCACTGTTGGGCGGAAACAGGCCGGACGCGACGGTGTTATGCTGTAGGGGATGCTTTCTTGGGGTACTTTAGGCCCCATTATCCCAATGGCACAATCCCTGATAGCTCTCAGGGATTTTTACCCATTAAACCCTCACCTTCGATCCCCAGAGGACCACGGAAGTAAAGATCAGTACTAACTTTGGCCAGTTTCTCACGGCCAAATCTAGAACTGGCCGGCAAAAGCCCGAAGTGCTGGTAAATTATTGTATATTTCAGGCTTTGGCCACAAGAGCTGGGCAAAACTAGAAGTGGCCGATCATTTTGCAAAGTGACAAGACTTCGGGCTCTAGCCGTAATATATACACATCATCTTCCTCAGCAACAACCATTATGATTAGTTCACTATTGGACGAAAGTCTCTTTAAATTTCTTCTAAAACTTTATCTCTTGAACATGTTTCTTCCAAGCTGCTCCAGTACGATTTCGAATTTCATCGACATACGTGTTATTCTTCTAGGTCGTTTCTTGCCCCATGGTATCCAAATTACCAAAAAAAAAAAAAAAAAAAAAAACGATGTCAAAACAATTTACGGGCCCCGCTTAGAATACACACGCACTGCAAACACCCCAGAGGAAACACATATTGTCATAGCGCAGTGGTCTAAGCACTCTCTTCTGACCATTCCTTGTGGCCCACACAATCTCCAGATCTCTACCCCATTGAGAATTTGTGGGATGAAGTTGAACGAGTCATCAGACAGCTGGATCCACAACCCTGCAATCTCACACTCCAGGAAAGTGCTATTCATCAAGCATGGTCTCAGATTCCACACTAAGGCATAAACGGCGAGTCTAGGAAGGATCGTTACAACTTGTCAGCTCTTGTAACGATCCTTCCTACACACCAACACCCCCACTCGAATAAATATACACATGCACAGTTGTTTGTCAAAATTGTGATAACAATAAGGAAGCGGGCTATTTAAATGAAATTGCAGATTATTCATGTTACTGGAGGTAACTGATTAAATTTCTAGCGGTATAGAAGATTTTTCGCTTCAAAACTGAGTATCATGTGAAGCCACGTGGAGCAAAAATAACTGCCTCTACATGGCGAAACACTGAATAGAAAACGTTTATTTCAGTTTCTTAACAATGATCAGTTTTTCTAGCGATATGTTTAGCCCATTGCCAACTTGAGGGTTTTCAAGGTTATAAATATTGATCATGATGCCATGAACTATTGTCATTTCCCTAATCCATGTAATCCTCTTATCTTTCCTGGTTGCGCCAAGCATGCACTTCTCCACGTTTTTTTCAGTAGTCTGCCACATCTGCGTGTTTTTTTTTAGTTAAGGTTCATGCCTGTGATCCACAAGAAATGGAAATAAGGGGGAATTAATCACAAGAAATGGAAGTAAGGGGGAATTATTCACAAAAAATGGAAGTAAGGGGGAATTAATGACCAGAAATGGAAGTAAGGGGGATTTAATCACAAGAAAGGGAAGTAAGGGGCAATTAATCACAAGAAATGGAAATAAGGGGAATTAATCACAAGAAATGGAAGTAAGAGGTAATTAAACACAAGAAATGGAAGTAAGGAAGAATTAATGACGAGAAATGGAAGTAAGGGGCACTAAACACAAGGAATGGAAGTAAGGGGGAATTAATCGCAAGAAATGGAAGTAAAGGGCAATTAATTACAAGAAATGGAATTAAAGGGGAATTAATCACAAGAAATGGAAGTAAGAGGTAATTAATCACAAAAGAAATGGAAGTAAGGAAGAATTAATGACGAGAAATGGAAGTAAGTGGGCACTAAACACAAAAAATGGAAGTAAAGGGGAATTAATCACAAGAAATGGAAGTAAAGGGCAATTAATTACAAGAAATGGAATTAAAGGGGAATTAATCACAAGCAATGGAAGCAAGGGGGAATCAATAACAAGAAATGGAAGTAAGTGGGAATTATTCACAAGAAATGGAAGTAAATGGGAATTAATCACAAGAAATGGAAGTAAGGGGCAATTAATCACAAGAAATGGAAATAAGGGTAATTAATCACATGAAATGGAAGTAAGTAGGAATTAATCACAAGAAATGGAAGTAAGGGGTAATTAAACACAAGAAATGGAAGTAAGGGGTAATTAAACACAAGAAATAGAAGTAAGGAAGAATTAATGACGAGAAATGGAAGTAAGGGGGAATTAATCACAAGAAATGGAAGTAAGGGGGAATTAATCACCAGAAAAGGAAGTAAGGGGGAATTAATCACTAGAAATGGAAGTAAAGGGGAATTAGTCACAATAAATGGAAGTAAAGGGGAATTAATCACAAGAAATGAATGTAAAGGGGAATTAATCACAAGAAATGAAAGCAAGGGGGAATTGGTCACAAGAAATGGAAGTAAAGGGGAATTAATCACAAGAAATGGAAGCTAGGGGGAATTAACAACAAGAAATAGAAGCAAGGGGGCATTAAACACAAGAAATGGAATTTAGGCGGAATTAATAAAATTCTAAGGTTCATGGGAATTTTCTTGAGTGCTGCAGATTTTAACTATTCAATAAAGTTGAGAAACAATGACGCTACGATAAATATCTATGGACGCATTAGAAAACCAATGAGTTAAATATTTAATTTCGAATTCTAAATGATGCCTCTTATCATATGCACCAAAGTGCCAAAACATTATGACAGGCTGTGTAATATGACGCTGGTTTCCCACGTACAGATAAAACAGCTCTTACCAGGCGAGCTACAGACGCTACAAGGTTAGAAAAGGTGTTTTTTTGGTATCTGGTACCAACACGTTACCAGAAGGTACTTTAACCGGTTTAACCTGTAAGTTACCTGATCAGCCGCGGCAGATCGGATTTTCTGTTATGATGCAAACCACGGATGCTGGATTGGACTAATGTTTGGGGAATAATTTGGAGGCCAGGGCAACACGTGAAAGTCTTTCTCATGTTCCGTGAACCATTCTGGAATAATTCTAGCAGTGTTGCATAGCACATTATCCTGTTGAAAGAATGCATTATTAGAGGGTAATACTGCTGTGCAGGATGATGTACCTAGTCTGTAATTATGTATAAGTAGGTGGAACACGTGATTTTCCTGCACATGAATTACTGGACCAAGAGTTTCCCAACAAAACATTGTCCAAAGCATTATACTTCCTCCACTGGCTTGTTTTCGACCCACGTTGCATCCTGCTGCTAACACTTCCCCGGATAAACGACTCCCGCGTACCTGGCCGTCCAGAAAACGGGATTCATTAGATCAAGCGACCTTCTTGCAATTATTCAAGGTCCAGTTGTGATGCTCGCGTGCCCATTGAAGGCACTTCCAACGATGAACCGAGGTTAGCATGACACTCGGAGGGGCCTCCGGCTATGTAGCTCTATTTTCAGCAGGATTAGACGTACTGTGGATTGTGTACAACTTGTGTTACCAGCATTCAAATTACCGCGTGTTATACCAAAATATTCCTTCAGTTGGATCGTTCCATACGGGATAACCTTTGCTCACGTCTACCATCGATGAGCTGTAGTCGTCACACACCTTGCCGGCAATTTGTGGTTTTCTTTTCTTCGGACCATTGTAAGCACCTCATAAGCCGTGCTGTCTCGGGAATACTCTGCCCCAGTCTTTTGCCATAATAATTTGGCCTTTGTCATAGGCGCTTAAATCCGTTGCCTTTCTCATCTAAAGAACAAGAATAACACTGATTAACAGAACTCAGTATCAGGCAGGTTATTTATACCGTTTCATGACTTTCACACGCGCCATCGTTGACCTGCAGTTTTTTGTACATTTTTTTGTAATTCTCAATTTTTTCACATACATTTTTGATTAACAAATGGCGCCAGATGCGCACCGCACTGCAGACTCTCTGTGCATGACGTAACAGCGTCCCTCTTGGATTAGCCTCGGAAGAGAGAGGTTGTGTAAACTGTGTTGGGAAGAGCTCATCATGTCTTCATGATATGTCATTAATAAATTGTAGTGTTTTCTAATGTGATTGTAATAAGTATTAGAAAGTGGAGTAGTGCTTTGGTTATATCACAGCAATAAGAAATACTGCAATTTAATCAACCGAACCATCCCTCCAGCATACCACTTCGCAACCAAACCACCACCACAGTTGTTTCGATTTGCATAAAGACGGGCTAGTCATCATTTTTTAGCTTTTAGGTGTTTGGTTTTTTTCATTGGGAGTTTAACAACCACCGTGAGCAACTGACTGGGCTATAAGCAGTCGCAGTCTCTAATTTAGGGCCACTGGCTCCAGGGAAGGGAGACAACCAGTGTCGTAAGACAAACACAGCATCCATGCCTCAACGGAATTCGAACCCAAACCTAACTCAACCGGATGGTCACAAGCTATCGCTTACACCACCGCGCTGATCTCGGGTGTAGGTCAATCTGTTACAATCTGTAGAACGCAAAGAAAACAAGTTAGTAAAAGCATGCAATGCATTGTTTATGGTACGCTTTCCAACATACCAGAAATCATTACTCATTAGGATAATGGCTGTAGAATAAATCTCGCTCCTATGATGTGACCTTTGACCCCGTTTTGATGATATTCAACAGAACCGGTAAAGTATACTTCCGAAACAACTGAAAACGTTTTGTCTCAATAGAAGCACTTTTACGTAAGTTATAACGCATAAGGGCGATGGAATGGATCAGGATCCTATGTGGTGACCTTTGACCCCATTCCGTCCATTTTCAATAGGGTTCGTCCCCAGGTGGTCCCCTGCCACATACTAAAACTTCACCGACATCGAACCATTTTTACGCAAGTTATCGTGCGGAAGGACGGACGAACAGACAGACGGACAAAGCTGGATCATATACGCTACTTCAACCTACGGTTGGAAAGCGTAAAAAAATTAAAAACATAGAGTGAGAGATAGTAATAATTCAATGTGGTATTTAAATGATATTGTAAAACACAACACCATAAGCACACTTGAATGATGTTTAAACACTAATGCGTAAGTTCACCATAAATTCAATATCCAGCAGCGCAAACATAAATTTCCCCGCTTTGCTGGGTCACAAATCACGGAGTAAATACTAATAAATGGAACCGCTTTGCGGGCTTGCCAAGAACTCTGTATGAATCAGTGGCTGTTTGAGATATCTATTCAGTTAATATAGGGTAGATTAACGAGTATTTTTATAAATGAAAAAGGAACATCCAGGACAAAGAAATCATGGGAAACTATTGTCAATAGCAGTTAATCAATAACAAAAACAGCAGCAAACCATGGAAACTGAATGTTGAACCCTCTAATTTTCGAAAGAAGATTGCTCCACCCGGAAAAATAGAATGAGCAAACACAAACATATAACACAGGTACGAGAAGTTCATTGAAGAACAATTAATTTCGTCCTCAATTTGGAAAATGAGAAAAGAAAAAAAAGCCCAAATCCCACGTATAGAACTCCAGTCGTACGTCAGACCCTTAGATCGATGGTTA
Organism: Macrothele yani; assembly: GCA_039090855.1. NCBI lineage: Eukaryota > Metazoa > Arthropoda > Arachnida > Araneae > Macrothelidae > Macrothele > Macrothele yani. The sequence continues at coordinate 138,459,932 of CM077027.1, read as the reverse complement.
CGTAAATTCTCCTGTTGATACTTTATTCAAAGCTTCTGATATGCGTAAGATGCATGCAAAGGTTGGACGACTAAATTCCTTGTATAATTGAGGGCTATCTTGAGAACGAAATGTATAATGCTGATGAAACTTATGATGTATACTCTAATTTAACTTCATTTTTAGTTTCTTTCTCTATGTAAATTTCAGTTCATTCTCTTTCAGCGTTTTCAACCTTAACGTTATATCTTCTCACTCGCTGAATCATGTTGGCAACAATCTTGAGGTTAGAGAGCATGACGTATGCATGTGGACAGATAAGAACGAGAGATATAATGTTCAAGCAAGCAGCCAAAAAGTGTGGTGCGTTAATTTCAACCCTATTTGCATTTATCTGACACAAAAGTCTCGAGGTGAAACATGTCGAAACTGAATCTACAGCGGAAGTAAATCCCGCGGGTAACAAATGTTACATAAACACTTAATATTTTTTGGTAACTTGTTTACCACTTTTAATAACACGGATATATCGAGATGATAAATTGGTCCTGTCCCACATGTTTTGTTCCTAAGTTTGTGTAAAGTAGGCGAAGACAAATAAAATCGGTCCATGCATTTCACTGCATGTAAAGATATGGATGAAAGATTTTCTTTAAAGTTTCATACAAAATCAGGTGCAAATTTCTTGTTCTGTAGGAATTGGCCTTTTATGCATGAATTACTAAAATGTAACATGAATTACAATTTACGAAACAACAGATGCCACTTTTCAGTTTCACTGCAACATCGACAATGCTTCCCTGAGCCGCCGAAATAGCTTTGGGAATTTTCAACAAAAATTCCCAAAGCTATTTCACATCGTTTGGAAAGACAAATTCTTCACCTGATTTCAGTGAAATTTCCGGACTCGTTATATCAGCTGCAAAGAAAAATATTTCAAAGGAGGGGATACGTTCGTTAATAGAATAAGATGAGAGAAATACTTATGTTTGCGATTTATTCTCAAAACTGTGAAATTACGTAATCCTTGCATGTTTTTTAGATTTCGTGGATCTTCCTCTGAGTCTGTGTCTATTCGTTCTCAGAGACTGAACCGAATAATACACTGGCGGAAAGTGAAATAAGAACACCAAGAAGGAGACTTCTGATACCAGCAAAATGTATACAGCATAATAACCGAATACAGAGGATAACGTAATCAAAACATTATGGCAAAATACAGCTGTATTTGCTGGTAAACTGAAAAATAACTTTCCATGTAACATGGTTAGTACGAGGTTGAACCGCCATGAACTGCGCGTCACACTGTGCAATTCTGGCATGGAGTCTATCGTACAGATGTTGGATGTGTAAGTTTGGGGTATTGAGTTCCAAGCATCCTCAACCTGGACGCATTAATCGGGGATGGTCGTGGCTGGCCGTAGAGACCGGTTAAGTCTTGTCCCATAAAATCCCACACGTGCTCAATGGGGGACAAATCCGGTGAATGTGCAGGCCATGGAAGTTGTCTCACACCCTGAAGTGCATGTTGCGTTGCACGTGCCGTGTGTGGGCGTTCGTTATCTTGCTGGAAAACACCAGATGGACAGACCTTACAAATGGCCCAACAACGGGCTGAATGATGTTGTTGATGTAGGAGGTGCTGTTTAACGTACCCGGTACAAACACTAGTTGTGTATGGGAGTGATAGCTGATCGCTCCACACACCAGGAGACCAGATGTAGGCCCAGTGTGTCGCTGGCGGATGCAAGAAGGGTGGAAACGCTCCAATGTGCGTCTGCGAACACGCATACGGTCATCGGATGCTCCCAAGCAGAATCTGCTTTTATCGCTGAACACAACAGATCGCCATTGCATTCTCCAGTGCAGACGTTGGCGACACCACTGCAGCCGTTCCTGACGGTGGACTGAAGTCAGAGGTACACATGCCAGAGGCACACGTGCACGTAGTCCTGCATCCAGTAGACGGTTGTGGATTGTTCGCATAGTCACCTCAGGTGCAACGGCAGCTCGGATTTGCGTCGCAGCGGATATTCTGCTTGACAACGCTGCTCTTCTTATGCGTCGATCGGTCCGCTCATCAGTCCGTCTGTAACTCCCGGTTCCACGTCTTCTCGTGCGGGAATGTTCCTCTGACCATCTACACCATCATCGTATCACCACCGATACTTGCCGTCCAATTCGCTCCGCAATGCGGCGATACGACCACCCGGCTTCGCGGAGTCCGACTAGACGACCTCGCTCAAAGTCCGATAACTGCTGAAATCATACACGTCTTCCATGTCCAGGCATTGCAGCTTCTTCAGGGTCTTCGCACGTTTCCGTACGCCGACGACTGATTACATTAACTTCGCCGTACTCCTTAAATACCACCGACGATAATTTGCATATTATGCCGTGCTGTGGCGTAAGCGCTCACCGGTTGGTCCCGAAATTAACATCACACCTACTTAAACTCGATCCAATTAACGTATGTAAATTTCATGATCGTCCGCCAATTCCTTCTTGGTGTTCTTTTTTCACGTTCCGCCAGCGTAATTTTGGACAGAGACTAAGGCAAATAAAGCTTTTATTGTATGAGGGTTGAACCAAAAGTAAGGCAAAAGTGGGCATATCTTTTTATTAACTGAGAGATATCGTTCAAATTGCACATGTTGGTAGCGTAACGCTCTTCCTCTATAGCAACCCTTCTTTTTCATTGCAGGTAAATAATGGATTGCAAGCAGAAGCAACGAGCCGTCATTGAGTTCTTGACGAAGAAAGGGTGCAGGCTGGACGACCTGCACAGAAGACTACGGAATGTTTACGGAGAGCACACTATTGACAAGAGCCATCTGCACAGATGGATGAAGAAGTTTAAAGGGGAAGTCAGCCTTGAAAAGAAACCAAGCTCTGGTAGACCATCATCTGCGACCACTGACACGAATCATCAGCGGGTGGATGAATTGATTCGCGCGGAGAGACGAGTCACAATCCGTGAGCTTGCTGCACAACTGGACTGTGGTCACAATGCCATACAGAAGATGGTGGAAATCTTAGAGTATCGGAAAATGTGTGCAAAGTGGGTTCCTCGGCATTTGATCTCCGATTTGAAGGAGAGGAGGCTGGAGGTCTGCTGTAATCTGCTGCCAATGAAGACAAGTTTGTTTTTCGATCTAGCGACAGGGGATGACGCGTGGGCGTACCTTTACGATACGAAAATGAAGAATCAGTCTATGTAATGACGTCACACCTCCTCACCAAGGTTGTGAAGAAGTGGGTACAACACTCCCCACCTGAATGTTTTCAAAGAGGATTCGAGAGTTGGTTCAACGATTGCGCAAATTCACCGCTTGTAATGGAGACTATGCCGAGCAGTACCTTTGTATAGAGAAAGAGTTACTCAACCAACATGAGCAATTTGAACGACCTCTGTCAGTTAATGAAGACGTTATGCCCACTTTCAATACAACCCTCGTATTTTACAAATGTAGCACTAATCACTTTGAACTTAACCATAAAACGAAACGCCGCGTCAAAACATTATGTATCGTCCTACAAGGAAATAAGAAATCTTTATTCTGTGGTAAACTACAATCTGCGCAATCGGAAATTGCTTACCCAACAGAGATACCTTCTATTTTTTGTTTATGTAAGTAGTATCGAAAATGCATTTGGGCATTCCCAAAACGCACTGCTCAGAGATCATTTCAATGCAGATGAAATTACGCTGAAAGGAGTTTAGAAACATTTAAAACTCCTTTCGGACTTCTACGATCCTTTGAAAAATGCGTTGTTTACAAGCAACGTTTTCTCTCACGGGCGTAATTAACAAGCCGCAGTATCGATTGCGTTTAAGTCCATTAGCTTGTAGTTTCTGTCTCGTGCGACTGCAGCAAACTTAGGCATTAGTTTTCGTGGTTAGATATCATTCCCGCACATCACCTTCAATTTTCCAAGCAGAATAAAGTAAGAAGCAAAAACGCATGAGCTGAAATTCACCCGCAGTACACAGTATGTCAAAAAAGATGTTTATGCGGAATCTATTTGTGAGGAAGAAGTCCGTAAGTTAATTTTTTTTCTTGGAGGTAAATTTCATGATCTCCGGAAAAGGAGTATTAACAGCAATTTAATTTTTGTTTTGCTTGGATATAATTGGTTGCTGAACCACAGTTGTACCAAGAAGCGGCTTATCGTTTAGGGAGATAGGAGGGGGGGGGGGGTTGCTCTGGTCGAAAAAAAAAAGATTGATTGAGGGACTTTATGGAAGGATCACACCCACGCTCAAACGCGTGAACTGGAAGAGTTGCCGCTCCCTGGTATTGCGCTGCTTGTGACGAACCTTTTCCACAAGAAAATTATGCTAAGTTTTTAAATCACAAAACTAACTGAAATATCAGCTCTATTTTTTTAGTGTACAAGGAAACAAGCTCGGTGCTTTTTAAATACCAAGTCCAGCTGATCCCCTCTATTCGGAGGCTAACTCTAATAGAAAAGTTCCCAGCTTGAATCTTCTAATCATTCCTAAGCAATATGACACGTAATTCCTCTTCAACATATTTGTTTATTATTTCGCAATGCATGATGCACATTCCTTTTGAGCGTAATTTAAATTTACTTCATTCCTGTTTTTTTTTATTTTGGTTGAAGGTTTAACAGCAACCGTAGGTGCCTAATGGACTGTAAGCAGTCACTCGTCCCTAACTTAATTAAACAAATTTCAGGGAAGAGAGAGAGCCATTGCCGTAAGACAAACACAACATCCATTCCTCACCGGGATTCAAACCCGGACTCTTCTTGGACGAAAGGTCAGCGCCTCCAAGCCGACATTTATTTCACTTCGTGAAGTCATTTCTGCTATTTATTGTCGTACAGACGATACTCTCTCGGACTTTTGTGGAAATACACACTACATTATTGTAACCGCGTCGTACTTTTGACGTCATCAGCGCGTAGACAATCAAAGAAGGCACGTGTAGTGAGCTGGCTTGGAGGGTATATAAGGTGTGCTGTAGGCATTCTGAAAACATATCGGGCCGCGGGTGGCCTATTTAGCAACGTTCGTGACTGCCACGGAGAAGACCTCAGGTTCGATCCCAGGCAGGTACGAACGCTCGATCCACTCAATATCCGCCGTGCGTCGGATGGGTACGTTAAGCCGTCGGACCCGGGATACTGGCCCCCGGTAATAAATAAGGGCGTCTTCCTCCCCCTTTCTGCTTCGCTTCCGTGTCTCTTTCTTATCGGGCACTCTAGCCCAAATCTTCGAGCTTCCTATTTCTAAGGGTTGTTTATGACCTGGGTCAGACACTCCCTTCCTAAAATCCTCAATCCTCTACATATCTCCATATCTGAAAACATATCACTCGTTGCTGTCATGGATAAAAGGAGCGGTTTATCAGATCTGCAAAAAAGGGATGATTATCGGCTTTCAGGCTAAGGGTGGCAGGCCGCCCCGGTGGCGCAGTGGTCTAAGCGATGGCCTCTGATCATTCGTCCGAACGGGGCCCGGGTTCGAATCCCGGTGAGGCATGGATGTTGTGTTTGTCTTACGGCACTGGCTCTCTCCCTTCCCTGGAACCAGTGACCCTAAATTAGGGACGGGCGACTGCTTATAGCCCATTGAGTTGCTCACGGTGGTCGTTAAACCTCCAATAAAAAAAAAAAAAAAAAGGGTGGCAGTGTTTCTGAAACAGCGCAGTTTGTAAACTGTTCGCGTGCTTCTGTGGTTAAAGTATATCGGGATTCGAGATATGGTACCATTGCAAACAAGCGACGTGAAAACTGCGGAGCACCACGTGCCATTGATGTGATAGGTGAACGTCGGCTTCGAAGGTGCGTAAGGGCCAATCGACACGCTACAGTACGTAGAGTAACTCTGCGGCCGAATGAACCAGAAGGCCATCGGAAGTGTGTCTAAACCGACAGTTCAGCGAACCTTGCTGCGTATGAGGCTCCGATGCAGACGGATGGTCACTGCACTTATGTTAACGAAGGTGCATCGGCAGAACAGGCTTACATTTGCACTGTAGTATCGGAATTGAACCTCCGCTGATTGGCAAAGGATTGCCTTCTCCAATGAGTCACGTTTCCTGTTTCATCGAACAGATGGACGTAGGCATATAAGGCGAGAAACGTCAGAGAACAAACACTCTTCAACCATTTCTGGCAGAACACAAGCTGGTGGGGTCTAGGGAATGTTTGGTCTAGGGAATGTTTTCGTGGCATTCTCTGGGTCCCCTCATACGTGTGGAAGGCACTCTAGACCCATACCTGCTGATTGACTTCCCTGGGGTGGATGGGATCTTCCATCACGACAGTGCGACGTGTCACACAGCTACAAATGTGCGAGAGTAGTTGAAAGAGCATGACAAAGGCTTCAAATTACTTCCCTGGCCCCATAATTCCCCAGAGTTAAACACAATTGAGCATCTGTGGGACCACATCGATCGTGTTGTTCGCTCTATGGATCCTCCACCACGCACCTTCCAGCAACTGCCAAATGCACTGCAGTCAGCATGGCTCCACATACCTGTGAACACCTTCCAGCGCTTTATTGAGCCACTCCCAGGCCGTCTAGCTGCTGTCCGCGCTGCACACGGCGGTTACCCTGGACATTAGCTGGTGGTCAAAATAATTTGACTCGACCGTAAAAATACATTAATAATTTACGATCTTCGCCATTACAGAATGAAAATTCTATTTTAGGGGGAATGATCACCCCGGTCGCTCTACCCAATGTTTCCAGACATTCTTACCTAAAATCAATAGATCCGATCTCAAAAATCGGCAGAAACCAGTAGATGAGTTATTTTTTTCCTTGAAGTAGGCAGCACCAGTCAAACGTAATGCAACATTGGATGCAATTTCAATACGAAGCAACACATAAATCCAACTGGGATTTCAAATGATACCAGTAACCTTCAAACTGCTATGAAACAGCGGAATGAAAATTTAAACCAATGCAATCGGGAGTCTCTTTTTTACGCGATAATTACTGATGATCAGCTTTTTGAAATATCGCTCATCACTGAAAATAGTATTGCAGTAAATAATGATGGCATCGGCCATTTAACGTAGTTGCAGTCGCATCGGTCCACTTGTCTTCCTAAAAACAAATAGTTATATTCAAAGAGCATCTTGAAAGTTAAACCTCGTCATTCATAAGAATTTTATTTTTAGAAACAAAAATGTGAAACTTGGTGGCAAAATACTTGGACATATTTTTAATAATGCTAGCCTATTCAAAGCATGGTCCATCACTTTCTATACATTTCCGCCATCTTTGAACCCATTGGTAAAATCTGTTTGGAAAAATTCCTGTAGCTGTCGTTTCACCCATGAGTTCACACCCAGTTTAACGTCTGTCACATCGTCGAAACGTTCATCACGAAGGGTGATTTCAAAGCGGCAAATAGGAAAAGTTAGTAAAATCATGCAACACGTTGATTATAATACGCTTTCCAATATACCAGAAATCATTACTCAAGTTATGAGAATAATAGCTGTGGAATAAATCTCGGTCCTGTGCCCTGACCTTTGATCCCATTTCGATGATATTCAACAGAACCGGTTCAGTATACCTCCGAAATAACATGATAACGTTTTGTTGCAATCGACGCATTTTTACGTAAGTTATGATGCATAAGTGCTATGGAATTGATCCCGCTTCTTTGTACTAACCTTTAACCCCATTTCGCCCATTTTCAATAGGAATTTTCCCCAGGCAGGCCCCTACAACATACTAACATTTCATCCAAATCGAAGCATTTTTACGCAAGTTATGACGCATAATGACGATGGAAGTGACCTTTGACCCCATTTCTCCCATTTTCAATAGGGTTTATTCCCAGGTGGTGCCCTACCACATATAAAATTTCATTCAAATCGAACCTTTTTTTACGTTAGTTATGACACATAGGAGCAGTGGAATGGATCCCGCTCCTATGTCCTGAACTTTGACCCCATTTCGTTCACTTTCATTAGATTATCTTCCCAGGTGTTCCCCTACCACATACTAAAATTTCATCGAAACCGAACGATTGTTACGCGAGTTATCGTGCGAACGGACATACGCACACAACGCGTGAAGTTATGTGGCAGATGATAATTGCGACCATCTGCTCGAAAGAGTGTGACGTCATAAAACTTTAGTGGGATCAACACACAATGCGTGACGTAATGAGGCAGATTGCGTGACCGCGTGCCAACATCTCAATCGCGAGATTGTGACGTGTTAAGATTTCTAAGCATAGGTAACATTAATGGAACGACGCCATGACACTGAAAACGTGGTAATTTGGGGTGGTTATTTAACCCACTGAACGAATTTTCCTAAACTCGAGATCACGCTAAATCGATTTCTGATACCAGAAAACGATAAGTTAACGACTTTTATCAAAATCTTTAGAGCCGTTCCTTTAATACACTGCTGGATACCCAAAATGCAACACCAAGGAGGAAGCATCCGACTGGCCTGAAATTCGCAGCATGCGTCTCCCGCGGGAGGACATGCAAACGATTAGCATTGCAGGGCATATGCAAATCATGTGCGCCCGGCACGCCACCGAGAAGTACTATAAGAAGGGTGTACAGAAGGCGGGGTGGAAGTGGTGGAAGTGTGTTGTGCTACCGGACCTGTGCGTCTTAAGCTTCCTGGTGCCTCGTCGCAGAATACGGCAGTCATTCCAGCACGTTTCGGAATTCGACAGAGGACGAATAGTGGCTTATCGCGACAGCGGTTTATCGTACCGAGACATCGGCGCCCGTGTGGGACGATATCCAGCCACAGTGAGGCGAGTACGGATTAGGTGGGTGCAGGAGGGACGGACGGACCGACGTGAGCGATTGCCGCAGCCACGGCACACCACCGAACGAGAGGACCGCCATGTTGTGCGGCGGGCATTGACAGCTCGCACCGCCACATCACGAACGTTCGCGCAGGAATTAGGGTGTGTTGCGCAACAACCAGTGTCATCATGTACCGTTCGACGTCGTCTGCAAGAGCGGGGACTTGTCGCACGGCGCCCATTGCTCTGATTACCATTGACGTTACACCACCGGCGAGTGCGGCGGCAGTGTGCCGTTGAACGCCGCACCTGGATTACGGAATGGCACGAAATTGTCTTCTCCAACGAATCCCGCTTCTGCCTGCAACACCACGATGGTGGGATCCGCGTGTGACGGCATCGCGGCGAGAGACTGTATGACGCCTGCATTATGCATTTCCATACCGGTCCGTCGCCTGGCGTTATGGTTTGGGGCGCAATTGGATATGACACCCGTCCCCTCTGGTACGCATCGCCGGTACACTCAACAGCCACCGCTACATATCCGACGTTTTGGAGCCTGTAGTCCTCCCTTACCTGCAGGAACTGCCAGCGGCCACTTTTCAGCAGGACAAGGCGCGCCCGCACGTGGCACGCATCGTGTAAAAATTATTCACGGCTCCTGGTCGCTGATCGGCAACCGAGTGGCCCGCCAAGTACCACCATTGGCTACGCCTGATGAACTGTGGCAACGTGTGGGAGAAGCCTGGACCGATATACCCCAAGCCCACATCCAAAGCCTCTTTCGTTCGATGCCGCGGCGTGTAGCGGTCGTTATTGCCAGCCATGGGGGACACACTAACTATTGATGCCTGCGTGTTCCGCAAATTGTACGGGCCTGTAAGCTCAATCGTTTCATCTTTGTATCTGTTGTTATGTGTCCTGTAAATCTGGATTTGCTATCTCGTGTCCTTCTTGGTGTTGTATTTCGGGTGGCCAGCAGTGGTGTATGGGATAAGGGCGATGGAATGGATCCCGATTCTATATACTGACCTTTGACCATATTTCGTCCATTTTCAATAGGGTTCGTTCCCAGGTGGTCATCTACAACATATAAAAATTCCATCGACATCGAACCATATTTGTGCAAGTTTTGACGCATAAAGGCCATGGAATGGATCTCACTCATATGTCGTTATCTTTGACCGCATTTCGTCCATTTTCACTAGAGTTCGTCCCCAGGTGGTTCCCTACCACATACTAAAATTTCATCGAAATCGAACCATTTTTACGCGAGTTAACGAGCGGACTGACGGACGAACGGACAAAGCTGGAGCATATACGCTTCTTCAACTACGGTTGGAAAGCGTAGAAGAAGGAGCCAAATCAGGATTATAGGTGAGGGGGGGCGTCACCGTCCACCACATTTTGGCAATAGCGTGTGAAGTTTCCAATGAGGTGTGGAGACGTGCATTATCATGGTTTAAAACAACAGTATGAAGTGGAATGTCACGTTTGTTCCTTTTGACTGCTTCCTTTAACTTCTTCAATGTCTGCACACGGTGAGCACTGTTTTTTGTTGAACCCCGTTCAATGAAATTAGTCAAAATGACACTACGTTTGTCTTAGAAAATTGTCACCATGACTTTCCTTGTAGAACAAATTCTTTTCACCTTTTTTATTTTCGCCTTCTCTTTTATTTTTATTTTTTTTGATTGGAGGTTTAACGACCACCGTGAGCAACTCAATGGGCTATAAGCAGTCGTCCGTCCCCAATTTAGGGTCACTGGTTCCAGGGAAGGGAGAGAGCCATTACCGTAAGACAAACACAGCATCCGTGCCTCATCGGGATTGGAACCCGAACCCCTTTCGGACGAATGATCAGAGGCCATCGCTTAGACCACTGCGCAAGCGGGGCGGTTATTTACGTTTTCCAACCATATGTTGAAGAAGCGTTTATGCTCCAGCTTTGTCAGTCTGCCTGTATGTCCGTCCGTCCGCACGCTAACTCGCGTAAAAATGGTTCGATTTCGATGAAATTTAAGTATGTTGTAGGAGATCACCTAGGGATGAACCCTATTGAAAATAGAAGAAATGTGATCAAAGGTCAGGACATAGGAGCGGGATTCATACCCTTGCCCTTATGCGTCATACCTTACGTAAAAATGCTTCGATTGAGACAAAACCTTAACATGTGATTCCGGAGGTATACTGAACCGGTTCTTTTGAATATAATTGAAATGGGGTCAAAGGTCAGGACACAGGAGCGAGATTTATTCCACAGCCATTATCCTTATAACTTGACTAAATATTCTTCTATTGCGACAAAACGTTAGTATGTTGTTCCGGAGGTATACTTAACCGGGTTTGTGGAATGCCATTGAAATGGGGTCAAAGGTCAGGGAACAGGAGCGAGATTTATTCCACAGCCATTATCCTCATAACTTGAGTAATAACTTGAGTAATGATTTCTGGTATGTTGGAAAGCGTATTATAATCAACGCACTGCATGATTTAACTAACTTGTTCTGGCCATTTCATTGATTCAAGCTTTGTTTCTGTGTCATGAAAAAACACCCAGGTTTCATCCCCCAGTCCCAACATTAGCGAAAAGCACCTCTACCTTCCTCTCATAACAGTCCAGGAGGTTCCGGCACATGTCCACCATTTGCTGACATTGTTCACTGGTTAGGTTTCTTGGGATCCACTTTGAACAAATTTTTCTGTAGCCCAGATCCCTAATTAATGTTTCCATAGCACTATGACCACAATGAATTGAATCACACAACTCCTGGATGGTGACACGACGATCAGCCGTGATGAGGTCTTTCACACTTTGCCTGTTGGTATTTGTCACTGAAGTTGCGGGTCTTCCACTACGCTGTTTGTCTGACACTGAAATTTCTCCCTCTCGAAACCTCTTCAACCATCTTCGGACATTACTGATATACATTTATGGCAGCTCCATACACCGCCAAAAGTCTTATGTGGAATTCTGGAGCCTCACATTCGTCTTTTTCCAGGAATTCAATTATGGCTCGCTGCTTTTCTTTGTCATTCATGACAACTATTTTAACATGTCATAGTGCATATGTTTGTCATTCATGATCTCTGCTTTAACATGTCATAGTACATATCTTTGTCATTCATGATCTCTATTTTAACATGTCATAGTACATATCTTTGTCATTCATGATCTCTATTTTAACATGTCATAGTACATATCTTTGTCATTCATGATCTCTATTTTAACATGTCATAGTACATATCTTTGTCATTCATGATCACTATTTTAACATGTCATAGTACATATCTTTGTCATTCATGATCTCTATTTTAACATGTCATAGTACATATCTTTGTCATTCATGATCTCTATTTTAACATGTCATAGTACATATCTTTGTCATTCATGATCTCTATTTTAACATGTCATAGTACATATCTTTGTCATTCATGATCTCTATTTTAACATGTCATAGTACATATCTTTGTCATTCATGATCTCTATTTTAACATGTCATAGTACATATATTTGTCATTCATGATCTCTATTTTAACATGTCGTAGTACATATCTTTGTCATTCTTGATCTCTATTTTAACATGTCATAGTACATATCTTTGTCATTCATGATCACTATTTTAACATGTCATAGTACATATCTTTGTCATTCATGATCTCTATTTTAACATGTCATAGTACATATCTTTGTCATTCATGATCTCTATTTTAACATGTCATAGTACATATCTTTGTCATTCATGATCTCTATTTTAACATGTCATAGAACATATCTTTGTCATTCATGATCACTATTTTAACATGTCATAGTACATATCTTTGTCATTCATGATCTCTATTTTAACATGTCATAGTACATATCTTTGTCATTCATGATCTCTATTTTAACATGTCATAGTACATATCTTTGTCATTCATGATCTCTATTTTAACATGTCATAGTACATATCTTTGTCATTCATGACCTATATTTTAACATGTCATAGTACATATCTTTGTCATTCATGATCTCTATTTTAACATGTCATAGTACATATCTTTGTCATTCATGATCTCTATTTTAACATGTCATAGTACATATCTTTGTCATTCATGATCTCTATTTAAACATGTCATAGTACATATCTTTGTCATTCATGATCTCTATTTTAACATGTCATAGTACATATCTTTGTCATTCATGATCTCTATTTTAACATGTCATAGTACATATCTTTGTCATTCATGATCTCTATTTTAACATGTCATAGTACATATATTTGTCATTCATGACCTATATTTTAACATGTCGTAGTACATATCTTTGTCATTCTTGATCTCTATTTTAACATGTCATAGTACATATCTTTGTCATTCATGATCTCTATTTTAACATGTCATAGTACATATATTTGTCATTTATGACCTATATTTTAACATGTCATAGTACATATCTTTGTCATTCATGACCTCTATTTTAACATGTCACAGTGCATGTCTTTGTCATTCATGATCTCTATTTTAACATGTCATAGTACATGTCTTTGTCATTCATGATCTCTATTTTAACATGTCATAGTACATATCTTTGTCATTCATGATCTCTATTTTAACCTGTCCTAGTACATATCAGTGCAGTTTCATTAAAACCACTTGAATATTTCAAAAGTTATTAAGGAAGCATTACTTTCAGGATGCTCCTTGTAATGTCTTTTTTCTACTTTTGCCTACATTCTGAATTTGAATAAATCATTGTTAAAAACATCTTGTACTCCTTAAAAGCATAAATTTCACCATGGTTTTATACATTTTGAAATCTTTTTAACCCGTTTTTAAGGTCATCTTCTAGAAAAGCTTATAACCGAAGTTCCACTGAACTTTTGTACTCGTTAAACTATTTGACGCAATTTAAGTATAGACTTTAAACATCATGCCTATGAAATTAGAAAGCCCTTACAGTGAATTGACTCATTCACCTAACTGAAATAATAAAAACATTTTTTTTTCTTCTCTGAAATTTTATGTGGCTTTTACAACAATATCATTTCAAATGTGCGTGCGATTCGATGCTCATCTCTTTTTCTCGTTGCCATTTATTAAAATATTTTAATTTAAATTTCGAAAAGGAACTGTCTTTTTGGATTTATTGCAGACAAATCAATTGCTGCTTCACTACATTTTATTTAAAACCCAAATTTAAGCCTAACATTTTGATGACGTATCAGAAAATAAATAAATAAGATTATCTTTTGTTCGAATATGTATGGTGTTTATCTTAACCGACAGACGGAGAGCGGGAGGCCTTTACCGTTCTGTCTTCCGCAGAAGTTGAAGCAAGAAAGGTACAGCCCCACCCACCCAACCCTTTTTTTTTCTCAAAAACAGCAAACGTCTGAATTTTCTGACCGGCCATACTGATGAGAGGAATTGAAATACTAAGCTAACACCTGGGATTTTTGAAATAATGACCAGCCCCTGTTGCATTGCGTCATTATTTCCAGCCCTACGCTTATTCGATCAGATAAAGGAGATCACCAAACATGGGAGACCCTTAAACTGAAACGGCGTTGTTATTGAGGAACTTTTGAGGGAAATTTCATTGTCTTACGGCCTCAAACCTGCAAAGAATGAACAGTCGGAATGTATGTATGTTGTAAAGAGATACAAAGCGATGAAATTTGTGGGAATGTATTGCTGAAAAACATCTTACAAGAAAGATGACACCGAATTCTCTGGTGTAATGGGCACATCTTTTAAATCGTTTGAAACAGAATACAATTTTACAAAATTGATTTAAAAAGTTAACGCATTTAAACTTTCTAGTGGAGAAAATGTGCGTTATTTAAAGTACAGAACCTGCGGAGCGTACTTCCTAATAATTTACACCAGTTGCGAAACACTTTTTTTTACCGGATTTTTGAAATCGGTGACTTACAAAATTAGCGAATTACGCCCTCTAACAGCTGAAATCTTCTGTATGAAAAATCATAAAATGCACGTAAAAAGTTCTTTATAGCGGTAAATATCCCAGATAAAAAAGGCCTACTCAAGTTAAAAATTAGACGAAAAGGTAGGGGGAATGTTCATATGACACTATATCTGACGTAAAGCGGAAGGTACGCGTTATCTGGAAAAAAATGCCCGACAATACTCCTCCTAGTGGATGTTATTCTACCATGGAAGAATTTTTCCAAGGGACTTTCAGAATTTAAGATGTTCTGTCAAAGAAATATGCGCTGCCTTCAAAAAGTAAAACATATCGTAAGATATTCTTTACACCAAAAGCTATGCAATTGAAAAATAATGTTTTTAAATACGAGTTCTAGAAGTAGAGATAGCAAGAAAGGATTTATATGTACACGCCTTCTAGCGATAAAAATATGCCTATTTAAAAAGGATAATATTCGCAATCTTTATCATTGCGATCGCATATATTAAAAACATAATTTTTCGATATAGTTTTAGGAGCGAAACGAAATACACACTAACGACACCTAGCGTCAAAAGTGTGCATTATGTAATACACGATATTGAAAATGATGAAAGAAGTGCGATGTTAAAGAATTTTACAGATCGTCTATTTCGGAACACAGATATCTGAACACAAAAGGGAATATATATTTGTGCCTCCTTTCCGGTTAAGTGTTGCCTGAGTTTGTGCAGAAAATGATCAAAAAAGGATCTTGTAGTGAGTGATTCCTGATCGCGAAAAACAAATTTTAGTCAGATTTTTTAGACGCCTGGATACGTCAGTAAATCTTATATATAAAACAAAAAACGTCTGTTTGTCTGAAGCAGCAAAAACTCTCGAACGCTGAACTGTGGCATCGTGAAATTTTCATAGCTTATTAATACTGGAATTTCTAGGTTAACGCAACTATTTTAAGATCTCTGCGTTGTTCCGCTCGCAAGTTAGGAATTAATTAATAAGCTAATCAATAAAGTCAGCGTCGTTTGCTACGTCATCGTTATCTGTTCGAAATATGAAAGCGCGTGACTGCATTCATCGCCGCGGCACATCCACATGTGTTTCTATTCTTTGAGAACTGTGCATAAAAAAATGCAAAAACGAAACTTGCGAAATCTTAACGAAACGAGCTGAAATGTTTATCAACACCATGAATTGGTAATAAGAGGAGTCCCTCAAAATTTCACCGGCATCCGGTTAAAACTTTTTAAAATAGGCATGGAATTTTTCATTCATCAGTAAATAGAAATGTATACGCAGAAACGATTTATTAAATTTTGACGGCTAATTTAAAACGTTATTTACCGATTCGGGCGAAATTTGGAGTTCATGATCCTATTAACGATTTATGGCGTTCATTAAAATTTCAGCCAGTTTCATAAAATATTCGCAAAGATACGTTTCTAACTTTTTTATCCCAGAGATTCGCCCCTCAAAGACGTCTGAAACTGAAAGCACGTGATGCATTTGATCGTCGTTAACAAATTGTGAACGAATTTTGTTCAGTCAGTGTTCCAATTGTGAACGAATTTTGTTCAGTCAGTGTTCCAATTGTGAACGAATTTTGTTCAGTCAGTGTTCCAATTGTGAACGAATTTTGTTTAGTCAGTGTTCCAGCGTGTTAAATAATTCGTAACGCTTTCGGTTCGTTTGATTCTACAGCTGTATGTTGGAATGTCAAGAGCAAAGGATCCAACAAAATTATATATTGTCGCCGATGAAGGAAAAACCAAAAATGTTGTGTATGGCCAAGTGCTGAAATAACACTATGAATAAATAATTTGTAATGACCAAATACGTGAAATCAGCGTTTTTCTTTCTTGCAAGCATAAATTTTTTTCCCGATTTTTTCAGTGACATAGAGGGGAATACGAAATTAATAAGCCTAAATCCCGGGTAAAACCGGGTAGTAAAGCTAGTACACTATATAATCAAAAGTATCGGACACTCCTTTTGAGTAGTGGATTGGACAATATACGTCACAGCCATGGCCTATATAGGTATGCCTGTGAAAATTGCAACACCAAGAAAGGAGCGCGCTCTTCAAATTAAATTTATATCACAGATTTCTTACGTTACAGGAGATAACTGATTACACTTGTAGAGCTATACAAGAAATTTTCGCTTCAAAACTCAGTATCGTGTGAAGCCAACTCGAGCTGCAATAAGAACCGCTATACACGGCGTGGTAATGAATGGAATCTTAGCTACCATATCCCTAGACATGTTCGATCGGGGACATATCCTGCGAACTTGCAGGACAAAGAAGCGATATCGACTGGGCATGGAAGAGGTCTTGAACATTCCGGGCTACCTATGGAAGAGCATTGTCCTGCTGGAATATAGCGCTAGGAAAACTGTGAAGGAAGGGTATCACCTCTGCTTCTAAAACATCCCTGAAGTATCTCTGGCTATTGAGGGTTCTCTCAATTAGTATCAGGCGAGATCACGAATTGAACCCAATGCCATCTCAAAACTTCGACGCTTAGCGTTATTGGGCGGTATGACGCAAGTAAGGCGCCAAAGTGCCGTTCACCACAATGTCTACGAACGCTTGTGCGACCATCATAGCGCATCAAGTTAAATCGTGACTCGTCAGAAAACAAGACCTGTTGCACGCCAGTGCCTGTGTTCGAGCCTCCGTTGCAGTCCAAGGCTTCGGCGGTTGAGGCTGAAAGAATTGCTCAGCAATGGGCTGTCCTCTACCAAGAAGACGACGTCGAACTGTGCTGAAGGGCAAAGCGCAGCAGTGCTCCACTGTGGATGTCACTGTGCGATCGGTTACTGCTGTGCGATGGAGGTGTCTATCATCATGTGAAACGTGCGATTTTTTCTGTCCATTTCCCAGTATTCTGTGCGTCCGAACCTCATCTGCTCACTTACGTCACGTTTGCATCCCTGTACAGGCGTTTCGCCCTGTACCAGTGGAAATTTCTTAGTGGGAAAATCCAGCTTCTCTCATCCCAACAATCCTTTCCTCGCTCAAAGTCCGTCAGGTGTTCATAATGCGACCTTCTTCGACGACGGGGCATAGTAAGACACAAGAAGCACCCTTTCGACTTTATGTTGGCTCTATACTGATTGCAACATCTGGACTGTTCAGAGGACGCTGCTCCGTAACGGCAAGAGCATTTTTACTGACATTTTAACCCTTTGCATTTTCTATTGGAGGTTTAGCGACCACCGTGAGCAACTCAATGGGCTATAAGTAGGCGCCAGTCCCTAATTTAGGGCCACTGGTTCATGGGAAGTGGTAGAGACAATCACAACATCCATGCCTCACCAGGACTGGATCCCTGACATAAGCGCTTTTTACCATTAAGCACTGAATGGCCATAAGCCAGCGCTTAGACCACTGCGCCACCTGGGCAACCCTTTGCATGTCCCAACCTGTTGTACATATCCTGTAAGTTTCAAGCTAATACCAGCAGTGCTTCATTGCGTTGCAATTTTCAGAAACAGTAGTGTATAAAAAGGCGTACATGGTCTCTCAAACTTCATAGGCACGCATGAACAGTAAAATGAGCAGTAAGGCAAAGTTCAGTTACTTTCAATATGGCCGGTAATAGGATGTCATCTAACTCCCGGACTGTCAGACATACCTGTGTAGAAGCAGGTTTTTATGAGAGCTGTGACGTACTACAAAGATAAAGCACGTGTCAAGACGACAAATCTGCAGCGATACATTCCGCCCGTGTAGCTTAGATGGAAGAGCAACTTACTCCGGAGTAAGGACTCCCGTCACGGAAAAAATTGTGTTTTCACCGAGCTAGAATCTTTCGAGAGCTACCCAGCTTCAAAATCACTGTCCTTTGCTCCATCTATGTTGTTCATTATCGAAGATATTGATAATACTGCTTGGCTGACAGTATTCACCCTTTCAGCGCATTGGGCCTTTCTATGATTTTCATGATCATTTCTTTCCTTCCTCTCCTGTCTCCTTCTTTCTAGTCCGGGCATGAACACGACACATTACCATCTTCCTATGTGTCCATTGATCATCTAGCAAGAACTGCTCAATTTCAGACAGGGACGCTTCATATTTGCAGTTTTTTCCTTCTCTTGCGCTCTGCCTGGAGATGTCAAACAGTGTGCCAAACGCATGATCTGTTAATGTCTTTAGGTTTGCAGGTCCAGTGTCTTTTCACATGGCCTCTTTCGTAGCAAAACATTTATCGTTGTTTGCTAGCGTCATATTTGTAAATGAGCTCTTGTATCAATGTCTGTGATGACGCACATTGCGACACACGCTCTGTGAATTACAGAACCAATGAAGATATAAACCGATCAGCCAAAACATTGAACACACGTCTGCATTAAACATTAAACCCAAGCGATGGTGTAGCCGATCAGAATCACGTGCGAAGGTCGCGAATGATATATATATAAATATAATACCTGGGTCGGAGTTCTATGAGTTAGTATTTCATTTCGTCTCAACATGGAAAAAGCAAAGGATTCATCTGATTTCGACGAAGGCCAGATCGTTATGACAATAAGCCCTGGTAAGAGTATCTCCGAAACAACGACTTTCGTAGGCTACTCTCGCTACGCAGTAGTTAGTGCCTATCAAAGTTGGTCCAAAACCGGAGACACTTTCGAACTTCCAACAAGCCGTGAACGGGCCACGCCTCATTTATGCCAGAGGTCGGATTAATGTCAGCCCATTTATCCCACAGGTCAGGAGGGCTACTCTGGCTGATATTACCCGTAATTTCAATTGTGGTGAAGGGCCCAATGTTTCCAAACACACTGTTCATTGTAAGCTCTTGGATATGGGTTTCCGCGGCCGCATACCTATTCGTATGACTATGATCAGAGCCGTTCACCGTCGTCAAAGCATATACTGGGCACGTGATCATCAACATTACACCATAGAAGACTAGATGAGGGTCTCATAGTCAGTCGAGTCCCGTTTTCTGTTACACCATGTTGACGGACGAGCTCGTGAGTGACGTCTACCCAGGGAAGCCTTTTCACCTACACTGCTGGCCACAGAAACTCCAACGCCAAGAAGGACACGAGATAGCAAAGCCAGTTATACTGGACACATAACAACAGATACAAAGATAAAACGATTGAGCTTACTGGCCCGTGAGAATTGCGGAACACGCAGACATCAGAGCTCGGAGTTCGACAGAGGACAAATAGAAGCCACTATCCGTCCTCTGTCGAACTCCGAAACGTGCCAGAATGACTGCCGTATTCTGCGACGAGGCATCAGGAAGCTTCCCACGCACAGGTCCGGCAGCACAACACACTTCCACTACTTACATCCCAACTTCTGTGTACCCTTCTTATAGTGCTTCTTGGTGGCGTGCCTGGCGCACATGATTTGCGTATACCCTTCAATGCTAGTTCGTGTGGCCCCCATGGCTGGCAATAACGGCCGCTACACGCCGCTGCATCGAACGAAAGAGGCTTTGGATGTGTGCTTGGGGTATGTTGGTCCAGGCTGCTTCCACACGTTGCCACAGTTCATCAGGCGTAGCTGCGGTTGGTGCTTGCTGGGCCACTCGGCTGCCTATCAGCGACCAGACGTGTTCGATGGGCGGCATATCGGGAGAACAGGCAGGCCACGGCAGCAGTGACATCTAGGTGGGCCGTGAATAATTGTTGCTCAATGCGTGCCACGTGCGGGCGCGCATTGTCCTGTTGAAACGTGGCCGCTGGCAGGTCCTGCAGGTAAGGGAAGACTACATGCTCCAAAACGTCGGAGATGGAGCGGTGGCTGTTGAATGTACCGGCGATACGTACCAGAGGGGTGCGGGTGTCATATCCAATTGCGCCCCTAAACCATAACGCCAGGCGACGGACCGGTATGGCGATGCATAATGCAGACGTCATACAGACTCTCGTCGCGGTTCCGCCACACGCGGATCCGACCATCGTGGTGTTTCAAGCAGAAGCGGGGATTCGTCGGTGACGACAAGGTCGTGCCGTTCAATAGTCCAGGTGTGGCGTTCAACGGCCCACAGCCGCCGCACTCGCCGGTGGTGCAACGGTAATGGTAATCGGAGTAATGGCTGCCGTGCGACACGTCCCCGCTCCTGCAGACGACGTCAAACGGTACGTGTTGACATAGGTTGTTACGCAACACACCCTAATTCCTGCGCTAACGTTCGTGATGTGGCGGTGCGAGCCGTCAATGCCCGCCGCACAACATGCCAGTGCTCTCGTTCGGTGGTGTGCCGCGGCTGCGGCAATAGCTCACGTCGGTCCGTCCGTCCCTCCTGCACCCATCGAATCCATACTCGCTTCACTGTGGCAGGATGTCGTCCCACACGAGTGCCGATGTCTCGGTACGATAAACCGCTGTCGCGATAAGCCACTATTCGTCCTCTGTCGAACTCCAAAACGTTCTGGAATGACTGCCGTATTCTGCGACGAGGCATCAGGAAGCTTCCGACGCACAGATCCGGCAGTACAACACACTTCTACTACTTACATCTCACCTTCTGTGCACCCTTCTTATAGTGCTTCTCGGTGGCGTGCCTAGCGCACATTATTTGCGTATACCCTTCATTGCTAATCGTTTGCATGCCCTCTCGCGCGCGACGCATGCTGCAAATTTCAGGCCAATCGGATGCTTCCTTCTTGGTGTTGCATTTTGGGTGGCCAGCAGTGCATATGCGCCTTAAGACGGATCCCGGAGGTTGAAGAGAGTGCGATGGTCTGGTCAATATTTTCTTGGGGAACCCTTGGACCCATTATCCCTGTCGAATGAACTCTGTCACGTAACTGAACATCGTGGTGATCAAGCACAGCATTTTATGGTGGAGATGGTGTCTTTCAACAAGACATTGCCCCATATCACAGGTCCAGGAATGTTTCCAAGAGCGTGGAGAGAAATTCCCTTTATTACCATGAACCCCAAATTCGCCGGACATCTTATCCAGCATGTGTGGTTGGAGTTGGAGAAGCGCTTACGAGAAACATCAACCTAACCACGTAATTTGCGGGAGTTTTTGTTGCAGTCATTATACCAAATATCAAGAGGCACCTACCAACATCTCATTGAATCTATGCCTCGTCGAGGGATAGATTTTTTAGCAATCAGAGGAGGACCTAAATCATATTAGGAAGGAGGTTTTACTGTTCTGGCTGAAAGTTGTAAACTTATAGTGCTAATATGGTAGGATGGTTGGGTTGGGCACATGAAAACTGCAGCCACCTCCTTCTAACGGTACCTGGTAATTAGCTAAATCAGCATAAAGGTTAAAACAAGCTAATAACTCCATAAGGTTGAATTTCGAGACGACCTTTGAGACATTAGGTGTGATGTACTGTCGAACATACACTGGTGTGCAAAAATTAAGGACGAAGAGGAGAAATTAGCATAACAGTGGAATGAGCAGGCAGTACGGACCGAAAGACCACTCAGGAGATAGACTAGGGTCCGGTACGGTAGGGCATGCGCATATATGCTGCATGAGACGTAGGGGGGGTCAGAAGGGTATAAAGCACACGGGCGGTGTACGCTCAGCAATTCGGTGAAAGCTATTGCACGGTGTACATCGGCTTGAACGACGTCGAGTTGTTGCCACCGTGGAATATGGCCAACAGGCAATCCAGTAGACGACATCTGGATGACTTGACCCGAGGTCGCGCCATTGGGAAGTTGGAAGAAGGTCGAAGTGTGACTAGTGTGGCCGAGGAGTTCGAATACCTTACAGCATCGTTTCACGAGCTTGGAGAGCACTTCAAATGACAGGAACAGCTGTCCGAGAGTTTAGCGGTGGTCGTCCACGAGCAACCACGGCGGCGGACGACCGGTATATTGTCCTACACGCGAGGCGAGACAGACGGTAGACAGCGGGAGAAATCGCAAGGCACATGAAACAGACAACTGAACGTCCGTTATCGCGTTTTACCGTGGCCAGGACAAAGGTGGTCTATTTACACGACAACCAGTACGGTGTGTGCCATTAACTCCTGCTCATCGGAGACGGTGGTTTCTGTGGTGTCAGGAACACAAGAACTGGACACATCAGCAATGGGTTCCAGTACTCTTTACAGATGAGAGCCGATTTAGTCTGACCAGCGATTCTGGATGTATACACATCTGGGGAGAGCAGGGAACACGCAATCACACCTCCAACATCATAGAAAGGGACCTGTCTGGAGGTGGCGAAGTTCTCGTTTGCTGCGGTATCATGCTTGGTAGCCGTACTGACCTTCACAATTTTCGCTATTGTACTGAGGTTCTCCTGCCTCACGTGCGTCTCTTTAAACGTGCTGTGGGTCCTGAGTTCCTCTTCATGGACGACAACGCTACACTTCATTGTACAGTGGCTGTCGCAGAGCTGTCGGAGAGTGAAGATATTCAACGCATAGATTGGCACGCAAGGTTCCTGGACCTAAATCTAATCGAACACGTGTGGGACCTTCTCGGGGGACGCTTGTCAGCACGTCACAAGCCGCCAGCAACGATTCCACAGCTGCGATTGACGCTACAAGAGGAATGGGCCGCGATGCCTCAACAGCTCCTTGACAACCTCGTCCTCAGCATGGACAGACGTTGTAAATCCTGCTACGCAGTCATTGGTGATGATATCCTCTACTAAAGACTGGATTTTTCTTGGCAGCCGCCTGTCACATGGACGTTTCTGTCTTCTGTCCAGTTGTGCTCGAAGCTACCTTTTCAATAAAGTGCCTTTGTATCCTTTGGATTCCTTATTTGGACGGTTTTGCTCACTTGTCCCATATTGTTACATCTTGGGGATCTTATGGTATGATTTGAGTCGATGTGGAGCACTTCTACGCGACGTTACATTCGAAAAACCGTCTCGTCCTTAATTTTTGCATGCCAGTGTATTAATCCGATTTGAAAAGCTCTTCTGATTTTGGGAAGCCCGAAATATGAGAATGATGATCTTTGCTTTCCGGCTTTATTCCGACGCAGAATTTTAACGCTCCAGGACTTAAACGAAACTGCGATCGAATTGAAAATATATTTATTCCATATCATTGCCTATGAATTATCCGACTGAAAAAGCTTTTTCTCCCTTTCGATTCCATTTCAACGAATACTATTTTGAGCACAGTTTGTTTTTTCAAGTAATGTATAGCTTTTTCGCTTGGGAACGTATAGGTAAATTGCAATTTCTCTCATATCGGTTTCTAAATTACCGATTTGAAAAATTCTTTTTGCATCGGATATATTTCCCGGTGTGAAATGTTTTGAATATGTGTTTTTTTTATTATTTTTGGTAAAGAGAGATTTTGCGACTTGTGGGCGTAAATGTACATTTCTGTTTCTGGAGTATTTGCAACAGCATTTACGCTTCTGAAATTTCGACTGAAAAAATTATTTTGTGCCCTGATAGCTTTCACTACGAGTAATCTTTCCAAAAATGTGCTCTGTTTAAAATAATGCAAAGTTTTGCTGCCAAGGAGTGTAGACGTATTACTTATTTTTCTCAATATCTCTGCTTCTGACAGTCCAATTTGAAAAATAAAATCTGTCTGTCGGAGAGCGGTTCTAGTGCGAAATGTTTTGCATACAATTTCAACGTTTTCGTAGCGTACAAGTTTTCCAGACGCTATACGTTCACATTATCGTTTACAGCATATTTACAGCAATATATCTAAAAAAACCCGAATGAGAGAATAACTTTTTCTGTCAGGTACTAATAACTACTAAAAGTATTTGTGAGCCTTTGCTTCCCAAAATAATGCGCAATTTCCCCGCTAGAAGGTGTAAATTCTTAATCTGTTTCTCTCGATACTTCTTCTTCTAAAAGTCGTCTTAAAAAAAATTAACGGCAGATACCGTTTACAGTGGTGTGCAAAAAAGTTGAATCACCTGAAAAACCGTGAATTTTTCAGTTTAACTATTTTTAACTAACTAATATTTATAGTTATTTCATTGTTTATATGTTATTAAATGCGAAATGTAATAGAGACTTCAAAAATGTCTTAGTTTTCTCTGTAGCTACTTCTGTTCTTAAGATATGGCATAAAATACCGTATTTACTCGAATCCAACGCGCACTTTTTTCCAAAAAACGTTGTGGTAGAAACAAGGTGCGCGTTAGAATCGAGTACGAGCATTTGCAAATAAGTAAGATTGACGCGCTTTTTCATTCCGCCAAGTATGCAGCGCAAATGTGTCGCGGCAGGTGCGTCGGGGGGGGGGGGGTGTGGAGAGCAGAAACACATGACCTTGAGTCTACGCGCACATCAATCACTCATTGTTCCCCCTTCCGCTTTCAACCCAGTTTTACCTCAGCGCTTAGGATATGCGCGCCTTTCTCCTCAGAATCCAACGGAATCTTCCTTCTTGATCTCTTTGGCAATCATTCTTTCCGAGTCAACGTGCACAGAAAGATGTCTTCAAAAAGTAGCAATACAGGGCAAAGTTGAAACTTCAAGTCATCGCTTTCGCGGAAGAAAATAGCAATCGAGCATGTAAATCAAAATTTGGAGTTCCTGAAGTGAATGTGCGTTTGTGGCGCAAACGAAAAGAACGATTAAAGATGTGCTCGACAACCAGACAAGCTTTAACTGGCTCTAAAAAGGGGAAATTTCTCGAAATTGAGGAACAGCTAAGCATGTTCGTAAAAGAACAGCGGGCAGGTGGATTACCAGTAGCAACAGAAATCCTTCAAGTGAAAGCTAAAGATATTCACAGCTTTTTTTTTTTTTTTTTTTTTTTATTGGAGGTTTAACGACCGCCGTGAGCAACTCAATGGGCTATAAGCAGTCGCCCGTCCCTAATTTTGGGTCACTGGTTCCAGGGAACGGAGAGAGCCAGTGCCGTAAGACAAACACAACATCCATGCCTGACCGGGATTCGAACCCGAACCCCTTACGGACGAATGATCAGAGGCCAACGCCTTAGACCACTGCGCCACCGGGGCGGCATTCACAGCTTTGAAGCAGCAAGTGAAAATTTGAAGCATCCCGTGGTTGGATAACGTGGTTCGTGAAGAGAAAGGGATTTTCTCTTCGACGGCGGACACACATCTACCAAAAGCTGCCGGCTAACTTTGAAGAAAAGTTGAATGCTTTCCAAAAACATCTGATCGCTATTCGAAAGCAAGGGCAACACGACTTGCGGCATATCAGCAATGCAAATCAAACGCCGGTCTATTTCGATATGCCTTCAAACTGAACAGTGGACAATGTTAAAGCTGAACAAGTGAAATTACTGACAAGGAGTGACGATAAAATGAGAATGACAGTAATGGTCTTTGTAATTGCAGATGGAAATAAACTCCCACCCTATGTCGTTTTCAAAAGGAAAACTTTTCCCCAAAAAGTGACTTTTCCAATAGGAAACTATGTTGCAGTGGAGGAAAATGCCTGGATGTCTGCAAATTTGGTTTTAGACTGGCTAAGTAAAGTTTGGCTACGACGACCACATGGTCTATTGAAGTGGCGATCCCTGCTAGTGCTACACGCATTTAAAGGGCATGTAGCAGATGCAGTAAGGAAAAAGTGAAAGAAAACCGCAGCGATCTCGATATTATTCCTGGCGGGATGACATCACAAATCTAGCCTCTTGATGTTTGTATCAACACCCCATTTAAAACTGCCGTTCGTCGATTTTATAATGCCTTTCTTTCATCGGGAGAAACGGAACTAACAAAAACTGGCCGCGTTAAAAGAGCACGCCTATTACTGCTACTTGGGAATCCATTCAAAATGATCATGTGCGGAAATACTTTCTTAAGTGCGGAATTTTGAATTCGTTGGACGGAACAAAAGATGACGCATTATTTGAAGTCAGCTCGGACAATGTATAACGAAGTGAATTTCTCCCTCATTTTTATCCGCGCCAGGATTTGAACCCGGGTCCACTCATTCCGGAATAAGTTGCTCTACCAATTGAGCTACGCGGACGTTTTATTCTGATTCCGATCTGCCTTTATGTCGTGTGCGTCCTTCTGGCAGGTACGTCACATCTCCTGGTACGTTACATCACCTCCCCCTTATTTTTTTTTTCGAAGTGCTGCTCTTATTTTTCCTATCTCGCGGTGTGGAAATAACATCACACCATTGCGAGATTGTGAACGGTCGGGTCATCCGGATAGTTCGGGCGCCATTATAACGAAGTGAATTTCTCCGTCATTTTTATCCGCGCCAGGATTTGAACCCGGGTCCACTCATTCCGGAATAAGTTGCTCTACCAATTGAGCTACGCGGACGTTTTATTCTGATTCCTATCTGCCTTTATGTCGTGTGCGTCCTTCTGGCAGGTACGTCACATCTCCTGGTACGTTACAAATGAACAATCGGAAATAGAAAGTCCTGTTAGTAACAGTAGCCGATTTGTTTTGTAGGCATGTGTATTGGATCTAGTATATATCGGAAATAAGGTAAATTTACCTATTTGTTGGGGTTTTTTTTGCAGATTTTTATTTTTACTTAAGTATGCGTGCATATTTCTTCTGTTTCCTAAAAACGCAGCCTGGAGTTGGGGGTGCGCGTTACATTCGGGAGACGCGTTAAATTCGAGTAAATACGGTATGGGGTTGTCAAATACATTAAAATTCACGTTAGCTGCGTATAAGTAGCTACATCCTATCGTAGACATTCTTTTACCTGATTGGCTGCTTCCTAATGCTATCCTAAACTACTCTAGCCTTTGTAAGGGTTTACGCAGAGCTACTAGAGCATTGTAGTGGTCGCTTCTTGTTGTTATTAGGATATAATTTCTGTACGTTCTCAATAATGGTTAAAACTGCGGAATTGTCCACATTAGATAGAGTGAAAATAGTTGTTCTGCATGAAAAGGGATATTCTCCAAGGCAAATCGCTGAAAGAGTGGGCTGTAATCAATCTACAGTTATTAGGCTACTGAAGAATGTGAAAGACACTGGCGATATTAAAAATATGCGTCGCAGTGGAAGGCCCAGATCCATTTCAACCAGGCAAGGTAGAGCGCCCAGAAAGCTAAGCTTGGCAGACAGGAACCACAATTCACTTGAATTTCTTCAAAGACGGTCTGAAGTGATTGATGTTACTATTAGTGCATCTACTGTTAGGAGGAGGCTGCTTCACTATGACTTACGTGGCTGCAAACGAAGGCGTAAACCACTGTTAACTGCAAATCAAAGACAGCGTGGACTTCAGTGGGCAAAACAACATGTCTCCTGAACAACCAAGCAATGGGAAAATGTTCTTTTCGGTGATGAATCAGAATTTTCCCTTAATGGAAATCAGAGTAGTGCCTATGTAAGGAGGTTCATAAAGAATTCCAGCCAAGTTGCTTAGTGACTACTGTTAAGCATCCAGTGAAGGTCATGGTTTGGAGCTGCATGTGTGCGCATGACGTTGGGAACCTCCGTAATGTCGATGGTACGGTTAATGCCCAAAAATACATCTGGATATTAGAAAAACAAAATGCTAACATCACCTAGAAAACTTTATGACGGAAATTTTATTTTTGAAGATGACAATGTATCCTGTTATCCTGCTAAAGTACTGGAAAAGTGGTTTCAGGAAAAATATTGTTCAGCATCTTGATTGGTCACCACAGTCACCGGACTTAAACCGGATCGAAAAGTTGTGGTTCAGAGTGTCGTATGAACTATCAAAAAACAGGCCAACAACCGGAATTCAGTTCATTGAAGATGTAATTCAAATTTGGAATCGTATTGCTCAACCCAATCTTTTATAAAACCTTATTCACAGTATGCCAGGAAAATGCAAAACTGTGATTAAATATGGCTGGGCAACAAAATATTAGGCACATTTTATAATTTTGATTCATTATGTAACGTATACTCTCGATTCACTTTCCTTTTGATTTTACTATCTCTGGTTATTTTATTTTTCTATGTAAATTATCTTCTTACTGAACGAGATGTTATTTCACCCGCTGAATGAGATCTGGCAATGAGTGTAAGTCATGACGTGGTGGTAGCCAGTATAAATAGGCGCGTTCAGCGATATCTAGGAAGAGCGTTTGTTGTTGTACGGAGAGCGTTTGTTGTTGTACGGAGAGCGTTGGTTTATGTGAAGGAGAGAGTTTGTTGTTGTTGTTGTATTGAGAGCTTCGTTCTATGTGATTAGTTTGATTCTTCATTATTGTGAAACGAGTTGTGTGTGTGCGTTGGATGATCAAGAGTTACATAATAAAAGAGCTTTTCGTAAGTACGTCTTTCTCAATTCATAGTTTTTGTCAGATCTCTGTCTGGCTGTTAGGTTTATGTCATTAGTTTATTACTATTAACAACCAGCGTTAAGACTTTATTCATCCTAATTACTGCTACAACATTACTACCAGTTATAAGTTTGTTCAATACTATTACTACACTACTAGCAGGAGACTTTATTCATGATCTTAATTAACTAGTAACAACAACCATTTGAATTCACTATTAGAAGCTTAGTACAAGCATTATAATTCAGTAGCAGAAGGAATTATAAAACATTACTAGCTTTAGTTAAAAGTTGAATTCATTATAATTAGCTTAGCTGGTAGAAAAGAGTTTATTCATTATAATTATATTTCTGTAATTAAATGTTATTTCATTCCTTATGAATTACAAAAATGTTTTATTGCTGCTAACTTAAGTATTGGAAAAATGATGCGGTTGATTTTTTCTTTTGATTTATTTAATATTCTGCCATTCACCACAGCAATAATAGCATACATGACAGAGTTTAACACAACAATACATTATTACAGTAAAACTGTGCTAAGTAGTTAAACAAAGCAAAATACAGTTTCAGTAGTGTATCCTTAGTATGTTATAACTCAATTACAATAAACATGCCATTAATTACACTTAAAAAACTTGCACAATTAAACCAAAATTTGTGAAGTAGATGTTAAGAAATGTAAAAGAATAATCCATGTCTACAATAGCATTGTAAGTTGGATGACATGGAGCCAGGGAAAAAGGCTTTAATGAAAAATCCTGACGAGCCTCCGGTCCCGAAGATGTGTGTGACAGGCCAAGAACGCAGTTCACAGAAAATCACAGTGAGACATGAATCATCGTAATAGTACAGGTAAGTTAAGGATACAGGATGGTAATAAACTGTTGTTAAAAATTAGGTGGCATATAGACAGTACAGTTACAACTCAAAATAATTTTGACTTGGTCATGATTTTTGTAAAGTACCTTAAGAACATTAGTAGCTGCAGTGAAAACTAAAACATTTTTGAAATCTTCATTAAATTTCGCATCTAATGACATACATATAAATGATGAAATAATATGAAAATGAATTAGTGAAGAAAAGAATTAAACTTTAAAATTCAAGGTTTTTGCAGATGATGCAATACTTTTGCACACCACGGTACCTTGTAAAACACTTTGCTTGTACTCGTGCGTTTTTCGTAGTTTACAGTTCTGGCGCTAGGTGGTGTTAGTGTGAATTTCTCTTTGCAAATGCATATCCGCTTCTAAAAATCCTATTGGATTATTTTTCTACTGTATGCCTAAAGGCTGGGCAACAAAATAATAAGTAGTTGCTACAGTAAAGACAGGAAGCACATTATCATCTTTAAATAATGCACAGTTTTTCCTCTAGGAGGCGTAAATGTCCAAATCTTTTTCTCATTATCTCCGCTTCCAGGAGACGCATTTAGCAAATTCTTTTGCCCCGGTGGCGCAGTGGTCTAAGCGATGGCTTATGGACATTTGTCCGAGTTGGGTCCGGGTTCAAATCCCGGTGAGGCATGGATATTGTCTTTGTGTTGCGGCACTGGCTGTCTCCCTTCCCTGGAACCAGTGGCCCTAAATTAGGGAGCAGCGACTGCTTATACCCCATTGAGTTGCTGAAGATTGTCGTTAAACCTTCAATAAAAAATATATTTTTTTCCTTAGCATAGCTTTTGCTATGTGGAATACATTTGGAATATGTTCCATTTTTCTATTATTCAAAATTCTCCCGATAGGTGGCGTAAAACGTATTATCTTTCCCTCTATATCCCTGCTTTTAACTGTCTGATTTGAAAATCCCTTTGTCTCTGATGATTCCTTCATCTACGAGAAACTTTTTGTGCGTAGTTTGTTTGTTTTTGTAACTCTGGCAGTAATGCCAATTCTCCGAACGGTGAATCTATAACTTTTTGAACATAAAATTAAAAAGAAAAGTAATGAAGGAAAAGAAAATAAGAAAGAAAAGAATTAAGGGAAAGAAAAGCAATTTAAGATCAGTAACTATTTCAGGAATTAGAGCAGGGTCGTGACGTCAATGCGTACGGTTTGACGTAAAACGAATCAGACTTTGGCGCCCCTTAATTTTAAATCAAAATTTCGTGCAATTTTTTCAGCATTTCAACGTTTCTGGCATAATTATCTTTAAACCTATCAGCATTTTGAAGAGTAAAGCTTAGCTTCCTTTTTGAACTATTTGGATGTTTAGACTTTTTCAGATATCCAAACTTTAAGGACTATCAGCATGCAACTTTTCAGATCTCAAGATCTGAAAATTGGCATGAAGTGGTCAAAAAATTCGCGAAAAATTCAAGCAGAGGTTGTTCCAAAGCCACCATTTTAATTTGTTTTTGTTTCCGGACTCTTCAAGCTATTCGGACCATAAGATCTATCAACATGACAATTTTCAAATCTCCAAGACATGTAGAAGTAGTGGAAAAATCGCGAAATTTTCAAGCTGAGAAATGTTCCATAGCCACCATTTTTATTTTTATTTTATTTCATGCCGGCTGAAAACGCCGAACTTTAAAAGCGTCACTACGTCGTTAAACATTGCGTCATTATCAGTTTGATTGCAGCCTGTCCTTTCACCCAATGAGAAGGAAGTGCTAAAAATAGCTTCGTCACCATGGCATCAGGTCACGGGACCAGAATTTTCCTGTGTGGTTACCACTGAAGACAGAGGACGCCGTTCGTCCCTTTCCTTTGCGTCTTTAAAAAATGCTTAAAAATCAAAAAATGATTTCTTCTTAATTTTTTTAAAAACAGGGAAGACAGTTGTGAATTTATGCTGTAAAAACTGCAATGCGTTATGATTTATAGTTTGCCATATATCCATTTTAATGATCTCATCGCTAAATACAGAATTTTGTGAAATTTAAAAATTTAATTTCTCGTAAACTAAATCGAATTTTAAAAAAAGGGTGACGAGATGCAAAAATTCGGCCATGGCCTTACATACCAACAACGTTACGTGGTTCTGTTGACGTTTGTGTGTCCGGAACGCGAAACTGATAGCACTTTTTTGCTTACCTTAACTTTGAAATACAATAGCTCTTAAAGTATCGCCAGAAACAAACAAGTTAGTAAAATCATGCAATGCATTGATTATGATACGCTTTCAAACATACCAGAAATCATTACTCAAGTTATGAGGATAATGGCTGTGGAATAAATCTCCCTCCTGTGCCCTAACCTTTGACCCCATTTTGCTCATTTTCAATAGGGTTCCTCTTCGGGTGGTCACCTACCACATACTAAAATTTTATAGAAATCGAAACATTTTTACGCAAGTTAAAAAGTATCATAGAGTGAGTTGGTCTGTTATTATGTTATTTTGTGAAATGTCAATGTTTAAATCACCTAATAGGAAATTTTTTATGTAGTAAATTTGCCTGATCAAACAAAATACTAAGTGTAGAAATACATTTTTAGGATCAGAATTAGGTGGTCTGTAACAGACAGCAATTATATAATGTTGGTTAATCATCACAAGAAGTTCTAAATCTTGGTTAATTATAGTGAAATCGATAAGCAGCGAGAAAACCTTATGCTTCTTATGTATATGTATAGCCACTCCACCACCTTTAGAGTGTGTTCTATTTAAAGTATAAGCATTGTAATCATTTATAGGAATAGAAAAATTTTGCTCAGAGAACCATGTCTCTGTGATGCAGAAAATATCAATAGTAGTCTCAGTTATTTGTATTAGATTTTCAAGTAGTGTTATTTTGTTAAGCAAAGAACAAGCCTTTATATGCATTGTGTTTAATGAATTATGTGTGTTAGTTTTTAATAAGTAATGAAATTCATAAGTGAATTGTAGTCATTCGGCATGCTTTAATGCAGATTTAAGAGTTGTATTAAATAACAAGAGCATATTGAGTACAAACAGTCATTAAACACTAATCTCAAAAGATATCAAATCCTCCAAAGATGTATTTTTTTACCTTTTTCTTGTTCATTTGCTCTTTTGTATATAGAGTCATTCCATATCCAAGTGTTCTTTATTCTTCCATTGTGAGCCAAAGTTCTAGTCTGCCAGTATAGATACTTATTAGTTGTAACGTACCAGGAATTGTGACGTACCTGCCAGCAGGACGCACACGACATAAAGGCAGATAGGAATCAGAACAAATGTCCGCGTAGCTTAATTGGTAGAGCAACTTATTCCGGAATGAGTGGACCCGGGTTCGAACCCCGGCGTAGACCAAAAATGACGGAGAAATTCAATTCGTTATAATGGCGCCCGAACTATCCGGATGACCCGACCGTTCAAAATCTCGCATTGGTGTGATGTTATTTCCACACCGCGAGATAGGAAAAATAAGAGAATCCTTTCTCCAGCACTTCGAAAAAAAAAAAAAAAAAAAAAAAAAAATAAGGGGGAGATGATGTAACGTACCAGGAATTGTGGCGTACCTGCCAGCAGGACGCACACGACATAAAGGCAGATAGGAATCAGAACAAATGTCCGCGTAGCTTAATTGGTAGAGCAACTTATTCCGGAATGAGTGGACCCGGGTTCGAACCCCGGCGCTGATAAAAATGACGGAGAAATTTACTTCGTTATGTAGTAGGTGTAAGGCTTTCATTAATGTAAATTTTAGTTTGTTGATACACACAGGCATCTAGAAGGTGAAGAGAAAAATTAGCAGTCAGAATTAGCGTTAGCGCGAGAATCTCCTGCGACGTATATTCTATTTTAAATTTAATTTTTAATTCCTTTTCCTATGTAAATTTGAGTTGGTCCTCTTTTGCACTTTCCAAACTTAACGTGGCCGCCTATGTGGCGCAGTAGTCTAAGGCGATGGCTTCTGACCATTCGCCCTAGTTAGGTCCGAGTTCGAATCCCGGTGAGGCATGGAGGATGTTTATGTTTGCCTTTCGGCACTGGCTCTCAAGGTGTTACTTGTCCAACACTGGTTATCTGTGTACATTGGACATTTAGCATACTGCAAAAACTATGTTTGATGTGTACTTGTTCACAATGTGTTACTTGATCAATACTAGCTATCTCTGTGTAAATTCATCATTTGGCATGCTGTAAACCATGTATAATATGAACATGTTGATGTGAAATATCTGTATCCTCTTTATGTCTGCCTATTCGTCATGTCTCTGTACAACCAGGTCCAATAAATCATTAAAAAAAACCTCCAATAAAAAAAAACTTAACGTGATATCTTCTCTCTCACATAATGTGGTTTGGCAACACCCCGAGGCCAGTACGTAAGTGACGCATTCACGTGATAAAAACAAGACGAGATATATGGCTACGCAGTAGCTGGTAGGTGGGGATTTTGATGGTAAACATTAATGTTCCTCTTGGATACGAAATTGCTTAATTGCTTTTTAAGTATTTTTGAAGGCTACGTGTTCTCCTTTAACGACAGTGTTGTATTTCGTAGTCAAGTGTTATTGTGGATATACTGAAGTGCCAGATAAACTGAAGTGCTAGAAAAACTGGTACACCAGTCTAATACTTGGTAGGTCCCCCACGGGAGCGTAGGACTGCAGAAATTCGACGGGGCATGGACTCCACTAGCTTCTGGAAATATGCTGTAGGCAATGCAAACCATACTTCCTGCAGAGCGTTCCACAATTCGGATGTATTCCGAGGTCTCTGATTCCTGTGTTCGATAGCGCGTTGCAGGGCATTCCAAATGTGTTCTATCACGTTCAGATCTGGGGACTTGGGTGTGAATGGCAACACCCCAAACTCACATGAATGCTCCTCTAACCATAATGTGGCGTCCCGACACTTCTGTGTAGGTGCATTGTCTTGTTGGAACAGGCCCAACCCATCAGCATGAATGCAGGACATGAACGGGTGTACCTCGTCAGAAAGGATGCGCACATAGTGTTGGCCGGTCACAGACGTTTGTAGACGTACCAGGGGTCCCAATGAAGTCCAGCTAAACACTCCTCCATATCATTACGGACCCCCTAAGAGCCGGTACAGTTCCCTGTTGACAGGCGGGATCCATGGCTTCATGGGGTTGCACCACACACGAATCCCTCCACCTGCCCGATACAGTTGCAAACGCGACTCGTTATACCAGGCTACTCGTTTCCAGTCATCAAGTGTCCAGTGGTGCATAGCTCTGTGTCGTGCACCCATCAAGGGACCCGAGTTGGGCGTCGGCTCCCAAAGCCCATATCGTGCAGAGTACGTTGCACAGTCAGGACGCTGATGCTTGTTGAGGCTCCAGCATTGAATTCCGATTATACCTGTGAGAGTGTGTTGCACGCCTATCGCGTGAAACGATTCTTGACAGCCGTCGATGGTCACGTTCACCCAATGTCTTTTTACGGCCGCACTGTTACCGTATGTTGGAGGTTTTGCCGGAATTCTTGTAGTCACGGCACACCCTTGCAATGGTCGTCCGTGAAAATCCGAACTTCGTTTCTACCTCCGAAATACTATGGCTCATCTAACGAGCGCAACTATGACACCGCGTTGAAAATTGCTTAAATCGTTATTTCTTGTCATTCTCATGCCGAAAACAGCTCTGATAGCTGGCAAGGATGTCTATCGCTTTACATGCGCACTGGCGGACTCAACCGAGTACGCGCATAAGTGACGTTGCTATGTATTTTGCATAAGCTCGTCTGTACCAGTTTTTCTGGTACTCAGTGTCCAGTGTTGTGTGTCATAGTTAATTGTTATTGTGGATATTAACCCAAGTTTCGTTGATCACCTTGTTGAAGTTCAAATGATCAAGTGACTATTGACAGCAATAAAGGATCATCTGTAAGTAACACCTTGAAATTTATTTGAGTGACTCGTATTTCACTGTAGGTGAAGTTGTTGATCTATGTAGTTTTGTAGTAGTCAGCTACACACAAACCCTACACTTCCCAATGCTTTCAAGATCAGATATGACATCGCAGTTTTGTAGGGGAAGGCAATTATCTCCTCTTGAGTGCCCCCTCCAATATGGGCGCTCCTTAACACATCTTTAATTTTTTATGTCCAAACTATGTGAAAGTGTGGTTGGATAAAATTGTCAAAAACTGGAGAAATAGTGGAAGTTGCCTCTACAGTTTTTGTGATTCTTTAGACTCGCAGTTTATGAAATGTGTGATGTCATATTTCACCTAGTTAAACAGATCATGCCAACTTGCCTAAGTTCAACGATTCTAGTCCAACTGTAATTTAAATTGTTTCCATAACTCTGAGTGTTCCCAAATATGAAAGTAGGTCAAACAAAATGTCCAAACACTAACCTATGTTACTGGTAGCGAGAAATGTATTTTCTAACAGCCAAAATAAAAAAACATGTCTTCCTTACACCTAAAGAAGAAATAGTGATGGAATGACTTCATTTCACGTCAAACTCTTTTATTTTATACCTTTCTTTCTTATATTCTTGAATGTGTTTCTTGCAGCTTTCGTTATGGAACCAATTTTCTACACGGCTTTATCCTTGAGATTATTTCGGTCGTTCCTTACTTTTTTTAAAAAAACTTTCCTTCCGTTTTTTTGTACATTGGGATTGTGACCAGTCTTTTAATACTTATATATTTTTTCTTCTCTCGATTTCGGGTTTTTGGTGTGGGTATTTGTACATTTTTTACTACTCTAATCTTCGACGTTAGAAGAAAGTTACGGTAAGGTTTTACGTGTGCATTCAGCTTGAATAACGTCTACTCTTTTTCTGCCCTTTATTTTTTGTTCCATTGCAGACTTTATCCTCGGAATTAATTCTAGGTTTGGAAATAGTTTCTCCAATAAATATTAGCCGTTCCCTTAGCAATGTTTGTCTTGCACATTAGCGCATTTAAAGCATTTATGAATGTCCCTCAGTCTAAATGATAGTTTTCCTATGCTTTTGTTTATCGAAAACCCATTCCCCTTCTTCGAGTTGTAATTAGATATTTTTACTTTTGCTTTATTTATTCAACTTTCTTTTTACCAGGTGGGAAAATGTGTGTTTGTATTTGCCAATCCTATTTCTAAGTGGTGGAACGCAAAGCGCATTCCTTTTTATGTAATAAATCAAACAGACGTCAAGTTAATTAAAATTTTCTGTACTTTTTCAATTTTATTTTCTGATCACACATATGTTTATGTTTCGATTTAGTATTTCTCTGTTTGTTACTGAGATTGCAAAATATCCTTTGAGACTAAATGAAGGCAATCTGGTTGAAATATTCCATTCATCGCCTCTTATCGGTGAAGAATTTTTTTAACTGGGTAGATTAAAGATATTAATATGCTGTATTTCTGCGTCTAAGAGATCGATGAAATAACAAACAAAGGTTTGGAATGAAAGAGAACATCTTCCATTCGATAAATATTTCATCACGTGGAGTAAATGACTTCCGTTTGTTGTACACTATTCGCATTAAGGCTGTTTTAAATTAGTATTAAGGTTTATCTTCTGTGACAGATGGCGCAAAAAATCCCTCCTTGGGCGTGGCATTTACGTCTTGAGGGACTGTCCCAGAAGTTAGCGTCAGCGAATCACTGCAGACCTCACCATATTCAGAATGGAAGCGGTCTTCTGGTTGGCTGCACAATGAAAAGACAAATACGCGCTGTTACGCTTTTTTATTGGAGATTTAACGACAACAGTGAGCAACTCAATGGATATAAGCAGTCGCCCGTCCCTAATTTAGGGCCACTGACCCAAGGGAAGGGAGAGAGCCCGTGTCGTAAAACAAACACAACATCCATGCATCACCCTTTACGGCCAAATGGTCAGAAGCCAGCACTTAGGCCATTGCGCCACCGAGGTGGCTCTGTTTTTATTTAACCAATGACGTAATTTGGGGATGAAGCTCAGTAAGTAGGCGGAGTTTCTATAGCTCAAATTCAGAGGTTCTCTGCTAATATATATATTTTATCTTCAAAAACTGAGCGTACAGTACGATTTAAGGTTATCTACAGAAGACAAGATTGCAATCCCACTTTTGCCCCTATTCATTGATTTCTATTGGACTCAGATAACTAGAAAAGTCAGGCAGAAAAAAGAAATTTCGTTGCTTCCAGACAGAAACACTACTATGCTAACTTATAGCGCCATCTAAAACAAACTAAAATGCTTTTGAGTCAGATAAATTGAATTTTAAAAAATATTCTGACAAATTTTTCGGAATAATAGCTGTGGCATTAAACACTGGCGTGCAGAAATTAAGGACGAGACGGTTTTTCGAATGTAACGTCGTGCAGAAGTGCTCCACATCGACTCAAATCATACCATAAGATCCCCAAGATGTAACAATATGGGACAAGTGAGCAAAACCGTCCAAACAATTAATCCAAAGGATACAAAGGCAATTTATTGAAAAGGTAGCTTCGAGCACAACTGGACAGAAGACAGAAATGTCTATGTGACAGGCGGCTGCCAAGAAAAATCCAGTCTTTAGTAGGGGATATGATCAGCCCTGACTGCGTTGCAGGATTTACAACGTTTGTCGATGCTGAGGACGAGGTTGTCAAGGAGCTGTTGAGGCATTGCGGCCCATTCCTCTTGTAGCACCAATCGCACCTGCGGAATCGTTGCTGGCGGCTGGTGACGTGCTGCAAAGCGTCTCCCGAGAAAGGTCCCACACGTGCTCGATTGGATTTTGGTCGGAGACCTTGCAGGCCAATACATGCGTTGAATATCTTCACTCTCCAACAGCTCTGCGACAGTCACTGTACGATGAGGTGTAGCGTTGTCGTCCACGAAGAGGAACTCAGGACCCACAGAACCTCTAAACAGACGCACGTGAGGCAGGAGAACCTCGGTACAATAGCGGACACCAGTGACTGAACCTCCTTGGAAGATGAGGAGGTCAGTACGGCTACCAAGCAGGATACCGCCCCAAATGAGAATTCCGCTACCTCCGAACCGGTACCTTTCGATGATGTTGGAAGTGCGATTGCGTGTTCCTTACTTTCTCCAGATGTGTATACATCCAGAATCGCTCGTCAGACTAAATCGGCTCTCATCCGTAAAGAGAACTGGACCCCATTGCTGATGTGTCCAGTTCTTGTGTTCCTGGCGCCACAGAAACCGCCGTCTCCGATAAGCAGGCGTTAATGGCACACACCGTACTGGTCGTCGTGTAAATAGACCACCTTCGTGCAGCCTCCTGGCCACGGTAAAACGCGATAACGGACGTCGAGTTGTCTGTTGCATGTGCCTTGCGATTTATCCCGCTGTCTGCCGTCTGTCTCTTCTCGCCTGTAGGACAACACTCCGGTCGTCCGCCGCCGTGGTTGCTCGTTGACGACTACTGATGAACTCTCGGACAGCTGTTCCTGTCGTTTGAAATGCTCTACAAGCTCGTGAAACGATGTTGTGAGCGATCCCGAATTCCTCGGCCACACTAGTCACACTTCGACTTTCTTCCAACTCCCAATGATGCGACCTTGGGTAAAGTCATCCAGATGTCGTCACTGGATTTTTTGTTGGCCATATCACTTGGGAGCAGCAACTCGACGTCGTTTAAACCGATGTACACCGTCTTTATACCCTTCCGACACTCCCCCCCCGCTACGTCATGCTGCACATATGCACATGCTCTACCGTACCAGACTCTAGTCTATCTCCTAAGTGTTCTTCCTGTCCGTTCTGCCTGCTCGTTCCGCTGTTATGCTAATTTCTCCTCTTCGCCCTTAATTTTTGCACACCTGTCAAACACTACTAAGCAATAGTCTTTGAGAAAATGTTTTCAAAAGAAGTTACATTGCAGATATAGGGTAGAAGGTGAACCCTAACACCCATTCAAAGACAATCTTAAAACTTCCTTACCCAGAAAGAGAGTCGAAAATCACCAGAGGCAGAAAATATGACATGGATTATACATTAATAAATCTCCAAGACAGTAGATCAGTTAGACAGGCTACAAGACAATATCATGTGACAGCAGTCAAAACCTGGTGTGACCAAAATGTTGCACAATGCAATTAGACATACGACGCACCATGAAGTGATAAAACCTCCAGCGGTGTGTTAGGATATTTGGAACCACGTAACGTTTCTCTGGTTCTATAATTCATCGGTATTTCGAGACCCCCGAGCAGAGACATAGAGTGTCTTCCAATGAGCCCATGAATGCTCGTTGATAGATTGATGGATTGATTGATCCGGTGATCTCGCTGTCCACGGAAGAATGTTGAACCCTATAAACACACACGGAAGATGTTAGCGGCGTGGTTAACATCTGGAAAACGGTCATCGAGTTACACCCAGAAACAGCAATAACACGAAACGTAAAACGTCATCCGCGTACTGTCGAGCGGTAACCGTTCCTGTTGCACGTATAAAAGGCGACCGGCTATCGTAAGTGATGTCCCCCATACGACTATTCCTTGTTGGCTACCAGCCAGTGTGCTGCTGGCCAACTGTAGTTGGATTCTACATGACCGCTCAACAGTATGCGGATGATGTGCTCGACAGACGCGAACTCGACGATCGTCGGCATCGAAACCGAATTGGGACTCATCGCTGTACAAGACATCGTGCCATTCGTGTCGCAACTCAGCTTTTCTATGACACCGCTGCAGCCGAACTCGGTGATGCCATATGGTTAATAAACTCGACGCCATGGCTGGCGAGAGTAAAAGATAACCTCTGCGAATCTTCGGTTTACCGTCCGAGTCGCGTCTACGTATCCTTAGTCCTTAGTCGCAGCCCTAGCACGTCGAATGCCCTCAGCGTCAGCTTTTAGTCGAAATTGCCTGCAGAAGAATAAGCTGATTGATGGGTGCTGATGTCCGCCTGACTGCACTGGTCCAGCTACGGCGAATTGCAAATACTGGTCAACAACGTCCAGCTGTTATGGTATCCCCATGCACATGGGCAGCAATTCAGAAAATTAACCGAAAAGTTTCGCAGAGTTCGACGCTCTTGCCTCTCTCAAACGTGTCCTGTGGGTGACAATGTTGGCGACCAGGTCAGCGAGGCATCTTCGGTCCTTGAATATGTTATGGCAGTCCTGCTCTCTGGAGCACGGGACAAGGCATGGCGTTGTGACGCGTTTTTTGGACTTTTGTTTGGTCGCACATCTCACGTGATTGTTGCTTGCTGGAATAATTTGCATATCCCACTTGCCGGTACACACCGATCACTTTATAAACATCAAAACATGCATCGGGTCTCAGCAAGCAAGGTGTGAAAATCTCTTGGATCATTGGTTAATTCTTCTGACATCAGAGCCAATCAGTTAATGCACATGTTGGCCGTTTGTATGACATCACATTGTGAACGCAAAGACCATCAGTTTGAAAGTGAGAGAACTTGGGCGGGCCAAGTAGTCAACGTTCATGACGGCCACGGAGAAACCTCAGGTTCATCCCAGGCATGTACAAACGCTCGAACCACTAAATATCCGCCGTGTGCCGGGTGGGCCCGGGTACTGGTCCCCCGGTAATAAATAACAGCGTCTTCCTTCCCCTTTCTAACTCGCTTCCGTGTCACTTTCCTGTCGGGTACTCTAGTCCAAATCTGCTTGCTTCCTATTTTTAAGGGTTGTTTAAGACCTGGGGTCAGACACTCCTTTCCTGAAATAATCTACATATGATCTGATCTGATCTGAAAGTGCGAGAATTTAAAATGGCCATGATTTTTCAATTTTTTTAGTACATAATATCTCCGCTAGGCGGCGGTAATGAAAAAAAACCAGATGGAAAAAGAAAATGGTGTTTTCTGTTCACAGACTCGGGATCAAGGCAGTCGTGGTGATAATGGAATACATTAAATGATTCTAAAGTTTTATTTTGTTTCAATCGATATATTTATCGCATCTGTCGTCTGTTACTTCACCTTCGGTAACTCCGTGACAAGTTCGAACCGTTTGCTTTGTCTGATACATGTAATGAGGCTATTGAAATTGAATTCAAATGCAAATAGACGATATCATCGCTCTGTCCACGTTGTTTTATAAACAACGCATAGCTACTGAAAAAATGTTCTACGTACCTCGCTGGGATCGAACCTCAGATCTTTCGATAACTAGCCGAGTGCGTTCGCTTTACGCTACGGAGCCAACAATTCACAACACTACGTGTGGTTTAGCAGTCAGTATCTGACTATAGCTAATATACGCTAAATTTTCTCTCTCACGCTACGTTTTCACACTCGCCGAATAGCTAATATACGCTACATTTTCTCTCTTTTAACGCTTGTAGAGAAGTAGCATGTTCTCTACAAGCTGCCTCTTCCAACTCATATGTGTCTACTACCACGTCACAGCTCATATAGTCAGTGCCTCCATCAACAGTGACTTCTGTTGTCCAATGTTGTTCACCAGCTCCTGCATTTTCGTCTCAAAGACGGTACTTTCACCAAGAATCAACCCTCAGTGAGCGAGTTTCGACTTGCTCATACCACCATCCTCAGCGTGCCCGGAAACGACATGCTAAATAGTACGTATTCTACGACACTTGATGTGTCTACCTTCTGACATTTCCCTCACAATTAAGTGAATGTTCAACATTTTCCTTGAACTGTCTTCCTGCACTTTAACTTTTATCCTACTTATGTAGGAATTTATTTGTTCACGCTTCCCACGAACTGTACTCTATGTATGGATTTTATCCTACATTGTGTGGGTCTTGTCGCCCACTCTGCACTGAACTGCTTCATTGCATCTTCATTCATATGATTATGCTCCGGACATTCGCCCTTACTTATATTGTAAATCTAGAGATAACCCCGTATAATGCCTTGTATTTGCTCATGATTTACTCTGTATATTTTCCTTGTTTTCCTGTGTTCTTATTCCTATGTATTTATTAGAGTAGTCTAATAAAGCGATTTTGAAATCTCTTTTAACGCTACATTTTCTCTCTCGCCGAATTAGTACTTGCACATGATAAGGGTAAAGTCTTGTATTTTTGGCAGGTCGTTACGGCAGGGTAATTAATCTATTGAGAGAATCTGGTTTAGGATTTGGATAGCGATGAATGCAAACATTTACATTCTGGATTGTCTATCCTCCGAAACTTCAACCTCTTGCACTTGAATTGATCAGATATTCATTCACTTTTTCTCCAACTTTCCTGTCAATTTCTTAATACGGCTTATTGATAGTATGCGTCTTCTGCCATACGTGTTCCGAAATGCTTTTCTAGTAGACTTCAACATCCTGATTGCTAGAACTTCTGATCAGGAATACAAGTCGGTTGTTTAAATCTTTACGGTGCAACAATCAAGCTAAATTTCTCTCATAAATTTGCAGGAAAGAGAAACATTTGGAGATCATTTGGAAGAGTTCAACGCAATTACGGGTGTGGCATTTCACAAGGACAGAGATGTACTTGTAGAATACTTCCACGCAGTCAGCCCAAGAAACAGGGATTTCATTGCAGGAAATTCGGGACATCCAAATAAAGAATCATCTTGTACACTGCGTTACCTTTGATAACCGGACACCTGTATATCTACAAGTAATCTTTATTTACTAGAAAACGTAATATTGTATGCTGAAACCTATGGCCCTTATAACGCCCTCTAGTTGCCGTGGAATAATCGGCACTTACACTATATTGACAAAAGTCACCGGACACCCCTTCAAAAGCAAATGAACGGATTCTGTTGTTAAGATGCGCGGTACAGCTACAAACGGTATAAAAACAAGCATGCAGCTGACCGCGATCATATCGCACTGTGAGGTTAAGTTTAAATATAGCGGCGGGAGAGAACTGACTTTGAGAAACGAAAGATTGTTGGATGCTATATTAGTGGGTTGTCCATAAGAGAAACCGACCGGCGTTTAAACATACCCAAGTCAACTGTTTTGGATGACCTGAATAAGTGGAAGACACATGGCGCGCCTGAAGCAGCAAAACGTGCAGGGAGACTAAAAAAAATCAGTGATAGACGTCGTCGAAGCCTCAAGAGAGTCGTTACAGCTAATCGACGGAG
Source organism: Macrothele yani (assembly GCA_039090855.1). Classification (NCBI taxonomy): domain Eukaryota; kingdom Metazoa; phylum Arthropoda; class Arachnida; order Araneae; family Macrothelidae; genus Macrothele; species Macrothele yani. Next base: position 138,416,246 of record CM077027.1, on the reverse strand, counting down.
TATTGCACAAGACCTCTGTGTACAGATGAGTAACAATGCTGGAACCTTGGTATATACACGCACCATTCACAAAGATCTTCATTTCATGAGTTACCATGGTCGTGCGGCTGCTCATAAGCCTTTCATCTCCACTGGGAATGCTACTCGTCGTTTAGCATGGTGTAAAGAACATTTATCGTGGACCGTAGATCAATGGAAAGGGGTCCTATGCACTGATGAATTCAGATACACGATTTCTCACTCTGATGGCCGTGTGTTGGTATGGCGGCAGCCAGGGTAACGCTATTTACCACAGTGTACTGTTCCTACGGTCAAGTTTGGAGCTGGCAGTGTACTCGTGTGGGGGTGTTTTTCGCAGTATGGTCTCGGCCCATTGGTTATCGCGGACAAACCTGTTAACCAAGACGTCTACCATGATATCCTGTGTAATCATGCCTTACCAACTCTGTGGTAATACTATGGAACCGAGCCTTGTTGGTTCCAGCAGGATAATGCACCGAGCCATAAAGGAAGGGCTGTTACAGCGTGGTTTGACAATAATTTCGTATCGTGTGTGTACTGGACAGCACAAAGCCCTGATCTTAATCCCATAGAGCACCTATGGGATGAATTAGAGCGACGCATAAGAAGTTTGGAACGAAGGCCTACTACTAAGCAATTGTTAGCGGCAGCATTACGTACTGAATGGAAGCGCATCCCTATCGCTGTGTTCCAAATCCTTGTCAAAAGCATGTCTCGAAGGGCCAGTGCATGCATTATGGCTAAAGGTGGAGCGACACCGTACTAATGTATGTCAATAAATGCTATGTTGTGTTTCTTTTTTAGGTGTCCAATGAATTTTGGCAATATAGTGTATTTTTTGTAGATGATCGTTAATGTGTTCCGTCATTCCAAAAAGCAGTCAGCAGTTCAGATTTATTCGTTGAGCGATCTCTCCCTCAGCGCATCCTGAAAACGAATTCGTCCCAGAGATTCTTTATGGGGTTCAGATCAAGACATTAGGCTGGGCAGTCCAACTTTCGTGTCCTCAAACCAATCTGAAACAACCGAGAAATATGACATGGTCTGTTGTCCTGCTCATAGAGATATGAAATGTTTACCAAAGTACTGCTCTAATGTTGTTAGAGCATAATTGCCGAGAATGTCTAGATTGCGGCGTACTGCAGAGTGCCGCACATGTTGTGACGTACCTGCCAGCAGGACGCACACGACATAAAGGCAGATTGCAATCAGAATAAAAGTCTGCATAGCTCAGTTGGTAGGGCGACTTGTTCCGGAATAAGCGGCCTCGGGTACGAATCCCGGCGTAGACCAAAAATGACGGAGAAATTTACTTCGTTATAATGTCAAGACGGGAAGTAGAAGTGATGAGCCCTTGCCGCAGTAGATTAATTGGCAAAGCATTCAGCTCCGAAGCAGAAGGATATGGGTTGGAGGTTCGCCACCCGTAAATTTGGGTATTACATTGGCACCCGAACGTAAAAATGGATCTATGTGCCGTTAGATTCTTCGAAAAATCTGTGATGCTTTTCTCACACATCGTCAGGAATTAGTGAGAATTCTATCTTCTACAGAGAGTGACTTCAAGCATGGTTTGCGGCGGAAATTGCGATTTCGTGAACTACGCCTTTATCAAAAGTATTCGGATACCAAAATATTTTGGGACAAATAGCTTCATTATCTGAATTAGTAGTTAGTAGGTCCACCTTTTGTTTCTATGACAGCGGGAACACGTCGTGGCATCCTATCAACCAATTTCCTGTAAATCTCGTCAGTAATGGCTCTCCATTCGTCCTGCAAAGCTTGTGCCAGAGTGGAGAGCGAAGACCGTCGTTGTGGTCGATTTCGTATCCGTCGCACTAGTTCATTTCAGAGGTGTTCTATGGGAATAAGATCAGGACTCTGAGCAGAGAAGTCTAACGATTTAACCTCATTTTCAAGAAACCAGTCCCGCACACCCCGTGCAGTGTGGCAAGGAATGGTTTCTCCATCGTGGTACGCTAATCGTGTTGGAAAGGGACAGCGGTCATTTTCACAATATTGCAACATTGTTGGTAGAGCAGGATTATCCAAAACGTCGAGGTACACTTAAAAAGTGAGACAGACAGGATTGAACTGGACAATCAACATGGCATTTATGCCATACCGATGAAGGCTTCGCTGGAAGAATGGAAGAACATGATGTATGTGGGTTCGACCTCTCGTTCCTTGAAATGTAGAGCTTCGGAACACAAATATAACATTAAAACCTCTTCAATTTCTACAGCTCTCTCCAGATCCTATTTAACGAGTACGCATACTCGTATTTGGGAGGCAGCAATTATACTGAATACCTCAAGACATCGTTCTTCTATCCTTTTCACAGAAAGTTCACTGATTTGTAAATACAGTCATTTATGCTGCAATGATGACTCTCCTTGTACTATAGCCCTCCCTTGGAAACAGTTAATGGACCAGAAAAAACACCCTGAGTCTCCAGAAATCGAGTTTGACTGATTATTTCCGCACATGCGTTAAAACTTCATTGGACATACGTCACTTGTTACACGACTACCATGTGTATATACACTGAAGAGCAATTGAATTAGAGACAGCTGGTGTTATGCAAATGTGGCGCTGTGGGAGGCTCTGTAAACGAAAACGACATGACGTATGCAGCGATCCGACAATATAAGGAGTGATGCGACGGGAATCAGTAAGGGTCGGACGCAGTATGGGTCAGACGAAGGATCTAAGCGCATTTGATCGTGGGCATATTGTCGGGGCCCGACGAATGGGTCACTCCATCTCGTAAGTCGTGCAGGCACTGGGAGTTTCACGATCCACTATGTCACGGGTGCACCGTGAGTACATCGAATCCGGTAAAACTATCCCTGCAAGGGCCAACTGCGGTGGACAACAGCGTGTGGATGAGCGGGGTCACCATCGGCCAGCTCGTATTGTAACAGCGGACAGACAAGCCACAGTGCAAGAAATCCCTCGGCAATTTAACGCTGGTACACAAGAACGTGTAAGCAGCCACACCATCCAGAATCATCTCGTCGCTATGGGGTACAGAAGCCATCGTCCCACGAGGGTACCGCTGCTGACCACACATCACAGGGTACAAAGATTAACATGGGCGCGAGAACATCGCCACTGGACCCTAGACATGTGGAAAAATGTTGCCTGGACTGATGAGTCGAGATTCACGTTGGTACATGCGGATGGCAGGATACGAGTACGGCGCAAACCACATGAGGCGATGGATCCTTCTTGCCAGCAGGGTACTCTTCAAACTTTTGGGGGTGGCATTCTCGTCTAGGAACTGTTTACGTGGACTGAAATGGGACCCTTGCTACGTGTTACATCGTCCCTCACAGGTCTACGTTACCGGAATATCCTGGACAACCATTTGCTCCCGTTTATGCGTCTTCAACATCCCACTGGGTACCTCATCCCACAACAAGAAAATGCAGCTCCCGAATTGTATCCGAATGGTTGGATGAACACTCCATCGACGTGACCTCGCTTCCTTGGCCAGCTAGGTCACTTGACCTCAATCCCATCGAGCACATCTGGAATGCCATCGAGAGAGATGTCCGAGGCTCTGACCTCCTCCATCAAATCTTCGTGAACTGTGGGAGCTTGTTAAGGGGTCGTGGATCCGTATGGCTTCCCAACGCTTCCGGTGTCTTGTCGAGTCCATGCCGAGACGAATCGCCGCCGTCATCAGGGCGAAAGGTGGTGCTACACGTTACTAGACAGGTATATCTAATTCAATTGTATATCTAGCACCTTGTCGCTTGTGTTTGGCGTTCTGTTACATCTGAGGATGAGTTCATTGTAAACTCGAAAGGTCTAATGTGTATATATTTTAACTTGTATATATGCTTTCAACATTAAATTTTTAAATCGTGCATAGGACTGCATTGTTTTTTAACTTGTATATATGCTTTCAACATTAAATTTTTAAATCGTGCATAGGACTGCATTGTTTTTTAACTTAGATCATTTTGAGCACGAAAATATCATATCTGATACACTTCAGAGTTCACGGTTTTGTTATAGTAACAAACGTACCGAGCCCCCATCCACGGAAAACAACACCATACCATGGTTGATCCTCCGCCGTACTTAACAGTTTGAAGAACACAATCCGATGAAAATCGTTCGCCCGACAGTCACCAAATCCAAACACGCCCAACAGATTGGAAGAATGAAAGTGTGATTCATCACCCCAAGCGCAGCTTTCCAGTTGCCCACAGTTCAGAAACGACGGGAGACACACATCACTCCAAACGGCGCTTCGCATTCACGGTAGCGATGCGCAGCTTGTGTGTCGCTTCTCTACCATAATAACCCACACTGTGCAACTCTCTGCGGATGGATAGTTATGGTACTAACGGAGCCATTCTAAGCATTTCCTACTTCATCATCGATGGAAACGGCAGAGGAAGAATAGGATTTCTCAAGATTTCTTGCCATGGCTCTTCTGTCATGTTCCGTCAGTTTGTACGGCCTTCCTGAACGTTTTTCTTTTCTTTTCTTTTTTTTTCTTTTTTTGCTGCAGTTGCACCGTCTTGCTTCCATCTCTTTACGACACCACTTACAGTTTATTTTGGTATGTTAAGCTTAGCCGCAATGCTCCGTACGAAAATGTTACTCAAATGACATCCTATGACAAGCCCACGATGGAACTGGGAAAGTTCACGTCCACACCGCATATCTGCTTCGTAGTTGCTACTGATAACAAGACAGAACATCTCTGCTTTATATACGTACCTCCCCACTCACAATTATCTGCATGAAGATGTTATTCAAATGACATCCTATGAGAAGCCCACGCCGGAACCCGGAAAGTTCAAGTCCACACCGCATATCTGCTTCGTAGTCGTTACTGATAGCACGACAGAACATCTCAGCTTGATATACGGACCTACCCACCCACAATTATCTGTATGAAGATGTTATTCAAATGACATCCTATGAGCAGCCCACGCCGGAACTCGGAAAGTTCACGTGCACGCGGCATGGCATATCCGCTTCGAAGTTACTGATAACTCGACAGAACATCTCAGCTTTATGTACGTACCTCCCCACTCACAATTATCTGCATGAAGATGTTATTCAAATGACATCCTATGAGAAGCCCACGTCGGAACCCGGAAAGTTCAAGTCCACACCGCATATCTGCTTCGTAGTCGTTACTGATAGCACGACAGAACATCTCAGCTTGATATACGGACCTACCCACCCACAATTATCTGTATGAAGATGTTATTCAAATGACATCCTATGAGCAGCCCACGCCGGAACTCGGAAAGTTCACGTGCACGCGGCATGGCATATCCGCTTCGAAGTTACTGATAACTCGACAGAACATCTCAGCTTTATGTACGTACCTCCCCACTCACAATTATCTGCATGAAGATGTTATTCAAATGACATCCTATGAGAAGCCCACGTCGGAACCCGGAAAGTTCAAGTCCACACCGCATATCTGCTTCGTAGTCGTTACTGATAGCACGACAGAACATCTCAGCTTGATATACGGACCTACCCACCCACAATTATCTGTATGAAGATGTTATTCAAATGACATCCTATGAGCAGCCCACGCCGGAACTCGGAAAGTTCACGTGCACGCGGCATGGCATATCCGCTTCGAAGTTACTGATAACTCGACAGAACATCTCAGCTTTATGTACGTACCTCCCCACTCACAATTATCTGCATGAAGATGTTATTCAAATGACATCCTATGAGAAGCCCACGTCGGAACCCGGAAAGTTCAAGTCCACACCGCATATCTGCTTCGTAGTCGTTACTGATAGCACGACAGAACATCTCAGCTTGATATACGGACCTACCCACCCACAATTATCTGTATGAAGATGTTATTCAAATGACATCCTATGAGCAGCCCACGCCGGAACTCGGAAAGTTCACGTGCACGCGGCATGGCATATCCGCTTCGAAGTTACTGATAACTCGACAGAACATCTCAGCTTTATATACGTACCTCCCCACTCACAATTATCTGCATGAAGATGTTATTCAAATGACATCCTATGAGAAGCCCACGCCGGAACCCGGAAAGTTCAAGTCCACACCGCATATCTGCTTCGTAGTCGTTACTGATAGCACGACAGAACATCTCAGCTTGATATACGTACCTACCCACCCACAATTATCTGCATGAAGATGTTATTCCAATGACATCCTATGAGCAGCCCACGCCGGAACTCGGAAAGTTCACGTCCACGCGGCATATCCGCCTCAAAGTTACTGATAACTCGACAGAATATCTCAGTTTTATGTATATACTTTTCTACTCACAGCGTGCCTTCCTGCGGTATCGTTCTTTACACTTATGTACATATTTGTTAGTGTCCGAATACTTTTTATAAATAATATAGTGTATGTGACATACTACACACGTGACGCCGATGTCAAGACAGCAAGTAGCAGTGACAAGTCCTTCCCGGCGTAGCTTAATTGGCCTTCAGATCTGGAACGAAAGGACGTGGGTTCGAGTCCCAGTGCTGGCAAATCGGGGTTTTACAAGGTACCTCTCAGCATGCGTGATTTTGCTCAAAACAACTAATGGGCCGAAGCTAAACCACACACACACACACACACAAAAAAAAACCCCAACCCATACCACCATACTGCATTCACCAAGCTTCATTGTTCGGGTCGATTCAGTAAGAAGGGGGCTTTTCTCCTGGAATCCGCAGCACCCAGAAACAACCAACAGACAAGTTGTCTGTGTACAGTCCAAGATGGACGTTCTTCACACCACGTTAATTGACGTTTGGCGTTAGTCTAAGTGATCAGCGTGTGGATGCCTGCGTAACCATGGCAACCAATGGCGTGCAACGTCCTGCACACTGTATTAGTGCTAACGTTAGACGCAATAGTCTCGCACCGGATTTGCGAGATTTGAGACAATGTTGATTTGCTTTCTGAACAGACTGTCCTTTGCAGAACTCTCCTTTCACGTTCTGTTAGCTTCGATTCGAAAGTGTACTGGTTTGTTTCTTGGCAGTTTTAGCCCCAATCGGCTTTCACTTCTATGGCATATCACCAACTGTCGACTTAGGATCTTCAGTGCAGCTCAAATGCAACGTACGGAGTGATTGCTTATGTGGCACCCAGTTACCAATCCACTCTGAAAATCAATTAATTATAAGGGATATCTCGTATGCCGCCTATAATTAATTGATTTGAGATTTTAGATATTTATGTAGGTGATTTCAGGAAGGAAGTGTTTGACACGAGGTCCTTAACAACCTTTAGAAGTAGGAAGCTAGTAATTTGGCGCTAGAGTGCCGGACAGGAAAGTCACGCGGAAGCGAGACATAAATAGGACTGAAAACGCCCTTATTAATAACCTCAACGCCAGGTTTAGAAGACAAAAGGACGCACGACAAAAGAGCGCACGACAAGAGGGCGCGCGACAAGAGGGCGAACGTCAAAAGGGCGAACGACATAAGAGCGACGCGACAAAAGGGCGACGCGACGAAACAGCGCATGACAAAAGGGCGCAGGACAAAAAAGCGATGCGACAAAAGGGCGCACGACAAAAAAGCGATGCGACCAAAGGGCGCACGACAAATAAGCGATGCGACAAAAGGGCGCACGACAAATAAGCGTTGCGACAAAAGGGCGATACGACAAAAAGGCGCTGTGACAGAAGGGCGCACTACTACTAGAATAACGATTCACTAAACGAGGAGAAATATTTAACCAATTTGCAAGAAACGTTAAGAAGATATAAATTTTTAAATTGCTTATTTCATTGTATATTCAAATCCCAATTGAAAGCAAATGTTAATTTTTCTGTACTTCAATAACCTATAGGGGTTGCTCTCAAACAGATATTATTTTCAAAATGATCAGTGAGGACTTCAAACAAATTACCTTTTTCTTTGTGTATTCAAATCCTAATTGAGCGCAGATGTGATATTGTTCGTACTGAAATGCAGCCTATAAAGAAGGCTTTTTAAACGATGTTATTTTTAAAAAGGCCCAGGAGTCCTTTGAGTAACTGTTTATTTCTTTAATTGTATGTATGAAAGATTTGAAAACAAGAAGTGGAATTTTATGGAAGAAAAAGGAGATTTTTTGATGAAGGAAAATGAACAAAAATTTTTCTTAAAAACAAGAAATGAAACAAAATAAAGTTTCCGGGGCCCTTTTGGAAATATCTCTTCGGCCATTTCTGCAGGTTGCAATTCAAGCACAAAAAATGTTATGCATGAGTAAAACTTCTCCTTGAATGTACAAATAAGGCAATTTCAGAAAAGGAATACTGAATATACTGAAAGGGCCCTGGGGCCTTTTTGAAAATAAAATCGTTTAAAAGCCTTCTGTATGTATTTCACTTAGACTACAAAAGATGACACGTCTTATTTCAGTTGGGATTATATGAACACACAAAGAAATACTGAATTTACTGAAAGGGCCCTGAGCCTCTTTAGAAAAAAACATCGTTTACAAAGCCTTCTGTATAGATTTCACTTAGAGTATAAAAGATGACACGTCTGATTTCAGTTGGGAATATTTTAATACACAAAGAAATACCAAATTCACTGAAAGGGCCCAGAGGCCATTTTGGAAATAGCATCGTTTAGAAAGTGTACTATTTAGAATTCACTTAAAATACAAAAGATGACACGTCTGATTTCAGTTGGGATTATATAAATACACAAAGAAATACTGAATTTACTGAAAGTGCCCCGGGGCCTTTTTCGGAAAGCAACATCGTTTAGAGATCCTTCTGTATAGATTCCACTTAGAGTCCAAAAGATGACTCGTCTGATTTCATTTGGGATTATTTGAATACACAAAGGAATACTGAATTTACTGAAAGGGCCCTGGGGCGTTTTTGAAAATAACATCGTTTAGAAAGCTTTCTATATAGGATGAGATGCCTAATTTCAGTTGGAATTTAAATACACAAAGAAATATGTAATTTGCTCAGAGGGACCCCGGTGTCGTTTTTTGTAAATAATGTCTTTTAGAAATCTTGCAGTTGAAGAAGAGAAATAGCAAGCTCATCCTTGGGTTCGCCCTCTTGTCGTGGCGCCTTTTTTTCCCTTTGCCCTTTTGTCGTGCGCACTTTTGCGTATCGCCCTTTTTGATGTGCGTCCTTTTGACACATCGCTCTTTTGTCTTGAGCCCTTTTGTCGTGTCGTCCTTTTGTGGTTCGCCCTTTTGTCGTTCGCCCTTTTGACGTTCGTTTTTTTGTCGTGCGCTCTTTTGTCGTGATACGAGGGCCAGTACCTGGGATCCGATGGCTTAACGTGGCCATCCGACGCACCGCCGATGTTTAGTGCTTCTAGCGTTCATACCGGCATGGGATCGATCCTGAGACATTTCCGTGACACCCAGAAGCGATGACCATTATGCGATCCGCGGCGTAATATTCTTTTTATAACCCTACGAGCATATTTATAGTTGCGGGTGTCACGTGGTACTTGCGTAGGGCTTAATTCATTGTCAAATTGTCGTGTCCAGGTACTAATGGTAGGGAAGTGTAAGGGTGAGTCAAAACTCGCAGGACACCCTTGTATTTCAGAAACTGGAGGGAAAATGAAATATCTGATTACCCAGCAAAGAATCGGTGAGAGGGGGCCTATCTTTTAAGCTATTTCCGGAACATGGCCACCGTCTTGAAATCCGCCATATTGAATCAAGGTCAAATATTTCAAATGGTAACGGGGTCATGTTGCATATCAAACAAGACAAGAACTTTCTCAGAAATTAATTGCCGTAAGCAGATTTGACATATGTGTTGTGGTTCAGACGTTATCAACACAGAAAGTTGAAATGACAACCTCTAAAGTACCCTGTGATGCACAGCTATTTGATGTGTTCAATGTGTTGTCCCTGTTGCTGAACACAGAGCTCAAGGCGCTTGATCCAATCGTTATGCCCCTTCACGAGAATATTGGGAGAAATGCGGTAACAGCCAGCCAGGATGAGATGCTGAAGGTGGTGTTTGTCGCAAATTTTCTCAGCATGCACTAGGTGTTTCAGATGACACCACAGATAGAATTCGAGTGGTGTGAGGTCGGGGGATCTGGGTGGCCATTCCACAGGATCGCAAAGGTGAATCCAATGACCAGGGAATTGAACGGATGCCAGCCAGCTGTGGGAAGAATTCGTCCAATGGCTGACTGGCTGATACCGCATTCTGCTGCGAAACGTCGTGTGCTACGTTGTGGATCTTTTGCAAAGGATGCCAAGACCATTGCTAAGGTTTCCTCGTCGGTATCAATTTTCGACCAACCACTACGTGGCTTGTAGTCCACAGTTCCCAGTTTCTCGGGATTTGGATATCAGGTATACAACAATGCTGTATGCAATTGGTGATCTTTCTGGGTGTCGGTTGTTGAAGTCTGCGGTTATGATACGGCAGCTGCGTTCCCCAGACATTAGGATCACCTCAATCCTCACCTATTTTGTTAGCGTCATCTTCAGTATCCTTGCAATAGAAAATGGTTATTTCAAATTTCTGTGTGGATGTCTTGTGAACCACAACAGATATGTCAATTCTGGTCACGACAATCAATTTCTAAAAAAAATTGTGGTCTTGTTTGATAAGCAACATGACCCCCTTACCATTTGAAAAATTTAACCTTGATCCAATATGGCGGATTTCATGATGGCTGCCATGTTCCGGAAACAGCCTAAAAAATAGGCCCCCTCACCGATTCTTTGCTGGGGTATTCGGATATTTCAATTCCCTCCCGTTTCTTAAATACAAGGGTGTCCTTCCATTTTTGACTCACCCTGTATATGAAATGTGGCGAGAAATTATTACAACAAAACTACTATGAAATTAGAGGTACTAATTCAAATTGAAAAGTCTTATGCATAACATACGGTGAGATTTCACTTAAAAATTGAAGGTGTGCAATAAGCTTAAAAAATATATGGCGAATGACCGTAATTAAAGTATCCGTATTCAACGCTGTCTAGAGAGATATTTAGCCGTCCAAATAAAACCACCTTTGGTATGGTGATATTTCAGGAAATGAGGAAGACATTTCTTTAAAAGTAAAAAGAAAAGAAAGGAAAATAGTACCACAATTCTCCACTATGGCACTTGTGGCGCTGTAAGCAAAGAAAAAGCATTTTCATTCGCATAAACACATGCCTTGCAGCCAAGTTCTGGGTGCAAAAGTGCCCACAACATTTGAATGTCATTCTTAGAATTCAACATTCGTGACTGCTACAGAGGGGTCTCAGGTTCGATCCCAAGAAGGTACGAACGCTCCAACCACTCAAATATCCGCTTTGCGTCGGATGGGAACCTTAAAACTTCTGACCTTGTGTACTGGCTGCCCAGTTATAAAGAAAGGTGTCTTCCTACCCTTTTCTAACTCGCTTTCATGTGACTTTCCTGTTGGGTACTCCAGCCCAAATCTCTTAGCGTCCTACTTGTAAGGGTTGTTTAAGACCTGGGTTCAGACACTCCGTTCCTGAAATGCTCCACATAGGATCTCATCTGAATGTCATTCTTATCAGCTACGATGACCATCACCATGATGGAACGCGCATTTCTTGTGAAGGTGCTTTATAAGAACAAGAGCAATGTTGCGACTTCACTTCGGGGATTTCGCTGTCGTAAGAAATTACGCCGAGGATTATTGACTCCACAAGCTGTCAGGAGAATGATCACTCGATCCGAGGTAACCGGACATTTAGGAGCTAAATCGGGTCGAGCGCGCAAACCAATCACTTCACAAGTTGTTGAAGATGTTGTCACAGCTTTTGTTCAGCAATCAATGAATAACGTTGCAGGCTCCAGTAGTGCACGTGCAGAGTCACGTCATTTGAATTTATCCTATGGCACAGTGTAGCAACCTCGTTCTCCGAAACTTAATCCTTGTGATTTCTGGTTGTGGGGACATTTAAAATGCGTAGTTTATCAATAACGTGTTGCAAATTTGGCAGCCTTGAAAGACAGTATTACATTGACTGTGAGAAGTGTGAAAATACAAATTTGTCCGTGACGGAGATAGAGTCTGCGCCCCTTCACTCCGGAGTAAGTTGCTCTCCCAACTAAGCTACACGGACGGTATATATCGCTGCAGATTTATCGTCTTGACACGTGATTTTCCTCCGTAGTACGTAACAGAAGCATCACAGAGGATGACACTCAGGGTATGGAGAGATACTTACCTTAGGCGATGAACACGGTGTTCATCGCCTTCAGGTTTTACAACTTCAGAATAGGAACCACATTGAGCAGTATGAGTGTCTTGTACAAATAAATATCTTGTGCTTGCAGCGCCACAAGTGCCATAGTGGTGAGTTTTGGTACTTTTTATTTTTTTATTTACCGAAACATCTTCCTCGTGTCCTGAAATGTCATCAAACCAAATTTGGTTGCATTTCGACCAATAAATATTTCTCTATCCAACGTTGAATAATGGTACTTTAATTACGATCGTCCTGTATATTGGAGAAAAAGATTTTCAGTGAATCTCTCTGTTCTACAAAAAAAATATTTGCCGCTGTTTTAGAAATTTCGCGACGCTCTTGCTTTCCTAGCTAGCAACGCAAAACGTATTGAACACAAAAATATGAAATTTACATCGTTTGTCTAGAACTGTTTGGAAAATACTCTGAAATAAACCGTTTCTCGATTCTAGCGAAACTTTAAGAGCTATTGTATTTCAAAGTTAAGGTAAGCAAAAAAGTGATATCCGGTCGCGTTCCGGACACACTATCAGCAACAGAACCACGAAACTTTATAGGGATGTAGTGCCATGACCGAAGTTTTGCACCTCGTCGCCCTTTTTTAGCACGTCTTTTGTTAAAAAAGATAGTGCTTATGTTATCGGTTTGTCCGTCCGTCTGTACCCACGATGTCTCTGCAACTATTAGTCCGATTTTAAAAATTCTTTTTGCGTTGGGAAGCCTGAAATATGCGAATGATGATCCTTTATTTCGTTTTTTTTTACGATGTACAATTTCGCCGCTAGAGGGCATAAATGCAGATGATGTCGAATTCAAAAATACGTTTTATTCTACGTAATTGCTTCTAAATATCCGATTGAAAAAATTATTTTGTCTTTCGATTCCATTTATGTCGAAGAGTATTTTAGATATAGTTACTTTTTCAAATTATGCATAGATTTTCCGCTAGGGGGCGCAAAAGAAAATTACATTTTTCCCGATGACTCTTCTTCTAAAACTCCGATTTGAAAAATCTTTTCTTCACCGGATACATCTTCTAATGGAAAATCTTTTGCATATAATTTCAAATTTTTTGTAAATAATACTTTGGCCACCAGGGGGCGTAAGCGTTAATTTTTTCTTCTGATCTATTTGCCATAAAATCTGAGCTTCTAAAATATCGATTGAAAAAATTATTTCGTAGACTGATGCCGCTCACATGGATAAACCTTTTCGGAATATTTTCTTCTTAAAATATTCCACAGTTTCTTCACCAGGGGGTGTAGATGTACATCTTATTTTTGTCAATATCTCTACTTCTAGGTGTCCGATTTGAAAAATTTCTTCTTTGTTGGATAGTGTTTTCCATGTGACATGTTTTTCATATAATTTCAAAATTTTCAAGTAATTCTTAGATTTTCCGCTAGGGGCGTAGCGGTAAATTGCGTTTCCCCCTATATCTCTGCTTCTAAATCTCCGATTTGAAAAATTCTTTCTGCACCGGATACAGCTCCTGATGGGAAATCGTTTGCGCATAATTATTAACTTTGGTAAAAAATGGTTTGGCCACCAGGTGGCGTAAGTCTTAAATTCCGCTTCTGATGTATTTGCAGCAAAATATGAGCTTCTAAAATCTGGATTGAAAAAAAGACTTTTGTTGACTGATACTACTCCTGTCGACAAACCTTTTAGGAACATTTTCTTCTTGAAATAATGCATGGTTTCTACGCCAGGGGCGTAGATGTATATCTTATTTTTGTCAATATTTCTACTTCTAGGAGTCCGATTTGAAAAATTCCTTCTTTGTTGGATAGTGTTTCCGATGCGAAATGTTTTTCATATAAATTCAAAATTTTATAGTAAATCATAGACTTTCCGCTAGGGAGCACAAAGGAAAATTGCGTTTTCTGCGTTATTCCTGCTTCTAATACTCCGATTTGAAAAATTCTTCCTGTATCGTATACAAGACCTTTTGGAAAATATTTTTCACATTATTTCTAATGTGTGGTAAAGAATGGTTTGGCCACCAGGGGCATAAGTGTTAATTCTGCTTCTTATGTATTTGTAGCAAAATCTGGGCTCCTGAAAACTCGACTGAATTTTTTTTTTCCTAGACTGAACGGCTCATATGAAAAAACCTTTTGAGAATACTTTCTTCCAAAACTAATGCATGGTTTTCCCACCCGGGGACATAAAGTCATACCTTATTTTTGTCGATATCTTTGTTTCTAAGAGTCCGATTTGAAAAATATTTCTGTGTTGGAGAGTGTTTTGGGTGCAAAATATTTCTCATATAAATTAATGTTTTCTTAATACACAAGTCTGCAACCAGAGAGCGTAAGCTCACGATTCCGTTTACAACAATATCTGAGAGATTAAAAACCCGATTGAAAAGTTCTTTCTTCCGTCAGATACTATTGATTTCCATACGGGTTCCATTGACTTTGAACAGCTTTGATAAATTTAATTTGCATCAGAACGGATTCGAAAGACGTGCTTATTACACCCGATAATTCAGTGTCACTTTTCTTGTTTGAATCTCGAATTAGTTTACGAGAAATTAAATTTCTAAATTTCACAAAATTCTCTATTTCGCGATGGGATCCATTTCAAAAAGCGAATAAATAGCAAGCTGTAAATTATAACGCATTGCAATTTTTACAGCATAAACTTACAACTACCGTCCCTTTTTTTACAAAAAAAATTAAGAAAAAGTCATTTTCTGATTTTTAAGCATTTTTTAAAGACGCAAAGGAAAGAAACGAACGGCTTGTCTTCGTAAGGTATTTATTGCTCAAAATGTTAGGTATAAAAAACGCCTCCACAAAAAATGAACAAGTAGCAAATAAAAAACAGTAACAAGATGTGGGAGAGAACAAGGTATACGCAAGCATTTAAAAAAAACAATAACAACAATGTAAAGGGTGTAAAAAAGAGGGCGCTCACAGGCTGCCCAGTTGAACAGTAGTAAAAATAAAAGTCTACGAGTCCGTTTTAACAATAGTATTAAACTGTGTCTAAGAGTTCGCCGAAAACGAAACAAAAAACAGACGGTAAAGCAGAACAAGTTCAAAGGTAAACAATTTCAAAACAAAACGTTTATTCAGAAGAAGAAAAACTCAGTCTCACTCATGGGCAGAAACGTAGACACAGAACATTAATGAAGAACACTTATGATGGAATAAAAACACTGTAGTGGAAAGCTGAAGGAAAAGCCAGCAGTTCCCACGCCAGTGACGACGACTTGGAACCAAGGCTGTTGAGGTGACCAAATTGACCTGAAGATTTGCCTGTGCAATGTCAAATTCGGTTTGTAGACTGGCTGTAACGGAGCGACGAAATCTGCGGCAGAGGAAACGACGAGCTGTGTGAAAACGGCAAAGGTAAGTTTGATCGATGCTGCGATGATAGCACAGGTAGATTGTATACTTCGCTTGAAGAATTAGGAAGAAGCACACTTGAATTTTTGTGGGAGCGGAAGGATAGTGGTGACAAAACACAAGGTGATGTGAAGGTGAGCACAAACTTTTTGAAGGAGAGAGAACAACAGTGAGAACAAGGGCTGAAACATCAGACACATGAAGTATGCATGCCTTAGGAGAATGATGTCAGCTCTAAGATAACGAATATCAACGAAGACAAGAGCATTAGCAGCCGAAGCCGAAAAGCCGCGGCAGTTGAAACTAACAAAAGTCAGTTGAGAAATCATGAACAGGCTGTTGATTGTTTTCGAGTTTAGCTGTGAGCAACTTCAGCATGTACCACAGACGATGCTGAAGCTGGGCATCTCCAGGGGGAACGGAAACATTAATCAAAAATTCATCAAGCAATTGAAGTTGTTGAAGCATTTCAGGTAACCAATTTAACTTGGATTGAATACACGGGATTGTTAGAAATTTTTTACGTTTTTTAGGGTGTTGAATTAGTTCAAGAAGTTCAGTATATGTGAGCGGTTGCATTGGAACAGAACAGTCTTTGAACAGAGCGGAAAGTTTGGGAATGGTGGGAAGAGAATAATCATCTCCATCAACATCCGAAGCAATGGATGCTGATTCACTTAAATTAGCAGTAACATCCATATCGTCATCAGTAGGGAGGCAAGCGAGTCTGTTTGTTGCACGAAGTTGAGAAGAAATGTTTTCTACGCCAGGTGAGGTTCCACAGGAAGTGGCAGAAGATTTGGTCCGAAAACGCCTTGAGCGTCGCGAACGCTTTGGAGAAGACTCAGCAGAATTTGGGCGTTTCTCGGCAGTTTTGGGTCCAGAGGAGCCCACCGAAGTAGGAAGAGATGGAAATGACATGTCAACAATGAGAGCAGATTTGAACAGTTCAGAAGCAGATGTCTGCACTTGCAAAACAGGCTGTGAAACGGGAGGCAATTTGTTGCTCGGTGGTGGCACTTGACAGCTGGGCAATGATGACGCAGTAGTGTGGAAAGAAAGTGGCTGCTCGGAGATGAAGGGAAATGGAAGTTCAGTGCTTGGCAATAACTGCGTAGTTGTTTTGAAAGAAAGCCCCTGCTCGGAGTTGTATGGTAGTGGCTGTTCAGTGCTTGGCAATAACTGCGTAGGAGTTTTGAAAGACAGCGGCTGCTCGGAGTTGAATGGCAGTGGCGGAACTGAAACAGGCAAAGAAAACGAAATATCTGCAGTCATTGAAGGAGCAATTAGCAGAGATGGTGACGTGGTTGACATTGGGGCAACAGTTTGTTCAGTAGTAAGGGAGGAAGAAGTGTATATGGAGGTGTGTCAGGAACCTTCAACGAAGGGACAGCACCAGGTGCAGGTGTGCGGTGAGGGCACTCAGAAATCAGGTGTCCCTCAGCTCGACACCGGAAACACTGGACACCAGCAAATAAGTTGAAAATGTATGTTCGTGTGTCCGTAACAAGTTGCAGAGATGTGGGGCGGTTAGAAATGGCTTGGTCAGTGGGGAAAATTACACGATATTGGCGACGTCCTCCTTGCACAAATTTGAATGGAGAGTCTCTGGCAGCAGCTGGGAGAAATTTTGTCTCTCCCACTACTCAACCAAGAGTGCCGAGTGCAGCAACAAGCAAATTGTCAGGAATGGCAGAGTAGTTACTGGAGAAATTGTCACTGTGACCGGGCGCTGTGCAAAAGCAACAGGTTGCAAGTGAAAGGAGCCAATATCAGTCCCTGTATCAAGAATGGTGTCGGTGGCTTTTTGGTGAACAAAATGAACGACAACACCCCCTCCAATGCGAATAATTGAAACAATGCTCTCCTTGGGAACAACTTTAACTAAGGCCTCCAAATAGAGGGGGAGGGGAGGTCACGAAGAGACTGAAAATACACACTTAATAACAAAGCTGAGGAAGGTTCTTTACTTGCTGGTAAATCGTCAGAAATCCGAATCATGAGAACATTATCTTCTCTAGAAAATTCTGGTTGCATTGAAACAGGTGCATGAGAAGATTGGATTGGACGAGCAGTCGCAGCATACGATCGTGGAAGGGAGTTGCATCCAGGTGGCAGCAGAACGTGACTCGGCACTCAGGATATGCAAATTAGGAAGAAGAACATTCGATGCAGAAACATTAGGACGAAGCACATTAGAAGCAGAAACACAATTTGAAGTAGACAAATTCACACTTGATGAGGTCATAGTAGTCTCAGGAGCGGCCGAAGCAGACGAAGAAAATCCAGCGGAGATAACATCAGCAGTAGGAGCTTGCATTTGCATTTGGGAAGCAGCGATAATGGCCGCTACGCCTAACAACACAACACTGTGTGCTGCAACTGCGTCACACAGAAGAAACACAAAATAACGTAACAGGAGGCACTCACACTCACTTCAAGTGAGGCAAAACGAAGAAAACACAACACAGTCAACACGAACCACTAAAGAAGACGAAAAATCCACAGGAAAAAAACATTTTTTTTACAGACGAAAAGGAAAGAAGCGAACGGCTTGTCTGTCTTCACGATAACCACAGAGGAACGCTCTGGTCTCGTGACCTGCTGCCATGGTGACGCAGAGATTTGTTATGCACATGTTTTGTTGGTAAAGCTATTTCAGTTGTTTAAGGTGGATGTCAAGTGATTTTCCTTCCTATACTTCCAATGGAAAGATTTCTGTACACATTTTCTTCCAATACTTCCAGTGGAAAGACTTCTGTACACATTTTCTTCACAATCAATGCGTTCCTAAGGATGGAAATTTGAACATCGATTAAAATAGCTTCATTTTATAACTTGGAATACTTAATATTTTCTAAAACATAACCATAATTATGCAATCCAACATTTGTTTGTCTACCGACGTCATCAAAGTACAAGTCGCGCCATCTTTTTTCTGGTTTCAACACCACCAAAGGAAAAGTTATTGATTTTTTATATATTTATGGTTATGTTTTAGAGAATATTAAGTATTCCAAGTTATAATATGAAATTATTTTAATCGATGTTCAAATTTTCATCCTTGGGAACACATTAATTGTGAAGGAAATGTGTACAACATTTTTTTCATTCGAAGTATAAGAAGCAAGATTACTTGACGTCCACCTTAACGGTTTAGCATGACGGTTTACGGTTTACGAAAATGCTTTTTGGACCGCTTCTGTTTTCTTTAGCGGTAAATTTAGTAAGTGCTATAAGTTCAAACGACAAAAGTCCGACCTTCCAAAAATTAACGACAGTAAAAAAACCTCTGAGATTTCGGAATAACAATCCTTATTTGCTTAGACATGCAATAAAACTTGAAATTTATGTGAATTTTGCAGTTTTTATTTCATGTGATGTACTTGGAGATCGGGCTGCAGGGCCCGAGCGCTACTCTGGAAATGAGCGTAGCGAGCCTAGAAGCACAGCCCCTAGTATCTAAAAAAAATTATAAAATAAATAAAAGGCGTGTACGTTTTGTTAAAGAGAGAAGAAAATACGTTTCATCAATTATTCTTTTCACACAGATTTGCCCGTGGTACAGGAATGTTGTTGCTAACACAAAGCTCAGAACTAATTTCAGAAGAAAGTTGAGCGTCACTGACGTGAAAAACGGAAGCTAGATGATCTGGATGCCAGCCAAAAACGACTGAACCAGATGAGAAAAAAAATCTGAAAGTGGGAGCACTGTATTGCGATTTCTTTGTGCGAATTCTTTGTGGAAATTCTTGCAACACAGACGAAGCCATAAGAGCAAATAGAATAACAGACGCGGAGCTGTTGGGTTGTCTTCTCAGTCTGATACTCACGCAAGAGAATGAAAGTCAATCTACGGTTTCCAGCAAAATCACTTACCAGTCATCGAATCAAGCTTATTGAGCTTCATTAAGTCTACTTAAGCTTCTGTCCGTTGAAAAAACAGCACCACAGTGAAAACAAAATTATTGCAACCGAATTAAGATGTTTTTCTAATAATACTAGAGTCCGTTTTTCTCCTCTAATTTTATTTCAATGCGATAAAAACGAAGAAAAGTATGTTCATTGAACAAAACCAAATGAAAAGTAGAAAGAGAAAAAATGAGAAATGTAAATAAAAGAAAATTAGATAAAAGACGCATTTGTTTTTTAGTGAAACGAGTACGGAAAATGTATGTTCATCAATGGCTGTGTCAGAGTTCAAGCAAGCATATTAAGAGCCACTATTGTAAGTTTTTTTACTGGTATGAAAAATGAGGAGAGTGGTAGCACAAATTGCATGGTTTGCACCTATTCTTTGTTTCCACTATTCTTTTCTTTCGCTATTTTAAAATGTGAAATGTACTTAAGTATTTAATTGCGCAAGAAACAAGAACTTTTTAACTTCCAGGTAAATTCCATTGGCTAAGATATCTCACATTTTGAGTAGCAGGAATTGATAATATTTTAAAGCGAAAATTGTGGCCCTAATTCAGCTGATTTACAGTGCGTTTTGGACGACCAGGCTTCTCATCGATTGAGGGGAAGCTGCAAAAGGGTTATAATAAGATCACGAGAGCAAGACCCATTATAGTATCAGTAAAAGATGCATTCATTTATAAGGGTCCAGCATGAGAAACGGATTACATAAAATAATCATTGAGTTCTATTTTGTAAATTAGGAAAATTCATGTATTCTGTGAAGAAGCTACATGTTTTCAAGTTAAAGCCACATATTTTTTTGGAATTGTGAAAACAGTACTACTTAGGCAGAAGAGCTTAGGACTTAATGATATCAAAAGTACTTCAAAATTTTGTCTAACTTGCAAGAACAATCCTTGCTTTTTGAAACCAATTTAGCTTCAACAGGACACTTAATAACACGGCATCGCTACGAATCATGTCCCAGTATCATCCTAGCATTTCAGTGGGAAAAGAAATAAAATACACTACTTTATTTCTAAGATGAACGACCCTTTATGGTTACCAAAAGGTGCAGCCCATTACTCATCACTAATTAAGGGCCACTGGTTTAACGAAAGTCTGACGTACCTGCCAGCAGGACGCACACGACATAAAAGCAGATAGGAATCAGAATGAACGTCTGCGTAGCTCAGTTGGTAAAGCGACTTGTTCCGGAATAAGCGGACTCGGACCAAAATGACGGAGAAATTTACTTCGTTATAATGGCGCCCGAATTTTCCGGACGACCCTGCCGTTCAAAATCTCGCACTGGTGTGATGTTATTTCCACACCGCGAGATAGGAAAAATCAGAGAATCCCTCCTCCAGCGCTTCGAAAAATGAATGTGTGTGAAGTTGCATTCCACACACCAGATTGACTGGGAGTTCTCAAGTGCACGATCTACAGTGGATGGCTGCCTGCAACGATTCATGGTCACGTCTGAACCGTGGGCCATTCCCCCGGCCCTCTTTCGGGGGAGAGATGTGACGTACCTGCCAGCAGGACGAACACGACATAAAGGCAGATAGGAATCAGAATGAACGTCTGCGTAGCTCAGTTGGTAGAGCGACTTGTTCCGGAATAAGCGGACTCGGGTTCGAATCCCGGCGTAGACCAAAAATGACGGAGAAATTTACTTCGTTATAAAAGATAAAGTACCACAGCTGTAAGGCAAGTATTCCACCTATGCCTCCTTCAGGGCTCGAACCGCGACCTAGCCCAAATAAGTAACCAGAAATTCGCGCTTATGTCCACTCTATAATCTGGCGGTTCAAACTCCGCATTCACTGAAGAGCAAAATGTCAGTAATCGTTTGAGAAATAGGGATCGTTCCATAAATACCTATCGCGACGCTACCAAAATCGATTAACAAATGAGGGAATTTCCCGGTTTTAGTATTTTTTAACGAAGCAGATTTTTTTGCCACTTATACACAGTCGAGTCACATTATTTGTTGCCATTTCCTCCTACTTTTCACGTCAATAGCGCGAAGCCAATGAAAGAAGGCACATGTCGTGAGCTGGCTTGGAGGGAATATAAGGTGTGCTGTAGGCATTCTGAAAGCATATCACTCGTTGCTTTCATAGATAAAAGAAGCAATTTATCAGATTTGCAAAGAGGGATGTTTATCGGCTTTCAGGCCAAGGGTGGTAGTGTTTCCGAAACAACGCTGTTTGTGAACTGTTCGCGTGCTTTTGGGGTTAAAACGTATCGTGATTGGAGAAATGGCACAATTGCGAATAAGTGACGTGGAAACTACGGAGCACCACGTGCCGTTGATATGAGAGGTGAACGTCGGCTGCGAAATTGCGTGAGAGGTGCTCCACGCTCTACAGTGGAGCAACTCACTGGGGGGATGTACCAGGGGTCTACCGGAAGTGTGTCTAAAACGATAGTTCCGCGAAACCTGCTGCATATGGGACTCGCTAACGAAGGTTCATCGGCAGGAAATGCTTACATTTGCACGGCAGTATCGGAGTTCGGCCTCCGCTGATAGACAAAGGATTGCCTTCTCCGATGAGTCACGTTTTCTGCTTCATCGAACGGATGGACGTTGGTGTATAAGGCGAGAAACATCGGAGGACAAACACTCTTCAACCATTGCTGGAAGAACACAAGGTGGTGGGGGCAGCGTTATGGACTGGGGAATGTTTTTGTGGCATTCTCTGGGTCCACTTATACTTGTGGAAGACACTATGGACCGAATTCGTCATGAATCCATCCTTGCAGACCACGTACATCCATACATGCTGATTGTCTTCCCTAGGGCAGATGGGATCTTCCAGCACGACAATGCGACGTGTCATACAGCTAGAAATGTCCTAGAGTGGTTGGAGGAGCACGATTAAGACTTCAAAGTACTTCCCTGGCCCCCTGATTCCCGAGACGTAAACCCAATTTAGTATCTGTGGTACCACCTCGATCGTGTTGCTTGTTCTACGGATCCTCCACAACGCACCCTCCAGCAGCTGTCAGATGCACTGCAGTCAGCATGGCTCCACATACCTGAGAACACCTTCCAGAACCTTATTGAGTAACTCCCAGTTCATCTAGCTGCTGTCCGCGCTGCGCACGGCGGTTACTCTGGATATTAGCTGGTGATCACAATAATGTTACTCGACATGTGGATAAACAGGGTTTTATCAAAATAATGAAAATACTTACTGTTTGTGGAGAACGTTTTATTAATGAGAGTGGCGAATGGCAATGCGCTTGCCCATACATCGCAAATGGGCAGCAGTTTCTTGCTGAGATGAGGGAATTGTGCATTATGAATACGCTCCAGCAGGCCAGACAATCAACAAGGAGTACCACGGTCAAGTTTTGCTATGTTTGAGGGTCGCAGTTCGTCGAAAAGGGCCGGAACTGCATGAGAGTGCCAAGTGACAATGCGCATGCCCCTTCATCGCAACTTTTGCAGCAGTTTCTTGCTAAGATGAGGGAATTATGCATAATGAATACGCAACAGTAGGCAAGAGAATCAACAAGAAGTACTACTGTCAAGTTTTGCAATGTTTGAGGGACGCAGTTCGTCCCAAAAGGCCGGCACTGCATGACAGTGGCGAGTGATAATGCGCATGCCCATACATCGTAATTTGTACAGCAGTTTCTTGCTAAGATGAGGGAATTGTGCGTCATGAATACGCTCGATCAGGCCAGACAATGAACAGGTAGTACTACTGTCAAGTTTTGCGATGTTTGACGACGCATACTTACTACTGTCGGAAGAGATGCACAACATCAAAATGCATTTTTGTAATGGCTTATATCACATTGAGCATGAGGTTCTCGTAATTTACGCAGATTGCTACCTCATGTAAAACGTGATGAAATAATGTTCGGCGATAGTTAAGTAAAAAAAATTGTTCAGTAACAATGAAATCAACTGTTGTTGCGTCACTTCATGAGACAGCATTCAAAAATCAGAATTCAACAATGGTTTCGACTAGTACCGTTACCCATTTTCGTTACATCGATATTTTTTACTTGGAATTTTCTCTACAACTGTCGGGAAAGATGAATAGCATCAAAATTAAGAGGACGATCTTTGAAGTTCTCGTCATCTCTAGAGATACAATAGAGCAATACTGCACATTTCAGAAATTCTCTCTTAAGGTGGTTCCACCTAAAATCTCTGCCTTATCTTTTCAATGGTAAAACTTTTTTACATATTTTCTTTGCAATTAATGTAATCCCAAGGATGAAAATTTGCATATCGATAGAACTAACTTTAAGTTATAGCATGGAATACTTAATACTTGCTAAAACATAACCATAATTATATTAAAAATAAATCATTTTTATTTTAGTAATGTTCAGACCTGTTAATAGATGGCGCGATCCGTACACTGATGACGTCAGTAGACAAACAAATGTTGGATTGCTTAATTATGGCTATGTTTTAGCAAGTATTCAGTGTCCCATGCTATAACTTAAAGTTAGTTTTATCGATGAGTAAGTTTTCATCCTTGGGAATACATTAATTGCGAAGAAAATACTAGGGGTGTTCAAATGAAAAGGTACGGAACGACACTGTGGGTATAAATGAAGACTTTATTCAAAGTATACACCATAGGCCGTAGCACAACGATCCCACTGATTAACGAGCCGAAGGATTCCTTGTTCCCAGAATTTCTGTGGCCGTGACGAGACCAAGTCCTGCACAGCGTCCTTGAGTTCGTCGTTCGAGTGGAAGCGCTTCTCGTTCAGATGTTTTTTCATTGGACCAAACACATGGAAATCGCAGGGCGACATGTCCGGGCTGTAGGGCTGATGGTCAAGCTGCTCCCACTGGAACTTGGCCAGTTCCGCGTGTGTGACCCTGGAGACGTGTGGACGCGCGTTATCATGGAGCAGAACCACACCCTCCGTGAGCAGCCCCGGTCTTTTGTTCTTGATGGACCTGCGTAGGCTTCGGAGTGTCTCACAGTACACATCGGAGTTAATGGTTCGTCTGTGCTGGAGGAATTCAACAAGTAGTCAATTGGACGGCGCTCTTTATAAGAGCCTCTGCTCTCTCCTGCGCATGCGGGCGCCCGCGCATGCTCCGATTCACGCCGGCGACTCCAATCGCATCCCTAGATGTGTCGCTACGTTCTTCCATGAGCGGCATAGGCAAATATGTTAACGGTTACATTCTTATGACGTTTCGTACCTTTTCATTTGAACACCCCTAGTATGTAAAGAAATTTTACCATTCGAAGCATACGGCAGAGATTTTAGGTGGAAGCACCTTAAGTGAGCAACTGCGGTGGCCGAGAGAGCAAGATACTAGCTTCCAACCATTCGTCATAGATGAGTTGGAGCTCGAATTCCGAATGGGGAGTGGATAGTGTTTTTGTCTTACGGCACCCCTTGCGTACATGCAATGGCCCTAAAGTAGGGATGGGCGATTGCTTATTTTCCATTAACTTCCTCACAGCTGTCGTTAAACACTCAATGAAGTAATCTTCCTTAAGTAGAAACACCTATTATTATAAAAATTAGCGAAAGTACTTGTCATTCATCACTATCCATTTCTGATACGTATATTTATTCACTGTCTATTTTCGATGCCCACACACCGAAGAGAAACAATATTATGACTACCTACCTAATATAACGTTGGCCCTGCCGCCAAACTAGCTCTTACCAGCCGATGCTTGAACGCTACAAGCTTTCTAAAGGTGTCTTGTTATCACGTCTTTTGTAAAAAAAGATCGTGCTTATGTTATCGGTTTGTCCGTCCCCATGTAGACACGATATCTCTGCAATTATTAGTCCGATTTGAAAAATTATTTTTGCCTTGGGAAGCTTGAAATATACGACTGATGATCCTTCTTTTGTTTTTACGACGTGCAATTTCTTCGCTAGAGGGCGTAAATGCAGACAATGGCGAATTCAGAAATACATTTTATTCCACATATTTGCTTCTAAACATCCGATTGAAAAATTCTTTTATCTTTCGATTCCATTTATGTCGAAGAGTATTTTAGGCATAATTACTTTTTCAAATTACGCACAAATTTTCCGCTATGGGGCGTAAAAGTAAATTACGTTTTCCCCCAATATCTCTTCTTCTCAAACTCCGATTTGAAGAATGTTTTCTTTAGCGGATACAACTCCTGATGGAAAATCTGTTGCATGTAATTTCTAATTTTTGGTTAAAAATAATTTGGCCACCTGGGGGCGTAAGTGTTAATTTTTGTTTCTAATGTATTTGCCGTAAAATATAAGCTTCTGAAATCTCGATTGAAAAAATTCTTTCGGGGACCGATGCCACTCATATCAATAAACGTTTTCGGAAAATTTTCTTTTTAAAATATTCCATGGTTTCTCCGCCAGGGGTTGTAGATGAATATCTTATATTTGTCAATATATCTGCTTCTAATGATCCGATTTAAAAAATTATTTCTTTATTAGATAGAGTTTCCGGTGTGACACGTTTTTCATATAATTTCAAAATTTTCAAGTAATTCTGAGATTTTCCGCTAGTTGCATTTCCCTGTATATCTCTGCTTCTAAATTTCCGATTTGAAAAATTCTTTCTGAACCGGATACAGCTCCTGATAGGAAATCCTTTGCACATAATTTCAAAATTTTGTAAAAAAACGGTTTGGCCACCAGGTGTCGTAAGTCTTAATTTCCGCTTCTGATGTATTTGCAGCAAAATATGAGCTTCTGAAATCTCGATTAAAAAAAACGTCGTTTGTGGACCGATACTACTCATGCCGACAAATCTTTTACAAACATTTTCTTCTTAAAATAATGCATGGTTTCTACGCCAGGGGCGTAGATGTATATCTTATTTTCGTCAATATATCCACTGCTAGGAGTCCGATTTGAAAAATTTCTTGTTTTTTGGATAGTTTTTCCGATGCGAAATGTTTTTCATATAAATTCAAAAATGTCAAGTAAATCACAGATTTTTCGCTAGGGGGCGCAAAGGTAAATTGCGTTTTCTGCGTTATTTCTGCTTCTAAAACTCCGATTTGAAAACTTCTTACTGTATCGTATACAACACCTGATGGAAAATATTTTTCATATCATTTCTAATGTTTGGTAAAGAATGGTTTGGCCACCAGGGGGCATAAGTGCTAATATCTGCTTCTGGTGTATTTGCAGCAAAATCTTGGCTCCTGAAACTCGACTAAAATTATTTTTTCTCTTGGACCGATACCTCTCATATCAAAAAACCTTTTGAGAATATTTTCTTCCTAAAGTAATGCATGGTTCTTCCGCCAGGGCTTAAAGTCACATCTTATTGTTGTCAATATCTGTGTTTCTAAGGGTCCGATTTGAAAACTGCTTTCTGTGTTGGAGAGCGTTTCCAGTGCGAAATATTTCTCATATAAATTCGTTTTTCTTAACGTACAAGTCTGCAACCAGAGGGCTTAATCTCACGATTCCGTTTACAGCAATATCTGAGGGATTGAGAACCCGACTGAAAAACTCCTTCCTTCCTTCAGATACTGTTGTTTTCCATACCGATTCCAATGACTTTGAATAGCTTTGATAAACTTTGAATTGACTTTGAATAGCTTTGATAAACTTTGAATTGACTTTGAATAGTTTTGATAAACTTTGAATTGACTTTGAATAGCTTTGATTAACTCTAGTAAGTTACGCAGCTGAGCCACCACAGATCGGATTTGCTGTTCTAACACACACCAGAGATGCTCGATGGGATTGAAGTTCTGATGAAATCGGAGCCTACGGGAATACCTGGAAGTTCGTTGGTTGGTTGATTAATTTTTATTGCGCAAGGGCCATGTTTGGCCAAAGAGCTGCAGACGCAAGACCATCGAAGAAGATTATTTAAAAACGTGGTATGCGAGTTAAAAGTTGGCTGGTGTCGTAAAGGTCAAAATAGAAAGTGAGGAAAGGTTTAAAAGCTAGATAAGTTTTTAAACTTCAATGTGTTTTAAAAACGAAAAGACGCAGAATGTATCACAGTGGTCACACAAGTTCCTCTGCATCGTGGCTGCGCTGTCGCCTAACAAAGAGGAACAGAAATGATGAAAGCGATGAGCACGGAAACGAACACAACGACAGAGAACATGAGCGACAGTGAGTCGGAAGTCGCACGTCTCGCACATCGGGGCAGTGTCGCCACACAGCAAGGAGCGGCGGGTGAAGCGACAATGCCCAATGCGGAGATTTGCAAGGACAACTTTTTCACAGAGGTTTGCTCGCAAAGTAGATGGCCAAAGTCCAATCTCTGGTTTGATGGAGAGAAGTTTGTTCCTTCCCTGTTGAGATCAGAGGGACTGCCACTCAGCCATGATGTATGCACGGATGCCAGGACACAAAAGCAAAATCTCGGAAACACAGTGGCAGATGAGTGATGGGCAAGGAGGACACAGATCTGGCAGATGCATCCAACCAGCTCGTTACCCCGAATCCCAATATGGCCTGGAACCCAAGAGAATCGAACTAGGAACCTAGAAGCAGTCAAAGTCCACAGTAGGCGACTAACATCTCTGGTTACGGGACAATCATTGCCTTAATACCTGGAAGTCTTTCTCATGTTATGCTAAACATTCTCGAATAACGTGGACAGTGTGGCATGGCGCATTGTAATTCTGAAAGAAAGCACTAGTACAGTCGTTTGCAAAAGTGCAAGACCACCTGTCAATTTATTGAAAATTAAGATTTTCAAAGAAACAACTAATTACTAGTCAGAGATATTTGTAAAAATTCCACCACAGATGGATAATTACTTTCTTTAGAACACAAAAAGATCAAAATCAGTACTTTGCGTGCTCACCTTTGTTTTTTATAACACACAGAATACGATGTGGCGTACTCTTCAATGAAGGATTTGCAGTAGTCACTTAAAATGTCTTTGCACCACACGTACTTTATCGCGCCAATCAAAGCTTGGGTATTTGATGGCTGTTTTTCCTCTAACATGTCTTTTAAAATGGTCCACAAACTTTCCATGGGGTTAAGCGCGGAACAATCACCGGGCCAGTAAAGCATAGTTATATTTTCCTCTGCAGGTAGTCCTTTACTGTCTTTGATCTGTGGCATGTATCATCATCATGCATAAAGATTGCGCATCTGTGCACTTGCATATGCGTTAACAGCTTCTCACGTAACATTTCCACATATAAAAGGACCAGTCATGGTAGTGCCTGTCGGGAAAAGAATAATGAAGAAATCCCAGATGCTAACATAGGATTCCATATCATCTCACTAGACGGATGTCTCACGGTGCTGAAGGTATATTTTTCATCAAACCTTTTGCCTTTCGGTAGCGAACATGTGCTTCACGTGATTCAAGTTGACGCACAATTGATGCATCGGGAAAAAGGACTTAGCTCCAATTTTCAGCAGCCCACGATTGATGACGCTTCGCAAACTGGAGTCTCCTCTTTTTCATGACCGAAGTTAGTCTAGGTTTATAAGACTTTAATCCAAAATATTTGCTAAGACGTCTGGAAACTGTTGATACTTATATCAGAACCTTTTGAATGTGAAAAAAGGCCTTGACTTTTTGCACGAACTCCTTGGAGAACGCATAACTACACTGACGGAAAAAATCCCAACACCAAGAAGGGGAGTTGTGTTAGATAAACGACAGTTGGTAGGCGGTGAGAGTACATCTGTAAGATGACGTCTATGCAAATTTCGCGCTCGGCGCATACGTGTGGCGCTATTAACGCCCCTCGGAACATGCAAAGCAGGTTTGCTGTAAATACGCGCTGTAACGTTCGTGAGCGTTAGTTATCGTTGAGATTCGACGTAGGATGTTGATGTTAGTCAAGAATGCCTTTAAGAAGACGAAGAAGCCATTACCAACAACTCACGGAGTTTGAACGAGGTCGTGTAATAGGGCTACGAGAAGGTAGATTTTCTTTCCGCAATATTGCAGAACGACTTGGCAGGAATGTAGCCACTGTGCATGATTGTTGGCAGCGGTGGTCAAGGGAAGGTACTGCCTCAAGAAGACCACGTTCCGGCCGGCCACGTGGCACTACTGAGAGGGAAGACCGCCGTGTACGGCTTATGGCCGTGGCGCATCGTACTGCGTCTGAGGCAGCAATTCGATCTGCAGTAGCCACCACAGCGACACAACGAACTGTTACAAATCGGTTACTTGAAGTACAGCTCCAAGCCACACGCCCTGTAGCGTGCATTCCACTTACTCCAAACCACTGCCGTTTGCGACGTCAGTGGTGTCAAGCTAGAGCACATTGGAGGACGGAGTGGAGATCTGTTGTGTTTTCTGATGAAAGCCGGTTCTGCCTGGGTGTCAGTGATGGCCGTGTGTAGGGTAGAAGGAGGCCAGGTGAGCGCTGCAACCAACCTGTCTGCGGCCGAGACACACTGGACCTACACCTGGAGTAATGGTCTGGGGAGCAATTTCCTATGACAGCAGGAGCACTATCGTGGTTATCCCACGCACCCTGACGGCACAGTTGAACGTCAGTCTGGTGATTCAACTTGTTGTGCTGCCATTCATGAACAGCATTCCAGGGGGCGTTTTCCAACAGGATAACGCTCGCCCGCATACCCCTGTTGTAACCCAACATGCTCTACAGAGTGTCGACATGTTGCCGTGGCCTGCTAGATCACCAGATCTTTCACCAATCGTGCACGTAGGACATCATTGGACGACAACTCCAGCGTCACCCCCAACCAGCATTAACCATCCCTATAATTGACCGACCAAGTGCAACAGGCATAGAACTACATCCCACAAACTGACATCCAGCACCTGTACGACACAATGCATGAACGTTTGCGTGCTTGCATTCAACATTCTGGCGGTTACACCGGTTATTAATGTACCAGCATTTCACATTTGAAATGGCTCTTCTCGCGCTTACAATAAGCTGTGATCTTGAAACCTTAATCGATTAAATATGTTACCTATACAGATGTATTGCCGCCATTTCATTCCTCTACAACTATTTTTTCGTGGTGTTGGGATTTTTGTTTCCGTCAGTGTATTTGCCTTATGGTATTGTCAACACCTGGGCTTGTTTTTCTTGGACATCCACTTCTCTTTCGGTCGCTAAATTCACCTGTACACGATATTTCGTGATCTTATTATGAATAGCAGTCCTGCTCACATTATCCTTTCTGCTTATATCACGTTCGGAGTATCCTAAATGATATAAAGTTACTATTTTTGCCCTCTGAGTAACTAATGGCGCATTTTCGCCCATTTTTCGCTACATAGAACATACGCACAAAACGTATCAGCATGAAAACCAGAAGCAAGCTGACGCCCGCACGCTTCCTCCAACTCCATCAACAGCTGCCGCTGTAGGATGATGCAACATCGACAGGAAGTTGAGTAATACAGACAGTAGCTGATGTACCTTAGTCCTTTACTGTCTTTAATATGTGGCATGGAGAACCATCATGCATAAAGATTGCTCATCTATGCACTTGCATATGAGTTAACAGCTTCTCATTTAACATTTCCACATAAAAAGGACCAGACATGGTAGTGCCTGTCGGGGAAAGGTAATGAAGCAGTACTGGATGTTGACATAGCACTCCATATCATCTGACTAGGCGGATGTCTCACGGTGCTAACGGTGTATTTTTCATCAAACCTTTTGCCTTTCGTTCGTCGAACATGTGCTTCACGTGATTCGAATTGATTCACAATTGATTCATCGGGTAAAAGAACTTGGCTTCAATTTTCAGCAGTCCACGATTGATGACGCTTCGCAAATTGGAGTCTCTTGTTTTTCATGACAGAGGTTAGTCTAGGTGTATGTGCAGGTTTATAAGACATTATTTCAAAATCTTTGCTAAGACGTCGGTGCTGATACTAACATCAGACAATTTTGAATGTAGAAAGGCCTTGATTTTCTTGCAGGAACTCCTTAGGAGAACGCATAACTATTCGCTTCATGGTATTGTCGTCACGTGGGGTTGTTGTCCTTGGACGTCCACTTCTCTTTCGCTCGCTAAATTCTCCTGTATCTCTATACTTCATGATCTTATTATGTATAACAGTCTTGCTCACATTCACCTTTCTATTTATGTCACGTTCGGAGTATCTTGCATGATATGAAGTCACTATTTGTGCGTTTTGAGTAACACTTAATGACAATTTTTTGCCCATTTTTTGCTATATAGATAATACTTACAAAACCTTTCAGCATGAAAACC
This sequence comes from Macrothele yani, assembly GCA_039090855.1. Taxonomy (NCBI): domain Eukaryota; kingdom Metazoa; phylum Arthropoda; class Arachnida; order Araneae; family Macrothelidae; genus Macrothele; species Macrothele yani. The sequence continues at coordinate 138,384,624 of CM077027.1, read as the reverse complement.
AGAAACAAACTGACGCTCGAACGCTTCTCCCAAAACTATCGACAGTTGCCGCTGTAGGATAATGCACCACCGATAGGAAGTTGAGTAATACAGACTGTAGCTGACGCAATCGGCAGAAATCACTTAATACTAACAGGTTGTCTTAAACTTTTGCAAACGACTGTATAGTGGAACACTGTTACCGTGAACAGATGTACCTGGTCTGCAATGATGTTTAGATGTGTGGTAGACATCACAGTTTGCCGCACATGAATGACTGGATCCAGTATTTCCCAGCAAAACATTTCTCAAAGCATTACGCATCATTCACCGGTTTGTTTCCGTCCCACGATGCATCCTGACGCCAACACTTCCCCAAGTAAACGACGCCCACGTACCCACGTGATGCAAAAGGAAACGAGATTCATCGGACCAGACGACCTTTTTGCAATCATTCAAGGTCTAGTTTTGATGCTCGCGTGCCCATTGAAGGCCCTTTGAACGATGAACCGAGGTTAGCATGGGCACTCGGAGGGGCCTGGGGCTATGTAGTTCCATTTTCAGCAGAGTTAGATGTAATGAGGATTGTGACATATAACTTGCGTCACCAGCATTCAAATTACAGCGTGTTGTACCAAAACATCCCTTGAGTTGGCTCGTTCCTTACGGGATAGCCTTTGCTGACGTCTTTCGTCGATGAGCTGTAGTCGTCCCACAACTTGCCGGCGGTTTCTGGTTTTCCCCTCCTCGGACCATTTTTTGAAGATAATAACCACGTCTGACTGTAAGCACCTCATAAGCCTTGCTGTCTGGGAAATACTCGAACCCAATTGTTCGCCATAATAATTTGGCCTTTGTCAAACTCGCTCACGTCCGCTGCCTTTGCTTTCTGAAAAACAAGAATAACACTGATTAACAGAGTTAAATCATCATCATCATCATCATTGTCAACCATTATCAATCCACTGCTGGACGAAGGTCTCTCCAAGTTCCTTCCACAACGGTGTGTCTTGTGCCAGTCTCCTCCATGTTTCTCCCACATACTTTCGAATTTCATCCACCCATCTCACGTGTGGTCTTCTGGGTCTTTTCCTGTCCCTTGGATTCCAGTTTAAAATTTCGGAAGTTCATCGATGGTCTGTCCTTCTGGCAGTATGTCCAGCTCATTGCCATTTCAGGGATTTTACTCTAATCATGATGTCTTCCACCCTTGTCATTTTTCTGATCCACGAGTTCCTCTTTTTATCTCTCCTGGTTACACCAAGCATGTATCTCTCCATGTTGCTTTGAGTTGTCTGCAGTCTTTGTATGTCTCTTTTAGTTAAGGTCCACGTCTCTGCACCATACGCAAGTGCTGGAAGGATGCATTGATCAAACACTTTTCTTTTAAGACATAATGGTATATTGCTCTTGAAAATTGTACTGTTTCTTCCAAACGCTCTCCAGGCAAGTTTTATACCCCGAGTAATTTCTTCATCAATGTGACCCTCTTTTGATATCTGCTGTCCAAGATAAATATAGGTATTCGTTATTTCCAGTTTTTCCCCATCAATCGATAAATCTTCATTTCTTGTAAAAGGATTGTACATCACTGTTGTCTTCCGAAAGTTCATTTTTAATCCCACTTCTTTACTCTTGTCAGCAAGTTCCTGGATCCCACTCTGCAGCTCTGATGGGGTAGTTGCAAAAATGACTACATCATCTGCAAAACGAAGGCGAGCTAGATAATCTCCATTAATCTGTATTCCTTTGTTTTCCCATTTCGGTGATTGAAAGACATTTTCCAATGTGGGATTAAAGAGTTTGGGAGATATGGCGTCACCTTGCCTCACTCCCTTTCCAATTTTTGTGGGAGCTGTACTCTCAAATTGCCGAATCTTTGCACTTGCATTTTCATAGATGTTATTAATAATACTAATGTATGCATCTTCAATAGCGCAGGATTTCAAAGCCATTGTAAATGCTGATGGTTTCACCGAATCAAAGGCCTTTTCATAATCGATAGAAGCCACGCATAACGGAAGTTCATATTCCCTCGCTCTTTCAATTAGTTCTCTCAATTCGTGGATAAGATCTATAGTACGTGGATATAATCTATACTCCTGAATCCAGCTTGTTCTCTCGGTTGAGCCATGTCCAGTGTCACCTTCAAGCGGTGTGAAAGAACTTGAGTGAAGATTTTATATACCACTGATAGGAGGCTGATAGAGTTCAGTATCAGGTGTTATTTTTACCGTTTGGCGACCTTCACGAGCACCATGGTTTTCCTGCAGCTGCTTCGATATTCACAGAGTTCCTGGCCATAATGTTTTGACTCTTCGGTGTATATTACTTCACTATGTTTTCAACTTCTTTACTGTCTCTTTTTTAATAGAGTTCCATTGTCTCGAATGATTATCATATCATCACATTCCTGATTTTGTACGTGTTGTCCTGCAGAAGGACAAATAAACTTAAGTATTCTCTCTCTTTTTTACCATCTCTATAACAGATCTTACTGTAAATTTGCTGTTCTTGTTGTTTTCCGTGCAAAAATCTTTCTTTTGCATTACTCTAAAATTTAACATGTCTTAGGAAGGCAAAAATTCCTCTTGCGCCATGTGTTAGGAGGGGACAAAACTTCCTTTCCTTTCATTGTTTAAGATATCATTAGTCTATCCTGACCGTTGCCATTGTCCAATTTACCGCTAAACCTCCTGATGCCTCAAATAAAAATGTTTTGCATATTTCTGCAATCCCACTTTTCGAATAAAAGGGTTTTTCATTTACATTGATTTCCTTTTTTTTTTCCACGTTAAATATTTTGTCTTATTGAATTTCCTTTCTATGCAATTTCTGTGCAATTTATGTATTAAAGTTTTGTTTTTATTTCCATAAGGGCGATGGTAATATTTTTTGGTTCACTACAGAATCAGAATTTTTTTTTGTTCAGATATACTCTGCAGCAGAATTTCACTTAAAGATACCGTGTCATACTTTAGGATTGTCGTATTTTTATTTCTTCCTTAAGCGTACGTTGTTATAATTTTTTATTAAGGCAGGTGTCACATTTTTATGCACGATGCTTACTGTTGGTATGAAACTTATATTAGATATGCTTGAGGCTAGACGATGAATTTTTATGTTTCGCGTATATCATAAATTTCTCTCTTCCCGCACTTTGGAATATTTCTCTTTTGTTCTTTTCTCAGATGGTTTTGTTTTAACAATAAAGACTGTGATTAAAAGAGCTTTTCCAGCTCCTACAAATTGAAAATAGCGATGAATGAAACAATGAATCAAAATCGGGATTACACTGTTGTATAATACAATTTTGGTAATCATATTCGGGCGCTATCCAGGACATGGGGGTTCGATTCTTTCTAGCGGACGACGAAAATTTCAAGTTTTCGGATATTATCTGACTTAACATCCATGCCAAGTTTACACTAATAAATGGATTCACATCTTCTAAATTTGTATAGGAAATAGTGCTTCGCATTTGAGATACAGGGTATAAATTCGTTGTGGATATTTTTACTTGGTAATACATAAGATTTATTAAGTTTAATTATAACCTATAACCATTGAAAATAATAGCACGAAACGTATTAGCTAATCTGCGTCGTACAGTTGCTACGCCACATGTTGCGGCAATTTCACAGGGAAGGCAATTTTCAGTTACTGAACCCTGCCGGACAACACCCCAGCAAAAACACAAGTGTTGGGAAACTGCTGGCCACCAGCTGGTCACTGCTGGCTGAAATCTGCCGCTGCTCACGGCCCGGTAGCGGTCCGTTGGTGGCAGCGCCATCAGTTGGCGAGCCATTGATGGCCCTCCAGCATCGCCGTGAATTGCGGGACTCCAAGTAAGTGTCACTACTGTAGCTGGCAACCGATGAAACCCCAACACCAGGTGGAAGCAACGGGACTGCGCACGCGCAGAAGCAACACGTGCTGTATATCTTGTGGTACCAGTTAGTTGGAGACAACGCTATCGCCATCGTGTTATTTTAGTGGATGTTAAGAAAAAAAAAGCCATATGTACGAATTAATTTCCTAATGAAATGCCAAGTCGACGAAGATATCAGATTAAGCCATGAAATACTAGATTACAGCCGTGAAATACATCCACTCCATTCCCATGAATAACAAGAAATAACTTGAAACCGCTTGAAACAATAGTCCTGGAAAAACATTAAAAAAGCGTTTGTTGAAAAAGAAAAAGAATTATACGCGTACAAAATTTAGCAATTATTTGAAAAAGCAAAAAAAAAAAGCAACGCCATTTGGATATAATGTACTACTCATCCATGCGTTGAATACACAAGATTGGATGAATTCGCTTCTAAAAATAACGATAAGTAAAATAAAATATAATTCCTCTTTAAAACAAATGTAGTTTCGGACAACGGAAAGGAAAGATACAACGTTAAAAATGTAACAGAATGTGACATGAACGGGCAAATATATTAATTAAACAATCGCCTTTCAAGACAACAAGGACAGCACAAAACTTTGGAAAGTGCCTTTAAGTTGGCACACTCCTTGAAAATTAGTGAAATTACCTTAAGGTAGAAAAAAAAACTACCGTTACGTTGCTAAAATAAATTTATGAATTATATGAAACTGACATTTATGAAAAATACCTCGCAATATTGTAAAATTAAAGACACAAACATTCGATTACACTTTCCGCTGGAAAGAGACAGCTTCAAGCACACGTTCGTACGTGGCAAATCAGTCCTGTCGGTAGAAAGCTCGCCTCCCCGCTGCCAGCCCTGGTTCGATTCCGCCCAGCTCCAAACGGGCGTTTTCCCGGTCTGTTGAGGAAGTTTCTCCGTCGCAGTGCTGTAATTCAGATGTTTCGTAGGGGTTAAAAAATAGTTGTAGCTTTGGAAAACTGCGGTTATCCTTGATTTTTTTTTATGGCTACTACTGGGAAATTGGCAGACCAGATTCGGCAAGCCATCAGTTACGTCACGTGATTGTCGGCTGCCACTGCCGGGAAACTGGAAGACCACATTTGGCTAGCCATCGTTTATGGCACGTGCCGGTAGGGCCGCTGAAAGGCCATTTGTGGCAGCTGCTGCCTGTGATGGATAACTGATGGCCCTGTGGTGGCATATGACAACTGATGGTGTTGCCAACGGTTGGCCTGAACTGCTGGCAACTTAATGCTGGGCCATTGCTGTCAGTACTGGCCCAGCAAGGCTGTTTTTGCTGGGACGGAAAGCTAAGTGTGACATCACTAGAACGTCACTAATGGTGATGCCGTGTAGGAACGAAGCACGAACGAACAGAACACATTTGCCAAAAATATAATTATGAAGCAGTTGTTGAAGTAAGTTCTTTATCTTTCATAGACACTATTTTTGATTGATTGCGGGTAGTGATCAACAATAAATCATTGTCATTTTTTACGCTTTCCAACCGTAGGTTGAAGAAGCGTATATGCTCCAGCTTTGTCCGTCCGTCCGTCCGTCCGCACGATAACTGGCGTAAAAATGGTTCGATTTCGAGGAAAGTTTAGTATGTGGTAAGGGACCACCATGGGACGAACCCTATTGAAATGGGACAAATGGGTTCAAAGGTCACGACGTAGGAGCGGGATCCTTCCATTGCCCTTATGCGTCATAACTTGTGTAAATATGGTTCGATTTCAATGAAAGTTTACTATGTGGTAGAGGACCACCTGGGGATGAACCCTATTGAAAATGGGGCAGATGGGTCAAAGGTCACGACGTAGGAGCTGGATCATTCCTTTGCCCTTATGCGTCATAACTTGCGTAAGTATGGTTCGATTTCACTTAAATTTCAGTATGTTGTAGGGGACCGCCTGAGGACGAATCTTATTCAAAATCGGTGAAGTGGGGTCAAAGGTTTGGACATAAGAGCGGGATGCATTCCATTGCCTTTATGCGTCATAACGTGCGTAAAAATGGTTCGATTTCGATGAAATTTCAGTATGTGGTAGGGGACCACCTAGGGACGAACCCTATTGAATGTGGACGAAATGGGGTCAAAGGTCAGGACATAGGAATGCGATCCATTCCATCGCTCTTATCCCATATTATTAAAGTGGACGTCAAGTAATTTAGCTTACTATACTTCCAATGGAAAAACTTTTGTACACATTTCCTTCACAATTAATGTGTTCCCAAGGATGAAAATTTGAACATCGATTAAAATAACTTTATTACAACTTGGAATACTTAATATTTTCTAAAACATAACCACAATTACATTAAAAATCAATAACTTTTCCTTTGGGGGTATTGAAACGTATTGAAACCAGAAAAAGTATGGCGCGACCTGTACTTTGATCACGTCAGTAGGCAAACAAATGTTGGATTGCATAACTATGGTTATGTTTTAGAAAATATTGAGTATTCCAAGTTATAAAAATGAAGCTATTTTAATAGATGTTCAAATTTTCATCTTTGTGAATGCATAAATTGTACAGAAAAAAGATGGCGCGACCTGTATTTTCATGACGTCAGCAGACAAAAAAATGTTGGATTGCATATTTATGGTTATGTTTTAGAAAATATTAAGTATAGCAAGTTATAAAATGAAGCTAGTTTATTCGATGTTCAAATTTTCATCCTTGTGGACGCATTAATTGTCCAGAAAAAAGATGGCGCGACCTGTATTTTCATGACGTCAGCAGTCAAACAAATTTGCGGATCCTAATAAAGTTTTATGACGTCACACTTTTGCTAGCAGATGGCCGCGATTCCCATCTGCCTCATTACGTCACGCGTTGTGTGCGTATGTTCGTCCGCACGATAACTTGCGTAAAAATCGTTCTATTTCGATGAACGTTTAGTATGTGGTAGGGGAACACCTGTGAAGTAACCCTATTGAAAGTGAACGAAATGGGGTCAAAGGTCAGGACATAAGAGCGGGATCCATTCCACTGCTCTTATGCGTCATAACTAACGTAAAAAAGGTTCAATTTGGATTTTATTTTAGTATGTGGTAAGAGACCACCTGGGGACAAACCCTATTGAAAATTGACGAAATGGGGGTCAAAGGTCAGGACATAGGAGCGGAATCACTTCCATCGCCATTATGAGTCATAACTTACGTAAAAATGTTTCGATTTGGATGAAATGTTGGTATGTTGTAGGGACCTTCCTGGGGACGAATCCTATTGAAAATGGGCAAAATGGGGTGAAAGGTTAGGACACAGGAGCTGGATCTATTCCATAGCGCTTATGCATCATAACTTACGTAAAATTGCTTCGATTGGGACAAAACTTTATCATGTTATTTCGGAGATGTACTGAACCAGTTCTGTTGAATATCATCCAAATGGATCAAAGGCCAGAGCACAAGGGTGAGATTTATTCCACAGCCATTTTCCTCATAACTTGATTAATAGCTTGAGTTATGATTTCCAGTATATTGGAAAGCGTATCATAATCAATGCATTGCATGATTTTACTAACTTGTTTCTACATTGTGATGTTAAATCAACTTCTTAAAATTAGTGTAAAATTATTATTTTCATTAATGTTACTTAAACCTTGTTGCTAGTGTTTCAAAACGAAGCAGAGAAAAATAAACGTAAATGAAAATGTGCTACACACAGAGTATTTCTTAACAGAGATCCTGAAATAGATATGTCCTATAAATACTTCCTCCCAAATACCGTCTTAAACAGGAGTCATCTTAAGAAAAAAAAGCACTTTCTTAAACCATTCTGTTACTTTGAGCTTTTCGAAAAGCATTGGCATTGGATTTGCCAACGGTATGCACAGAAATTTGTTCCTCTGTTTCGATTTCTTTATTGAATTGCATTACTTTTTCTTTAGCCTTCGCTATTGTTCTGCGAATTGTTGAATAAATCCCCTTTTTGTTACCTTGCGTAGCAGAACAGCACCTAAATCCTCCTTTTCTTTGCTGACAAACACGATAAGTACCTTTCCCTTGTTTCAAAACTCAGGTTTTAGTGGTGAACTTCTCTGATCTTAATGCTAATCTTTTCCTTTTGGTAACCGTAAAGAAAGAAACATGAGAGCCATTTCCTTCGGTTTTGAACCACATAAAACAATCTATTATAAGAAAATCATTCCAGGAGTTTAAAGCGTTAAATACCTTCAAAGAAGATTTACACTGAAACGAGGTATATAAGTGGAAACTTGAACAATGAAATTACAGCAGTTATCTTAAAACTGAATCCAAGCAAATAATAAAAATGAAACAAATGCCGTTTTTTCGGCGTATGAAACGATCTTTTTCTTTACAGAAGCTACTGCCTCGACTTACACACCATATCGATTGACATTTATCAATAAGAAAAAAACATATTGTGCCTTAAATTCTGTTGTGATCCAAGCACCTGAAACTCAATATAAAATTCATAAGAAACCATTCTGAAAGTGTATGAAATACCATATTCCGTTCACTAAGAACTCGTTTAACCCTTTAACGACTATGATCCCTAAATCTTGTATCACTCTAAATACCATAACGCCCGAAACTGTCTGTGTTAGTTCATTTCTTTGTTTAGTAACAACAACAGTGACTGAGGGTGACACCTTCTAATCCCTCATAGGTCATGCAAATTTGAAAAGCAGGTAAAGGTAAGAAATTTGACTCACTCTAGAGAGGCGTTTCGGGCGGCTATGGTCCTTTGTATATACGGGCGTTTGGGGCGTTATGGTAGTTAAAGGGTTAAAGCTGCAGAAACTGACGTTTCCATTCAACAGAAACATTAAAATCGTGGTTCGATTTGGAGCGGCAGCTTTCGTAGGTTAATTGCATTCCCTACGCGATCCTTCCAAGATTCCGTATGTAGCATTCATCCGTGGTGTTGCAAAATCTTCCAAAACTACAATGGCTGGGTCTCATTTATCCCGTAACGAGTGAAGACCCCGTGGGTTGCATTCATTCCTAGTTTTGCAAAAGTTTTCAGAACTACAATGACTGCGTCTCATTTATCTCACAAGGATTGAAATCCCCGTGAATGGCATTCATACCTGGTTTTGCGAAAGCTTTTAGAACTACAATGGTTGCCTCCAGGCCCTAATTACCGACTAGACCCGTAAGGCACGGGCCTAAGGCCCCCAATTTTCAGGTGGGCCCAAATTCTCAGTATTTTCCCCCATGCTTTTGATTTTTTTTTTTTTTTTTTGGTTATATTTTTTACTTTTTAGGTTTTTCGAGAATGTATATCACAAAGTAAGGAGAACAACAATATGCTGCAACTGCAGCAAAGATTTGTCCGAAGCTACATTAATCACGTGCTAATGTTTACAGCTGGTATTTTGCAAACAATCGGAAACACACTGGCTACAAACAACAGCACATATCAAACGTACGAAATGACGTCATCGGTTGATCATATGTAAATGTAACTGACCACCGCAGTGGTTTAACCGCAACCGCAACCGGTGTTTACTAAAAACTAACGTAGTCGACATTTATAAAAGTAAAATCACGTTTGTTCAACTGTATGACTGCATCATCGCCTTTTTTGATATTCAAGTTCATCAACTTTTTGATATCTGGTATCTGGATTTGTTTTTTTAATTTGATACCTTTAGTTATTTGAATAGAAATTCGTAGTCTCTAGTCTGAGTTGCTGTTTAGTAACTATGTCGAGAAATTACTTGTCAGGAAAGAAGAAGACGAAAGAGAAAGAAAGAAGAAGACTAAAGATCTTATTGAGGCAAAAAAAAAGCAAATTTGGCCATTGAAAAATTTTTAATTCACAAAAACGTGAATCACATAGAGCCTTTGCCTTCCCCCTGTTCAGTGTGTTCAAATTCATCTGCACTATTGAGTCCCAGTCCCAGTGAAGATCACTCCAAAATATCCGGATTTTCTGGCTCTGTGGTTGTGGAAAATGACGATGTCCATGCTACATTTCGAGGATCTCTTACTCTTCCCAGTACAGATCCCTCCTCCCGTTCATGTGCCGACGCTGCCAGTTCTTTTGATTTGCACAATAAGTATTGCAGCAATCTACCAACAACTCAGTCATCTACCAACAACTCAGTAAGTTATGATGATCCAGCATTGTGGCTTCCCATAAATGAGAACATTCGTGAATATTTTGTTCATCATAAACCTGAGCAAAATATTGAACAAGTTGAAAGTTCAAGGACGCTCATTGGGAAAAAAGAGCGGTGCTCCAAGAGCAATTTCTTTCGAGATCAGAAAAATGCCAAATCTGTAAGAAGGGACTGGCTAATTTATTCGTCAAGTGCTGCCTCTGTGTTTCGCTATGTGTGCAAACTTTCCAGCTTGAGTGCTCAAGCCCTTTGTAAAGACGGATTTTCAGATTAACAGAATATTTGTGGAAGGCTTGCCGCAAATGAAAATTCTTCTACCCAAAGACAATCCATATGTGCATTGTCCCAATGATTAATGGCTGCAGCACGTATTAATAGCACCATTGTGGAGCAATACAGCAGCGAATGCAATTATTGGAAGAAAGTTCTACTGCGTGTGGTGGAAGTGATCAAGTTTGTTTCGCAACGAGGGTTGTCTTTTCTTGGTGACAATGAAACTTTGTACTCTGTCCACAATGGCAATTTTCTGGGTCTTCTTGAACTGCTAAGCAGCTTTGACCCTTTCTTGGCTGAGCACCTCAGTGCCCTTGGAAATAAATGAAAAGGCCATGTAAATTATCTTTCTTCAACAACAGTAGAATAATTAGCTAAAGTAATGTCAGAAAAAGTCCTTCGGGAAATATTGTCCGAGATCAAGGAAGCAAAATACTTTGGGCTAATTGTGGATTCCACTCCACACATTTGCCATCTGGATCAACTAGCTGTAATTATCGGCTATGTTGACAAACAGGGTCAGCAAGTGGAACACTTTATGACATTTATACCGATTCACGGTCATCTATCAGAGCATTTGTATGTAGCAATTGTCACTTTGTTTGCAGAAATAGGGCTGGATCTTAAGTACTGCAGAGGTAAATCGTACGAAAATACTAGTAACATGTGGGGAAAATATTTAGGACTGAAAGCCCGATTAAAGGAAACATTTCACCTTGCTTACTGTGTGCCATGTTCGGCACATTTACTAAATCCTGTCGGTGTTAATGCAGTAGAATGCTGTAATTCAGCTACATCTTTCTTTGGCTTTATTCAGAGCCTCTCCAATTTTGTTTCTGTGTCTACACATAGGTGGGAGATTTTGCACACAAATCTTTTGAAAGTTGTTGGTGGTCTCATCATCAAGTCACTGTCTAGTACAAGATGGTCAACAAATGCTGATGCTGTAAAAACCCTACGAAAAGGTTACCTTTCCGTCACAGATTCTTTAACAATTATTTCTGCTGATGCAAGTGAAGCTGCTAGTACAAGGTATGAAGCAAGAAGCTTACTGTTGAAAATTGATACCCTTGAAACAGCTCTTTTAACAGTTATTTGGGACATTGTACTTCAAAGGATGAACTGTGCTAGCAAAGCACTTCAATCCAGTAGCTGTAGCATGGCAGCAAGAGGCCCCTCAAAGCTTACTGTGTCTAGGGCCCCATAAAACCTTAAGGGAGACGCAGCCTGCGTCTCATTTCTCTCGCAATGATTGAAGACCCTGTAGGTAGTATTCATCCCTAGTTTTGCAAAAGCTTCCAGAACTACAATGGCTGCGTCTCATTTATCTCGCGATGAATAAAGACCCCTGGGTGGTATTCATCCATGGTTTTGCAGAAGCGTTCAGAACTGCAATGGCTGCGTCTCATTTAGCTCGCAATGATGGAACACCTCGTGGGTGGCATTCATTTCTGGTTTTGTAAAAGCTGGCAGAAATACATTGGCTGCATTTCATTTATGTCGCAATGACTGAAGACCACCCTGGTGGCATTCATTCCTGGTTTTGCAAAAGCTTCAGGAACTACACTGGCGTACAAAAATTAAGGACGCGACGGTTTTTCGAATGTAACGTCGTGCAGTAGTGCTCCACATCGACTCAAATCATACCCCATAAGATCCCCAAGATGTAACAATATGGGACAAGTGAGGAAAACCGTCCGAACAAGGAATCCGAAGGATACAAATGCACTTTATTAAAAAGGTAGCTTCGAGCACAACTGGACAGAAGACAGAAACGTCCATGTGACAAGCGGCTGCCAAGAAAAATTCCTCACCCCTGACTATATGATCATCCCTGACTAAGTTGCAGGATTTACAACGTCTGTCCATGCTGAAGACGAGGTTGTCAATGAGCTGTTGAGGCATCGAGGCCCATTCCTCTTGTAGCGCCAATCGCAGCTGCGGAATCGTTACTGGCGGCTGGTGACGTGCTGCCAAGCGTCTCCCGAGAAGGTCCCACACGTGTTCGATTGGATTTAGGTCCGGGGACTTTGCGGGCCATTCCATGCGTTGAATATCTTTACTCTTCAACGTCTCTGCGACAGCCACGGTACGATGAGGTGTAGCGTTGTCGTCCATGAAAAGGAACTCATGACCCACTGCACCTCTAAACAAACACACGTGAGGCAGGAGAACCTCGGTACAATGGCGGACACCAGTGACTCAACCTCATTGGAAGATGTGGAGGTCAGTACGGCTACCAAGCATGATACCGCCCCAAACGAGAACTCCGCCACCTCCAAACCGGTCCCTTTCGATGATGTTGGAGGTGTGATTGCGTGTTCCCTGCTCTCTCCAGATGTGTATACGTCCATAATTGCTCGTCAGACTAAATCGGCTCTCATCCGTAAAGAGAACTCGACTCCATCGCTGATGTGTCCAGTTCTTGTGTTCCTGGCACCACAGAAACCGCCGTCTCCGATGTGCAGGCGTTAATGGCACACACTGTACTGGTCGTCGTGCAAATAGAACACTTTTGTGCAGCCTTCTGGCCACGGTAAAATGCGATAACGAACGTCCAGTTGTCTGTTTCATGTGCCTTGCGATTTCTTCCGCTGTTTGCCGTCTGTCTCTTCTCGCCTGGAAGACAATATACCGGTTGTCCGCCGCCGTGGTTGCTCGTGGACGACCACCGCTAAACTCTCAGACAGCTGTTCCTGTCGTTTGAAATGCTCTCCAATCTCGTGAAACGATGCTGTGAGGTATTCCGAACTCGTCGACCACAATAGTCACACTTTGACCATCTTCTAACTTCCCAATGACGCGACCTCGGGAAAAGTCATCCAGATGTCGTCTACTGGATTGCCTGTTGGCCATATCACACCGTGGCAGCAACTCGACGTCGTTCAAACCGATGTACACCGTGCAATAACTTTCACCTAATTGCTGAGCGTTCACCGCCCGTGTGCTGCATACCCTTCCGACACCCCCCCCCCCCTCCCCGTCATGCTGCATATATGCGCACGCCCTACCCTACCGGACCCTAGTCTATCTCCTGAGTGGTCTTTCTGTCCGTTCTGCTTGCTCGTTTCCGCTGTTATACGAATTTCTCCTCTTCGTCCTTAATTTTTGCACACCAGTGTACAATGGCTGCATCTTATTTATCTTGCAATGATTGAAAACCCCGTGGGTGGCATTCATTCCTGGTTTTGCAAAAGTTGCCAAATAACAATTTTTTCATCACTTATATCCCGTAATGATTAAACTTCTGAAACACGTCGCTTTCATGCAGCGACGTTGGTGACAATTATGTCGACAGCCGTCTGCGCATGCGCTTTAAGGATAGTAATGACCAGCTTTTAGGAAAGACAGTCTCTTTTCGCTCTGCTAGTCTCTAAATTGTGTCTCTCAACTGAATGAAAGTAAATTATTGCTTCGATATGCTATGCCTACTTTATTGCACGTTTCCTCGTGAAATCAAAAACTGCTTCGGTTTCCGATTTCAATCGGACTCCGTGAGAAAACATTGAAGCCTAACTGACACTGCGGGCATCAGTCTCATTTTGGCACAATAATGTGACCTTGGTTTTCATTTCACCTTTGCGCGACTGCTTCTCTGACTGGTCGATCAGAAGGAAGAAATAGGGTAGTATCGGTTCGCAAAAGAAATAAAAACTTATGAAATTCAAGTTTTTGCCCAAACGAAAAATTCAGAAATTATTCCTCTTTCTCTTCCTTTCAATATTTATTGAAACATTAATTATATAGTCACAGAATATCGGCTCTAACTCTAATTGTTCTAGCCTAACCTTCATTGCTCAGGTTAGATTTAACTATGAATGATGATAAGGAAACGGCCCTGGTGGCGCAGTGGTATAACCGCTGGCCCATGACCATTCGCCTTATAAGGGTCAGGGTTCAAATCACGGCGAAACCTGGATGTTGTGTTTGTCTTACGGAACTGGCTGTCGTCCTTCCCTGGAACCAGTGGCTCCAAATTAGAGACAGGGGACTACTTATATCCCATTCAATTGCTCACACTGGTTGTTAAACCTTCAATTTAAAAGAAGTTAGTAAAATCATGCAATGCATTGCTTATGATACGCTTTCCAACATACCAGAAAAACATTACTCAAATTATATGAGGATAATGGCTTTGGAATAAATCTCACTCCTGTGTCCTGACCTTTGATCCCATTTACAAGATATTCAACAGAATTGATTCGGTATACCTCCGAAACAACATACTAAAGTTCTGTAGCAATAGAAGCACTTTTAGTCAAGTTGTAAGAATAATGGATGTGGAATAAATCTCGCTCCTGTGTTCTGACCTTTGACCCTATTTCGACGATATTCAACAGAACCGGTTCAGTTCCGGAATAACATATTAAGGTTTTGTCTCAATCGAAGCATTTTTACGTAAGGTATGACGCATAAGGACAATGGAATGGATCCCGCTCCTATGCCCTGACCTTTGACAACATTTCTTCTATTTTCAAAAGGGTTCGTCACCAGGTAGTAACCTACCACATACTAAAATTTCATCGAAATCGAACCAATTTTACGTGAGTTATCGTGCGGACCGGCGGACAGACGGACAAAGCTGCAGCATATACGCTTCTTCAAACCTACGGTTGGAAAGCGTAAAAAAGGAAAACTGAGAAATTTAACCCACTCGACTTATAATTCGAAAAGAAAGGTACATTTATATTGTATAGTATTAGTGTTTCTTTGACTTATGTAAAAATCCCTCACTATTTACGAAGAAAGTCCTCTAATTAACATTGAGAAATTGGCTGATATTCCAAAAAATTAAAACATGAGGAGTTTGAAAGAAATGCCATCTGCAGTTCAAAAACTTCTTCATTCTGAGCCATACGATATAACAGAGACTTCTGACATCTTAAATCAGTGAAAGTGATTTGATGTCTAGCTATCTGATTAAAAATACGAGGCGTATTAAGACTTTCAAGGTGTGCGGTTTTTCATTCACAATGTTTTAAATGAATGTTAGTTCTTACGACTTCGAATGATCTTAGTTACTTGTAAAGGTTTTAAAATTTTAGTCACTTGTGAAGTTTTAATGGTTGAAAAGTAGTAAGTTTAAAGCTGTAACATTTGTTTGCTTAAATGCTAACAGATTGAACTATGCACTTGTGAACATAATATTACGAGTAAACGCTAATCTCCAAGGTAGGGAATTAAAAAACATAATTCACTTACATGAGTCCACATGCATTTTTTCATCACAGTAGAACACTTCTAGTCAGAATATATACTTGCTTGTTTCCAATCATCACAATACTTCTAAAGATGCGTTCATAACACTTCGTTATATCAAATGCACGTATTGTTAACAAGTCGCTCTATCAAAATACACTTATCGCTAACAGGACGTTCTCACAACAACGCTCTTATCGTCAACCAATCATGTACAAAACTCACACCTAACAAATCTTTTTCATAAACTGCTCTGCACCATTCGTTTTTTTACGCTTTCCAACCGTAGGTCCGTCCGTCTGTCTTTGTCCGTCCGTCCGTCCGGCTGTCCGTCTGTCGGCACGATAACTCGCGCAAAAATTGTTCGATTTCGATCAAATTTTAGTATATGGTAGGGGATCACCCGGGGACGAATCCTATTGAAAAAGGACGAAATGGGGTCAAAGGTCACGACATAGGAGCGGGAACCATTCCATTACCCTTATGCATCATAACTTGCGTAAATATGGTTCGATGTCGATGACATTTTAGTATATTGTATGGGACCAGCTGGGAATGAACCCTATTGAAAATGGGTGAAGTGGGATCAAAGGTCACTGCATAAGAACGGGATCCATTCCATTGCCCTTACGCGTCATAACTTGCTTAAATATGGTTCGATGTCGATGAAATTTTAGTATGTGCTAGAGGACCACCTGGGAATGCCCCCTATGGAAAATGGGTGAAGTGGGATCAAAGGTCACGGCATAGGAAAGGGATCCATTCCATTGCCTTTATGCGTCATAACTTGCCTAAATATGGTTCGATGTCGATGAAAGTTTAGTATATTGTAAGAGACCACCTGGGAATGAACCCTATTGAAAACGGGTGAAGTGGGGTCCAAGGTCAGGACATAGGAGCGGAATGCATTCCATTGCCCTTAAGCGTCATAACGTGCGTAAAAATGGTTTGATTTCAATGAAATTTTAGTATGTGGTAGCGGACCACCTGGGGACGAACATTGAAAATGGACGAAATGGAGTCAAAAGTCAGGACATAGGATCGGGATCCATTCCATCGCCCTTATCCCATACTATTAAAGGAGCAATTCTTGTATGTATGTAAATTTTATTTTGAAAACGGCTCTAAGGATTTTTATGAAAGTCGTTAACCTACCGTTTTCTGGTACTACAAATCGATTTCGCTTGATCTAGACTTTAGGAGAATTCGTTTAGTGGGTTAAATAACCACCGCGAATTACCACGTTTTTATTGTCATGGCGTCGTCACATTAATATTGCCGATGCTTAGAATCTAAATCTTAAGACCTCACAAACTTGCGCGTGAGATGTTGGCGCGCGGTCACGCCATCTGTCTCATTACGTCACGCGTTGTGTGTGGATCCTATTAAAGTTTTATGGCGTCACACTCTTTCGAGCAGATGGTCGCGATTCCCGTCTGCCTCATTACTTCACGCGTTGTATGCGTATGTCCGGCTGCACGATAACTCGCGTAAAAATCGTTCGATTTTGATTAAATTTAATACGTGGAAGCGGGTCGCCTGGGAAGGAACCATATTGAAAGTGAACGAAATGGGGTCAAAGGTTAGGACATAGGAGCGGGATCCATTACGCTGCTCTTATGCGTCATAACTAACGTAAAAAAGGTTTGATTTCGATTAAATTTTAGTATGTGGTGGGGGACCACCTGGGGACAAACCCTATTGAAAATGGGCGAAATGGGGTCAAAGGTCAGGACATAGGAGCGGAATCACTTCCATCGCCATTAAGCGTCATAACGTACGCAAAAATTCTTCGATTTGGATGAAATGTTAGTATGTTGTGTGGGCCTGCCTATAAAATAAGCGAAATGGGGTCAACGAATCCTATTGAAAATGGGCGAAATGGGGTCAAAGGTTTGGACGCTGGAGCGGAATCTATTCCATAGCCCTTATGCATCATAACTTACGTAAAAATGCTTCGATTGCGACAAAACTGTATCATGTTATTTCGGAGGTATGCTGAACCGGTTCTGTTGAATATCATCTAAATGGGATAAAAGGTCAGGGCAGAGAAACGAGATTTATTCTACAGACATTATCCTCATAACTTGTGTGAGAACTTGAGTAATAATTTCTGGTATGTTGGAAAGCGTATTATAATCAATGTATTGCATGATTTCACTAACTTTTTATTAACCTCTGATCCATTGTCCGTGCTGCCAGACCTAAGAAGCTCGTCCAGGAAAGTAATGTGCCGTTAAGTCCGAAACGTTTAGTCATTAGAACACAGAAACTCAGAGGAGATGCTTACGTCACAGTTGCAATACCTAATGAAACGATGTTCATTTGTTTAAAGACCACAACAGATGATCACGTGATATATATATATATTTAGTATAGGGAATTATGTTTCATTTTTGAGGCTTAACAACCAGAGTGGACAGCTGCGAGTGCTATAAGTTATCGCTCGTCCTTAATTTGAGATTACTTGTCCCAGGGAACGGATAGAGCCAACTCTGTTGGACAAGCGCAAGACGATGTTTCATCCGAGGCTGAGAGTCATGCCCAGACAGGACGATTATTGAGAAGCCCGTGCCACAGACCAATCCGATGTCGTGGCTACCGTCTTCAAACTACGTGGTTTTTTCGTGATACTTGTACTTGTTTCTTTTTCGTTATACTTCTTTATCCCTCTTCGTGGATTGCTAAAAGCAGACTTGCTACTCATCGAACACTTAAGTTAGCATGGTATGGATGAAAGTGCTGCAGGACTTCATTGGCTTGAACGTGATGTCTGCTCTTTCCATTAGTGTTACATCCATTGTTCATCGTCTATTCTGCAGGAAAGGCATGAAACGCATTATGAGGTAAATTTTCATTGGTGTTACATTTACGGTTCGTCGACTAATCTATGGGAAAGACAGGAAACATACAATGAGGTCGATTTCCATTAGTGTTACATCTATGGTTCATCGGCTGTTCTAGCCCTTTAACGACCATAACGCCCAGAACGCCCGTACGTACATACGGCCATAGCCACCCGAGACGCCCGTCTAGAGTGAGTCAGATTTCCTACCCTTGCTTGTTTTTCAAATTCTTTCGACGTATGAGGGAACAGCAGAGGCCACCCTCAGTCAATATTGTTGTTATTAAACAAACAAGTCAACCAACATACAGTTTCGGGCGTTATGGTATTTAGAGTGATACAAGATTTTTGGGACGTGGTCGTTAAAGGGCTAGGGGAAAGACATGAGACACATTATGAGATCAATTTTCATAACTGCTATATCCATGGTTCATCGGCTATTCTACGGGAAAGGTATGGAAAAAATTATGAGGTCAATTTTCAGTAGTGTTACATCCATGGTTCATCGGCTATTCTACGAGAAAGACGTGAAACACATTATGAGAGCAATTGTAATGTTTATATCCATGGTTCATCGGCTATTCTGCGGGAAAGGTATGAACAAAATTATGATGTCAATTTCCAGTAGTGTTACATCCATGGTTCATCGGCTATTCTACGGGAAAGACATGAAACACAGTATGAGGTCAATTTTCATTAGTGCTACATCTAGGGTCCGTCGACTATTCTACCGAAAGACATGAAACATATTACGAGGTCGGTTTCCATTACTATTATATCCATGTTTTGTTCAGACGTATTAAGAATAATTTACACACTGACATCACACAAATTATACCTCAGATACACACGCATGACACACGCACTAAAACACATATTCGGCGTATTCATCCGAAGACGGAGACCATGAAGCAAAGTATAAATTGCATTGGCCTACACTACTGGAACTTATTACCAACGGAACTGGCTTCTTTAAACAATTTTAACTTTTGTTTTAAAATTAAAAAACTTCGTAATGACTCGCAGCTTCTCAAATTAATGATTACAATGGAGGGGAACTATCTCTAATACTATGACTTGTATATCGCGATGTAAATTGCTTTTTCAGTGGTTTTATCTGTAATGTTTATTATCTTCTCATATATCAGTACTTTTTATTTTTATTTTGTCTCTGTAATACATTGGCTTGTTTGTAATACAACTGCTGGCCTCGGTGTAAAACTAGCCAAGGGAGCATAGGATTCTGTCATGCCCGGCTGGCCTTTTCCCCTGCTTCCTTTCTGTGCATTGTTTCAATTTATATTTTTGTAACACTGGGCTTTTAGCTCACCCAGCAAAATAAATGAATTGAATTAAATTGAATGTTTCATCGGCTATTCTACAGGAAAGGCATGAAAGACATTATGAGGTCAATTTTCATGTTCCATTCCACGGTTCATCGGCTATTCTGCGGGAAAGGTATGAAAAACATTATGAGATCTATTTCCATTAGTGTTATATCCATGATTCATAGTCTATTCTACGTGATAGGTCAATTTCCTATAGTGTTGCATACATGGCTCATCGGCTATTCTACGGGAAATATGTGAAACACATTATGAGATCAATTGTCATCACTGTTATAACCATGTTTCATCGGCTATTCTACAGGAAAGATAAGAAACACATTATAAGGTCAATTTTAATTTTTATATCCATGGTTCATCGGCTATTCTGCGGGAAAGACATGAAACACATTATCAGGTCAATTTTCATTTTTATATCCATGGTTCATCGGCTATTCTACGGAAAATGTATGACAAAAATTATGAGGTTTATTTCCATTAGTGTTATATCCATGATTCATAGTCTATATTCTACGGGAAAGGTCAATTTCCAGTAGTGTTACATACATGGTTAATCGGCTATTCTACGGGTAAGACGTGAAACACACAATGAGGTCGATTTCCATTAGTGTTACATCTATAGTTCATCGGCTATTCTAAGGGAAACATATGTAACACATTATGAGATCAATTTTCATCACTGTTATAACCATGTTTCATCGGCTATTCTACGGGGAAGATAAGAAACACATTATGAGGTCAATTTTCATTTTTATATCCATGGTTCATCGGCTATTCTGCGGGAAAGACATGAAACAGATTATGAGGTCAATTTTCATTTTTATATCCATGGTTCATCGGCTATTCTACGTAAAAGGTATGAAAAAAATTATGAGGTCCATTTCCATTAGTGTTATATCCATGATTCATCGGCTATTCTACGAGAAAGACATGAAACATATTATGAGGTTGACTTCCATTAGTGTTACATCCATGGTCCATCGGCCATTTTACGGGAAAGACAAGAAACACATTATGAGATCAATTTTCATTGCTGTTATATCCATGTTTCATCGGCAATTATACAGGAAAGGCATGAAACACATTATGAGGTTCATTTTTATATCCGAAGATATGAAAAACATTATGAGGTCGATTTCCATTAGTGGTTCATCGGCTATTCTACGGGGAAGGTATGAAAAACATTATTAGGTCGATTTCCAGTAGTGGTTCATCGGCTATTCTACGGGGAAGGTATGAAAAACATTATTAGGTCGATTTCCAGTAGTGGTTCATCGGCTATTCTACGGGGAAGGTATGAAAACATTATTAGGTCGATTTTCAGTACTGGTTCATCGGCTATTCTACGGGGAAGGTATGAAAAACATTATGAGGTCGATATACATTAGTGGTTCATCGGCTATTCTACGGGGAAGGTATGAAAAACATTATTAGTTCGATTTCCAGTAGTGGTTCATCGGCTATTCTACGGGGAAGGTATGAAAAACATTATTAGGTCGATTTCCAGTAGTGGTTCATCGGCTATTCTACGGGGAAGGTATGAAAAACATTATTAGGTCGATTTCCAGTAGTGGTTCATCGGCTATTCTACGGGGAAGGTATGAAAAACATTATGAGGTCGATATACATTAGTGGTTCATCGGCTATTCTGCGGGGAAGGTATGAAAAACATTATTAGGTCGATTTCCAGTAGTGGTTCATCGGCTATTCTACGGGGAAGGTATGAAAAACATTATTAGGTCGATTTCCAGTAGTGGTTCATCGGCTATTCTACGGAGAAGGTATGATAAACATTATTAGGTCGATTTCCAGTAGTGGTTCATCGGCTATTCTACGGGGAAGGTATGAAAACATTATTAGGTCGATTTTCAGTACTGGTTCATCGGCTATTCTACGGGGAAGATATGAAAAACATTATTAGGTTGATTTCCAGTAGTGGTTCATCGGCTATTCTACGGGGAAGGTATGAAAAACATTATTAGGTCGATTTCCAGTAGTGGTTCAGCGGCTATTCTACGGAGAAGGTATGATAAACATTATTAGGTCGATTTCCAGTAGTGGTTCATCTGCTATTCTACGGGGAAGGTATGAAAAACATTATGAGGTTGATTTACATTAGTGGTTCATCGGCTATTCTACGGGGAAGATATGAAAAACATTATTAGGTTGATTTCCAGTAGTGGTTCATCGGCTATTCTACGGGGAAGGTATGAAAAACATTATTAAGTCGATTTCCAGTAGTGTTACATATATGGTTCATCGACTATTCTGTGGGAAAAACATGAAACTCATTATGAGGTCAATTTTGCTCTTCTTTTAAAATTCGTGTCACCAACATTACCATCATCCGTTCTCAGTACATGCCGGAAGAATTTCTCTTCACGTCTCTTTCGTGAGAAATTCTTTTTCAGGTCATTTCGATATTCTTTCGAAATTCATCCACTTACGTGCTCTTCCTTATCTGGGTCTTTCTTTTTTAATTGTTATCCAATGTAGTATTTCGGTTGTTCAACGGTAGTCACTGCTTCCAGAAAATGCGCAGTCCATTGCCATTTGATGGTCTTTTCGTTGATCATGTTGTCATCCACTCTTTCGGTTTTTGTATCTATAAATTCATTTTCCTATCTTTCTTGGTTATTCCAAGCATACACGTCTACATGCTTCATTTAGTTATCTATAGCCTCCATATACCACTTTTAGTTAAGGTACATGTCTCTAGCAAATACGAAGCGGAAGGGTGCCTTTATTAAACTTTTCTCTTTTAAGAGATAATAGGATTATTCTTAAAAGTTGTACAGTTGATGTTATACAGCAAGTTTTATATGTCCGTTAATTTCTTTTGTTATGTGGTTCTCATTTGATATCCGTTACCGAAGCTAAACATAGACTTCGGATACACTCATCGTCAAAAAATAGTTGCACCCAGAAGGAAGCAACCGACATGAATGAAACTTGGTGAGTAAGATTGACATCATAAGACATGCAAATGATTTAAGTATCACGCTCGGCCGCACATGTGAAGCCAGCAAAGAGGGGTCGTTGCGCTGTGCCTGACCAGCTATATAAGGTAGTCCCGTTGGGCGTGCTTGACTTTCTGACTCGAGCTGTTGTGATGGTTGCGTCCTTTGCAAGAAATGTATGCCTTAAAGAAAAGTTCGGAAGCAATTCGAGCCGTTGAAGGAATTCGAGAGGGGCTACATCGTCAGGCTCCGAGAAGCGGGATGGTCTTATCGCCGTATTGTGCGCCATACCCAGTCGTTTGGATATCACTATAGCATGCTGTTGGCAGCGGTGGATAGAACAAGGCACGCAGCAGCGACAGGAAGGGTCTGGGAGACCTAAGTGAACCACGGAGAGACAGGACCAACGAGTTGTCCGATATGCGCAGAGTGAACCAATAGCCACGATCGCGGATATTCAGCGAGCAGTTGTGCCCTCCATGTATCGTCCGATTAGTTCCAGCACATTGGCAGACAGCTACACGACGTAGGAGTACATGCACGCAGACCGTTACGACGATTGCTCCTAACAGCATTGCATCATTGCAAAATCCTGCAACTGTATCGTGACAGATTGTTATGGATCCAGTCAGAATGGCAGTGGGTGATCTTCAGTGACGAGTCCCGCTTTTGTCTTGAAGGAGACGATCACCGAATCCCTGTGCGGAGATACAGTGGTCAACGCCAAGATAAACGGTTTGTTGTCGAGCGTCACACGTCCAGAAGGCTTGGTGTCATGCTGTGGTTTGCACTTGCCTACGATGCCAGATCACCTTTGGTGTTCATTACAGGCACTTTGACAACCCAACGTTACGTTAGTGAGGTCCTGCAACCAGTGGCTTTATCTTTTCTAAACGCTCACTCTGGTGTGATTTAGCAACAGGACAGAGCTCGTCCGCCTACTGCTGCTGTCTCGAGAGCTTGCCTTAAATGCACTGACGCTCTGCCATGGCCAGCCACAGACCTATCGCCGATTGAAGAAGTGTGGGATGCTAATGGATACGCAATCCAATCTCCACCCCTACCGCACAATCTCCAGGAACTGCTTGAGAAGATTCAATCTGCATGGGATGGCTTATCGCAGGAAACCCATAGGAAGCTGTACAACTCCATGCCGAGACGTCTGGCATGCTGCGTGAGAAACATGACTGCCCGATGCTATACTGAGAGACAGTAATTATTGGCGTGTAGCTCAATAAATATTGCTCATATCTGACTCAATGTTTAATCATTTATTGTTCCTGGTAACCTTTACTTTCCACCCGAATAGCATTGCAATCGCACACGTCCTTCTAGGTGCAACTATTTCTTTTACGATATGTGTACTTCTAGATTTCCCTGTCAAACTTTAACTTTCTAGTCATTTTCAAAGCATTGTAAATCTAATGTATATTAGGACAAAATCCTCTATAATACTGTTACGCACGTAGTATATGAGTTTCGAAAAGACAAGTTGACTTCAATGATAATGGAATATTTATAGTTGAACTTAAGAATATTTCTTTATGTACAGTATATATACATTTAAATGTTGAAACCTCACATAGGTTATATCCAGTGAGACATAAAAAAAAACAGCAATGAAGCATCACATATGCTCACCCTACTCCGGTTTCAGTGCCTCTGGCTTGCAATCAATCATGCTTCTTGTCCAGTGGTATTCCACCACATCATTAAAGGTATTCCACGTTCAAAGTTCAACACAAACACGAACATCAGCACAATTCTACAAGAAGGGGGTGATGAGTTAAAATAATTTTGAGACCATTGTCAAGACTAGATTACGTTGACGCAGCCAGAATTTTAGCAGTTGAAACATTTCGCCGTTCTATGCCAAGCAATTATGAAGTATCAAGATTAAAAGATTTAAAAAGTCAACAAGCCCCTCCTCGCTCGTCCAAACATGTTTCTGGCAATACTGTGCCCATCTTCAGCGGTCGGTTGTATGAGACATCCGTATGCTTTTATTGTGCTGATTACCTTCTTGTCACCAGTCGACTCATCGCTCATTGGTCCTGTATCCGTGCGTAGGTTGATCATGTGATTTACGACTTTTGCTATTGTTGCACCATCTGGTGTCCTTTCCCTGTAATTTCATTATTAATCGTTGTTTGATTTTCAACAAATTTAGTTTTTATGTACTTTTCTTCAGTTTCTTATTCTTTTGTTATTGTATCTTTTATCATATCCAAATACTGTGGCTGTTTCTACGATCCACTTCATTTCTGCCTGTTCTAAACTTCTGTTTGACGTATGGGAAACAACTTTTCTAATAAATCAGTATACAGGAAAGACTCTTACGTGCCAGTAATTACACCAAAAGATTCAATCCACCCTAAACATTATAAAGAAGCTGCATTTTATTCATTTATTAAAAGAGCTGTTTCCCATACGTCAAATAGAAGTTTAGAACAGAAATGAAATGGATCGTAGAAACAGACACAGTATTTGGATATGATAAAAGATATATTTGGAAGATGTATAGAAATTTTAAAACCAATATTAACAGACCTAAGAGTGAAAATAACGTTGAGAACATCACAAAGTTTTGCGGACGTTTACCTTACATACCACAGTTAAGCAGCATTTTGAAAAAGGAATGTAATAAAGTGAATATAAGTTTCGTAGATATTGTAATCGATAACAACAAATTCCTTACCGCCGATTACAGTAATAACGCAATTATGCATAGAGCAGGTGTATACGGTATACCCACGAAGAATAACTACACCGGTAATATTAATAATATCTACATAGGTAGTAATAAAAGACGACTAAAAACAAGAATGGAAGAACACAAGAGAAATTGGAAAAAGGGTGAGCAACGAACATCCCTTATTACATATTGCATTAATAATAATTCTATCCCCGTGTGGGGAAGTGCAAAAATATATACTACGCATAACACACATAAAAAGATTTTGCATTCTGAGTCCGCTGTGATAGAAAAAACCAGAGGATTTAACTGCAATGAACAAGCTTCATTTGAATTACCGTTTGCCTGGCGATACATAATAACAAAAGAATAAGAAACTGAAGAAAAGTACATAAAAACTAAATTTGTTGAAAATCCAACAACGATTAATAATGAAATTACAGGAAAGGAACACCAGATGGTGCAACAATAGCAAAAGTCGTAAATCACATGATTAACCTACGCACGGATACAGGACCAATGAGCGATGAGTCGACTGGTGACAGGGAGGTAACCAGTACAAAAAAAGCATATGGATGTCTCTTACAACCGACCGCTGAAGTTGGGCACAGTGTAGCCTGAAACATGTCCGGACGAGCGAGGAGGGAGTTGTTGACGTTTTAAATCTTTTAATCTTGATACTTCATAATTGCTTGGCATAGAACGGCGAAATGTTTCAACTGCTAAAATTCTGGCTGCGTCAACGTAATCTAGTCTTGACAATGGTCTCAAAATTATTTTAACTCATCACCCCCTTCTTGTAGAATTGTGCTGATGTTCGTGTTTGTGTTGAACTTTGAACGTGGAATACCTTTAATGATGTGGTGGAATACCACTGGACAAGAAGCATGATTGATTGCAAGCCAGAGGCACTGAAACCGGAGTAGGGTGAGCATATGTGATGCTTCATTGCTGTTTTTTTTTTATGTCTCACTGGATATAACTTATGTGAGGTTTCAACATTTAAATGTATATATACTGTACATAAAGAAATATTCTTAAGTTCAACTATAAATATTCCATTATCATTGAAGTCAACTTGTCTTTTCGAAACTCATGTACTACGTGTGTAACAGTATTATAGAGGACTTTGTCCTAATATACATTTCCTACCTCCCACTTAATTTAGTGTTCAAATATATGTATGTATAGACTGAACTTCTACTAAAATCGTAAATCTATTTTGTAAGTTCATGTTTAGTCCCAGTCTTTAGTCTTTTCAGAAAGTTGCTGGATATACTATGCATCTTTAATAACTGTGTCGTCAATTAAACGAAGGTAAATTAAAGTCTTCATTAAATTTTATCCCCTTGCTTTACCAGCTCAATAAGAGAAAGAAATTCTTCATTGCAGCGGTGAAGTGTTTAGATGATATAATATCACAATTTATCACCCCCTTTCCAATTTTCCTACCTTCTGTATCTTTTTTTTTTTTTTTTTTTTTTTGATTGGAGGTTTAACGACCACCGTGAGAAACTCAATGGGCTATAAGCAGTCGCCCGTCCCTAATTTAGGGTCACTGGTTCCAGGGAAGGGAGAGAGCCAGTGCCGTAAGACAAACACAACATCCATGCCTGACCGGGATTCGAACCCGGACCCCTTACGGACGAATGATCAGAGGCCAACGCCTTAGACCACTGCGCCACCGGGGCGGCTACCTTCTGTATCATCGAACAAGCAAACTTATGCACTTGCATTTTATACAAGTAATATCAATATATGTATCATCAGTATCTCAGGACTTCAGGGACATCGTAACTTCTGACGGTTCCATAGAATCTAAATCCTTTTGATAATCAGCAAATGCCATATGTATTGTGAGTTCATATTCAACCATTCTCCCAATTAGTTCTCTCAGAATATAGTTAGACTTTACACATCATCCATATACACGCAGCTGTTGTTACCCGCTGTTGGCTCCACTCTCGATATGATCCTAAGCAGGAATCTAGAGAAACGTACAATTCATACCTGCTTTGAGAAAATTGCTATAGGCCACTTGCAGATTAAATTACGGAAATTCCTCTGCTGCATGTTGCATTAAGCAATTATGTGTCTCAAACTTCTCACATTCTTATATTAAATTTAAGAAATATCGGGTGAATGGAGGGTTAGACCCAATTAGCATTACGCGGAATTCTTAATACTTTGCCTTGCTCCGACCAACTGTAACAATCGCCGCAACCGTAGTGATTGTTGAAAATTGTAAATTCCAATAGTGATTTTTGGAAGTAAAAATCGCGAGTTTATACCGAGTTTAAGATTCCAAATGTAG
Organism: Macrothele yani; assembly: GCA_039090855.1. NCBI lineage: Eukaryota > Metazoa > Arthropoda > Arachnida > Araneae > Macrothelidae > Macrothele > Macrothele yani. The sequence continues at coordinate 138,357,006 of CM077027.1, read as the reverse complement.
ATGCAAAAGATGAGCTAAATCCAAGTTGATTCTAGCAGTAAGAAGGTAGCGCTATCGATTGATTTCGAAGCGAAGTCTAAAACATCATTTTCCCGTTAGACAACTCATTGAAACTGAGTGATAAGAAGCGACGGCGATACATGAAAGAAATCTCTCAAATAAACATGAATTAATTCTTGACGTTTTGTACAATTTCCCGGATCAGTGATTAATAAAATCGTAAGAAATAAATGAATGAGTGAAAATAAAATAAATTCAGTTGAAAAAATTTACTCGTAGAATTTCAGCTTGTGCAACTTTAATTTCGAAGCTCTGTGCCCATCGTTGCCTTCAACTTCCTTAATAGCTACATTTACCCGGCTTTCGTCAGTTATAGGAATACTATTGCATTTGCCAATAAATTTCACATTCCATGCATTTTATTTTTATTTTACTCGTATTTTGGGGTTTAACCACCACTGTGAGGAAATACACTATATTGAAAAAAGTCAGCGGAAACCTAGAAGAGAAACACAACATATCATTTATTGACATACATTAGTACGGTGTCGGTCCACATGGCCTTAATGCATACAGCGACCCTTCAAGACATGCTTTCGACAAGATTTTGGAACACAGGGATAGGTATGAGCTTCCATTCAGTACATAATGCTGCCGCTAACTGTTACTTAGTAGTAGGCCTTGTTTCCGAACTTCTTATGCGGCGCTCTAATTCATTGCATAGGTGCTCTATGGGATTAAGATCAGGACTCTGTGCTGGCCAGTCCACACACGATATGAAATTATTGTCAAACCACGCCGTAAGAGTCCTTCCTTTATGGCTCGGTGATTATCCTGCTGGTACTAACAAGGCTTGGTTCCATAGATATCATTATCCTGCTGGTACCAACAAGGCTCGGTTCCATACCGGTTCCAAGGATCGGTTCCATATCGGTTCCAAGGCTTGGTTCCATAACCACAGAGTTGGTAGGGCATAATTGTCCAGAATATCGAGGTAGACGTACTGGTTAACAAGTTTGTCCACCATAACCAATGGGCCGGGACCATACAACAAAAAACACCCCCACACGAGTACACTGCCAGCTCCACACTTGACCGCAGGGACAGTTTACTGTGCTAAATAGCGTTCCGCCGGCTGCCGCTACACCCACACACGACCATCAGACTGATGGATCGTGCATCTGGATTAATCAGTCCATAGGACTCGTTTCCATTGATCTACAGTCTACGATAAATGTCCTTACACCATGCTAAACGACGCGTAGCATTCCGAGTGGAGATGAAAGGCTTATGAGCAGCCGCACGACCACGGTAACCCATGGAAATATGTTCTCTGCGAATGGTACGTGCACATACCGAGGTTCTAGAATTCTTACTAACCTGTACACTGAGGTCTTGTGCAATACTCCGTCGATTAGCTGTAACGACTCTCCTGAGGCATCAACGTCCTCTATCACTCATTTTATTTGGTCTGCCGCTACGTTTTGCTGTTTCAGGCACGCCATGTGTCTTCCACTCATTCAGTACATCCAAAACATTTAAACGCCTCTCGGTTTCTCTTATGGACAACCCACTAATATAACACCCAACAATCTTTCTTTCTAAAAGTCAGTTCGCTCCCGCCGTGACATTTTCACTCAATCTCACGGTGCGATACTATCTCGATCAGCCGCAGGCTTGTTTTTATACCGTTTGCAGCTGTACCGCTCATCTTAACGACACAGCGGATCCGTTCATTTGCTTTTGAAGGGGTGTATATTGACTATAAGCAGTTACCGGTCCCTAATTTAGGGCCGCTAGTTGCTGAAAAGAAAAAGCGCTTGAGTTGTAAGAGAAACACGCAACACAGTCCTCACCTAGCACTCGAAATACGGGCCGATCTGGGACTAACGGCATGAAGCAAAAGTAGTTCAGTCGGATATTATTTGCTTCGGAGTTTAGCGATCGTCATGAAAAATAATAACGGCAATAAACAGTCAGTCACCCGTCCCTATTCTATTTTAGGGACACTGTTTCAAGGGAAAAAGGGTGACTCAGCTCTGTAGGACAAGCACACCATCCACAACTGCAAACCGAGCCCACTGGAAGAAATATTCAGAAGCTAGCGCTTCGACTATTGTGTAACCGGGGAAGGTTAATTTTTGTCGTTATGTCTGGCAATGTTTGAAATGCTTCAGAATGGGTTGCTATTCGTTTGAATGTTGTTTTTTATCGTTCTTAGTTTGGAAGTTTTACGCTCACCGTTTTCAACTCAATGGATTACATGCAGTTGCCCGACCCTTACTTACGGCCACTAGTTCCAGGGAAAGGAAAGAGCCATTTCCTTAAGACAAACACACCACCCATTCTTCATACGGGAATCGAACACGGACCCAACTCGGATGAACGGTCAGAAGTAAACGCTTAGACCGCTGCGCCGCCAAAGCAACCCAAACAGTTGGGTCCGGATTTATGTTTTCTTATTTTTTTCTTGTTGTTTTCACAGGATTTAATGAGCAAAAATAATGGCCATAAGCAGTCACCCGTCCCTATTTTAGTGCCACTGGTTCAGGAACAGGGGGACAGCCGCTGTTTTAAGACACACATACACCAGTCGTACCGCTTTCAGGACTCTAATCCAGCCCAACTCGAGTTCACAAGAAGAAACCTTCGTCTTAACCTGTAGGCAACCTGGACGGCGGAGAAAACTCATCATTCGAAACTCGTCAACTATGAGCTAACAAAAGAAGGATAGTCTCATTTTGGTCTTTCTTTTTCAGATGCAGCGTCGGTGATCATATATCATTAAAAACTCTAAATTACACTTAGCGCCATCAGGAGTGGGATTGAAGTCAGAGCGTGTGTGCTTGGGAGCGAAGTAGACAGTACGTCAGAGCTCCCGACGGGAGGTATTTAGGTCCAGTAACTGCGTAAAAAATGTACAGGAGTCAGTATGTAGTGGGCCGTCAACTAGGTTCTCATTCCGAATTGGAAGTGCGAGAAACCACTCTATTTTTGTGGGATAAGCACCTAATTTGCACTGACATCCATCGTGCAATCTGTGCAGTATATGGGGGAAAATGCCATGTCTCTCACGGCCATTGTAAAGTGGTGCCAATAATTTAAAAATGGTCGCAAAAATTTGACGGACGAATATCAAGAAAGGCAGACCATCAATATTCTAGCACTCCGGAGCATGTTGACGACATGATACGAAATAATCATGACGTACCAAAATCAAGGAAATTGCCAGTGCGTTAGAAATTTTGTTTGAAACTGTGCATTCCATCATTCACAAGTGGCTGGGATTTCGGAAATTGCGTGAGAGATGGGTGCCACGTTTACTCACCGACCAGCACAGAAACCATCGTTTCCTGTCTTCTTTGGCTCTTCTGCAACGGTATTCTGCTGAGGGTCAAAATTGTATGGGAGATGGGTGCCATGTTTACTCACCGACCAGCACAAAAACCAACGTTTCCTGTCGTCTTTGGCTCTTCTGCAACGGTATTCTGCTGAGGGTCACAATTGTGTACGAGATGGGTACCACGTTTACTCACCGACCAGCACAGAAACCAACGTTTCCTGTCATCTTTGGCTCTTCTGCAACTGTATTCTGTTGAGGGTCACAATTGTGTACGAGATGGGTGCCACGTTTACTCACCGACCAGCACAGAAACCAACGTTTCCTGTCGTCTTTGGCTCTTCTGCAACGGTATTCTGCTGAGGGTCACAATTGTGTACGAGATGGGTACCACGTTTACTCACCGACCAGCACAGAAACCAACGTTTCCTGTCATCTTTGGCTCTTCTGCAACTGTATTCTGTTGAGGGTCACAATTGTGTACGAGATGGGTGCCACGTTTACTCACCGACCAGCACAGAAACCAACGTTTCCTGTCGCCTTTGGATCTTCCCTAACGGTATTCTGCTTAGGGTCACAATTGTGTGCGAGATGGGTGCCACGTTTACTCACCGACCAGTACAGAAACCAATGTTTGCTGTCGTCTTTGGCTCTTTTGCAACGGTATTCTGCAATGGGTCACAATTGTGTGGGAGATTGGTGCCACGTTTACTCACCGACCAGCACAGAAACCAACGTTTCCTTTCGCATTTGGCTCTTCTGCAATGGTATTCTGCTGAGGGTCACAATTGTGTGCGAGATGGGTGCCACGTTTACTCACCGACCAGCACAGAAACAAACGTTTCCTGTCTTCTTTGGCTCTTCTGCCAATATGGTATTCTGCTTAGGGTCACAATTGTGTGCGAGATGGGTGCCACGTTTACTCACCGACCAGCACAGAAACCAACGTTTCCTGTCGCATTTGGCTCTTCTGCAACTCTGCTGAGGGTCACAGGTCACAATTGTGTGCGAGATGGGTGCCACGTTTACTCATCGACCAGCACAGAAACCAACGTTTCCTGTCATCTTTGGCTCTTCTGCAACTGTATTCTGTTAAGGGTCACAATTGTGTACGAGATGGGTGCCACGTTTACTCACCGACCAGCACAGAAACCAACGTTTCCTGTCGCCTTTGGATCTTCCCTGCAACGGTATTCTGCTTAGGGTCACAATTGTGTGCGAGATGGGTGCCACGTTTACTCACCGACCAGCACAGAAACCAACGTTTCCTGTCGTCTTTGGCTCTTCTGCAACGGTATTCTGCTGAGGGTCACAATTGTGTACGAGATGGGTACCACGTTTACTCACCGACCAGCACAGAAACCAACGTTTCCTGTCATCTTTGGCTCTTCTGCAACTGTATTCTGTTGAGGGTCACAATTGTGTACGAGATGGGTGCCACGTTTACTCACCGACCAGCACAGAAACCAACGTTTCCTGTCGCCTTTGGATCTTCCCTAACGGTATTCTGCTTAGGGTCACAATTGTGTGCGAGATGGGTGCCACGTTTACTCACCGACCAGCACAGAAACCAACGTTTCCTGTCGCCTTTGGATCTTCCCTAACGGTATTCTGCTTAGGGTCACAATTGTGTGCGAGATGGGTGCCACGTTTACTCACCGACCAGCACAGAAACCAACGTTTCCTGTCGCCTTTGGATCTTCCCTAACGGTATTCTGCTTAGGGTCACAATTGTGTGCGAGATGGGTGCCACGTTTACTCACCGACCAGCACAGAAACCAACGTTTCCTGTCGCCTTTGGATCTTCCCTAACGGTATTCTGCTTAGGGTCACAATTGTGTGCGAGATGGGTACCACGTTTACTCACCGACCAGCACAGAAACCAACGTTTCCTGTCATCTTTGGCTCTTCTGCAACGGTATTCTGTTGAGGGTCACAATTGTGTACGAGATGGGTGCCACGTTTACTCACCGACCAGCACAGAAACCAACGTTTCCTGTCGCCTTTGGATCTTCCCTAACGGTATTCTGCTTAGGGTCACAATTGTGTGCGAGATGGGTGCCACGTTTACTCACCGACCAGCACAGAAACCAACGTTTCCTGTCGTCTTTGGCTCTTCTGCAACGGTATTCTGCTGAGGGTCACAATTGTGTACGAGATGGGTACCACGTTTACTCACCGACCAGCACAGAAACCAACGTTTCCTGTCGTCTTTGGCTCTTCTGCAACTGTATTCTGTTGAGGGTCACAATTGTGTACGAGATGGGTGCCACGTTTACTCACCGACCAGCACAGAAACCAACGTTTCCTGTCGCCTTTGGATCTTCCCTAACGGTATTCTGCTTAGGGTCACAATTGTGTGCGAGATGGGTGCCACGTTTACTCACCGACCAGTACAGAAACCAATGTTTGCTGTCGTCTTTGGCTCTTTTGCAACGGTATTCTGCAATGGGTCACAATTGTGTGGGAGATTGGTGCCACGTTTACCCACCGACCAGCACAGAAACCAACGTTTCCTGTCGCATTTGGCTCTTCTGCAATGGTATTCTGCTGAGGGTCACAATTGTGCGAGATGGGTGCCACGTTTACTCACCGACCAGCACAGAAACCAACGTTTCCTGTCTTCTTTGGCTCTTCTGCAACGGTATTCTGCTTAGGGTCACAATTGTGTGCAAGATGGGTGCCACGTTTACTCACCGACCAGCACAGAAACCAACGTTTCCTGTCGTTTTTGGCTCTTCTGCAACAGTATTCTGCTGAGGGTCACAATTGTGTGCGAGATGGGTGCCACGTTTACTCACCGACCAGCACAGAAACCAATGTTTCCTGTCATCTTTGGCTCTTTTGCAACGGTATTCTGCTATGGGTCACAATTGTGTGGGAGATGGGTGCCACGTTTACTCACCGACCTGCACAGAAACCAACGTTTCCTGTCGTCTTTGGCTCTTTTGCAACTGTATTCTGCTGAGGGTCACAATTGTGTGGGAGATGGGTGCCACGTTTACTCACCGACCTGCACAGAAACCAACGTTTCCTGTCGTCTTTGGCTCTTTTGCAACGGTATTCTGCTGAGGGTCACAATTGTGTAGGAGATGGGTGCCACGTTTACCCACCGACTAGCACAGAAACCAACGTTTCCTGTGGTCTTTGTCTCTTCTGCAACGATATTCCACTGTGTGCGAGATGAGTGCCCCGTTTACCACCGAATAGCACTTAAACTAACGTTTCCTGTCGTCTTTGGCTCTTCTGCAAATGTATTATGCTGAGAGCCACAATTTTCCCCGTCGAATCATCATAGGTGACGAAAAGTGGTTTCACCATTACATCCCTAAAACCAAACGATCGTCCACGGAATGGAAATATGTAACCTCTACAACAAGGAAGAAGTACCAAGTCCAACCGTTTACGGGGAAGGTCATGGCGACTGTTTTCTTTTACTGTGAAGGTGTTGTTTATACAGAATTTCTGCCGAAAGGGTCGACTATCGACACTGACTCATATTGCCAAACGCTACGAAATTTGCGAAAGGCAGTAAAAGACAGACGACGGGTAAGTTGAACGAATGTGTCATTCTGTTTAGCGCCACACCCTACACAACACCCGACTTATTCCTACACGACTTATACCCATGCTACTACCATTTTTTCGGTAAAATGAAACAGGATCTTAGTGGACAGCGATTCCAAACCGACGAGACTGTGAAAACTGCGGTCCTTAACTGGTTGCACCAAACTGGAGGAGACTTTTTTCTGGGCAGGTATGGAAAAATTAATCACACGTTCCGATAAACGTTTACAGTCCTAAGGCGACTATGTCGAAAAATTAAAAAATGTTTTACCTTTAAATCAACATACATCCCCTGAGTATATCTCTTTATGTAACTTTTTCATCCGCCGTTGTACTTACCGAAACTGAAATAAAACGAAGCTTGCATCCATAGATAAGTCTAGGCTGACGACACTGTAAATGTTTGAAATGGAATAAACAATAACTTTGCGTTGTGTTTGTTTATATATACATTTAAAACACAAGGCCGTTTCTTCCTACACTCTCCCAGTGCCACCCACTGGAGCGAATTTAATGATTTTTTTTAAATGAAAGCTGCTGACTCACAGAGTTATCATCGGTAATTTTTATTGTCATAAGTATGTTTTTATGTTACCATGGCATTTTCTTTGTACAATCCGCCGTTTGTTAATCTGGCGTTTGTTTCCCGCTTCAGTACTTGCCGCGATATCTGCCGTTCTGCGGTTGTCGGACTTGGAACTAAGCCCTCCGCCTTCCTAAGTGTTGTAATTATCCGAATCAGTTTAGTAGCTTTCAAGATTAGTAAAAAAAATTCCGTATATTATCGTGAACTACTTTCTTTCACGTTGGGTGTGATCAGGTTGTATGTAAACAAAGCAGAACGATACACGGGAAATCGGGAACTACTTGAAAGCAATCTGATTCAGTAGTACAGCCAAAAATAATAAAAAATTAACGAAATAGCCCATGTCCACCGGAAAGAAATAAGCTTCCCAACGGCGAAATGATTATCCAATTATCCAGATCGGTTCAGTAGTTTTTGAGAATACCTCAAACACACAAACAAACCCCACTGTGTTGTTATCTAAACAAGATATCATTTCGGGTCACTGAAACAATGCCTCAATACTCCAATGCAAGCCCGTCAACGACGGATAAGCACATGTGTATACAATCATGAGGAACGTCATCGTTAAATTCGTATACGAGTAGTTTGAAAAATTAAAAATTAATGGGATTCAGTGGCGTATATTCGAGGCTAGCTGTGAAGCCCAGAAAATGCACAAATAAAACCGAATTAAATATACACAAATAAAATTCAATTATCAACGGTATTAAAATATGTCGATGCTTTCGTTGTGAAAAAAAATCGCGTGCGGATTCTCTTCTTTGACTCAGTCTGGTAAGCGAAAACCAACAGCATAACGAAAGCAGCTCTTCCAGATTCTTCGCAGTTCTGAGGCGAAAACCTTCCGTACAATCGCCTGCTAGCGTTTCCATGACAACATGAATCAGCTGGTACAGAGGAATGTGCAATTGCTTTGGGAAACGGTTCGCTGTGAATGCAAATGACTTAAAATGTTAGACTATCTCAGGCACTCGCATACTACCGCCCATAAGAGTGTTTCGCGAGGGTTGTTTCAGTTTTTGTGAAGTGTAAATAAATTAAAATCGGAGATATTATATCTTAAATTCGTGGCTTTGTTGGATTCGAACTGTTTTGATAAATTTTGTGGAAGCTTCCTTGAACATCTACAGTCAGAACTTAAAGAATTGTATGCTTCAAATTTTGATAGAGCTCGACTAAAAATGAACTGAAGGTGTTTTATTTCCATGACGAATACAAAAACAAATCAGTAAGAGTCATTACGTGTTACATAAAGTTGAATAAATTGGACATAGTGTTTCGTGAATTGTACAAATTAGCAGACTTCATATTAAACTTTCCGTCAACAACTGCAACTGCCGAAAGAAGTTTTTCAGCATTAAAAAGAATCAAGATATATCTTAAAGTCACACAAAGCCATGCACATTCGAAAAACTTGGCTGTTTGTTCAATAGAGAAAAACATTAGTTTTAAATATGCAAAAGTACTCGGAAGAAACCTTTTATAAAAATGTAGCACTCAAGTTTACACAAAAGGAGAAGAAGAAAGGAGTTCATGTACAAATAAAGTATTTAGAAGAAGAATGGAGTTCATGTACAAATAAGTGTTCAAATCCTAATCCTCGTAATTATTTGGTGTCATGTTAGTAATGGCATGTACCTAAAATTTAGAAAAAAGTTACTTCTATTACTTAACAATTAAAAATTAAACTTGGCAATTTAAAAAAAAAACAGTACTAGGGGAAGCGATGAGATAGGCCAGGTCTGAAATCTAAGATACGCCACTGATGGGAATATTACGAAACTGTTGTTGTTGGCAACCCATCTTATAGATTGATCCTTAATAATTCAACCGTTTATTATAGTTATGCATTTTATTACGATTCGTGTTATATGACAAGAAAAAATTTAACTCACAAGATTTTTCAACCGTGCATGGCACAGGTTACGGACTAGTGCATATATAATTTCAGAAACAGATGTGCAAGTTTTGAAAGGCTGGCAGACATCAGCTTAAAACCAGGATAACTGGAATAGCATATAATTGCTAAAGCGCGCTTGTGCGCACTTAACAACGCATGCCCTCTCACGAAAAAATATTCGAGGGGCGCTCAGGTGTATGAGATGAAAAGCTCTTTCAATGAGAGATTGGAAGACTGAAGGATGAGTGATGTATCTACGGGGCGACAGCAACGAGAAAATCGAAGGAGAAATAGCACTGGGTATCTAGCAAAGGAAAAAGCGCAAAACATCGATTACAATGAATCGCATATCAATGGGATATTTCGTCGCGTATCGATTCAATACATAAATCAATGTGTCGTCTCATGAAAGGCAATCTGTCATGGCGTCGGCGGCCCACACGGAAGCGTCAGCTACTTTTGACAAAGAACGAGCGATACACGAAGCTTTAATGGATTTTTCCTTCGCTTTACTTTTGCTTTCCAGATTTCTTTTAACATTGTCGCAGTCCTACAGAGGAACGTTTTAAGAGGTTGAAATGCGGTAAGTCTGTAGGATATTTTGAGAACAATCTTTTGTTCAAAAAATTAGGTAGCAACGAAACTGGCAGAATAAAAAAATACGAAAACCCTGCAGCAAAGATATACAAGTAGGAAGTTATCTCGTGAAACAGCCTAACCTTTTTGTTAACGTCGCATCTGTGTAGAAGGAATTCTTTGAGTATTCTGAACTGTTCAGTTAGATTTTTGTTGTTCGGGAGTTTCACGACCACTCTGAGCAACCCGATGCGCAATATGCAGTCGCCAGTCCCTAACTTAGGGCCACTGGTTCCTGGGAAGGGAGCGATTCAGTGCCGTAAGACAAACACAATATCCCTACCTCACCGGGATTCGAACTTATGTTCGAATCCCGGTGAGGTAGGGATATTGTGTTAGCACTTAAATTAAACCACTGCGCCGGCACCGTGAGTTGTCTGGCGCCCCGGAGCGCCAGACAACTAACGGAGTACTCTAACCACTAGCTTCCGACCTTCTCTTGAGTGTACCCGAGCTTCCGTTCGTCGTAGTGTGCCCCAGGTTCAATTCGTTTGAGTGTGCCCCAGCTTCCGTTCCTCTGAGTGTTTCCGAGCTTCCGTTCGTCTGATTGTACCCAAGCTTCAGTTTGTCTGAGTGTGCCCGAGGTTCCGTTCGTCTGAGTGTGCACGAGGTTCCGTTCGTTTGAGTGTTCCCAAGCTTCCGTTCGTATGAGAGTGCCCAAGCTTCCGTTCGTTTGAGTGTGCCCAAGCTTCCGTTCGTCTGAGAGTTCCCAAGCTTCCGTTCGTCTTAGTGTTCCCGAGCTTCCGCTCATCTGAGTGTGCCCGAGCTTCCGTTCGTCTGAGTGTGCCCCAGCTTCAGTTCGTCTGATTGTACCCAAGCTTAAGTTTGTCTGAGTGTGCCCGAGGTTCCGTTCGTTTGAGTGTGCCCAAGTTTGCGTTCATCTGGGTGTGCCCGAGCTTCCGTTCGTCTGAGTGTGCCCGTGCTTCCGTTCGTCTTAGTGTTCCCGAGCTTCCGCTCATCTGAGTGTGTCCGAGCTTCCATTCGTCTGAGTGTACCCGAGCTTCCGATCGTCTGAGTATGCCCGAGCTTCCGTTTGTCTGAATGTTCCCGAGCTTCCATTCGTCTGAGTGTGCCCGAGCTCCGTTCGTCTAAGTGTGCCCGAGCTTCCGTTCGTCTGAGTGTGCCCGAGCTTTGGTTCGTCTAAGTGTGCCCGAGCTTCCGTTTGTCTGAGTGTGCCCGAGCTTCCCTTTGCCTGAGTGTGCCCGAGCTTCCGTTTGCCTGAGTGTGTCCGAACTTCCGTTCGTCTGACTGTACCCGAGCTTCCGTTTGTCTGAGTGTGTCCGAGTTTCCGTTCGTCTGAGGGTGTCCGATCTTCCGTTCGTCTGAGTGTGCCAGAGGTTCAGTTCGTCTGAGTGTGCCCGAGCTTCCGTTCGTCTGAGTGTGCCCGAGCTTCCGTTCGTCTGAGTGTGCCCAAGCTTTCGTTCGTCTGAGTGTGCCCAAGCTTCGGTTCGTCTGAGTGGGCCCGAGCTTCCGTCCGTGATGCTGCATGGTTAGTGTGCTTATCTTACGGAACTGGTTGTGTCCCTTCTCTGAAGCAAGTGGGCCAAAATTAGGGGCAAGCTCATATTCCTTAGAGTTTCCCACGGTAGTCGTTAAAACCACACACCCCACTCCCCAAAGAATGTTAGTTGTCTTCGTGAAGTACACCACTGTTTGTGAAAATTGCAACAGTCAGAAATAATCGCGCTATTGAAATGAAATTTGCATCACAGATACCTCATGTTACAAGAGATAACTAATTACATTCGTAAAGCTATGCAATATTTTTTCACTTCAAAACGCTGTATCGTGCGCAACCACCACGAGCAAAAACCACAGCATCAACATTGCGTGACATTGAACGGAAGAGATTTTTGATATCGTCCTGCAGAATAGCCTGCCATATTGCTTCTTTGCGAGACCAAAGTTCATTTGTGGTAACTGACATTTTTGATTGGGAACATAACCGTAGAACGTGCAGGCCGCGGAAAAAGCGGTATCTGTCGTACATGGATGGGGTCTTGGACATTCCGGGTCACATGTGGCCGAGCATTGTCCTGCTGGAATATAGCGCCAAGGCACCCCTGAAGGAAGGGTATCACCTCTGCCTTTAAAACATCCCTGATACATCACTGACTGTTGTGGGTCTCGTCAATTCGGACTAGGTGAGATCGCGAATTGAACCGCATGGAGCGCCGAACCATGAGGCCGGTATGACGCTGAACAAGAAAGATGACACCGAATTTTCGGGTGTAATAAGCACGTCATCTGAATCCGTTCTGACTCAAATTAAATTTATCAAAGCTATTCAAAGTTAATGGAACCGGTAAGGAAAACAATAATATCTGACGGAAGAAAGAAGTTTGACAATAGGGTTTTTAATCCCTCAGATATTGCTGTAAACGGAATCGTGAGCTTACATCCTCTGGTTGCAAACTCGTGCGTTAAGAGAAACATTAATTTATATGAGAAACATTCCTCACCGGAAAGGCTCTCCAACACAGAAAGAATTTTTCAAATCGGATTCTTAGAAACAGAGATATCGACAAAAATAAGATGTGACTTTACGTCTCGTGGTGGGAAAACCATGCATTATTTAAGGATGAAAGTATTCTCAAAAGGTTTTTCCATATAAGCGGTATCGGTCCAAGAAAAAAAAATAGTCGAGTTTTCAGGAGCCCAGATTTTGCTATAAATACATCAGAAGCAGAAATTAACACTTATGCCCCCTGGTGGGCAAACCATCCTTTACCAAACATTAGAAATTATGTGAGAAATGTTTTCCATCAGGTCTTGTATGCCATACAAGAAGAATTCTTCAAATCGGAGTTTTAGAAGCAAAAACGCAATTTACCTTTGTGCCTCCTAGTGGAAAGTCTATGATTTACTTGAAAATTTTGAGTTTATAAGAAAAACATTTCGCATCGGAAACACTATCTAACATAGAAGGAATTTTTCAAATCGGACTCCTAGAAGTTGAGACATTGACAAAAATAAGATATACATCTACGCCCCCTGGCGTAGAAACCATGCATTATTTCAAGAAGAAAATGTTCCTACAAGGTTTGTGGACATGAGTAACATCGGTTTCAAACGACGTTTTTTTCAATCGAGAATTTAGAAGCTCATATTTAGCTGCAAATACATCAGAAGTGGAAATTAAGGTTTACGCCCCCTGGTGGCCAACCCATTTTTTTACAAAAATTAGAAACTTTTGTGCAAAAGATTTCCCACCAAGAGCTGTATCCTGTGCAGAAAAATTTTAAAAATCGGAGATTTAGAAGCAGAGATATAGCGGGAAACGCAATTTACCTCTGCGCCCCCTAGCGGAAAGTCTATGAATTACTTGAAAATTTTGAAATTATATGAAAAACATGTCACACTGAAAACACTATCCAACAAAGAATAAATTTTTCAAAACGGACTCCTAGAAGTAGAGATATTGACGAAAATAAGATATACATCTACGCCCCCTGGCGGAGAAACTGTAGAATATTTTAAGAAGAAAATATTTCGAAAAGGTTTATCTATCTGAATGGCATCAGTCCACGAAATAATTTTTTCAATCGATATTTTAGAACCTCAAATACATCAGAAGCAAACATTAACTCTTACGCCCCCTGGTGGCCAAAGTATTCTTTACCAAAATTTTGAAATTCTATGCAAAAGATTTTCCATCAGGAGGTGTATCCGCTGAAGAAACATTTTTTCAAATCGGAATTTTAGAAGAAGAGTTATCGGGAAAAATGTAATTTACTTTTACGCTTCCTAGCGGAAAATCTATGCGTAATTTGAAAAAGTAACTATATCTAAAATACTCTTCGACATAAATGGAATCGAAAGATAAAAGGAATATTTCCAATCGGATGTTTAGAAGCAAATATGTGTAATAAAACGTATTTTTGAATTCGACATCATCTGCATTTACGCCCTCTAGCGGCAAAATTGTACATCGTAAGAAAAAACGTAATAAAGGATCATCATTCGCATATTTCAAGCTTCGCAATGCAGAAAGAATTTTTGAAATCGGATTAATAGTTGCTTAGATATCGTGGGTACAGGCGGACGGACGGACAAACCGGTAACATAAGCACGATCTTTTTACAAAAGACGTGCTAAAAATACACGCAGGGAAGTGTCGTTCACCACGATGTCTTCGAAAACGTATGCGACCATCATGGTCCATCAAGCTGAATCGTGACTCGTCAGAAAACACGACATATTGCCAATCAGCGCACCTATGCGTGTATGTGTATTCTTTGACCTTCAACCCAGTGCTTCGTCTGTGGTTAAAGGTCAAAGAATGCGCAGCAATGGGCTGCTAGCCACCAATCCACTGTTAAGCAGACGACATCGAACTGTGCTGAAGGACAGAGCCTGACCTGTGACAGTGCTTCACTGCTGAGCTAACACTGTGGATGTTGCTGTGCGATCGGTCACTGCCATGCGGTAGAACTGCCTGTCATCCGGTACAGTCGAGCGATTTTGCTTTCCGTTTCTCCGATTTCTGTGCGTCCCTAACCCCATCTGTCCCCTGACTCCATGTTCGAATTATTATATTGAAGTTTTGTCCTTTACGAGGGGCAATTCCGCGGTAGAAAATTCTTGCTTCTCTCTTCCCAACAATTCTTCCTCTCTCAAAGTCCGTTAGGTGTTCATAATGAGACCTTCTTCGGCGACGGGGCGTACTGAAACGCAAGAAACACCCTTTCAACTCAATCTCGGTTCTTCACTGATTGGAACATCACTTTTGAGCCAGCTCTTTATACCAAAGACTGGACAGTTCACAGCGCACTGCTCTGAAATCGCATGCACATTTTCGCTGACAATTTAATCATTTTCATGTGCCAACTCGTTGTACATATCCTGTATGTTTCACGCTAATACCGGTCGTTCATAGTGATGCAATTTTCACATACAGCAGTGTATAAACTTTTTTTGTTATTATTCTTTCTTTTTTTTTGGGGGGGGGGGTAACATTTGCCCTGTTGAAATTCGGTAGTACCCGCTCAGGTGGCGCATTCCTCCAAGAAGGATCCTCGTTCGAATCCCGCTGTGGCGTAGATGTTGTGTTTGTCTTATGGCACTGGCTCTCTCCCTTCCCTGGAGCCAATGTTCCTAAATTAGGGACGGGAGACTGCTTATAACTCATCGAGTTTCTCACTGTGTTCGTTAAACCTTCTATAAAACAAGTTAGTAAAATCATGCAATGCATTGATTATGATACGCTTTCCTACATACCAGAAACCATCACTCAAGTTATGAGGATAAAGGCTGTGGAATAAATCTCGCTCCTGTGCCCTGACCTTTGACCCCCATTTATATGATATTAAACAGAATTGGTTCAGTATACCTCCGGATCAACATACTAAAGTTTTGTCGCAATGGAATCATTTTTAGTCAAGTTATGAGGATAATGGCTGTGGAATAAATATTGCTCCTGTGCCCTGACCTACAGCAGGAAAACGATAGCGAGTAAAAGGTATAAATAACACCTGATACTGAGCTCTGTTAATCAATGTTATTTTTGTCCTTCAGTTGGGAAAGGGAGCGGACTTAAGCGAGTTTCACAAAGGCCAAATTATAATGGCCATGCAACTAGGTCAGATCATTTCCTAGGCTTGTGAGGGTGCTCATGGTCAGACGTGGTTAGTACCTTCATAAAGTAGTCCGAGGAGGAATAACCACGAACCGCCGACAAGATGGCCGACCACTGCTCATTAATGCTAGAGCGGAGCAAAAACAATCCTGTATGGTGCTAACCAACAGAAGGGGAAATTCGGGTGCAACTTGCATGTAATTCGAATGCTGCTGACGAGAGTACTGTGTCATAACAGACAGTATATCGAACCATACTGAAATAGAGCTACATAGCCTCAGGCCACTCCGGGTGTCCATGCTAGTCTAGGTTCACCGTCGAAAGTGTCTACAACGGGCGCGCGAGCATCAAATCTGGATCTTAAATGATTAGAATAATGTCATCTGGTCCGATGAGTCCCGTCTCCTGTTGAAATATGTGGTACGTGTGTGTCGTAACCTCATGAAGTGTTGGCACCCGAATGTGCCGTTGGAAGGAAACAAGTTGTTGGCAATGTTCTGCTGGGAAACACAGCTGTCATTCATGTGCAGGAAACTACAGAGGGCGAGTCGAAAGTTGTGCAATATTTGCATAAACACATGTGCTGCGGCGGGTATGCCTCGTGTTTAAACTTGTCCCAGTCGCATACACAGGGATATAGAGTGGTAATAGTTGCTGTGAACAGCATTGCATGTCGTCTTTCAGCCTGTGGTTGGAACGCCTAAAAGATGAACAGCCACAACCGGCTAATTAGAGAACTTTGGCTTTACGAGTTTGAACTCGACCATAACGCTGCTCAAGGAACACGAAACATTTGTCATGCGAAAGGGGAGGTTCCGTGGACCACAGCACCGCAACCAGATGTTCAAGAAATTTCGCTCAGGTGACAGAAACCTCGACGATCAGCTAAGGTCAGGTAGGCCGTGAACCGTGCTTTCAGATGCCGTGCGCCAGGCCGTAGAGGCATGTCCGACATCCAGCACTCAGAGATTATCAGGCAAGTTAGGCATATTACACACCACCGTTACAGACGGTTGAACTATCAACTTTGTACAGCTGGAGCGGATGTATGCCGTTTTGGAGGAGAAGTATCCAGCACTGGGGCACAAAAAACGCACTCTCCTACAGCAAGACAACGCTTGGACTCAAACCGCGCGAACGACTCGGGAAAACCTCCAGGAACTTAAGAGCATCGAACTGATGCCACACCCACCTTATAGTCCGGACTTTGCCCCGTCGGATAATTATTTGTCCTGGTTCATGGCCTACTTCCTTTGCTGGCGGCACTTCAACAACCAGGACGACATGGCAGCTGGGGTGAAGGTGTTCTTCGTCATGAAGGACAAGATCTGGCACCACTGCGGAATCGAAGAACTGGCAGACAGATGGCAAAAGACGGTGCAGTACGATGGCCTATACTTTGGATGCTAGCCAGCTTTCGTCGTAACGGTACCTATGAAGATATAAAGTGATTCAAATATTGCAAAACTTTCGACTCACTCTCCGTATGATATGTACCACCAACCTAAGTATCACTGCAGACCAGGTGTATCCTTTTATGGCAACGGTAATCCCCTCTAGAGGTCCCTTCTTTCAGAAGGATAATGCGTCATGTCCCACTACCCGGATTGTTCAAGAATGGTTCGCGGAACATGAGGAAGACTTCCAGGTACTTCCCTGGCCTCCAAACTCCACAGACATCAATCTAATCAAGCATTATTCGAGAATGGTTTGTTGAACATGAGGAAGACTTCAGGGTAATGACCTGGCCTCTAAATTATCCAGATATCAATCTAATCAAGCATTATTCGAGAATGGTTTGTGGAGCATGAGGAAGACTTCCAAATACTGTGTTGGCCTCTAAATTACCCAGATATCAATCTAATCAAGCATTATTCGAGAATGGTTTGTGGAACATGAGTAAGACTTCCAGATACTGCCCTGGCCTCCAAATTCCCCAGACATCAATTTAATCAAGCATTATTTGAGAGTGGTTTGTGGAACATGAGGAAGACTTCCAGGTACTTCGCTGGCCTCCGAATTCCCCAGACATCAATCTAATCAAGCATTATTCGAGAATGGTTTGTGGAACATGAGGAAGACTTCCAGATACTTCCCTGGCCTCCAAATTCCCCAGACATCAATCTAATCAAGCATTATTCGAGAATGGTTTGTGGAACATGAGGAAGACTTCCAGGTACTTCCCTGTCCTCCAAATTCCCCAGACATAAATCTAATCAAGCATTATTCGAGAATGGTTTGTGGAACATGAGGAAGACTTCCGGGTACTTCCCTGTGCTCCAAATTCCCCAGACATCAATCTAATCAAGCATTATTCGAGAATGGTTTGTGGAACATGAGGAAGACTTCCAGGTACTTCGCTGCCCTCCGAATTCCCCAGACATCAATCTAATCAAGCATTATTAGAGAATGGTTTGTGGAACATGAGGAAGACTTCCAGATACTTCCCTGGCCTCCAAATTCCCCAGACATCAATCTAATCAAGCATTATTCGAGAATAGTTTGTGTAACACGAGGAAGACTTCCAGGTACTTCCCTGGCCTGCAAAATCCCAAGACATCAATCTAATCAAGCATTATTCGAGAATGGTTAGTGGAACATGAGAAAGACTTCCAGGTACTGCCATGGCCTCCAAGTTTTCCAGACATCAATCTAATCAAGCATTATTCGAGAATGGTTTGTGGAACATGAGGAAGACTTCCAAGTACTGCCCTATCCTCCACATTCCGCTGACATCAATCCGATCGAGCATCTGCGGTTTGTGTTGGAAGAGCAAATCCGATCTACGGCGGCTCAACTTCGCATCTTACAAGAATTAAAGGATCTGCTAGTAACATGTTAGTATCAGATACCACAAGACGCCTTTAGAAATCTTGTTGTGTTCATCCTCGCCGGGTAAGAACTGTTTTGGAGACACGTGGCAGACCAACATCATATTAGGCAGATATTTATAATATTTTGACTCTTCAGTGTACAGCCACTTCAGTTTCACATGATGGTGAGTGAAGAGAACTTTTCTTGAGACTGTGGTGTCTGTATCTCATACTTTGTGTGCATTTAACGTGAAAACAATCTTCCTCAAAGGCAACTGTATCCATAAAATTCACAACAGGACATAGCACTGCTCTTATGTAATGGAAATTTAATTACGGCTCTCATGGCTGAAACATACTTCGGATACTTATCTGGAGGTATCACAAATATAAAGACAAAAATGTTCCGTCTCTCCAGATGGGCTAGTATCATTTTTATATTAGTCTCACATTAAGAATATTATATTTTTTTAGCTGATTTTCGGATGTAACCAAATCCATTAAAAATACAGAGAAAGCCGAAAGTTTTGCAATATTTTAATCACTTTATGTCTTCATACGTACGTTTACAACGAACGCTGACTAGCACTCAAAGTATGGGCAATAGTGTTGCACCGTCTTTAGTCATCTGTCTGCCAGTTCTTTGATCCCGCGGCGGTACCTGCGAGGCGAAGAACTCCTTCATCCTAGCTGCCACATCCTCCTGGTTGTTGAAGTGCCGCACGCTAACGAAGTGGGCCATGGACAGAAACATGTAATAATCCTAAGGGGTAAGGTCCGAATTATATGGTGGGTGTGGCATCACTACAATGCTCTTAAATTCCTGGAGTTTTGTCCGAGTCGTTTGCGTGGTATGAGGCCGAGAGTTATCCTGCTGAAGGAGAGGGCGCTTTCTAATCACCAGTGTTGGGTACTTCTCCAAAACGTCATACATCCACTCCAGCTTTTCAGAGTAGAGGTTGGCGTTTATGATCCAACTATCTGTAACACATTTGTAATATATTATCCCCTAACAATTCGGCCAGACGTAGAGCATCACCTTGTGCTCGAAGCGCTTACGTTTGGCAACAGGTTCAGGGAGTGGGCCCAGTCTCAACCACTGCCTTAGTGTGTTAGGATTACGGAAATGGGCCCACTTTTCATCGCACGTAACAATTCTCTTGATGAAAAAACGTACATCATTTTTCTAAGAGTTTCGTGCACACTTCCACTCGGCAGTTTGATTCAGCTGGCGTCAGATCTTGAGTGACAAGGAGGCCTGTTCTGTAGCGCTTGCCGAGGTCCTGAAGGTGACGAAGCACAGTGGTCTGTGATATGCCCAGCTCGCCTGATAGTCTCGGAGTGCTGGTTGTCGGATTTGCCTCTACGGACTGGCGCACGGACTCTCAATCCACGATTCACGCCCACCTGGAATTGGGTGATCGTCGAGGTTTCTGTCACCCGTGCGAAATTTCTTGAATCATCTGCTTGTGCTGCTGTGGTCCACGGAACCTTCCCTTTTCGCATGACAAATGGTTCGTGTTGCTTGTTATGGTCGAGTTCAAACTCATAATGCAAAAGTTCCCTAATTAGCTGCTTGTGGCTATTTCTGTCTTAGGCGTCCCAACCACAGACAGAGCGATTACACGCATTGCTGTTCACAGCAACGACTACCACTTTAAATCCCTTTCGATTGACTGTAGTGAGGGACTAGAAGTAGTTTAAACACGTGCACGTGCGTTTATGCAAATATTGCAAAACTTTTTTTTCTTCTTTCTTTTTTTTTTTTATTTTTTTTTATTTCAGGTTTAGCGACCACCATGAGCAACTCAAATGGCTAAAAGCAGTCGCCCATCCTTAAGTTAAAGCCACTGGTTCCAGGGAATGGAAAGAGCCAGAGCTGTTAGACAAACACAATATGAAGAAATTCGAACACGCACAACAATTAACCCAAAGATTCATATTTTGCTTTAAAATATATTTAGCTTTGCCTAAATAAATGCTTAGTTTCCCTTTTAAAACACTGAATGCCCTAAAGATTGAAAGTGTTCGGCTCTTTGACTTCGGGTTGTAATACGATTGCTGTGCAATGGGTTGTAAATAATACGATCGCTCTCCAATCGGCCTCTCTCTCTCTCTCTCTCTCTCTCTCTCTCTGAGCTTCTGAGGAAAAGTGCAAGGCCACAGTGGGATTCCCCGTGGACGATGTGGGAAAACAATCAGTTACCTAGGATTACGCGCACGATAGGCGTCAACAGTTATTCACAGCAGCCACAGATCTCCCGTGTGTAAGAGGGTGATTTCTTCAAGTGATTTAGTTTAGTTTTAGACAAAGAGATTACACGTATTGTCAAATCTATTACTTAAAAATATAAAACTACAGGGTACCACCATTACTTTTGCAGACACTCTCCCTGACTTCCTAACCCCTACCTCCCTCAACCACCACACACATACATACCGCAAAAAAACACACATTCCCTCGTGTTCAAAATCCTGGGAAAATTACTCTGCTTAGAGTTGCTCAAGTAAATCTTGCAGGGGTGGGGCGTACATTGTGGTAATTACGCCACTGTTTCCGTCAAGGACAAATTTCTGTTTTTACAAGCAACTGATCATTCTTTTAAATACTAGACTGAAAAGCAAGAGGCAGAAAAAGACCCAGAAGAAGACCATGTGTGCGATGTGTAAATACAATTCGGAAGCAAGCCGAGTGACATTGGAGAGAATTACTCAAGACAAAGTTGTGACAGTGTCATTGTTGATGGTGGCGATATTTCTTTGCGGTAGCTTCAGTTCGACAGATCGCTCCAGCGATCTTCTGATGTTAAATCATAAGCGATACAATTAGGCTATTGAACTGACAGAAAAATACACCACGTCCAGCTTTTCATCCTGAAAAGAAAGCTTGCTCTGCTACAAGCGTTTGAAAGCTTGATTTACTGAACGAAGGTGAAGTTATCTGTTCTCCGACTTTTCTTATTATGGACGCAGAAACAAAGTGCAATTAAATTCGGGAAATGACATTTTGCCTCTGGAGTTATAAAATCAGCTGCCGCCTCTGATTCGCCTTCTCTCTCTTCGGGTCGCTGAGGTCTCTAACGACGTGGCCTCTATCAGCGTGTTTGTCCGTACCCTTGCCAGAGCCCTTTCATTTCCTTCCAACTGAACACTCTTCTCTCTGATCACACCAATCAGGCCATCGATCACACTTAATTGGTTTCTGGGATGACTTGTCACCATGAAAGTGACTCAGGCCTTGGTAAACAATAATCTTCAGCAACTCGCCGACTTTTCCGTGTCAGGGGCGCGTACTCTCTCTACCTACGAAGAACTAAATTTTAGCTCAAGCAACAGGAATGCATTAAATTTAAGAGATTGCTTTTCGTGTCTCCGTGTGCGATCGTTTCACTTTATTGCTTTGCTTAGGAAAGCAAAATAACAAATTTGCCGAGAGAATCAAGTTCACTGAATTCCGAGATCTAAGGTTAGAAAAAGCCGAAGTCGTTTCTTGCACGGAGAAAAAAAAGCAAAAATGAAGAAACGTCATGAGGAAGACAGATACTATATTAAAAGACTTGGTCCTCTTTCAATAAAACCTAAAACGAAAAGTAATTGTACAGGCGATGGTTTCCCAGGAAACGTTTGCACTCACTCTCTAGCGTATGAAGCAGTTTACCAGTCACGTGATCATAAGGACAATTTCGCTCCTCACACACCGTTTTTCCGACTAGGACATGAAATACTTAACCAGTGCCAACCTTTTTTTTTTTTTATTGGAGGTTTAAAGACCACCGCGAGCAACTCAATGGGCTATAAGCAGTCGCCCGTCCTTAATTTAGGGTCAATGGTTCCAGGGAAGGGTGAGAGCCAGTGCTGTAAGACAAACATAACATCCATGCCTCACAGGGATTCGACCCTGGACCCTTCTTGTGGGCATACATTGGTATTCCAAATTAAAGGATAATTTATAAATTCTTACAATTAGTTATGAGGAAATAAAATGAAATTTGGCAAAGAGGTTTGTTATTACATTACTTATGTATCTCAAACAGAAGGAAATGTGTTAATATCATAATATTTTAGTTTACATGAAAGACGGAACAATATTTAAAATATTTTGCTTAATTAAGACATATGACATTTTAATATGGAGTATCATCTCTCCTGTCCGCCGTGCAAGTCAAGCGGCGGCTCGTAATACTGTTTATGACAGTGTTGATGAGGTTTTGAAGTGGAAAATGGCTTCAACAAGAGCTGTTTAGTTTTCTTGAAATTTACTGAAAGGGGGATGGCGAGCTCTAATGCGTCTTCCTACAGCATCCTATGCATATTCAATGAGACTAACTTCAGGGGATCAGGGTGGCCAATTCATTTGACAAGTATCTTCTTCGAGAAAAATCGTTTAACAAATGAGCTGGATGAGACTGAGTATTATCACCCATAAGAATAAACTCTGGTCCGTCTGCTACACTGAATGGCCTGACATATATGTTAGGGATCTCGTCTCTTCTTCAGGATGGTAGAAGACCTACTCTGGTAGATGTGCAGGCCTGTGCGACCGTTCGTCATTGATTTCATAATGGTGTCCGTTACCTCGTGTAATCTAATGTTACTTCAGCTAGTCAGCCATTATGACTGCTATGGTTATTTCCCTTACCTTCTGACAATATGAGACATAAGTTTCTTACTCTTGCTGATCCTTAACTACGATTTTTTGGTACACCAAACTACTTTCCACATGACACATTTGTGGGTTGTGAACTTGCCATAGTTTGTTTGTTCTTCAATTGTACCTGAACTATTATGTCATCTAATGCTATATTAGCTTTTCAGTTATTTCATTGTTAGGGTTACTTCATTTACAACTGAAATTTCTCCCACATGAAATTAATCGTGACTTATTACATTATTTTAATAGTGGTGTTACCTTGCTTTGGTGCCACCTTGCATTGTCCTGTTACTTCAAGGATTTTACTTATTGTCCTGTTACTTCAAGGATTTTACTTATTGTCCTGTTACTTCAAGGATTTTACTTATTGTCCTGTTACTTCAAGGATTTTACTTATTGTCCTGTTACTTCAAGGATTGTACTTATTGGATTACTTACTCAGCACTTACCGATCATGGTGGCTAATTTTTATTGTCACAGTTTGCTCTAATAGTATGAACTAGGTGCATTTAATTGTTTACGCTTAAGTTCAGCTCTACAGGCTAGGTTGCTCTGGGTGTTGTCTTATGTTAGTTTGTAGCATCCATTGTGGTTTGTCTATGCTAGTTTCTAACCATTGGCATCCTGGTGTGTCTTGCCTTTCATTTTGTGTCAGCACTACTTGGCCTTTTACTGGTTGGAAACCTGTGTTGGCTTTTTCTGTCTGCTGTGGTATATACCACTTTACGTTATCTACTACTATACAACCATCACTACTTCTATTATCGTTGTGGCTATTTCCATAACTTTCTATTCTTTGGAATAATGGTTTTCACCGCTTACGGATTTATTATTACATAACTTTGAGCAGTACTACCTGGATTTTCTGGTTCTTGTAAAAATACACCAATACTTGGTTGGCCGGGATCGATGCGGTTCTTTATTTATTTTGTGATTTTTTTTTTTTTTTGGCATCTAACTGCTTACTGGGTGCATGGTAGTAAATTATTAGGTGGCTGACTAGATTATCTGCTGCTGGTCATTCTGGAGACAGCCTTGGAATGGATTTGTAGCTTTTATATTTTTTTAAATTCTTTTTGGCTATTTATTATTCCTCGACCAATTATTTTTGTGGATTGCTTGCTACAACTTTCAGTTTGTCTTTGGGCACTAAGCCTTTCAGCTTGTCTCTGGGCACTACGCCTTTCAACTTGGATGTGATTCTACCTTTACAGTACTGTATTTCAGATTTTGGGAACACATATTTGGGCACTTGAGTTCCTAGAACCATCCACACTCTCAATGTCTTGGGCTAAAAATCTGGGGCCCTCAACACATCAGGATTAAAACTGGGTCTCCATGAGGGTTGGTCTACTGCTGGTGGCACATCGCGAACTGGTTGTGACATGGCGTAATGGTATATCATCATCTGATGATTACTTCTTTAAATATACTTAATAATCACAGAACATATTTTTGATTGAATTATCTTTTGGATTACTTTTTGGGGGTGGGAGAGACATTTATTTGCACTATATTACCCATTGTTGATACTGCTAATGCATTTTACTATTAACTTTCGGATTTTCAACCCTGTTCATTCCAATTCTCCTTCTTTATTGATGTGATATCCCCGGTGTTTATATTGTTCATATTGATTTGTGATTTTTTCTTATCCTTCATATTCATTTTTGCTGAACCTTTTTTTTTTTTTTTTTTTGTTAAATTTTACGTTTACTTTCTTCTTTTCTTAACAGTACCTGACTGCAGTGTAAATACCATTCATTACAAACTTTCAATCACCTATTAACAACTTACTCAGTCAATAGCCTAAAATTAATTCATATCAATGCTAGATCACTAATTAACAAAATCACCTTTTTGGAATCACTAATTCAACTGACAAATTTAAATCTTCATATAGTTTGTATTTCTGAGACTTGGTTTTCTTCATATCATTATCCATTACAAATTACTAACTATAAAAACTCCACTTAAATAGAACTTACTCAAACGGCGGAGGTGTCGCAATTTATGTAAAAGATATTTATAAGGATTTTTCCATTATTCCAAATTCCACAGTATCGAATCAAAATGCCGAAATTCTAACTATTCATAATCAATCTTATATAATTATTGTTTGCTATAGGCCACCTAACTCAAACCTTACAGCTTTTCTATCATTACTTACTGAATTATTTAACTACTCTAACCTATCAAAGAAAAAAATGTTTCTTATGGGGGATATGAATGTCGACTTATTACACAACACCAGTCTCTCTTATCAACTTTTACAATCTTTGAATGCGTCTGGACGCAAAAACATTATTTCAGTCCCAACTCCTATAATTGCTACCTCACAAACATTGATTGATTTGTCTATCACAAATGTATTAACTGAAGCTATTATTTCAGGGGCCTTAGAGTACGATTTTAAAGATCATCTCCCTATATTTACAATTTACCCTCTTAAAAAACAAACTACTACACCTGAAGACTACTACATTTGTAGACAAATTAATAATACAAATAGAAAGTTTTAAAACTCAGTTAGCTGACATTAACTGGAGCACTATTTTGGTTCATGGCTCTGCAAATAAAAATTACGAGTCGTTCATCACAATTACTACACAGCTTTATAATCAATCTTTTCCAAACATTCTAAAACAACATAAACTGAAGAAAAATTTCGTAAGCCATGGATTATCAATGCTTTATTAAAAATAATAAACAAAAAAAATAACCTCTTTTCGAAATTCATAAAAAGTAAACTACCTCTGGACTTCCGAAACTTTAAGGCTTTTCGAATTAAACTTAACAATGATATTCGGTGCACTTAGCGTAACTACTATCTCAGCATATTTTCACATAACTCCCCAAAACTAACATGAAAACATTTAAACTTGCTAATGGGAAGAAATACAGTTCTAACGGTCCCTCAGTACTTAATAACTTAATAGATTCTAATAACTTTCAGATAACAGACAAACAAGATATTACAAATGCATTAAATGAACATTTTACCTTATTTCTACAAACACTAAAAAATAATTTAATTACCCAAAAAATCCTTTCACTACTTACCTTAGGAAGCACGCACAGATTTAGTAATTTTCGTCTTACTGAATTTACTGAAACGGAACTATTAGAAGAACTTAACCATATAAATTATAGCTCTGGTCCTGGATATGATGATCTTTAACCATTTATAATAAAAAATGTCGCTAATCTCATTTTTAATCCTCCATTATTTATTTTTAATGATATATTGCAATCTCGTGAATTTCCTGATCTACTTAAAATAACTAAAATATCCCCAAAATATAAATCTGGATCAATAAATGATGGAAGCAATTACCGCCCTATAGCCAGTTTATCAATTTTTGGTAACATTTTGGAGAGATTGATTTATAATAGATTAATATTGTTTATTCATAATCTAAATACATCCGAATCAACATGGTTTTTAATCTGGTAAGTCAACTGAATCAGCCTTATTATATCTACAACAAACAGTCCAACATAATTTTAATCCTAACTTATATACCATCGCTTTATTTTTGGACCTATCAAAAGCTTTTGATACGATAAATCATAATATCTTACTACACAAATTACACACTATTGGAATAGGGAACAATGAACATGCTCTTCTTAAACATTTTTTTATCAGGTACGCAACAATATACTCACATTAACCAACATCAGTCCTCTATTGAATTCATACCAACTGGTGTTCCACAGGGCTCAATTTTGGGACTACTACTTTTCAGTATACACTGAGTGGCCACTTTATTAAGACCACCTGACAGTTTTAAGCAAATGAGCTATGGCTGCACGCTGTTGCCGCCAGGGGGCGAGGCTAGTATAAAAAGGGAAAGCTTAGTGCTTGCGACAGTAGTAGAAGTGATTTTTGGGTGACGAGATGGGTAAAAAATGTGATTTCACGGACTTTCAACGTGGGATGATTGTAGGAGTTTGGAGCCATGGAGCGAGTATCACCAAAGCCACTGTGTTCGCGAAATGTTCCAGAGCAGCTGTTGTTAAAGTGTTTAAAGACTGGACTGTCAGCCAAAAAACTGGGTCTCTAAGTGCAACGTGTGGTCGTCATCGACTAGTGACTGCTCGGGTGGAACGGAGAGTGTCCAGATTGGTAACAGACAAGAGAAGGGCAACAGTACAGCAAATTACAGATCATCTTAATCAAGGATCCCCTCAAATGATCTCTGCATGCACTGTTCGCCGTACACTGCATCGGATGGGATATGGCAGCCGAAGGCCTGTTCGAACACCTTTGCTGTCTGCAGTTAACAATAGAAAACGTCTACAGTTCGCACAGGAGCACAAAGATTGGACAGTCGATAATTGGAAACAAATTATGTGGTCCGATGAATCACGTTTTCAGTTGCACCATGCTGATGGCCGAGTGAGAACTTGGCGGAAACAGCACAAAAGCATGGACTCCAAATGCATTGCTACAACCGTTCAAGCTGGTGGAGGCAACGTTATGGTTTGGAGAATGTTTTCCTGGCATGCTTTGGGCCCTTTAATTCGTGTTGATTAACGTCTGACTGGCACATCATATCTAAACATTGTTGCGGACCAAGTGCATCCTGTCATGTGGATGTTTATCCCAATGGCGATGGCTACTTTCAATAAGATAATGCGTCCTGCCATAGTGCTCGTATTGTGCAGGATTGGTTTTAGGAAAATGCCGGTGAGTTTACTTTGCTTAGGTGGCAACCACAATCTCCAGATCTCTACCCCACTGAGAATTTGTGGGATGAAGTTGAACGAACCACCAGACAGCTGGATGAACAATCCTGCAATCTTACACGCCTGGAAAGTGCTATTCATCAAGCATGGTCTCAAATTCCACAAACCATTTATCAACATCTCGTGGAGTCCATGCCACGAAGAATCGACACGGTATTAAAGGCGAAAGGTGGCCCAACGAAGTACTGAGGGGGTGGTCATAATAAAGTGGCCACTTAGTGTATACATTAACGATATCTTTACTTCCATAAATGATTTTCATTTTCTTCTTTATGCTGAATACATAACCATTCTCACATCATTTAGTTTAACGTTAGCTAACACTATTTCAAATATTAATACTTAGCTTAATAACATCTGAGATTGGCTAAATTCTAATGAACTAATAATAAATACTACAAAAACAAAATCTTTAATCTTTTCAAAACAAAATATTTGGGAACCACATTCTCTCAGATCAGATTAGGTTAATTCTTTACTTCATTAGGGGTTTACTTTAAATAGGGACCTTAAGTGGAACCAACATGTAGACACTCTTATTCTCAAACTCTCTAGAAACATTGGCGTTATCAGTACGGTTTTCACAAACCTTACCTATAAAACACTAATTCAATTATATTATACAATGTTTCAGACTCATATTAATTTTGCTATCTTATCGTGGGGATAGACGACTAAATATAATTTTAGAAACTTCAAATTCTGTAAAACAAATATATAAGACTAATTGATCTAAAATTTGATAGAAATATACCACTATCACTATATAATAACACAAGAGTTTTCCCAAATAAATACAACATTCTTACGATTAACCAACTATATAACTTTAATATTGGGAAAGTTATGTTCAAGTGAATTAAGAATAATTTACACACTGACATCACAGAAATTGTACCACAGATACACTCACATGACACACGTACTAAATTACATATTCGGCCCATTCATCCGAAGACGGAGACCATGAAGCAAAGTATAAATTACATTGGCCCACACTGCTGGAACTCATTACCGACGGAACTGACTTCTTTAAACAACTTTAATCTTTTAAAAAAAAATTAAAAAAAACACATAATGAGTTGGACTCCTCAAATTGATGATTGCAGTGGAGGGGAATTGTGATTATTACTATGACTTGTATATCTCAATGTAAATTGATTTTCAATGGTATCACCTGTAATGTTTATCATTTTCTTACATATCATTAGGGTTTTTTTTTTTTTTTTTGAAAAACTAATTTGTTTATAACTTTAACTCCTGACTTAAGTGGCCCTTACAGACTCAATGAAAGACTTTAAATATATTTTTAATTGAGTCTGTAAGGGCCACGTATATTCTGAGTGTTATCACGAATGGACTACTAGAGAAGCTCATTAGTTCCATGCCATGAAGGTGCACTTTATCACTATTAACCGTGGTTATCCAATTAAATATCAAAGCGTATTTTGCCCGTTGGTAACGTATTTCATGTGTCTTGCAAGTTTCAATAATGTACTATATGGTAATTTTTCGTTAAATGCATTGTACACTAATTTCATAAATTCCACTATTTGTTGCTTTTTATGACTAGATGCTGTACTTTTGCTTGTTAACTTCACTTCTGTTACTGGTAATAGCCTTCTGTAAAATATTTGAATTCAGCATGAAATTACCTTTAAAATAATGTGTAATATGTATTCCTGACTTTACCATTACGCTGTATACGTTTACATCAAGCATCAAAAATTTGACTTTTGGCCACGATTGTAAGTGGGATACGAATTTCCCAGAAGAAATAATTTTTCACAAATACATGAAAAGCAATAGAAATGTAATTGTTGATACCAATGTGCGGTAGTTTCACTATCTCCGTGTAGCAAGTTCTTCAGGAAACTTGAAAATTGCATTGCGTGGAGCAGAAATCGAACCCGCATAGCTCGATTTCTGTTCGAGCATCCGTTACGTCATCTACGCCAAGGAAGTTCTAAGCAACTGAAAAAAAGCAGATGTAGCTTAGAAACCTGAGAGCCGTTCAGATTTGGGCTAGTCGAACCAGAATTTCAGATTGCCACTACGAGGAAGCGCGGATAGCTTCGACTAGCGCACATCTGACCCCTTTCTGTCCTGATGGTACTTAAGAGTATCACGTTGGTCTTTCTGCCTGTACGGACTGAAAACATCACCACTGCCGGACGGAACCTCCAAGTACCGATATAAGGAAGTTTTTACTTAGGTTACCAAATGGTTTGGCATGCAAACTTGCCTCGTTCACGTGCGAAACCGTTTATATCGGATGCGTGCATGTGACGACGGAATACTGGAATCTGAGTAGTGCCCGTAAGTTTTTTTTTTCTGTATGTTGCGGTGTATTACAATTTCATGGTCTAGGAATTTACGGTTCGATTGTATACACTTAACGTAAGTCATCTGAATGATACATATTGGTCTGTTATTGTATAATTCGCTCTGTGACACTAATAAAGCTCTGTGGTGCTCAGAAGCAGCCCCAGGACGTAGACATACATACCGACGATTTATATATGATTGAAAATCATCATCATCATCATCATTGTCAACCATTATCAATCCACTGCTGGACGAAGGTCTCCCCAAGTTTCCTCCACAACGGTCTGTCTTGTGCCAGTCTCCTCCATGTCACCCCTGCATACTTTCGAATTTCATCCACCCATCTCCCATGTGGTCTTCTTCTGGGTCTTTTCCTGTCCCTTGGAATCCAATCTAAAATTTCGGCTGTCCATCGATGATCTGTCCTTCTGGCAGTATGTCCAGCCCATTGCCATTTCAGGGATTTGACTCTGATCATGATGTCTTCCACTCTTGTCATTTTTCGGATCCACGAGTTCCTCTTCTTATCTCTCCTGGTTACACCAAGTATGCACCTCTCCATGCTTCTTTGAGTTGTCTGCAGCCTTTGTATGTCTCTTTTAGTTAAGGTCCACGTCTCTGCACCATACGTAAGCACTGGAAGGATGCATTGATCAAACACTTTTCTTTTAAGACATAATGGCATATTGCTCTTGAAAATTATGCTGTTTCTTCCAAAAGCTCTCCAGGCAAGTTTTGTACGACGATTAATTTCTTCACCAATGTGACCCTCACTTGATATCTGCTGTCCAAGATAAACGTACGTGTCTGTTATCTCCAGCTTTTCTCCATCAATCGATAAATCTTCATTTCTTGTAAAAGCATTGAACATCACTTTTGTCTTCTGAAAGTTCATTTTTAATCCCACTTCTTTACTCTTGTCAGCAAGTTCCTGGATCATACTCTGCAGCTCTGATGGGGTAGTTGCAAAAATGACTACATCATCAGCAAAACGAAGGTGGGTTAGATAATCTCCATTAATCTTTATCCCCTTGTTTTCCCAGCTCAGCGACTGAAAAACACCCTCCAATGTGGCATTAAAGAGCTTCGGAGATATGGTGTCACCTTGCCTCACTCCCTTTCCAATTTTTACGTGTGTTGTATTTTCAAACAGCCGAATCTTTGCACTTGCATTTTCATAGATGTTATTAATAATATTAATGTATGCATCTTCAATACCGCAGGTTTTCAGAGCCATTGTAACTGCTGATGGTTTCACCGAATCAAAGGCTTTTTCATAATCGATAAAAGCCATGCACAATGGAAGTTCATATTCCCTCGCTCTTTCAATTAGTTCTCTCAGCACGTGGATATGATCTATTGTGCTGTAGCCACTCCTGAATCCAGCTTGTTCTCTCGGTTGAGCCATGTCCAGTGTTACCTTCAAGCGGTGTGAAAGAACTTTAGTGAAGATTTTATAAACTACTGATAGGAGGCTGATAGGTCTGTAGTTTCCGAGATCCTCAATGTCAC
Organism: Macrothele yani; assembly: GCA_039090855.1. Lineage (NCBI taxonomy): Eukaryota > Metazoa > Arthropoda > Arachnida > Araneae > Macrothelidae > Macrothele > Macrothele yani. Next base: position 138,325,337 of record CM077027.1, on the reverse strand, counting down.
CTTTCTTATGTAGCAGAATCATTGTAGCGGTGTTCCAATCCTCAGGAATCTTTCCTTCATTAAGGCATCGAGTGAAAATTTGGGCGAGTACTGTTTCGATTTCTCCACTTGCTTCTTGTATGATGTCTACAGTAATTCCATCTTCTCCTGGAGCTTTTCCCCGCTTCATGTTCTTGATTGCATGTGCAACTTCTGCTGGAAGGACTGGAGGAACTCTGGTACTGGTATCTTTCATGATGTCTGGAGTGCATGTATCATCCCTTTCATATAATTTGGAGTAGAAATCTTTCACTCTTGTCAAAATTTCGCCTCTATTTCTTGTTACAGAACCATCTTCTTTTCTCAGTGCCATAATCTGTTTTCTTCCCTTACTGAGATGTCCCTTTGCTATCTTTAGGCTTTGGTTGTTTTCAATTGCTTTCCTCACTAGTTCACAGTTGAATTTTCTTACGTCTTCAGTGATACTTTTTCTTACTGTCTTGCATAGCTCTATATATTCCACTTTGGAAGTCACATCTTCTTTAGTTGTCCTCATCTCTCTTCTTTTTTGCATCAACATTTTCGTTTTTCCTGATAATTTGTTTACATGCAACTTGTTCTTAGACCCAGCTAATTTTGTTGCTGTTTCCATAAGAGCTTTGGTTACTTTTCTGTTTACTTCAGAGATGTCCACTTCTTCTGATGTTAGGCCTTCTAAAGCAGAGAACCTGTTCTTCAGTTCCAACTTGAAGGTATTATTGTGTTTTTTAAGGTTGGTTATGTCAATAGATTTTGTTTGTCTTATGAGCTTGCCACGTTCAAGTTTAGTGTTGAGGTGCATCTTACATCTCACCAATCTATGGTCACTACCTGTGTTGAACTTGTTTAGCACACTGCAGTCTTCTATGACGAATTTTTTGTTACACATAATAAAATCAATTTCACTTGTCGTCCCATTTGGATGTCTCCATGTCCATTTCCTGTGTGGCTTTTTCTTGAAGAAGGAGTTCAAGATGAAAAACCCTTCTGCCTCTGCAAACTCAACGAGAGTATTTCCACGCTGGTTTCTGTTGCCGTGACCGAATTTACCTACTGAAGTTTCATTCTGTTGCCGTTGCCCTATTTTTTGCATTGAAATCTCCCATAATTATTTTCAAGTGCTGCTTACCTTTATTATTTAGATGACAAATTTCCTCATAAAATTCTTCGATTTCTTCTTCAGGATGACTTGTGGTGGGTGCATAAGTTTGAATAATCTGAGCCTGGTATCTTTTCGAGAGTTGGATAACAAGTCGTGCAGCTCTGTCAGAGGAACTTTCAACTTCTACAACTTTATCCTTCAGTTTCTTGTTTATTATAAATCCAACACCACTAGTTCTGCCAGTATCTGTCCCACGATAGTAGAAGAGATGTCCACTTTTCAGTTCGATGAGATCTTCTCCTTTTCTCCTTACCTCACTTAGCCCCACGATGTCCCAGTTGATCCTTTGTAGTTCCTCTTCCAATTCAAGAAGCCTTGAATCAGAAGATAGGGAGCGTCCATTGTACGTAGCCAAGGTCAGCATCAGATGGCAGCCTAGTCCGGTCCTCCGGGGATTCTTAGCACCCTCTGCCTTCATGTCGCACTGGCCGCTGCCTTGGCCAGGTACATTCCAGCTGCCGGAGACTGAGGGCCAAGATTTAAGTTGTGGAATCATTTTGGAGGGGTTTGGCCATAACTCACCACGCTGGCCAAGCGGGTTGGTGAGTGTGGGATAGAATTTCCTCTAATCCCGATGGTATAGTTATACCGCTATTGGCGGTCGTCAGAGCCCCTTTAGTGGGAACAGGATGCACCACGAGAAGGCGGGGTTGACATTTGTCAAGGAGAGGCTGTGATGTTACGCATCACCTGACCTTACATCCCTGATTGAAAATACATGCCTATATATACATTGCTGGCCACCCAAAATGCAACACCAAGAAGGAAGCATCCGATTGGCCTGAAATTCGCAGCATGCCTCGCCCGCGAGAGGACATGCAAACGATTAGCATTGCAGGGCATATGCAAATCATGTGCGCCCGGCACGCCACCGAGAATCACTTTAAGAAGGGTGCACAGATGGCGGGGTGTAAGTACTGGACGTGTGTTGTGCTGCCGGACCTGTACGTAGGAAGCTTCCTGATTCATCGTCGCAGAATACGGCAGTCATTCCAGCTCGTTTCGGAGTTCGACAGAGGACGAATAGTGGCTTATCGCGACAGCGGTTTATCGTACCAAGACATCGGCGCCTGTGTGGGACGATGTTTAGCCTCAGTGAGGCGAGTATGGATTCGTTGGGTGCAGGAGGGACTGGCGGACCGACGTGAGCTATTGCCGCAGCCGCGGTGCACCACCGAACGAGAGGACCGGCATCTTGTGCGGTGGACATTGACGGCTAGCACTGCCACATCACGAACCGCAACAACCTGTGTCAGCACGTACCGTTCGACGTCGTCTGCAGGAGCGGGGACCTGTCACACGGAGCCCGTTGCTCCGATTACCATTGACGTTACACCACCGGCGAGTGCGGCGGCAGTGGGCCGTTGAACGCCGCACCTAGTCTATGGAATGTCACGACATTGTCTTCTCCGACGAATGCCGCTTATGCCTGCAGCACCACGATGGTCGGATCCGCGTGTGGCGGTACCGCGGCGAGAGACTGTATGACGCCTGCATTATGCTTCGCCATACCGGTCCGTCGCCTGGCGTTATGGTTTGGAACACAATTAAATATGACACCCGCACCCCTCCGGTACGCATCGCCGGTACACTCAACAGCCACCACTGCATCTCCGACGTTTTGGAGCCTGTAGTCCTCCCTTACCTGCAGGACCTGCCAGCGGCCACGTTTCTACAGGACAAAGCGCTCCCGCACGTGGCACGCATCGTGAAACAATTCTTCATGGCCCACCAGGTGTCACTGCTACCGTGGCTCACCTGTTCTCTCGATATGTCGCCAATAGAAAACGTCTGGTCGCTGTTCGGCAACCGAGGTGCCCAGCAAGCACCACCCGTGATGAACTGTGGCAACGTGTGGAAGCAGCCTGGACCGACATACCCCAAGCCACATCCAAAGTCTCTTTCGTTCGATGCTGCGGCGTGTAGCAGCCGTTATTGCCAGCCATAGGGGCCACACGATGTCTGCGTGTTCCGCAAGTCGCACGGGCCTGTAAGCTCAATCGTTTCATCTTTGTATATGTTGGTATGTGTCCAGTAAATCTGGCTTTGCTATCTCGTGTCCTTCTTGGTGTTGCATTTTGGGTGGCCAGCAGTGTATATGATGTGAGATTACTGCTGCAAATGCATTCGTCATTTACAAATAATTAAACGGGCATATTATATACTTGGATTTCAAGAGAGCTGCCACGCAAGGTCGCATAACTTTAGGTAGCAGCGCTCAGAAGAAACGTGGACGACATGACCAGACAGGATCTTCTTTCTAGGATCAAACGAAACGCAGAAAACAAAATTTCTCTGGGCCAAAAGATGTTCGTCTGTAGAATTCTGGATCGCATTGGTCCGAATTTGTTTATAACAGGGGAAAATATGAAATATGTTCTCTGAAGAAAATGAGATCTAAACCTCATTCCAAGTGTGTTTGCTGAAAGGTCTTCCTTTGTTGTAATGAGAAAAAGAATTGTTTTGTAGAATTCCACTCAAAGCAAATAAATAGTAAGATATCATTTTTGATTTTCTTTACCCTACGGTCCTAACAGTACTTCTGCGTACCACTAGTCAACACACTATGACATATTATATAATTCACTTTATGAAAGCAAAAAACGATATTACAGCTCCAAAGCTTTTTTTTTTTTTTTTTTTTTGATTGGAGGTTTACCGACCACCGTGAGCAACTCAATGGGCTATAAGCAGTCGCCCGTCCCTAATTTAGGGTCACTGGTTCCAGGGAAGGGAGAGAGCCAGTGCCGTAAGACAAACACAACATCCATGCCTCACCGGGATTCGAACCCGGACCCCTTACGGACGAATGATCAGAGGCCATCGCTTAGACCACTGCGCCACCGGGGCGGCGCTCCAAAGCTATGTACCAAACCATAAGTTTCCAAAAATTGACAGCCTGAATTAATTCAGGACTGCAAGGGTCATCCGCTTTCCTTTAGTTGCTCCTGGGTTGTGTAACGGATAGCATGTTCGAACGGAATTCGGGAGATGCTGGTTCGATTCCCGCTTCATCAGGGCAATGAAATTTTCGAATTTTTTTTTAATAAGTTGCTGCATGGAAATAGTAAAAATACGGCACATTTGTGCCATCAATTGCATGACATTATACTGAACTTTCAGCATCCAATACTAAACCTTAAGCAACTTGCTGATAATAAAACGGAATGAACCACGAGCACTTGCGTACAGGTACCTCCGACCCAAAGCGACGAAACCGGAAGTTCTCTGACGGATCGTCCATTACAACAGACTTCCTCATTTCCGATCAATAAATCCTGGAGACGAATGAGTTTCGTGATATATGGGTCGACCTCCGCAAGGAAATGTTCCAAATGCCAGAGGTTTGCTTCTTTTGGAATAGCAGAGCAGATTATCGAACCTCACTCCAGGAATATCAAAGCGTCTCTGTCGCAACCTTGAGCAAAACAATACACATAAATATAAATCTGGCAAAACAACATATATCTGAGTATTAAAGCCTTGAGAGCAGGGTCATTGCGAATAAAAATCAGAAAACTAGATGAAAACCTCTTAACCATAGCTTTGTGCCTAGTCATGTACATCCATCGGCCATTTTAATAGGATCACCCTCGGGTTATGTCAACGCAAAGCAACTCATTGAGTTAAAAACTATAGGAGCTATGTTAATTAATTTCTAAAGCCGACAGAACATCATATTTTTTTCTATGTACATAAAATGAATAGGATTCGAGAGTGGGGGGGATGGAGAAAAATGGTTCTGATGACTACTGTTTCCTTTAAATCAGGAAATAATTATTTTCTTAGATAGGATAAAAGTGGTGTAGGATTCCCCAACCCCGCTCGGGGATAAATATTGTAAATATGTTGTAATATTCACGTTTACTCAAGGAGGTTAGAAGAAGAGGAGGTGAAAGGACCCGTTTTGAGTGAAGCCGAAACAGATCAGCTGTTTGGCGCAGTGGTCTAAGCGATGGCCTCTGATCATTCGTCCGAACGGGGTCCGGGTTCGAATCCCGGTGAGGCATGGATGTTGTGTTTGTCTTACGGCACTGGCTCACTCCCTTCCCTATAACCAGTGACCCTAAATTAGGGACGGGCGACTGCTTATAGCCCATTTGAGTTGCTCACGGTGGTCGTTAAACCTCCAATAAAAAAAAAAAAAAAAAAAAAATCTTCTCTCTGAGGTGGTGTGCGTTTGCGGGAGTTTGGAAACGTGACGTCACTTCCTGTGCCTGAAGCAGTTACGCTTAGCGCATGCAAACCATGCAAAACAAGGATGCAAACAAGGAATGTTTCGGACTTCGTATTTCTCAACATTAGAGTTTTGATAATATTTTAAACATGGCTACTTCCACAAGCGCAGTATGTAAGTAACTATACGCAGTATGCACTTCCGCTAAATTAGTCATTATTTTAATCAGTTTTTTAAAGAAATACCAACATATATTTTCCAATTTTTTCTAGAATTTTATAATTATGGGAATGAATTTTTCAGCCTCAATTTTTTTTCATGCCTGTATGTGTAGAATAAGGGTCCGAAAAACCCGTTTAAAAACGCGATTTCCCCATAGAGATATACAGGAGATTCTCAGGTTGGGCGCATTGGCGTAGTCAGCTGATAAAAAGGGGCGTGACGCCAGAAGCACGGTGAGAGAGGCTGTTGCCACCTCCTCTTTCTTCTAACCTCCTTGCGTTTACTCATAAAGTTCAATTGTTAGAGACATTTTCAGCAGCAAACGTGAAAAACGCAGGGTCGTCAGACAGGAGGGCGTCGGACAGACAAATGTTAGCTACGTTTATGTACTGGCGAGCAATGCTAAGTAGCGGTGTACGCTGAGGTATATTTTTTAATATGTTGTACTAATGAGCCGGTAAGTGTTTGCCGTTTTGAGTCGGCGAGTGGAAGTAGAAAGTTTAGTTGAAGTCTTCAAAGAAAACCCGGCCAAATATGAAAGGCTTAGCGTGGCTAGTCATTCATAATTAAATGCTCCTGGAACTTAATGATAGTATAAACGGATTGTTTAAAGAGAGTAATGGGCTTTTAGAGTTTCAGACATACAGGGGTTGGACAGAATAATGTGAACACCAAGCTCAGAGACGTGACTTTTAATGCAGTTGCATACGTCGCAATACGAAAAGGTACCCACCACTTTTTGGTTGGAATAGCTTTGTTCGGGACCTCAAGGTCCTGTTTAACTGCAGTTAAAGTGTCTTGTTGCAGAATTTCTTCATGCTGACGACGAAATTAGCGACCTAACGAGCTTCGAAAGAGAGCTAATCGTTGGTGGGCGTCTAGAAGATGCCCTTTTGACAACTGTCGCCAGTGTATTGGGGATATCGAGAGCTACTGTCGTGACAGCATATTGTGTTCGTGGAAAAAACTCCTCTGCGAAATACAACAGCGGCAGGAATGCGACTCTGACTGAGGGAGATAGGAGGGCATTAGGGAGGATTGCTACCCGTAATAAGAAGACCACGGCGCCTAAAATTAGTGCGGAGCTCAATCTAAATCTCTAGACTCCAATATCAACAAAAATAGTGCACAGGGAACTGCATAAACAATATATTCGTAGCAGAGCTGCTATTGCAAAACCTCTGGGGACCCTGGTGAATAAACACCGGCGACGGCAGTCGTTCCAGGAGGATACAACTTGGACTGCCGTTGCGTGTAATGTGGTTGAATGAAAAAACATTCACACTATTCCCCACGGCAGGACGTGCTTACGTATGGAGAATTCCATCAAAATCGTACAACCCAGACTGTCTTCTCCCAACAGTGCAGTATGGTGGTGGTTCTGTCATGCTGTGGGCGTCCATATCAGCAGGTCCCTGATTACCTTGAAAGAACGGATGATTGGAAGGGCGTGCGAAACCATTTTGGCTGACCAAGTCCATCCAAGGGCTCAGGCATTGCTTCCTGCAGGGAATGCCATCTATCAAGATGATAACGCCCCAATTCACAGAGCTCGGAATGTCCAATCATGGTTTGAGGAACATGAATACGAACTTTCACACCTTCTTTGGTCTCCCCAATCACCAGACTTAAACATCATAGAGCCACTGTGGTCTGTTTTGGAAAAAAGTGTAAGATCCCGTTATCTTCCCCCTGCGTCTCTCAAGGACCTGGAGCAATTTCTTCATAAAGAATGGTAGAACATCCCACTAACCACTATCCAGGATTTGTATGCGTCCATGACAAGGAGGATTCAATCGGTTTTGAATGCTAAAGGTGGTCCCACACCCTATTCGGTACACGTAAAACCTTCTTTTCCTAGGTGTTCACATTATTCTGTCCAGCCCCTGTAGGTCATGTTGAACGCATGTGGAGGTTGTCCCTGAAACTTCTTTGGGAAGTTCTCCCTTATAATTGATGAATCGAGGTTGTCATGAGGCATATTTCCTGGGCGCGTAGAAAGAAAGCTCGGAGGTGAAAGTTAAGCTTGCCACAACTGGAGATAAAAGTTTGCACTATTAAAAGTGAATGGGATCGCAGAGAGATTTCCGGAAGACTCCCCATCGACACGGAAGCCAATTTAATCATGTTAGAAAATTCATCAAACCTTTTCATTGGTTTGGTTTGAGAGAAGCCAGGACCCTTATTTTACGTGCTTGTTGTTGTGTGGCATAAAAATTTAGCTTACTCGGGTGTATTTGAAAAAAAGAGGAATTAAGGACACACTGTCGTAGAGGGATCAAATCGAATAAAAATGCTGTCACTCTTGCTGGATACCATGTATCATTTAATACTTATGCGAAGCAACGGATACACGCGAGGGTTCGCACAAGCGCTTTCTTTTTTCTTTTTTTTTTTTTTTGATTGGAGGTTTAACGACCACCGTGAGCAACTCAATGGGCTATAAGCAGTCGCCCGTCCCTAATTTAGGGGCACTGGTTCCAGGGAAGGGAAAGAGCCAGTGCCGTAAGACAAAGACAACATCCATGCCTCACCGGGATTCGAACGTGGACTCCGTTCGGACGAATGATCAGAGGCCATCGCTTAGACCACTGCGCCACCGGGGCGGTGCACAAGCGCTTTCGGTGGATATTATAATTTCTTTATCATGTTTCCAGAACGCTTGGTTTCAAATGTACTATTGGGTTGGGTAAACGGTAAAAATACCCCTGAAAACTGAAAAGCGGTAAAAATACCCCCGTAGGAAATACCCCCAAATACCCATGAAACTGAAAAACGGTGAAAATACCCCTAGAGAAAATACCCCTGAAACTGAAAAGCGGTAAAAATACCCTCGGAGGAAATACCCCCAAATACCCCTGAAAACTGAAAAGCGGTAAAAATACCCCCGGAGAAAATACCCCTGAAAACTGAAAAGCGGTAAAAATACCCTCGGAGGAAATACCCCCGAATACCCCTGAAAACTGAAAAGCGGTAAAAATACCCTCGGAGGAAATACCCCCAAATACCCCTGAAAACTGAAAAGCGGTAAAAATACCCCCGGAGAAAATACCCCTGAAAACTGAAAAGCGGTAAAAATATCCCCGGTGAAAATACCCCTGATAACTGAAAAGCGGTAAAAATACCCCCGGAGGAAATACCCTCAGAGCAAACGGTTCACTGTAAACTGCCACACAGGAACACTGATGTGTGGCAGTGTTCCGGTGTGGCAATTTGCGGGGAAACCCTGCCACACATCTTTCAGCAACTTGGCCACAAAAGTTCAAGGGGGGGGGGGGTTAAAGATTGGTGTTTCTGGGCCTATATTGAGAACTGATTTTTAAGAAAACGTTCCATGTAAGGCAAGCGTGAATTAGTACTTTAATTTGAAGAAATAAATTTTCTAGGATCCGAGGTACACTCTTCCCCCAAATTCCGTTATACCACATTCTGGGCCGCTGGAGTCTTTCAGTGTATCCAGGATGTTCCCCTTGAAACTTCCGCCAAGTCCGTGAGCTTTTGGGGAGCTTTCCCTCAAAATATTAAAATGGAAGTAGAGCTGTAAGCATTAGAATAATGCTTTATATAATGATTCTGTACAAGGCCACGGATTTTCAGGAGGGTGGGGTGAATTCACCCTCCCCCAAGTTTCTAAGAGCGCAGACAAGTGTTCAAGGTAAGGGATTAGCTCGCAATTTCTATGGTTCATGTTATGTTTAGTGGAAGACAATGATGTATGCCCTTACCCCTCCCCTAGAAATTTGGTGAAGTCTGTAAAAGGGATACGAGGTGCTTGGTTTGGAGGGCTCTACCCCCAACTTTCGTAATTTTATATTCTGCACCTCTAGAGTCGGTCAGTGTATCCTCGATGTTACCCCTGAAGAGCTCTTAGAAACTGGGGGGATTCACCCCTCACTCCTGAAAATTCGTGGTCGTGTACAGAATCATTATACAGGGTGATTCCTAAAGTCCTAAGTCACCTCAATAACTTGGGAACAAAGACAGCTAGAGCTATGGAAGTACGGTATGGTATAGTAAAACAACGATGCGCTATCGGATGAGAGTGACTGCAGCTCGCCTAGTGGCAAAATGTGGAATTTGGCACTCTTATCTCGAAAACCATGAAAGATACGGGAAAGAGAGCAATTATAAACTTGTAGAGCATCACCGAATTAGTAGGAAACGATCTACGGTAGAAACGGCTGGCATAAGTAGAAGGCTGGAAACGCGAACTTGTGCGAAGCCAGTTCATGTCGTTTTCGCGGTAACTGTCTAGCAGAGCGAAATGCATGACGTATGCGACTGCACGCCTGTAAGTGTCGTATGCAAATTCTGGTGTGACATAACGCCTCATCTGTCGTATCAGGCGCGGCGTGGCAATGTATAAAAGATCGTCGGCCAGGACCTATGTCATTCGTAACGTGAGTATCGGGTAAAGAACGAGCATGGCAGGCTATTCGAATGAACAGTATTGCGAGATGGTACTGCTATATGGAGATTACGGACGCAACGCCAGGGAAGCATCACGCCAGTATGGCTTACGATTTCCGACTCATCCATCTCCAACCGCGTGGACCATCAGTCGCGCGGTTCGCCGGCTACGAGAGACAGGTAGTATTGAAGCGCGTTCCCGTTCGGGCCGACCCACCGGAAATGGGTAGGGATGTGCAACCAGTCGATGTTCTGGCATATGTTTTGGCCAACCCATGCACCAGTACGAGAGAAGTCAGTATGGCACGTGGCTTATCACAGTCCCGTGTGTGGAACATTTTGCATCAGCATGGTGCTCACCCGTACCGTACAATACCGCTGCACGTACTGATGCCAGGGGATAACCAACGACGTCTAGATTGGTGCAATTTTGTAATTAACACAGTAGAAGAAAATGCGGCCTTTCTATCAAACATCCTTTGGACTAACGAGGCGCAGTTTAGACGCGCCGGGGTGCTGAACAAACAAAACACCCATTACTGGGCAGTTCAGAATCCATTTTTTACACGGGAAATGAGGCATCAGGTGCGCTGGTAGATCAATGTCTGATGTGGCATCTGGAAAAACCGACTTGTTGGGCCTGTGCTCTATGAGGGCGCATTAAATGGGCGAAGATACCTGCAGCTGTTACAAAGCACATTACATGAGTGGTTAGATGATCTGTCTCTGCAAGATGTACGCTCATTATGGATTCAGCATGACAGAGCTTGGGCACATCAACCAACTGCGGTACAGCACTTCCTGTCCTACACTTTCGGGCAACAGATCATCGGTTATGGTGGTCCCGTAGCGTGGCCTCCACGATCACCGGATCTAACTCCCATGGATTTCTTCTTCTGGAGTTACCTAAAGGATCACGTGTACAGGGTGGAACCGACGAGTCTCCATGATCCCCGACTGCGTATCGTCGCTACGTGTGAGAGCGTAACACCTGTCATGCTGGCAAACGTACAACGGAAAGTTCTGTCTCGCATTCAAATGTGTATTGTGGCAAATGTGGCCATACTGAACCCTATTTACGTTAAACGCAACGTTATGTAAGTACCGCTGTTGCATTAAATACGACCAATGTAATCCATTTGTCTTCACGCCTGAGTATAATAAACCTTGTCTTTCCCTCACGTTTCCAGCCTTCTACTTACCCCAGCTGTTTCTACCATATGTCATTTCCTACTAATTCGTTGATGCTCTACAAGTTTCTAATGGATCCCTTTCCCATATCTCTCATGGATTCTGAGATAGGAGTGTTAACTTCCACATTTTGCCACTAGGGGCGCTGCAGTCACCCTCATCCGATAGCACATGGTTATTTTACTATACCATACCTTACTTTCATGGCTCTAGCTGTCTTTGTTCCCAAGTTATTGAGGTGACTTAGGACTGTAGGAATCACCCTGTATAAATCATGGTACTAATGTTTACAGCTCTACTTCCATTTTAACACTTTGGGGGAAAGCTCCACACAAAGCTCACGGACTTCGCGGACGCTTCAAGGGGAACATCCTGACACTGACAGACTCCAGCTGCCCAGAATATAATATTACGGAAGTTGGGGGTACAGCTAACCAAGTGTACCTCGGATCTTCGGCAATTTATTTCGTGAAATTAAAGTACAATTCTCGCTTAGCTTAAATGGAACGTTTTCTCAAAATTCTGTTCTCAATATAAGCCCAGAAACACCAATCTTTAACTTTTGTGGCCAAGTTGCTGAAAGATGTGTTGCAGGGTTTCCCCGGTAAATTGCCACACCGGAACACTGCCACACATCAGTGTTCCTGTGTGGCAGGTTACAGTGAACCGTTTGTTCTGGGGGCATTTCTTCCTGGGGTATTTTTACCGCTTTTCAGTTTTCAGGGGTATTTTCTCCGGGGATATCTTTACGTACATCTATTGGGTTAGTGCGAATGAAATGTCCGGCGCGAATGAGCGGTGGAGACAGACCCCCCCCCCACCAATACAGCGGAATGGAACCACCAACAGGTGCTGCGGGTATTACGTCACAGAGCGTGAAGACCAAGGTTGAGGCGTAGTTTGTTTTGACGTCACGTCGCTTGCAAAGAAAACGTGCAGATGCCCAATTTGAGAGACATCTTCCTGTATGATCCTAAAATGGGTCATTCTTCAGGAATTGCCACTCGAAGCGTTAACAATGCGTTTGGGGAGAATACAGCCGAGGAACGAACTATTCCGCGATGGTTTGTGAAGTTTCGAAGCGGAGAAACGGACCTGCAAAACGAATCACGTAGTCACTGACCTGTTGCCATTTTTGACTATGTTCTGTTACGTGTGGTTGAAACGAACTCTCGAAGAACGTGTCGTGAGATAGCGGCAGAGGTAGTTGTCCACCACATGACAGTTGCTCGGCGTCTGGCTGCGCTGGGTAAGGGAAAAAAGCTGGACATGTGGCTACTGCATGAGTTGACAACTGCCAACAAGACTATGCGTTTGGAAGTCTGCACATCGCTGCTTGCCAGGAATAAACAGGAACCTTTACTGCATGGAATCGTCACCTGCGACTAGAAGTTGGTCCTTTATGATAATCGGAAACGATCTGCACAATGGTTAAGCAAGGCACAGCTTGCTGGACGGCATCCTAAGCCATCACTACACACCAAGACGATGATGCTCCTTGTCTGGTGGTCCACAGCCGGGATAATTCATCGGCGTTTCTTGGCAAAAGGCCAAACCATAACAGCAGAACGTTATCGTGCTGAATTACACCAGATGCACCGGACATATCTGCAGAAAGAACCGGCTTTGGTCAAAAGACATGGTGTTCTTCTGCTCCAGGACAACGGCCGTCCTCATGTCGCACAACGAACGATTCTGACACTAAATGCCTTGGGCTATGAAGTACTGCCTATTTCCCCGACAGACTAATATCTGTTTCGTCGCCTGGATCACATCCTGTATGGGAAACAACTCACGACAGGCAATGAGGTTCAATGCGTAGTTCATGACTTCTTCCGGTCCCACCCACAAGACTTTTTTCGGGGATCATGGCCTTGCCGGAAAGATGGCAACTATGTATCGATGCCGAGGGGGATAATTTTGCCCAGGTAAGTTGTCCTACTTTTTCACTCTCGCTGTCCAAGTGTGCTGGTCCTTTGCCGGATATTTCATTCGCACCAACCCAAAAAGTATGTAAACTGTCTTGCAGGTTTTCTTCCATCTTTTATTAAAAATGTGGTAAAAAAGACAGAAAAGTGATTTATTTATTGCGTGCTATAATAATTATTTTCGATTAAATTATTGAAAAGAAGTTAAGGGAATCCTTCTGCTGAAAAAAATCCTACTTGAAAATATTCACTACTTTTGCCTCGCTGAACAAGTTTGTAATTGACGTTTTTGCCTTATCTGCAAAGGGGGCCGCGATAGCCCCCTCAACCCGCCCAAAAAGAGGGCAAGGGGTTCGCTCTTGGTGCTATTGTGTGTGCCCTAAGGGGTTTCCTATACAACTGCACGAAACGTAAATCGCCCACTGCCATAGTTCGTGAGATATTGGCCTGATCAAGGACTTTCTTTGTAATCCTCTATACGCTGAATGGCCACTTTATTATGACCACTCCCTCAGCACTTCGTTGGGCCACCTTTTGCCTTTAATACTGCGTCGATTCTTCGTGGCATGGACTACACGAGATGTTGATAGGTGGTTTGTGGAATCTGAGACCATGCTTGATGAATAGCATTTTCCAGGAATGTGAGAGTGCAGGGTTGTGGATCCAGCTTTCTGATGGCTCGTTCAACTTCATCCCACAAATTCTCAATGGGGTTGAGATCTGGAGATTGTGGGGGCCACCTAAGCAAAGTAAACTCACCGGCATGTTCCTGAAGCCAATCCTGTACAATACGAGCGCTATGGCAGGACACATTATCTTGTTGAAAGTAGCCTTCGCCATTGGGATAAACCATCCACATGACAGTGTGCACTTGGTCCGCAATGATGTTTACGTGTTATTTGCCACTCAATCGTTACTCAACACGAATTAAAAAAGCATGTCAGGAAAACATTCCCCAAACCATAACGTTGCCTGCACCAGCTTGAAGGGTTGTAGCAATGCATTTGGGGTCCATGCTTTCGTGCTGCTTCCGCCAAATTCTCACTCGGCCATCGGCATGGTGCAACTGAAAACGTGATTCATCGGACCACATAATTTGTTTCCAATTACCGACTGTCCAATCCTTGTGCTCCTGTGCGAACTGGAGACGTTTTCTCTTGTTAACTTCAGTCAGCAAAGGTGTTCGAACAGGCCTTCGGCTGCCATATCCCATCTGATGCTGTGTACGGCGAACAGTGCATGCAGAGATCATTTGAGGGGATCCTTGATTAAGATTGACTGTAATTTGCTGCACTGTTGCCCTTCTGTTGTCTGTTACCAGTCTGGACACTCTCCTTTCCGTCTGTACAGTTACTAGTCGATGACGACCACACGTTGCACGTAGAGACCCAGTTTTTTGGCTGACAGTCCAGTCTTTGAACACTTTAACTACAGCTGCTCTGGAATATTTCACGAATGCGGCGATTTCGATGATACTCGCTGCATGGCTCCGAGCTCATACAATCATCCCACGTTGAAAGTCTGTGAAATCACATTTTTTACCCATCTCGTCACCCAAAAATCCCTTTTACTACTGTCGCAAGCACTAAGCTTTCCCTTTTTGTACTAGCCTCTCCTTCTAGCGCCAACAGCGTGCAGCCATAGCTCATTTGCTTAAAACTGTGAGGTGCTCATAATAAAGTGGCCACTCAGTGTTAATAATGACTATCATTACTGCAGAACGAAGCAGATGCTCCGAAGGGAAAATTTTGAATGTCGGGGATATCTTAGAGATTTTCGATAGGAGCTGAGGTAGGGAATTTATTTAAACTTAACTCGCCTTCAGCGGATAGTTCCCCAAAACGAGGTCTCCAGTCAGAATACTAGATTTCAATTTGCTGGCTCGTTTAAGAAGCAGCGCAAGAAGATTTTTCGTATCCTTAAATTCAGCGGACATTTCTCTCTCAACGGTTCATTTTACGTATCCATCTTTGCAGACCATATGCCTCCGTTCTTGGTCATGATGCATCCAGGGAGCAATGGTCTCTTGACAGGCTATGCGCCCCCTAGAGAGTCGTGATGAGCAGAAAATGGTTAGAAAACCATTGTGCACAGATTCCCACCAGACCATCTGCTTCCGTTCTTGGTCATGATGCACCCAGAGAGCAATGGTTCCTTGACAGGCGATGCGCCTCCCCAGAGAGTCGTGATGAGTAGAAAATGGTTAGAAAACCATTGCGCAGAGATTCCCACCTTGGAATAGCTATTCATTTTACGTATCCATCTTTGCAGACCATCTGTCTCCGTTCTTGGTCATGATGCACCCAAAGAGCAATGGTCTCTTGACAGCGATGCGTCTCCCCAGAGAGTCGTGATGAGTAGAAAACGGTTAGAAAACCATTGCGTAGAGATTCCCACATTGGAATAGCCATTCATTCTACGTATCCATCTTTGCAGACCATCAGTCTCCGTTCTTGGTCATGATGCACCCAGAAAGCAATGGTCTCTTGACAGGCGCTGCGCCTACCCAGAGAGTCGTGATGAGTAGAAAATGGTTAGAAAACCATTGCGTAGAGATTCCCACCTTGAAATAGCCATTCATTTTAAGTATCCATCTTTGCAGACCATCAGTCTTCGTTCTTGGTCATGATGCACCCAGAGAGCAATGGTCTCTTGACAGGCGATGATGCGCCTCCCCAGAGAGTCGTGATGAGTAGAAAATGGTTAGAAAACCATTGCGCAGAGATTCCCACCTTGAAATAGCCATTCATTTTACGTATCCATCTTTGCAGACCATCTGTCTCCGTTCTTGGTCATGATGCACCCAAAGAGCAATGGTCTCTTGACAGCGATGCGTCTCCCCAGAGAGTCGTGATGAGTAGAAAACGGTTAGAAAACCATTGCGTAGAGATTCCCACATTGGAATAGCCATTCATTCTACGTATCCATCTTTGCAGACCATCAGTCTCCGTTCTCGGTCATGATGCACCCAGAAAGCAATGGTCTCTTGACAGGCGCTGCGCCTACCCAGAGAGTCGTGATGAGTAGAAAATGGTTAGAAAACCATTGCGTAGAGATTCCCACCTTGAAATAGCCATTCATTTTAAGTATCCATCTTTGCAGACCATCAGTCTTCGTTCTTGGTCATGATGCACCCAGAGAGCAATGGTCTCTTGACAGGCGATGATGCGCCTCCCCAGAGAGTCGTGATGAGTAGAAAATGGTTAGAAAACCATTGCGCAGAGATTCCCACCTTGAAATAGCCATTCATTTTACGTATCCATCTTTGCAGACCATCTGTCTCCGTTCTTGGTCATGATGCACCCAAAGAGCAATGGTCTCTTGACAGGCGATGCGCCTCCCCAGAGAGTCGTGATGAGTAGAAAATGGTTAGAAAACCATTGCGTAGAGATTCCCACATTGGAATAGCCATTCATTCTACGTATCTATCTTTGCAGACCATCAGTCTCCGTTCTTGGTCATGATGCACCCAGAGAGCAATGGTCTCTTAACAGGCGCTGCTGCGCCTACTCAGAGAGTCTTGATGAGTAGAAAATGGTTAGAAAACCATTGCGTAGAGATTCCCACATTGGAATAGCCATTCATTCTACGTATCTATCTTTGCAGACCATCAGTCTCCGTTCTTTGTCATGATGCACCCAGAGAGCAATGGTCTCTTAACAGGCGCTGCGCCTACTCAGAGAGTCGTGATGAGTAGAAAATGGTTAGAAAACCATTGCGTAGAGATCCCCACATTGGAATAGCCATTCATTCTACGTATCTATCTTTGCAGACCATCAGTCTCCGTTCTTGGTCATGATGCACCCAGAGAGCAATGGTCTCTTGACATGCGATGATGCGCCTCCCCAGAGAGTCGTGATGAGTAGAAAATGGTTAGAAAACCATTGCGCAGAGATTCCCACCTTGAAATAGCCATTCATTTTACGTATCCATCTTTGCAGACCATCTGTCTCCGTTCTTGGTCATGATGCACCAAAAGAGCAATGGTCTCTTGACAGGCGATGCGCCTCCCCAGAGAGTCGTGATGAGTAGAAAATGGTTAGAAAACCATTGCGTAGAAATTCCCACATTGGAATAGCCATTCATTCTACGTATCCATCTTTGCAGACCATCTGCCTCCGTTCTTGGTCATGATGCACTCAGAGAGCAATGGTCTCTTAACAGGCGCTGCGCCTACTCAGAGAGTCGTGATGAGTAGAAAATGGTTAGAAAACCATTGCGCAGAGATTCCCACATTGGAATAGCCATTCATTCTACGTATCCATCTTTGCAGACCATCTGCCTCCGTTCTTGGTCATGATGCACTCAGAGAGCAATGGTCTCTTGACAGGCGATGCGCCTCCCCAGAGAGTCGTGATGAGTAGAAAATAGTTAGAAAACCATTACGTAGAGATTCCCACCTTGGAATAGCCATCCCGTTTATCAGACATGAACCCTGTGAAAAATGTTTGGGATGTTGTGGAAAGGTCATTTCCAACTTTGGATCATCCATACAGGAATGCGACAGAATTAAGGATAGCGGTGCAGGAAGCTTGGGTGGAGATGCATGTGGTACGCATTCGTGACCTAGTCGACTCAGTGCCTCATCGTGTGACTGTTCTCATCCGGAAGAAAGGTCGACTTACCCGTTACTAGGTAGGCCTCCCATTATTTCTGTCCACTCATTGTATATTGTTTTGGTACCGGTGATTTCTAAGAAGGGCAAGCGCAGAACTTTTTTCGAGACGTACAATTTCTCGAATTGTTTGTTCAGTGATATACAAGGCTTGTCAAAAAACTACAGTGAACACTGTCGTAACGCGTAAAAACAAACGGCTGTGAATTGTGCGATAGCCCGCACGACGCAAACAAGTGCGTGAGTGAAAATGTCCGTAATCGTCATGGAGCCGTAAGAAAAGATGTGGCTCAGAAAGCGTTTCGCAGGAGCAGATTGCTCATGTTGTTAGAGGGCAAATGAAGCGAAGAATCAAAATCAAATTCTGCTTCAAATTGGGAAAATCTGCGTCAGAAACACATGCAATGCTGGAAGACGTTTAAGAGGAAGAAGTAGTATCCTAGGGGTGTGTTTTCGAACTGTTCATGCGTTTTATCAAAGAAATGGAAACCGTTGAAGACGCCCCCAAAGAGGAAGACTCACAACCTCCGAAAACCCTAAAACATTTTTAAACAAGAAAGATGACACCGAATTTTCGGGTGCAATTAGCACGTTTTTGAATACGTTCTGACGCAAATTAAATTTATCAAAGCTATTCAAAGTCAATGGAACCGGTATGGAAAACAATAGTATCTGACGGAAGAAAGAAGTTTTTCAATCGGGTCCTTAATCCCGCAGATATTGCTCTAAACGGAATCGTGGACTTACACCCTCTGGTTGCAGACTTGTGCGTTTTTTTTGTTTTTTTTTTGTTTTTTTATTGGAGGTTTAACGACCACCGTGAGCAACTCAATGGGCTATAAGCAGTCGCCCGTATCTAATTTAGGGTCACTGGTTCCAGGGAAGGGAGAGAGTCAGTGCCGTAAGACAAACACAACGCCCATGCCTCACCGGGATTCGAACCCGGACCCCGTTCGGACGAATGATTAGAGGCCATCGCTTAGACCACTGCGCCACCGGGGCGGCGCTTGTGCGTTAAGAACAATTTTAATTTATACGAGAAACATTTTGCAGCGGAAGCGTTCTCCTACAAAGAAAGAATTTTTCGAATCGGACTCTTCGTAGAAAAGATTTGGACAAATATAAGATATGCTTGTACGCCTCCTGGCGGGAAAACCGTGCATTATTTTAGGAAGAAAGTATCCTCAAATGGTTTTTCGTGTGAGCGGTATCGATCCAAGAAAAATAAAATCTAGTGGAGTTTTCAGGAGCTCAGATTCTTCTGCAAATTCAACAGAAGCAGAAATTAACACTTATGCCCCTGTTGGCCAAACCATTTTTGAACAAATATTAGAAATGATATGAAAAACATTTTTCATCAAGAGCTGTATGAGATACAGGCAGAATTTTTCAAATCGGAGTTTTAGAAGCAGAAATAACGCAGAAAACGCAATTTGCATTTGCGCCGCCTAGCGGAAAGTCTGATTCACTTGAACATTTTGAGTTTATATGAAAAAAACATTTCGCCTTGGAAACACTGTCCAACAAAGTAGGAACTTTTCAAATCGGACTCCTAGAGGTAGAGATATTAACAAAAATAAGATGTACATCTACGCCCTCCGACGTAGAAACCATGCATTATTTTAAGAAGAAAATGTTCCTAAAATGTTTGTCAGCATGAGTAGTAGTATCTGTCTACAAACGAGTTTTGTTTTTCAGTCGAGATTTTTGAAGCTCATATTTTGCTGAAAGTACATCAGAAGCTTTTATCGATTATGAAAAAGCCTTTGATTCGGTGAAACCATCAGCAGTTACCACGCCTCTGAAATCCTGCGGTATTGAGGATGCATACATTAATATTATTAATAACATCTATGAAAATGCAAGTGCAAAGATTCGGCTGTTTGAAAATACAACACACATAAAAATTGGAAAGGGAGTGAGACAAGGTGACACCATATCTCCGAAGCTCTTTAATGCCACATTGGAAAATGTCTTTCAATCACTGAACTGGGAAAACAAAGGGATAAAGATTAATGGAGATTATCTAACCCACCTTCGTTTTGCTGATGACGTAGTCATTTTTGCAACTACCCCATCAGAGCTGCAGAGTATGATCCAGGAACTTGCTGACAAGAGTAAAGAAGTGGGATTAAAAATGAACTTTCAGAAGACAAAAGTGATGTTCAATGCTTTTACAAGAATTGAAGGTAACACTGGACATGGCTCAACCGAGAGAACAAGCTGGATTCAGGAGTGGCTACAGCACAATAGATCATATCCATGTACTGAGAGAACTAATTGAAAGAGCGAGGGAATATGAACTTCCATTGTGCATGGCTTTTATCGATTATGAAAAAGCCTTTGATTCGGTGAAACCATCAGCAGTTACCACGCCTCTGAAATCCTGCGGTATTGAGGATGCATACATTAATATTATTAATAACATCTATGAAAATGCAAGTGCAAAGATTCGGCTGTTTGAAAATACAACACACATAAAAATTGGAAAGGGAGTGAGACAAGGTGACACCATATCTCCGAAGCTCTTTAATGCCACATTGGAAAATGTCTTTCAATCACTGAACTGGGAAAACAAAGGGATAAAGATTAATGGAGATTATCTAACCCACCTTCGTTTTGCTGATGACGTAGTCATTTTTGCAACTACCCCATCAGAGCTGCAGAGTATGATCCAGGAACTTGCTGACAAGAGTAAAGAAGTGGGATTAAAAATGAACTTTCAGAAGACAAAAGTGATGTTCAATGCTTTTACAAGAAATGAAGATTTATCGATTGATGGAGAAAAACTGGAGATAACAGATACATATGTTTATCTTGGACAGCAGATATCAAGTGAGGGTCACATTGATGAAGAAATTAATCGGCGTACAAAACTTGCCTGGAGAGCTTTTGGAAGAAACAGCATAATTTTCAAGAGCAATATGCCATTATGTCTTAAAAGAAAAGTGTTTGATCAATGCATCCTTCCAGTGCTTACGTATGGTGCAGAGACGTGGACCTTAACTAAAAGAGACATACAAAGGCTGCAGACAACTCAAAGAAGCATGGAGAGGTGCATGCTTGGTATAACCAGGAGAGATAAGAAGAGGAACTCGTGGATCCGAAAAATGACGAGAGTGGAAGACATCATGATCAGAGTTAAATCCCTGAAATGGCAATGGGCTGGACATACTGCCAGAAGGACAGACCATAGATGGACAGCCGAAATTTTAGATTGGATTCCAAGGGACAGGAAAAGACCCAGAAAAAGACCACATGGGAGATGGGTGGATGAAATTCGTAAATATGCGGGAGTGACATGGAGGAGACTGGCACAAGACAGACCGTTGTGGAGGAAACTTGGGGAGACCTTCGTCCAGCAGTGGATTGATAATGGTTGACAATGATGATGATGATGACATCAGAAGCGGAAATTAAGGCTTACGCCATCTTGTGGCCAAACCATTTTTAACAAAGATTAGAAATTATGTGCAAAAGATTTCCCATCAGGAGCTGTATCCGGTGCAGAAATAATTTTCCAAATCGGAGATTTAGAAGCAGAGCTATAGGAGAAATGCAATTTACCTTTGCGCCCCCTAGCGGAAAGTCTATAATTTACTTGAAAATTTGGAAATTATATGAGAAACATGTAACACTGAAAACACTATCAACAAAGGAGGAATTTTTCAAATACGACCATTAGAAGCAGAGATATTAACAAAAATAATATATATAAATCTACGCCCCCGGGCGGAGAAACCATGCAATATTTTAAGAAGAAAATATTCCGAAAAGGTTTATCGATGTAAGTGGCATCGCTCCACTAACGAATTTTTTCAGTAGATGTTTTGAAAGCTCAGATTTTATGGCAAATATATCAGAACAAAAAATTAACCCTTACGCCCCCTGGTGGCCAAAGTATTCTTTACCAAAACTTAGAAATTATATGCAAAATATATTACATGGGGAGCAGTATCCTCTGAAGAAAAAGTTTTTCAAATCGGAGTTTTAGAAGAAGATATATCGTGGAAAACGTAATTTATTTTTACGCCCCCTAGCGGAAAATCTATGCGTAACTTGAAAAAGTAACTATACCTAAAATACTTTTCGACATAAATGGAATCGAATGATAAAAGAATTTTTCTAGTCGGATGTTTAGAAACAAACATATGGAACAAAATGTGTTTTGAATTCAATATTATCTTCTATAACGAAGTAAATTTCTCCGTCATTTTTGTCCACGCCGGAGCTCGAACCTGGGTCCCCTCATTCCGGAATAAGTCGCTCTACCGATTGAGCTACGCGGACGTTCGTTATCGCTGTTATCTGCCTTTATGTCGTGTGCGTCCTGCTGGGCAGGCACGTCACACTTCATTTACGTCCTCTAGCGACGAAACTGTTCATCGTAAAAATAAAACGAAATAACGGATCATCATGAAAGAAATACGGGATTACGCCACATAATACAAATTTTGAAGATAGCAATCCGATTTTTGGCGTAAATGTCACAAGGATGGTAAGTCAGATAATACCCGAAAACTTGAAACTTTTTATTCGCATATTTCAAGCTTTCCAATGCAAAAGGAACTTTTCAAATCAGACTAATAGTTACAGAGATATGGTGTCTACAGACGGACGGACGGACAGACGGACTGACTTACCGATAACATAATATCGATCTTTTTTTTACAAAAGACGTTCTAAAAAGTGCATGAGTTCAAAGCGAATATTGCTGCGGAACTGTGGAGGAACAGACCTTATGACTTTAAAAGATAATGTAGGAAAGAGCAAGATCTGTTCACATACACAACATACACAACATTTGTTCCACACTTCCTAAGTAAGCAAAAGGTCCACTGATTCGAAATAAGAAGCGATTTCATTAGTATGTATGATGACAACCACTCATTTTTAGGCTCGATTGTTACACGAAGCGAGACTTGGTACTTACAATAAAATTGAGAGACAAAGCCCCAAAGCATGGATTGGCGGAACCTCATTCTCCGAAGCGGCACATACTTCATCTCCAAGAATCTAGATTGAACACCATGCTCAACCTCTCTTCCGACTGAGATAGAGCCGTCCACAAGGAATTCGTTCCAGAAAGACAAACTGTGAATGCTGAATTCTATCTTCAAGTAACAACACGATTGTTGAAATGAAATCTTGAAGTGCGGCAGCACTTTGTGTAACGTACCAGGAGATGTGACGTACCTGCCAGAAGGATGCACACGACATAAAGGCAGATAGGAATCAGAATAAAACGTCCGCGTAGCTCAATTGGTAGAGTGACTTATTCCGGAATGAGGGGACCCGGGTTCGAATCCTGGCGTGGACAGAAATGACGGAGAAATTTACTTCGTTATAATGGCGCCCGAACTATCCGGATGACCCGACCGTTCAAAATCTCGCATTGGTGTGATGTTCTTTCCACACCGCGAGATAGGAAAAATAAGAGAATCCCTTCTCCAGCACTTCGAAAAAAAATAAAAAAAATAAGGGGGAGATGATGTAACGTACCAGCAGATGTGACGTACCTTCCAGAAGGACGCACACGACATAAAGGCAGATAGGAATCAGAATAAAACATCCGCGTAGCTCAATTGGTAGAGCAACTTATTCCGGAATGAGGGGATCCAGGTTCGAATCCTGGCGCGGATAAAAATGACGGAGAAATTTACTTCGTTATATTTAGGTGCATTTCACCAGCCCCCCACCACGGAATTTTTTAATTTTTCAGACACCATTCGTTTGTACCACGTATGAAGCGGAATGAACTCGTTTTTTTTCGTTTGAACCGCAAAAGTTTTGGAGATATTTAAAAAACAAAGTGGGGGGGGCTGGTGAAACGATAGCCCCCCACCATGGAATTTTTAAATTTTTTTTGCACCATTCGTTTGAACCACAATAGTTTTTGAGTTATTTAAAAAACAAAGTGGGGGCTGGTGAAATGGTACCCCCAAAAAATAGATATTTCAAATTTCAGCATAGCCATTCGTTAATAAATCGTATGAACCGGAATGAACTCCATTTTCATCGTTTTAACCATAATAGTTTTCGAGATATTTAACAAATAATATTGATAATTTGCATATAAATATAGGAGGCCGACCATTTCACCAGCTCCCCCACCATGGAAATTCAAAATTTCGAAATAGCCATTCGTTAGTAAATCGTATGAACCGGAATGAACTCCATTTCTGTCGTTTGAACCGCAATAGTTTTTGAGATATTTAAAAAATAATATTGAGAATTTGCATATATACAGAAAGACCGACCATTTCACCAGCCCCCCACCATGGAAATTCAAAATTTCAAAATAGGCATTCGTTAGCAAATCGTGTGAACTGAAAAGAACTCCATTTTCATCGTTTGAACCGCAATAGTTTTTGAGATATTTAAAAATTAATGTTACAGGACTATCATTTCACCCCCCTCATCATGGAAATTCAAAATTCCGAAATAGCCATTCGTTAGTAAATCGTATGAACAGGAAAGAACTCCATTTTTATCGTTTGAACCGGAATAGTTTTTGAAATATTTAATAAATAATAGAATTTACATATACGCACAGAGAGCGACCATTTCACCAGCCCCCACCCCCACGGAAATTCAAAATTTCAAAATAGCCATTCGTTAGCAAATCGTATGAACCGAAAAGAACTCCATTTTCATCGTTTGAACCGCAATAGTTTTTGAGATATTTAAAAAAGAATGTCACAGGCCTACACCATTTACCCCCCTTCATCATGGAAATTCAAAATTCCGAAATAGCCATTCGTTAGTAAATCGTATGAACCGAAAAGAACTCCATTTTCATCGTTTGAACCCCAATAGTTTTTGAGATATTTAAAAAATAATGTTACAGGCCTATCATTTCACCCCCCTCATCATGGAAATTCAAAATTCCGAAATAGCCATTCGTTAGTAAATCGTATGAACAGGAAAGAACTCCATTTTTATCGTTTGAACCGCAATAGTTTTTGAAATATTTAATAAATAATAGAATTTACATATACGCACAGAGACCGACCATTTCACCAGCCCCCCACCCCCACGGAAATTCAAAATTTTAAAATAGCCATTCGTTAGCAAGTCGTATGAACCGAAAAGAACTCCATTTTCATCGTTTGAACCCCAATAGTTTTTGAGATATTTAAAAAAGAATGTCACAGGCCTACACCATTTACCCCCCCCCCCTTCATCATGGAAATTCAAAATTCCGAAATAGCCATTCGTTAGTAAATCGTATGAACCGGAATGAACTCCATTTTTATCGTTTGAACCGCAATAGTTTTTGAGATATTTAAAAAATAATATTAAGATTTTGCATATATACAGAGAGACCGACCATTTAACCAGCCCCCCCCCATGGAAATTCAAAATTTCAAAACAGCCATTCGTTAGCAAATCGTATGAACCGAAAAGAACTCCATTTTCATCGTTTGAACCGCAATAATTTTTGAGATATTTAAAAAAGAATGTTACAGGCCATTTCATCCCCCCTCCTCCCCCTCATCATGGAAATTTCAAATTCCGAAATAACCATTCGTTAGTAAATCGTATGAACTGAAAAGAACTCCATTTTCATGGTTTGAACCGCAATAATTTTTGAGATTTTTAAAAAGAATGTTACAGGCCATTTCATCCCCCTCCCCCCCTCATGGAAATTCAAAATTCCGAAATAGCTATTCGTTAGCAAATCGTATGAACTGAAAAGAACTCCATTTTCATTGTTTGAACCGCAATAATTTTTGAGATATTTAAAAAAGAATGTTACAGATCATTTCATCCACCTTCCCCCCCCCTCGTCATGGAAATTTAAAATTCCGAAATAGCCATTCGTTAGTAAATCGGATGAACAGGAATGAGCTCCATTTTTATCGTTTGAACCGCAATAGTTTTTGAGATATTTAAAAAAGAATGTAACAGGCCATTTCATCCCTCCTCCCCCCTCATCATGGAAATTCAAAAATTCCGAAATAATCATTCGTTAGCAAATCGTATGAACTGAAAAGAACTCCATTTTCATCATTTGAACCGCAATAGTTTTTGAGATATTTAACAAATAATGTTACAGGCCTACCATTTCACCCCCCCTCATCATGGAAATTCAAAATTCCGAAATAGCCATTCGTTAGTAAATCGTATGAACAGGAATGGACTCCATTTTTATCGGTTGAACCGCAATAGTTTTTGAAATATTTAATAAATAATATTGAGAATTTGCATATATTGCAAATAAATAATATTGAGAATTTGCCAACGGAAATCGAACCAAGGGTCTTCCAGTTACTCGCTGGACATGCTACCACTGCACCAATTGCTTCTTACCATCTTTGGGGAATCCCCACCATTGTGCGGGTCTCCAAGAAGCAACCAGCCATGTGGTTTGGCAATTAATCACATGTGAGTCTGGAGAATTCGAGGCCGCTGCGGTGCAGTGGTAGCATGTCCAGCACGTAACTGGAAGACCCTGAATTCAATTCCCGGTGGCGGCCGATGATAGTTTTTCCGTGACTCACTTAAAAACGTGGAAAGAGAAATGACTTCTGTTTGATGTTCCTAATCCACGTCGATTGTGTGTATTAATGCAGGACAATTACAGAGGCATCTGTGGCACGTAGTCCGGTCATCTTCAATAGCGCGTCGCACCGCTTCGTGCGGTGATACATGTTGCAATATGGTCCAGCATAGAGGCGAACAGACGCCTGATGTGCTGCTGAAGAGGGCCCACACTTGTTGGACGGTGTGCTCCAAATCCCGGATAGTGCGGCACAGAGTCAACCGGCGTTTCCAACTGGTCCCACGCATGCTCGATAGAGGACATGTTCGGTGAGCGGGCAGGCCATGGAACTGTATGGACATGACGTAGGCAGTCCTAGAAAACCCGAGCCGTGTGCGGGATGGCACTATCCTGCTGGTATAGCGCACCTAGAATTCTGCCCAGGAGTGGGAGCACATGGGGCCATATGATCTCATCCACATACCGCTGGCCCGACAATGATCCACGTACTACTACTAGAGCTGATCGGCTATCGTAGGCAATAAACCATAAAGGCTCCCTAGACCATAATGCCTGCAGTGGAGTAGGTGGTACGCTCGATAGCAAGGTCGGAATTGTGCCGTTGACCCCGGGACCTCCACACCCGGACACGATGATCCTCTGTCCCCAAAACGAACCGACACCAATCGCTGAACACCACACGTCGCCAGTCTGTGGCGTTCCACGTTGCTCTCGCCTGGCACCATTGCAAACGGAGCCGGCGATGATCCGGTGTTAATGGCAGAACACGTAAGAGGCGCTGGGATCGCAGATTCGCTTCCGCGAGGCTTCAGGAAATGGCTCGTTGGCACACAAGAGCCGCTACATTTGCCTGGGGAGAGGACAGGGTTCTCGTGGGATCTATTCGTACCTGCCGTACGAACTGTCGATCCTCTCTACGGATGGTCCTCCTGGTTCGTTCGGAGACACCCGCCGTGTGGCAGTGCCGTCACGTGTCCACTGCTCCCAACACAGTCGGACGGTATGGTCAGAACGATCCACGTGGTGGGTTATACGGCGTGCCGACCGACCTGCTGTTTTCAGCCCGATGATCAGGCCTCTCTCAAAGCCCGTAAGTTGCGTACATCGACGTCTCTGGTGTCTACCCGGCATTCTTGTCACTCTATACTCTTGCTTGCGCCGGCCGGTGCTTTTCTCTTTCATGGGGCATCGACTACACGCCGGTTTATAAGGCTGCCGGTTCGTGCTAGCAGCGCCGCCACAAGGTGTGCAGTTATGCGCACTCGCACCAAACTCACCCTAGCTATTTGCAAAGTTTCGCGGTTGTAGCATGTTTTCTTCTAGGTGTGCAAATTTCTTGTCCACGAGTGTACAAGAAGCAAGTGGAAGAATTGAAACTTCACTCGCCCAAGTTTTCACCAGCTGTCTCAACGAAGGTAAGATTCTTGAGTATTGGGATAATGGTACAATGATCCTGCTACATAAAAAAGGTGACGTTGAGGATCTCAGGACCTACAGGCTCTTCAGCCTCCTATCAGTTATTTATAAAATTTTAACTTAGGTTCTTTCACATCGCATGAAGGTAAAACTGGACATGGCTCAAGCAAGAGAAGAAGCTGAATTCAGGAGTGGCTGCAGCACTGAAGATCATGTCCATGTACTTAGAGAACTAACTGAAAGAACAAGAGAATATGAACTCCCATTATGCAAGGCTTCTATTGATTATAAAGAGGCCTTCGATTCCGTAAAACCATCAGCAGTTACAACTGCTTTGAAAACCTGCGGTATTGCAGATGCATACATTAGCATTATTAATAGTATCTCTGAAAATGCAATTGCAAAAGTTTGGATATTTGAGGATGCAGCACTAATAAAAATTGGAAAGCTAGTGTGACAAAGTAAAATCATATCTCCCAAACTCTTTAATCCCACATAGCAAAATATTTTTTAATTACTGAACTGGGACAAAGAAAAAAATATTTATGCAGATAATTCAAATCTCGTTCGTTTTGCTGATGACGTTGTCATTTTTGCAACTACGACTTCTGAACCGCAGAATACGATCCAGGAACTTGCTGACAAGAGTAAAGAAGTGGAATTAAAAATGAACTTTCAGAAGGCAAAAGTGACGTATATAGCTTTTGCAAGAAACGAAGATTTATTTATTGATGGTGAAAAGCTTGAGACAACCGATACCTACATTTATCTTGGGCAGCAGATATGAAGTAAGGAAAAAATTGATGAAGAAATTAATCGGCGTGTAAAACTTGGATGGATAGTTTTTGGAAGAAGAAGTACAATATTTACGAAAGGTATGCCATTGTGTCTTAAAAGATAAGGGTTTAATCAGTTCATCCTGCCAGTGCTTACGTATGGAGCACAGACATGGACCTTAATTAAACAAGTTAGTAAAATAATGCAATGCATTGAATATGATACGCTTTCCAACATACCAGAAATAATTACTCAAGTTATGAGAATAATGGTTGTGGAATAAATCTCGGTCCTGTGCCCTGACCTTTGATCTCATTTCGATGATATTCAACAGAACCGGTTCGGTATACCTCCGAAATAACATGATAACGTTTTGTCGCAATCGAAGCATTTTTACGTAAGTTATGATGCATAAGGACTATGGAATAGATCCCGCTCCTGTGTCCTAACCTTTGACCCTATTTTTTCCATTTTCCATAGGGTTTGCCCCCAGGGGTTCCCTACCACATACTAAAATTTCACCGAAATCGAACCATTTTTACGTGAGTTATCATCCCGACAGACGGACGGACGGACGGACGGGCGGACGGACAGACGGACGGAAAACGCTGAAGCATATACTCTTCTTCAACCTACGGTTGGAAAGCGTAAAAAAGACAAACAAAGACTGCAGACAACGCAAAAAGCCCTGGAGAGAACCATGCTTGGAGTAAACAGGAAAGATAAGCAGAGGAACTCATGGATAAGGAAAACGACAAGAGTTGACGACATCATGACCACAATGAAATCACTGAAATGGTGAGGGCATGACATGTTGCTAGAAGAACGACCACCGACGGAAAACCGAAATTTTAGAATGAATTTCGAGGGACAGGAAAAGACCCAGAAGAAGACCCTATGGTAGATTGATGGATGAAATTCGAAAGCATAGAGGTGTGTCATCGAGGAGACACGCTCAAGACAGACAATTGAGGAAGAAACTTGGGGAGACCTTCATCCAGTAGCGGATTCAAAGCAGTTGACAATGATGATGATATATATATATCATTGTCAACCATTATCAATCCACTGCTGGACGAAGGTCTCCCCAAATTTTCTCCACAACGGTCTGTCTTGTGCCAGTCTCTTCCATGTCGCTCCCGCATACTTTCGAATTTCATCCACCCATCTCCCATGTGGTCTTCTTCTGGGTCTTTTCCTGTCCCTTGGAATCCAATCTATAATTTCGGCTGTCCATCGATGGTCTGTTCTCCTGGCAGTATGTCCAGCCCATTGCCATTTCAGGGATTTAACTTTGATCATGATGTCTTCCACTCTCGTCATTTTCGGATTCACGAGTTCCTCTTCTTATCTCTCCTGGTTACACCAAGCATGCACCTGTCCATGCTGCTTTGAGTTGTCTGCAGCCTTTGTATGTCTCTTTTAGTTAAGGTCCACGTCTCTGCACCATACGTAAGCACTGGAAGGATGCATTGATCAAACACTTTTCTTTTAAGACATAATGGCATATTGCTCTTAAAAATTATTATGTTTCTTCAAAAGCTCTCCAGGCAAGTTTTATACGCTGATTAATTTCTCCATCAATGTGACCCTCACTTGATATCTGCTGTCCAAGATAACGTACGTAACTTGTATCTCCTGCTTTTCTCCATCAATCGATAAATCTTCATTTCTTGTAAAAGCATTGAACATCACTTTTGTCTTCTGAAAGTTCATTTTTAATCCCACTTCTTTACTCTTGTCATCAAGTTCTTGGATCATAATCTGCAGCTCTGATGGGGTAGTTGCAAAAATTACTACGTCATCAGCAAAACGAAGGTGAGTTAGATAATCTCCATTAATCTTTATCCCTTTATTTTCCCAGTTCAGTGATTGAAAGACATTTTCCAATGTGGCATTAAAGAGTTTGGGAGATATGGTGTCACCTTGTCTCACTCCCTTTCCAATTTTTATGTGTGCTGTATTCTCAAACAGCCGAATCTTTGCACTTGCATTTTCATATATGTTATTAATAATATTAATGTATGCATCTTCAATACCGCAGGATTTCAGAGCCATTGTAACTGCTGATGGTTTCACCGAATCAAAGGCTTTTTCATAATCGATAAAAGCCATGCACAATGGAAGTTCATATTCCTTCGCTCTTTCAATTAGTTCTCTCAGTACGTGGATATGATCTATTGTGCTGTAGCCACTCCTGAATCCAGCTTGTTCTCTCGGTTGAGCCATGTCCAGTGTTACCTTAAAGCGGTGTGAAAGAACTTTAATGAAGATTTTATAAACCACTGATAGGAGGCTGATAGGTCTGTAGTTCCTGAGATCCTCAATGTCACCTTTTTTATGTAGCAGGATCATTGTAGCGTTGTTCCAATCCTCAGGAATCTTCCCTTCATTAAGGCATCGAGTGAAAATTTGGGCGAGTACTGTTTCGATTTCTCCACTTGCTTCTTGTATGGTGTTTCCAGTAATTCCATCTTCTCCTGGAGTTTTCGCTTCATGTTCTTGATTGCATGCGCAACTTCTGCTGGGAGGACTGGAAGAACTCTGGTACTGGTACCTTTCATGATGTCTGGAGTACATGTATCATCACTTTCATATAATTTGGAGTAGAAATATTTCACTCTTGTCAAAATTTCGCCTCTATTTCTTGTTACAGAACCATTTTCTTTGCTCAGTGCCATAATCTGTTTTCTTCCCTTACTGAGATGTCGCTTTGCTATCTTTAGGCTTTGGTTGTTTTCAATTGCTTTCCTCACTAGTTCGCAGTTGAATTTCTTTACGTCTTTAGTGATAATTTTTTGTACTGTTTTGCATAGCTCTATATATTCCACTTTGGAAGTCACATCTTCTTTAGTTGTCCTCATCTCTCTTCTTTTTTGCATCAACATTTTGGTTTTTCCTGATAATTTGTACACATGCAAATTGTTCTTAGACCCAGCTCATTTTTGTTGCTGTTTCCATAAGAGCTTTGGTTACTTTTCTGTTAACTTCAGAAATATCCACTTCTTCCGATGTTAGGCGTTCTAAAGCAGAGAATCTGTTCTTCAGTTCCAACTTAAAGGTATTATGGTGTTTTTTAAGGTTGGTTATGTCAATACATTTTGTTTGTCTTATGAGCTTGCCACGTTCGAGTTTAGTGTTGAGGTGCATCTTACATCTCACCAATCTATGGTCACTACCTCTGTTTAACTTGTTCAGCACACTGCAGTCTACTGTGACGAATTTTTTGTTACACATAATAAAATCAATTTCACCTGTTATCCCATTTGGATGTCTCCATGTCCATTTCCCGTGTGTCTTTTTCTTGAAGAAGGAGTTCAAGATGAAAAACCCTTCTGCCTCTGCAAACTCAACGAGAGTATTTCCACGCTGGTTTCTGTTGCCGTGAGTGAATTTACCTACTGAAGTTTAATTCTGTTGTCGTGAGCGAATTTACCTACTGAAGTTTCATTCTGTTGCCATTGCCCTATTTCTGCATTGAAATCTCCCATAATTATCTTCAAGTGGTGCTTACCTTTATTATTTAGAATACGAATTTCCTCATAAAATTCTTCAATTTCTTCTTCAGGATGACTTGTGGTGGGTGCATGAGTTTGAATAATCTGAGCCTTGTATCTTCTCGAGAGTTGGATAACGAGTCGCGCAGTTCTGTCAGAGGCACTTTCAACTTCTGCAACTTTATAATTCAGTTTCTTGTTTATTATAAATCCAACACCACTAGTTCTGCCAGTATGTGTCCCACGATAGTAGAGGAGATGTCCACTTTTCTGTTCAATGAGATCTTCTCCTTTTCTCCTTACCTCACTTAGCCCCATGATGTCCCACTTGATCCTTTGTAGTTCCTCTTCCAATTCAAGAAGCCTTGAATCAGGAGATAGGGAGCATCCATTGTAAGTAACCAAGGTCAGTATCAGATGGCAGCCTAGTCCGGTCCTCCAAGGATTCTTAGCACCCTCTGCGTTCATATCGCACTGGCCGCAGCCTTGGCCAGGTACATTCGAGCTGCCGGAGACTGAGGGCCAAGATTTAAGTTGTAGAGTCATTTTGGAGGGGTTTGGCCATAACTCACCACGCTGGCCAAGCGGGTTGGTGAGTGTTGGATAGCATTTCCTCTAATCCCGATAGTATAGTTATACCATCGGGATTAGAGGAAATTCTATCCCACACTCACCAACCCGCTTGGCCAGCGTGGTGAGTTATGGCCAAACCCTCCAAAATGACTCTACAACTTAAATCTTGGCCCTCAGTCTCCGGCAGCTGGAATGTACCTGGCCTAGGCAGCGGCCAGTGCGACATGAAGGCAGAGGGTGCTAAGAATCCCCGGAGGACCGGACTAGGCTGCCATCTGATGCTGACCTTGGCTACTTACAATGGACGCTCCCTATCTTCTGATTCAAGGCTTCTTGAATTGGAAGAGGAACTACAAAGGATCAAGTGGGACATCGTGGGGCTAAGTGAGGTAAGGAGAAAAGGAGAAGATCTCATCGAACTGAAAAGTGGACATCTCTTTTACTATCGTGGGACAGATACAGGCAGAACTAGTGGTGTTGGATTTATAATAAACACGAAACTGAAGGATAAAGTTGTAGAAGTTGAAAGTTCCTCTGACAGAGCTGCACGACTTGTTATCCAACTCTCGAAAAAGATACCAGGCTCAGATTATTCAAACTTATGCACCCACCACAAGTCATCCTGAAGAAGAAATTGAAGAATTTTATGAGGAAATTTGTCATCTAAATAATAAAGGTAAGCAGCACTTGAAAATAATTATGGGAGATTTCAATGCAAAAATAGGGCAACGGCAACAGAATGAAACTTCAGTAGGTAAATTCGGTCACGGCAACAGAAACCAGCGTGGAAATACTCTCGTAGAGTTTGCAGAGGCAGAATGGTTTTTTATCTTGAACTCCTTCAAGAAAAGCCACACTGGAAATGGACATGGAGACATCCAAATGGGACGACAAGTGAAATTGATTATATTATGTGCAACAAAAAATTCGTCATAGAAGACTGCAGTGTGCTAAACAAGTTCAACACAGGTAGTGACCATAGATTGGTGAGATGTAAGATGCACTTCAGCACTAAACTTGAACGTGGCAAGCTCATAAGACAAACAAAATCGATTGACATAACCAACCTTAAAAAACACCATAATACTTTCAAGTTAGAACTGAAGAACAGGTTCTCTGCTTTAGAAGGCCTAACATCGGAAGAAGTGGACATCTCTGAAGTTAACAGAAAAGTAACCAAAGCTCTTATGGAAACAGCAACAAAATTAGCTGGGTCTAAGAACAAGTTGCATGTGAACAAATTATCAGAAAAACCAAAATGTTGATGCAAAAAAGAAGAGAGATGAGGACAACTAAAGAAGATGTGACTTCCAAAGTGGAATATGTAGAGCTATGCAAGACACTAAGAAAAAGTATCACTGAAGACGTAAGAAAATTCAACTGTGAACTAGTGAGGAAAGCAATTGAAAACAACCAAAGCCTAAAGATAGCAAAGGGACATCTCAGTAAGGGAAGAAAACAGATTATGGCACTGAGAAAAGAAGATGGTTCTGTAACAAGAAATAGAGGCGAAATTTTGACAAGAGTGAAAGATTTCTACTCCAAATTATATGAAAGGGATGATATATGCACTCCAGACATCATGAAAGATACCAATACCAGAGTTCCTCCAGTCCTTCCAGCAGAAGTTGCACATGCAATCAAGAACATGAAGCGAGGAAAAGCTCCAGGAGAAGATGGAATTACTGTAGACATCATACAAGAAGCAAGTGGAGAAATCGAAACAGTACTCGCCCAAATTTTCACTCGATGCCTTAATGAAGGAAAGATTCCTGAGGATTGGAACACCGCTACAATGATCCTGCTACATAAGAAAGGTGACATTGAGGATCTCGGAAACTACAGACCTATCAGCCTCCTATCAGTAGTTTATAAAATCTTCACTAAAGTTCTTTCACACCGCTTGAAGGTAACACTGGACATGGCTCAACCGAGAGAACAAGCTAGATTCAGGAGTGGCTACAGCACAATAGATCATATCCACGTGCTGAGAGAACTAATTGAAAGAGCGAGGAATATGAACTTCCATTGCGCATGGCTTTTATCGATTATGAAAAAGCCTTTGATTCGGTGAAACCATCAGCAGTTACAATGGCTCTGAAAACCTGCGGTATTGAAGATGCATACATTAATATTATTAATAACATTTATGAAAATGCAAGTGCAAAGATTCGGCTGTTTGAAAATACAACACACGTAAAAATTGGAAAGGGAGTGAGACAAGGTGACACCATATCTCCGAAGCTCTTTAATGCCACATTGGAGGGTGTTTTTCAGTCGCTGAGCTGGGAAAACAAGGGGATAAAGATTAATGGTGATTCTCTAACCCACCTTCGTTTTGCTGATGACGTAGTCATTTTTGCAACTACCCCATCAGAGCTGCAGAATATGATCCAGGAACTTGCTGACAAGAGTAAAGAAGTGGGATTAAAAATGAACTTTCAGAAGACAAAAGTGATGTTCAATGCTTTTACAAGAAATGAAGATTTATCGATTGATGGAGAGAAGCTGGAGATAACAAACACGTACGTTTATCTTGGACAGCAGATATCAAGTGAGGGTCACATTGATGAAGAAATTAATCTGCGTACAAAACTTGCCTGGAGAGCTTTTGGAAGAAACAGCATAATTTTCAAGAGCAATATGCCATTATGTCTTAAAAGAAAAGTGTTTGATCAATGCATCCTTACAGTGCTTACGTATGGTGCAGAGACGTGGACCTTAACTAAAAGAGACATACAAAGGCTGCAGACAACTCAAAGCAGCATGGACAGGTGCATACTTGGTGTAACCAGGAGAGATAAGAAGAGGAACTCGTAGATCCGAAAAATGACAAGAGTGGAAGACATCATGATCAGAGTTAAATCCCTGAAATGGCAATGGGCTGGACATACTGCCAGAAGGACAGATCATCGATGGACAGCCGAAATTTTAGATTGGATTCCAAGGGACAGGAAAAGACCCAGAAGAAGACCACATGGGAGATGGGTGGATGAAATTCGAAAGTATGCAGGGGTGACATGGAGGAGACTGGCACAAGACAGACCGTTGTGGAGGAAACTTGGGGAGACCTTCGTCCAGCAGTGGATTGATAATGGTTGACAATGATGATGATGATGATGATATATATATATATAAACGAATGAAGAGTTACATCCGCAGGTGTGGCAGAATTAACACGCATCCCATTGCTTGGAAAGACGACGCATCCCATTGCTAGGAAAGACGACGCATACCGTCTGGAAAGAGGAACTTTAGTTTCTCCTTGAACCATTTGGATCTGTCAACATGAAAGTCACATGTTGAAAGATCCGGGCTATAGGCTGGGTGGTGCAGAACCTCTCACCCTTTCCGTGCTAACGCATCCTGCATAATGTGTGCAACAGAATCACATTACGTGAAAGCATGCCAGGTCACCCATTCTTGATTGCTTTATGCAGCTTGTCCACTGTGTCGATGTAGTGTTTGGCATTGCTGTTCACGTGAGGCTCTTTAAAGTCCACCAACAAAAGCCCTTCATGGTCAAAAAATGCGGTCAGCATAACCTCGCCGGCGGAGTCCTGTGACTTGAATTTTATGTGTTTTGGTGATCCGGGATGTTTCCATTGCATGCTTGCTGGTTTGCTGGATGGCTCAAAGTGGTGGCACCGCGATTCGTCACCTGCCACTATGCGCGATATAAATGCATCACCCTCTGCTTTGTAACGCAGCAAGTGGTTCAAACTCCAACCCATACATTCTTCCTTATGGTGGTCGGTCAGCATCCGCGGGATTAATTTTAAACATGCTTTCCGATATTGCAGTATCTTCGTAACCACAGTTTGAACTGTAACAAATGTCATAGCAAAGTCCTCCGTTTGCGAACGTCAGCCCCGACGACGGTTTTACATGCATTTCTTTCTCGGTGTGGGCGCATTGTTTGTGTTATTCGCGCGCTCCCCGCCGATCAAGGTGATCGTCCTTATTTAGGCTTCCGACGCCAAGCCTTAGTTCTCTTCCCTGATATGGACTCCATTACTTCCTGCCCCACTGCTTTCCAGGTGCTTTGTGTTCATCACAATGTCGTTATAAACGTGTTCACTGCGTATCATTGCTTCTCATGTAAAACGCCTGGTCATCATCGCTTGCAGTGTCCGCTCACCTCTTCTTGTTCTTCCTCAACGGCTGCTCAAGTGCCCATCACAGAACCCCTTCTTCACTTCCGGTCACCACGCCTGCACTTGTTTCGCTTCCACCTTCTTAGTCTCCATCTCGATTGTCGTTGCCTTCCTCTGCAGGTCTTTTTCCTTCTCCACTAGCGTTGCCTCTTGTGGATACATCTGGATCTACTGCTCCTGCTTCGGTGCCTTCGTCTGTCTTGCTTTCTTCTTCGTCGTCTGTTGTCTGTGCTTTGTCACATCCCGTTGCCGACCTTTCTCCGCCTGTTCAGGTGCTGCCTTCTTTGTTTTCGCACGTCACCTCGTCAATCCCAACCACGGGATTCCCTGCTCCATCATCTTCGCTGTGTACGTCAGCCTCGCCACCCTCAGACGCTCATCCTTTCTTCAGCCGTTCCAGTACTCCGGTGTGCTCTCCGCCCGTTTCACCTTCTCCGAGCTCTTCTGATGCCTCTAGTATTGTTGCCTTCCTTTCGATTTCTTGTCCCGTGATCGGTCCCCGCTTTCCAGCACAGCTACTCTTCTGGATTTGTGTGAAGCCTCACCTTCACCAGCTCCTGTTGCCCCATCAGTTGCCTCTTTGCTTGCGTTATGCGCACATGATCCATATCTTCCTTGTCAGACTTCTCACTTGCTGTCGGTTACTCCTTCTTCATCACCACGTCCCTGTTGGTACTGCTTCTAATAAGAAGTGCCGTCGTCGCTCTAATCGAGAGACTCGTACTAAGCGAACCGCAGTCGCTCAGCCTTCTCTTCATCGTTCTTCAGGTTCCGCTCCTAATTCTACTGTTGCTGCTTTCGCCGAACTTATTGGTACTCCCTCCGTTTCCACTGCAATTGTCGCTCGCCTCCAAGCTGTCCCTGGGTATTCGAAGATTCTCTTCCCAGATGCTGCCAACCCTTGTTTTTTGCCTCTTCTTGTGACGCTGGTTTGGATCCCCTTCTTGACTCACATGATCCAGCTGATTACTCGAATATGATCGAGGATATTCGCTGCTTCCTCCACGTTTTCGTTGACCTCACGAGATCTTACCCCTGAGATATTTCGTTATTAAAGTTTTCTTAATTGCTACCTTGGTGATACTCAAAATCGCCTCATTGATCTGGTTCTGACCGATTAGTTTCTGTCTGCACTTGCATGATGTTTCGCTTCCTGCCGTCTTTGCCTTGCTGCTGTTCCGTCTTACTCCTTTGCATGTTTCTGTTTTGTGTTTTACCCAACCTTTTTCTTTCCGTTGTATCCTATGTACCGCCATGTTTTCTCCACATCTTGGTTCTTTCAAACATCCGCCCGGTGCCTACTTCCGTGAACCCGTCACATCGTTTTGTTCACAGAGCTTCTTCCTGTGTGCATTGTTATGCGCGATTCTTCTCTTATACCTTTCGTCATTGTCCTGGATTGCCCTATGTTACTGTTCGCACCCAGTTAGTTTTTTCAGGTGTTCCGTGGGTTTGTTTTTCCTGTCTCGTCGAGTATTTGTCTTATGTCATGCCATGTGCCTCAGCATACCTTCTACTGTTGCGCTACGTTACTTGCTCATCCAGTGTGACTCATCTCGTCATATACTTACCGTTATTGCTTTGCCTCATGCTAATTGATTGTCCCATACTGTTACCTACACCATGCCATCTTTGCAAGTGTTATCTGTTGCACCTCGTTTTCTGCTTTTCATGCTGCGCCCCGGAGCATGAAAAGCAGCCTCCAGTTCGATGTATTCTCCATCTCCGTCGTTCCTTCTGCTCAGTGACTGTTCCAGTGTGCTTCGCCTATCACAGATTGCCTTGTGCTGCTCGTTCAGCTTCGTTTATCTTTGTATGTCCTGATTGGCTTTTACAGACTGCTTTGTGCTGCTCGTCCAGTACCGTTATTCTTATTGTTTTATCATGCCATTTATTTTCCGTTCTCCTGTGTACTAGTCCTCGATACCTAATAAAGCAACGTCACGTTGTTTTTGGAATGTCTTTTCAACTGCTGGGGTTCAAAGCTAGAAACGGGGAGTTCTTTCAGCTAATGTCAGGAACGAATGAAAGACTTTGTGCAAAACAAATTACTTCTTCATTATCCTCCATTACCCTTATTACAAATATCTCAAAAACTATCAAGATTCGAACGATGAAGAAGGTCTTTCTGATTCACACCATGCTAACGAATAGCTATCCTGAAATGGGAAATGTCCAGGTTGGGGTGGGCGGGGGGTGGGAGGCAGGTGAAATCGTGGGCTACTAACATTCTTTTTTAAACATCTTCAAAACTATTGCTATTCAAACTATGAAAATGGCGTTTATTCCGGTTCACACCATTTACTAACGAATGACTATCTTGAAATTTTTAATGAATTTACATGGTGAGAGGGGGGGGGGTGATGGTCGGTCTCGAATATATATATATACATAAGTTCTCACTATTGTTATTTTTTTCTCAAAAACTCTTGTGGTTCAAACGATGAAAATGGATTTCCCTCGGTTCATACGATTTGCTAACGAATGGCTATTTTGAAATTTTGAATTTTTCCATGGGGGTGTGTGCAATGGTCGTCCCCCAATTTTCTCAAACTTTTTTTTTCTAAATCTATCAAAAACTGTTGGCCGCTCCGGTGACGCAGTGGTCTAAGCGACGGACTTTGATCATTCGTTCGAACAGGGTACGGGTTCGAATCCCGGTGAGGCATGAATTTTGTGTTTGTTTTACTGCACTGGCTCTCTCCCTTCCCTGGAACCAGTGACCCTGAATTAGGGACGGGCGACTGCTTATAGCCCATTGAGTTGCTCACGGTGGTCGTTAAATCTCCAATAAAAAAAACTGTTGCGGTTCAAACGATAAAAATGGAGTTCCTGTTCATACGATTTACTAACGAATGGCTATTTCGGAATTTTGAATTTCCATGATGAGGGGGAGGGGGTGAAATGGTAGGCCTGTAACATTATTTGTTAAATATCTCAAAACTATTGCGGTTCAAACGATGAAAATGGAGTTCTTTTCGGTTTATACGATTACCTAACGAATGGCTATTTTGAAATTTTGAGTTTCCTTGGTGGTGGGCTGGTGAAATGGTCGGTCTCTCTGTATATATGCAAAATCTCAATATTATTTTTTAAATATCTCAAAAACTATTGCGGTTCAAATGATAAAAATGGAGTTGATTCCTGTTCATACGATTTACTAACGAATGGCTATTTCGGAATTTTGAATTTCCATGATGAAGGGGGAATGTAAATGGTGTAGGCCTGTGACATTCTTTTTTAAATATCTCAAAAACTATTGCGGTTCAAACGATGAAAATGGAGTTCTTTTCGGTTCATACGATTTGCTAACAAATGGCTATTTTGAAATTTTGAATTTTCATGGGGGTATGGGGCTGGTGAAATGGTCGGTCTCTCTGTATATGTGCAAATTCTCAATATTATTTTTTAAATATCTCAAAAACTATTGCGGTTCAAACGATAAAAATGGAGCTCATTCCTGTTCATACGATTTACTAACGAATGGCTATTTCGAAATTTTAAATTTCCATGATGAGGGGGAAGGGGGATGAAATGATCTGTAACATTCTTTTTTAAATATCTCAAAAATTATTGCGGTTCAAACGATGAAAATGGAGTTCTTTTCAGTTCATACGATTTACTAACGAATGGCTATTTCGGAATTTTAAATTTCCATGATGAGGGGGGAGAGGGGGTGAAATGGCCTGTAACATTCTTTTTTAAATATCTGAAAAATTATTGCGGTTCAAACGATGAAAATGGAGTTCTTTTCAGTTCATACGAATTACTAACGAATGGCTATTTCGAAATTTTAAAATTCCATGATGCGGGGGGGAGGGGGATGAAATGGCCTGTAACATTCTTTTTTAAATATCTCAAAAATTATTGCGGTTCAAACGATGAAAACGGAGTTCTTTTCAGTTCATACGATTTACTAACGAATGGCTATTTCGGAATTTTAAATTTCCATGATGAGGGGGGAGGGGGGATGAAATGGCCTGTAACATTCTTTTTTAAATATCTCAAAAATTATTGCGGTTCAAACGATGAAAATGAAGTTCTTTTCAGTTCATACGAATTACTAACGAATGGCTATTTCGGAATTTTAAATTTCCATGATGAGGGGGGAGGGAGGATGAAATGGCCTGTAACATCCTTTTTTAAATATCTCAAAAATTATTGCGGTTCAAACGATGAAAATGGAGTTAGTTTTGGTTCATACGATTTGCTAACGAATGGCTATTTTGAAATTTTGAATTTCCATGATGAAGGGGGGGGGGGTAAATGGTGTATGCCTGTGACATTCTTTTTTAAATATCTCAAAAACTATTCCGGTTCAAACGATGAAAATGGAGTTCTTTTCGGTTCATACGATTTGCTAACGAATGGCTATTTTGAAATTTTGAATTTCCATGGGGGTGGGGGGCTGGTGAAATGGTCGGTCTCTGTGCGTATATGTAAATTCTATTATTTATTAAATATTTCAAAAACTATTGCGGTTCAAACGATAAAAATGGAGTTCATTCCTGTTCATACGATTTGCTAACGAATGACTATTTCGGAATTTCAAATTTCCATGATGAGGGGGGAGGGGGGATGAAATGGCCTGTAACATTCTTTTCTAAATATCTCAAAAATTATTGCGGTTCAAACGATGAAAATGGAGTTCTTTTCAGTTCATACGATTTACTAACGAATGGCTATTTCGGAATTTTAAATTTCCATGATGAGAGAGGAGGGGGATGAAATGGCCTGTAACATTCTTTTTTAAATATCTCAAAAATTATTGCGGTTCAAACGATGAAAATGGAGTTATTTTCAGTTCATACGATTTGCTAACGAATGGCTATTTCGGAATTTTAAATTTCCATGATGAGGGGGGAGGAAGATGAAATGGCCTGTAACATTCTTTTTTAAATATCTCAAAAATTATTGCGTTTCAAACGATGAAAATGGAGTTCTTTTCAGTTCATACGATTTA
Organism: Macrothele yani; assembly: GCA_039090855.1. Lineage (NCBI taxonomy): Eukaryota > Metazoa > Arthropoda > Arachnida > Araneae > Macrothelidae > Macrothele > Macrothele yani. The sequence goes on along the minus strand of CM077027.1, from coordinate 138,283,722 downwards.
CTAACGAATGGCTATTTCGGAATTTTAAATTTCCATGATGAGGGGGGTAGAGGTAATGAAATGGCCTGTAACATTCTTTTTTAAATATCTCAAAAATTATTGCGGTTCAAACGATGAAAATGGAGTTCTTTTCAGTTCATACGATTTACTAACGAAAGGCTATTTCGGAATTTTAAATTTCCATGATGAGGGAGGAGGGGGGATAAAATGGCCTGTAACATTCTTTTTTAAATATCTCAAAAATTATTGCGGTTCAAACGATGAAAATAGAGTTCTTTCCGGTTCATACGATTTGCTAACGAATGGCTATTTTGAAATTTTGAATTTCCATGATGAAGGGGGGGTAAAAGGTGTATGCCTGTGACATTCTTTTTTAAATATCTCAAAAACTATTCCTGTTCAAACGATGAAAATGGAGTTCTTTTCGGTTCATACGATTTGCTAACGAATGGCTATTTTGAAATTTTGAATTTCCATGGGGGTGGGGGGCTGGTGAAATGGTCGGTCTCTGTGCGTATATGTAAATTCTATTATTTATTAAATATTTCAAAAACTATTGCGGTTCAAACGATAAAAATGGAGTTCATTCCTGTTCATACGATTTGCTAACGAATGACTATTTCGGAATTTCAAATTTCCATGATGAGGGGGGAGGGGGGATGAAAATGGCCTGTAACATTCTTTTTTAAATATCTCAAAAATTATTGCGGTTCAAACGATGAAAATGGATTTCTTTTCAGTTCATACGATTTACTAACGAATGGCTATTTCGAAATTTTAAATTTCCATGATGCGGGGGGAGGGGGGATGAAATGGCCTGTAACATTCTTTTTTAAATATCTCAAAAATTATTGCGGTTCAAACGATGAAAATGGAGTTCTTTTCAGTTCATACGATTTACTAACGAAAGGCTATTTCGGAATTTTAAATTTCCATGATGAGGGAGGAGGGGGGATAAAATGGCCTGTGACATTCTTTTTTAAATATCTCAAAAACTATTGGGGTTCAAACGATGAAAACGGAGTTCTTTTCGGTTCATACGATTTACTAAAGAATGGCTATTTCGGAATTTTGAATTTCCATGATGAAGGGGTGGGGGTAAATGGTGTAGGCCTGTGACATTCTTTTTTAAATATCTCAAAAACTATTGCGGTTCAAACGATGAAAATGGAGTTCTTTTCGGTTCATACGATTTGCTAACGAATGGCTATTTTGAAATTTTGAATTTCCATGGGGGTGGGGGGCTGGTGAAATGGTCGCTCTCTGTGCGTATATGTAAATTCTATTATTTATTAAATATTTCAAAAACTATTGCGGTTCAAACGATAAAAATGGAGTTCATTCCTGTTCATGCGATTTACTAACAAATGGCTATTTCGGAATTTTGAATTTCCATGATGAGGGGGGTGAAATGATAGGCCTGTAACATTATTTTTTAAATATCTCAAAAACTATTGCGGTTCAAACGATGAAAATGGAGTTCTTTTCAGTTCACACGATTTGCTAACGAATGCCTATTTTGAAATTTTGAATTTCCATGGTGGGGGGCTGGTGAAATAGTCGGTCTTTCTGTATATATGCAAATTCTCAATATTATTTTTTAAATATCTCAAAAACTATTGCGGTTCAAACGATAGAAATGGAGTTCATTCCGGTTCATACGATTTACTAACGAATGGCTATTTCGAAATTTTGAATTTCCATGGTGGGGGGCTGGTGAAATGGTCGGCCTCCTATATTTATATGCAAATTATCAATATTATTTGTTAAATATCTCAAAAACTATTGTGGTTCAAACGATGAAAATGGAGTTCATTCCGGTTCATACGATTTATTAACGAATGGCTATGCTGAAATTTGAAATATCTATTTTTTGGGGGTACCATTTCACCAGCCCCCCACTTTGTTTTTTAAATAACTCAAAAACTATTGCGGCTCAAACGAAAAAAATTGAGTTCATTCCGGTTCATACGTGGTACAAACGAATGGTGCAAAAAAAATTTAAAAATTCCATGGTGGGGGCTATCGTTTCACCAGCCCCCACTTTGTTTTTTAAATATCTCCGAAACTTTTGCGGTTCAAACGAAAAAAAACGAGTTCATTCCGGTTCATACGTGGTACAAACGAATGGTGTCTGAAAAATTAAAAAATTCCGTGGTGGGGGGCTGGTGAAATGCACCTGTTATATTTGCACATATAAGGTGATATTGCATGACAATGAGCCGTCGCATTCAGCAGCGATAGTAAGAAAATTCTAGCCCGGAGTGTCGTTGCTGCATTGAATCACCAACAGTATTCGCCTGATCTGTCACCGTTTGACTCCTGTTTTGTTCCCTGATTGAAGTTAGCGCTAAAAGGGAAAAGCTTGGCGGACATTGTCGACATTCTAGTAAACGAGACGATTTAGATGTAGACGATTACAAAATACGATATATCCCATAGCCTCCAACACTTATACGTAAAAATGTACTGTATCCAGCGGGAATTATTTTTAAAACAAACTAAGTTTTCTTAAATATTACCTGTCGCTGAATTTTATCGAACTTTACTCGCACTCCTGCACGCACTCCTTGTATACTTTTGTACGATCATATGATTTCGGCATTATTTCAGTACTGAGTATTCCGGGGTTTTTAAGAGTAAGGACATGAATTATTTGTCAGAACTTAAAATGGTTTATTTTATTAATAAGCTCTGCTGTGTTTTTCTCTACTGAAACATCGAGCTTAAAGAAATTGCTGCTTTTCGAAACCTTTAAAAAATAAAGAGCTGACAGAGACTGCGAGTTCAAGGAGATGACGTCATGCTATTAATTAAAAAGGAAAGTTTCCGTGCCCCAATAAAACCGCCAAAGTAGGAAACAGGATCACGCAGCCGAAAATTAATGGGTATTATCTTTCTCCCTCATATAATTAAAGGAAACACAGAAATAGTAGCAGCGATGGCGTTCAATAAAGGTATTACTTAATATCGCGAAAGCATTTCCTGCAAATGGAATGAAAAAAAAGAACCCTTCCGGAAATTTCTCTTTTTTTGGAAGCTGCTTAGAGTTTAAAAAATGTTATAAAAATAAATAAATAGATCCTTATGAGCTGTTTCTAACAAAGAGCTTAAATAAATTTCCCCAGCGAAGCTTCGCGATCAAAAGGACAGTTTACGCGTGAGATTTTGAAAAATAAGGAGGGGATTTAATTCTTTTGTAGGGTGACTGGGTATTCTTAGTAACAAAAATTACTAAACTTTTCCCCGTAAACTTTCCTTTGTTTACAGAACAGAAAGTATTTTGAAACAGTGAACAAAGATGCAAGAGAAAACGTCTGAGCAAGTCGCAATTTCCGGCTGCAAAAAATAAAGCGTCAGCTGATTTTCGAATGTCGCAGCTTGTTCCAGGGCAGCAAGCGGAAACAAACTTTCATTAACGATTCGTCAAAGGTTGTGAGAATCTCGGTGGATTGGATGCCTCAATTTATATTTGAATAGCATTTGTGTGTTCCTCTTGGTTTGTTTATTGTTCAAATTTGAATTACAATGTTAAATATGTTTTGTTTATATGTTTAAGTCATACACTATATTGTCAAAAGTATTCGGACACTACAACATTTTGGGATAAATGGTTTATTATCGTAATTACTGGAGTGAAAATCCTCCAAAAACGTTGCGTCAGTGAATAAACAAAGACATCGCTCTTTTCACGTTTAATCGACACATAGCAACCGAAAAATTGCTATCCGGTCACCGCTGGGGTTCCAAATCCTAGATCTCTCGATATCTAGCCGACGAGCGCGTTAGCCTTATGCTACGGTGGCCAACAATCAACGGCGCTATGTGTGATTTTCGGTCAGCCTCTTACATAATAATACCGTAAGATGGGCTTTGCAACTAAGACGTCTCCATCTGGTGGGCATTTATGGCATTGGCTATATGTTAGTTATAGCAGTTAAATCCAGAGAGCGAGATCCAAAGCGAAAATCCTCCAAATCTCGGCTAGATATCGATTGATTTGGGATTGGGATCCCCAGAGGTGACCGTATAGAAATTTTTCGGTTGCTATGTGTCGATAAAACGTGGAAAGAGCTATGTCTTTGTTATTTCACTGACGCCACGTATTTGGAGGATTTTCACTTTGGATCTCGTCCTTCGGATTTAACTGCTATAATTAATATATAGCCAGTGCCATTAATGCCCACCAGATGGAAACGTCCCAGTTTCTAAGCCTATCTCACGGATTTATGATGACAGAAGCTGACAGAAAACCACACATAGCGCCGTTGATTGTTATCCACCGTAGCGTAAGGCGAACGCGCTCGTCTAGATATCGAGATATCTGGAATTCAGATCCCCAGCGGTGACCGGATAGCAATTTTCCGGTTGTTATGTGTCGATAAAACGTAGAAAGAGCGATGTCTTTGTTTAATTTCGTAATTACTAGTCCATCGGTCCACCTTTTTCTTGTATGACAGCAGCAAAACGTCGATGCATACTATCAACCAATATTTGGAAGGTCTCGACAAGAATGGCTTACCAATCGTCCTGCAAAACTATTGCCCGAGTACAGAGATAAGGCGGTCGTTGTGCGCGATTTCGTATCTGTCGCTCCAGTTCATCACAGAGATGTTCTATGGGATTAAGATCAGGAGTTTGGGCAGGCCAGTCTATTAATTCCACCTCATTTTTAAGAAAACATTCCTGCACAATCCGTGAAGTGTGGCAGGGTGCTCGATCGTGTTGGAAGAGACAACTGTCATTTCCATAATACTGCCACATTGTTGGTACGGCAGAATTATCCAGAACTTCGAGGTACACTTCAGAGTTCATGCATTGTGGTATACGGACCGAGTCTCACCCAAGAAGAATAACTCCATACCATGATGGATCCTCCGCAGAACTTAACAGTAGAAAGAACACAGTTCTACGAAGATCGTTCATCGGGCGGTCTCCAAATCCAAACACGCCTTTCAGATTGGGAGAGTAAAAAGAGTGACTCATCACTCCAAAGTACAGCTCATTCCTCCAGAGTCCAGGTAAGACGAGAGACACGTCACTCCAAACGGCGCTTAGCATTCAAGGTAGTGATGTGTGGCTTGTGTGTCACTACTCTATCATAATAGCTCACACTGGGCAACTATCTCCGGATAGTTCTGGTACTAACCGAGCCATTACAGCATTTCCTACTTCAGCAGCGATGGAAAATGCAGAGGAAGAACGAGATTTCTTAACATTTCTTACCATGGCTCTTCTATCCCCTTCCAGTACGCGTGAGCTTTCTGAATTTTTTTTTCTGTAGTTGCCGTCCTGGTTTTGTCTTCTCACAACATCACTTGCAGTTTATTTTGGTATGTTTAGTTTAGCTGTAATGCGCCGTATGGTAACGTTACTCAAATGATGTTCTATGACCAGCTGATGCTTGAACTTGGAAAGTTCACTATAACACGACAGAATATCTCAGCTTTACATACGTACATCCTCACTTACAGCGCAACTTCGTGCGCAATCGTTCTTTACACTTATGCAAGTATTTTGTAGTGTCAGAATGCTTTTGATATTATAGTGAAGTGGTGACACACCTTTTATGCGAAAGCATAGTTTTATTCTCTTCAAAGAGCTCGCCATTTTGTAAGGCTGTTCTGAAAATCATTTAAACGAACCGCGAGAATTGGGACTGACAGGCAGCAATGCCTAAATCCAGTGCCCGCTGCACCGCAAAAGGTTACGTTTAGTTATACATAGCTTGTCCCAAAACAACTGAGAATATTTTTATAAAAAATAAGCAATACTGCGTTCACGAGTCTAGAAAAACGGTAGTCGTTGTAGTAACCATAGCACCCAACTACACCTGCTTATCACGCATGCGTCGTCGGTAGCACGCAGTTTAATAAGTGTTGTTTCGTGAACTCCTAACAATTGTTTTCGCGCTGAGATTTTTCATAAAAGTGGATGTGAAAGAGGAACAAAGATGCGCCATTAACTTTTGCTGTCACGTCTGTCGGGGAGACTTTCCGTCTTATGCAAGAGGCTTATAAAGGTAAATCTCTACGAAACTGAACAATTTACAGATGGCATAAAGGATTTATGGATGGTCGTGAGTCGAGTCGGCTGCTTTAATCGCGCATGTAGGAAAACCTTAAACGTGTGTTACAGAGGTAAACATTAATACAATGAGTGTTATTGCGCGGGAGGACAGACACCTATCGATTACCGATATCGAAGATATGGTTCACATTTCAGAATATGCTGTGCGTCACAGATAATCCCTTGCGATGGCCAGAATATTGAGCTGATTTTGTCCCGAAACGTTTATGCTATCAACAAACAGTAATTCAGGAACGTGTATGTTCTTTTCTTGCGTCTGCAGAGCTGTTATTCCCCTACCGGCCCAATTTTGAACTAATATATGTATTTTTTAAACTGTGTAAATGGTTTTTCCCATGCCCTCAGTAAGGTACCTGTCGAGTTTCGTCGCGATATTTTCATTCCTCGATTGTTTACACACCCGAGAATAGGGATATTTATTTTATAATTATCAGGACAAAGCATTACAGATATCTACTCTTCTAGCGCGAATAACAGCCTTCCACCGAGTTGCCCATTCATTATTTTCTTCATCATCGATTCCATCAGACGCTGGTGGGTTTCTGGAGGTAATGCTAGCCATGCCTGTTGCAGCATTGTCCACAAATCCGCCCGAAACGTCGGTCCAGGATCAATGGATCTGATGCCCCGTTCTGCGGCATCCCAGGTAACTTCCACAAGGTTTAAATCCCGCCACCTTGGAAGCCACTGGTTGGTCCCGAACTCTGATGAGTTTCACGATTCCTCGAGACATACTAGGGTTGTTGCAGCACGGTGGGGCTGCTCATTGTTGTGCTGAAACAGACCATTGGCTGTAGTATATGGAAGATTGCCATAAAAGAGTGTAGATGATCAGCTAACACATGCTGGTAGCTCGCAGCGGTTAAGGACCTCTCTGGACACACAAAGGAACCTAATGTTCCCCATAAGAAGGCTCCCCAAACCATCACAGAGCCACCAGAGCCTTAAACAGAGCCTATTTGGCAATACAAAGCCATGGCTTTATGCTGTCACACGTACACACCCACACCCTCCCATCAGCCTGGTACAGCTGAAAACGGGATTCACCTGACCACATGAGGCAGTGCCACTTGTACAGATACAGTTTTGATGTTCCCAGCACCAGGGGAGGCGTAACTTCCGGTGATGAGCAGTCAGCAGTGGCACACGGGTAGGTTGTCGGCCACCGTAGCCCATGGTACGCAGCGTGCTTCATACCAGTTACTCGCTGATGCTTCTTAGGTCTTCGCCATTAAATCTGGATGTGATTATCGCCGCCATTGCCAATCGATCGGTCAGTACGAGCCTGGATAGTCTACGTCGATCCCGGTCATCAATGGCGTGTGTTCGGCCACCACTTGCACTCTGGGCGCTGGTACGTCCCTCGATGGCAAATTCACGGTACATCCTTCATACGGTTCCCCTTGGTCTCTTACCATTTGGGGGATGGAATGACCCCCCTGTCCTGCGCCGACAATGCGACCACCATCAAAGTCGCTCAGATCATCACGTTTACCCATGCTCTTCAATTGCGATACACTGTTTGGAAGCCTTGCGGTATTTCTATTTTTCGCGTGGTTTTTTTTTTCGTGTCTGTTCTAATCTGCACGGGGGATGCCCATAAGCTTCCCATCTGGGCCATCTTTGATGTTTTATCTCCTGATTGTATAAACACATCTCAAATATTCCATTTATGGCAGATCCATTTACAAACCATATTCTATATAATGGAACGGATTGCGACACGGTGTTTCGAAGCCTTAAATCGATGAAATATGAGGGCTTGTATTACGGATCTGTGAAACAGTGACCTATCTCACCGAGTGTTTGAAATTGTCATTGACAGCAAGAACGCGTCCCTGACGTTTATTCCTCACATGACTGATTGGATTTTGGAACAGTGAAAAAAATGAGCCTTCTGGTGAGATTCTGAGACATAAGAATAGTGACAGACGGAAAGAACGTGGGAGAAACATATCTCAAATATTAGATTTAAGATCTTGTGGGAATACCTGCCATCCGTTCGATAATATTAACTGCTCTGAAGAAGTATTCAATAGATCTGTACGTCTGTGTTAATATCCTATCTCTCGTCTCAGGAAAGCGAAGATCGGTTGTAGCAGAAGAAACGAACAAATGATGTTTCCAGACGGTACACTGGTAACACGCATTTTTTTTGTGTTTTGTTTAGAGGTTCAACGACAACCATAAGCAACTCAATGGGTTATAAGCGGTCATACGTCCCTCATTACTTACCACTAGTTTCATAGATGGGAAAGGATCACTGCCATAAGCCAAGAGCACACGCCTTACCTCACCGGGACTCGAACTCGAACCTTCTGGGATGAGCACAATGAAGCCAAAGGGGTTTATCAAAGTAATGGAAACACTTACTGTTTGTGGAGAACTGTTTTGTAATGAGTTGTAGACCCACCTCGAGCTTTCATAACAGAAGCAATTCGACCGGGAATAGACTTACATAAGTAAAGCACATACGATAAGCATTTGGAACCATTCTTTCTGTAAAAAACAAAATAATTTGCAAAAGTCTAAAACCACCTGTTCGTATTAGGAGATTTCTGCCGATTGAGTCAGCTACTGTCTGTATTACTCAACTTCTTGTCGGTGTTGCATCATCCTACAGTGGCAGCTGTTAATAGAGTTGGGAGCAGTGAGCAGGCGTCAGTTTGCTTCTGGCGAAAAATAGGCAAAAAAGCGTCATTAAGTGTTACTCAGAGAGCACAAATAGGGACTTTACGTCACGTAGGGGTGCTCCGAACGTGACATAATCAGAAAGGTGTATGTCAGCAAGACTGCTATTCATAATACGATAACGAAATGTCGACATACAGGTGAATTTAGCGACCGAACGAAAAGTAGATGTCTAAGGAAAACAACCCCACGGGATGGCAATACCATAAGGCGAATAGTTCTGCGTTCCCCGAGGAGTCCGTGCAAGAAAATTCAGTCCTTTCTATATTCATAACGGTCTGATATGAGTATAAGCGCTGTTTTACATCTTACCAAACACTTTGGGTTAAGGTTTTATAAACCGACACATAAACCTAGACTAACGTTTGTCATGAAAAAGAAGAGACTCCAGTCTCCGAAACGTCATCAATTGTGGACTGCTGAAGATTGGAACCACGTTCTTTTTTCCCATGAATCAACTGTGAGTCAATTTGAATCGCGTGAAGCACATGTTCGACGACCAAAAGGCAAAAGGTTTGATGAAAAATACACCGTTAGCACCGTGGGACATCCGCCTAGTCAGATGATACGGGGTGTTACGTCAGCATACGGTATTGCTTCGTTATCCTTTTTGCCGACAGGCATTACCATGACTGGAGCTTTTTCATGCGGAAATGTTACGTAGGAAGCTGTTAACTCATATGCAAGTGCGCATATGCACAATTTGTATGCAGGATGGTGCTCCATGCCACAAATCAAAAACAGTAAAGGAGTACCTGCAGAGGGAAAACATAACTATACTTCACTGGCCCTATTGAAAATTTATGGACCATTTTAAAAGACAAGCTAGCAGAAAAACAGCCATTAAGTTCCCAAGCTTTGATTGACGCGATAAAGTACGTGTGGTGCAAAGGCATTTCAAATGACTACAGCAAATCCCACATTGAGAGTATGCCATATCGTATTCTGTCCGTTATAAAAAACAAAGGTTGCCCCAAAAAGTACTGATTTTGGTCTTTTTGCGTTCCAAAGAATGTAAGTATTCTTCTGTGGTGTAATTTTTCCAAATATCTCTGACTGGTATATAGTTGTTTCTTTGAAATTCTTAATTTTCCATAAATTTACACGCGGTCTTAAACTTTTGAAAATGACTGCGTGTCTCAACACTGCCAGTGATGTTGGAGGTGGAAAGAGTAATATGACTTTTCGTTCCAGATATTCCCACAAATGTTCAATAATCTCCAGATCTAAACATTATTGAACCTCATCCTCACGCACTGCAAAGCGCAAAATTTGATACGTTTCGCACAATGCCCAAGGGCATTATCTGCTTGAAACCGGGACGGCCATTAGGAAACAATACCTACAATGTTGGGTGCAGGTGGTACCCAAGAATGGCTTCGTACGTTACAGATGTGACACCATTCTTCACTATTACCATGGCCTTACGGAATGCAATTATATGGCATCCCACAGCATCGGAGATCCATCTCAATGCTTCCCAGTCGGAACCAAACTGTCAGCAAGGTACGCTTCTGCATATTTTCTCCAGATGTGCACTCTACCAGTGGTGGGAAACATTGTGACGCACGATTCATGAGATCAGATGACACGTTGCCAGTCTTTAGCATACAAGTGTCTTATGTCCTTGTACGTTTTCTTGCGTTAATATTGGCAATCTGGAGTTTATGGATTGTAGCTTGGCCATAAATAACGTCACGATGGACTTCCCAACAAACTATTTTGATGGAAACGGGATCATTCCGACTGGTATTCAACTCTGCTACTGTTGGAGCCGTGGTCTTGTGCTTCCGCGGCGGAATCCGTTCCAACGTTTGCTCATCCGTACCTCGCATCCTTGAATGGGGTACACAGTTTGCACGTTTGGGGTCAACGCTGTACCCTTTTTGTTAGCAAGTCATAATCTCCGATACATTTCCATGTGTCACACCTACTACGTATTTCTACCGTTCTAGTTACTGAAGCTCCTGCAAGACTTGCACCAATGATATTTCCATGTGTCACACCTACTACGTATTTTTACCGTTCTAGTTACTAAAGCTCCTGCAAGACTTTCACCAATGATATTTCCATGTGCCACACTTACTATTTCTGCCGTTCTAGTTACTGAAGCTGCTTCAAGACTTGCACCAATGATATTTCCATGTGTCACACCTACTATCTCTGCCGTTCTAGTTACTGAAGCTCCTGAAAGACTTGCACCAATGATATTTCCATGTGTCACACCTACTATTTCTGCCATTCTAGTTGCTGAAGCTCCTGCAAGACTTGCACCAATGATAATTCCATGTGTCACACCTACTATTTCTGCTGTTCTGGTTACTAAAGCTCCTGCAAGACTTGCACCAATGATATTTCCATGTGTCACACCTACTACGTATTTTTACCGTTCTAGTTACCAAAGCTCCTACAAGACTTTCACCAATGATATTTCCATGTGCCACACTTACTATTTCTGCCGTTCTAGTTACTGAAGCTGCTTCAAGACTTGCACCAATGCTATTTTCATGTGTCACCCCTACTATTTCTGCTGTTCTGGTTACTGAAACTCCTGCAAGACTTGCACCAATGATATTTCCATGTGTCACACCTACTATCTCTGCCGTTCTAGTTACTGAAGCTCCTGAAAGACTTGCACCAATGATATTTCCATGTGTCACACCTACTATTTCTGCCATTCTAGTTGCTGAAGCTCCTGCAAGACTTGCACCAATGATAATTCCATGTGTCACACCTACTATTTCTGCTGTTCTGGTTACTAAAGCTCCTGCAAGACTTGCACCAATGATATTTCCATGTGTCACACCTACTATCTCTGCCGTTCTGGTTACTGAAGCTACCGCAAGAATTGCACCAATGATATTTCCATGAGTCACACCAATTATTTCTGCCGTTCTAGTTATTAAAGCTCCTGCAAGACTTGCACCAATGATATTGCTGCTTAGATATGGCTGCAATATGCTGTAAACTTAAACGTGACAAACTTGTCTTAAGAAAAAGTTGAAATGACGTCGTACATGCAGAACATTCCGCGTGCGACACGCTGTAGGACAAAGGTTAAAAAATCAAATAGAACTTTTAGAAGCAGAAATATCGAGAAAAATAAGTTATTAAGATATATACCTGCGCCTACTGGCGGAAGAAGTGTGCAATAGTTTATGCACAAATTATGCTCAAAAAGTTCCCTGGGGAACGATACCTGACTACGAAGGAACTTTTCCATTAGGGCTCTAAGAAGCGCAGATATTGCTGCCATTATATCGGAAAAATAAATATATGCTTACCCCCTACTGGCCAAATAGTTTTTCGCCAGTATTGTAAACTACATGCACATCATTTTGCTTAGAAATTCCATCAGTCTAGTTGGTAGAGCGCGTGCTTCCCACGCAGACAGTCCTTGGTTTGTTTCCAACTAGATCCAAACGGGGTTTTTCCGGACCTGTTGAAAAAATTTCCTCAGCGCAGTGCTATGACGCAGAAGTTTCGTAAGCAGAAAAAAAAAAGTTGTAGCTTTGAGAAACTGCAGTTATCCTTTATTTTATTTTATGGTTACTACTGGGGAATTGGCCGACAAGATTCGGCAAGCCATCAGATACGTCACGTAATTGCCGGCTGCGACTGCTGGGAAACTAGCGGACCACATCAGGCTAGCCATCATTTATGGCACGTGCTTGCAGGGTCGCTGAAGTGCCACATGTGGCAGCTACTGCATGTGATGGATAACTGATGGCCCCGTTGTGGCATATGACAACTGATGGGGGTGCCAACTGTTGGCCAGCTGCTGGCCATTCTGTTGGCCTCCCGGACATTTTAATGACGGTTCGGCAACGGTTACATAGCTCTGGGCTAGCAAGACTGTTTTTGCTGGGAAGTATTAATATGATCGCTCTCTAATCGCCCTTCTCTGCGCTGCTGAGGAAAAGGGGGAGGACACATGGGGATTCACCTTGGAGGACGTGGGAAAGTAGTCAGTCACCTAGAATTACGTACATCACAGATGCCAACATTTTATCACAGCAGCCGCAGATCTGCCGTGTATAAGAGGGTGATTTCTTTAAGTGATCTATTTCAGTTATGGACAAAAGTTACTCGTTGCTATTGCTTTTATGTATTTCTTCCATATGGTAAGCATGACTGTCTCATTCACTGCTTGGAAACTTTAATGTACAAGCAAACGACACCCATTTGCAAAATGTTACAAAAGCGTCCACATGGAACCCAGTATCGGCGAAAGAAAAGAAGAGAGTAGTAGAAGAAACTTCCAAAAGTCGACGAGTTCTTTTTGCCTGGGTGTCAATTAAGCTCAAGTGCCGTTTTCGATTAAAAGAATGTTGTTTTATTTAACACGTCAATTGTTCAAAGTTTCGAAGCAGACATTTTACAAAAACCAAGCACTTCAGAAACAAGTGAAAGTAAAATGGATGGTCATGAAGTCTTATTAACCTTAATCATGTAAATATGTTTCACCGAATTTGTTTCTTGCGGTAAAATGTGTATTCATGTTCATGTATCCGTCCGCGCAACGTCTTAATCCTGATTGGCTGATTGATAAATTTGCATTGTGTATTGTACTTGTGTTCCAAAATTACTTTAAAAAGTTAAAACTACGAGGCTCTAGGTACACCCTTAATTTTGCAGACACTTTCCCTGTCTTCCTGGCGCTCCCTCCAACCACCACTATCACCACACACACACACACACACACACACACACACACACACACACACACACACACACACACACACACACACACACACACATCCCCCTTGTGTTCGAAATCCTGGGAAAATTACTATGCTTAGGGGTGCTGAAGTAAATGTTGCGGCAACGGAGGGGTGCACGTTGAGATAAATACGCCCTTCGTGAGCATCCATAAAAGTCCTGCTTCGGAATGCCCTTTAAGACCCTTGTTAAAAATCTTTCATATCTTCCACAGATTTAAAACGTTTACCTTTCATATCTGCCTTAAGTTTCGGGAACGAGGAAAAGTCACTCGGTGTATACGTTCGGTCAATAAGAGGGGTGAGGGAACATCTGAATGAATTTCGTAGCAAAGAATTGGATGATGGGTGTAGAGCACTGGTATTGCGACTTTGCGCGTTGTCGTAGTGAAGCATCCGCCCACTGATCTTCCTCTCTGGAATCTTACGATGGACCGCATTCCCCAGGCGTTACACGATTTCCAAGTAATGTGCAGAAATAACAATGGAATCACATGGTAAGGATTTCCAATGCACCAATCCTTCGATATCCAAAAATGACCCAAGCCGGACTTTAATCAGTGACCGAGTCAACAGCGCTTTCTTGGGTTTTCGGGAGGAAGGAAGGCCCCCTGAGAGCTATGGACCTTTGTTTCAGGGTCGTAACCATGGACCAACGTTTCATCACCCGTCATAATTATCCGTAAAAGTGTTTTTAATCGCGTTGAAAGAACTCAGACGAAATTGTGACACGATTGCGTTTCTGGTCGACGAAAATTCTAGAAATGAATTTGGCACTGACACGTTTCATGTTCAATTTGTCAGTGAAAATGGCTTTAACAGAACCAAGTGCTACACTTCCTTTAATGATGATGCGTCGGTACTTGATCATAGCGCGAATTTCCTTTATATCGTTGGTTACCGCCGTCAATAGTCTTCCACGACGAGATTCATTTTGGATGGAAGAAGCGCCATCGTTTAACCTGGAAAGTCACTTAGACACTGTCTTTTGCGTCACAGTACTTTCACCAAATACAGTTGTCCCTTTTTTCTTGCGTTTCTCTTACCGAATCCAAAGCGGAAACAGAATTTCACGTTTGCGGGTGGCTCGAATTTTGACATCTCCATAGCGTTGAGCAAATGAGAAACACGCGTCTACTTTCTGTGCAGTTAGGAGGACTACTGGCATTTGCAGCAAAACCGGTTTCTGCCCAGGCAACACGTTCAAAGCTTGAAGGTTAACGACCGCTTACGTCAGATACCTCTGCTTTGCTCCGGCGGCAAGGAAGACTCCATTCACCTTACTTTTTGACCACCCCTCGTATTTTGAATTCTACAATTTCTACATTTACACCCTCTAGTGGCAAAGTTAGAAATCAGAAAAGTAGCAGAATGCAAATATTGTCGTTCTCATAGTTTGGGCTTCCCAATGCAAAAAGGATTTCTCGAATCAGATAAATACACTGACGGAAAAAAAATCCCAACATCAAGAAGGGGTTGTGTTAGATAAACGACAGTTAGTAGACGGTGAGAGTACATCTGTAAGATGACGTCTATGCAAATATCGCGCTCCGCGCATACGTGTGGCGCTAGTAGCGCCCCTCGGAACATGCAAATCAGGTTTGCTGTAAATACGCGCTGTAACGTTCGTGAGCGTTAGTTATCGTTGAGATTCGACGTAGGGTGTTGATGTTAGTCAAGAATGCCTTTAAGAAGACGAAGAAGCCATTATCAACAGCTCACGGAGTTTGAACGAGGTCGTGTAATAGGGCTACGAGAAGGAGGATTTTCTTTCCGCAATATTGCAGAACGACTTGGCAGGAATGTAGCCACTGTGCATGATTGTTGGTAGCGGTGGTCAAAGGAAGGTACTGCCTTAAGAAGACAGGGTTCCGGCCTGCCAGGTGGCACTACTGAGAGGGAAGACCGCCGTGTACGGCGTATGGCCGTGGCGCATCGTACAGGGTCTGCGGCAGCAATTCGAGCTGCAGTTGCCACCACAGTGACACAACGAACTGTTACAAATCGGTTACTTGGAGGATAGCTCCGAGCCAGACGCCCTGTAGCGTGCATTCCACTTACTCCAAACTACTGCCGTTTGCGACATCAGTGGTGTCAAGCTAAAGCTCATTGGAGGACGGAGTGGAGATCTGTTGTGTTTTCTGATGAAAGCCGGTTCTGCCTGGGTGCCAGTGATGGCCGTGTGTTGGTTAGAAGGAGGCCAGGTGAGCGCCTGCAACCAACCTGTCTGCGGCCGAGACACACTGGACCTACTCCTGGAGTTATGGTCTGGGGAGCAATTTCCAATGACAGCAGGAGCACTTTCGTGGTTATCCCACGCACCCTGACGGCACAGTTGTGCGTCGGTCTGCTGATTCAACCTGTTGTGCTGCCATTCATGAACAGCATTCCAGGGGGTGTTTTTCAACAGGATAACGCTCGTCCGCATACCGCTGTTGCAACCCAACATGCTCTACAGAGTGTCGACATGTTGCCGTGGCCTGCTAGATCACCAGACCTTTCACCAATCGAGCACGTATGGGACATCATTGGGCGACAACTCCAGCGTCACCCCCAACCAGCATTAACCGTCCCTGTATTGACCGACCAAGTGCAACATGCCAATGCAAAAAAAGAAAACGACTGACGGACGGAGAAAGGGATATTATAAGCACGTGACGTGCTAAAACGAATAGGGGCATTCACTTGCAAAGACATTTTCTATATCTGAAAGGTGTATGTTTCCATAATACATTTTCGACATAGAAATTGCCCCACCCAGATGAAGGTGTGCTAGAAACATGCAAATCGCAGGGTGGGTGTACCCACTCGAGATATGCAAATTATGTTAAACCGGAGCCGATGACGTCACACGTTGGTGAGATAAAGGTGCCAGCAGCAACAGGGATGGTAATGTGTGTATGTGTGTGGTCTCTGGTTGAAATGTCGCGGACGTTTCAGATTTGTTGTTTGTGCTGGGGAACTGTTCAGCAAAGTCCGAAAATGCCGGGTACACGCCGTCGGCAGGTTTATCGCTTTTTGGATGCGTTTCAGAGAGGAAGAATTATAGGCCTGTGTGAAGCGCGCTGGTATACACCTCGTATCGCTGCGCATGTGCAACAGGATGAATGAACTGTTTGGACGCTGTTTGCACAAGTGGCTACAGGAAGGCTCATACGTGCGGCAGTGGTACAGTCCTACAGACGTCAGCACGCCTGGACCGGCGGATTGTTCGACACGCTCGTTCGTCACCAAAAAGGCACTGCAGCCGATATTCGACGTATTGTGTTTTTGACCATGGACGTCGCCGTGACGACCCGAACTGTAAACCGAAGGTTATGTGCTGCGTCGTTACGCAGCAGTCAACCGTTACGTCGACTGCGCAGCCCTCGTCTGGATTTTTGTCGAAGTCATGCGAACTGGGATCAGAAAAGGGCCGCTGTGGTTTTCAGTGTTGAATCCCGTTTCTGTCTGGGTGCTGACAATCGATGGATTCGCGTATGGAGACACCCTGGTGAGCTGACGCATCGCGGTTTTGTTCGCAACTACCACACCGCCCGTCAGGCAGGCATCATGTTATGCGGTGCTATTGCGCATAACAGCAGGTCAATTCTTCTCAGCATAATGGACACACTGACAGCTGCACGATGCGTGAGCGAGGATCTGCAGCTCATTTTAAGATAACGCCCGTGTACATACCTCTCGGGTCTCCAGACAATGTTTACAACATGTTCAAAGACTAACATGGCCAGCAAAAGCGTTTGATTTATCCCAATCGAAAACCTATGGGACCCCACTGGACGTCGCCTGCAATCAAATCGGCGTACGCACGATTTCGACGAATTATGGGGACAAGTCAACCATGCTTTGTGTTCCATTCCTCAGGACGATATCCGTCGAATGTATGACTGATTGCCACGCCGTTTCTGCCTCTTTTGCGCTTCGCGGCGGTGTAAACACTTACTGAGGCGTACCCATTGTGCTACATTATCTAATCTGGTAAACACTGTACGTGGCTGAAAAAAGCATGAAGGCAAGCCCTTATGTATTCTTACACTGGTGTGCAAAAATTAAGGACGAAGAGGAGAAATTAGCATAACAGCTGAACGAGCAGGCAGAATGGACCGAAATACCACTCAGGAGATAGACTAGGGTCCAGTACGGTAGGGCATGCGCATATATACAGCCTGACGTAGGGGGACCACGGCGGCGGACGACCGGTATATTGTCCTACAGGTGAGAAGAGACAGACGGCAGACAGCTGGCGAAATTGCAAGGCACATGCAACAGACAACTGGACGTCCGTTATCGCGTTTTACCGTGGCCAGGACGCTGCACAAGGTGGTCTATTTGCACGACGACCAGTACGGTGTGTGCCATTAGCGCCTGCTCATCGGAGACCGCGATTTCTGTGGTGCCAGGAGCACAAGAACTGGACACATCAGCAATGGGGTCGAGTTCTCTTTATGGATGAGAGCCGATTTAGTCTGACGAGCGATTCTGGACGTATAAACATCTGGAGAGAGCTGGCAACACGCAATCACACCTCCAACATCATCGAAAGGGACCGGTTTGGAGGTGGCGGAGTTCTCGTTTGGGGCGGTATCATGCTTGGTAGCCGTACTGACCTCCACATCTTCCAAGGAGGTTCAGTTACTGGTGTCCGCTTTGTACCGAGGTACTCATGCCTCACGTGCGTCTGTTTAGAGGTGCTGTGGGTCCTGAGTTCCTCTTCATGGACGACAACGCTACACCTAATCGCACAGCGGCTGTCGCAGAGCTGTTGGAGAGTGAAGATATTCAACGCATGGATTGGCCTGCAAGGTCCCCGGAACTAAATCCAATCGAACACGTGTGGGACCATCTCGGGAGACGCTTGGTAGCACGTCACCAGCCGCCAGCAATGATTCCGCAGCTGCGATTGGCCCTACAAAAAAAATGGGCCGCGATGCCTCAACCGCGACTGGACAACCTGGTCCTCAGCATGGACAGACGTTGCAAATCCTGCAACGCAGTCAGGGGTGATCATATCCCCTACTAAAGACTGGATTTATCTAGGTAGGCACCTGTCACATGGACGTTTCTGTCTTCTGTCCATTTGTGCTCGAAGCTACCTTTTCAATAAAGTGCCTTTGTATCCTTTGAATTCCTTGGTTGGACAGTTTTGCTCACTTGCCCCATATTCCTACATCTTGGGGATCTTATGGTATGATTTGAGTCGATGTGGAGTATTTCTGTACGACGTTACATTCGAAAAACCGTCTCGTTCTTAATTTTTGCACGCCAGTGTATATGCATGCTCAATTTCATTTCTCTACCTTCACTCCTTCTGGGTGGAGCAGTTTCTATGTCGAGCAGTGTATGCAATTCTTGCCGTGGAGCATTTCCAACTTCAGCAGCAACACCATTCCAAATTTTTTGGAGCCTCCATAATGTGGCGCCTGGGGCATTTTCCCCGTTCTCAGTAGCTATGCTTCTGTTCGTAACACGACGTAAACAATGGATTAAGAGTAAAATAAATTCAAGTTTTCCACGTCAGTTTAACGAATGCTATTCTTTTGGGACATAAAAACATGTGTCGAATAAGTATGGTAGATATTCTTCTTGGTAACACGTGTAAAATAACAGCACTTTCCAATCTTGATATTATTACTTATTTAAATCACGAAATTAAAAGTTGTGAATGTATCAAAAATGAGCATAAATATTATCAGAAGTGAATAATTATTTTCCTTTTTTTGCATTGGAATCGTTGTATGATCCACAGGTTTTGCATCTCTGCTAATTCATTAAATCTTTGTTTTTGCATATAACATTGCAAATATAACTCCCGGATTTGTTTTCGAAAAGCATCATTATCTAATAAGAGACCTAACGCTAATTAAAAAACAAATTAAATTGCAAATTATTTTATTTTAATCGCTTTGGTTACATATGGTAATTTATTCAGATCCATTATGCTTATACGATTATACGATGTGATGAGTCTTTCCCTTTCTTTCTCTCTGTCTTTTTTTTAAGCACCTGCACTTATTTTCAGAAAGAATAAGTGCAGAGAGAATGAGCCCTAAAATGTATAAACAAAACTAGAGCGCGGAATAACAATAACGGATGTTAGAATTAGTGAAAAAGGAATCCATATTAATATGAGTATCATTTGAAAATTCAGTTCCTACTTGTTTGAGACAATATTAATTCCCGAACAAACCTAATTTAATCTCATTATAAGAATTGACTCTATAATAATAAGATTTAATATATGTATTCTGCAAGATGAGAGCATCATGCACCACTAGTTCTTTAAAGCTTATTGAAATGGTGAATATATTTTAAATACGTGGAGATAATGTAAATAGACAATGTCATCGCTCTATCCACGTTATTTTATAAACATCGCATAACAACTGAAAAATTGTTCATCCGACACCGCTGGGATCGAACCCAAGATCCCTTGATATCTATCCGAGTGCGTTCGCTTTACGCTACGGTGCCAACAGTTCACAGCGCTATGTGTGGTTTATTTATCCCAGCGGTGTAGGATAAAAAACTTTCAGTTTCTATGCGTTGTTTATAAAATAACATGGACAGAACGATGCCATTCTATTTGTTTATTTAAATAATGATACAAAGTTGAAAATCGGGGCTTTGTGTGCCAGGAGTTTTGCTGGCAAAATGGGAATTATATATTTGGACTATGGAAAGTAAGTTAACAATTTCAAATTACCATAATTCGTGTAATAGCAAAGCAATTATCACTATATTTGAGTAAAATAAATTGTAATTCCTCTCATTAATAATATGATACCATACTGTAGCCAGTTCACGGACATCGTTTAAAACACCAGTCCGTGAAAAATATCTGGGATTTGGAGATTGGAATCCGCTTTGTTATTGAAGCGAGTTGCCACGCATTTGGAATCAATTCTTCAAATAATGCTGTGTTTTCTACCACAGTATACCGCGCGCCCGACCAACGTGACCTCGTTTCTTCGAATGTCTCATCAAATTGTTGAAGTGTTCCATCACCCAGTTTGCAGTTAGCTGTTTACTTTCCTTGAAAAAGCCATCTGACTGATGGGCGAAAGCTTGGAAACTTTGATTTATATTCTACGCCAAGAAATTCTGATCACTGGTACTATTTTAAGTGTAATTGGTGTACAGTTCCTTGTTATTAATTAGTGAGATAATGCCATGAAATAGTGACAGTTGACATAGTTCTACGCTGTAGGTTGCCGTACAGTTGCTATTTTTTCCCCTTTGATTTTTTATGACGTCATACAGAAGCTTGTATCTGATTGGAAAAAGTGTGTTGCTATTAGCGGTGGTTATTTTGATTAAAAAATTTACCTTGGACCATATTTAGGGGGGGGGTTGGAAGTACCCTTAATCATTCGGAAAATTTATGTTCAACAACGTTAAGGTACTTGTATAACTAAAATTTTTCTCACCTCAGTTATTATTACGCTGCAACTTGTGCTGTAGCTAAATGCAGCCCATATAGTGGAGCAAAAGCATAATTTATAAGTAATACGTTTATTTCGTTCATACACAGTGCGTCAAAGAATTTTTAAGACTCGGTCTGTAAAATGAAATCGAAATAAAAAATTATAATTTGTTTTGGTTTGTTATTTAAAATAAGTCCCTCCGGCTTCAATACACTTGTTACAGCTATTTAATAATGATTCGAATGCCTGTTCCAGTTCACTTTGCGGAATTGCCTCCAAAGCACGCGTCGAAGCTGTTTGTATGGTCGAAATATCATCAAAATAACACCCTTTTAACGTCATTTCAAGTTTTGGGAATAACGAAAAGTCGCAGGATGCTAAATCAGGCGAATACGGTGGATGATTTAACACACAGATGTTATTTTTCGCCAAAAATCTACGAACAAGAAGTGAGGTGTGACTGGGTGCATTATCGTGCAACAAACACAAACTGTTTTTATCCCGATATTCTGGACGAATGCGACAAATTCTGCCCATCAAACGCCTCAAAACAATTAAATAAAACTCACCAGTAATTGATTGTCCACTTGGAACAAATTCTTTGTGGATAATACCCTTACTATCGAAGAATGTAATGAGCATTGTTTTGATTTTCGATGGAACTTTTCTTGTTTTTTTGGGCTTGTGGTGAGTTTTGTTACTTCCATTCCGCACTTTCTCGCATTGTTTTAGGATCATATTGAAAACACCATGTTTCATCACCAGTAACAATCGATATTAAGAAGTTTGGATCATTTTCAGCGGCTGAAATGATGTCTCTGCAATGTGCACTTCTCCTTGATTTTTGTTCATTGGTTAACGTGGTTGGAACAAATTTAGCACAGACTTTTGTTTTGCCGAAATCTTCATGCAGGATGGTTCGAATCGTTTCTCTGTTGATGTTTAAAGACTCTTCCGTCATTCTCAGAGACGCACATCGATTGTTTGCCACGAAATCACACACTTTTTCAATAATCTCAGGTGTCCTAGATGAACTTGGTCTTCCGGTATGCTTATCATCTTCTAGCGTCTCTCTTCCGTCCAAAAAACTTTTATGCCACAGGAAAACATTTGATCTACTTAAACAAAACTCACCGTAAACTCGTTTCATCATTTGGTACGTTTCCGAGGCACTTTTACCAAGTTTTGCGTTAAATTTAATAACAGCCCTTTGTTCCATCTTAATAATTCAACATGAAAAAAATTTTACTTCTCTAATGACCGCCCGTTTCGTTTGAGTTACTTTAACAATTGCGCCAGTACTTTTGGCAGAAAGCAAGCAGATGGTCACGGTTTATAACGCATTCGTGATTACACTGGTGGCGTCACCGTAGGCTGAAATCTAGCGCCAGCCTTAAAAATTCTTTGACGCACTGTGTATATCAGCAACAGGCAAAAGTTTTGAAACCATTATTGTATTTCGATAATATGATATCTGATAGTGGAGCCGTGTGAATTACATAAAGCAAACACACAACGTTTTCATTTTAAACCTAACCTTTTTAAAATGAACAAAAATTCTTCAGAGTCTTCCGTTCATACGATGCGAAAATTTTATTGACGTATGCATGCTTCACAGACGCTTCAACAAAAGTATCCTAAAAATGGTCTCCTCGCCCTTTTTGTGATACGTCACAGAATAGTCCAGAAATAAACACACGAAGGTTTCAAAAGGAAATGGATTTGAAAAATCCAATTCAGAAACGGCTACTTTATTTTTCAGATACCTTTTTCCTTTTCGCGAGACTAATGTAATTTTGCCCGAAACTTGAACTAAACATTTTTGTGGAACACGCAAAAAGAATGCATGAACACCCACGGGTACCGGCAGACTTCCCTCTGTTCCACGGATGATTCAATCTGCTACTTTTAACCCAGAGGAAGCATCTGGAAATAACTTCCTATTGGACAAGAGGAGAAGAACTGCGTAATTTCCGATGGATTTCTTGATTGGCAAAGCAGTGGGAGAACTTGTTTCCCGTCCTTGAGCGTTTTGGGAGAGCAGTGTGGATTGGAAACGAACCCTTTTCGGATAGCAGGCGAAGCTCAATCCTGGTTCAATATTTGCTTTCTCAGATCAACATTGGCTTTGAGTTAAGATCTTTTATTTGCTCTCACGATGCTTTTAGGGAAAGCACCAGATAACGGGAAGAAGATGGAAATGAACCTAGAAAGATTGTTTACTTCGAGTCAACTTTTTAGAAATGTCCACGGCAAATTCCGGCTGTTGCATCATAAATCTTTTACTTCGGTTCTTTCATGGGACACTAAGAAGGGATTTTGCTTATTATTTAGTCAACAAGCGAGTCTGCAGATTGATTGGTCCAGTAAACTTCAAAGGATATATTCCTGTCTTAGACAAACTAGTAAAACTAATTCTTTCAAATAAAAGCTCAGTGTTTAATCAGAAAAAAACTATAGTTTGACCATCTGCAATGTCAGTTGCGGTTCTGACTCTCAGATTTAATCTCGTTTTTCCACAGAAAAGCAGATTTCAAACTCTATTACTCTTACAAAGCCGTTCGCCGAAATCATCTCTTGAAATGCACAGCCATTTGTAAGAGATTAAGGCCACCTGTTGGTATTAAGAGATTTCTACCGATTGCGTCAGCTACTGTCTGTATTACTCAACTTCCTGTTGGTATTGCATCATCCTACAGCGGCAGCTGTTGATAGAGTTAGGGGAAGCGTACAAGCGTCAGTTTACTTCTGGTATTCATGCTGAGAGGTTTTGTACATATTTTCTGTGCAGCTAAAAATGCGCAAAAAAGCATCATTAAGTGTCACTCGGAGGGCACAAATAGTGACCTTATATCACGAAGGATACTCCAAACGTGGCATAAGGAGAAAGCTGAGTGTAAGAAAGACTGCTTTGCATAATAAGATCATGAAATATCGAGATGCAGGTGAATTTAGCGACAGAAAGAAAAGAAGACGTCCAAGGAAAACAACCGCACATGATGACAATAACATAAGACGACCAGCCTACTCCGAGGTGTTCGTGCAGTCTTAAAAACCTGCAAAATGCACATAAACCTATACTAACCTCCGTCATGAAAAAGAAGAGACTCCAGTTTACGAAGCGTCATCAATCGTGGTCTGCTGAAAATTTGAGTCAACTTCTTTTTCCGATGAATCAACTGTGCGTCAATTTGAATCACCTGAAGCCCATGTTCAACGACCGAAAGACAAAGCGTTTTTGATGAATCACCTGTGCATCAATTTGAATCACTTGAAGCACATGTTCAACGACCGAAAGACAAACCGATTTTTGACGAATCAACAGTGCATCAATTTGAATCACGTGAAGCACATGTTCAACGACCGAAAGGCAACGTTTTTTGACGAATCAACTGTGCATCAATTTGAATCACGTGAAGCACATGTTCAACGACCGAAAGACAACACATTTGTTGATGAATCAACTGTGCATCAATTTGAATCACGTGAAGCATATGTTCAACGACCGAAAGACAAAACGTTTTTTGATGAATCAACTGTGCATCAATTTGAATCACGTAAAGCACATGTTAAACGACCGAAAGACAAAACGTTTTTTGATGAATCAACTGTGCATCAATTTGAATCACGTAAAGCACATGTTCAACGACCGAAAGACAAAACGTTTTTTGATGAATCAACTGTGCATCAATTTGAATCACTTGAAGCACATGTTCAACGACCGAAAGACAAACCGATTTTTGACGAATCAACAGTGCATCAATTTGAATCACGTGAAGCACATGTTCAACGACCGAAAGGCAACGTTTTTTGATGAATCAACTGTGCATCAATTTGAATCACGTGAAGCACATGTTCAACGACCGAAAGACAACACATTTGTTGATGAATCAACTGTGCATCAATTTGAATCACGTGAAGCACATGTTCAACGACCGAAAGACAAAACGTTTTTTGATGAATCAACTGTGCATCAATTTGAATCACGTAAAGCACATGTTCAACGACCGAAAGACAAAACGTTTTTTGATGAATCAACTGTGCATCAATTTGAATCACGTAAAGCACATGTTCAACGACCGAAAGACAAAACGTTTTTTGATGAATCAACTGTGCATCAATTTGAATCACGTGAAGCACATGTTCAACGACTGAAAGACAAAACGTTTTTTGATGAATCAACTGTGCATCAATTTGAATCACTTGAAGCACATGTTCAACGACCGAAAGACAAACCGATTTTTGACGAATCAACAGTGCATCAATTTGAATCACGTGAAGCACATGTTCAACGACCGAAAGACAAAACGTTTTTTGATGAATCAACTGTGCATCAATTTGAATCACGTGAAGCACATGTTCAACGACCGAAAGACAAAACATTTGTTGATGAATCAACTGTGCATCAATTTGAATCACGTGAAGCACATGTTCAACGACCGAAAGACAAAACGTTTTTTGATGAATCAACTGTGCATCAATTTGAATCACGTAAAGCACATGTTCAACGACCGAAAGACAAAACGTTTTTTGATGAATCAACTGTGCATCAATTTGAATCACGTAAAGCACATGTTCAACGACCGAAAGACAAAACGTTTTTTGATGAATCAACTGTGCATCAATTTGAATCACGTAAAGCACATGTTCAACGACCGAAAGACAAAACGTTTTTTGATGAATCAACTGTGCATCAATTTGAATCACGTAAAGCACATGTTCAACGACCGAAAGACAACGTTTTTTAACGAATCAACTGTGCATCAATTTGAATCACGTGAAGCACATTCAACGACCGAAAAACTAAACGTTTTTTGATGAATCAACTGTGCATCAATTTGAATCACGTGAAGCACATGTCCAACGACCGAAAGACAAAACGTTTTTTGATGAATCAACTGTGCATCAATTTGAATCACGTGAAGCACATGTTCAACGACCGAAAGACAAAACGTTTTTTGATGAATCAACTGTGCATCAATTTGAATCACGTGAAGCACATGTTCAACGACCGAAAGACAACACATTGTTTTATGAATCAACTGTGCATCAATTTGAATCATGTGAAGCACATGTTCAACGACCGAAAGACAAACCGTTTGAGGAAAAATACACCGTTAGCACCGTGAGACATCCTCCTAGTCAGATGATACGGGATGCTATGCCAGCATCCGGTACTGCTTCAATGTCCTGTTTTGCCGATGGTCCTTTTTATGCGGAAATGTTACGTGAGAAGCTGTTAACTCATATGCAAGTGCACTGATGCACAATCTTTATGATCTTTATGAATGATGGTGTTCCATATCACCTATCAAAGAAAATAACGGAGTACGTGCGGAGGAAAAACATAACTGTGCTTGACTGGTGCGGTTGAAAATTTGTGGACCATTTTAAAAGACAAGGTAGCAGAAAAACAGCCATCAATTTCCCAAGCTTTGATTAACACGGTAAAGTACGTGTGCTGCAAAGACATTTCAAGTGACTACTGCAAATCCCTCATTGAGAGTATGCCATATTGTATTCTGTCCGTTATAAAAATCAAAGGTGGCCACACAAAGTACTGATTTCGGTCTTTTTGTGTTCCAAAAAATGTAAGTATTCATCTGTGTTGTCATTTTTTCAGATATCTCTGACTAGTAATTAGTTGTTCCTTTCAAAACCTTAATTTTCAATAAATTGAGAGGTGGTCTTCAACTTTTGCAAATGACTGTATATAAATTTAATTTTATTGAACAGCCACAAAAATCCTGTTCTTAACTTCTTCCGTTTTTAACCTATTTCGCGAACTGCACAGAAATTCCAGTTTTGGGCGGAATTTTCGAGAACGCTTGAATATAACAGTGAACAGGGAAAGTATACAGAGAGCTACAGTAATGCCCGTGAACGTTATGCTTGCCCAATACAGAAATCTTAAAATGACATTTTACGTAAAAACTGCTGTTTTGGAAAGCCGAATTCCTCGGAAAATTAATGTAAAACTCTTTCATTTAGCACGTTTTTTGTTAAAAAAATGTGCTAATAGTATCCCTTTGTCAGTCCGTCTGTGGACATCATTCTCTTCAGCTACATTAGTCCGATTTGAAAAATTGTTTATGCATTGCAGAGCTTAAAATTAACGATGATTCTTGGATTCTGGTGTTTTGCCGCCCCTTTGGCGTTGTGGTCTAAGCGATGGCCTCTGATCATTCGTCCAAAACGGGTCCGGGTTTGAATTCCGGTGAGGCATGGATGTTGTGTTTGTCTTACGGCACTAGCTCTCTCCCTTCCCTGGAACCAGTGACCCTAAATTAGGGACGGGCGATTGCTTATAGACCATTGAGTTGCTCACGGTGGTCGTTAAACCTCCAATCAAAAAAAATTCTCGTCTTTTTATAATGCATAGCTTTCCCGCTAGAGCGCGTAAATGAAGATACCGTTGTACTCAAAATGCATTTTATTCCATATAATTGCTTCTAAATATGCGATTCAAAAAAGTTATTTTTTCCTTTCCACGCCATTTATAACTCAGGCTATTTCGAGTACAGTTTTTTTTTTCAAGTAATGCATATATTTTTCGCTAGGAAGTGTAAAGTTTAAACGCGATTTCTCCCTTATATCTACTGCTAAAATTCCTATTTGAAAAATTCTTTCTGAAACGGATAGCGCTCTTGGTGTGAAATATTCTAGATGTAATTTTTAATATTTGGTGAAGAACAGTTCGGCCATCCGTGGACGCATAAGTACACCGATGAGCGATTATATTATGACCACCTACCTAATAAGCTGTAGGACTCCCTTTAGGCCCCAAAACAGCAGCCACTCGGCGAGACACCGATTCGATGAGGTGGCGATATAGGTATTCTGGGGTACCTGGTACTATAATGTCAACAGCAGGTCCTCCACAACTCGTACATTTCGGGATGGTGGTGATTTAGCGCCAACCAACTTTTCCAATTCGAACCACAAATGTTCGATTTGGCTCATGTTAGGTGAATTTGGAGGCCAAGGCATTAACAGAAAGTCACCAGCATGTTCTTCGAACCACTCCTTGACGATTCCGACAGTGTGGCATGGAGAATTATCCTGTTGGTGATGGCCATCACCAACAGAGAACACAGTTGCGATGAATGGGTGAACTTGGTCCGCAACGATGTTCACATACCTGACAGCTGCTAGAGATATTGCTCTTGGAATAGTGGGGCCTAAAGTGTCTCAAGAAAACATCGCCCACAGCATAACACCGTCGCCGCTGGCCTGTTTCGGCCCGACAGTGCATCCAGGTACCATTGCTTTCGTTGGCAAACGGCGTATCCGCGCTCGGCCGTCTACATGATGCACCAGGAATCTTGATTCGTCCGACCAGGCCACTTTCTTCCAATCATCCGCGGTACAATCTTGCTTATTTGGGTTCATTTCAAGAAAAGAACGCCCACAGCGTGACACCGCCGTCGCCGGCATGTTTCCGCCTAACAGTGCATCCAGGTGCCATAGCCTCCGTTGGTAATCGGCGTATCCGCGCTCGGTCGTCTACCTGATGCACCAGGAATCTTGGTTCGTCAACCAGGCCACTTTCTAGCAATCATCCACGGTCCAATATCGATGATCTTGGGCCCGTTTCATGCGTTGTTGGCGATGACGTGCAGGGAGCATGGGGACCCGTCTGGTTCTTCGGCTACGCATGCCCATGTGCAGAAGGCCACGATGAACTGTGTGCTGTAACACATTGCCCTGATCACCACTGTTGTAGCTGGGGGTAATTTTTCGCACTGTGGCCCTGCGGTCGCTGTGAAAAATGCGCGACAATCTTCGCTCCCCTCTGGCGTCAATGAGCTGCAGACGACAAACGGCTGGACTGCTGTTCGTCGTTTGGCCATCAGTGCACCACTTTTGATTCGTACTCACTACAGCGGCACGTGAACAACCCCAAAGCCGAGCCGTTTCCGAGATCGGAGTTCCGAGGCATTGTGCCATCACAATTTGTCCTTTATCAAACTCCGATAAATCGTCAGCTTTTCCAATTCTGACTCCAAACACTCTACTAACCGAAAGCCAGTCCTCGGGTTGTATATACACTGAAAAGCAATTGAATTAGAGACAGCTGGCGTTATGCAAATGTGGCGCTGTGGGCGGCCCTGTAAACGGAAACGACATGACGTATGCAGCGATTCGACAATATAAGGAGTGATGCGACGGGAATCAGTAAGAGTCGGACGCAGAATGGGTAAGACGAATGATCTAAGCACATTTGATCGTGGGCAAATTGTCGGGGAACGACGAATGGGTCACTCCATCTCGGAAGTCGTGCAGGCACTGGGATTTTCACGAGCCACTGTGTCACGGGTGCACCGTGAGTACATCGAATCCGGTAAAACCATCCCTGCAAGGGCCAACTGCGGTTGACAACAGCGTGTGGATGAGCGGGGTCATCGTCGGCTAGTTAGTATTGTAGCAGCGGATAGACGGGCCCTCACAGGTCAACGTTACTGGGATATCCTGGACGACCATTTGCTCCCGTTTGTGCGTCTTCAACATCCCACTGGGGACCTCATCCTGCAACAAGACAATGCACCGTTCCATCGCTCCCGAATTATATCCGAATGGTTCGATGAACACTCCACTGATGTGACACAGCTTCCTTTGCCAGCTAGGTCCCCTGACCTCAATCCCATCGAGCACATCTGGGATGCCATCGAGATAGTTGTTCGAGGCTCTGACCCCCATCCATCAAATTTTCGTGAACTGTGGGAGCTTGTTCAGGGGGCGTGAATCCGTATGGCTTCCCAACGTTCCGGTGTCTTGTCGAGTCCATGCCGAGACGAATCGCCGCCGTCATTAGGGCGAAAGGTGGTGCTACACGTTACTAGACAGGTATCTCTAATTCAATTGCTCTTCAGTGTATACTTCTCTGTGAACTTCAACAGCGCCATCGTTTGGCCTCCAGGCGTGCTCTTTCTTTAGGCTTGGGGTGGTCATAATATAAAGGCTCATCGGTGTATATGTATCATTATCATTTCAAGATACCCTTCCTGCCACATGCACGGCGGACTCATTCCTTAAAAATGAAGTGGGATTGTTAGACTTACGTGCTTAGACTCCTGTTCTTAATCGCAATTAACAAATCAGAGATGAACTGGAGCGACGAATACGAAATCAAGCACGACTGTCTTCGCTCGCTATTCTGGCAGCAGCTTTGCAGGACGAATGGCGAGTCATTCTTTTCAAGACTTATTGGAAATTGGTTGACAGTATGCTTCGATATGTTGCCTCGTAGTTGGACCGACTAACTACTAAATGCCGTAATAAACCCATTTGTCCCAAAACATTTTGGTGTCCGAATGCTTTTGATAATGTAGTGCATAAGCTAAGCCAAGTTCACATGACCAGTTATTAATGTAATGATATTCGAAATGGTGGGGGATATAGGTTAGCGAGTGTATTGGAAAAATTAGACCTTTGTACTACTAGATCATAAGCACACCGGACAAAAAATTGGTCACACCTAACAGAAATAAGAGTACGAATTTACTGGTTGCACCGAGCGCGTCGTAACAGTATTGTTGGGAAATAAATGGCACTGGTGTGGTCTACAGGATCATTTCTGTCTCGTGCAGTGGTGAACGAGCAACGTGTGTGTTGAATTTAGTCTGCAATATGGGTCGTAACACAGACGTCACTGAGTGGCAAAAAGAAGCCATCGTGTATGTCAGTGCCCTCGGACAAAAAGTGAATGAAGTCGCCTAATTTGTTAATGTGTCGAAGCGGGTCTACAAACAGGGGTGTACTTTGCAATCAACTGAAAATCGGCGACAGAACTATGGTCTGGAAAACGATTCTCACCAACAGGGACCGCCGCCATGTTTCACGCCTAGTAACTGCAAATCGGTTTCAAACCAGACAACAATTCCTCCAAACAGTCAATGAAAGTCCATTCCAACCAATTTCCGAGAGGCCTTTGCGATGAGAACTGCATGCCTTGGACATCTGGAGCAGAGTACCACGGAAGGAGCCTCTTTTAACAGCATGTCACAAAGTCGAACTTTACTGTGGAGGATTGGAAATGAGTAATTTGGTCTGATGAGTCTCGTTTTTTACGCTTTCCAACCGTAGGTTGAAGAAGCGTATATGCTCCAGCCTTGTCCGTCCGTCGGTACGTCCGTCCGCACGATAACTCACGTGAAAATGGTTCGATTTCGACGAAATTTTATTATGTGGTGGGGGACGACCTGGGGACGAACCATGTTGAAAATGGGCGAAGCAGGGTCAAAGGTCAGGACATAGGAGCGGGATCCATTCCATTGTTCTTATGCGTCATAACTTACGTAAAAATTGTTCGATTTCGATGAAATTTTAGTATGTGGTAGGGAACCAACCGGGGACAATCCCTATTGAAAATGGGCGAAATGGGGTCAAAGGTCAAGACACTGGAGTGGGATCCATTCCATTGTTGTAATGCATCATAACTTACATAAAATGCTTGAATTGCGACAAAACTTTATCATGTTGTTCCGAGGGTATAGTGAACCAGTTCTGTTGAATATCAACGAAATGGGGTCAAAAGTCACTGCACAAAAGCCAGATTTATTCCACAGCTTATTATCATAACTTGCGTAAAACTGCTTCTATTGCAACTAAACTTTATCATGTTGTTTCGGAGGTATAGTGAACAGATTCTGTTGAATATCGTCGAAATGGGGTCAAAGGTCAGGACACAAGAGCGAGATTTATTCCACAGCCATTATCCTCATAACTTGATTACTAATTTCTGGTATGTTGGAAAGCGTATCATAATCAATGCATTGCATGATTTTACTAAATTGTTGTTTGTACTCCAAAGATGGTAGGCAACGAGTACATCGCAGACCCAGGGATGCCTTTAATCCTGATTGTGTCGAAGGTGTTGTTCAAGCTGGAGGGGGTTTTGTGATATTTTGGGGATGTCTTTCGTAGCATGAAATGGGCCCTCTCGTTGCAGTGACGATGAATTTAACCCTTTAACGACCATAACGCCTAAAACGCCCGTACATACAAACGGCCATAGCCACCCGAAACGCCTGTTTATAGTCAGTCATATTTCCTACCCTTATCTGTTTTGTTTTAATTTACACGACCTATGAGGGGTCAGCAGGAGTCACCATCAGTCACCATTGTTGTTGCTAAACAAAGAAATGAAACAACAGACAGTTCAGGACGTTATGGTACTTAAAATGCGTGACGTATATTCTAAATTAACTTTCCTTTTTTAGTTTCTTTCCCTATGTAAATCTAGAGTTTGTTCCCTGTTAAACTTCACACTTAACGTAA
The DNA here is from genome assembly GCA_039090855.1 of Macrothele yani. Taxonomy (NCBI): domain Eukaryota; kingdom Metazoa; phylum Arthropoda; class Arachnida; order Araneae; family Macrothelidae; genus Macrothele; species Macrothele yani. Next base: position 138,251,516 of record CM077027.1, on the reverse strand, counting down.
TATCTTTTCTCTCAAATGAATACTGTTGGCAACATAATTGAGATGGAATGAACGTGACGTATGCCTGTTATGAGATAAGAACCAGAGATATAAACTACGATACAACTGTTGCTTGTGGATCGTTGTGAAACGTAGCGTTGTGGTGTGTGGTGCGTTTAATGTGGAGTGTTGATACCGATTTGTTATGTGAAGCGCTATATCTGTGCTGGAGAAATAAAGCATCATTTCCGTAAGTTTGACTTCTGTTTAAATGTTTCGTCTGGCCGTTAAGGTTTAATTTAGGAACTATTTCATCGTATGGTTATGTTTTTAAAATAACGTATTAGTACGAAAAGACATTTACATTATAAGTGATACTATATTTTAGAGTCATGGCCGTTAAAGGATTAAACCAGCATGTCTATGTCCGCATTCTGAATTCTACATTTCCAGGAGCAGCATCATATTACCACTCCTATCTTCCAAGACGACAATTGCCGTGTGCACAGGGATAACACTGTCTCACCTCGACTGGCCCGTTAAATACCCAGATTTAAATCCTATTGAAAATCTGTAGGGTCATTTGGAACAGAAGGTGAAACCCCGGAATAGGCACCGACCCACTCTGGCGGAACCTCGGGACCAATTGACGTATGAGTGGCTGCAAATCGATGTTCAATACATCCACCACCTCGTGGAATCGCTACCACATCGGATTCATGCTGTTAGCAAGGCAAGAGGGCACCGTCACCCACTTTTAGGTAAATTCAGACAAGGGTGACTAATTTTTTGTCCGGTGTGCTTACATAATACATTGTTATTCGATATCTTGTTGTTAACACCGTAGGAAGAAGAAAATATTTTTGCAGAAAATGCACGTCCTATTTATCACCCACATTTTCCTTTTGTCACGATGTATGTTTTGCAGTCATCGAGAAAGAAATCCGCAGAACGTTTTGAAAACAAAAGAATAAAAAAGAGAGGGATGACTGGTGTACACGAGTTCGTCGACGATGATAAAAGAAAAATGTTTCATCCCAGTCATTGACGTCATTGCCCAGAAGACCACTTTTATGTGACCCGAGGACGAGTTAGCATTCCTCGCATTAAGGAAATTTGCGTAGCAGCCTTGGATCATGATATATTGTAGAAATCATTCTGCATCGTTACCGCTGTCTGCCAGTTTCGTGTTGTCATGACAACGTGGAGCTGTCCTCCCCGAATATTACTGCTGATGAACAATGACGGAGATTTCTTAACTGAAATTAAATCACCCTTGGGTCCAAAGGTGATTGCTTTGACGTTTGTACAGCCTCGTGACGTGGTTAGGGCATCATCGCTTCAAGTTGAGCATCCAAACGTTTCCCATTTCCAAATAGCCCTAAGTTTCGTAAAATGCTTTACGCGGATAGTTTAGGCTATCACTTTGGTGCGCAAAAGGCAGTAATTCGGATTTGAAAGCAATTTTCAAGACAATGCTATACTCCCTTTATATTCCCTAAGCACCTGTGCTCGGCGGTGATATCAGTTCCAACGATATTACACGCGAGTTTTGCTTCCGTAAAATGAAAAGTTTTAATTTTAGCATGCAATGTAATAATCATAGTTAATACATCGCTCTCATTTTGATGAAAAATACTTCTAATTTGGTACCTACTATATATCTTAAGGTCCATCGCAAAAGTTCTGGCACAGATACCGACGTTAAAAAGAGAAAAAATACAAAGCAGTGACGCAAAAGAAGTGAAATACTTCAAACAGAAAATCACTACGCAGTGGATATAATTATCCATAATTACGGCCTGTAAGGAGTAGGATCTACATGTCTCAGAAGTTTAGACACAAGAGAAATGTAATGTAAAAAGATAACATTAATACATATGCATGATATTTTCAAACACCTATTAGGTTGTCGGAAAAGTCATGACGTATTTTGGCACCCGATGGCGGTTGGGCGGTTCTGGAAGTACTAGAGGCATGCGCAGCTCTGTTATCGCTATAGCATTTGACAGGTGCCAGTTCTAGCTGCAGTCTAAAAGGAATAGTGAGTGATTTGATTGATTTGCCGAGATTTGACATCAAGCTAAAGATGGAAGACAAAACTGTACATTTTCGCCATATTTTACTGTTTTTCTCCCGTGAAAGTAAGAACGCGCGTCAAGCTTCTGAAAAGTTCCGTGGTGATAATGCTCTACAAGAACGTCAGTGCCAGTGGTGGTTCGCAAAAGTACGTGCTGGTGATTTTGACCTCAACGATGCTCCTCGGTCCGGGAGGCCCACCGAGGTTGATCACGACCAAATAAAGGCATTGTTCGAGTCAAACCCACGTTACACGACACAAGAGATTGCAGACACATTACACACCCATCATGCAAGCGTTCACGACCACCTGAAGAAGCTGGGATACGTAAGCAAGCTCGATGTGTGGGTTCCTCATGAACTCAAAGAAGTCCAATTGACGGCGCGTATAAACATCTGCGATATGCTCATTAAACGTGATGAAAACGATCCTTTTTTGAAGCGACTGATAACTGGTGACGAAAGGTGGATTGTGTACAACAATGTGCTGCGCAAACGATCTTGGTCCCGACGTGCTGCTTCGCCTCAAACGACATCCAAAGCAGACATTCATCAGCGGAAGGTTGTGGTCTCAGTGTGGTGAGATTTTAATGGTATCGTGTTTTTCGAGCTCCTACCACGGAACCAAACAATCAATTCGAATGTGTACTGTCGGAAATTGGACAGTTTGAACGAATCCATAATCCAGAAACGTCCAGAGCTCGTTCATCGTAAAGGTGTTGTGTTCCATCACGACAACGCGAGACCACACACAAGTTTGATCACCCGCCAAAAATTATTGGAGCTTGGGTTGGATGTGTTGCCACACCCAGCATACTCGCCTGACCTTGCGCCGTCAAACTTCCACTTGTTTCGCTCCCTTCAACAGTCCTTACGTGGTATAACGTTCAATTCAGATGAGGCTGTAAATCAGCACCATGTACAGTTTATCTCGCCACGAAAGGCACGTCCTTCTATGAACGAGGCATTCTGCAGCTCAGTGAAAGATTGAAAAAGGTCGTCGAACAAAACGGGCATTATATCATTGAATGATCTTTGTTCTTTCTATTAATTAATGACCTTTGCAAAACATGGCTAAAATACGTCATGACTTTTCCGACAACCCAATATATAAGTTTAAAAACACGATGGGTAATTTGAATTCTGTTGAGTTTCGTTTTAAATGGCATACCAAATTTCTGAAGTTGTTGCCTTTAGTTCTGAGACTGTTGCACATTGCCTCTCACCAGCATGTACTTCTCTTCCCAAAATTACCCAAATATTAATCGATGGCACTGAGATCGGGAATATAGAAGAGCCACTATAATGCAATGATGCTACACTGGTTTAACCATGTTCTAGTAGACGATAATGTGTGGCTAAATACCTTGTGATGTTGAAAAACCCAATACAAACACTCAAGAATTTCACCAAAGGGCAATAAGATGTGCTGTAGGGGTTTTTATAGTCCTCAGAATTCTGTTTCATATTCAGAAATACCATACTGTATTGACCATTGGTGCCAATGCTTGCCCACATTATGACCGAACCAGGGCTTTCTGTCTGCTAAGGAAAGACTGAGGTTCTTCCCTTAGATCATGGCCAACGGCCATCAGTCTTTATACGACATGTCCTCTTGTCCATCGTAACATTCCATTTTTGTGAATAGCTGCTTGAGGCGGCTTCTGTGCTATTTTTAGTCATACAAACGATCAACTGGCATTCACACATGTATGCATGGTATTGTCTCTGTACTGATGTTGTCAGTCCACGTGATTGCGGTAAAGACAATCTGCATATCTTTGCGTCATCACGATTTAAACTGGAACTTTGGTCGTCCGGAGAGCCGTTTCACATTGTAATCACCATGTTTTGCAATTGTGATCCTTTGCCATGGTTCGGCATCAAAATCCCAGGAAGATGATCCTTTACCATGGTTGTGAATCAAAATTTCAGGAAAATGATTCTTTGTCATGGTTGTGCATCAAACTCCCAAGGCAGATGATCCTTTGCCATGGTTGTGCATCAGAATCCTATAGGATGATCCTTTGCCATGGTTGTGCATCAGAATCCTATAGGATGATCCTTTGCCATGGTTGTGAATCAAAATCCCAGGGGCATGATCCTTTGCTATGGTTGTGAATCAAAATCCCTGGGGCATGATCCTATGCCACGGTAGTGCATTAAAATCCCAGGAAGATTATTTTTCGCCATGGTTGTGCATCAGAATATCAGGACGATGGTCCTTTGCCATGGTTGTGCATCAAAATCCCAGGGAAGATGCTTTTCCATGGTTGAGTACCGAAACCCCATGGAGAGGATCCTTTGTCATGGTTGTGCATCAAACTCCCAGGACGATGATCCTTTGTCATGCTCGTGAATCAAAATCTCAGGAAGATTAATTTGCGCCATGGTTGTGCATTAGTGCATCAGAATATCAGGACGATGGTCTTTTGCATCAAAATCACAGAGGTTCATTCTTTGATATGGTTGCGCATCAAAATCTCAGGGAAGATGCTTTTCCATGGATGTGCATCGAAACCCTAGGGGAGGATTCTTTGTCATGGTTGTGCATCAAACTCCCAGGAAGATGACTGTTTGCGTGATGCTCGGACCGATAAACATTTCGTCGATAAGTATTTGAGATTCACACTCACTCATTCATTTACCCATTCGGATTGCTTTGGGAAAATACACCACCAAAGTGATGTAAATGTTTTCTACACTGGTGTTCGAAAATTAAACATAATGGGCAAAAGGTGCAAATTCACAAAAACGAGAAGGCACTGTGAAATAGGTTGTTTACTATATATAGATATCTTAGTGCGGAACCAAATGCACAGTACAAATCACATAAAAAAAATTATGAACCAGAAAAACGTAACAATATTCAGAAATTTTCAAAACAGCAAGAATTTTCTGAAGGCGTTTCTGATTTTGCACAACGACCTAGTGAAGCCTGAGTTGGCCTCTTACAGCGATAGAAATGTTGCACCAATATGTCATGCTCTTGACAAGGGAGACCAGAAGATCAGCAAATACCAGTCTTGAACAAGGGAAGACCGAAGTTCTTCGAGAGTTCTGACAGGTGATCGTCATTTTTGAGACTGAACATGGATTCATCGGAGAAGACGGTATTGACCAACTGATTTTCGCCTGTTTCGATGTTGCAGGCACTACGTTACCCTGTCATTTCTTGCTAACGGAATGAGTCGGGTGTACTTTGTTGGTAGGCCTTCTCGCGTATAGTCCTTTTTGGTTGAGCCGTCTGTATATTGTTTGCCTTGAAACAGCTGATCCACCAGCCACAAGCAGTTCTAAAGCAAACACTCTCTCTGACATCGTCCTATTACGTATCACTGTTAGTTCATGATTCCTATCATCCTGATACGTTGTAATCCATGGACAATCTGCCATAGGTTGAGGATTAACCTAGTCGCCGGTTGCCTGAGACGTTGTAATCCATGGACAACCTGCCATAGGTTGAAGATTAACCTAGTCGCAAGTTGCCTGAGACGTTGTAATCCATGGACAACCTGCCATAGGTTGAGAATTAACCTAGTCGCAGGTTGCCTGAGACGTTGTAATCCATGGACAACCTGCCATAGGTTGAGGATTAACCTAGTCGCCGGTTGCCTGAGACGTTGTAATCCATGGACAACCTGCCATAGGTTGAAGATTAACCTAGTCGCAGGTTGCCTGAGACGTTGTAATCCATGGACAACCTGCCATAGGTTGAGAATTAACCTAGTCGCCGGTTGCCTGAGACGTTGTAATCCATGGACAACCTGCCATAGGTTGAAGATTAACCTAGTCGCCGGTTGCCTGAGACGTTGTAATCCATGGACAACCTGCCATAGGTTGAAGATTAACCTAGTCGCAGGTTGCCTGAGACGTTGTAATCCATGGACAACCTGCCATAGGTTGAGAATTAACCTAGTCGCCGGTTGCCTGAGACGTTGTAATCCATGGACAACCTGCCATAGGTTGAAGATTAACCTAGTCGCCGGTTGCCTGAGACGTTGTAATCCATGGACAACCTGCCATAGGTTGAAGATTAACCTAGTCGCAGGTTGCCTGAGACGTTGTAATCCATGGACAACCTGCCATAGGTTGAGGATTAACCTAGTCGCCGGTTGCCTGAGACGTTGTAATCCATGGACAACCTGCCATAGGTTGAAGATTAACCTAGTCGCCGGTTGCCTGAGACGTTGTAATCCATGGACAACCTGCCATAGGTTGAAGATTAACCTAGTCGCAGGTTGCCTGAGACGTTGTAATCCATGGACAACCTGCCATAGGTTGAGAATTAACCTAGTCGCCGGTTGCCTGAGACGTTGTAATCCATGGACAACCTGCCATAGGTTGAAGATTAACCTAGTCGCAGGTTGCCTGAGACGTTGTAATCCATGGACAACCTGCCATAGGTAGAGAATTAACCTAGTCGCAGGTTGCCTGAGCGTTGTAATCCATGGACAACCTGCCATAGGTTGAGGATTAACTTAGTCGCAGGTTGTCCTAGGTTGAGGAATACAATGGATTGATTCACGCCAGTCGCTTTAGCAGCATTACTCTGTATCTGGCTGGTTTCGAAAATCCCGATATTCCGATCACGCGTAAACATATCCACTTGCCGTCTTTCAGACGTACTGTTTTAATAAAAATAAATTTTACAAGTAGCAAGACTCCATGACGACAAGACATGTCACTTTTCGGCTATCTGCAGCTCTTTCTCAACTTCACAAAATGATCAAATGATCATATGTAGAGGATTTTGGGAAGTGAGTGTCTGACCCCAGGTCTTAAACAACCCTTAGAAATAGAAAGCTAGGAGATTTGGGCTAGAGTGCCTGATAGGAAAGTGACACGGAAGCGAAGTAGAAAGGGTGAGGAAGACGCCCTTCTTTAATACCGGGGGCAGTACGCTGGATCTGACGGCTTAACGTGCCCATCCGACGCACGTCAGAAATTTAATGGATCGAGCGTTCGTACCTGCCTGGGATCGAACCTGAGGTCCTTTCCGCAGCAGTCACGAACGTTGCCCACTAGGGCCCCTTAACTTCACAAACGCGCGGATTCGCCTTTTATGGCAATTATCATTCGTCACATGGTATTACGTCATGATTTTTACATTTACATATTCCCAAGTTATCTGTACTTTACTTTACTATCCGTCTACCCTTTCGCTTGTTCTAAAATTTCTGGTTCTTAAACTATGCTTAACTTTTGGACACCAGTGTATTTACTATTTAAAAAAATACTGCATTTAAGATTTAATTATTCAAAAAGTCGCTCAAACTTTTTTTTCTGGCTTACGATATCCCATTTTAGTTGAAGATTTTGAGAGTGTAGTACATTCAACGAGAGCTAGCTGCAAAACGGAAAGAAAAATTCCTTTTCCTCGTACTCTGGGGTTCTTAGCTGTGCAGAAAACGAATAAAAATATTTTGAAGTAAGATTACCCTTAAGTGAAAGCTAAGACTTTAAAGAAGACTTAAAACCGACAAGATGTGAAATGTAGAAAACAAAGCGCTTTCAGTTTGTCTGCTTTCTATCTCAAAGATCATTAAAAAAATATTTCGCGAAGAACTTTCGGTACTTGAGGAATTCTATATCAAGTGCAAAGCCCTTGCGTTTTCAAGTGTAAATTATCTTCCTTCCTTATTAAAAAAAACGGTCATTTATTCTCCTCTGAAAGCGTCTAGTTTATATTGTAAAAACAATAGATGCATAAAGTTACGAGATTTATTTTGAAGCAACAAAAATCTCCCGTACCCCGTTGCTGAGCGGTCCGAGACGCTGGCTTCTGCCCATTCGTCTGAGATGTGCCCGGGTTCGAGTTCCAGATGCGGAATGAGAAATGTGTCTGCCTGATACCATTCAATCTGTCTGTTCCCTGCCACCAGTGGTGCTAAATTAGGGACAGGCGGCTGCTCATGGTTCTTAATGCAGTGAAACCTCCGAAGAACCCTCGCTGCTCGAACAGGAGAAAAGTGACCGTTGTAGAGAGGTGCCGTTGTTCGCAGATTAGGCCAGGATTAAAATTGCTAGTCCGTTGCTTTGGTACAAAAGGAGAATAATTGTACAAAGCTTACGCACAAAGAAAACGGTTTTAGAGCTTTCTCCAAAAGGTAGAATGCTGAATGAAACTCAATATAACAATTTAAAAAAATTAGCTCTCTGTTCCATACAGCATATCATTATACTGACCTCTGACTCACTGCCAGTAGTGCAACTTAGAAACCTCGTCGAGAGAAGTAATGTGTCAAGTCAGAAAAAGTATGACGAGAAGAAAGCAAATTTACATAACAATACACCAACTCAAAAGAAATACTAAAATTAGAGGTATCCTAACAAAAACAGTTTTGCCGGGCAAGCACTCAAGCCAGCACTCGCAGTCGGCAATCACGTGGCATAACTGATGGCTTGCCGAAACCTGTCCGCCAATTTTCCAGTAGTAGCCATAAATAAATTAAAAAAAAAGCTGAAATCCACGGCTCCCCAGAGGCAAAGCTTCTCTTTCTTTCCCAACAAAACTTATTTGCATGCCGTCACGGAGCTCGGGGAATTTTCTCAAGAAGTCTGGAAATACACCCGGTGCATCCGGCTGTCATCGAACCAACAACATCTGGTTTGCGAAGCGGACTCCCTAATCATTATACTAGTTTGCCGCATACGATGCACTCCTTGAAGGTGAATCTCTTTCCTGCGAGATATGACACTAAAAGTTTTTTTTTTTTAATTTTACAATATTGCGAGTTAGTTTTCATAAATGTCCGTTTCCTATAATTCATAAATTTATTTTTTCAACGTAACGATTTCTTTTTATTTACCTTAAGGGAACTTCACTCAATTTTAACGAGTGTACCAACTTTTCCAAAGTTTTGTGCTACCCTTGTGGTCTTGAAAGGCGTTTGTTTAATTAATACATTTACCCATTCATGTCATATTCTGTTACCCTTTTAACGTTATATATATATATTTCCACGGACCGAAGCTACATTTGTTCTAAATAAGATAGATATTTTATTTTACCTCCGGCTATTTTTAGCAGCGAATTCCTCCAATCTTGTGCATTCAACCCATGGATAAGTACATTATACAATATTAACATAGTGTTGCTTTTTTTTTTCAAATACTGCATCATTTTGTAATGAAAATACCTATTCTGTATGCGCATAAAACTTATTTTTTTCCAACGTAACGATTTTTTAATGTTTTTCCGGGACTTCTGTTTGAAGTCCGGAATTTTTTGTTATTCATAGGAATGGAGTGGGTGTGCTTCGTGGTTGTTTATATTCTTGATCCTTCGTGTGTTAGTGCAGGAATTTTGCTACAAAATTAGTTTCTATAAATACATGAGCGTAATTGACTATTTCTTACCGTTCATTAATTATTTATATAATTTTCCTCCGACGGTATTCTTCGCCTACGTGGCATTTCATTAGGAAATTAATTCGTCTCTTTACATATGGCTTTTTTTTTTTTTTTTGCTTAACATCCAGTAAAGTAACACGGCGGCGGTAGCCTCGTCTTTACCTAACTGGTACCACGAGAGAATGTTCACGTGTTGCGCATGCGCATTACCGCTGATTCCACCTTGTGTTGGGGTTGCTTCAGTTGCCAGCTACGGGACACCAGTGGTGCTGGCTTGGATGTCCGTAATTCACGGCAATGCTGGAGGGCCATCAATGACTGTCAACAGATGGCGCTGCCACCAACGGATCGCTACCGTATAGTGAGCGGCATATTTCAGCCAGAAGTGACCCGTCACTGCTAGCTGGTGGCCACCATTTTCCCAAAACTTGTGTTTTTGCTGGGATACGCCACACATGAGAAGAGGGTAAGATTGAAAATGGGCACAAACATTATGACTGATCGTATACCATTAAGTCGCAGAGGAGAAGAGTGAGAAAGGAAGATAATGTTTTGTTCAAATATCATAGACAGAACAGAGAAAAACTGACAACAAAGTATTAGGTTGGAAATAAAGCAATGTCCGCAAACGCAGGGAAACCGGAAAGCGCTCTTTACCGTACATGCAAGTACAAATCAATCCAAAATGCAGTCGTCATCGTTTGCCACTACCTGCTCCCATCGTGTAGGCAGCTGTTGGATTCCGCCCATGTAGAATTGTATCGGCTTGGACGCAATGAATTGAGTAATTGCGCGTTCGACAATTTCTTGGGTGGTTAACCGCTGTCTATCCAGGAAATTTTGCAACGTCCGGAAAAGGTGGTAGTGGCTTGGGGCAATGTCCCGGAAATAGGCAGGGGCAACAACATGTCCCATCTCAGGTACCTGATCCGTGCTGTGCTTGGTCTCACTCCATCGTACTGTAGGATGACGCGGTTGCAGTTCAGCAGTGGAAGTCGTTTCAATCTGAGCGATCTGCATGTTCACGGTCTTTTTCACATGAGCATGCGGATCATTTAGCCAACGGCAGTACACATGGGCAGTGATATAGTGGTGTTGTCTGGGTGGAGCTCAAAAAACACGACACTCCTCATATCCCACCAAACATACATCAGGACCTTAAATGAGTGTAAGGCTTTGGGGTTCAGCATAGGCTTTTATTTTGAGTCCAACCACTGTTTCCTGGAGCTGGCATTACCATACAAAACCCATATCTCGTCTCCTGTCACAATGCTTTCCAAGAACGGTTCAACTTGGTCACGTGCAAGCAGGGAAATGCATGCACTCATGCGCTTTGCTTTCTGCTCAACTGTGAATTCATGGGGTACCCAAACTCCCCTCTCGTGCACCTCCTCATGTTGACACAGGTGAATGATAATGTTCGTGTGGGTAGCACCCAGCTGTTTGGCCAACTCCCGCGTGGTCACGGTTTCCAGTAAGGTCTTCAGCATGTCCATATCTTGTGTTGCTGGCCTTCCGGGTTTGGGACGGTCTGATAGGTCAAAACTTCCCTCTCGAAACCGTTCGAACTACCGACAGCACTGATGATGTGATATGGCATTGGGGTGCATACTGGTAATGTTCCTTAGATCACTTACTGGGGTGCTACCGCGAAGAATCACATACAATGGCAGATGTGCTCCTTGTCCACTTCCATGTTGGCTAGCGCTTACACTCTTCGCTTTCTGACGGGTAACTGCAAATAACATAAGCCACCTACCTGCTGATGTCATGTCAGAGGCGCCGCCCCGGGGGCGCAGTGGTCTAAGGCGTTGGCCTATGATCATTCGTCCGTAAGGGGTCCGGGTTCGAATCCCGGTCAGGCATGGATGTTGTGTTTGTCTTACGGCACTGGCTCTCTCCCTTCCCTGGAACCAGTGACCCTAAATTAGGGACGGGCGACTGCTTATAGCCCATTGAGTTGCTCACGGTGGTCGTTAAACCTAAAAAAAGAAAAAGAAAGAATGTCAGAAGCCAATGTGCGCCGCAGCCGGGCCTTCGAATTCGGGTACTTCGTCATCGGACATCACTTTCTTTCCAACCCAATATGTGACAGAAATCGTTGCTCCATTTCTCATGGTTTCCAAATGCAAACGCAGAAACGCCACCAGGCAAAGAACAGCTGGATAGAAGGTGGGGTAGCTGAATAAAAGGTCACTTACTTCAAAACAAGTTCATAATTTGATAATTTCAGAATATCGTGAAGCAAATGAACGGGACCGCTGTGTTGTTAAGATGCGCAGTACAGCTGCAAAAACGGTATACAAACAAGCCTGCAGCTGACCGCGATCACATCGCACTGTGAGGTTGAGTTAAAATGTCGCGGCGGGAGAGAACTGACTTTGAGAAAGGAAAGATTGTTGGCTGTTATATTAGTGGGTTGTCCATAAGAGAAACCGAGAGGCGTTTAAACATACCCAAGTCAACTGTTTTGGATGTACTGAATAAGTGGAAGATACATGGCATGCCTGAAGCAGCAAAATGTACTGGCAGACCAAAGAAAATCCGTGATAGAAGACGTCGAAGCCTCAGGAGAGTGGTAACAGCTAATCGACGGAATACTGCACAAGACCTCAGTGTACAGGTGAGTAGCAATGCTGGAACCTCGGTATACCATTCGCAGAGAACTCCATTCCATGGGTTACCGTGGTCGTGCGGCTGTTCATAAGCCTTTCATCTCCAATCGGAATGCTACTCGTCGTTTTCATGGTGTAAAATATATTTATCGTGAACCATAGATCAATGGAAACGGGTCCTATGGACTGATGAATCCGGATATATAATCCATCAGTCTGATGGCTGTGTGTGGGTATGGCGGCATCCGAGAGAACGCTATTTACCACAGTGTACTGTTCCTACGGTCAAGTTTGGAGCTGGCAGTGTACTCGTGTGGGGTTATATTTCGTGGCATAGTCCCGGCCCATTGGTTACCGTCGACAAACCTGTTAACCAGCACGTCTACCGCGATATTCTGGACAATTATGCCCTACCAACTCTGTGGGAATACTATGGAACCGAGCCTTGTTGGTACCAGCAGAATAATGCCCCGAGCCATAAAGCAAAGACTGTTACGGCGTGGTTTGACTATGATTCCGTATCGTGTGTCGACTGGCCAGCACAGAGCCCTGATCTTAATCCTATAGAGTACCTATGGGATGAATTAGAGCGCCGCAGAAGAAATTTTGGAACAAGGCCTACAACTAAGCAACAATTAGCTGCAGCATTATCTACTGAATGGAAGCGCATATACGTATCGCTGTTTTCCAAATCCTTGTCGAAAGCCTGTCTCGAAGGGTCAGAGCCCTAAGGTGGACCGTCACCTTACTAATGCATGTCGATAAATGCTATGTTGTGTTTCTCTTCTAGGTGTTCGGTGACTTTTGTCAATATAGTGTATTTTCAGGAAAGTCAGAAAGTACTCGTATAATTTTTAAGAATCTTTCTCCAAATTGCGTGCGGCTTCACTTGTAAAATATTTACGATTATGAATTGGGAATTTCTTAAGAATCAAGTATTTGTACAGCCTTGCGTGAACAATTTAGGCCAGTACTCTTTCCGGAATACATTGTTTATTTTGAGATATCTTATACTTTGTATGCGCTTACCTATTATGATAACCGCAAATAATTTCGCTTGGCCATTTTATAAGTTTGTCCCATCAGAAGCCTTGTACAGTCAAAGTACGGCCTGCAGCTTTACTTCTTCGAGCTTGTGAGCTAAGATGTTCCATTTTTTGTGTTAATGTATATCTTAGAAGATCATGTAAAATAATGAAAGCACCACTATACTGAAGTTACAGAAATCTCAATGCAGAAAAGATGATAATGGGCTCCTCCTGAGGATATACGACGCATTTCCTGTTCGAAACTCGGTCTGCTTAGCTCTTTCAGATAGGCAAGGGATTGTGCAACCCTCTAGAATAACTTTTCTATGTCCTTCATGCTGTGTACACAGAACAGCTTTGCTCTTCTTCGCTGGTAAACACATAACCATGTAGAAATTTCCATCTCAACATCCATCCACGGTAGTGATCACACAGAAAATGCTTATGATAACTTTTTTTGCAGAATTCCTATTGTTACGCAAGTCCCTTTTTTAATTCCGATTTCACTCAAACTTTGAATCGAAAACATATGAAAGTAAATTTTTGGAGATAGGAATCCGTTTTTTGGTGTAAATTCGTCCACTCCAGGAAGACGAATTTTCAAGTTTTTGAATATTACTTACTATCCTTGTCCTATTTACACAAAAAAAAACGGATTCACATCTTGAAAATTTACATTGTATGGTGTAATCCCGTATTCCATTCATGATATACACTATCTACCAACAAGTAATTGGACACCTGTGATAGCAAAAGAAAACGAAGTTTATTCACCTTCAATAGTTGGTGGAGCCTCCACGAGCGGCGATTACAGCTGCGACCCTCTGGGGCATACTCTCAACCAGGCGTTGTACGACGGCTAGCGGTATTTTCTTACATTCGGTTTTTTTTTTTTTTTTTTTTTTTTTTGATTGGAGGTTTAACGACCACCGTGAGCAACTCAATGGGCTATAAGCAGTCGCCCGTCCCTAATTTAGGGTCACTGGTTCCAGGGAAGGGAGAGAGCCAGTGCCGTAAGACAAACACAACACCCATGCCTGACCGGGATTCGAACCCGGACCCCTTACGGACGAATGATCAGAGGCCAACATTCGGTTTGGAGAAGACAGGTCAGTTCCTTCACCGATTTCGGACGGTGGGGGCACCCCTTAAGTCGACGCTCCAACTCGTCCCAGATGTGCTCGATAGGGTTAAGGTCCTGGCTCTGCGCAGGCCAGTCCATTCGATTAACCCCATTGTCACCATAACACGCCATGGTGGACCTCGCAACATGACATGTGGCATTGTCATCCTGAAAGTAACATGGGTTCACCCCGTAAACCTGCCACAACGTAGGAAGCGCATGGTCATCCAAAATAGTGCAGTAGGTCTCGGCGTTAAGTCTACCAGGAATTGCGACTAAAGGTCCCGTGTCATACCAGGAGAAACACCCCCATAGCATAATTCCACCGCCGCCGAACTTTACAGATGGCACAATACATTCCGGCAGGAGGCGTTCTCCAGGCAGACGCAAACTCAGACCCTGCCATCCGAACGGTAGAGGGTAAACCTGTTTCCACTGTCCAACGGTCCACTGTCGACGTTCTTTGCACCACGTTAGCTGAGCAGCGCTATTGGACTTGGTGATCAAAGGCTTGTGGGCGGCAGCACGTCCATGATAACCGAGCAGATGGGCTTCCTTAAGGATGGTATTCATCGAAAAAACACTCCCGGATGCCTGTTGAAACTCCTCGCGGATGTGGCCCATCGATTTGGTGCGGTTCTTCCGTATTTCTCTGGCCAGCACTTGTCGGTCTCTAACTCCCAGTTTTGTGGGTCTGCAGGGTCGGGGCACATTCCGACAGTAACCTCTCATCTTCCACTTGCCAATCACGTAGGCCACTGTCAATTTTGGGTACTTCAACTAGCTGGATATGTCACGTATGGATCGGCCATTTAAAGATATCTCACCGATATCTTTTCTATGGCATTTGGTTTTTCCCCCATCAGGAAACTTTACGGTGTGACGTCGGAAATTTTCTTTCCAAGGAAACAGAATTCCTCGAAGATCAGGCCAAGCTGGAACCCCTGTCCAGCGGGTTTCTAGACAGATTCATTATCCCACTCGACCATCGGAACGCCTCACACTTACAGCGTTCTGTAGGAATTAACGAGCAGGCCAATGGTTTGCGAATACGTTATTTAATACAAATGCATTATTTTTTCTACGGATCATTTAATTTTTCTGTAGGATGACTTAAATTTCTTCATGATTAATCAACGAAACGTACCTTTTAATGCATACCTTACTCTATTTTTTTTCAAAATTTGTGTAGTCGTTAAACTTCTCAATATATCAACATTATTTTTTTCTACCTTTACAAACTAACAACTACTTTTATTGAGACTTTTTTTCCTGATTAAAAACTAACAGCCGTACTAAGTTACACTGCCGGACAATTGCTAAGGACGGATGACAATAGCAACGATAGCAACCATAAAATGGAAGGCAGGAAAATGTGGAAATTATCATAAGTGCGGGATACAGTAAGACGTGTTGTGCGTATGCAAATTTTGTATTGCCGAACTTGTTCGTGACGTCAGTGCTGATAAGAGATATAAAGGATTTGACGCGTATTGACCGTTGTTGTTCAAACGCAAAGTTGAAAGGGAAACAAACAATTGACGAACTTGCAATTTTCAGTATGTCTTCCCGACATCACCTAGATGATTTTACACGTGGCCGTATTATTGGCAAGATTGAAGTAGGGCGAAAAATAACAGATGTGGCCTGGAAGTTCGACGTCAGCCACAGTGTTGTTTCAAGGCTTTGGAAATCATTTCAAACAAATGGAGCGTGTATCAAACGTCACGGGGGAGGTCGTGTTCGCAGTACGACACCTGCAGAAGATCGGTACATAGTGCTATCGACAAAAAGACACCGGCGCAGCACGGCTAGTGAGGTAGAAAATCAGTTTCTGGCTGCTACTGGCAAGCGGAACTCCCGAAAAACTGTCGCCAGACGTTTGCATGAAGGAGGACTATACACCCGCCGTCCTGTTGTGTGCATCCCATTGTCCAGACGTCACCGTACCGCGCGTTTGCAATGGTGCCATCAACATCGCAATTGGACTGATAATGACTGGTCTGCTGTCCTCTTCTCAGATGAGAGTAGATACAGTCTATCGTCTGATTGTCGACGACAACTGATCTGGCGTGATACTGGTACTGCATATTGTCCAGCAAACATACATGAAAGGGACCGATATCCGACATGTAGTGTCATGGTATGGGCTGGCATCATGATCAATGGCCGTACGTCCCTCTATGTGCTTCCAACTGGGACTATGACTGGCCAGCGATACATTAATGATATTCTGCTACCTCATGTTCGCCTGTTCCGTGGTGCTGTCGGTGATAGATTCATTTTCATGGACGACAACGCAACATGTCATCGAACAGTGGCTGTCCAGGAGTGTCTTGAGAGCGAGGATATTCAATGCTTCGTATGGCCAGCACGTTCTCTAGATCTGAATCCCGTTGAAAATGTGTGGGATGCTTTGGGGAGGAGTCTTGCTGGTCGCCAATGCCCTCCAATAAACAAGGACACCCTCATCCGCGCACTGACAGAGGAATGGGATAAATTACCCCAACAGCTGCTTGATAATGTTGTGCAATGCATGACACGACGTGTGGAATCTTGCATCGCTCTCCATGGTGGCCATATCCCGTATTGACATCTTACGCCGGAACGCCTGCGGACGGTAATTGCATTTTTTTCACGTTTACGTATTCTGCACAAAATGGCCTGTTTGTCCCTTGAACACTTTCCAAAGCCTTCTGGATTTCAGAGCACAATAAATTGTGTTTCTTGTAATGTCCTGGCATTCTGACATTATTTTATTTCACTTGGCATCCAACCACACTTACTTTTTTATGCGCTATACAGCCGTTTATGATCCGTCCTTAGCAATTGTCCAGCAGTGTATTATACACTGGCGTGCAAAACTCAAGGACGGACACTAGTGTGCACTAACTAGCTAACTCGAGCTCGACCGTATCACCAAAGAATATCCCAGTAGCACGTGGAAATACGACTACGAAAATGCTTCGATGAAATGGCATAAATGCGCATGCGCATCAACGCCGTTGCCAAACCAAAAATCTTGAATATCGCCGAAATGTAACGTCAATGTAGCAATTATTTACAATGGAAACAATAAAATAGTAGTATCGGTGAATGCTATTTTTAACGTAACCGTAATGTACAAAAAAGTTACGTTCCAAAATAGATGTTGCTGAAACGTTATTATAAGATATCTCTGAAAGTGTAACGAAAATGAGAGATTGTAACATTATTGATACATATCTGAAACGTTTTGTGCTGTATGGGAATGACTATGCTCAGATTAGAGATAAATGTTGCTGTTTTCAATATCTGTCTCTCTCCTTTCCTTCTTCCGGGTTGAATACCTCAGACACGAATAAGCCATCGAGTAGGTGATTTAGCGAATCAATGCATTCGGCTCGCCACTCCTCTGATGCTTATCAGGGCAAGGGACAAAGTGCTTCCGGGGCCGACTTCACAGGGAACCATATACTATACTGTGCAAATTAATTGAGACAAAGTAAAAAATCACTCTTTTTTCCAAAACTCTACCTTTATATCATTCTATGCCTTGATATACACTGATAAATACCTGTATTAGTGTAAAGTATGTCATCCTTTAGCAGAAATGATCTCTTGAATTCGTTTTGGCATTGACTCCACTAATTGAGTGCACACATTTTTCACTTCATAATCGTGGAACCACACTTTTATAACATTCGTTATCATGCGTTCTTTGGTTGTACAGTACATTTTACCAAAACGTCTCTTCAAATCATTCCACAAGTTTTCTATGGGATTTAAGTCTGGTGAATTTCCAGGCCAATCAAGCAAATGCATTTGACTTTCCAGCATGAAATTCTTGACCAATTTCGAATTGTGACATGGGGCCAAGTCATGTTGAAATGTCCCGTCAAAAGTTTGCAAGAATGGAACAATCCTACGTTGTAATATTTCTACGTACTTTGCTGAATTCATCATACCTTGAACAGGAACTAAGCTTCTAGTGCCATTCGATGTGAAAAACCCCAAAACATCTGTTTAAGAGGGTGCTTTACAGTTTGTTTGACATGCTCAGGTCTTAAGGGTTCACAGATGCTTCGTCTAACGACATTTGTTTGGTAACCCTGCACAAATAAATGAGTTTCATCACTGAAAATGACCTTTTTCCAGTCGTCAGCAGTCCATGATTTATATTTTTTGGCCCATGCTAAACGTTTTATCTTCATTTTCGCATTCAAATATCGTTTTTTCGTTGCTCTTCTTGCCTTCCGGCCAACTTCCAGAAGCCTACGTGCAGTTGAATCACTAACATCACAACCACTAGCCAATAAATCTCTTTGAAGGTCGGTGCTCGTTTTTTTTTTTTTTTTTTTTTTTTTTTTTTTTTTTGGATTAATTTTACTATTTCTGATTAGGGATTTATCGGTTCGTGGAGTTGTTTTTTGTTTTCTTCCACATTTACCTCTCCTTTTTTGAGACGATGATCCAGATGCATTGTATCGCGTAAGCAGTCTTGATACACTTGATTTGCTTACACCAACTGCAGAAGCGATATCTCTCACTGTCATAGAAGTGTGATCCTTCAGAGCAATTATTTTTGCACGCTTCCTTGGGGAAATATCCATTTTTCAATACACGAAAGCAACACGTACTCACAGAGAGCAAAAACTAACATCCACCTGTCACACACGAAAGCTCACAACTGAAGCTGAAGTGCCTATTTCCTGTTTAAAACCGGTCAAACCACATTCTTACTATCAAGTTCTAACAGTCACACCACCTCACAGCTGATAAAACCGGTTTGCGTGGGTTTTCGACATCAACTGGCGATCACATTACAATTCTGAGAATAAAATAGCTTGTCCCAATTATTTTGCACGATATAGTAGCCAGCCGCCCCGGTGGCGCAGTGGTCTAAGGCGTTGGCCTCTGATCATTCGTCCGAAAGGGGTCCGGGTTCGAATCCCGGTGAGGCATGGATGTTGTGTTTGTCTTACGGCACTGGCTCTCTCCCTTCCCTGGAACCAGTGACCCTAAATTAGGGACGGGCGACTGCTTATAGCCCATTGAGTTGCTCACGGTGGTCGTTAAATCTCCAATCAAAAAAAAAAAAAAAAAAAAATATAGTAGCCATGAGCGTCCCTAAATTCAGGAGTCTCCGCGAAACCCCAGGAAAACCGCTGACTAGATGGCCGGCAGGATCCGGATTCGAACACCCGTCAGAAACGTCCGCCTCACACAAAAGGCACAGAGACCGAACCAGTTGCGCCATGATGGTGGTGTTTTGAATGTATCAGTCTCAATTGTTTTTGATAGCACTTGTTTACGACTATGCTTTGAGCACCATGTTGTCGAGTGTTGTGTCTTTGAGCGCTGTTTACAGCAGTGTTATTGTTGTTTGCTTATGCGAAATTTATATGCTGAAGCTGTAACGAGCTGAGATTATATTAATATGGATGGATGATTTACTATTATTTACGTGCTGTCTAATAAACAACATTGAGCTGTAAATGGCCTGGACTCCTTTATAGCTTATTTCGAAGTGTTTTGATGTGTGTATAATAAAGTTTTTAGCTACTACGACTGAGCTCATCCGAGAAATCAAATCTTCCAGTTATTAAGTGACAGTTAAGTCTATACACTAAAGCTAGCGTGTATTTGAAGGGACTGTAAAACTATCATCATCATCATCATTGTCAACCATTATCAATCCACTGCTGGGCGAAGGTCTCCCCAAGTTTCCTCCACAACAGTCTGTCTTGTGCCAGTCTCCTCCATGTCACTCCCGCATACTTTCGAATTTCATCCACCCATCTCCCATGTGGTCTTCTTCTGGGTCTTTTCCTGTCCCTTGGAATCCAATCTAAAATTTCTGCTGTCCATCGATGGTCTGTCCTTCTGGCAGTATGTCCAGCCCATTGCCATTTAAAGGATTTAACTCTGATCATGATGTCTTCCACTCTTGTCATTTTTCGGATCCACGAGTTCATCTTCTTATCTATCCTGGTTACACCAAGTATGCACCTCTCCATGCTTTTTTGAGTTATCTGCAGCCATTGTATGTCTCTTTTAGTTAAGGTCCACTTCTCTGCACCATACGTAAGCACTGGAAGGATGCATTGATCAAACACTTTTCTTTTAAGACATAATGGCATATTGCTCTTGAAAATTATGCTGTTTCTTCCAAGAGCTCTCCAGGCAAGTTTTGTACGCCGATTAATTTCTTCATCAATGTGACCCTCACTTGATATCTGCTGTCCAAGATAAACGTACGTGTCTGTTATCTCCAGCTTTTCTCCATCAATCGATAAATCCTCATTTCTTGTAAAAGCATTGAACATCACTTTTGTCTTCTGAAAGTTCATTTTTAATCCCACTTCCTTACTCTTGTCAGCAAGTTCCTGGATCATACTCTGCAGCTCTGATGGGGTAGTTGCAAAAATGACTACGTCATCAGCAAAACAAAGGTGGGTTAGATAATCTCCATTAATCTTTGTCCCTTTGTTTTCTTAGTTCAGTGATTGAAAGACATTTTCCCATGTGTCATTAAAGAGCTTCGGAAATAGGGTGTCACCTTGTCTCACTCCTTTCCCAATTTTTATGTGTGTTGTATTTTCAAACAGCCGAATCTTTGCACTTGCATTTTCATAGATGTTTTTAATGATATTAATGTATGTATCTTCAATACCGCAGGATTTCAGAGCCATTGTAACTGCTGATATTTTCACCGAATCGAAGGCTTTTTCATAATCGATAAAAGCCATGCACAATGGAAGTTCATATTCCCTCGCTCTTTCAATTAGTTCTCTCAGTACGTGTATATGATCTATTGTGCTGTAGCCACTCCTGAATCCAGTTTGTTCTCTCGGTTGAGCCATATCCAGTGTTACCTTCAAGCAGCGTGAAAGAACTTTAGTGAAGATTTTATAAAAAAAAAACTAAAACTATAGTTTAAGTTAATAACATGGGACAAGCCGGCAGTTGTATTTGGAGGAATTATTACAGACGTCCGTCTCTGTAGCTGCCAACTTGTAAGCCACCATCTACACTCTCTCGCCTTGCTACAAGTAACACTGTCATTCAACACTCCTTTCGTATCCAGCTATCTGAGAAGCTAAGGTGTATTTGAAGTAATTGTTAAACTAGTAGAGGAGAAGGTCTAAATATGGTCTACCACTTTCATTTGAGGACCTACAGGCATACCCGTTAAAGATTTTCTAGATTGAACACATTACCATATTTCGGAGACTTGTTTCCCGTGTCATATCGGGTTGACATATTTGTTAAAAATATCGGTTGTGTTGAAAATGAAGGTTTTACAATGAGAGGCAAAATGATGACTTTCGAAAACAGGGTCCAAACATGGGCTACCCTCAAAATATTCATAAAAAGAGGTACACAAGTAGCAATAAAGATAGGAAAACTTTTTTAATGCAAATAAATGCGTCAGAATACATTTGAATAACAAAATGAACTTGATAATCCAAATTTTTGCTGTTTCGAACATAAAAGGAACTCAGATATTTTTCATTTCAAATATGTAATAAAAATCAAATTGCCGGAAAAGGGATATTATCCTTCAATGTTAAAAGTCTATTTACAAAAGTCACAGATGTAATGATACTTTTCAGCACCTGCACAATCACTGTGCGCCCACAAATTGCATTGTAGACACGTCACCCATAGTTCACCCTTTGAGTCTTCAGGGAACAGTCCACCGCAAAATATGCAGCTCGCATCCTTGTCGTGAGGATAATCCCCTTCATGTAATCCAACGTCGCTGTCACTCTCATCCAGAGGAGGATCTACAGGGCCAAAATCAAATTCTGATGAGAGCTGTTTTCGTTTTGAAGACCGTATTCCTCTAGTAGGCGCTGTTTCATTAGTTGACCCTATACCTGCAGTTGGAGCTTTTGAAGCAGCCGATCGTTTATATTGATGAGTAGCTCTACATTTTACCCTCTTCTTGCGTTTGTTGGCTGCACATGTTTCCAAAGACAGAGACAATGCTGCTTTGTACGGTTCTTCAGTGATAACAAAGGTCCCCGCAGCATTGCGACCTCGATTGGTAACTTTCTTCTTAATGGTAGGAATTTGAGCAATATCAAACGAAGTGATATGCATTGCGGTTCCAGGTAGAACCTGCTGAGTAGTTATAGGACAAGTCTGAAATGTTTGCGAGGCAGAGAAAGTCGAACCTGCTGTCAGAGTATGATCTGGGATCTGTGGGGTAGTGTTACATGTCTTCTCGTCCTCTGTCGTAGAAGCTATGAAATCAGCTCCAGAGAAAATGTTCTTGTTCAATGAAAATATTCCAGTTGATATGAATCCGTTCACTGCAATCTCTCCACTCTGGACTCGCAGGTTGACTTCTTCTAACAGCTCCATATGGTCATATGCTGTAACAGGTCTGTTGGAATGTAGGAGCCACTGTCTTATTTCCTCACTGTAAAATGCTTTCAGCGGGCACATGAAGGTCTTGTCTAATTCCTCTGTGTGTTGAATGTGGAGGAAGTGAAATGATAGTCACATGGTGTGCTCTCACCATGTCAACGACATCAACATTTCGCATATGACTGTAGTGTCCGTCTAAGATAAATAAAACGGGTGACTCTTCTTTAGGGCCGACTTTTTCAGTGAAGTGACGAAGCCAATAGGTGGAACGATAATTTTACACCCATCCCGAAGGGTGGGTTCTTCCGATCGAACCTGGAGGACTACCTTTCATTATCACCATGCAGACAATGACTGTCACTGTAGAAGCCCGTTATGCAGACATTCAGGCTGCCATCTGTGTTTTCCCTTTTCTACCGAAGACATAAGGGATTCTACTTTGAACAATGGAAAATTCAGTCTCGTTGACTTTGTAGATCTTGTCAGCTGTGAATCTATGTCTGTTGTACGCTTCTTCCAAAGGTGTGAAAAATTTCTTAACATTTTCCTTGTTGAAGCCCAATGCTGTCGCAAAAGATGTTGCACATGGTTTGCGAAGAGATAAACGTGCCTTATGCCGGTTCAGAAAAAGATCAATCCAACATCTACAAGCTTCATTAAATTTGAACTGCGTTTCTATATTATTTCGAACTGCTAACTGATAGGCCATCCGTCGCAAATCACCCCTAGTACACCCATAGAACTTTTGCTCCATCATAAGTAAGTATGGTATCAGCTCTTCTTCGAGTTGTTCCCCCAAATAGGGTTTTCTCCCTAGTTTAGTACGGCTTCAGCTGGACTGAGGTCTAGTTTTTTACTTAACGTTTGAAGTGTTGTACGAGGTACACTAAAAGTCTTGTCTGCTTTCAGAGTCCCCTTCTATCTTCCCGAACGGCTGTAATGGCTTGCTCCATATCCTCTTCTTTCCACTGCCTTCTTTTACCCTTTGAAAGATATTTTGTAGTCGTTCGGGGCATTATGGAACGAAAAAGAACATAATTGTGGGTTTTTGTTTCACGTTATCCTACAAGTGGTCCAAACATAGGCCAGCCCATATTTACATCCCACCGGGCAGCCCGTATTTAGACCCATTGCATACGGACTATTTGAGGGTTGGCAGCCAGTACCGAACATTACTATTGAGTGAACCATCTATGCTAAAACAACCTCAAGATATCTTTAATGTTGTGCCCATACTAAAATAGCTCTAAGGTTAACGGAGTGTTGTACATAAAACAGAATATACACACCTGTCAAAACTTTCACTGTGATGCAATAGGCAAAATGACACGTTATCAAATACTGCTTCTCGATCGCTCGCCTGCTGACAACCAAATAACCACGTACACGTTGTATGTTCGTGAGGCACCGTTTCACATTATTTCCACCAGGTTACAGCAAACAATCAAAACGCTGTGCTATCACCATACCGTATTTAGACCTTAGCCCATATTTGGACCTTCTCCTCTAGTTTAAGTTATATGTATAATGGGATAAGTCGGCAGTAGTAGTTGGGAAAACTACTGCAGACATCAGTCTCCTTAGGTGCCAATTTTCGCCCCACCGTCTACGCTTTTTCGTCTTGCCACACATAACACGGTTATCAAACATCCCTTTCGTGTCGAGCTAACTGAAATCCGAAACAAACGCTTTGCCAAGTCATTTACATTTTCCTTAAAGAAACTCTGATGATATAATTGCTCAGGGATGATTACATCATCTCAGAAATTTCAGCTTTTACCATCAACATTAGGCGCGAAACAAACTACTTTTGGTCAGTTTAATGTTTTAAAGTAAGAAAACTTGATTATGTTGATATGCGCCGTAGGCGCTTCCACGATCAGTTTCTTATTCAGGAAAGTAAAAGAGAAAAGAAAAGAAAACTAAGCAGTGCCAGGGAAAACAAGGAAGGAGAAAGAAAGAAAGAGGAGCAGAAAGACAAGGAAGGAGCTCTCCCAAAAGAACATGACTGTGGGAAGGCTTTGTTTTATCTGTTGGGTAATATCTCGGAAGGTTAATCGACTCAGAAGGAATAAATAAATAAATAAGTAAATAAATAAATAAGAAATACATAAAGCAGGGAAGCCTCTCTCGAGCGATATTTGCGCTTGCGCAATTTTTGTTTATTATGAACATAATCTTCGGGTTTTTTCATATTACCAAAGGATTACATATGTTTTTATTTCTCTATATTACATTTACGTACCTGCTCATCAAATATCTATGGAATGCAGTATATCTCTTACTAAATATCGTTTTTTCGTACTTCGTGGAGACAAAAATCTTTATTCATAATGTCTGGAACGAGATTAAATGATGCTCAAGGGATTTAGGGGATGTTTTCCTTATGTCTAATAAGATGTAATTTTTTCAGTAGTTTGCAACTTAATCTATTACCGTCATTTCAGTGTTCTCTATCTAATGACGCAAATTGATTGAAATGTACCGTTATTTCTTGCTGTGACATTTTATTTGAGTTTAAAATATTCCAGAGATGTACACCAGAAAGTCATGTTTCCTTACAGGAGGAGTTCAAGCTATAAAGTGTCCAAATTTGTTTCTCAGACAACGATCTGCCGATATTAACGCAACTGTTTCCAATACGTTTGTCAATTACTTGAGACTATTCTCAAAAGACCGTAGCGTGACATGCTACTTCACATCGATTTCAGAACGCAGAATGTTGCGCTGTTTGGGGTATTGAAAATAACGCGCTACGCTCATTAAGGAACAGTATCTGATTATCTGACATCTGTAAATCACCGGAGAACATTCCATTGAAATTTATTGGGAAATGTCGGAAGTGCATTTCGAAAGTCTTACATGTGAAAAGTGTGAATAAGACGTGATCCAAAACCCCTCAAATTACCGACATCTCACAGCTAACGCACTTAATATGAACTAATACCCTGCCATTCCTCCTTGTCTAAACTCATATTACCAAGTACTCGCTTGCTTCTGGAAATCTGTATGACTGACACACATTCCACCGATTACTGTTAAAAGTTTATTGGATGAAGGGCTATTGTACCTTTAAGTCCTTGAGCTTTTTTGATTGAAGGTTTAACGACCACCGTGAGCAACTCAATGGGCTATAAGAAGTCTTCCGTCCTTAATTTAGGGTAACTGGTTCCAAGGAAGTGTGACGTACCTGCCAGCAGGACGCACACGACATAAAGGCAAATAGCAATCAGAATAAACGTCCGCGTAGCTTAATTGGTAAAGCAACTTATTCCGGAATGAGGGGACCCGGGTTCGAATCCTGACGCGGATAAAAATGACGGAGAAATTTACTTCGTTATAATGGCGCCCGAACTATCTAGATGACCCGACCGTTCAAAAACTCGCAATGGTGTGATGTTCTTTCCACACCGCGAGATAGGAAAATTAAGAGAATCCCTTCTCCAGCGCTTCGAAAAATAAATGTGTGTGACGTTGCATTCCACACACTAGATTGACTGGGAGTTCTCAAGTGCACGTTCTACAGTGGATGGCTGTCTGCAACGATTCATAGTCACGGCTGACCCGTGGGCCATGCCCCCGGCCCTCCTTAAAGGGGGCGGGGAGATGTGACGTACCTGCCAGCAGGACGCACACGACATAAAGGCAAATAGCAATCAGAATAAACGTCCGCGTAGCTCATTTGGTAGAGCAACTTATTCCGGAATGAGGGGACCCGGGTTCGAATCCTGGCGCGGATAAAAATGACGGAGAAATTTACTTCGTTATAGAAGGGATAGAACCAGTATCGTAAGGCAAACACAACATCTATGCCTCACTGGATCTGAACCCGGACCCATCTCGGACAAATGGGCATAAGCCAGCGCTTAAACCATTGCGCCATCTGGACGGCTCCTTCACCTTTCTGAACAGCATTACTTCCATTTTCCTTCTTAGCACTCTACTGAAGTGGTATTGGACGACTGCTTGTGAACGACGACCTAATAAAGGTCTGTACTTTGTATTTCTCCTGTGCTGCGCATCCTTGTGGTTCAGCAAATCGGGATAAACTTCACCTCTTGTAGTCTATATTACTGTACAGTCAAGC
This sequence comes from Macrothele yani, assembly GCA_039090855.1. Classification (NCBI taxonomy): domain Eukaryota; kingdom Metazoa; phylum Arthropoda; class Arachnida; order Araneae; family Macrothelidae; genus Macrothele; species Macrothele yani. The sequence continues at coordinate 138,224,888 of CM077027.1, read as the reverse complement.
TTCCTAGCCATAGCTACTGCACACCAGCTTGAAAAACTACCATTAGCATCCATTAGATTTCTATTCTCCTTTCGACTGTTCAGCAGTGAACAATTGCTGCACACTTTCTAGACGTGGTTACTGATACGGGAATCAAACACCTCTTCTCAGAATCCATTGGATTCTCTCTTATTCTTCAACTATTCAATTGTAACAAGTCGCGGCATACTCTTCGCACTGCTAAATTGTATTGATCTTTTCCATTTTGGAATCAAGTTCCAGTTTCTAATATTCGAGCCTCTTGCTTACTTTCCATTTGGATTGTTTCATACTGTTACATCGCTCGTGGAGTTCTGCCCATAATAAGATTCGTGACGCCGATGAAACCGGGACAATTGGTTTCGACTTTTGGATCAGAGAGAAGTAAAGTAAAATAAATTCCTCTAGGGAGCATTATACCAAAAGCAAAAGCAACATTTTATCACTAAACAAATACAAATTTGATATCAGAAGATACAGCACAGTCACGTTAATTAAAGAGAGTAAATAACGCATACGTAAATTAGTATAATGTATATTAGGACAAAGTCCTCTATAATACTGTTACACACGTTGTAGTATATGAGCTCCGAAAAGACAAGTTGACTTCAATGATAATGGAATATTTATATTAGAATTTAAGAATATTTCTACATGTACAGTATATATACATTAAATGTTAAGACCTCACATAGGTTATATCCAGTGAGACACAAAAATCAGCAATGAAGCATATGGAGCAACACATATTGCGCTAACCTTATTCCGGCTTCAGTCCCTCTGGCTTGCAATCAATCATTCTTCTTGTCCGGTGTCCACTGTTGTACCACATCATTAAAGGTATTCCACGTTCAAACCACATCATTAAAGGCATTTCACGTTCAAAAGTTTGAACGTGAAATACTTTTAATGATGGGGTACAACTGTGGACACCGGACAAGAAGAATGATTGATTGCAAGCCAGAGGGACTGAAGCCGGAATAAGGTGAGAGCAATATGTGTTGCTCCATATGCTTCATTGCTGATTTTTATGTCTCACTGGATATAACCTATGTGAGGTCTCAACATTTAATGTATATATACTGTACATGTAGAAATATTCTTAAGTTCAGTTATAAATATTCCATTATCATTGAAGTCAACTTGTCTTTTCGGAGCTCATGTACTACAACGTGTGTAACAGTATTATAGATGACTTTGTCCTAATATACATTGCTTATCTCACACGTAATGTATTGTTCAAATATATGTATGTATAGACTGAACTTCTACTAAAACGTATTCCAGTATGTTGGACAGTCCTTAGCTAATAAATTCGTTCTACAAACAATTTATTTGGTACTGCAGGCAATAAAGCAATAACTAGGTTCTGCAAATCCTTCTTCATGCCCATTGTTTCCAATACAAATCATCTCCTTACCTTTACATATGGCGAAAGTGTAGTCCACTTACGTATACGTACTTCAACACGCAGACAGAGGCACTAGTTTGATACACGCACACGACGACGCCCGTCGCAAAACACAAGTGTCTCTAACTTCTTCCAATTGTCAAAGGAGCACTGTTTCTCAACATGTTGCTTTTTTGCAACCGCAAACACGATGTTATCACGCGACCAGGACTTCGGTCCCAGAGAATAAAAGCACCAATGGATTTTCTTGTCAAAACGAACACCGCACGTTGCTTTCAATTTTTTCCATGGTAAAATAAACAAAAGGTGGCAACAGTAACTCTTGTTCGGTTATAAAACATAGCTTCCAATGATGCATTGTTTATTAAAACGCCAGCAAAGCACTTAGGATGACTTCTTGGATCTTTGTTTTCGCAGTTGGCAATGAAAAGGAATTAATCAATTAACCCTTTAACCGGCTAGGACGAATTAACTGGAGGTTAACATAATGGACTGAAATCAGCTCGAACGAATATATTCACTGTCTAAGAAGTGGGTCAAACGCGGCTGGAAGGAGTGAAGCTGCGCATCGGAATGTGTTGCCTTACTCTCAGCTTCGTTATTTAAAATGGTAATTTAGGGGAATTATTCACAGCAAACTTTTCTGACGGATTACAGGCTGAAAGAGGTATAACAGTTATGACGAACCTAAGAAAGAAGAGATAGGTAGACGCTGTCTGAGTCTTCGGTTTCTGCCTAGTGGCATGACGTTTGTATCAGGTGGACTAGGCACTGAACTATGACACTGACGAGAAAGAAGCCATTTTCTTCCGTTCCTTATGGCATTGAGCATACTAAAAGAGAGCGCCAGAATAGAAGCCTGAAAGAGGGTGCTTATCGCTTTTGACAGGTTTATGGTCAGTACCACTGAGATGATAAGGGGAAAGGAATTGCTTTGCAGTAGCTTTCGTCAAACCAGGCCGCTATGTGAACATTACTGTTTAGGCAGCTCAGTAACCTTTGGGCACCGTTTGGTTCAGGTACATCAGTCGCTTAACAATTTAAGCCACGTAACGGAGCTCTACAGTCACCCGAAAGAAGTAAAAAGTGTTTCACTTCCGCTACCTCCTGTAACAGCTACCTGTTCTGGCAACTGTCCATCGGTTTGTTAAAAGCTCCTCTACAGACTATCGTTTTTGCAAAAAGTTTCGAGATGTTTTCCTCACATACACTATAAGATTAAAAATGGCCGGATACACCTTTTGTGCAGTGGATTTGCTCGTGTACATTCCAACCATGGCCCATACAGATATAAAAATGGCATGTGTAATGGCAAATATTATAGACAAGCATGAATTAGCCTCACGGCTGAGCTCAGTGACTTCTAACGTGGGTGCCATCTTAGAAACAGGATAGTTCAGAAAACTTCTGCCCAGCTGCATCTCCCCCGATCAACTATAAGAGATGTTATTGCACAGCACAATCGCTTAAGAGCATCAACAGCTAAATCGCGACCTGGTTGTCCGCGTGAAATGACAGAACAGGACAGCCGAGTGCTGAAGCGGTTCAAGCGACATTATCGCCTCTCATCCGTTGTAACATTTAACACCGATTTTTAAATGCCTCTGGAAGCAACATCGGGCTCGTCGCGGTCTGAAAGTAATCTTACTATATTGCCGAACAGCCGCACACAAACCTAACATCAGCAACCTCAACACGAAACGTCAGTTGGAGTGGTATAAAGCTCATCGCCAGTGGACTCATGAGCAGCGAAAACGCATTCTCTGGAGTGACAAACCACTCTTCATATCTCTGGCAGTCCGAAGGACGTGTCTGAGGTCGGAGATGACATGTGAATGATATCTGGCTGCGTTTCGCCAGCTGTAAATGTTAGTGCCTGGCACTAACATTCACAGCTGTGAAGAATTTTCGTGCCAACTATGAAGTTTAGTGCCAACTGTAAAGTTTAGTGCCAACTGTAAAGTTTAGTGCCAACTATGAAGTTTAGTGCCAACTGTGAATTTTAGTGCCAACTGTGAAGTTTGTACCAACTGTGAAGTTTAGTGCCAAATGTGAAATTTTGTGCAAACTATGAAGTTTGTGCCAACTGTGAAGTTTACTGCCAACTGTGAAGTTTAGTGCCAATTGTGAAGTTTAATGCCAACTGTGAATTTAGTGCCAACGACGAAGTTTAATGCCAAGTGTGAAGTTTGCGCCAACTGTGAAGTTCAGTGTGTCAACTGTGAAGTTTAGTATCAACTGTGAAGTTTGTGCCATGTGTGAAATTTAGTGCAAACTCTGAAGTTTGTGCTAAATGTGAAGTTTAGTGCCAACTGTTATCAAGTTTACTGCTAACTGTGATCAAGTTTAATGCCAACTGTTATCAAGTTTAGTGCTAACTGTGATCAAGTTTAATGCCAACTGTAAAGTTTAATGCCAACCGTGAAGTTCCGTGCCAACTGTGAAGTTTGTGCCATCTGGGAAATCTAGTGCCAACTATGAAGTTTGTGCCAACTGTGAAGACGTTTAGTGATAACTGTGAAGTTTAATGCCAACTGTGAAGTTTGTGCCATCTGTGAAATATAGTGCCAACTCTTGAAGTTTGTTCCAACTGTGAAGCTTAGTGCCAACTGTGTAGAAGTTTAGTGCCAACTCTTGAAGTTTGTTCCAACTGTGAAGCTTAGTGCCAACTGTGTAGAAGTTTAGTGCCAACTGTGAAGAAGTTTAGTGCCAGCTGGAAACTTTAATGTCAACTGTGAATTTTACTGCCAACTGTGAAGTTTGGGCCAGCCGTGAAGTTCAGTGTCAACTGTGAAGTTTAGTGAAACTGGGAAGTTTGTGTCATCTGTGAAATTTAGTGTCAACTATGAATTTTGTGCCAACTGTGAAGTTTAGTGCCAACTGTGAAGTTTAGTGCCAACTGTGAAGTTTAGTGCCAACTGTGAAGTTTAGTGCTAACTGTGAAGAAGTTTAGTGCTAACTGTAAAGTTTAGTGCCAACTGTGAAGTTTAGTGCTAACTGTGAGGAAGTTTAGTGCTAACTGTAAAGTTTAGTGCCAACTCCCTACTACTGCGAATATGCAATTTCTTTTAAAGGAAACATTAATTGTGATTAATTCCCCATTATATCTTAATTGTACCTTTTATGTTTCAGATATTGGAGGATGCCCTTCGCTGCAGAAAATTTTCCAACTGTTTTTGACATTTATGAGAGTATCAGTATGCCTCCAAAGAAATCATTGTGGCTTGAAAGGATCGGTCTGAGAACTCATGTACTTCTAGACTGTATTAAAAAGAATTATATAAATCTCATGTCTCTTTCTTGCACATTTTGTGAGAAAATAAATACAACTTGAACTTATTTCTACAAAATGTCGTTACACCGGCAATGACTTCCTGACGTGATTAGAGATCCTCCCCACGGCGGATATTTCCTATGAGGATTTATCAACGTCGACATTAATACGAAATTTAAAAGACACCTTCGGTCGTACTACTTCACCTTTTACTAAGCATTTCCCTCCAATCCTGATTAATACGCGAATTAAAGTCGTTATTCACTCATCCTTCACCAATGATTTGGTTACTGCTTGTGATCATCAAGGACCAATCGCCTTTGATCAATGACTATTAATGTTATTAAATTCGGGTTCGGCGTTCATTTAATGGAAAATTACGGGGAAAGTGTAAAACAAACAACAAGTGCGCAATTCAATTATGTTCTAGCGATAATGAACCCAGAGCGCGGAACGACAGTTTTCTGTACAACTTTATCTGTTCAAAATTTATTTACTTAGAGAGAAATCTGTTCTCAATAGGCAAAACATTAGAGATAAGAAATCACATGATCATCCCCCGCGCAGAGTGGAGCAGAACCAAACCGAACGCAGCCGATAAATAGGCGGGCAGAAGGGTTTCCCAACAGTGTGGGACGCTGGTGGCCCAGTGGGCAACGTTCGTGACTGCCGCGGAAAGGACCTCAGGTTCGATCCTAGGCAGGTACGAACGCTCGATCTACTGAATATCCGCCGTGCGTCAGATGGGCACGCTAAGCCGTCTTACCCACGGGTACTGGTCCCCCCGGGTAATAAATAAGGGCGTCTTCCTCCCCCTTTCTACTTCGCTTCCGTGTCACTTTCCTATTGGGCACTGTAGCTCAAATCTCCTAGCTTCCTATTTCTAAGGGTCCTAGGGTCAGACACTTCCTTCCTAAAATCCTCTACATATGATCATTTGATCGTTTTTCCCAACAGTGTATCGCAATCGACAAAAATGGGTAAGCGTGGTGATCTGAGCGACTTTGATCGTGTACGCATTGCCGGCGCAAGATATTCTATCGCTCAAATTGGTAAGAACCACACGGTTCCCGAAGGCAAGCGTGTACGGCGAGTATATCATCGACGGACGTACCAGCGCCTACAGAGCAAGCGGTGGCAGACCACACGCCACTGACGACCGGGGTCGAGGTAGGTATCCAGGCTCGTACAGTGCGCCCGCTTGGTAACGGCGAAGCAAATCACATCCAGGTTAAATGTCTGAGACTAAAGTAGCGTCAGCGAGCGGACGGTAGGTAGAGTTGTGGACAATGCTGCAGCAGCCAATATCTTCGGAAACTGTCCAGCATCTGGTGTAGTCAGTGCCCCGGTGTGCAAAGGCTGTTTGTTACTCGCGCTTCGTACCCTGGGCTGCGGGAATCGACGCTCTGCTCGTGTGACACTGTTGACTGCCCCTCATTTGGACATTACACCTCGTCTGGTGAAGGGAACACCAAACCTGGACCTCCGCAGAGTTGCACCGCGTCGTGTGGTCAGATGAATGGCGTCTGCAGTTGTACAGAGCTGACGCGAGGATGCGGGTGTGGTGTCGACAGCATGGGCATGTCATGCCAGGTTGGCTTTTTGGTCAAGATACTGGTGGCTCTGTAGTAGTTAAAGGAGCCTTCTCATGGGAGACATTAGGTCCCTTAGTGTGTCTGGAGCGGTCCTTAACATCTGCGAGCTACCAGCATTATCTAACTGATCACATACGCGCTTCCGTATTCTTTCCGCATCCCGCGCCCGATTGTCCGTTCCACCAGGACAGTGCGTCACCCCACCGGGCCGCAACCTCCAAGGAATGGCTCAAGGAAAGCTAATCTGAGTCTGGAACCATCCAGCAGCCCCCAAGTTTCTCTGATTTAAACCCCGTGAAAGCACTCTAGGATGACGTCAAGTGGAACATCAGATCCACGGATCCCGGACCGACTTCTCGGGCGGAGTTGTGGACAATGCAGCAGCAGGCATTACCTACGGAAACTGCCCAGCATCTGGTGGAGTCGATGCCTGGGTGTGCATAGGCTGTTTGTTACTCGCGCTAGAGGACCAACATACTACACTGCTGGACAATTGCTAAGGACGGATCATAAACGGCTATATAGCGCATAAAAAAGTAAGTGTGGTTGGATGCCAAGTGAAATATATAATGTCACAATGCCAGGACATTACAAGAAAGACAATTTATTGTGCTCTGAAATCCAGAAGGCTTTGGAACGTGTTCAAGGGACAAACAGGCCATTTTGTGCAGAATACGTAAACGTGAAAAAAATGCAATTACCGTCCGCAGGCGTTCCGGCGTAAGATCTCAATACGGGATATGGCCACCATGGAGGGCGATGCAAGATTCCACACGTCCTGTCATGCTTTGCACAACATTATCAAGCAGCTGTTGGGGTAATTTATCCCATTCCTCTGTCAGTGCACGGATGAGGGTGTCCTTAATTATTGGAGCGCATTGGCGACCAGCAAGACTCCTCCCCAAAGCATCCCACACATTTTCAATGGGATTCATATCTGGAGAACGTGCTGGCCATACGAGGCGTTGAATATCCTCCCTCTCAAGACACTCCTGGACAGCGACTGTTCGACGACATGTTGCGTTGTCGTCCATGAAAATGAATCTATCACCGACAGCACCACGGAACATGCGAACATGAGGTAGCAGAACATCATTAATGTATCGTTGGCCAGTCATAGTCCCAGTTGGAAGCACATAGAGGGACGTACGGCCATTGATCATGATGCCAGCCCATACCATGACACTACATGTCGGATATCGGTCCCTTTCCTGTATGTTTGCTGGACAATATGCAGTACCACTATCACGCCAGATCAGTTGTCGTCGACAATCAGACGATAGACTGTATCTACTCTCATCTGAGAAGAGGACAGCAGACCAGTCGTTATCAGTCCAATTGCGATGTTGATGGCACCATTGCAAACGGGTAGTACGGCGACGTCTGTACAATGGGATGCACACAACAGGACGGCGGGCGTATAGTCCTCCTTCATGCAAAAGTCTGGCGACAGTTCTTTCGGGAGATCCGCTTGCCAGTAGCAGCCATAAACTGATTTGCTACCTCACTAGCTGTGCTGCGCCGGTGTCTTTTTGTTGATAGCACTATGTACCGATCTTCTGCAGGTGTCGTACTGCGAACACGACCTCCCCCGTGACGTTTGCTACACTCTCCATTTGTTTGAAATGATTTCCAAAGCCTTGAAACAACACTGTGGCTGACGTCGAACTCCCTGGCAACATCTGTTATTTTCCGCCCTTCTTCAATCTTGCCAATAATACGGCCACGCGTGAAATCATCTAGGTGATGTCGGGAAGACATACTGAAAATTGTAAGTTCGTCAATTGATTCTTTCCCTTTCAACTTTGCGTTTGAACAAGAACGGTCAATACGCGTCAAATCCTTTATATCTCTTATCAGCGCTATGACGTCACGAACAAGTTCGGCAATCCAAAATTTGCATACGCACAACACGTCTTACTGTATCCCGCACTTATGCTAATTTCCACATTTTCCTGACTTCCATTTTATGGTTGCTATCGTTGCTATTGTCATCCGTCTTTAACAATTGTCCTGCAGTGTATTAGGTAGGTAGGTGTCTCTAATGTTTTGTCCATTTAGTGGATAGCTATGCCAAAGATCTTTCCTCGTCTCTCTTAAAAATTAAAATTAAATAAAGATTAGGAATGCTTTTAAGATCTTCCATAGACTCTGTGTCTCTATATTACAAGATCAATTTCGAAGAATTTTTTTGTCAGATAATGCTAGCCAAGACAATAGAACTGTGAATTACTAAATTTCTTTAAACCGCAGTTGTCCTTTTAAGTGGTGTGAAGTGTTTCCTTATTTCTCATGTGTCATCATGTCATCACTTCCAAAACGTACCGCAGGAAAATCATTCTCGCATTGGAGGTTCGAAAATATGATCTATGTATTTCATATTTATTCAGGTTTGGATGCTTGATGATCTAAATATATAATTATACGACGTGAAAAACCATCGTTACTGAATTTGGCACAATATTTCCACTTCCAAATGTTTGAGTTACATTTCGTTTTATTATTGGATGGCTGCAATCACATCCAGCCGCCCCAGTGGCTGAATTAATTGAAGCTCTGATTTCTGATCCTTCCTGCGACATGAACTCAGGTTCGATTTTCGGTTGAGGCATGGGTACTGTGTTTTACCGATGGCCCCACTCCTTTCTTGGAACCTCTGGTTTTGAATAAGCACTGGTAATTTCCCTCCATTACTTCTCCCCCAGACCCTGAAAAGAATCCGTTTTATAAATTTAGAAAAAAAAATTACAATCAGTTAAATTATATGGAAGAAATGCCCTTCGCACAATATATGGAGATATGTCGGAATCGTCAGCACAACAATCAGACATCTCTCAATTGTCTGTATTTATTGTTCTTTCCATAATCACATCAGAAAACTTGAAAATTTTCAGCTCCATGTGGAGGTAATTTTTAGGTTTTCTGATGTGACGTGAAGAAGAGTAATAGTTGTAATAATTTTTTGATTTTTCAGGATAGGCAGGTTTACTTTAAGTAATGAACTAGGGCAATTTTGTTTGTCATTTATGATATTTGGTCAGTAGCGCTATCTACAAGTCCACGTTGTCCGTACGTAATATACGTACATATATTATATATTTAATGTTGCTTTCTCTCCCTTTTATTTTTATTTCGCAGTTTTTTTTCTCAATAATATGAATGTGTGAATAAGATCGGGTAATAGGGCTACTAGTACTACAGTAGGAATTTCTTGTTTTCTCTATACAGATTGCTTCGTTCGTTAATGTTTCGCTCTATTTGTTAAGTTGCGCAATTTCAGTTACGTTTTGCCTATCGGGGACGACATAATGATTGACACAGCCATCAATCAGTGCGCTTTAACTCATTAAGCGGCTGATCTGGAGCAAATAATGTCCAAAATTTTCTGCGCTCCCCAAATGAAAATGCTCACAAAGAGGTTTTGCAAAAGCTACCGGAGATCAATTCCTTTCCCCCTCTTATCATCAACCATAATCCTATCACTAGCGATAACCGCTCTATTCTCGTCCTTTACTCTCTGCTCTGTGACCCAAAGGCATGGTGGAAAAGATTTAGCCCCTTGACACGAACGTCATGCTTCTGGGAAGAAAAAGTGACTCAAATATGTCGCTCCATTATTGCGTTCGTCACCATGGTTATAAGTATATCTCTTTTATCATGGCTGTGCTTCTGTAGTCAGTAGAAAGGATTAGTATCGATCATTTCTCTAAAGGGCTATTTTGAATAACAAAGTAATGCCTGTTCACTCGCTCCAATAGCTCTCGTCCCACTCCAATAGCTCTCGTCCCACTCCAATAGCTCTCGTCCCACTCCAATAGCTCTCGTTCCACTCCAATAGCTCTCGTCCCACTCCAATAGCTCTCGTCCCACTCCAATAGCTCTCGTCCCACTCCAATAGCTCTTCTCCCACTTCAGAGACAGCTAATATATCTGTTATAGCTTATTTTAGCCGATTTTACTAACCGCGTGTGAATTCGTTCCAGCCCCTTTAAAAGATCAATTCTGGCTTTTTGTCTGATCCTTCAAGTGTTCTAAAAAACGCGCTTTAAGATTTCTTTAGGTACTACCACGTACTAACGCCCTATAAGATTATTTTGCTTCTTGATATGTATTTTATGAACTCAGACTATTTTTAATATTTTAGTGTTTTTGGAATTCATTACGACATTTCTTCTTATATCCTTTGCACAAATTCTTGTACTAAGGTCATCTCTCTTGCAGATGTTCTGTATGGCTTCCGTACTTTTGGTATGTGGGAAACTGAGCCTAAAAATTGTCTTTCGATTTTACACTCAAGGATGAATGTGATAAATGGTTTAATGTTCTTCTCAAGCTTGTCGGCCACTCATGTGTTTTTAAAACCATTTTGTTCAATCAAGGTTTTAATCCAAATGATTTGCTTACAACATTGGGATAAAAACAATGTAAAACCGTTCTGATGGATAACTGTATGAATAATCATGCTGTACACGAATGCAGAACCGTAGTTATAATTGCGAGATATATTAAATGGAGTGAGTTATTTACATCCGAAGCAATCTGTATTGAGAAAACAAGGAATTCTAACTGCAAAACGAATACTCCAATTATCCAATCGTATGTTTGGAGGAAGTCATTTTGGAGGGGTTTGGCCATAACTCACCATGCTGGCCAAGCGGGTTGGTGAGAGAGGGATAAAGATTAATGGAGATTATCTAACCCACCTTCGTTTTGCTGATGACGTAGTCATTTTTGCAACTACCCCATCAAAGCTGCAGAGTATGATCCAGGAACTTGCTGACAAGAGTAAAGAAGGTGGATTAAAAATGAATTTTCGGAACACAAAAGTGATGATGTTCAATGCTTTTACAAGAAATGAAGATTTATCGATTGATGGAGAAAAGCTGGAGATAACAGACACGTACGTTTATCTTGGACAGCAGATATCAAGTGAGGTTCACATTGATGAAGAAATTAATTGGCGTACAAAACTTGCCTGGAGAGCTTTTGGAAGAAACAGCATAATTTTCAAGAGCAATATGCCATTATGTCTTAAAAGAAAAGTGTTTGATCAATGCATCCTTCCAGTGTTTACGTATGGTGCAGAGACTTGGACCTTAACTAAAAGAGACGTTGGATTCCAAGGGACAGGAAAAGATCCAGAAGAAGACCACATGAAGAAGACTGGCACAATGCAGACCGTTGTGGAAGAAACTTGGGGAGACCTTCGTCCAGCAGTGGATTGATAATGGTTGACAATGATGATAATGTTTGGAGGCACATTATTGAAAAAGGAGGGAAACTGAAAAATAAAAGTAAAAAGGGAAAACGCAAAACACATAATATACCGTATTGAAAACATTAACGCATATAATGTTACTGATCTAATGGCGTGAAATACGTAACAATCAAGAAACCCTAATCTACTCCCGGTCAAATGAAACCCAGTGGTTCAGCAAATGTTGAAAATACCTGCGCAATACTGTGAAAAAATCAAACGAAGTGTCTGGGAATAGGATGTTACCTGTATGGTCCAATGTACCTGAAATTTTCGATGCTTTTATCCTTCTGGAATTTATTTATCTTCCCCGAAATTTTTATTATTTTTGAATTTTATCTCTTCGATATTCTTAACGTATCATATATTTCGTTTTTTTTAACCTGAACTTACAAACAATTATATTTTCCCATATTTTATAGCTATCTGAGATCTTTCGAAGTTGAACGTTAAGCGCTTAATACGGAGACGGAATATCGACATGAATTTAATAAACTGGGTTAGCCTAACCCAATCCTTTAAACTATTTTGCAATCTAAATGTTTCAATACTTTCAATATATAAGACTGCATTCGAATTATTATGTTTTTATTTTCCCAAGCGAAATATAACTTGGCGATCAGAAATGCACACATACCGCAATCTTCAATATTAAGATCAACTAGCTTTAAATAATAAATGCTTTTTACATCTTCTATCTGTTGGAATCGCAGCCTCTTAGCGATAAAAAAACGCAGATCGTCAGATAGTATTTTTACGGCGCACCAAATGAATTGCCACACACCGGGGCAGCTGTTGTTCACCGAACTAAACGTACCTTGAAACGCCACATGTGGGCATCTCTCTCTCTCTCTCTCTCTCTCTCTTGATCTGTGACGTAAGCGAGGTTAAGAGGAAAACTCTTTTCCTTCTGTGTTTTGTGTGCGCCGTCGTCTTTTTCTTGTGCGCGGTTGTATGTTCATGAAGTGCTGCATGTGTATTTTACCAAATAGAACTACTTTAATAAAGAAAGCAAACTGTATTACGTGAGATGTTCCTAATCAGTAGACTATGGTACGCTTCATGATTTTTAGAATGCGTTCTTGGTGTTATGAACGTAATTTTGTCCACCTGCAAAGTGATTGTGTGTGCTGGAATGAAGTGAACTTCTTCAGCAAACATGGCGTCAGTTGGCGTCTGTAAGAAACGTCTTTTGTTACCGTGATGGAGCATTTACGTGTCGACGTATTACATCTAAATGGATATCTTCGTATCATCATTTATGTTATAATTAAATACCTTTTTTTTGCATACAACTCAGGTCTGTATATGAACTTATTATTGCTAGCGTGAAGTGCTCAGTTCTATTTTTATTGTTAAGCTCACATTCTTCTACCACGAATGAAGGCTAGTGAGAAACATCAGTTTTTTCTACTGTGTGCCGAATAGTTGGGTCGTCTATATCTTTTTAACTACGCATCCAATCTTTGGGAATTTAATATTTCCACCCCTACAAAAACAACACTATCGTCAAGCATAAGAAGTATGACTATTGTACTTTTTCTTTCAAGTGGCAAGTTCAATTGCCTTCGTAAGCATGGGATTCCGGTAGAGATTTCTTCTTCATGGCTAATGGTTCCGGGAAAAAAGAATACGAAATTGCTATTAGCAAGATTACAACATCTTTGTGGTACACAAGATTCTAGCGCAGGCCCAGTGGTACTACTTCAGAAGATATAGCTCTAGTTCACCTGGCTGTAGATGAAGAGCTTTAGACAAGTTCATGTATCGATGTCATGAAACATTCCCCATGCTTCCGAAGTTATATATTGTCCTACTGTCCCGGGTTACAGACCGTTCGTCATAAACAAGTCTAAACCCATCCCTTGGGCCCTTAGAACGGTCACCTTAGCCCGTAATGTAGCAACTGTAGTATTCAGTCAGAAGTTAACAACTCCTGTACGAAATGCGTCTTACATCTGTGTTGTGTGCGTGCGTGCGTTTGTTCCGTTAGATTTCGGATCCGCCATTTTCAAGAACGGTGTTTCTTCGACTCTTGGAGAGCCGAATCTTCCGAGACCGCTACCCTTTTGGATGTGTCAAAGGTTTTTCTGCTTCTGTGGCTTCACACATGATTGTTGGACTGCTATTGGCAGAACGTTCTCAGGGTCGCTACTCCGAAGTTGCAAGGGGCATACTTTGGAAAAAATATTTCAAGCAGAATCTGACTGTCATGGAGTATTGCATTATGTCCACAAAGCTGCATTCTTTTGCAATATTTACTGTATAATAATGTCTTCGCAAGAACGGATGAAATCATATGTGTGCCAGTGAATATTGTATTTAGCCGCCCCGGTGGCGCAGTGGTCTAAGCGATGGCCTCTGATCATTCGTCCGAAAGGGGTCCGGGTTCGAATCCCGGTCAGGCATGGATGTTGTGTTTGTCTTATGGCACTGGCTCTCTCCCTTCCCTGGAACCAGTGATCCTAAATTAGGGACGGGCGGCTGCTTATAGCCCATTGAGTTGCTCACGGTGGTCGTTAAACCTCCAATCAAAAAAAAAAAAAAATATTGTATTTAATTTCTTTGTGTCTTTTTATTGATTAAAGGTTTAACGACCACCGTGAGCATCTCAATGGGCCGTAAGCAGTCGCCCGTCCCTGATTTAGGGACACTGACTCCAGGGAAGGGAGAGAGCCAGTGCCGTGAGAGCAACCGAACATCCATGCCTCACTAGGATTCGAACCCTGACCCCTCCCGGACGAATGATCATAAGCCATCACTTAGACCACTGCGCCACCGGGACGGCTTGTGTCTTTTTAATCAGGTAAGTACAGCAGCGTGGGGGATTAGGCCACAGGTGACGGTTCTGGTTGATCATTCAACCTAAGTATTTTGGAAAAAAAGCCCAGTGAGTTGGTGTCTTTTCGCCAAAGTCGCAAAGAAATAGCTAGCACATCTCCAAGATTCACAGAGGCCATTGTTGCCCATAGAGCGCCAAGAAGAGGCAAACCCATCTCTCACAAAAAAAGTAATCCGTTAAAAATTTATCTGGTAGTTTGTATTTCTTTGTGGTGCTAACATTTGAATCTCAGAGAGCAGCTTACTGACATGTATGTATGTAATATTGGATTTAAAGTGCACATTTAAGACAGGGTTCGAAGAGCGTTCAAATATTTGCTCTGTTGTAATCTTAAAATATTAGTTAAATATGACATTTGATTGTTATTGTTATCTCGGTAGGTGCGTTTTATTTTTAGGTTTTGGGATATATTTGAAAATAAATAAAATTCAGGTCATAGAAAAACTTTTTTGGCTCAAGTATCGATCACTCAAATTTTTCTGTTAAGGACTTTTTTGTTCTGTCACATTTTCGAGGCAAATCTCCCCACTCTCTTCGTAATCCATACACCTACCACGTGATAGTACCACCAAAACGACGAATCAGCGAGCCCACGTGATTACAGGATATCTTACAGTACCAATGAAAGTACAGGGTGTCCCCCTCGCTATCGAACCCGGCATTCTTTAATAATATTAACACCATTGAAGATATTACAACGAAATTTGGAGTGGACTTACCTCATTTCGTAAGAAATGTGATGACATCACAACATGTGCTGGAAGTGGCCACCATTTGCATCCAGACAGCATTGAACCAGACGCACCATATTGTGGAAACTCCTTGCCAGTACGTCCGTCTTCACTGCCTGAATTTCTTCGATGATGTTTGCTTTCAAGGCATCTATAGTTCGCCGTTTGTTTTGATAAACTCTTTCTGTTTGATATCCTCATAAAAAGAAATCAGGAGGCGTCAGATCGGGCGAGCGTGGTGGCCATAGACCCTTCGAAACTACGCGGTAACCGAAAAAGGACTGAATTTCGGCCATGCTGGTGTGTGATGTGTGTGATGTCGCTCCATCATGCTGGTAATATCCAATAGAGAGGTCTTCGTCGTCCAATTGATTTACAAAGGTGTTGAAGATTTACATATATGCAGCTGTTGTGATGGTTGTATCGAAGAAGATGGGACCAATTATGCAGCGCCGAGTCACCCCACACCAAACATAAATTTTATGTGAACGACGGGGTTGTATCGCTTTGGGCGCGTTAGAATTTTCACTGGCCCATATACGGGAATTTTAAGATATCACGTATCCTGACAGATGAAACCACGCCTCGTTTAAGAACCACGTGTAGTTCAAAATGCCCGGATTTTCCTTAAGAAATGTCTGAAATCATCGACAGTATGTCACTCGTTTCACGTGGTCAGGCTCTTTCAGTTCGTGGACCACGGAGATCGGTACGCATGAAGCTTTGCTTTTTTCACAGCACGTTGACAAGCGCTTTTGGACAACCCTGTTTCCTGTGACAGTTGGCGAAGTGACTTCCTGGGAGACGCAAGTAGACGGCCCTTTACATTCTGGATCGTTTCCTCTGACATTTGTAGACGACATCTTGCTTGGTCGTCTAATAAAGTCCCCCTTGGTTTTCAGTTTCTTCTACAATGCCCAAATGGTGCGGACTTGCTCGGCGGATGTCTGCCTGCAAACCTCTCCAGGAATTGCTGTTGACAAGACTTTATCGATTCTGTTTTCCAATAAGTGCGAACAATAAACACTCGCTCCTCCATAGTATACCGATACTTTTGCACACGCACGCGAACAGCCACGAGCACGAGCACTCACTATGAACAACAGTACTGTGTAGACACGCTTAGCGAAATGTCATAACTAAGCAGCAGAGAGGCACGTCCGGCTGGCTGGTGGACTGCTCCTCAATGGCGCCACACTTAGGAATGTGTCTGCCACTAAGCAGCACTCAGGCTGGCTGGCGGACAGCACCGGGTTCAATGCTGTGTGGACGCAAATGGTGGCCACTTCCAGCATATCTTGTGATGTTATCCCATTTCGTACGAAATGAAGTAAGTCCACCTCAAATGTCGTTGCAATATCTTCATTGGTGTTAATATTATTAAAGAAATGCCGGGTTCGGTAGCGACTGGGACACCCTGTACTTATACGTCATTGCGAGATTATGTGGTCCACATCACGTGGTTACGGGTTTTCATAATACTAGTGATCCGTTCAGCATTTTAAAGCATAATGACGAACATGTTCAGCATTTTAAAAGGTAATGAATTATGGTGTTACTTTTATTCACAACTTGAACATTTTAAAAACAAGAATATTGAAAATATCAGCACCTGAACGTTTTGAATTCATCATCCTGTAAAAGCTTGTTGAAATAATTGATCACATCCCACATTTAATAAAAACATTTTTTTTTTGCTTAATTTTTATTTGTTTTTCTTTCGTTTTTTCTTTCTTGAGGAAGCAGGAGTAAACCTACATTTTCTTACAATTCTTCTTTTAAATTTATTTTGTTATTCGAAAGAAATTTCTCTTTTAATTAAGACAACAAAAGAAAAATGAATACGGTAGAATTTCGCATTAAGATATTTAAAACTAAACTCTTTTGCGTGACCAAAAACCTTATAGTACGGCAAAAATAAAAAAAAAAAAAAAAAAAAGGAGGAAGTAATTGAACGATTCATTAAGGCAGCACATTTTGTGAAACCCTGCTGCTGATAAGGCAAACGAACCAGATGCGCTGAATCTCATCGCCCAAATGGCTGCTGATTAGGGGATTTTGTGTATCGTCAGAAAAGAAGAGAACCAAAAAGGCACAATGATTTGTTTCACCAGAAATAATTTCTCTCAAAGCGCACAACAGAAAGCAAATATCTCACCGCTTTTGTTGTACATTGCACAGATTCTTTCAGACCCATCCTTACGATTGTTATGCACTAACCTAAATGGTAAGTAATTAAGTGCAAAATTATTGCACTCGAAAAGGGTATGCATTATCCAGTAATGTCATATAACAGGAGGAAAAAAGTCCGAATATGCCGCTTCTTTTGTGAACAGCATTTCATGAAAAGTAAAGCAGAATTATTTATTTAATATAAAGTTATTTAATTAACGACGCAATAAAAATGCGAAATATGTATTTCGTATTAGCACAAATTAAACAGAAAATATTTTTAATATTTAAGAGAACAAAAGTCATTTGCATAAGGGTAAAACCAAGGTTACTTGATGAAAAGTTTATGCTCATCCTTCACTTCCGGCTATTGCTTTGTGACGTCACTATCCAAATCGCCATTGTAAGACTACCTAACGTGTCGGAATTATTATTCGTAAACCAGCTGGAATAATCTTCATAAATTCCTCCAGATTTTTAATTCATAATATATTCTCAATTTTTAATTTCAAAAATTTGGAGAATTTTGCCTAGAGGCTTCTCCTATTCTTCATAAAGAAATTCTTTATTATATAACAACTAGCGGAGATACCCGGCGTTGCCCGAGATAGACATGAAGTTTGTTTTCAAGTAACAATGTACATCGCACTATAAAAAAAATCCTACCATGATGAACAACGCTCAAGTCGGGCCTCACGCTGTTCCAAGGTCTCTGCCGCCCTAGATACACTGGCTCTTTCCCGCTGATCCATAAGTCTTCGATCACGTTGTTCGGTTGTCTCACTCTCTCGAAGTAATTTTACTTTCTTTGCTTTCGGCTGAACTGGTCCGATGGGTTTCGTTTTTTTGGAGGCATTCACCACATTTGATGAAACTTTTATTATAAAAATCACAAATGGCAGTTCTGAGCCCTGAAAACTCGAAATAGCAAACATGCACAATAATGCACTTCCTGCACTCCGCATTCAGCTTTCTAGAGTGTAGATATACAACCTGATCACACCCAACGTGAAAGAAAGTAGTTCACGATAATATACGGATTTTGTTTTTACTAATCTCGAAAACTAAACCGATTCGGATAATTCTTTTACCGTTGGGAGGCTTTCTGGAGGACATAGGCTATTTCATTTATTTATTATAATTTTTTTATTATGTTTAATTATTTTTGGCTGTACTACCAAATAACATCGCTTTCAAGTAGTTTCCAATTCTCCATGTATCGTTCCACTTTATATATATTCAACCTGATCACAAACAACGTGAAAGAAAGTAGTTCACGATAATATACGTAATGTTTTTTACTAATCTCGAAAACTTAACCCATTCGGATAATACTTTCACCGTTTGGGAAGCTTACTTCTTTCCGGTGGACATAGTCTTTTATTTATACCAATACCAATACTAATGTTGTATTTAAATTGTATGTATGAAGAAGACCGTTTGTTTTAACTTCAACTTAACCTTGATGCTATTTGAGAGGACCACGCCTATTGGTGGGAATCTATAGCTCTACCCATATTGGAGACTCCATCACCAATTGTTGGGAGTCTAATGAAACCTAATTCTTACAAAGAAAATGCCATGGTAACATGAACAAAAAAATACTTATGACAATATGTTCCGCCGGTGCGTTATGTTTTCAAAAATCGAACTCTTCCTCGTATGCCTGAACCGCGGAAGCTTGCGACGAGTGAGGCGTCACCTGTCGACACGCGGAGCAATACCGCAACAGCCGACTTGCACCCAGTCTATAGAGGGCCCCGTAAAAACACATTTGACACCCTTAGGGATGGAATTTCTAAAAATCGTCCAGCCTGTATTTTAATCTGGGTGATGAAGAGTATGCCAATTTTGGTGCAAATCCATCAAACCGTTTATTATTCGGAACAAACATACACACTTTCACTTTTACATATATAAAAATAATATGTCCTGCTGTGCGTTTTCCTTTCTAAATTTATATAAAAACAGTAAAAATTCCCCTTGTAACTAAATTAACATTTAGAAGCATAACCGTTTTCCCGCCCTTTACGTAACAAAAATGCGCGGGAGGCATTTTTGAAATCTCCGTTACTAAAATATCCACATGAATGTGAATTTATTCTGTATTTAATGTAAATGTGCTCTTGCATAAACTTTTGTTCTGTGTTTTAGTAATAAAAATCGTTCACATCTTCCTCGTTAGCTACAGTTGAAATCTACGATACACATGTTAGGACTGTGATGTCACTCACTGTCGTCACTATTATTCGTCTGCGAGGATGGCGGGATGAGCAAACCTTACTGTCTGTTAACCTTGGCGTAAAACCACCAATACATTTTCTGCCATTTCAACAGATTACATTTTCGTGACTGTGTCATTTCATTTTGTGATTACGTCAAAGATTTATCAAATTGGCGAACCCCATAATTAGCCAACCCCTTAAGTGCCTGGATTCTTCAATGAAGTCCTTCTTCGGCATGATGAAAAAATCTCTATGCGTGCGGCATAAAGAGCTTAAGAGGCACACACAGGAAGGGGAGGAATAATTGCTTTAGCAAAGAAGTGCTATATAACGCAGCAGTTGCACTGTGGAAAGAAAGTAAACTGGTGGCCCTATTCGCAACTTTCAGGAGAACCGCAATATTATGGAGTCTAATAATATCTGCAATGATGGTGTATCTGTCTAAGTGCCATCACAGTGAAATTTGTAACTTATATTCTAACACATATAACTTTTCTTTTTAATTCCTCTCTCTATGTAAATTTCAATTGTCTTCCATAACCCTTTCAAGGGTGGTGGTACGCTTTTGGAACCACCATTTACAGAAGAACGACCTTCAAATTTCATGATCTGTTAAATAGTTGTAGTAGGGTGGTAGTTTCAATATGCAACCACTTATTTATGCAAATTAGGGTGACACTAATTTCAATTTTTAGGTAAATTCTATTTGCATGGTAATAAAGCACTCTACAACTCATTTGCTAAATAACAATATCGATTATTTCTTTAAGCAATTTTCAAACTTGACGTTTACATTTTCTTCTTCGCCCAAATCTTTCTTTGGGAACATGTATTGAAATCAGAGCTAGTGTGACACATGTAAGAATCTAAGATCGACGTGTTGAGATGTGTGTGCGTGTCGTAAATTCAAGAACTATGATAGGAACATCTGGCAAACTCGACGAGTAAGTCAAGCTTGGAGAACAGTAAAACTCTGAAACAGTAATCAATCTTAGACAATCAAACTATTGGCCTGCTGTAGGTCTTACGTTTTTCTGACGTGCTACGTTCTTATGGCACGAGATTTCCTTCATGATATCCGTATAGGAAGAGTAGAAATCATAGCCATATGAACAAATATTTCTGAGAAGTCAAGCAGAAAAAGTATTTCGAAAGTTATTATTATAACAAAATGGGTAATACGACATCGAATTTTCTGCTGAAAATGAGCACGTCTTACGAATCTTTCTTTTCCGACGCAACAAGAATTTTGAAACAGATTTTCAGAAAATTAAAAAAAATTCCAGGAAAGATAATGCACTCATAACAAGTAGGGAAAATCTGCTAGATATATAGTTTATCCCCAAGTTTCTTCCAGAAAGGTCTGTCTCACGCTAGCCTCCTCCATGGCACTCCCACATGCATTCGAATTTCATACACTTATCTCGAATCTCGTGGTTCATTCTGTTCCCACTGAGGTGCTCTATACCACCGGAAGTAGAGGAAATGTTATGGCCAAACCCGTCCAAAACCATGGCTACACAAGGTATAATTATATATAATATACACTGTCGAGTCACGCTATTGCGACCATCTCCTGCTTTTGAGGTCAACAGCGCTTAGCCAATGAAAGAAGGCACGTGTCGTGAGCTGGCTTGGAGGGTATATCAGGTGTGCTGTAGCAGTCTGAAAACATATCACTCTTTGCTGTCATGGATAAAAGGAGCGATTTATCAGATTTGCAAAAGGGATGATTACAGGTTTTCGGGACAAGGGTGGCAGTGTTTATGAAACACCGCAGTTTGTGAACTATTCGCGTGCAGCTGTGGTTAAAAAAATGGCACCATTGCGAATAAGTGACGTGAAAACTGCGGAGGCCGCCCCGGTGGCGCAGTGGTCTAAGCGATGGCCTCTGATCATTCGTCCGAACGGGGTCCGGGTTCGAATCCCGGTGAGGCATGGATGTTGTGTTTGTCTTACGGCACTGGCTCTCTCCCTTCCCTGGAACCAGTCACCCTAAACTAGGGACGGGCGACTGCTTATAGCCCATTGAGTTGCTCACGGTGGTCGTTAAACCTCCAACCAAAAAAAATAAATAAATAAATAAACTGCGGAGCACCATGTGCCATTAATGTGAGAGGTGAACGTTGACTTCGAAGGTGCGTTAGAGCCGATTGACACGCTACAGTGGAGCACCTCACGTGCCGAATGAACCAGGGGGCTACCGGAAGTGTGTCTAAAACGACAGTTCAGGAAACCCTGCTGCGTATGGGGCTCCGATGCAGACGGGTGGTCATTGCACCTGTGCTAAAGAAGGTGCATCGGCAGAAAAGGCTTACATTTGCACGGCAGTATCGGAATTGGTCCTCCGCTGATTGGCAAAGAATTGCCTTCTCCGATGAATCATGTTTTCTTTTTCATCGAACGGATGGACTTTGGCATATAAGACGAGAAACATCGGAGAACAAACCGTCTTCAACCATTGCTGGAGAAACACAAGCTGGTGGGTGCAGCGTTATGGTCTGCGGAATGTTTTCGTGGCATTCTCTGGCTCCACTCATTTCTGTGGAAAGAACTATGGACCTAATTCGTTATGAATCCATCCTTGCAGACCACGTACATACAATACATGCTGATTGTCTTCCCTGGAGCGGATGGGATCTTCCAGCACGACAGTGCGACTCGTACAACAACTAGAAATGCCCAAGAGTGGTTGGAAGAGCACGATGAAGATTTCGAAGTACTTCCCTGGCCCACTAGTTCCCCAGACTTCAACCCAATTGAGCATACGTGGAACTACCTTGATCGTGTTGTTCGCTCTATGGATCCTCCAGTAGCTGTCAGATGCACTGCAGTCAGTATGGCTCGACATACCTGTGAACATTTTCCAGCCCCTTATTGAGTCACTCCCAGCCGTCTAGCTGCTGTCCGCGCTGCACACGGCGGTGATTCTGGATATTAGCCGATGGTCACAATAATGTGACTCGACCATGTATATACAGTGCATGCGTGGTGTTTCACAAAGAGTGTCTGAAACGAATTCGAAAGTAATGGCTAGGCGTAGCAGTAAAGTGAAAAACGCAAAACGCCCAGGAAACAGAGGACAATTTAGCCATGATAGCTGCACCGCCCCCCAATAAATAACTTCTGAAAAATACGAAATTTAATGTTTTTACGCCCCCTTCCTTCCCCTACCCAGAAATCAAAGTCAATCAGTAAAAAATGCTCCGTGCCTAATTAGAGGGAGAGAAATTTACCCAGATGCTTTAGAGGAATATTTCGCTGAGATATCAATAGTTGAAGTTCTGGACGTATGCTAGCTAACATGCAGCTAGCATGTGCAGCGTTAACAGATGTATCCCATATCTTTTTGCCTGACCTATAAGTTTCAACTTAATGCATCTTTTAGATGTATCCCATATATTCGCGGACGATAACGCTGCATATGTTCATTGAAGGTAAGCAGTCGAATATTCAGAAATGCATATACATCGTTGCAAATACATCGGATACGAATATATATCCTTACTGCCCATAGATGAAAAACAGATCTTCAAAAAAAATTAGAAATTATATGCAGAGCACTTCCCGCCAGGAACTACATCGGAAAGGAGAAAAAAGGATGATTCCAATCGGAGTTATAGCAGCAGAGATATCGACGAAAACCTTTACTTTTACGGAAAAACTGTGCATTAATTAAGAATGAAACTATCCAAAATAAGTTGCGTGGAAGAGGAGAAATAAATGTTTCAGTTGGATATTTAGAAACAATGATATGGAGTAAAACGTATTCTGAATTCGATTGCCCCTGCCTTTACGCCCTCTAGCGGGGAAGTGATGCATTGAAAAAGAACCGGAAAATAACGATCGTCTCGCGCTTACAACTACTTGTTGAAATTTCATGATAATCGGTGAAAAGATGCATTAAGTTGAAACTTATAGGTCAGGCAAAAACAAATCACGAAAATATTATTTAATATCAGAAAAATGGACTATACAGGAACATGTCAAAAATACGGTACAGGAGCTCAATGAGGAGGTTGCTTCAAAATGACGTCTAGTTACTTATAACAGTAATACAGGCCCGACAGCGGTGTTCCATGCTCATTATCATGGTGTCAATTAACTCAGTATAGACAGTAATGCTCATTGTTCCTGCAAATCAGTAGCAATCCCCTGTAGGAAATCGGGAGGCGGATTGAGGGTAGCAATGCGTCTCCCCAGAGCATCCCAAATATGTTCAATGGGATTTAGGTCCGGAGATCGAGCTGGCCGTTCGATAAGGATAGTGGTTTCCTCCTCAAGGTATTGCTTCACCTGGCGCGCTGTGTGTGGTCTTGCATTATCGCCCTGTAAGAAAAACGTATCGCCTTTTGCAGCTCCATAACGACGTACATATGGATGCTGGGTACCATCTGTATATCTCTGTGCAGTCAGGTTACCACGTGGCAGGACATGGAAGTTTGTTCGACCACCTAAAGGGAAACCAGCACAAACACACGCACTACCTCCACCATAGCGATCTCTTTCACGGATGTTACTGAGATGTATTACGAAATAAATTTCTCCGTCATTTTGGGTCCACGCGGGGAATCGAACCCGAGTCCACTTATTCCGGAACAAGTCGCTCTACCAACTGAGCTACGCAGATGCTCGTTCTTGCTGCTATCTGCCTTTATGTCATGTGCGTCCTGCGGGGCAAGCGCGTCACATCCCCCCGAAAGAGGGCCGGGGGCATGGGCGACGCGTCAGCCGGGACCATGAATCGTTGCAGGCAGCCATCCGCTGTAGAACGTGCACTTGAGAATTTCCAGTCAATCTGGTGTGTGGAATGCAACGTCACATACATTTATTTTTCGAAGCGCTGGAGAAGGGATACTCTTATTTTTCTTGTCTCGCGGTGTGGAAAGAACATTAAAGCATTGCGAGATATTTAAGGGCTGGGTCATCCGGAATGTTCCGGCGCCATTATAACGAAGTAAATTTCTCCGTCATTTTGGGTCCACGCCGGGGATCGAACCCGAGTGCACTTATTCCGGAACAAGTCGCTCTACCAACTGAGCTCAGCAGACGTTCGTTCTTGCTGATATCTGCCTTTATGTCGGGTGCGTCCTGCGGGGCAGGCACGTCACAGATGATAACGGTTTCTGGCTCCCTCCAGGTCAAACGTCTGGAATCTCTCTCTAAACTGTATCTCGATTCGTTAGTGAAGAGTACTAACCTCCATTGACTTTAACTCCTGCTAATGTGCATGCGTACCTAACTCTGTTCGGTGCGGTGAGGGACACACAAATTGCTGGTTGTCGAGCATACAGACTTCCTTCATGAAGCCGTCTGCATACAGCTGAAGTTGATATCAACTATCCAGTACTGGTGGCAAGGGCAGATCTAAGCTGGGTTGGTGTTGAGGTCCTTTTTCTTCGTGCAGTTAACTCCAAATAACGTCGTCAACGGCAGTTTTTTAATCTGTTCTTAGAAATGCATTCCACAGACTATGGATTACAGAAGGATTCACATTCAACCCCCTGGAACATCTGTTTGACTCTGGCTAGCCTCCAGGCATCCGATGGCTTGCCATCGCAACTCTGCTGGTAAATGATGTCTCAGACTCATTCTTTCACAATGGCTATCTCTAATGTGTCCGATCGCAATTTTAAACGCGAAATCCTAGCACCTTGTGGAACGAGCGTTTTATGCCGGTGCCTGCAGACGTGATACGATTGCAGCGCCATTACTTTACCTACGATATTCTGAACCGGCAGTGGTTTTTATGTCAGATACACATGTGTATGCAAATTTGGTGCAATTCCGATTATTTTTGGCTGAGTTATCGCAAATGTTCTGGTTTTATTTCCTTAATTTATGGAAACCAGTGTCGTTGCAGAGATAGAGTGTCCACAGACGGTGAGCCGGAAGTCCCTGTACACCTGACGTACTGTGATAAGAAATAATAATAAGAAATTTATAGAGTGTATAGTTACCGCGCACGTCCAAGCAATATTGTACATGGAGAATGTTCGTGTGTTTGAGGTGTGTTTACGCACGTCCTGGCGTCTGACCATAAATGACGCAGTCGGTATTTCTAGCGTTTAGCCGTGATTGAATCAGACAATAGTGAAACGTTACCGTGGCCAGTTGAACACGGTTTTGGCGCTTGAGGGTCGAATGTTTCAGATTGAACATGTGTTCCGTAGTGAAGGTGAATATACGGACGAAGTGAAACGTAAGTACAGAGAAACATTTCGCGATTCCAAAGCACCTTATCGCAATGCAGTGAGGCGGTTAACTGAAAAACTTCGTAAAACCGGAACAGTGAGAGATTCTCCGAGAAGCGGTAGGCAGCGAGTGTTAACAGAGGAAATAGTTTAGGATATTTCCGTTCGCATTACTAAAAGTCCAAAGAAATCGGTTCGAAAATTGGCACAACCTGCAGGTGTGTCGTACAGCAGCACCCGTAGGGCACTGAAGACGCGACTGCACCTCTACCCGTAAAAAATCAGAACAGTGCGCGAACTGAAACACACAGAATATGATAAGCGTGTGGAATATTGCAGATGGTTCAAGGATTTCATTAATGACAACGGAGTGGATATTCTGGACGTCACGTTTCTCTCCGATGAGGTGATGTTCCACTCATCTGGATATGTGAACAGCCAAAACAGTCGCATGTGGTCTTCCAATAATCAGCATCAGATACACGAAATGCCATTACATGATGAGAAGATTCGTGTGAGGTGTGCAATCTCTCGAAGACGCATAATTGGGCTCATATTCTTCGAGGGGACCATAAACGCAGCAAGGTATTGCGACAATATCTTGTGCGCATTTGGCGGGCACTTAACCGATGCGGAAATTGTTAATGGCTACTTCCAGCAAGATTCCCTTACGTCCCATACAGCTCATGTCTCTATGGCGTTGTTGACTGGTGTGTTCGGAGACAGGATCAACTCCAAAGTCACATGGCCACCACGTTCGCCCGATCTCATGCATCCTGATTATTATCTCTGGAGTTTACTGGAAAACTCTGTTAACAAGAACATACCCCGTTCTCTGGCGGAACTACAGGAAGCCATCACTACAGTCATTAGTAATATTACTACGTTAGACCTGGTACGTCTCTTTGACAACATGTTCAAACGCGTGGATGCATGTCTACACACAGGAGGGAGGCATTTCCATCATTAGACGTGCTAAAAAAATCAGTATGACCAAAAAAGTAAATTTACCGAACAGTTTGCTGTTCAAAGAAAGTCATCTCCACAAAGAAAAAATTGTCAATAAAGTTTGCCAATTAAATACGCAAATCTTTGAAAAAGAGGTCATCTCCACAAAGAAAGAAATTTTGTAAACGAGATTTGCACCTAAATAAAAATCTAACAAAGGACGTCAGCTACATATGGAAAAATTGCTGACACGAGTGTGGCTTCTCAAAGAAAAACAAGTGCAAGGAATTTTAACATTCACAAAGGAAAGATTAAAAAATTCAGAAAATTTAAGTTCTTCAAAGGAAGAAATTAGTTGAAAGAGAGAGGCTTCACACACACACACACACACACACACACACACACACACACACACAATAAAAATTACAAAAGAATTTTCTCCCCAGTGAAAGAGAAAAAGAATAAGAAAATGAACAGGAAAAAAAAAAAAGGAAGGAAAATCTTCCCCGAATACTTCAGGTACGCAAAGAAAATTTGTTGAAGAGCTTAGCTCCACAACGACAAAAATGTGCCGAAAAGGTCTGCTTAACAATGAGAAAAACACAGCTCAGAAATACGTAGGTTCCGAAGGAGGAAACTGATTTGATCTCAAAACAAAAGAATTTGGAAACAGCTCAGCTCTTCAAAGAAACAAAACGTGCCGAAAGGGATAACAAGCTTCACGCTTCACAAAGAAAAGAAATTTCCCGCAGAATTTTGCTCTTTGGCATTTTATTTTCTCTGTGATACTCAGAAAAAGCTTTAAAATTAATGGACTAATATTGCATGAAAAGGAAACTTAAAATACAAAAAATGATTAAAACAATCAGCTGGTTTAAGTTTCAATAAGAACAATTTTTTCGATCATTATATTAAGGTTGCATTATAAGGAAATTTAAGAGGGAGCAGATTAAAGTTCTATAAAAAAATCATGATCAAAAGATTGCGAATGCTTAAAGGAAATCTTAAAATAAACAAAGTTTGCAATTTAGAGTTATCCCATAAAACAATAACCAGTAGCTTAAAATTGCATTTCACGATAATCAAAATATCAAATTGATAACGATTAACAGTACACCATGTAACGTACCAGGAGATGTGACGTACCTGCCAGAAGGACGCACACGACATAAAGGCAGATAGGAATCAGAATAAAACGTCCGCGTAGCTCAATTGGCAGAGTGACTTATTCCGGAATAAGGGGATCCGGGTTCGAATCCTGGCGCGGATAAAAATGACGGAGAAATTTACTTCGTTATAACCATTAAGAAGTAAATAGTAACACTGTACTAGAGATCTGATTTATTGGCGTAGGAAGTGGACACATGAGCGTTTCCAAGCACATCAACCAGATGACTTTTTCAAGGAAGTTAAGACAGAAACTGCAACTGAAAAATAGAACTCATTGACAACTTGAACGTGGAAACTTGACTTGACAGCAATAGATACGACGTTATATTCATTTAAAGATATGACGCATCACGTTGGTTCCACACGCGGTATCCTGGTAGGCAGAAGGCTTTACTTGAAGAATTGGTTCCAAATTCGTGGCAACTCGAATGAGGCGCAGTTATTGCATGTATCGCTGTTTGTAATGATCTCCAAGGTTTCCCGAATGGCTGTACGTTTAATATATCAAAATATCAATGGATGAGTTTTGCATTATAAGAAAATTTAAAAATAGGTGGAAATTAATAAAAAAGTTACAAGATCGCTAGAAATTAGTAAATTAAACTTGGGCTATGAAATGGCTTAGGTCATTAAATTTCTGTTACAAGAACATTTAAATATGAATACATCTTTAAGTTTTGTTTATTTGTCTATTTCGAAGTTTAAAAGCCATCGTGAGCGTCTGGTCTTTGGACTACCACAGGGTCCTGTTTCGAGAGAGATGCTTTCGGAACAGAGCGGGACTGAGCTGTGTAGCTTGCGCCGTGTACATACCACTACCGGGACTCGGGCGATTAGCCGCAAGCCCGTGTCTCTGACCACGCAGCCTCCGGGCTGACATAAATGGATTGAGGACGTACCATAGAGAGAATTAAAAAGTAGCAAATTAGGGTCAAAGTCAAAGAAGTTAAAAATGCATAAGCTCGGTGGTCAAAAAACTATTACCCTCACGGACAATGAAATTTGCACACCAAGAAGGAAGCATCAGATTGAACTGAAATTTTATGGACGTAATGATACAGATGAATGATACACATGATGGCAAAAACATAGCTGCAGGACAATCACAGAGGGATCTGGAGCACGCAGGCCGGTCATCTTCAATAGCGCATCGCACCATCCCCTGCGGCGATACATGCTGCAATGCGGTTCGGCATGGAGTCGAACAGATGCCTGATGTTGTCCTGCGGCAGACCGGCCCACACGTGCACTTAGCGGAAACGTTGTCAGTACACAGAACAATAGTCGAAAGACGGATGCATGCGTTTGGGTTCATCAGAAAGTTCGATAACGGTGTTCCGCACTAGCTTTCTGCAAAGCAACGAGAGGAGAGAATCCGTACCTGTGTTTCTTTGCTTTCTCGTCACAGAAATGAACCGTTTTTGGGACGAATTGTAACGGGTGATGAGAAATGGGTACTGTACCGTACTGCAAAACATTGTTGGACTGTGTGCCAAGGTGCGGAGCCTGCTCCATCGAACTCAAAAGGAGGACTGCATCCCCAAAAGGTTTTGTTGAGTGTTTGGTGGGATGTCCAAGAAATAATCCACTGGGAGGTGTTGCCACCTAACCAAACGATAAATGCTGACCTCAACTGCCAACAATTGGACAGATTGCGAGAACAACTGACATCGAAGCTGCCAGGACTCATCAATCGCAAAGCCGTGATCCTTTATCATGATAACGCCAGACCTCATGCTGCTTTAATCACTCGGCAAAATTACTGGACTTTGCTTGGGAAGTGTTACCTCACCCGTCGTGGAAACTACGGACTATCATCTCTTTTGATCGTTACAGAACGTCTCCGCTCACCAAATCTTCGATGATGTAGACGATGTGAAAATGGCATTACATGACTTTTTTTACTCTAAAACACAGGAGTTTTTCCGGCGTGGGATTCACCTACTCATAGACAGATGGCAAGAGGTCACACAGAATGATGGCAATTATGTGAAATCCTAGGTACGTTATTTGTTGTGTTCTACTTTTTTGTAGCCTACAAAAACGGATAGAACTTATGGACACACCCAATATGTAAGAGATCATATGCACTTCTGTTCTATTTTACTGCAGTAGTGCTCGTTAAATTGGGTTTCACTATGCACAAGTTCCATCTGCCTATTTTAAGACCAGTGTCTAAACATAGCGAATTTTAGTACCAGAATACACTGAGCATGAAAACTTTAAATCAAATGTTGTGAAATGTGATATTATCCACACAGTTTCTTTAAATCTGGAAAACCTTTTTTTTATGGAAATGAAATGCCTGTGGTTTCCCTCAAAAAATTGAAAAAAAAAAGATTTAAAGTTTTAAAGCCAGGATTTTTTACACTTTTAACGTTTCCAAAAGAAAGGTTTGGATATACAACCTGCTCCACACGAAGTAGTGGAAACTACAAAATCGTATTGAAAAACTATTGGAATTTTTCTGAACCTTTCTGCACTCTTTATCATGCATATTGTGCCCTGAACTTCGCACGTTTGAAAATATAAGACGAAATACCCATTTTGTAGGTGGTCTATAAGTTCAGAAATCTATTCTGCATTTTATTAGGCACATGGAATTCAGCGCAAAAAGTGCATTGGGGAGTTAAGCTATCGTTTCTCTAGCAACGGTATAAAATCTTTGAAGCAAATGTAAAGAAACACACAGCGTCTCGCTCTCTCTCTCTCTCTGTATATATATATATATATATATACTAAAGATTTCACATTCCACGGCGGCTATCTCGAGACAACGAGACGAACGGTCGCGGACGGCGGAGTCTAATATATATGGACTATAAGAAGAGAAAGGGGTTGAATGCAACCCTCATTTCCTGGGCACATCCGAGAGATCCCAAGAAACTGTGATGCTATAACTCACCTAGCAAAGAAAGGGGAAACAATATAGGCTAACCTTCATAGATAGCGTCCAAAACAGAAGAAAACTTTTACAGTGGATTTCTTTCAGTTTACACCCTTAAAATTCTCAACGATGATCTCCATTTCCTTGCCAAAAACAAGTAATATGGAAAAGTCTTGTAACTGCAAAAACTCTCAGATCAGACATAAAGATCGTTTTGTACAAATACCTGCCACTGAATTAGAAACTTTTACTCAATACCGGGGTGAACTTTCTTTAGCCCGAATTACAGCACTACACTGGTGCCCGAAAAACTGAAACAGACGAGCTTATGCAAAATACATAGCATCGTCACCTATGCGCGTACTCGGTTGCGTCCGCCAGTTCGTATATAAAGCGATAGACATCCTTGCCAGCTGTCAGAGCTGTTTTCGGCATGAGAATGACAAGTAATGACGATTTAAGCGATTTACAACGCGGTGTCGTAG
This sequence comes from Macrothele yani, assembly GCA_039090855.1. NCBI lineage: Eukaryota > Metazoa > Arthropoda > Arachnida > Araneae > Macrothelidae > Macrothele > Macrothele yani. Next base: position 138,193,679 of record CM077027.1, on the reverse strand, counting down.
TTGGCGCTCGTGAGATGGGCCATAGTATTTCGGAGGTAGAAACGAAGTTCGGATTTTCACGGACGACAATTGCAAGGGTGTACCGCGACTACAAGAATTCCGGCAAAACCTCCAACCTACAGTACCAGTGTGGACGTAAAAGGACATTGGGTGAACGTGACCATCGTCGGCTGTCAAGAATCGTTTCACGTGATAGGCGTGCAACACTCTCGCAGGTGTCATCGGAATTCAATGCTGGAGCCTCAACAAGCAGCAGCGTCCGGACTGTTCAACGTACCCTGCACGATATGGGCTTTGAGAGCCGACGCCCAACTCGAGTCCCCTTGACGGGTGCACGACACAGAGCTATGCGCCTCGCTTGGGCACGGCAGCACCGCCACTGGACACTTGATGACTGGAAACCAGTAGCCTGGTCTGACGAGTCGCGTTTCCAACTGTATCGGGCAGATGGAAGGATTCGTGTGTGGCGCAAACCCCATGAAGCCATGGATCCCGCCTGTCAACAGGGAGGAGCACTAGCTGGGGGGGGGGGTCCGTAATGGTATGAGGTGTATTTAGCTGGACTTCACTGGGACCCCTGGTACGTCTACAAACGCCTGTGACCGGCCATCGCTATGTGCGCATCCTTTCTGACGAGGTACACCCGTTCATGTCCTGCATTCATGCTGATGGGTTGGGCCTGTTCCAACAGGACAATGCACCTACATACAAGTGTCGGGACGCCAAATTAAGGTTAGAAGAGCATTCATCTGAGTTTGTGTTGCCATTCCCACCCACGTCCTCAGATCTGAACGTGATAGAACACATTTAGGATGCCATACAGCGCGCTATCGAACACCGGAATCCGAGACTTCGGAATACACCCGAATTGTGGAACGCTCAACAGGAAGTACAGTGTGCATTGCCTACAGCATATTTCCAGAAGCTAGTGGAATCCATGCCCCGTCGTATTTCTGCAGTCCTGTGCTCCCGTGGGGGATCTACCAAGTATTAGACTGGTGTACCAGTTTTTCTGGCACTTCAGTGTATACTGCATAGATTCCTCAAGATGCTGGAGTACATCTACGCCTACACCATACCAGGCGTTCACCAGACGGTCCTTTAACTGGCTCAGATTTGACGGAAATGGACATTACTCTCGCATCTGGTTTTCTAACATGTGCCATACATTCTCAATGGGTTTCAGATCCGGGTTTTGTGGTTGCCAGAGAAGATGGTGGATGTCGCTGTCATGTTGACTGGACCACTGCGGAACACTTTTGCATGATGGACTGTAGCATTGTCATCCATGAAGCAGCCGTCACTTGCTAGATAAGAAGACAACATTGCAGGATGGACTTGATCGTAAAAAATGTTAAGATAATCCTTGAAGAACACCCAACATTTCAGCAATATCAGGGGACCCGTTGCGTAGCAACAAAACGGGCCTCATGCTACAACACGTCCTCCCGAAACTTGAGCTGGTTCACAAGGCTACCTCTGTCCATTGCTTCATGGGGGTTCTGCCGAACTCTTTGCCTGTGGTTGGCACAGAATAAGGTGTACTACGACTCGTCGGACCACATGACTTCTTCCCAGTCTCCGACGTCTATTCGGAGTGTTACTGACACCCCTATAGACGAGCTTTCTGATTCTTCGCAGAAGGCAGTAGTTTTAGTACATGCATGCGACTGCTAAAACCCATTCTTTTCAATGCCCTGTCCGCAGTTCCCTGAGATATGGGGCAGGAACAACCTTCATTGAATGCTTCGGTCCATTGCTGCACACAGGAAGACCTGCTTCTCTGTACAGTACCCCACAGACGACAGCAACTTGGTTCCTAACCGATTGTCTTCACTCCACAGTTACGCCTCTTAGAGAAGCGGTGTGGGTTATTTTTACACTGATTAAAGACCCGGGATATCTTACCTTTGGAGAAACCAGTCACTTTTCAAAATCGTCGCCCCAGCCAGATGGGCACCCACCATGTGCACATTATCAAGTTCCGAAAAGTCATTTATTTTCCCCATTGTAATCAATACTACTGACGATTACTGACAAGAAGCAGTTTTAAATAGTTGCCTCGATCACGTGGTGACTCACGTGACCACGTAGTTTGCATATACGGACGCTTACGTTCATCTGCATAAGGGTTTCTAATTCAGTGGCAGGAGTGTGTACTTTTATGAAATATCCAACATTTTCAGGGGATATTATCATTCCCATAATTCTATGCCGATGTTCATTTTTTGCAGTAATTTCCATTCTGCTAACCTCGCTCTTTTGCGACAGGGCTGTTCACTATGTTTCTTACATTGCCATGTCTCAAGGGTTTGCTTGACCATCCCTAACCAGGGATTTAGTGTTCTTGGGTTTTAACTTTATTTTATCTTGCTAACAAAACAAATAAAATATAATCTAAAATGAAAACTCGCTCTTTTTTAGTGAAGAGTAAGATTACTCAGTGAAGTACGTGGGGAAATTCACTTGGAGCCTTTTCCTGATTCCCTTGCGTGTCTTTGTACCATTAACGCGTCGTTCTGTTTCTGCTTATTATTCTACTTGGCTTCTTTCTCAATTACCTCGCTCCTAAGTTTGTGTTCTTCGTCTTGTGTTTCATTCAATATCTCTTCTCGATACTGCACATTCTCCCTACTGCCATTTTTCCAGGGCAGAGAAATCTTCCAAACCCTATCTCTAAGAGCCCAATCAAAAAATGTCACCTTGTTTTATTCCTCCTCCCTCGGACCATTTGCGTGACCCCCCCCCTGCGGCCCCCGGTTAGTATTACCAACAATCACTTTCGAGTACATTATCGCCCCTTTGTTAAAAATGTCTTCGTCATTTTACGGTATGTTACGGTGATCCTTTATATGTTCTCAACCTCCCGAAGAAGTGGATGTGTCGTGAGATGTCCGAACTGAGCGGTAAAACCATTCCCCGTGCGATAAAACGATCCAAACGGATTTCATGTGCACCTCATTCATGGAGATGTTCTGCAAGATGTGACGAGAACTCCTAACGAAGCTGTAAAACCATTTCCTGTGAATAAAGCAATACAAATGGACTTCATGGGCAAATCTTATTTGGAAATTTTCAGCAATGTGTGGCTGGAAGTCAAATAAAATCATACAAATGGACTTCATGTGCAACTAATTCATGGAGATACCCAGCAAGCAATGTGTGGCGAGAAGTTCGAACTGAGCTGTAAATCCATTTCCTGTAGAATAAATAATACAAACGGACTTCATGTACAAGTGATGCATTTAGATAACCAGCAATGTGTGGCGAGAAGTTCTACCCAAGCTGTAAAACCATTTCTTGTGAAATAAAACGATACAAACGGACTTCCTGAGCAACTAATGATTGGAGATGCCCTTCAATACGAGTTCGGAAACGCATTAGAACACAGCCGTCACTTATCTTTTCAACATAGCTGGCAGAAAACTCGTGGGAAAAGGACGGTCTCAATATTTACCGAAAGCATTAAGGAAAGGAGGTACGATTTAAACTTACAAGCTGTTCAAAATTGCTGTTAAAATTTCTTTCCTAAAAGCTATGATCCCAGGGGAGTATTTGGTGTTCCGTTTCTTGTGTTTTAGTACGTTTTTTTAGACAAAAGTCCTTGCATATATACATTGGTCACAAAATGGTAGGGATATTGCATGATGGATGACATCGTGGATGAGAAAAAATGATGGATGACATCGTGGATGAGTGTTTGGGGCAGCTCATTCCACATTACAGGCAACCTCTCTGTCCAAGAACGTGTTAACACCTGCGAGGCATACTTGTAATGACATTATGGATGAGTGTCTGGGGCAGCTCATCCCACATTACAGGCAACCTCTCTGTCCAAGAACGTGTTAACACCTGCGAGGCATACTTGTAATGACATTATGGATGAGTGTCTGGAGCAGCTCGTCCCATATTACAGGCAACCTCTGTGTCTAAGAACATCTTGATACCTACGAGCCATACTTGCAATTGATGAGTGTCTGGGGCTGCTGATCTCATATTACAGGCGATATGTTTCGGATGTATGCCAAAACGTGTTGCCTTGGTAAGAAATGCGTTCATCCTTACATCGCTGCACAGCGTCTCGAATGATGTACTCAATCGGTTGAGGTCAGGAGACCTCGGAGGCAGCTGTAACGATTGAATCTCATGATTTTTCAGATCCTGAAGCACGCTTCAGGCATGGTGACTGGTTGCATTGGCATCAAGAAAATGTAAAGCGTGTCCAATAGCAACGTGAAACAGTGTGACAATGGGTACAATGATCTTGTTTCGGTACACTAAGGAATTCACGTTGCCTTGACAAGCATACAAGAAAGTACAGCCATTAAAACACACTCCTGACCGGACCAGAACTGGCTACCGCAGATAAGAGTGGACGGACTGCACACAGTGCCGTTGTATTCGTGTACCGGATCTCTTCCGCACATGTCCTCGTCGGTCGGGTTCCAGGATAAAGAGCGAAACGGGATTTATCTGTGAAAAGTACGTGGTGCAACCCCTTATTCCATGAGGTGTACTGCTAGACCCAGGTGCATTTTGACGACGGTGAACTGATGTCAATGCTATATACATCTCAGCGGCCGCTTTGCTTTGAGTCCGTGCTCGTGAAGATGGTTTCATATCAGTGAGTACATACTGTGTCACCAGAGGCAGCTCGACGTGACTTCTGGAGTTGGCTGAGGGTGATAATAGGCCTTCTCTGAACACTTACTGTCAGGTAGCGATCTTACTTTCTGGTGGTTATCCTCTGGCGAGCAAACGTGGAACGATCTGCAACATTTCAATGCAGTACATATCTTGTGTGTAGCCGACTTACTACACTTTGCAAAACTCCTAAAGTAGAAACCACGTCGATCTGCCGTGTACCTGCCTGTAACATGCCTACAGCCCTTTTTCTGTTGCCAACACTTAAACGTAGTTTGGACATCATTTCAAGCTTATCCTACACTAACAGCAGTACATTCAGCAAACCTCTAGACGAACCGGCGAAACGACCAGTTTTCCAGTTCCCCCAGGGCACTTTCATCGGAGCACTCACGCCACATGATGTGTTGCCATGATGCTAATTTACATGTGACGTAGCTATTCACGCTAATGACCGATCTCCAGTAGTCGCTATATTTGCATATCACCACGTTTTTTCTTAGAAACGGCAATATCCCTAACTTTTTGTGACCAGTGTATTTCTACAGTGATTTGAGACATTTTTTCACATGGAAGTTAAAACAGTATGAATGACGACCCTGGGTCTTTTGGTTTTTTGCCGAAGCATACGTATGGGGTGTAAATGTAAATGCTGTAAAATTCAAATTTTATATGACTTCATGCCATTTGTTTTCTAAAAATCTTCGGTCTATCTGATCTGTGGCAAACACTCGCACATGAGTGTTCTAAGGAATGGGTATTGTATCGTTGTAAAGCCCCATAAGGAAAACTGTTGGAGAAAGAAAGGGATAAAGGTGAAACAAAATGAAAGGAAATAATAATAACATGTCCCGCTCCAGGACGATGAAAATTTTCAAGTTTTCGGATATTATCTGACTTACCATCCTTGTCACATTTACGCCAAAAATCGGATTGTCATCTTCAAAATTTGTATTATATGGCGTAATCCCGTATTTCTTTCAGAATAACAATGAAGTTCTTTCAACACAAAGCACAATTTTTCTGTACTGCAAATTCCTAAAGCGAATGTTACAGCATACTCGGGAGCTATCCGGGAGACGCGGCTTTAATTCCCGCTCCAGGAGGACGAAAGTTTCAAATTTTCGAATATTATCTGACTTACCATCCATGTCATATTTACACCAATAAACGGATTCACATCTTCCAAACCTGTATTGTAGTGTTAGACGAGTTGTTAGATAATCTAATTATAGAAGCGACTACCTATGTTGAAAACATCATTCATGCAGGCAGTACCTAATGGTCTCACCTAATAGAATTGCTTTTAGGCGACAGAACGTATGTGCATCATAGGGCGCTTGTTGGCTATTGAAGAGATCATTAGGTGCTCTCTCCAATAGCCTTCAAGCGCGCTGTACCATAGATAATTTATTATACACGCCCAAACATGTGAGCCCATCTTTCGCCCTCACAAAAGCAGCAACACGTCGTGGCATGGACTCTACGAGCTGTTGGAAACGTTCTGGTGTTATTGGGGCCCATGCTTCCAGAACAGCAGTCAGTAAAGGGCCAAGAGTTACGGTAAGGAATTTCGGGTTCGAATGTATTGCTCCACTTTATGCTCAATCGGGTTCAGATCCGGAGACTGAGAGGAACATTCTAGGTTTGAAAATCACTGGAATTCTCCTCCAACTGGTCCTAACCCAAACGGGAGCGTTGAGTTGCGGTATTGTCTTGTTGAAAAAAAAAGGCATCTTGCTGAGAGATATTGGTAGCCATGACTGGGTGATAGGTGTTCAGCGAGTACGTCAATATAGCCGTATACAGTAATGGTGCTCTCGGTATGTACAAGGTGCCCCAGTGGCATATACCCTACAAATCTACAATCTGTTAGAAACGTTCTGGTGTTATTGGGGCCCGCATGCTTCCAGAACAGCAGTCAGTAAAGGTCAAGAGCTGCGATGGGGAGTTTCGGATTCGAATGCATTGCTACATTTTATGCTCAATCGGGTTCAGATCCTGAGACTGAGAGGACCATTTTAGGATTAAGAACTCACTGGAATGCTCATCCAACAGGTCCTTCCCCAAACGGGAGCGATGAGTTGTGGCACTGTCTTTTTGAAAAAAAAAGGCATTTTTGCTGAGGGATATTGGTCGCCATGATTGGGTGGTAGGCGTTCATAGAGTACGTCAACATAGCCGCATGGAGTGATGGTCTTTCAATATGTACAAGGGGCCTAAAGGCGGCTCGTGTAAAATCTCATCCCACCCGACTTGACTGTTGGTGTACTTGATTACATGTACTCTACCGGATGGGGTCAGAGCACAACTGCGGAACGCCACGCCGACGTGAGGATGCGGAACACGCATCCGCTCATCGGCGTAACGTAGTTGAATCCCGAATTAATCTCATCAAGCTGCAAATTTCTGGTCTTCCACTATCCAGTTGAGGTGTTCCTACGCCACTTCAGAGTCATAGACAGGCGGCGTGCTGTTAATATGGGTGCACGACCAGGTGGCATTCTGTCGTGTCCCAGTTATGGCATCATACGTCGAATGGTTTTTGCAAAAGCATTCGTCGGTGTTACGTAGTTCAGTACTGACGCCATGCCCCTTGCAATTTAACGTACGCCCAACACTGAGCCACCGTCTTCTATTCCTAAAAGACGATGGCTCACTGTTGGGCCTATGTTAAATCGCAAGACTGTACTACATGGGCATCCTGTACACCATCTGTTCCGGTGTTACGAAATGGAACAGGAAGCTCTAACCTCGGAGAATAACGTCGCGTTTGCTCCTACATTTTCCACTACCGACTGCCATTTTAACGTACATGTACTGCACACCTGCTACGACGGCAGAAATTCCAAAAATTCTTTAGTCAAGATCACGGAACAAATTTTTAGATGCTAAAAAACAGATTTTTTTTTAATTTTGTTATGTGCTAATAATTCCCAAAATTATGCCAAAATAAAAAAATATTTGTAAAAATTTTTACAAAATTGCTAAAAAATTAAATATATTTTCTTTAACGATAATGTAACCAGTTATTTTCTGTGATGGAATGTTAATGTTAGTAATCAACTTACTAATCACAGCTATGCATTTAATGGAAAAATTTCTTTGGAGTAGCACTGAATTTCTCATCGCAGATCTATGCTTACTGTCAGGAGATAAGTGACAAATGAATGACACTACTGAAACAAAAGGAACGATATATTCCGGACTAAATCAAAACTTGCAACTGATGAATATCTTAATTGGGAAACCATGCAATCCAGACGCACTGCTGATTTGCGTGAGAAATATGACATAAAACTGCAAACTCTGTCAAACACTTTACTTTTGCGTTTGGTTTTGTCTTATTTTCCTTGTGAACAATGATGCCACATGATGTCACACAAACAATATGTTTCGATAGGATGCAGTTTTGTTTATGAAAACACAAGTTTGTCCGTGACGGAGATCCCCCAACTAAGCTACACGGACGGAATGTATCGCCGTAGATTTACCTTCTTGACATGTGCTTTTTCTGTGTAGTACCTCACATGCTTTTGTTGCTTTCCTTCGGCTTTGGAATGAAGAATCGTTATTTACTCACAAATCGCAACGAAGACGCTCTCGTTAAAACTCCACACAGAAATTTATTTGGTGCAGTCTCACAGATCTTAAAAATAATTAATTCAGTGTCCTTTACAACAGTACTTTAGCACATAATATAGGAACAGATGTGGCGTGCCTGCCCCGCAGGACGCACATGAGATAAAGGCAGATAGCAGTGAGAGCACATGTCCGTATAGCTCAGTTGGGAGAGCAACTTATTCCGGAGTGAGGGGATCCGAATTCGATTCAGAAAAACTTGTACGTTATACAGAATAATAATATTGCAGAAGAAAGAAATTGATGGGATCAGCAATTCAACAGAACCTCGTCAACAACAACGACTATAACGCGAGCGGCGTACATATACTCTCTGTATTTGACTTTGAGAGCTATCCATTTGTTACTTTGTGTTGGATTTCAGACCTATCAATACCTTCGTGGGTACGGGAAACTTCAAGTTTCACTTTTGCAAGCGGGGAGAGAAGACGTTTTTCGCCAACGAGGGTGGCGCCGATGAAACAAGTCGTCGTGTTAGGGAAGAGAGGTGTAAATTTCAGTAGTTCGTTAAAGCACTTCTACTTTTTTTTTCACTGGTCATATTTTATTTAAACTAAAAAATAAAACAATGGAGAAATATTCAAATTAATGCATTTATTACGGAATTTTGGATAGTATGCATTTTTTTTATTGGAGGTTTAACGACCACCGTGAGCAACTCAATGGGCTATAAGCAGTCGCCCGTCCCTAATTTAGGGTCACTGGTTCCAGGGAAGGGGAGTGCCAGTACCGTAAGACAAACACAACATCCATGCCTGACCGGGATTCGAACCCGGACCCCTTACGGACGAATGATCAGAGGCCAACGCCTTAGACCACTGCGCTACCGGGGCGGCAGTATGTATTTGCATACAAAATGTTCGAAAAATACGTATTTCTATGTGAAAATATTTGCTTATATCAACATCCGTGCCCTAGTTATGATAATAAAGCACCTAAACACATCGGGTATTTGCCCACAATAAAACTCACTCACGTTTCCGTGTTTACCTGTCATCACAGTCGTATGTACGCTGCAGAAAAGGGAGATATGTGACCTGTATATAGACCGCTGAACCATTACATTATAACCACCAGCAGCCTAGAGAAATGAGCTAACCTGGGCACCGAACGGTTGCGCAGGTGAAGTCCACAGAGCAGTATATATGCAACCCGAGGACCGGGTTTCGGTTAGTCCAGTGACCAGAGTCGGAATGGAAAAAGTTGCCGATTTAACGGAGTTTGAAAAGGGGCAAATTGTGATGGCACGGTGCCTCGGAACTACGATCTCAGAAACGGGCGGCTTATGGGTTGCTCACGTGCCGCTGTAGTGAATACGTATCAAAAGTGGTGCAAAGATGGCCAAACGACGAACCGTCGTTAAGCCCAGTGTCGTCCTCTGCTCACTGATGCCAGAGGGGAGCGGAGACTGTCGTGCGTTGCTCACAGAGACCGCAGGGCCACAGTCGGACAAAACCTTCGCAGCTACAATAGTGGTGATCAGGGCAAAGGTGCCACAGCACACAGTTCATCGCAGTCTTCTGCGCATGGGCCTTCCTAGCCGGAGACTCATGCTCCCTCCTCGTCATCACCAAGAACCGATGAAATGGGCCCAAGATCAACGAGATGGGACGCGGATGATTAGAAGGAAGTGGCCTGATCTGACGAATCAAGATTCCTGTTGCATCACGTACACGAACGAGAGCGGATACGCCGATTGTCAACGGATACCACGGCACCTGAATTCACTGTTGGGCGGAAACGGGACAGCAACGGCGGTTTTGTGATATGGGCGATGTTTTCGTGGGGCACTTTAGGCCACATTATTCCAATAACACAATCCCTGACAGCTGTCAGGTACCTGAACATCGTTGAGGACACAATTCACCCATTCATGGGAACTGTGCTGCCTGCTGGTGATGGCCATTACCAACAGGATAATGCGCCATGCCTCAATCGTCAAGGAGTGATTCGAGGAACATGCTGGTGGCTTTCTGTTACAATTGTACACTTGTGGTTCGACTTGGAGAAGCGGATTCGCGCTTAATCACTACCACTCAGAAATGTACGGGAAGTGGAGGACCTGCTGTTGACATTACGGTACCAGATACCTCAGGATACCTATCGCCACCTCATCGAATCGATGCCTCGCAGAGTGGCCGTTGTTTCGCAGGCTAAAGGGAGTCCTACAGCTTGTTAGGTAGGTGTCTTTAATGTAATGGCTCGTCGGTGTATGACCCGTAAGGGTTTCACCTGGACGCTTTATTGTGACTGGGGACGGCAGAATCATGGATGTTTGATGTTAGTAAAATAAACTGTGCTTTCAGTATTCACTAAAGTTATTTGCAGAAAACATAGATTTCTCTCGTTCGAATGGTAAATCCGTGTCTGACCAGGTATTTTGACAGTATTTTTTCCGTATGAATCTTATAATACACTGGCGGAAAGTAAAATAAGAACACCAAGAAGGAGACGTCTGATACCAACGAAATTTATACAGCATAACAACGGAATAAAGAGGATAACGTGATCAAAACATTATCGCAAAATACAGCTGTATTTGCTGGTAAACTGAAAAGTAACATTTCCATGTAACATGGTTAGTACGAGGTTGAACCGCCATGAACTGCGTCACACTGTGCAATTCTGGCATGGAGTCTGTCGTACAGATGTTGGATGTAAGTTTGGGGTATTGAGTTCCAAGCATCCTCAACCTGGACGCGTAAATCGGGGATGGTCGTGGCTGGCCGTGGAGACCGGATAAGTCGTTGTCCCATAAAATCCCACACATTCTCAATGGGGGACAAATCCGGTGAACGTGCAGGTCATTGAAGTTGTCTCACACCCTGAAGTGCATGTTGCGTTGCACGTGCCGTGTGTGGGCGTGCGTTATCTTGCTGGAAAACACCACAATGGACCGAACTTACAAATGGCACAACAACGGGCTCAATGATGTTGTTGATGTAGGAGGTGCTGTTTAACGTACCCGGTACAAACACTAGTTGTGTACGGGAGGGTCAGCTGATCGCTCCCCACACCAGGAGACAAGGTGTAGGCCCTGTGTGTCGCTGGAGGATGCAAGTAGGGTGGAGACGCTCCCCTGTGCTTCTGCGAACACGCATACGGCCATCGGAGGCTCCCAAGCAGAATCTGCTTTCATCGCTGAACACGACAGATCGCCATTGCGTTCTCCAGTGCAGACGTTGGCGACACCACTGCAGCCGTTCCTGACGGTGGGCTGGAGTCAGCGGTACACATGCCAGAGGCACACGTGCACGCAGTCCTGCATCCAGTAGACGGTTGCACATTGTTCGCACAGTCACCTCAGGTGCAACGGCAGCTCAGATTTGCGTCGCAGTGGATGTTCTGCTTGACAACGCCGCTCTTCTTATGCGTCGATCGGTCCGCTCATCCGTCCGTCTGTGACTCACGGTTCCACGTCTTCTCGTGTGGGAATGTTCCTCGGGTCATCTACGCCACCATCATACCACCACCGATACTTCCCGTCCAATTCCCTCCGCAATACGACGATACGACCACCCGGCTTTGCGGAGTCCGACTAGACGACCTCGCTCAAAGTCCGATAACTGCTGAAATCGTTCACGTCTTCCACGTCCAGGCATTGCAGCTTCTTCAGGGTCTTCGCACGTGTCCGTACGCCGACGACTGATTACATTCACTTTGCCGTACTCCTTAAATACCACCGACGATAATTTGCATATTATGCCGTGCTGTGGCGTAAGCGCTCACCGGTTGGTCCCGAAATTAACATCACACCTACGTAAACTCGACCCTATTAACATATGTACATTTCATGATCGCCCGCCAATTCCTTCTTGGTGTTCTTTTTTCACTTTCCGCCACTGTATATTCATTGCATGTGCTGCAAAAATTTTTTTTGCTTTGTTTTGGGGTTTCAATGACCAGCGTGAGTAACCCAAAGGGCTATAAGCAATCACTTGTTCCTAATTTAGGTGCACTGGTTCCAGGGAAGAGAGGAGCCAGTGCCATAGCGGAAGTACACCTTTTATCCGAAAACTGAACCAAAGGCAGCTCCCTAAGCAACTTGGTCGCCGGGAAGCTCGATAAAATGTATGAACAACGTCATTTTATGACGCAGAGGCAATGTAAATAATTAGAATCAAAGCGACTAACTCTTCAGGAGTCTTGGAAACTTTTTCAACCTAAAGCAGAGAACCAAACTCTCATATTCAGACTTCTATCCAAGCATGCCATAATGAGCGGTTCTCAAATTTAATGAAAGTTAGTTCTTAGATATCTACACCAAAGCGAATTACCGCCGAAATGAAAATTATTTCTGCATAATTTTCTGCGACGTTTGACAACCAAGTACTGATTTATGTCTTTTCAAAGGGAGATTATAATAAATTGAATTTTGGTAATCGTGAAACCGAGAATGGACCTTATTCATGTGAGGTCAGAAATGGGTTTCTGCGGACCAACATGGCTGCTGATTTAACGTTGTCGCCATTAAATAACCCTTTACCGTTAGCCAAGTTTTAAAATTTTAACGTATAACGAAGGAAATTTCTCCGTCATTTATGTCCACGCCGGGACTCTAACCCGGGTCCCCTCATTCCGGAATAAGTCGCTCTACCAATTGAGCTACGCGGACGTTCGTTCTGACTGCTATCTGCCTTTATGTCGTGTGCGTCCTGCTGGCAGGTACGTCACAAACGTCTTGGAATACATATGCCAACGAATTAATAGAGCCACAAGGCGAAGAAGATGAAATGAATTTCTTAAAAGAAAAAATCAAGGTTGTAAAAATACATCAAGACAATGTCGCGTTCGATGTATATTTCAAATGATGCAAGACAACAAATCTATTAGTCATGGAGAAATTTTTAATTAAGCGTTTCTCAGACATGGTATATTAAATTTCACGTTCTTCTTGCCAGACAATGGCGAAACATCTGAAACAAATCTGTCTGGATTTTTTTTTTTTTTTTTTTGCAATACGAAATATTTAGAAGTCCGCACAAATAGGTAATATGGAATCAGACTGGCGTTAAAAAAAACTTAAAACTACTCATTGTCGCCCTCTAGGCAACGTACTTAAACATGAAACGAATGTTTAACATTAAATAAAAGAAAAATGATAGATGGTTCGCTCTTTAGGGAAAGAATGTACAAGATAATGCACAACTTACCTATTTAGATATGCAATTCGTTTTCCCCTTCTTTACGCTTTCCAACCGTAGGTTGAAGAAGCGTATATGCTCCGGCTTTGTCTGTCCGTCTGCCCGCACGATAACGCGCGTAAAAATGGATCTATTTCGATAAAATTTTAATATGGGGTAGGGATCCACCTGGGGACCAACCCTATTGAAAATGTACGAAATGGGGTCAAAGATCAGGACATAGGAGCGGGATCCATTCCATTGCCCTTATGCGTCATAACTCACGTAAATATGGTTCAATTTCAATGAAATTTTAGTATGTTGTAGGGGACTACCTGGGGACGAAACTTATTGAAAATGGGTAAAGTGAGGTTAAAGGTCACTGCAGAGGGGTGGGATCCATTTCATTGTCCTTATGCGTCATAACTTGCGTAAATATGGTTCGATTTCAATGAAAGTTTAGTATGTTATAGGGGACCACATGAGGACGAATTCTGTTGAAAATCGGTGCAGTGAGGTCAAAGATCAGGACATAGCAGCGGGATGCATTCCATTGCCCTTATGCGTCATAACTTGGGTGAATATGTTTCGATTTCGATGAACATTAAGTATCTGGTAGGCGACCACCTGGGGCCAAACCCTATTGAAAATGGGAGAAATGGGATTAAAGGATTGGAGATAGGATCGGGATCCATTCCATCGCCCTAATGCGTTATAACTTACGTAAAAATACTTCGATTAAGACAAAACTTTATCATGTTGTACTGGAAGTATACGTCACCGGTTCTGTTGAATATCATCGAAATGGGATCAAACGTGAGGTCATAGGAGCGAGATTTATTCTACAGCCATTATCCTCATAACTTGGGTAATGATTTCTGGTCTGTTGGTAAGCGTATATCATAATCAATGCATTGCATAAGTTTACTAACCTCTTACGTTTTCCAACCGTAGGTTGAAGAAGCGTATATGATCCAGCTCTTTCCGTCCGTCCGAGCGATACCTCGCGTAAAAATAGTTCGATTTCCGTGAAATTTTGGTATGTGGTAGGGGATCACCTGGGAAGGAACCCTATTGAAAATGGGTGGAATGGGGTCAAAGGTCAAGACATAGGAGCGGGATCCATTCCTTTGCCCTCATGCGTCATAACTTACGTAAAAATGCTTCGATTGCGACAAAACGTTATCATGTTGTTCTGGAGATATTCTGTTGACTATAAACGAAATAGGTTCAAAGGTCAGGAAGCAGGAGCGAGATTTATTCCACAGCCGTTATCCTCATAACTTGACTAAAAATACTTCTATTGCGACAAAATTTTAGTATGTAGTTCCGGAGGTGTACTGAACCAATTATGTTTAATTTCATCGAAAGGGGATCAAAGGTTAAGACACAGGAGCGAGATTTATTCCACAGCCATTGTCCTCATAACTTGAGTAATGATTTCTTTTATGTTGGAAAGCGTATCATAATCAATGCACTGCATGATTTTACTAACTTGTTCGCCTTTTTTCGGAAATTAAATATCCAAGGAATATTACCAGGTTTTAAGCGCCTTCTGCTTTTAGTGCCATAATATTCAAAATCTTACTCGTTAAAGTGGGCAGAACATATTCGAGAACGCACACTGGGATGGAAATCATCGCGTTTCATTTGCCAAGCCATTTCCTTTAACAGTTTTGGCCTTTTCAGTGGAAAATTATGGTAAGTTATTCCTTCCTCTGTACATTTTAGGTGACAAGATTTAGCATCATGAAGGAAAAGTTGGGCATGTGGTTAATAAATTTACGAAAATCGCGATAACGTAACGCCATGTTAGCAATGAGAAAACGCATGTAGACAAACTATTGCTGGTCAGTAGACACGGAAATGTTTTCCCATGATGCAATGCGAGGTGAATAAGGTCCATTAGGCAGCGTTTTTATTATTTCAGCATTTAGTATGATTTCGATGTACTCAGTTTGAGATGATAATACCACCTGGCATAACGCGACAAACCTCGTCCTCGTAATTATTTTACTGGCAATACGTGCAAGTGCGCGGTTGGCTAAATCTTGTACTTTGGAGAGTTACGTACCTGTACGTTTCAGATAACAATTAAAACAGAGATCACGCAAGCACTTGGAACTCTTTCATGTTAACTTTCTTTGGAAAGCGTGACATGGAAAATCTGGGAATCACGCAGTAAGAGGGGGCGGGGATTTTGCTCATTTGTGTGCGTACGGAATAAATAAATAAATTATTTTTAACTTTTTCTCACATTTACGCCATAAAATGCATAGTTTTCCGACACAAGTTTTAATGCTTACTCAACTCTACCACGAATTGAAATTTCTTTAGTACTGAAGAAACCTGCCAGCATCAGTTCCTTACTAAAGGGAAAGCACGTTCATGTACTAAAGACACAAAACTGAAATCTAGTGTAATTGCTTATTCAGGGTACATGTGAGTGCACTTCATAGTCTTTTTTTTTTTTTTTTTGGCAAGTTTACAAACTTCGTAAGCGTCTCTGTTGGTCAAGCTGCCTCAAGTATATATTGAGTAAACTTTATGAGTGGGCATGAAAAACACAAAACAAGTTAGAAAAATAATGCAATGAATTGATTACTATACGCTTTCAAACATACCAGAAATCATTACTCAAGTTATGAGGATAATGGCTGTGGAATAAATCTCACTTCTGTAACCAGACGTTTGACCATATTTCGATTATATTCAACAGAACCGGTTAAATTTACTTCCGGAACAACATGATAAAGTTTTGTCTTAATAGAAGCATTTTTACGTACGTTATAACGCATAAGGGCCATGGAATGGATCCCGCTCCTATGTCCTGACGTTTGATCCCATTTCACCCATTTTTAATAGGTTTTGTCCCCAGATATTCTCCTACCACATATTAAAATTTCTTCGAATTTTTTTTTTGATTGGAGGTTTAACGACCATCGTGAGCAACTCAATGGGCTATAAGCAGTAGCCCGTCCCTAATTTAGGGTCAATGGTTCCAGGGAAGGGAGAGAGCCAGTGTCGTAAGACAAACTCAACATCCATGCCTCACCGGGATTCAAACCCGGACCCCTTACGGATGAATGATCAGAGGCCATCGCTTAGACCACTGCGCAACCGGGACGGCTCTTCGAAATCGAACCACCTTTACGCAAGGTAGGATGCATAAGGACAATGGAATGGATCCCGCTTCTATGTCGTGCACTTTGACCCAATTTAGCCCATTTTCAATAAGGTTTGTCCCCAGGTGGTCCCCTAGCACATAAGAAAATTGCATCGAAATCGAACAATTTTTACGCGAGTTATCGTGCGGACGGACGGACAGACAGACAAAGCTGGAGCATTTGCGCTTTTTCAACCTACGGTTGGAAAGCGTAAAAAGAAAAGAGAAGCATTTTTTATACCACCTTTGTACCAGAATACTATTCTGCGACTTCATTTCTTTATTCTTTTTTACGCTTTCCAACTGTAGGTTGAAGAAGCGTATATACTCCCGCTTTGTCCGTCTGTCTGTCCGTTCGTCCGTTCGCCCGTCCGCCCGCCGGCGCAATAACTCGCGTCAAAATGGTTCGATTTCGATGAAATTTTAGTATGTGGTAGGGGACCACCTGGGAACGAACCCTAGTGAAAACGGGCGAATGGGGTCAAAGGTCAGAACATAGGAGCCTATTGCCTCCTATTGCGACAAAACTGTCTTTGGACGTGCCTCTCGAGCTCCTCAATTTTCACCCAGTTTGCTCGGTCAAAGAGCCCATTGCTCCCGACTTCTGTGTTCAGTGTGTGTATAAGGGTCTGTGCTACCTTTCCTGCTACTTTTCCGAGTCAGACAGTACGTATTTACTTCGAATTTTATCATAATATTACCTGCCGACTACACCCTACTGCGTTTCTGAAGTGTGCGCCCAAATACATGTTCCTTTCCTGCATACCCTGTTCAAGTAATAGGCTGCCAGCAATCTTCCCAGCTACTTTTCAGCACCAGTTAGTGAAATTTATACCGATATTCCTTCATTTTTCATCTCGGTGGGTATGTTTACATCTGCCCATCGTGACTTGCCTTGACTTCCTTCTGTCTTCTCACCTGCATTGAATTCAGTTGCCTTCTGTGTTTATCTTCCTGCTATCTACTCGCCTTACCGTTTACGTCACCCTCTGATAGTGGTCCTTGGGTGACGTCATCGTTACTGTGCTTCATGTCTCTCGCCTTTCTTCCAGTGACGTCATTGCCTCCCATCGTCCGCTTTCTTTACGTGCCTTTTGCCATCTCCATCGTCTTACGCTCTCGAGATTGTGCTGCTTTGCTTTACAGTTTCTGCTTTGTACTATGTCTACTGCTTTTCTTTGACCACTGGCGCCTCTTCCGGATGTACTACTTGGCATTTCAACTCATCTCTCTACGCCCGCAGTCACTGCCTTCCCCTCAGATTCTCTCTCACCTGCCTTGGGCTTCCGGTTTACTCGTACCGGCTCCGTTTTAACAGCTCATTTATTAGAGTCCTCGTTCGTCACCGGGGAAGTCTTTCTTCGCTTCTTTAGCTCTCGGAGTAAAATATTCCGCGCTTCCACATACTAAACTTACAGCTTACACTTCAGCACTCCATCAGATTGTTCCACCTGATGCCATCACGCACATCGCACGAAAGCCTCGATCGGTGTTGGTTTATTTTTCTAATCCCGCTCAAGTTGAGTTGGTTCTTTCTTCTCCAATTTCAGTCGGCGCCCAAAGTTTGTTCGCAATTCCTCTTGCTCATTGCCCTACTCTCGTTAGTTTATCTCCAGTTCCTCCTGAACTCTCCAGCGATTTACTGCATGCTTTCCTTTCTCAATGTGGTTTAGTTATTGGACCTATTAAGACTTTGCCTGCTGCTTCAGACAGTCAATGGAATCGTCCTTATTATAGTTTTCGACGTCAAGCTCTCGTCATTTTTCCTGACGAACAGTCCATTGTTTCCTGTCCGACGGCTTTTCACGTTATCTGCGGTCCACACACTCGCACTGTCAATGTTTTTGCCGCCTGTAATTGTTTTCCTTGCAAATTGCCCGGTCAGCATAGTTCTTCTTGTCCAACTCGGAATTCCATTTGCCTTTCTGCCTTGTCAGAATCGTGTGACTTTCCTTTATCATCCACATCTTTGTCGACTTTTCCTTCTACATATTCGCAGCTTCCGGTTTCGAGTGGTTTGTTCCCGGCTCCTGATTCTTCTACTTCCCGTGTTTCTCCGGAGAATATTTTTCCTGATCATCTACTACCGACAGCTCTCCTGGATGTTCTCCCTTCTGTTCTTACTACACCACTTTGCACGCCTCCATCGAGCCCGTCTTCTGCCCAGATCTTGTTGCCATGCCCTCAGTCACCCTCTCCGCCTTCATCTCCTGCTCCTGTCAGTCCATTGTCTCCATGTTTGACTGCGGTCTTCACTTCTATGGTACCGCTCTTCGTCTTCACGGAGCCAGCGTCTACCAGCTGCCTTATATCTCCTGCTTCCTCACCGCCCCAGTGCAACTTATCTGTTTCTGTGCCTCCAGATTCTACGCCATCTCATTTTCCTTTACCGACGGCTGTTGTTGCTTCGTCTCCTGCTCGTCACCCACAGCCTTCACTCCTAGATGTTCCTGTTACAACTTCATGTTCACCACCGTGCTCCCTTCAAGCAAGTCTATTTTCTACAGGAAACTCCACTAACAGTCCTGTAATGTCTTCTGGGTTGCACTTGCTTTCTGTTGATGTCTCCATTCGGCCTTTTTCTCCAGACACTTCTGCTTCGCCAACTCATGAGTCGCCGGACGAAGATCCTACTCTGCCTCTTATCAGCTGTCTCATGCCGATCGTCTCTGTGAGTTCTTCACTGCCAGCAACTCTTGTCATGTCCATTGAACCTGCATCCTCCGACTCACAGTGTGCTCATTTGCCTTCTGACGTGTCATCTTCCTCTACAGCCGTTCCTGTCGTCCTTCCATCAGCTTCAGCCACTGTTCCTGTCTCATCAATTGTTCCTGCTAGTTTTCCTTCACCTGTGCTTCCTCGTGCTCCATTGTTGCCTTCCTCGACTTCTGCTGATAGTACTTCCCTTACTCGTACATCTTCTACGGCTCGACGTTCCCGACGGCGGCGTAAGCCTCTTGCTCCAGATCCTCCTTCATAACAAGGCTTTGCTTCATATGGTGAGTATTGCCGCGCTTATGAGCGTTGGGTGAAAGGTGATATGTATAAATATCCAGACTTCTCCTTCCCTTATCCGCTAACACCAGTTCCTTATTTTTCCAGTATCTTCCAGAGTGTGAGCCCTTTGACTCCTGCTTGACTTTTGCCATGCTTAATGTCCTGTGTATTTCATGTTCCTCAAAATATCTCTCTGTTTGAGAGAGTGGCCTGCGCTCCCATAGTTCTTTTTCTTATGTTTTGTTCTCCTCAGTGCCTCACGTTTAAACCTGTTATTTTGTCCACGTCTTTTTGGCCTTTTGCCCATGTTGTGTGCCCCCGTTTTATTGTACACTAATAGTTGTCTAATAAAGCGATATTGAACGACAAAATTGTATCATGTTGTTTTGGAGGTATACTGAACCGGTTCTGTTGAATATCATCGAAATGGAGTCAAAAGTCAGAACACGAGAGCGAGATTTATTCCACAGCCGTTATCCTTATAACTTGACTGAAAATGCTTCTATTGCGACAAAACTTTAGTATGTTGTTCTGGAGGTATACTGAACCAATTCTGTTTAATATAATCGAAATGGGGACAAAGGTCAGGACACAGGTGCGTGATTTATTCCTCAGCCATTATCCTCATAACTTGAGTAATGATTCCTGGTATGTTGGAAAGCGTATCATAATCAATGCATTCATGATTTTACTAACTTGTTTTATTCTTCACTTACTTTTCCATAAAATCTAGGCATTGACATGAGTCTTGTGAAAAATGTTTACAATTGCCATTCAAAATGTTTAGATCATCTCTCTTGCCTTTGCGTACTGCGTGAATATAAGTTTTCATTCTAACAATTCAATGACACAATTATCTTATTCAGAAAATAGTAGCTGTACTAGTGATCCGATTTATTGGCGTAGGAATATATACATAAGTGTTTCCAAGCTTTCGCAGATCAACCAGATGGCTTTTTCAAGGAAATTAGACAGAAACTGCAAACTGAATTATAGAACGCTCTAACAATTTGAACGCGGTGATTTGACTTGGAAATAAAAAGATACGACGTTATATTCATTTAAAGATACGAGGCATCACGTTGGTTGTGCACGCGGTATTCTGGTAGGAAGAAGGCGTTACTTGAAGAACTGGTTCAAAAGTCGTGGTAACTCGGGTGAGACGCTATCATCCTATGTTATAATAAAATACAAAACATCTGTTTGTCTGAAGCAGAAAAAACTCTCGAACGCCGAACTGTGGCATCGTGAAATTTGTCTGGAATTTCTAAGTCAACGCAACTATTTTAAGATCTCTTCGCTGTTTCGTTCGCTAGTTATGAATTAATTAATAAGCTAATCAATTAAGTCAGCGTCGTTTGCTAAGTCATCGTACTAGCGTCTCGAGGTAGAGACATCCACATGTATCGAGTTATCTCATTGGCAGCAATACAACTGGGACCCACCAATTGGCGAACGGCATCGTAACGGCTTTAACAGTTTGGCGGAAATCTATAAAAAGAACACTGATTTCTCACAGTCTGGTGATTGGTGATTACAGTAAGCTGCAAAACATAAAAGCACATCAAATAAATCCAATTTCACCTTAAAATATCAATTGTACAGGACTATCGACAACCGCCAACGAAGAAACTAATGTTAACTAAGATGTAAACAACCTGTGTCACGACTTCGACGACGTATATCTGGCTCAAATTGTATTTCTACCCGAATGAAACAGTACAAATCGAACAACTTAACCTGTTCGCAGTATCCATCCAAATATAATTATTAACTAGATAGAAGTTTTAAAGAAAACTACTTACTTATTCTCTCAAACTTACCTCTTCGCAGCGTAGCAGTAGCAATTATCCACCATTATTACCGCCAAACTGTTAAAGCCGTTACGATGCCGTTCGCCAATTGGTGGGTCCCAGTTGTATTGCTGCCAATGAGATAACTCGATACATGTGGATGTCTCTACCTCGAGACGCTAGTAGTCATCGTTACCTGTTCCAAATCTGAAAGCACGCGACTGCATTCTTCGCTGCGGCACATCCGCAGGTGCTTCTATTCTTTGAGAACTGTGCATGAAAAAAATGCAAAAACGAACTTTGCGAAATCTTAACGAAACGGGCTGAAGTTTTATCAACACCATGAATTGGTAATAAGAGGAGTCCCTCAAAATTTCACCGGAATCCTGTCAAAACTTTTTAAAATAGGCATGGCATTTTTTATTCATCGGTAAGGATAAATATATACGCAGAAACGGTTAATAAAATTTTGACGGCTAATTTAAAACGTTATTTACCGATTCAGGTGAAATTTGGAGGTAATGTTCCTGTTAAAGATTTATGATGTTCAATAAAATTTCAGCCAGTTTCATAAAATATTCGCAAAGATACGTTTTTAACTCCTTCATCCCAGAGATTCGCCCCTCAGAGACGTCTGAAACTGAAAGCACGTGATGCAATTGATCGTCGATAACAAGTTGTTAACGAATTTTGTTCAGTCAGTGTTCCAATGCTGTGTCTCCTGGACGCGTGTTAAATAATTCGTAACGCTTTTGGTCCATTTTGATTCTACAGATTCCATACATTCTGTACATTTCGTTGCTTTAATTCTCGACAAAAATTTGTGACAGCAACGTATGGACAAGTGTTGAAATAATCACACTATGAATAAATAATTTGTAGTGACCGAATTTGTGAAATCAGTTTTTTTTTCTTGCAAACATCAATTTTTTTCCCGATTTTTTCAGTGACATATAAGGGAATGTGAAATTAATAAGCCTAAATCCCGGGAAAAGCCCGGTAGTAAAGCTAGTTACGCTATACGTATCATTGTTGGTGATGATCTCCAAGGTTTACCGAATGGCTGTAGATTTAGGGGTAGAGAAGGTAGCTAATTTCTTTATATCATCCCACATAGGAGTAGCGGACATGAATTTGACTTCTCTGGATAGGGGCGTGTCTACAATCCCCACAAGCATTTATCCATATCCAAACCAAGTTCATGCAAAGCTTTGAATATTTGCAGGCTGCTTAATTCAGAGAAAGAGCAAAAACAACAACAAAACTTTTTTTTTTATCTAGCGAAATCAAAGCCAGTGTGTTTATGTTCACATGAGCAAATGCAAGCTCTCTTAGGGCGATCCGATGCTTTTTGTACCATAATCTTTTAAACCCATAAGCTTTCCATATAGGATACTGATGGAAGATGACTTTGGATCTCGCCCTTTGGATTTAACTGCTATAAATAATATATATCCAGTGCCGTTAATGCCCAACAGATGGAGACGTCTCAGTAGCTGAGCCCATCTTACGAATTTATGATGTCGGAAGATGACAGAAAAACACACATAGCGCCGGGCCACCGTGGTGTAAGGCTGTTCCGGTCGGCTAGATATCGAGAGATCTGGGATTCGATTCCCCAGCGTTGACCGAATAACAATTTTTCGGTTGCTAAGTGTTGCTAAAACGTAGAAGGAGCGATGTTTTTGTTTTGCTCATGGAAGATGATTATAATTTTGGAACTACCAGGGGAAGGACTTAACCCTCTGAAGGATTACAGAATAGGGTATGTTGAAGTACAGTTTAAAATAAAAGCAGAAAAACTGAGCAACACGTGTACACTAGTAGCCAAAATTGTGGAAACCTTTTGGAAATTTTGTATTTTAATATATCATAACATCAGTGTTTTTTAGAATAATACCGCAAATTATATATCATTTGAAAGATAATTTAATGCAGAATGTAATGGATTACATTTTTATAAAACAGCATTTTAAAAGAATGTATACCCAGAAAACCATGCTATTTCATAACTTCTCACATTTCTGTTAGTATTTAGCCCGAATTACAGATATACAAGGGCGTCCTATGGTGTGAACCAAGCGTTTTAGTTCATCAGGTGCCATAATGTGAAACCAAAATTGTATGATTGCTTCTATCAATTGTGCATTATTCCTTGGTTGCTACTGAGTAACCCGTTTCCTTAATCGGCTTCACAGATTTTCTATTGGATGCAGGTCTTGGCTATTATCTGAGCATTCTAACAGTGTAATATTATTTTCCTGAAACTATTTTTGGCACATAGCTTCAACATGACAAGGAGCTGAATCCGTAGAAATATATCATCATCATCATCATCATTGTCAACCATTATCAATCCACTGCTGGACGAAGGTCTCCCCAAGTTTCCTCCAGAACGGTCTGTCTTGTGCCAGTCTCCTCCATGTCACCCCTGCATACTTTCGAATTTCATCCACCCATCTCCCATGTGGTCTTCTTCTGGGTCTTTTCCTGTCCCTTGGAATCCAATCTAAAATTTCGGCTGTCCATCGATGATCTGTCCTTCTGGCAGTATGTCCAGCACATTGCCATTTCAGGGATTTAACTCTGATCATGATGTCTTCCACTCTTGTCATTTTTCGGATCCACGAGTTCCTCTTCTTATCTCTCCTGGTTACACCATGTATGCACCTCTCCATGCTTCTTTGAGTTGTCTGCAGCCTTTGTATGTCTCTTTTAGTTAAGGTCCACGTCTCTGCACCATACGTAAGCACTGGAAGGATGCATTGATCAAACACTTTTCTTTTAAGACATAATGGCATATTGCTCTTCAAAATTATGCTGTTTCTTCCAAAAGCTCTCCAGGCAAGTTTTGTACTCCGATTAATTTCTTCATCAATGTGACCCTCACTTGATATCTGCTGTCCAAGATAAACGTACGTGTCTGTTATCTAGAGCTGTCCTCCATCAATCGATAAATCTTCATTTCTTGTAAAAGCATTGTACATCACTTTTGTCTTCTGAAAGTTCATTTTTAATCCTACTTCTTTACTCTTGTCAGCAAGTTCCTGGATCATACTCTGCAGCTCTGATGGGCTAGTTGCAAAAATGACTACGTCATCAGCAAAACGAAGGTGGGTTAGATAATCTCCATTAATCTTTATCCCCTTGTTTTCCCAGCTCAGTGACTGAAAAACAGCCTCCAATGTGGCATTAAAGAGCTTCGGAGATATGGTGTCACCTTGTCTCACTCCCTTTCCAATTTTTATGTGTGTTGTATTTTCAAACAGCCTATGTGCAGGAAGCTTCAGCTTTGGCTCAGGTATACCAATGAGATATTTTTTGCCATTTAAAGTACCATTAATCACACAAATTCTGAGCTCACCTTTTGCCGTCATGCAACACTAAATCATAACACGAACTGGATGCTTCATGGCAGCTGTAATGCATTGAGGCAGCAAATCTTCTCCATTTCTTCTTCTTACATTCTTTATTCCAACACTACTAAATGTGGATGTTCTGGTCTCATCACTCCAGATGACATTGTTTCATTGCTCCTCAGACCAATTAACATGGTTTTTAGCCCATTCTAATCTCTTCCTTTTCTATTTGGAAGAAAGAAATGGCCTTTCCCTATAGATTCTAGAACTTAAACCAAAATCTCCGAGTCTGCGTGCAATTTGTAGTCTGCCCTTCGTATTCTGCTTTCTATGTATTAAAAACAAAAGGGCGAAATGAAATTAAGCAAAGGAATGTGTGGGAACAACGAGACGTTTTGACGTAACAATATTAAACACCATGTGGGACACTGGTCGTAATTTTTCGTGTATCATTTACTTAGGATAACGATGTAAGCCTGCATTCTCTTCTACCGATTCCACGAAAATGTCCGTGTATGCGCATACGTATCACGATTTTTTAAATTTACATCTGAGCACAATTTCACAGAAATAGAAAAATCCCTCACAGACACTAATCCCGTCCAGCGACTGAGAAATGACCCATTATCAACCCCAAAGCCTTATAGAAGTTACAACGAAGTGAATTTCTCCGTCATTTTTATCCACGCCCGGATTCGAACCTGGGTCCCCTCATTTCGGAATAAGTTGCTCTACCAATTGAGCTACGCGGACGATTTATTCTGATTCCTATCTGCCTTTATGTCGTGTGCGTCCTTCTGGCAGGTACGTCACATCTCCTGGTACGTTACATCATCTCCCCCTTATTTTTTTTTTTTTTGAAGTGCTGGAGAAGGGATTCTCTTATTTTTCCTATCTCGCGGTGTGGAAATAACATCACACCATTGCGAGATTGTGAACGGTCGGGTCATCCGGATAGTTCGGGCGCCATTATAACGAAGTGAATTTCTCCGTCATTTTTATCCGCGCCGGGATTCGAACCAGGGTCCACTCATTCCGGAATAAGTTCCTCTACCAATTGAGCTACGCGGACGTTTTATTCTGATTCCTATCTGCCTTTATGTCGTGTGCGTCCTTCTGGCAGGTACGTCACATCTCCTGGTACGTTACAAAGTCTATAATTAATCTCGATGACTAAGAAAAGACACATAATCAACAGCCAACAATGACTGAGCATAGATCCATTATCAACACGGACGACGAAGATAAGACCTGTATAAGACCCATTATCAACCCCAAAGAATATGATAAGATTCATTGTCAATCCCAGGGACTACGAAAACATATATTATACAAATAATACAACGACTAAAAAGTACCCATTATCAACCCAACGATTAACAAAAAGCCAATTATCAATTCGAACGACTAAGAAATGGTTCATTATTCATTTCAAAGACTAATAAAAGACCCATTATCCAACACAGCAACGCGACTAACAAACAACCCAATGTCAACTTCAATGACCATAAACTAGCCTATTAAGAACGCAAATGACAAAAACATCCCATGGTCAATCCCAGTGTCTAACAAAATACCCACTGTCATCTCCAACGATGAAGAAATAACCCATTAACAACCCCCAAAAGTAAGAAATAACTGATTCATTATCATTCACAGCGACTGAGAAAACATCCATTATCAAACCAATTGATAGCTTTGCTCTGCGTTCGCATAGGAAACACATAGTGAAGCTCCGAATGACTACCAATCTTAGGCACAAATACATATCTACCTAATGGTAACTTTCCAATGTCTCAATCTACGGAGGTACCTTATGCATATAAGGGTTTATTGTTAAGTGTTGAGTTCGAAGCAGAGCGGAAATATTTCGAGTTTTGGTGCTGCAAAAATTATTGCTCACGTTTTTTTCTGTTGCTTAAGTGTAAACTCAGCTTGCACATTTTCGCGTTGCGCAAGAACTTACTGCAATTATACTTAAATGTATTGGGCTTCCTTTGCCCACTTAGCGCTCTTCAAAGAAACAAGCGTCAAGATCAAAAATAAACCCATCCAAAAGACACAATTCTAATAGCGACAGTTAACTGTAAATTACAATACTAGAGAAAAGTCACTGACAGCTACAAAAGGGACGGGAATACGCTTGCGTAAGAAAAAACAGAATCTTTGAGCTCTGACCAGGTATTGGATTGAAAAGAAAGTAATATTTAAAAATCATGGCAACAGAAAAGTGCTAATTATACCGTACACTGAAGAGCAATTCAATTAGAGATACCTGTCTAATAACGTGTAGCACCACCTTTCGGCCTGATGACGGCGGCGATTCGTCTCGGCATGGACTCAATAAGACACCGAAAGCGTTGGGAAGCCATAAGAATCCACGACACCTGAAGAAGCTCCCACAGTTCACGAACATTTGATGGAGGGGAAGGGGGTCAGAGCCTCGAATATCTCTCTCGATGGCAACCTAGATGTGCTGAGATCAGGTGACCTAGCTGGCCAAGGAAGCGAGGTCACGCCGGTGGAGTGTTCATCCAACCATTCGGATACAATTCGAGAGCGATGACATGGTGCATTTTCTTGTTGCAGGATGAGGTCTCCAGTGGGATGTTGAAGACGCACAAACGGGAGCAAATGGTCGTTCAGGATACCCCGGGAACGTTGCCCTTTGAGGGACGATGTCACACGTAACAGGGGTCCCATTTCAGTCCACGTAAACAGTCCCCAGACGAGAATGCCACCCCCACCAGCTTGAAGAGTACCCTGCTGGCAAGAAGGATCCATCGCTTCATGTGGTTTGCGCCGTACTGGTATCCTGTCATTCGCATGTAGCAACGTGAGACTCGACTCATCAGTCCAGGCAACATTTTTCCACATGTCTAGGGTCCAGTGGCGATGTTCCCGCGCCCATGCTAATCTTTTCACCCTGTGATGTGCGGACAGCAGCGGTATCCTCGTGGAACGATGGCCTCTGTACCCCATAGCGAGGAGATGGTTCTGAATGATGTGGCTGCTTTCACGTTTTTGTGCACCAGCGTTAAATTTCCGAGTGATTTCTTGCACTGTGGCCCGTCTATCCGCTGTTACAATGCGAGCTAGCCGACGATATTCCCGCTCATCCACACGCTGTTGTCCACGGCAGTTGGTCCTTGCAGGGATGGATTTACCAGATTCGATGTACTCACGGTGCACCCGTGATACAGTGGCTCGTTAAATCCCAGTGCCTGCACGACTTCCGAGATGGAGTGACCCATGCATCGGGCCCCACATTTGCCCACGATCAAATGCGCTTAGATCCTTCGTCTAGCCAATACTGCTTCCGACTCTTACTGATTTCCCTCGCATCACTCCTTATACTGTCAGATCGCTGCATGCGTCATGTCGTTTCCGTTTACAGGGCAGCCCACAGCGCCACATTTGCATAACGCCAGATGTCTCTAATTCAATTGCTCTTCAGTGTATATACAAGTAAAAATCAATCCCAAATTTAGTCGCCATCATTTGGTACGACGTGCTGCCATCGTTTGGACAGCTGTTGGATACCGTCCCTGTATAAAAAATGTTCGACGCAGAGAAGTAAGAGCACGTTCGACATCTTCCCGGTTGGTGAACTACTGTCCTTCCAGGAAATGCTGCAACGACCGGAAAAGGTGGTAGTCACTTGGGGAAATGTCCGGGAAATAGGCTGCGTGTGGCAGCAGCTCTCATGCCAGGACCCTGATCTTGCGACAGGTCACCCATGCTGTGTGAGATCTCGGTCCATCCTGCTGTAGGTGGACTCCATTGCGGTACAGCAGTACAGGCCGTTTCCACGTGATCGACGCATGCAAGTCGTCGAGTTGATGGCAGTACACATCGGCGGGAATGGTGTTGTTGTCCGGTAGAAGCTCTAAAAGCACGACACTCCGCATATCCAACCTAACAGACAGCAGAACCTTAAGTGACTGTAAGCCGGCTTTGGAGAGTCGGCATGGACTTCTGTTTTAGGCCAACCACTGTTTCCGGGAGCTGACATGTTCATACAGGACCCATTACTCTTCACTTGTCGCAATGCGGTCGACGAACAGTTCACCTTGCTCACGTGCAAGCAGGGAAACGCATGCGCTCATGCGATTTGCTTTCTGCTGAATTGTTAGTTGATGAGGTACTCAAACTCCTCTCCCGTGCACATTCCCAACTTGATTCAGGCACGTGATAATGCCGGTGTGGGAAGTTCCCAGACAACTCTCGCGTAGACACACGTGCGTCGGTCTCTACTAAGGTCTTCAGAATGTTTATAACCACTTTTGCGGGTCATCCGAATTTAGGACATTCTGACAGGTCAAAATTTCCCTCTCGAAATTCTCCAAACCAACGACAGCGCTGACTATGTAATGTGGTATTGGGGTACACACTGGTAATGTTCCTTACAGCACTTACGTGGATGCTATCGCGGCGAAACTCATGCAGCATGCAATGGCGAACGTGCTCCTTTCCCATTTCCATATTGGCTAGCCTTACACTCTTCGCCTTCTGACGGCCTACCGCCGCAGACTTTTTTTTATTTTTTTTAATCGGAGGTCGAATGACCACCGTGAGCGACTCAATGGGCTATAAGCAGTCGCCCGTCCCTAATTTAGGGTCACTGGTTCCAGGGAAGGGAGAGAGCCAATGCCGTAAGACAAACATAACGTCCATGCCTCACTGGGACTTGAACCCGTACCCCTTTCGGATGAATGAGCAGAGGCCATCTCTTAGACCACTGAACCACCGGAGCAATGCCGAAGACTTGCGCCATCTACATGCTGATGTCATGCCGGTGTGCTGTGCAATCTCAGTAAACAATGTGTGCCTTGGCCGGGGCTTCGCCTTCTGGTATCTCGCCATCGGACATTACTTTCTTTACAACCCAGAAAGAATTTGAAATAAAAAGGATTTAATCCTATCTTTTCATGGAGTCTGTGAGGTACGACGAGATCACTTTGGCAGGTGAGATTCTTCTGCGCGTTTACGTTTGAAGTGTTTCTTTTTTAAAAAAACATGTTTGCCTTTTCCAGTTGTCCTGTGGCCAAATATAAACGATACCGGCCGAAGAAAAGAACAGCCAATGATCTGCGGTGCATGAAGATCAATCCTATAGGATTTACCGCCGCCGCAATGTGTGGCTAAATGTGAGATTCTTCCGCCATTCTTTTTGCGATTCTTTCTCAAGGAAAAATGAAGCATCGTTTAAATTCAGTGACACTTCGAAAGCAGAAAGCACAACATAAGAGTAGACATGAGATCTTTTCAAGTCACCGAAACTTCAGCTTTCAAATAACAAGCAATTGGCTCACAGAGGGGAGCGTAAGACAGAAATCAATACGTATTCGAAAATATCGATTTATAGCTCGTGACACAAAAAGACATGTCAGAAATAGAAATGCAATATGAAATGGGTGAAGGTCAAACACAACAACAGGTTCGAAACAGAATAAAAAAAGGTCATTAAATGAGAAATTGAAAAGAGCCAAGGCAGATGAACGAAAATGGAACAAGGCCAAGGTCTGCAGTTCGAAAGACATCAGGCAGCTTGTATAGTGCTGCATGTACATCAAATTGGACATTGTCCAACCAAATGTACTTGCCCTCACGCAAACTTTGCAAAACTCTCTTATGAACACACGACAGGAAAAATCTTTAGCTTCAAGACGAACGGTTGGTTCGACGCTTGTCGCAATAGAGCCGGGCTGTCACGCTGATCACTTTGCGCGACGGAAGACCTGTTATCAAGTTATTGATAAGACGCTCGTGTTATACACTCTTTGCCAAAAGAACGAAACACCCCGAGAAGGCCGTTTGATCCTGATGAAACTCCGCACAGGGCCGAATATGCAAATGATTAAAAATCAGTGACCAATGACTAAGTGGCCCGCCACAGCGCATGGGAACCGCGCATCGCAGACGGTATATCAAAAGCAAAGCTCACACGCAGGAACAGTTGTGCAGCGGACTTATCATCCACAGACTCTGTGCATTATCATCCACAGACTCTGTGTGTACCTCGACATCGGATTCGAGTACACCACGAGCAGCTGAGTGGGTTGGAGATAGGGCGTATAATGGGGCTGAGAGAGGCCGATTAGTCAAGTCGCCGTATCGCCAGACATTAGGATCGGAGTGACGCGGCAATCGGACAGTGTTGGCGTCAGTGAGTCGAAGACGGCACAACCTAGCTGCACGTGGGCAGTAGACGGCCGAGGGCAACGACAGAACGCGAGGATCGAGCGATTGTGAGAGCCACACGAACAGAACCGAACTCGTCGCTTGAAACCATCCGTAGACATGTTGTGACGTCAACAGGTATGGAAGTGGCCAACCTGACCTTTGCCAGACGACTTGGGACACGGAGACTACATTCGAGGAGGCCATTCCACCGCGCACCACTGACAAACAAACATCACTGGCACCGAGCCCAATCAATGTGGTATAGTGTCCAGTGGTGTCGTGTCGTCTTCAATGGTGGGTTACGGTTTGCAGTTGGAACCGATCACCAGATCATACGCGTCTGGAAACTGATTTTACCGTGGAACGGCACACAGCTCACACGCCGTGAGTGATTATCTGGGAAGACATTTCGTACGATAGCCGGACACCCTTGGTAAACCTCCGTACCACCCTCACGGCTTAGCGGTACGTCAAGGGAATTCTACGACCTTTTGTATTGCCATTCCTGTCGCAGCATCACCGAAAAATTTTTCAACAGGTTAATTACCTGCAATATACAGCACGGCTCTCCCAAGCCTGCCTCCGTAATGTTGACAACCTTCCATGGTCAGCCCAATCGCCCGAACCCTCAACGATCAAACATATTTAGATCTACACCCATCCCAGAATGTCGCCGAGCGGGCCCGCAATTTGGACCCTATCTGGCGTGTTATAACTCAGGACAGTATCTGTGAACTGTATGTGTCTATGTCGTGCAGAGTAACCGCTTGCGTCTGAGCTAAAGGTGCCGCTTCAACGTACCGGCTTGTTCCACTCATGTAGCTGTTTCCGAATAAATGGCGCAACTGCTCTGGAATTGCAATCATTTCGTTTCTTATACATACATTACGTTGCCCATACCCGATCTCAATTGGATGATTCCTTCTGAGTTTGTTTTTTTTTCTGCGAAGACGGTGTGTTAATCCTGTTCTTAGGATCAGTGCCAGAAATCCGGAATGGCGTTTCCGATCCTCCAATGTTCACAGGGACCGCATACATTTTATTGGCTACATAATTTCGTCCTAATCAATAAAACACAGTCAAGTGAAATGATTGTGATCACCAGCTATTGTCCAGAGTAACCGCCGTGTACAGCGCGTATATCAGCTAGACGGGCTGGGAGTGACTCAATAAGGTGCTGCAAGGAGTTCACAGGTATGTGGAGCCATGCTTACTGCAGTGCATCTGACAGCTTCCGGTGAGTGCGTGGTGGAGGATCCACAGAGCGAACAACACGATCGAGGTGGTCCCACAGATGCTCAATTG
Source organism: Macrothele yani (assembly GCA_039090855.1). Lineage (NCBI taxonomy): Eukaryota > Metazoa > Arthropoda > Arachnida > Araneae > Macrothelidae > Macrothele > Macrothele yani. Next base: position 138,161,464 of record CM077027.1, on the reverse strand, counting down.
GGTTTAAGTCTGGGGAATTAAGGGGCCAGGGATGTACTTTGAAATGTTCATCTTGCTTTTCCAACCACTCACGGACATTTCTTGCTGTGTGACCCGTAACATTGTCGAGCTAGAGGATCCCATCAGCCCCAGGAAAAGTAATCAGCATGTATGGGTGTACGTGGTCCGCATGGATTGCATCATAACGAATTTGGTCCATAGTATCTTCCACAGGTATGAGTGGACACAGAGAATAACACGAAAATATTCCCCAGACCATTACGCTGCAGCCACCAGCTTGCGTTCTGCCAGCAATGGTTGAAGAGTGTTTGTTCTCGGATGTTTCTTGCCTTATACGCCAACGCCTGTCCGTTCGATAAAGCAGAAAACGTGACTCATTGGAGAAGGCAATCCTTTTTCAATCAGAGGAAGTCGAATTCCGAAACTGCAGTGCAAATGTAAGCTTTTTCTGACGACCATCCGTCTGTATCGGAGCCACAGCTCAGCAGGTTTGCAGTGACCATCCGTCTGCATCGGAGACACAGCTCAGCAGGTTTGCAGTGACCATCCGTCTGCATCGGAGACACAGCTCAGCAGGTTTGCAGTGACCATCCGTCTGCATCGGAGCCACAGCTCAGCAGGTTTGCTTACCTCTCGTTTTAGACACCCTTTCAGCCGCCTCCTGATTCATTTCACCAGTGAGTTGCTCCAGTGTAGCGTGTCGATCGGCCCTAACGCACCATCGCAGCCAACGTTCATATCTCACATTCATATCTCCGCAGTTTCCACGTGGCTTTTTCGCAATGGGGACATTTCTCCAATCACGATACACTTTAAACACAGATCTGTAGAAATACTGCCACCCTTGGCCAGGAGGCCGATAATCATCCCTTTTTGCAAATTTGATAAATCGCTCCGTTTATCCATGACAGAAACGAGGGATATGTTTTCAGATTGCATACAGCACACCTTATATACCCTCCAAGCCAGGCCACGACACGTGCCTTCTTTCATTGTCTAAGCGCTGTTGACGTCAAAAGTAGCAGGTGGTCACGATAATGTGAGTCGACTATGTATTTTTTACGCTTTCCAACCGTAGGTTGAAGAAGTGTATATGCTCCAGCTTTGTCCGTCTGTCTGTCTGCCTGTCCGTCTGTTCGCACGATAACTCGCGTAAAAATGGTTCGACTTCGATGAAATTGTAGTATGTGGTAGAGGATCACCTGGGGACGAACCTTATTGAAAACGGACGAAATGAGGTCTAAGGTCAGGACGTAGGAGCGGGATCCATTCCATTGCCCTTAAGCGTCATAACTTATGTGAAAGTGCTTTGATTGCGACACAACTTTAACATGTTGTTCCGGAGGTATCCTGAATCGGCTCTGTTGAATATAATCAAAATGGGGTCAAAGGTCAGAACACATGAACGAGATTTATTCCACAGCCATTATCCTCATAACTTGACAAATAATACTTCTATTGCGACAACGCTTTAGCATGTTGTTCCGGAGGTATACTGAACCAATTCTGTTGAATATCATCGATATGAGGCCAAAGGTTAGGGCAGAGGAGCGATATTTATTCTACAGCCATTGTCCTTATAACTTGGGTAATGATATCTGGTATGTTAGAAAGCGTGTCATAATCAATGCATTGCATGATTTTACTAACTTGTTATTTAGTGAAATAACTACAGAAGGCAAGAATTGTGTTTATAGAAAACTGAGCTGAAAATTATCGGTGTGAGAAACTGGAATTATTTTTTGTCACTTGTTTACGTAAACTTCAACGGGACAAGCATCTACAGATATCAAAACAGTTCTCGGTGTCGCAGAATCTGTTCTAAAATTTCATCTGAAATATGAGAACAGGTATGCTGTCATTACCTCCCTGAGATGAATTCATATGCATTTTTGGGTGAAGAACCTAGTTTGGGGGTGCCGTATCACTAGGAGAATCGTAGGACCCTGTTATATCCAAAAGCAAATAAATATCGCTAATCTGGAAAAAAAATTGCGTCTTAAAATTTCGAATCCCTACTCTTCTGATCTTGGTATTTAATAAATAACTGTTGCCATTTTTGCGTGCTACAGGTAAGTTTCGTCAGCTCCGATTAAATACATAATTTTTCAAGAAAATTTTATTTACATATCACACTGATTACATGTGTTGCTTTGTATGTACGCAGTGTGAAGATGACCATAACAAAGTGAAATGCTGCCCCGGTGGCGCGGTGGTCTAAACGCTGGTTTATTGATCATTCATCCGAAACGGGTTGGAGTCCTTTCGAGGCATGAATATTGTGTTTGTCTTACTGCACTGGCTCTTTCCGTTTCCTGGAACCTGTGAACCGAAATTCTGGACGGACGACTGCATACATTGAAGTGCCAGAAAAACTGGTACAAACGAGCTTATGCAAAATACATAGCAACGTCACCTATGCGCGTACTCGGTTGCGTCCGTCAGTGCGTATATAAAGCGATAGACATCCTTGCCAGCTGTCAGAGCTGTTTTCGGCATGAGAATGACAAGTAATAACGATTTAAGCGATTTTCAACGAGGTGTCATAGTTGGCGCTCCTGAGATGGGCCATAGTATTTCGGAGGTAGAAACGAAGTTCGGATTTTCACGTACGTCCATTACAAGGGTGTACCGTGACTACAAGAATTCCCGCAAAACCTTCCACCTACGATACCAGTGTGGCCGTAAAAAGACATTGGGTGAACGTGACCATCGTCGGTTGTCAAGAATCGTTTCATGTGATAGACGTGCAACACTCTCGCAGGTATCATCGGAATTCAATGCTGGAACCTCAACAAGCATCAGTGTCCGGACTGTGCAACGTACCCTGCACGATATGGGCTTTGGAAGCCGACGCCCAACTCGAGTCCCCTTGATGGGTGCACAACACAGAGCTATGCGCCTCGCATGGGCACTGCAACACCGCCACTGGACACTTGATGACTGGAAAGAATTAGCCTGGTTAACGAGTCGCGTTTCAACTGCATCGGGCAGGTGGAGGGATTCGTGTGTGGCGCAAACCCCATGAAGCCATGGATCCCGCCTGTCAACAGGGAACTGTACCGGCTGGTGGGGTGTCCGTAATGGTATACGGTGTGTTTAGCTGGACTTCACTGGGACCCCTGGTACGTCTACAAACGTCTGTGACCGGGAAACGCTAAGCGGGCATCCCTTCTGACGAGGTACACCCGTTCATGTCCTGCATTCATGCTGATGGCTTGGGCTTGTTTCAAAAGGACAATTCACCTCCACACAATGTCTGGACGCAACATTATGGTTAGAGGAGCATTCATCTGAGTTTGGGGTGTTGCCATTCCCACCCAGATCCCCAGATCTGAACGTGAATAGAACACATTTGGGATGCCATGCAACGCGCTATCGAACACAGAAATCCGAGACCTCAGAATACACCCGAATTGTGGAACGCTCTGCGGGAAGTGTGGTGTACATTAGCTACAGCATATTTACAGAAGCTAGTAGAACCCATGCCCTGTCGTATTTCTGCAGTCCTGTGCTCCCATGAGGGACCTACCAAGAATTAGACTGCTGTACCAGTTTTTCTGGCACTTCAGTGTATATACGTATATACTCCATCGAATTGCTCACAAAGGTCGTTAAACCCACAAACGAAAAAGAAGTGGACCAGTGGTGTTGGGCCATGTATCCTTCTGTAGAACGTTTGTTACAAGAGATGTGTAAGGAACTGGCCATACTGATATAACAACAAAGATAAGATAAAGGACGTGAACTACATGAAGACACAAATTTTCAACACCTTTTGTGGGTGCTCACGTGCCGTCATACAGAGCGTCCAAAATACTCCATTTTCTCAAAGTTTGAAAATTCACTATTGCTTTGCTATACACTTGGGCTGCCACCCACAACTTCTAAAACATGAGAATTGGGGCTGAGGAATGAGTCATGTCTTGCATTTCGGGAGACTTCATTCTGAGGAAGTCGAAGTTTGGAGCTTCTTATCAGGGAGGAGAAATTTAGGACCCTGAATTTCGATTTCATGGTAGATGGCGCCGGCTATCGATATGTAGGGCAGCTGTTTGGGACTATAAGAATTGAATGAACGCGACTATTGTTTTCAGCAGCATATTGCATCGCACCAAACCTCTACGGAAACCATGGCTATACTCAATGACATTTGTTGTGGCAAAAAATATTTTACCGTCACGCTTTCCTGATTTTTTGCTCTCATTTGCTGTGCGTTTGTTTTGTTGCAGGTTTAACGACCACCGTGAGCAACTTATTGGGCTACAAAGAGTCACTCGTCGGTAATTTTGGGACAGTGGTACCTGGTAAGGGAGGGTACAAGTGTCGTAAGAGCAGCACCCAATCCATGCTTCATCTCGAATTCGAAACCGGACTCATCTCGGAAGAATGGTTAGAAGCCAGAGTTTGGTACCACTCGGCCCCCGATGGGGGCCGTCGTGGGTTACTCCAGGGAATCATGCTATAAATATAACCCCCACAACAGACACATTCACTCCTGCAATGCTGCGGCGAGTGTCACGGAATATGTGTAAGAGTGTGGAACTTTGCCTGCAAAAGACCGGTGAAGATTTTCAACAACTATTGTGAACTGCATCAATATTCTGCAACATACGACAAACATGCACTAAGTAGATACATAACTCTAAACTCTTCCATGTAATAAGTTCCCAAATTCTGAGTAAAGGGATATTTTTTTATTTTGGAAGCTCTCTATCAATGGCGGAAATAACATTTCCCGTTACGCCATTAGCGCAACTGGTGCCATTTAAACAGAGCTGTAGATTGGGAATACAGGGAGGAGACTGGTGAATAATAGCAACCAAAATCTTTCATGTTGTATATTGGCACGGTACTTACAACAGAGGATTATAGAAGAGTACCTCTATCTGCGATGACATGGCCGTGATAGAAACAGACCTGTCACAAAACGAGAGGATCTCCTTAACAAGTGATTCTGCCACATCTAATGCTGTCTAAGAAAATGTGGATCCAGCTCTACACGTTTCGGTCTTTTCAGGTATCATCCGACTCTCCGCCAGAGTCTTTTTTCGTGTATTACGTCCAATGGGACTGTACGTTCCGATGGCAAAATTCTCTGGTATGTCGATAACAGAGAGCTTGGGTACAATAATGGCGCAATGTCGTCTTCTCTGATGAGTCACGCATCTGTCTCGGTGAACAATATGACCATCTAAGTGTGTGGCTTTGTCAAAATCAGCCGGAAAATTTAGAGAAAGTTCAGTACATCACAATACCGTGCCATTGGAGTTGTGGTGTGGACTGCTTTCAATAGAACACCCGATAGTCTTCGGCGTTTACAAGATAAATGTTAACAGGGAAATTATATACGGTTGGAATGCACGAACCCCAGTATCCAACGGTCCTCCGCGGCATTTTTAACGCAGATCTTTCAACCAGACAAAGCGCTTCCCATGTAGCTCGCGTCGTCATATAGTGTCAACATTATATTATGTCAGCACTCTAGCTCGGTCAGCCATGCTTTCAGATCTCTCCCCTATCGAGCCTAGTAGTGGACCACAGTCTGTGATGGTATCCAGATTCATTATGGACATTACCTTTATTTAGAATTGGAAGAACAATAGGGAAATGTGTTCCAGGAGAGTATTGGAGCTTAAATGCATAAATGCTATGTCGTCTTAGTGTTCCAACCAATGGGGGACACGCCCCTTACTAAACGATGTGGCAAACAGCGTATCAGCTTCCACGTCATGTTACGCCCCCGAATATCTGTGATAATCTATACCCTACTTTATTACGATGTTATCTGAATCATCTCCATAGTGTTATGGTGCTGAAAAACCTTTGAACGTAAATGTATATGGGCCATGTTTGTACACGATCTAAACCAAATGTGTACAGTCGTTGATGTTATTGCACGTGCGGTTAAAAAAGATAATATCACCGTATACACATTAGGGAATGCACTAGCTGAAGATTAATGGATATGTTTTAATGTATTTGTATGTTAAAAATGAAACTCAGCTAGATGGATAGTAGTAATAATCGTAAAACGTTTCTTTCAGTGAGATTATTGAGAGTCCCTCATTCAGTCGTTACTGTTCGAGGACACCGTAGTCAAAGATTCATCAAATAAGAGGATTTATACAACACATTTCACAGCTAAAAGAATGTGCTTAGAGGCTCCACGGTTGAATATTACTGCGTCGTTGAGCTTTATGAAATAATTTCTGTTATCACGTGATTTTGCTGCACGAGTGGTTAGAGGAGCTGGTTTATGGGTAGTAACTGGAGCTGTGCTTGGTTTCAAGTCGCAGATGAGACCCGGATGCTGTGTTTGACCTATGGCGCAGGCTTTCTTTCTTCCCTGGAACCGGTGGCCCTTAATCAAGGATGGAAGACTGCATATATCCTGTAGATTTGCTCATGGTGGTCATTAAACCCCGAAATAGAAATAAAGCATCATGCGAATACAAAAGCGCCGCCCAGGTGGCGCAGTGGTCTAAGCGATGGCCTCTGATCATTCGTCCGAATGGGGTTCCGGTTCGAATCCCGGTGAGGCATGGATGTTGTGTTTGTTTTATGGCACTGGCTCTCTCACTTCCCTGGAACCAGTGACCCTAAATTAGGGACGGGCGACTGCTTATAGCCCATTGAGTTGCTCACGGTGGTCGTTAAACCTCCAATCAAAAAAAAAAAAAGAATGCAAAAGCACTTATCCTTACGCACGAGAGTAGCATTATAATATCGTTTTACATGCATCTAACATTAAGGTGTCATGTTGAAGATACTTACGTTAGTAAACTCAGAGGACACTAAAAACGTTTTTAATGTTAACTTTTACTGGAATTAATGAACCGAGAGTAACAGCACAAAATTTCGTTATTTAAGAATAACGCACATGAGGATTAAACTTTTTTGTCAGTTAGCTTTAGTTTTGGGAAAATTATTACTCTGGATTTTTTATTCAGAGGAGCTCTAACACTGCCAAATAATTCCAGCAATATTTTGCTTCATTTCACTGTGGACTCTATGCTTTTAAAAATATGTTTTATAATATTTAAACAGCGTCTGTTTCACATTTTTGGTGAAGATATTTTAGATGGATGTAAAAAAAAGAAGTGTGTTTTTCCAGTATTGCATATATATTTTTTTTATTGGAGATTTAAAGATCACCGTGAGCAACTTATAACGAAGAAAATTTCTCCGTCATTTTTGGTCTACGCCGGGATTCGAACCGGAGTTCGCTTATTCCGGAACAAGTCGCTCTACCAACTGAGCTACGCAGACGTTCGTTCTGATTGCTATCTGCCTTTATGTCGTGTGCGTCCTCCTGGCAGGTACGTCACAAACTCAATGGGCTATAAGCAGTTGCCCGTTCCTAATTTAGGGTTACTGGTTCCAGGGAAGGGTGAAAGCCAGTGCCGTAAAACAAACACAACATCCATGCCTTACCGGGATTCAAACCCGGACCCCTTTGGACGAATGGTCAGAGGCCATTCCTTAGACCAATACGCCACCGGGGCGTCACATCTTTCTATATCAGTAATGAATTTGCGAAGTTTTCACTTAGTAGTTACTGGAAGCTTTAAGTGTAGCTCAGGAATCATCTAATAAAGATTTGGAAAACAAGCTAGACAAAATGATCTACGGAAACAGGAGGCAAGTTACTCATCTTTCGTTTAATTATCAAAAAAGCAATTCATGGCTGAAAAAGTTTCTAATGCTCTTAGTGCAAAAAAACGTATCAGTAGCGATGTTTCTTCAGTGCTTAAAATCTCATTAAAATTTTCTAAATTAGTAGTTTTTCTTTATGTTTTGTAGATGTTATTTTATTTTTCGATAATGATATCTGATGCATCAAAGGACAGATCATTTAGCTAAACGAACCGTCACATAAATTCCTGTTTGTGTTCATTTACATACATTTCTCAGCATTACGTAAATAAGGTTTCGCATCACCCTTAGGTATTTCTGAGGACCTGAATTTTAATCAGATATCATCTTTTCCAATTCATAAATTTTAGGCGAACGAAATATTCTCATTTTTAATTTCATACCATTAAAAATCTGAAGCGAAAAAAACATATGCATCTTCATGAGAGCCTGTTCGCGTCCACGGCAATGCTAGAATGATTAACGAAACCTCTTGCATAGTTCCTTAAATTGGAACCTGTGACTTGAAGAAATAATTCAGCAGCTCATTAAGAAAGCGCTTCCAGCAGTGCATTGTTTACGAAAGAGAAACAGCAGATGTAATTTTACCCGAGAAGCAGAACTTTCGGACGCACCCACGCAGAACAATACAAAAACGAGTACGGTCACGTATTTCCTTACATGTTAGTGAGCTCCGTTTGCCTTAACGAAAATTGCTTTCGAAAAGAAAACAAAGGGGCGAGGGAATCTAGTTAGGGAAATGGTCGTAAATATTGGAAATGCGATTAAAAATATTCGCAAGAAATAATAACCTTGTGTTTGCGTTGAAAAGAAAACAATGCTGAGACAGCAAGGAAACAAATTATCCGATAATTAAGAATGTAGTGAAAGAACTAACTTCTCGTGCTTCCTCATGCATATTTACCATGCGAATTTGTGGTAGACGGTATTTAAAACCTTCGCACAAAAAGGAAGAGCATTCTTTCTCCTGGATATTAACTAAACTATCAAGCAAAAGTAATATTATTAGCTCAACTGCCTACTTTAATTATATGCATGATATAAACACGTCTTTTAACCTTCTACCAGAAAATACACCCAGTAGACAAAATATTAGAGATAGAGGTAATGGGCAAATTGGCATGAGCAACTCCTCGCAGGTTTGAACAGACCCAAACCAAGCGCAAGCGATAAATAGGCGGACAGCAGGGCTTACCAACAGCGTATCGCAACCGGCGAACATGGGTAAAGGCGGTGATCTGAGCGACTTTGATGTGAATGCTTTTGTTGGACAAGACAGATCCCACACAGCACAGAATATTTCCTGTATGTTACAAGTACGTAGCACTGAAACATTGAGACTTTAAAAATACGTTGTGCAATGTAACAGTAATGTTTCAGAAACCTTACGGTTACGTCAAAATGTCCTCAAACGTTACATAACTTTGAAACATAACCGATAAGTTACAGAGAAAGGTCTTTGTAACTTTAACATAAACACTTCATGTTGCTGTTACCTATTTGACAGATATTTGCAACTTCGTTACATTACAGGGTGTCCACAATGTTGTTACCCCCCTGTAATAAGAAATGTAAGTGAGCTATGTATATGTTGTATGATGTATTATCATCATCATCATTGTCAACCATTATCAATCCACTGCTGGACGAAGGTCTCCCCAAGTTTCCTCCACAACGGTCTGTCTTGTGCCAGTCTCCTCCATGTCACCCCTGCATACTTTCGAATTTCATCCACCCATCTCCCATGTGGTCTTCTTCTGGGTCTTTTCCTGTCCCTTGGAATCCAATCTAAAATTTCGGCTGTCCATCGATGATCTGTCCTTCTGGCAGTATGTCCAGCCCATTGCCATTTCAGGGATTTAACTCTGATCATGATGTCTTCCACTCTTGTCATTTTTCGGATCCACGAGTTCCTCTTCTTATCTCTCCTGGTTACACCAAGTATGCACCTCTCCATGCCTCTTTGAGTTGTCTGCAGCCTTTGTATGTCTCTTTTAGTTAAGGTCCACGTCTCTGCACCATACGTAAGCACTGGAAGGATGCATTGATCAAACACTTTTCTTTTAAGACATAATGGCATATTGCTCTTGAAAATTATGCTGTTTCTTCCAAAAGCTCTCCAGGAAAGTTTTGTACGCCGATTAATTTCTTCATCAATGTGACCCTCACTTGATATCTGCTGTCCAAGATAAACGTACGTGTCTGTTATCTCCAGCTTTTCTCCATCAATCGATAAATCTTCATTTCTTGTAAAAGCATTGTACATCACTTTTGTCTTCTGAAAGTTCATTTTTAATCCCACTTCTTTACTCTTGTCAGCAAGTTCCTGGATCATACTCTGTAGCGCTGATGGGGTAGGGCATTATCACACGTTGAGAGATCTGGGCTTCGAGGTGGCCATTCAAGTGGAGCGAGCAGCAGTGCCGAACCTCTGCCGATCCAAGGATCCCGAAAGACCTCACCAAGGTATTCCCGAACAGCGATTGCGTAATGGGCAGGTGCCCCATCCTGTTGGAACCATACGTCATTCAGAATGCCAAGATTTCCAAGTTGTGGCACAAACCAGGTTTGCAGCATGTCCAGATAAGTTGTCTGATTCACTAGACCATCAAAGAAATACGGTCCAAACAGATGTCGACTATTCATTGCAGCCCATATCATGACATGCGGAAGCTGATGTTCGAATTCTTCGACATAATGTGGGTTTTCCTTGGACCAGAACACAACGTTCCGTGATCGTCAGCTGCGGTATATCGCACATTCATCACTGAAAATAACCTTTCCGCGTTTTGGGATAGTGGCAAACGTCTGAAGCATCATTGCACATGCATCCCGTCTGCGGTTTAAATCGATGTCTGATAACTCCTGAGCGAACATCGGGCGATATGCGTGCAAATTCAGGTCATTCTTCATGTGCTTATGCAGTGTCGATTGCGGTATTCCAAGCTCCGCTGATCGTTTGCGGAGCGACTTCGTCGGTGACCTGATAACTGATTCCTCGACCGCTTGACACTGTTGCACTCTGGTTGATAGTCTTCCCGTTCCTGGTTTATCCTTGATGTTGCCTGCTTCGAATAGTTTATGTTCCCACCGCAGAAGAGTCTGTTTTGGAGAGGCCTCTTTGTCGAATCGTTTTTTGAAAATCGGCACGCATTGTCTTCCCTGTGTGTGGACGTTCGTGTACCCAGACACTGACAACAATCCGCTGTTCCAGGGTGTATTCGCTGGGATCACACATGGTTCCGGTACCTAATCTGTAAATAAACACAATACAGACCATAACTCAACATATACATCATACAACAGATACATAACTCACTTACATTTCTTATTACAGGGGGGGGGGGGGGGGTAACAAGACATTTTGGGTACCCTGTACCGTTACGTATTTCAAATATATGTGTGATATAATCGTATTACTGTTACATATTTATTACGTTGAACATTATGATTTTAATAAACTTTGTAACATCACAATAAAAAATATTACACTCGACAGCTGTTACAAAAGCAACAACAGTCGTATTACGAGTTGTTTACGTCTTCACAGGTTCAACGCAGTCCGCTGTCCATTGGGAACAGTGGCGGCGTTTATATATTGATAACAAAAGGAATAAAAATCGGTCCCAAATGAGGGTGTCGAATTTCTATAATCCATGTGGAATAGACTATATTTCAGCGAAAAAAAGAAAGAAAATCAAATTCGTCATTGCTCTAAAAACCTACCAATATGAAATTTCTCAGCTTCAAATAAACCGAACATGCTGGTATAGTATACTAATACAACAACACATCCATCTACTTAGATTTTATAACATGCATTTAGAATCTAAAAATTATAATAATCAAAACAATCACTTACTTTCAGATGATCTTGAATCACAAAAAAAAGGACGAAATATTAAATTAACTAATTAGCTAACTCGAGTATGATAGTATCACAAAAGAATATCCCAGAAGCACATGGAAATACGACAACGAGAGGGCTTCGGGGAAACGGCATAAATGCGCATGCGCATCCTCGCTGTTGCTAAACCAAAATTCTTAAATATCGCCGGAATGTAACATCAAGGTAGCAATTATGTACAATGGAAACTATAAAACAGAAGTATCGGTGAATGCTATTTTTAACATAACCGTAATGTACAAAGAGTTATGTTCCAAAATAGATGTTGCTGAAACGTAATTATAAGATATCTCTGAAAGTGTAACGAAAATGAGAGATTGTAACATTATTGATGCATATCTGAAACTTTTTGTGCTGTATGGGATGGTTCATTCTGTCGCCTAAGTGGTAAAAACCCTAGGAGTAACGAACGTACCAGCGTTCGTTACTCCTAGGGTTTTTACCACTTAGGCGACAGATTAGGTAACAGAATGCAACGTACCCTAGGAGTAAAGTATCCTTGGAGAACGTACCCTAGGAGAAACGTACCCTAGGAGAACGTACCCTAGGAGTAACTTACCCTAGGAGAACGTACCCTAGGAGTAAAGTATTCTTGTAGAACGTACCCTAGGAGTAACGTACCCTAGGAGAACGTAAGTTACTCCTTGGGCGTACCCAAGGAGTAACTTACCCTAGGAGAGCGTACCTTAGGAGTAACGTACCCTAGGAGAACGTACCCTAAGAGAACGTACCCTAGGCGTCACGAACGTAGCAGCGAGCAAGCGCTGTCGGACTACACGCCATTGATCACCATGGACCGAGGAAGATTATCCAGGGTAGAACAGACCAACCGATTAGCAACGGCGGCGCAATCACATCCACGTTAAATGTCTCAGACCCAAGCAGCGTCAGTGAGTGAATGGTACTCCGCACGCTGGGTACAACGGGAAGCGACACCCTACTCGTGTGCCACTGTTAACCCCTCGTCATCGGACATTACACCTTTCCTGATGCCGGGCACAGCGGAGCTGAATCTCTGCAGAATGGAACCTCGTCGCGTGGTCAGATGAGTCCCGTTTCCAGCTGTACCGAGCTGACGAGAGGGTGCGGGTGTGGCGTCGACAGCATGTGGCCATGGCTTTGTGGTGCCATGTCGGAATTTTTCATAGCGGTGGTGGCTGTGGGGAGCCTTCTCAGGGGACACATTAGATCCCTTAGTGTGCCTGGAGAGATCCATAACCGCTGCGTTCAAATAGCATGTGCTGGCTGATCACCAACACTCTTTCATGGCCTTCGCGCATCCTGCGGCCGATGGTTTGTGTCACAAGACAATGCGCCGCCCCACCGGATCGCAACCACCCAGGCAAGACTCGAGGAACACTCATCTGAGTTTATCCAGTGGCCCCAAAGATTCCCGGATTTAAAACGTGTGAAAGCTCTCTAGGATGCCATGGAGCGAAACATGAGTTCGTGGATCCTGGGCCGACGTCTCGGGAGGAGTTGTGGACAATGCTGCAACAGGCATGGCTGCAATCACCTCCGGAAATACTCCGATATCTAGTGGAGTCACTGGCGTATATTCGAGGCTAACTAGGTTATCTGTGAAGCCCAGATGATGCACAAATAAAAGTCAATTATCAACGGTATTAAGACATGTCGATGCTTTTGCTGCGAAAAAAACACGTGCGGATTCGCTTCTTTTGACTAAGAGAATCAGTCTGGCGAGAGAGTATCACCAACGGTCCTAACGCAAGCAGCTGTCATCGTAACGTAAATAACTCTAATCGAGGCTTCGCTGTTCTGATTCGAAGACCTTAAGATACGATCGCCTGTTAGCGTTTCCATGACAACATAAATGCGCGGGTGAAAAGTGAATGGGTCATTGCTTTAGGCGACGGTTCGCTCAGAAAAGAGAAAACTTCGGATTGCATTAATCATTCGCATGTTCCCGCCTAGCATCATGTGTTTCGCGAGAGATGTTTCAGTTTGTGTGAAGTGTCGATGAATCAAAACTAGTGATTTTATATCTTTACATTTGTGGTTTGGTTGTATTCGAACAGTTGTGATACATTTTGTAAAAGCTTTCCTGAACATCTGTTGTCAGAAATTAAAGCACTCTATGCTTCAAATTTTGATACAGCTCGACTAAAACATAAACTCAAGGTGTTTTATTCCTTTGATGAATACAAAAAGAAACTAGTAAGAGTCATTACTTATTACATAAAGTTCAGTAAATTGGACATTGGTTTTAGTAAGGTGAACAAATTAGCAGACCTAATATTAAAGTTTCCGTCATCAACTGCAACTGCTGAAATAAGTTTTTCTGTATTAAAAATAATCAAGATAGAGTCCCACAAGGAAACATACATTTCAGGAACTTAGCTGTTTTGTCAATGGAGAAAAGCATTCTTTTTAAATATCAAAAGTACTGGGAAAAAACATTTTATGAAAACGTAACACTGAAGTTCACACAACAGGAAAGAAGAATGGAGTTCATGTACAAATAAGTGTTCAAATCCCAAACTTCATAATTATTTGGTATCATGTTAGCAAAAGCATGTACCTAAAATTTAGAAAAAAGTTAATTCTATTACTTAACAACTGAAAAATAAACTTCGCGTTTTAAAAAACGCAGTACTGAGGGCGGGGGAATAGCCCATGTCTCGTACCAAAGCTACGCCACTGGGTGGAGTAGATGCCACGGCGTTTACAGGGTTGATATTCGCGCTAGAGGAGGATGAACTCGCAATTATTTAGGTATCTCTGACGTTTTGTCCATTGAGTGTATGTGTTTTAAAGGTTTCAAATCTGGTCATATTAAATATCTTGTGAAGTATACTTCCATTTGACCTCCCATTTGACCTTCCTTCTCTTATGCAAATTTAGTTGCTTCTCGTTAAACTTTTTCTCCTTGAACGACACATTACTTTCCCAAAGAGCTTTTACAATTTGGCAGTACTAATAGTGAGTCAGAGCAGCATATAATATCAACTCTAAATCTAGAGGAGGTAGCAAAGGGTTGAGAGAGTAGTTGGTGTGGGGTCGTCAAGAGATTTAGATACAATAGAGATATACAGTTGAACCCGCTGATAATGAGCCCGTGTTTAGCGAGATCCCGGATTTAAGGAGCAACACACAAACTTTTTCTGGCATAATGTTAAATCAAAGCTAATTTTATTGTTTTTAAGGAATACAATGTTATTAAATCCCGGATTTAACGAGGAGAAGGAAAGCTAAGGTGATCAATTTTCAGAAGCGAAGTAGTAAAATATAATGTAATTTCATATTAAACGAGGCTGTCCTGGAATGGAGTAATGGAAATGGGGGCATACAGGACGAAAAATTGCAACAGAGCAGTGGTATCCTCGGATGCTAGTGGAAGAATGTTGATAGGAAAGCAATGGGAAGTGAGTACATCAAATGCTCAAAAACTGAATTGTGCAGTAGCTTATTCGCCACCCACTCCAAGGAGCTGTGCCTTGGGAGCATCGTGTCGGCTGAGCTTAAAACAGGCGCCTTACTACTAGGAAAAAAGAGGACGGATTGGATTCATGCACATGTGTTAAGTGCATTTTTGGATGACGATTGCAGAGAGAAAAAAAGGGAGTAATGAAATGGGAATGTGACCTGAGAAAAAGAAGGAGATAACAATTCCTGGAATCATGTCCATTGCCCCCTTTCAACTTCCAAGTGAGCCTTGCATTAGGAAGATGAAGGCTGGTTTTGATTTATGTGTGTCGTTAAAAAGCGGTGAATCTCATGTAGCCGTCAAGTAGGAAATCCTAAACTTTTATAAGTCACAAGATGTCTAAGAGAGAAGTGTTATTCGTAAACGACAAAAGTAGCCCATCATTAGAGAAGTAAACATTTGTGAAAAAATATGGCAATATGTTATGATATACACTATATTGACAAAAATCACCGGACACCCCTTCAAAAGCAAATGAACCAATCCGCTGCGTTGTTAAGATGCGCGGTCCAGCTGCAAGCGGTATGAAAACAAGTCTGCAGCTGACCGTGATCATATCACACTGTGATGTTAAGTAAAAATGTCGCGGCGGGAGAGAACTGACTTTGAAGTAGGAAAGATTATTGGGTGTTATACAGTATTAGTGGGTTCTCCATAAAAGAAACCGAGAGGCGTTTAAATATACCCAAGTCAACTGTTTTGGATGCACTGAATAAGTGGAAGACACATGGCGTGCCTGAAGTAGCAAAACGTACTGGCAGACCAAAGAAAATCCGTGGACGTAGAACCCTCAGGAGAGTCGTTACAGCTTATCGACGGAGTACTACACAAGACCTCAGTGTACAGGTGAGAACAAATGCAGTAATCTCGGTATGTACACGTAACATTCTCAGAGAACTTCATTCCATGGGTTACCGTGGTCGTGCGGCTGCTCATAATCCTTTCATCTCCACTCGAAATGCTACTCGTCCTTTAGCATGGTGTAAAGAACATTTATCGTGGACTGTAGATCAATGGAAACAGGTCCTATGGACTGATGAATCCAGATACACGATCCATCAGTCTGATGGACGTGTGTGTACCACCAGGATAATGCTCCATCAGTCTGATGGCAGTATGTGGGTATGGCGGAAGCCGGGGAAAGCTATTTACCACAGTGTACTGTTCCTACGGTCACGTTTGGAGCTGGCAATGTACTCGTGTGGTGGTGTTTTTCGTGATATGGTCTCAGCCCACTGGTTATCGTGGACAAACCTGTTAACCAACACGTCTATCACGATATTCTGTACAATTATGCCCTACCAACTATGTGGCAATACTATGGAACCGATCCTTGTTGGTACCACCAGGATAATGCACCGAGCCGTAAAATAAGGACTGTTACGGCGTAGCTTCACGATAACTCCCTATCAGGTGTGGACTGGCCAGCACAGAACCCTGATCTTAATCCCATAGAGCAGCTATGGGATGAATTAGAGTGCTGCCTAAGAAGTTTGGAACCAAGGCCTACTGCTAAGAAATAGTTAGCGGCAGCATTATGTACTAAATGGAGACGCATACCTATCGCTGTGTTCCAAAACCTTGTCGAAATCATGTCTCGAAGGGTCAGTGCATGCATTAAGGCCAAAGGTGGACCGATGCCGTACTAATTTATGTGAATAAATCTTATGTTGTTTTTCTCTTCTAGGTTTCTGGTGACTTTTGTTAATATAGTGTATGTATGTGGATATATAATATAAAAATGTAAATGCATATTGTCGTGTTTGCATATATGTACATGATGGGGATTTTGACACCAAAACGTGTTCGAAGCCGGATTTAACAAGAGTATTCGTCGGTCCCGAGCTCCTCGTTAGTTATAACCGGCCCTATTGAAGCTATTGATTTATAGATATTTTTGTAGCAGAGTTGTTGTTGGCAGAACGAATGCAATCATTGCATTGAGATTGTTGTCTGGAATGAAGCCACCGTTCTGGCAAGCGTTGTTCTTTATATCCCGATGTACAAGCGATCGAATAATCCAATGGATTAACCTAAGTTAACTTGCTGATTCTTCACACCCTGCCGTTTGGCTTATTTTTGGCAAAGTGTGATTTATATGCGAAAACATTCACCATGAACATTGGCAGAGACACATAGTTAAGCACCTAAACATAAAACTACAGCTATTTAAAGTTTAATCTTCATAAACTTAAGTTTCAGTCTTCGGTAAAACAGCCGGTACAGTAAATGTATTGACATGGTTCTGTGTGTACAGAAGCCGCATCGGATGATGTGATTTCTCTATAGACGGAACATGACTGATATTTTCTGGTGTTTCACAGACGTAGTAGAGAAAAACTGACGTTCTTCAGACAATTCTGTGGAAAACCAAGTTGATAGCAGCTATATAACTTTCGAAATAACATTTTCCTGAACAGGTCTGCGTGTAAGAATAAATGGCGAGGGGAATTTAACAACAGTTTATTTAAAAGAATCCAAAAATTCTACTAGCCAGAAATAGAATTGAAACACTTTGCACGAAAAATGCGATACTTCGCTGTTTACTCTGTTCGTATAGACTTAACTTTTCAGAATTAACGCACTGATAAAAATCAACACATGTTTGATTGAGTGCACGCAAAGCCCAATACGACCAAAACAACCTTCAGGGAAGGTTTTGTTTCAGAATTTAATATTGCGAACAAATATGAGGAGTACATTATCTTGTTGAAGGAATGCTGTTTACAATAATAGATTTTTATACAGCTCCGGGATAAAGCACACGATGTTGTTGAAATAATGTTCTTCGTGTTACAGGAAACAATTTCGTACAATTCTGGAATAAAGTTCACCACATCTTGTTGAACGAACGATCTAAAAGGAACATTTCTCCTATAGTTTTGGAATAAAGTTCACCACATCTTGTTGAACGAACGATCTAAAAGGAACATTTCTCCTATAGTTTTGGAATAAATGTCACCATATCTTGTTGAAAGAACAATCTAAAAGGAACATTTCTCTTATAGTTTTGGAAGAAAGTTCACCACATCTCGTTAAAAGAACGATCTAAAACGAACATTTCTCCTATAGTTTTAGAATAAAGTTCACCACATCTTGTTGAACGAACAATCTAAGAGGAACATTTCTCCTATAGTTTTGGAATAAAGTTCACCACATCTTGTTGAAAGAACGATGTAAAAGGAACATTTTCCCTATAGTTTTGGAATAAAGTTCACCACATCTTGTTGAACGAACGATCTAAAAGAAACATTTCTCCTATAGTTTTGGAATAAAGTTCAAAACATCTTGTTGAATGAAAGATCTAAAAGGAACATTTCTCCTATAGTTTTGGAATAAAGTTCACCACATTTTGTTGAACGAACGATCTAGAAGGAACATTTCTCCTATAGTTTTGGAATAAAGTTCACCACATCTTGTTGAACGAACGATCTAAAAGAAACATTTCTCCTATAGTTTTGGAAGAAAGTTCACCACATCTCGTTGAATGAAAGATCTAAAAGCAACATTTCTCCTATAGTTTTGGAATAAAGTTCACCACATCTTGTTGAACGAACGATCTAGAAGGAACATTTCTCCTATAGTTTTGGAATAAAGTTCACCACATCTTGTTGAACGAACGATCTAAAAGAAACATTTCTCCTATAGTTTTGGAATAAAGTTCACCACATCTTGTTGAACGAACGATCTAAAAGGAACATTTCTCCTATAGTTTTGGAATAAAGTTCACCACATCTTGTTGAAAGAACGATCTAAAACGAAACATTTTCCTATAGTTCTATAATTCTGGAATAAAGTTCGTCACATCTTGTTGAAAGAGCTATCTAAAAGGAACATTTTCCCTATAGTTTTGGAATAAAGTTTTTTTTTTTTTTTTTTTGATGCTTGGAGGTTTAACGACCACCGTGAGCAACTCAATGGGCTATAAGCAGTCGCCCGTCCCCAATTTAGGGTCACTGGTTCCAGGAAAGGGAGAGAGCCAGTGCCGTAAGACAAACACAAAATCCATGACTCACCGGGATTCAAACCCGGACCCCTTACGGACGAATGATCAGAGGCCAGCGCCTTAGACCACTGCGCCACCGGAGCGGCAGGAATAAAGTTCACCACATCTAGTTGAAAGAACTATCCAAAAGGAAACATTTTCCAATAGTTCTAGAATTCTGGAACACAGTTCGTCACATCTTGTTGAAAGAGCTATCTAAAAGGCAAATTTTTCTTGTAGTTTTGGAATAAAGTTTACCACATCTTTCTGAAAGAACGATCTGAAACAGAAAAAAATCCTATAGCTCTGGAATAAAATTCGCAACATCTTGTTGAAAACGTGATCTTTGTGATAATACGAAATGGATTTTCGAGCAGTTCTGAAATAACGTTTACCACCTTGTTGAGAGATAACTCTTTGTGATAACAGTTCCTACAGAATTGGACTATGCACGGTCGAGTCACATTATTGTGACTACCAGCTAATATCCAGAGTAACCGCCGTGTGCAGCGCGGACAGCAGCTAGACGGGCTGGGAGTGACTCAATAAGGTGCTGGAAGGTGTTCACAGGTATGTGGAGCCATGCTGACTACAGTGCATCTGACAGCTGCTTCAGGGTGCGTGGTGGAGGGGCAGTGCAATGCAACGTTCCCCCATTCTCTCTATCTTGGCACCAAATGTGTGTTGGGCAGTGTAATGCCAACTTCCCCCATTCTCCCTATCATCGCACCAAATGTGTGTTGGGCAGTGTAATGCCACCTTCGCCCATTCTCCCTATCTTGGCACCAAATGTGTGTTGGGCAGTGTCTCTTACTCTACCTTTTCCCCTTCTCCCTATCTGTAGATCTAAAACAATACTCCGCAGTAAGCGCAGCCGTTTTCATACTAGCTTCATCAATGTTCGGCGGTTTGATACAGATTTTGGTGTTGTCAAAGCTTGCCGTACCGGGAGTTATCCTTTTACAGCATGTTGTACATTTCTAACTCTTCTGCGTTGATAACATGTTTCTCATAGTTTTCATAACGAGGTTAGTATGTATATGTGCTCTAGTTCATTAGATGAGACGTCTGATGAGTCCAGTTATTGATTGGAAACACCACTCCATGATATTCAAAATTTCCTACTTTACGGCATCGAGTTATTTAGTTTCCTCTGCTGTTTCCCCGATAATATTGATAACTGTTTGAGTCTCTTACTCAATCCTCTCTCTCTCTCTCTCTCTCTCTCTCTCTCTCTCTTTCCAGGTTCATCCGATCTTATCTGACTTTCTATCATCAGCGGTGGTGATTGTTTTTCGAGAACTGAATCGACATATTGAGAAATGGATTCTTTGTTCCACTTATACCGCTTCGAAAATCAGAGAAGCAAAAATGATTTTGCCATATCATGTGATTTAATTCAATCGATTGACACTCCAACTAGAATTCCCTATTCACAGTCTTCTGCAATATTGACATCTTTCTTACTAATAAAGCTAGGAGCTAGGAATTTGTTGATATTTCGCCATTCAGTTCATTTTTGCGTTTCGAAGTCATCGTGGTTTCACCGTACAATGACTGGACTGTTTATTAAGATTTTCAACCTAATAATATGTTCCACCACATTTGATCTTCAGAAATACAGCAGTTCTGCTCGCGTTGGGTCTATACACACCAGCCACTGAATTAGAAACCTTTATGCAGTTGTATGTAAATATCACTCAGTATGTATGCAGAATAGATAGTCACGTGCGTCTCCACATAAACTGGGCAATTATTTAAGACTTATGCTCGTCAATAAGCGTCATTAGTGTTGATCACAATGGGAAAAGCAAAGGAATTTCCGTAGTTCAACAAAGGGCTTATTGTGGGTGCCCGTCGGGCTAGTGCTATGATTTTGAAAACAGCAAAAGTGAGATATCCTGAGTCTTTAACCAGTGAAAAGGTAATCATATTGTTTGTCTAAGAACAGAGACTGTAGCGTGACGACAATCTGTCAGGAACGACATTATCGTTGTCTGAGAACGCTTGTACGGTGAAACAGGACTTCCTGTGTGAAGCAATTAACCGAAGCATTCAATGAGCCTTCTTCTGACTCAGATCTCAGTGAATTATGCACAGAGAACTAAATAAGATCGGTATGGGCAGTCGCACGCCTAAACGGAAACCACTGATTCCTACAAAGAACTGTAAAGTTCGTCTACAGTGATGTCAGTAACACCGTGGCTAAGCACTGAAAGACTGGAAAAACGTCATGGATCCGACGAGTTGCGGTGCATCTTGTTCTGTACCGACGGCAGGCAGAGAGTTTGGTGGACACCCATGAAGCAATAGACCCAGCTTACGTTGTAAACACACCACCACGAGGTTCTGGAGTGGTGTTATGGTGTGAGGCACGTTTTGTTGGCACGGAAAGAGGCCCATAATGTTGCTGGAAATTTGGGTGTTCTCTAAGGGTTTTATAAACATTGTTGCCGATCGAGCCCGTCACGCAATGTTGAGTCTTTTTACAGCAGGTGACAGCTGTCTCATTGACGACAACAATACCACTATTCATCGCGCAGAATGTGTTCAACAATGGTTCAGCGAGCATGGGAACGACTTCCAACAGCTTCTCTGGCCACCACAAAGCCCGGATCTGCACCCCATTGAGAGTGTCAGGTGACATGCTAGGAAAACAAATCCAGGAGCAAGTCCTTGAATTATTCAGCGAATTAAGCTTAGGGAATTGAAAAGATAGGTACTGGCAGTTGCATGCTTATGCGGAAACCACCGATTCCTGCGAAGAACTGGAAAGGTCTCTAGAGTGGTGTCAGTAACAACGTGGCTGGGCGCTGCAAGATTGGAAAATAGTCATGTGGTCCGACGAGTTGCGGTACTCCTGTTATATGCGGACGGTAGGCAGAGAGTTTGGCGGGATCCCCATGAAGCAATTAACCCAGCTTGCCTTGTAAACACATCACAAGATACTGGAGGTGGTGTAGTAGCGTGAGGCACGCTCTTTTGCTACGCAACGGGTCCCCTGATACTGCTGGAATGTTGGGTGTCTTCCAAGAATTATCTGGACATTGTTGCAGATCAATTCCATTCCGCAACGTTGTCTTTTTCCAGAAGGTGGCGGTTGTTTGATGGACGAGAATGCTAGTGCACCTCACGCAAGATATGTTTAGAAGTGGTTTCAACGCACATATCAGAGACTTCCACCATTTTCCGCCACATAGCTTGTATCTCAACACCGCTGAGAATATATGGGACATGTTAGAAAACAGATATGGGAGAAATGTCCTCTTCCATCAAATCTTAGCCAGTTAAAACATTGTCTGATGAAAGTCTGGTGCTGTAGACGTAGATACAGTCCAACACCATTTGGAATCTATGCCAAACCGAATACGTGCTGTAGTTTGGGTTAAAGGTGGTCCAACAAGACATTGAATTAATGTTTCTAATACAGTGGCAGATATACACGGTCGTATCAGAATAATATGACACCTACCTAATAATGGGAATAACTACCCTTGGTCGGTAAGACAGGGGCGAAACTGCGTTGCATGGATGCAGTGAGGCCCTGGAAATTTGCACGAGGTACACGTGCCCATTCGGATTGCAGCAGAGCACGGAGGTCCCGGAGATGACGTGGTTGTGAGTGGGCACGTCGAACTTGTCTATCCATATAGTCCCACAAGTGCTCTATGGGATTAAGATCGGGAGATTTCTCTGGCCAAAGCGAACGGAGACATCGCTGTCTTGTTTCTGGAACCAGTCACGCATCTTCTTAGCGACATGGCACTGCGCATTGTCCTGCTAAAAGACGCCATCACCACCGGGGTAAACGTCCAACATGAAGGGATGCATGTTGTCATCGAGGATGGACAAGTAGCTATTGGCGTACAGGGACCCATACAGTGGTACCAGCGGTTCCAGGTCATTCCAGGGGAACATCCTCCGGGCATGCACACTCCCACCGCCGGCCCTTAAGTGACCGACAAGCGTGTCCGGGTGTTCTTTCTCGTGTGTCTGACGCTGTATCCGCCACCGTCCGTCACTTCTGTGAAATAGAAACCTCGATTCGTAGGAGAAGGCAACCTTTTTCTACTCTTGCACTGTCCATTGACGGTAATCCCATGCGAACATGGGCGCCTTGAAGCAGCGTCGATTCTGCAGTCCCATACGTAACAGGGTTCGCTCTACTGTTATCGGGGACACGTACCTGGGTGCCCAGCGTTCATTTGCGTTGTCAATTGCTTAATTGTAGCGCGTCGATTACAATTTACCAGTCGACGGAAGAGACGATCTCCTCTGGAGTCGATGGAATATGCGGCACCACAGTTATGACAACCAGAGGTACCTTCTTGGTATACCCTTAGTGCATCACCTTGCGAACAGCCCACGCAGTCTGCTGTTTCCGAGATGCTTCCACCCTTGGCGCGGTAGCCGACGATCATTTCTTTTTGAACGTCCGTCAAATCACTACCTCTGTCCACTGTGCTCACGTCACGCACTATGGCTCATCTGTCCTTACCGGGTGCTTATATCTTCGTGTGGTAGACCTTGTCCCGTGCACTCTGTGACCTGCCTGGTCGGGTACACTGTGATTCCGCGGGTGGTCATATTATTCTTATAAAAGTGTGTATAAACTGCATTCAACATTGCACTGGTATAAAACGTTTTGCCACGATATATAGCAACTGATTTACCACATCCAACATATTGCCTTATCTTATCATCAGCATATGTTCTTTTGCTGCTGGTACGATCCAAACAACAGATGAAGGGCCATCGCAAATGCACTATTAGGGCCAGCTGATAAAAAGCAGGTCGTGGCATTTCAGGAAGCGTATATTGTAAACGAATTTTTTAGTTTGGAGGTTCAACGACCACCGTGAACAACTGTGAGGTCCATAAGCAATCCTCGGTTCTTAATTTAGGGCCACTGCTTCCAGAAAATGCTGCGAGCCAGAGCATTGTAGCAGACACACCACGCATGCTTCATTCAGGGACTCCAACCAGGGCTCACTCCGAAGAAAGGTCAAAATCCAGCGCTTAGACCACTGCTCTCCCAGGGTAACCCTAGGCGCTTCAAAGGAACCTTGGCAACAGCGTTTCTTTGTTTGCAAACAGCATTTCAAAAGTGACCACCAAGAATTTCCGAAAATAGTTTACATTCCTATTTTAACCCTCGTTGTAGAAATTTTTCAGATGTACACGGTCGAGCCACATTATTATGATCACCAGAAAATATCCAGAGTAACCGCCGTGTGGTGTACGAACAGCAGCTAGACGAGCTGCGAGTGACTCAATTGTAAGGTGCTGGAAGCTGTTCACAGGTGTGTGGAGCCATGCTGACTGCAGTGCATCTGACAGCTGCAGGAGAGTGCGCGGTGGAGGATCCATAGACTGAACAACGCGACCGAGGGGGCCCCACAGATGCTCAATTGGGTTTAAATCAGGGGAATAAGGGGGTCAGGGAAGTACTTTGAAGTCTTCATTGTGCTCTTCCAACGATTTATAGCTGTGTGACACGTCGCATTGTCGTGCTGGAAGATTCCATGCGCCCTAGGGAAGACAATCAGCATGTATGGGTGTACGTGGTCTGCAAGCATGGATTCATAACGGATTCGGTTCATAGTGCTTTCCACAGGTATGAGCGGACCCAGGAAATGTGACGAAAACATTCCCCAGACCATAACGCTGCCCTCACGAGCTTGTGTTCTGCACAGCAATGGTTGAAGAGTTTTTATTCTCCGATGTTTCTCGCCTTACACACCAACGTCCATCCGTTCGATGAAGCAGAAAACGTGACTCATCGGAGAAGAAAATCATTTGCCAGTCAGCGGAGGTCCAATTCCGATTCGGCCGTGTAAATGTAAGCCTTTTCTGCCGATGCACCTTCGTCAGCATAGGTGAAGTCACCATCCGTCTGCATCGGAGCCCCATACGTAGCAAGGTTCGCTGAACTGTCGTTTTATACACACTTCCGGTAGCCCCCTGGTTCATTCGGCCAGTGAGTTGCTCCACTGTAGCGTCTCGATTGGCCCTCACGCACCTTCGAAGCCAATGTTCACCTCTCACATTAATGGCATGCGATGATCCGCAGTTTTCACGTCGCTTATTCGCAATGGTGCCATTTCTCCCATCACGATACAATTTAACCACAACAGTTCTAAACTGCGCTGTTTCAGAAATACTGCCAACCTTGGTCCGAATGCTGATATTCATCCCGTTTTACAAATCTGGTAAATCACTCCTTTCATACATGACAGCAATGAGTGATATGTTTTCAGGATGCCTACAACACACCTTGCACACCCTCCAAGCCAGATCACGACACGTGCATTCTTTCATTGGCTACGCGCTGTTGACGTCAAATGTAGGAAGTGGTCACATGAATGTTACTCGACTGTGTATATTAGCCAAAAGCCTGCGCTTCTGACCATCCGGTCACCGATGCGTACATTAAATATTTACTCAAAATAAGCGACAAATCTCTCAACCCAAATAAATTGGTCTCAAAAATCTAAAAATTTGGACCCCAATAGTCTCATAATTTAATATTAATTGACGTTAGTGCTTTAAATGTGAAGTTCATATTAGTTTGCGAGAGAAAGGGTGTTCCTTCCCACGAAGCTGTTATTTAAAATACTACTCTTACTTTGAATGGTTTCTTCTACAGTCATATTATGATAGAGAACTTTATAAAATGGCTAGACTTGTTTTCTTTGACGATTTGTTTCTGCATTTCTCGTTCTCTTCTAAGGCTCTGAAATTGCATATTCTCTCGAAACTTTTAGCATATCTTCCGCAGTATCAGAATTCACACGGATTTGGTTTGTAGTCTTATCGTCTAAGTCTCTTAATATGGAGCATACCAGCGTAGAAGGTAAAGTTATGGGCGCGTTGATCTCCCTGGAAAGCAAACTAGTTGAAGATTTGGGTGAGATCAAAGGACTGTGTCAACGATGACACGGAGGAGAAGAAATTTAAGACTGTTTGCTCAAGAAGGAAATGCGTGGATTAAGATGATCCCTAACCTCACATCCGCTGAAATGTGGAATTAGCCATGTGCAGAAAAAAAAGGTGAATTCACAGCTACTTTTGCGATCTCAATAATACCTTCTTACCTGTTTTTCTGTATTTCAGAACCATGATCTACGGTATTGTGTTATTAAATTTCCTTTGGCATATACACAGCAGAGTCACATTATTGTGACCACCTCCTAATTTTGACGTCAACAGCGCGTATCCAATGAAAGAAGGCACGCGTCGTGAGCTGGCTTGGAGGGTATATAGGGTGTGCTGTAGGCATTCTGAAAACATATCACTCGTTGCTGTCATGGATAAAAGGAGCGATTCAGCAGATTTGCAAAAAGGGATTATTATCGGCTTTCCCGCTAAAGGTGGCAGTATTTCTGAAATAGCGCAGTTTGTGAACTGTTCGTGTGCTTCTGTGGTTTCATTGCATCGTGATTGTAGAAATGACACCATTACGAATAAGCGATGTGGAAACTGCGGAGCACCACGTGGCATTGATGTGAGAGGTGAACGTCGCTTCGAAGGAGCGTGACGGCCGAGCGTCACGCTACAGTGGAACAACTCACTGGCCGAATGAAGCAGGAGGCTACCGAAGGAGTGTCTAAAACGACAATTCAGCGAACTCTGCTGTATATGGGGCTCCGATGCAGACTGATGGACACTGCACCTATGCTAACAAAGGTACATCGGCAGAAAAGGCTTACATTTGGACGGCAGTATCAGAATTAGAGCTCCACTGATTGGAAAAGGATTGCCTTCTCCGATGAGTCACGTTTTCTGCTCAACGGATGGACGTTCGCGTATAAGGCGAGAAACATCGGAGAACAAACACTCTTCAACCATTGCTGGAAGAACACAATTTGGTGGGTGCAGTGTTATGGTCTGGGGAATGTTTTTGTGGCATTCTCTGGGTACGCTCATACCTGTGGGAGGCACTATGCACCGAATTCTTTATGAATCCATCCTTGCAGACTACGTACACCTATACATGCTGATTGCCTTCCCTGGTACGGATGGGATCTTCCAGAAAGACAATGCGAAGTGTCACACATCTAGAAATGTCCGAGTGTGGTTGGAAGATCACGATGAAGACTTCAAAGTACTTCCTTGGCCACCTGATTCTCCAGACTTAAACCCAATTGAGAATCTGTGGGACCACCTTGATCGTGTTGTTTGCTCTATGGATCCTCTACCACGTACCCTTCAGAAGTTGTCAGATGCACTGCAGTCAGCATGGCTCCACATACCTGTGAACACCTTCCATTACCTTATTGAATCACTCCCAGCCCGTCTGGCTGCTGCAGAGCAGTTACTCTGGATGTTAGCTGGTGATCACAATAATGTGACTCAACCGTGTATAACGATAAAAGTGGTCACCTGTGTTATTAAAATCGTTTTCTCCCTCTCATTCATAGAGTTATTACAAGAGGCGTTTACTAATTTTGGAACTTACGCAGTCTGAATTACGACACTTTCTTTTGTAGACCCAGAAAACTTCATCAAATTTTCACGCCAGTTGTGTTAAATATTGGTAATAAAAGGCTTCCTGCTCTGCAAATCATGATCTTCATTTCTCATAAATATACACAGTGCGTCAAAAAATTTTCAAGACTGGCGCTAGATTTCAGCCTACGGTGGCGTTACCAGTGTAATCGCGAATGCGTTATAAACCGTGACCATCTGCTTGCTTTCTGCCAAAGGTACTGCGCAGTTGTTAAAGTAACTCAAACGAAACGGCCGTTCATTAGAGAAGTAAAATTTGTTTCATGTTGAATTATTAAGATGGAACAAAGGACAGTTATTAAATTTAACGAAAAACTTGTTAAAAGTGCCTCGAAAACGTACCAAATGATGGAACAAGTTTACGGTGAGTTTTGTTTAAGTAGATCAAATGTTTTCCTGTGGCACAAACGTTTTTTTGACGAAAGAGAGACGCTAGAAGATGATAAGCATACCGGAAAACCAAGTTCATCTATGACACCTGAGATTATTGAAAAAGTGCGTGATTTCGTGGCAAACAATCAATGTGCGCCACTAAGAATAATGGAAGAGTCTTTAAACATCAACAAAGAAACGATTCGAACTATCCTGCATGAAGATTTGGGCAAAACAAAAGTATGTGCTAAATTTGTTCCACACACGTTAAGCAATGAACAAAAATCAAGGAGAAGTGCACATTGCAGAGACATCATTTCAGCCGCTGAAAATGATCCAAACTTCTTAAAATCGATTGCTACAGGTAATGAAACATGGTGTTTTCAATGTGATCCTAAACCAAAGCGACAAAGTGCGGAATGGAAGTAAAAAAACTTACCACAAGCCAAAAATATCAAGAAAAGTTCCATCGAAAATCAAAACAATACTCATTACATTCTTCGATAGTAAGGGTATTATTCACAAAGAATTTGTTCCAAGTGGACAAACAATTACTGGTGAGTTTTATTTAAATGTTTTGAGGCATTTGATGGGCAGAATTCGTCGCATTCGTCCAGAATATCGGGATGAAAACAGTTGGTGTTTGTTGCACGATAATGCTCCCAGTCACGCCTCACTTCTTGTTCGTAGATTTTTGGCAAAAAATAACGTCTGTGTGTGTTGAATCATTCACCGTATTCACCTGATTTAGCACCCTGCGAGTTTTCTTTAGTCCCAAAACTTAAAATGACGTTAAAATGGTGTTATTCTGATGGTATTTCGACCATACAAACAGCTTCGACGCGTGCTTTGGAGGCAATTCCGCAAAGGGAACTGGAACAGGCATTCGAATCATTATTAAATCGCTGTAACAAGTGTATTGAAACCGGAGGGATTTATATTGAATAACAAACCGAAACAAATTATAATTTCTTATTTCTATTTCATTTTACAGACCCAGTCTTAAAGATTCTTTGCCACACTGTGTATTCTGTTTATTCTATGAAATGTTTAAAAATGAATGAAATTAATACTACCTTTCAAAACTGAAGGAGCTCAGTTAGTTTGGCTGAACACAATGTCTCCTTATGTTTGTAGATGTCTTTCCATAGTTATTACCTTTGTATATCAGCACAATAACACGAGAAAACAATGTACATACTATAGAAGATGATCATTTTTTTCTTATGATATCATAATTATACACTAATGTAAGTTAACTAATATGCCCTTTTGGTTAATGATAGCACAAATGAACAGTATGATGAAGAACAACAGTTAGAAGATGTACTCTGCAGTGCGAAAACAACTGGGATACCTCTCTGATACCATGTTGATCCTCCTCGCGATTGAATAACGGCACCAACGCGAGGCAAGAGCTACACGAGCTCTCTGTAGTACAGTGGAGACAATGCGCACCATGCTTCCTGAAGAGCGTCCCACAATTCCGTAATATTCACCGGTAGAAAATTCCTGACATTGATGGCACGTTGAACAGCATCCAAAATGCATTCGATGGCGTTGAAACCCCGCAAACGAGGGGATCACGTCAGGATGCCAGACTGCGTGGAATGTTCTTCTAGTCATAGTCGGGTGACTGCGGATGTGTGTGGTGAAGCATTGTAGTGTTGAAAGAGGTCGCACGCGTCGGAGTGGTTGCATGACATGAATGAGTGCAAATAATCCCCAAGGATGGTTACGTAGCCTCCACAGGTCATAGCGGTTTGAAGACGTATGAGGAGCCCTAATGCCTCCCAGTTGAAAACACTCCACACCATAATAGAGCCACCGCCGTCCTGCACTGCCCCTACTGCCTGAAACAGTTGATTCCGCGATTCGTCGGAATAATCTACAAGTTTCAGTCACCTTGCGTCCAATGGCGGTGTTGCCGAGCCCAGCGAGGAGCACAGTCTTGTGTCGTTGGGTCAGCAATGGCACCTGGGCGGGCTATCGGCTCCAGAAACCCATAGAACACATGGGACGTTGCACTGTCCAAACGCTGTTGTCCCTAGCACTGAATTGCGCTGTGACTTGCGGCAATGCTGCACGCCGCACGAATGTTACCGCTGTCCACAAAATTCCGGTGTTTTTCTGCTGCAACATCGGTCTCGCTCTCCGAGGTTGTGTAGTCCAGGTTCATATACTGGTGACAGTGCGAATCCAAATTTCCTGGTAATTTCCGAGATGGAGTGCCTAATCTCCTAGACCCTATCGCACCATGTCTGAAATCTCTAATATCCTGATAAGCTATCATCACAACTGCGAATGCTACTACATGAGTGGCCACTTTATTATGACCACTCCCTCAGTACTTCGTTGGGCCACCTTTTACCTTAAATACTGCGTCGATTCTTCGTGGCATGGACTCCACGAGATGTTGATAGGTGGTTTGTGGAATCTGAGACCATGCTTGATGAATAGCATTTTCCAGGAGTGTGAGATTGCAGGGTTGTGGATCCAGCTTCCTGATGGCTCGTTCAACTTCATCCCACAAATTCTCAATGGAGTTGAGATCTGGAGATTGTGGGGACACCCTAAGCAAAGTAAACTCACCGGCATGTTCTTGAAACCAATCATGGACAATACGAGCACTATGGTAGGACGCATTATCTTGTTGAAAGTAGCCATCGCTATTGGAATATACCATCCACATGACAGGATGCATTTGGTCCGCAACGATGTTTAGAAATGATGTGCCAGTCAGACGTTGATCAACACGAATTAAAGGGCCCAAAGCATGCCAGGAAAACATTCCCCAAATCATAACGTTGCCTCCACCAGCTTGAAGGGTTGTAGCAATGCATTTAGGGTCCATGCTTTCGTGCTGTTTCCGCCAAATTCTCACTCGGATATCGGCATGGTGCAACTGAAAACGTGATTCATCGGACCACATAATTTGTTTCCAGTTATTATCGACTGTCCAATCCTTGTGCTCCTGTGCGAACTGGAGACGCTTTCTCTTGTTAACTGCAGACAGCAAAGGTGTTCGAACAGGCCTTCGGCTGCCATATCCCATTCAATGCAGTGTACGGCGAACGTGCGTGCAGAAATCATCTGAGGAGATCCTTGAGTAAGAGGGTCTGTAATTTGCTACACTGTTGCCCTTCTGTTGTCTGTTTCCAGTCTGGACACTCCGTTGCACCCGAGCAGTCACTAGTCGATAACGACAAGACGTTGCACGTAGAGACCCAGTTTTTTGGCTTACAGTCCAGTCGGTACGTGCATTCTTATAGGTACGTTTAATAATTGCCTGAACACCTGCGTGGTAAACACTCATCACGTTTGTACTGTCGTAGCTCTGGGCTACCAATTTCTCGGATTTGTCTATAACTTTTTCCAAACAAGCTTGAATACATCCAGGGATAGATTCTGCATCATGTCCAGGGAGATTAGTGAATTCCCAGAATCTCTCAACTGGTTGCCCGTTACCTAAAATGTATCGAAAAACGACAACCAATTTTTTTTTTTGATTGGAGGTTTAACGACCACCGTGAGCAACTCAATGGGCTATAAGCAGTCGCCCGTCCCTAATTTAGGGTCACTGGTTCCAGGGAAGGGAGAGAGCCAGTGCCGTAAGACAAACACAACATCCATGCCTCACCGGGATTCGAACCCGGACCCCTTACGGACGAATGATGAGAGGCCATCGCTTAGACCACTGCGCCACGGGGGCGGCGACAACCAATTGGAAAGCAGATGAAACATCAGTAGTTTCATCTGCTATCACTGCTACAAAACTTGCTTTTGAGATTTCATTTTTATGTGGTTCTGGCAAACAGTTAGCATACAGTCTAATAAATCATTTTGAATTTCTTTTGATGTTCCTTTCAAAACAGTGGCATTAGTGAGATGGTCTTTTAGAAATGCATCAGGTTCTGCTGAGAAGTTTATAAGACCTCTGAAACTGCATGGATTTAATAAATCATCGCGTTCATCATGTCCTCGAAGTGCGAGCTCAAATACGCCGCAAAACAGAATACAGTAAAATATTTTGGAAATAACATAACGATTTTTGGTTACTTGCTCATTTTGTTTTTTAACATTCGAACGAAATGCACTGTCAAGCTGTTGGCGAATATCAACCATTCCCAGAAAACTCAACTCTAATGTGGAGTTTAAATGTGATTGGGAACAGTGATGTTTATTTATTTTTTGAGTTAGATGTGATAAATCAGCAACACCGTAACTCACCCAACTTGAATCACCACTTTGTTTTGCAAACAGTGAAAACAAAAGAGCCTGTTAGTTAATTCACATCCACAGATATTTCTCATATAAGTCGAGTTTGAATTCCCTTTTGAAATCTCTAGTTTTATACTTTGTCACCTGGATCAGCTTAAGCCTAGGTGTTGACCTGAGCATTTTAATTTCCATTTTTCTTTCCAGCGGCAACGTTGAAAAATGTAATTTCTTTAGCTCAGAAAGGCTGATTTTACTAAATGCTATCTTAACTGTTTACACATGTTCTTACACACAACAATAAAACTAACCTATAAGAACTAATAAACGCCGCCCCGGTGGCGCAGTGGTCTAAGGCTCTGGCCTCTGATCATTCGTCCGTAAGGGGTCCGGGTTCGAATCCCGGTCAGGCATGGATGTTGTGTTTGTCTTACGGCACTGGCTCTCTACCTTCCCTGGAACCATTGGCCCTAACTTAGGGACGGGCGACTGCTTATAGCCCATTGAGTTGCTCTCACGGTGATCGTTAAACCTCCAACCAAAAAAAAAAAAAAAAAAAACCCAACTAATAAACAGATTAATAACTGATAAACAACTACACCAACCACTTGTGGCCGCAAACCAAGGGAGAATCCGGACGAATAACAAACTGCCAATCCAGCTCCCGCACACACGTGACTCCTCTGCCCCCGGACAAACTGGTTTTCAAGTTAATTATTCTATAGCACGTACGATCGACGTAAGGCTGGCCGATCTGCGCTGCTAACTTTCGAATTTTATACCATTACAGTCGCTTCTTGCTAGGGTATTTAGAGGGGGGGGTCTTCCAGAAATTGGCAAAACCTGGAAATGTGTTTACTGTTTTATTTTATTTAACTTGTTATATTTTAATTTCTTTCATTCGCTTTCTCTTTTTCTGTTTTGGGAGTTCACGTGCTCATGTGCACCAATAGAGGAGCCGCCACTGGTTGAGCACATAAGTACGTGCAAAGACAGAAGTTTTTTTTTTCTACCTCATTACAAAAGCTCAACATGCACACCGTCGTTTGTTGGGCGTAGAACATCCGGCCCAAACTCCAGTTCCAAACATGTACGCTGCAGCATGCCCTCAGTAATCTTCGAAATGGCATTGTTGATCCTCTGTTTCAGGTCATCCATGTCCTGCACGTTTGTCCGATACACGATATTCTTCACATATCCCCATGCAAAAAAAGTCCAGAGGTGTAACGTCGGGGGAACGGGGTGACGATGCAATGGGACCATCCCGTCCAATCCACCTACAAGGGAATTGCGTTTAAAAAGTCCCAAACGTGCTGTCCTTTTTGCGGTGGCGCACCGTCCTGTTGAAATATTAAGCTTGGTTGATATTCCAACAGGCAAAACATCCAGGTAAACATCTGCTGTCACTATTTTCTCACTGAGTAAAAATGGTTCAAAGATATTTTTATGCATAACACCGCAATACACGTTTATTTTAGGACTGTCTCTCGTAAGCTTCATAAAAGCACGAGAATTTTCAGACCTCCAAATCTGACATTGTGTCTGTTTAACTGCCCAGAGATATAAAAAGTTGCCTCATCCGTAAAACAAACATGTATGAGAAATTCGGGATCTTCGCTCAGTCTATCCACCATCGTTACTGCGAGTTCTTTTCGCCGTGGTCTGTCGTTCGCCTCAAGTACTTGTAACAGTTGCACTTTGTATTCATATAAGCGTAGATGTTTTTGTAGCACCCTGTGTACCGTGGACTTGGGCATTTGTAGTTCTCTGGCAGCGGAACGATTGGACGTCTTTGGACTTCGCGAAAATGAATCACGAACGTGTTCGATGTTCGTTAGGACCTTGATTCAACAAGGACCCAGTCCTAATGAATTTCTGGTGAAATTGACGGATACTAGAATGAGATGGCGTGGTTTTCCCATACTTAGTCCGGAAATGCCGTTGCCTTGGTGTATCAGATTTTGTTTCGATGAACCAAACGACGCACTGCGCTCTCTCTTGTGGGAACCACATTTTCATAGAACAGCACCTGCTACGTCAGTGAGAGACCTATAACAAAAAACGATAATGTCAATTAAAAGGCTACCGAAAGACGCTTGCTCTCAAAGATGATATCGTGATGTCAAATCCGTGAACCGGTATTTCCGTTGCCCAGTTTTAAGATGATAACGCCCAGCCGTTCATTGCGAAAATCAGGAGACAGTGGGTACAAGGTGTCCAACGACCGAACTGGTTGATGCATTCCCAGATTTCTTCCCAACAGAGAGCGTGTGGCTCCTCACTGGCAGACGATTTAATGCCTCTGCATGACCATCTCGCAATGCCGACGAATTGTGGACGTAGGTCAACAAGGCATGGTCAGCGATTCCTCAAGACACCATACCGGGACTTCTCCAGTCGAAGCCACTCCGTATTGCCGAACGTATGGCGGTCTTACGACCTCTTGACTCTGACCACTGTGACGTGCCTGCCCCGCAGGACGCACACAACATAATAAAGGCAGATAGCAGCAAGACGAACGTCTGCGTAGCTCAGTTGGTAGAGCGACTTATTCCGGAATATGGGGACCCGGGTTCGAGCCCCGGCGTGGACAAAAAATGAAGGAGAAATTTACTTCTTTATAATGCCTTCCGAACTTCCCGGATGACACGGCCGTTGAAGATCTCGCAATGGTGTGATGTTCTTTCCACACCGCGAGATAGGGAAAATAAGAGAAACACTAGATTGACTGCGAGTTCTCAAGTAGGTTCTACAGCGTATGGCTGCCTGCGATGATTTTATGGTCACGGCTGACCCGAGGGCTATGCCCCCGGCCCTCTTCGTGCCTACCCCGCAGCACGCACACGAAGGAAGATAGCGAAGGCACATAAAGGCAGATAGCAGCAAGAACGAACGTCTGTGTAGCTCAGTTGGTAGAGCGACTTGTTTCGGAATAAGTGGACTCGGGTTCGATTCCCAGGGTGGACCAAAAATGACGGAGAAATTTACTTCGTTATACCACACTGTATACCGTCTCCCAGTCCATCATATACATACAATCCTTCAGAAATTAAATCACTCCATTCTCATTTGCTTCTCTACATGTATGTTGCGTTTCGTGTTACAGCAAACTCTCGATTATCCGTGCTAATCACCCGATAAATTAAATGTGCACGGATAATGCGATTTTTTCTTTTACTGGAAACATTATTTTCGTATGTCATCATCCTCATCATCATTATTGTCAAGCATTATCAATCCACTGCTGGACGAAAGTCTCCCCAAGTTTCCTCCACAACGGTCTGTCTTGCACTGTGCAGTATATAAAAATACATTTGACACATTGAACTGTGAAAAATAGAGCATGTAAAACTATGAAATATTGGTACTGTACTTACAATTTCCGTTGTTGACGAAAGCAAAATGCGATAGGCCTATATACATAGAATACCTTTACTAGACACAAACCACAAAATTCATATGTCTTTTGGAGCAAAATAATCTGTTAAGTTCTTTTGCTTCTTAGATGCATTCAGTTGTTTTCTAAATACTACGAATATTTACACTGAAGAGCAATTGAATTAGATATACCTGTCTAGTAACGTGTAGCACCATCTTTCGCACTGATGACGGCGGCGATTGGACTCGACAAGACATCGGAAGCGTTGGGAAGCCATACGTATCCACGACCCCTGAACAAGTTCCCACAGTTCCCGAAGATTTGATAGAGAGGGGTCAGAGCCTCGAACATCTCTTTCGATGGCATCCCAGCTGTGCTCGGAGCGATTGAGGTCAGGTGACCTAGCTGGCCAAGGAAGCGAGGTCACGTCGGTGGAGTGTTCATCCAACCATTCGGATGCAATTCGGGAGCGATGGCACGGTGCATTGTCTTGTTGCAGGATGAGGTCTCCAGTGGGATGTTGAAGACTCACAAACGGGAGCAAATGGTCGTCCAGGATATCCCGGTAAAGTTGACCTGTGATGGACGATGTCACACGTACCAGGAGTCCCATTTCAGTCCACGTAAACAGTTCCTAGACGAGAATGCCACCGCCACCAGCTTGAAGAGTACCCTGCTGGTAAGAAGGATCCATCGCTTCATGTGGTTTGCGCCGTACTCGTATCCTGCCATCCGCATGTACCGACGTGAATCTCGACTAATCAGTCCAGGCAACATTTTCCGCATGTCTAGGGTCCAGTGGCGATGTTCCCGCGCCCATGCTAATCTTTGCACCCTGTGATGTGCGGTCAGCAGTGGTACCCTCGTGGGACGATGGCTTCTGTACCCCATAGCGAGGAGATGGTTCTGGATGGTGTGGGTGCTTACACGTTTTTGTGCACCAGCGTTAAACCGCAGAGTGATTTCTTGCACTGTGGCCCGTCTATCCGCTGTTACAATGCGAGCTAGCCAACGATGACCCCGCTCATCCACACGCTGTTGTCCACGGCAGTTGGCCCTTGTAGGGAAGGTTTTACCGGATTCGATGTACTCACGGTGCACACGTTTCACAGTGGCTCATGAAAATCCCAGAGCCTGCACGACTTCCGAGATGGAGTGACCCATTTGTCAGGCCCTGACAATTTGTCCACTATCAAATGCACTTAGATCCTTCGTCTTACCCATACTGCGTCCGCCTCTTACTGATTCCCGTCGCATCACTCCTTATATTGTCGAATCGCTGCATACGTCATGTCGTTTCCGTTTACAGGGCCGCCCACAGCGCCACATTTGCATACACTGTCTGTAATTCAATTGCGCTTTAGTGTAAAGTGCCACAATATCACTGGAATTAAAATCCTTTTGTTCCACATAATCATGAGCGTATCTACACATTCCAAAGCTGCACCATGACTCACACGTGTTTCTTCTCTTTCCGCTGTTATCTCCACCTCCTCAGCCCGAGAACCTTCACTCTGCCAGCAGGTCACTATGTTGACCTTCTCTTCGTCTTTCATAAGCTGAAAGCCCGGTTCACGTGCGTCTATTTTCAGCCAGTCTTCAACATTTTTCACTGGTTTTTCGAATCCTTCCATGCGGGAAATCAAAATGACGATGTCAGATGATTTATTTTCTTGTGTGTTAAATCCTTGGAAGTCATCTTCATCTATTTCTGGCAGTAGTATACGCCACGAGCGTGTAATTATTACAGACTTTAAAGCAGCCCATGCCTTTGATATTAAGTGTACAGCATCCAGCAATGAAAGCCTCTTCTACAGACTACAGTACAATAAAGCTGTACTCAGCAAAGATAAGTTGTTCACGGGAAGTTGATGATGCGACGCAACGCCCGCGGTCAACCTCAACGCTGGGTTCACACGTATTAAAAATACTGCAGCGAAAAAAAAAAAAAGCAGGGCACGGATAATCGAGAGATTGCTGTATTTCGTGCATTTCTTCGTGGTGTGGCATTTTACATGTCGAGCAGTGCACCTATTGCCCACAGAAATGCACAAAATTTACCTATGTCACCGTCCATAACAGAATTTTGCGATACTTGTACATAAATGCCACGCCCTGTAAAATCAGTAAAATTAAACCGATAGTGAACTGCAAGCTACTTCCGAACGTGTACAATCGTTAATTTTCTAGGGTACATGTCCGGAACGCAGCTGCATTTTTCCGTTTGCTGTTGTGATAATCAAAAGATATGGAAATTAAATGCATAGTAGTAGCCTTTAATTAGTGCTATTAAAAGCACGTAATAATACATTTTCAGAACTTACGTATCAGCTGCTTTAATAGATACTGTACGTAGAACAACCTCTTGAAATGAGATTTACCTTTATTAATAGTTTGCACGATTTCATTCTACCAACAAAAATAAAACCATTGTTGCAGACTGGTTATTCGTGCTGTGTGTGCTTAACGGATGAGATCACTGGGCGTGTTCCAGGTCTACATAATTAAGACAGTTTTAGAAACAAAGATTTTTAAGCAA
This sequence comes from Macrothele yani, assembly GCA_039090855.1. Taxonomy (NCBI): domain Eukaryota; kingdom Metazoa; phylum Arthropoda; class Arachnida; order Araneae; family Macrothelidae; genus Macrothele; species Macrothele yani. The sequence goes on along the minus strand of CM077027.1, from coordinate 138,123,446 downwards.
AATTTGTCTTTGCTGCTCAACCTGATAGACGATTTCGTACTTATGGACCTTTTGACCTTTTCCTTGAAAGTTAGAAAGAAGTTTCGTTTCTTTTGCACAGAACACTGCACTACTTGTCACGAACACAAAAACTTTGAAAATCCTAAAATTCACCAGAACGTAATGGACTGTTCCATAAATTGCATCATTAGGCATTCATTCTGCATTGAAAAGGATTCTTTATATGCTTTCCGGTTTTCACAAGGCATATAACTGTCAGCACACGAGTTTTCAAAGTATAAAATGTTAACAAGGGGAATTAATAATATCAAAATACGTATAATAGCTCTCGTAGCCCTTGGCGTTTATCTTTAAATGTTACATCTGCTTTGAAGACAAAAGTAATTATTCGTATGACACGGCAAAAGATATCACAAATGCTGTCTGCGTACGATAAATAAAATCATTAAAAGTTTGCAAAGTAAAACCAAATTTATTTACAAATTAAAATAATTTAAAAGCAAGAACTTTCGGGGATCTCATGGCCCCATCATTAGGAATGCAGAATCAATCATTATAAAGTACCCATCATTCATTTCACCAGTTCGTCTCAAGGAGATGCCAGGTAACAAAAGTTAAAGTTACAGTTCAAAAAAAGAAAGTACGTAGTTTTTCAACATCTGGTAGTCCGGAGAGGGCGACCAGTCGTCTCCACTGGCTCGGTACACAGGCCGGAAGGTCAGAGTTACAGCAAGAGTCACCAAATTTAATAATATAGAGGCTTTCAGTGAAAATGGCAGTCCGTTTGTGTTTGTAAAGGTGGACGTCAAGTAATTTTGCTTCTTATACTTCCAATGGAAAAACCTTTGAACACATTTCCTTCACAGTTATTGAGTTTCCAAGGATGAAAATTTGAACATCGATTAAAATAACTTTGTATTACAACTTGGAATACTTAATATTTTCTAAAACATAACCATAATTATATAAAAAATCAATAACTTTTCCTTTGGTGGTGTTGGAACCAGAAAAAAGATGGCGCGACCTGTACTTTGATGACGTCAGTAGACAAACAAATGTTGGATTACATAATTATGGTTATGTTGTAGAAATTATTAAGTATTCCAAGTTATAAAATGAAGCTATTTTAATCGATGTTCAAATTTTCATCCTTGCAAACGCATTAATTGTAAAGAAAATGTGTACAGAAGTTTTGCCATTGGAAGTATAGGAAGCAAAATTACTTGACGTCCTCCTTAATAGTTGAGTTTAAGATTTTTGCGTTATTCCAATCAGGTACGTAACCCTCTTGATTAACAGCTGCTGTTAAGGCCGTGTTAGATGATCCTGATCGGAGTGCATGTTTGTGTTCAGCCAGACGAATGTTTAATGTTCGAAGTGTTGATCCAATGTATAACATGTTGGTACCATTGTTTACCTGTTGAATCAATGGCATACAATAAACACCAGGTTTAACCAATGGTGATAACTTATCTCTATCATTTCTAATTAACGAAAAAATATTCCTAGTCGTTACACCGAATAAAATATTGTGTCGATTGTATGTTTTCTTTAGAATAGACAGAATAGTAGGGTAAAATTCGATCTTGCTAATGTACTTGGTTGGAGTAGTTGTAATTGATAAAGTCGTAAGGTTTAATCTCTGGTGTTTAAGTAATAATCTCCGGAAAAAATTGGTCCGAGAACCCAAAAGAGCGGGCTAAGGTTAACACTCTATCCAGTTCATCAGATCTTGCTTTTCGGGTAGAGGAATGTGTGAACGCCCGTTTTATCAAAAAACGGAGTGCGGCCGCCTTGTGGTCAGAGGGATGAAAAGAAGAAAAAAGGTATCATACAGGGGACAGAGGTCGGTTTGCGGTAAACAGAATAATGAAGTTGGTGAGAGTTTAAATCTCGAATCAGCATAAGATCCAAGAAGGGCAATTTACCTTCTCTCTCAAGTTCCTTGGTAAACCTGATGGTAGGAAGTTGTGAAGAAAGACATTCAGTGTATACACACACACACACACACATATATATATATATATATATATATATATATATATTATCCAAAAGGGCCAAAGAGTGTGACCAGAATATCAACAAATCATCAACATATCTTAAAAGAAGTAATGGATTATGCGGAAATATCCGTCAGACATTATTCTATAAGGTCTGTAATAAAATTTCAGCTAAAACTGGATAGAGGGGGACCCCATTGTGGCGCCCTCTGTCTGTTGAAAAAACTTGCCATCAAATTTAAAGTAGGAGCGTTTAGAAACTAATTTAAGGGCTGAAAGTATAGCTTCAATTTTATAGGGGGAAACGGAGTTGTCTTCTTGCAGTCTATTAACAATGGTTGAATGGACTACATCCAAAGGGACATTCGGAAAGAGAGACTCGACGTCCAAAGAAGCCATAATGAAACCAGTTCTGGGTGAATCAAAGTTTTTAATCCTATTTAAGGACTGAGTGGAGCTAGAAATAGAAACTGAGGAATATAGGGTTAAAGGTTTTAAGTACGAAGCCAACTCCATCTCAAGGGGCCCAGTCGGGTTGGTATAACCAGAAACTTTGATCCTAAAAATCTCATTTTGTTTATGGGTTTAAAAATCACCTTAAAATTAAAGGTTTTGAGAATTTTCGTAATTTTGAAGGCAATATGTCACAGGAAAATGGAATAATGGCAAAATTATCTCGCAATGGGCGCATCACAGGAGTTAATGTGGAGATGGGCTTCGGTTTCCGGAATTTTGTCAGAGCCTTGTCTATAATGGAAGGGTTGTATCCTCGCTGTATTGCAACACGTTTAAGGAAATAAAGTTATTTTCCCAAACTGTCCTTATCTGAACATATATGTATCGCGCGATATACGCAACTGTAAAAGGCACTGAGTTTTTGTTGATAACGGCGAAAGGCTTCCGATAAATTGTGGCTGCGAGAGATTGACTTAAGCGAGTTACCAGGACATCAAGGAATGGTAGACATCCGTTAATTTAAGTTTCGTAGCTGATTTGAATGTGAGAATCAATGGAATTTATACGTTTGACTAATCCAGGAATTTCAGAATGTTTTCCCTTCCATAGAACGAATGTATCTTCTACATATCGTATCCATAAAACAAATTTCACGAGTTTGAAACGTTTTTCTTCAAATGGACGCATGTAGATTTCACATAATATAGGTGACAGTGGACTGCCCATGGCTAGACCTTCTGTCTGTTCATAAAACGTCCCACAGAAAGTCAAGTTTTATAGAGCATCATTACAGCCAACCTGAAGTAGAAGAAATAACAAGACTAGTGGACATTTGCATAAAACAGAACAGTTTTACTTTCCGTGGAACGTTTTATGAACAGGCAGAAGATCTAGCCATGTAACCTATATTATGTGAAATCTACATGCTCTGCATTTGAAAAAAACGTTTCAAACTCGTGAAATTTGACTTATGGATACGATGTGTAGACGATACATTTGGTCTATGGAAGGGAAAACATTCTGAAATTACGGAATTAGTCAAACGTATAAATTCCATTGATTCTCACATTCAGTTCAGCTACGAAACTGAAAATAACGGATGCTAACCTTTCCTTGACGTCCGGGTAACTCGCTCAAATGGATCTCTCGCAACCAGAATTTATCGGAAGCCTTCCACTGTTTCCGCACCTCCACATGTCAAGTCCAATCATCTTTGGCAACAAAACCTCAACGCCTTTTACAGTTGTGTATATCGCGCGTTACACATATGTTCAGATAAAGACAGTTTGGAAAAAGAACTTTATTTTCTTAAACGTGTTGCAGTACAGCGTGGATACAACCCTTTCCATTATAGACAAGGCATTAACAAAATTCCGGTAACCGAAGCCTATCTCGACGTTAACACCTGTGATGCCCCTATCGCGAGAGAATTTTGCCATTATTCCATTTTCCTGTGACATTGCCTTCAAAATTTCAAAAATTCTCAAAACCTTTAATTTTAAGGTGATTTTTAAACCTATAAACAAAATAAGATTTTTAGGATCAAAGGACTGTGTTGAAGACAAAACCTCGTGGTGAATTTATCCAAATTCCATGTGAATGTGGCGCTTCATATATAGGACAGACCCCTTGCATTTTCGATTGAAGGAGAACAAGACCTACATTCGGAACTGCGACCTAAAGAAGTCATCGATGGCTAAACACCATACATTTATCTTTGAAGAAGCAAAACTAATTGACAAACCAGATTCAAATACCAAACTTGATATTTTGAAAGCTTTCCATATATATCAGAAGTCTTTGCAACTTGTTATGACATGGCATCCACGCCATTTGTATCAAGCGAAAACACGTGACTGTAAATACCATTTATGATTTCATATACAATTTGAATATTTACGTGCCATTCGTCCTGATGCAGCTAGGTCAATACCCAATGAAACCATGGTCGGCTTGAAAAAAATAAACATTTGTGACAACTACGTTGTATTATCTTAATCTATCTATAATCGTCACAAGACTGTAGTCTTTGAGATAAAGAATCGATAAATGTAATAATCTGGGTGACTGTACTCGTAGATGCATTGTTGTCGCAAGACAGACTGGCCATTCTATCGCCCACGTGGTACAACCCTATCAAGCGTGTACCACGAGTATACAATCGACGGACGTACCAGCGCCCAGAGAGTAAGCTGTGTCCGATTACAAGCGATTGCTGACAGGGGCCGATATATACTACCCAGGCCCGTACATACCAAACGTTCGGCAACGGCGGCACAAATCATATCAAAGGTTAAATGTCGAAGCAGCGTCCGCGAGCGAACAGTAAGGTGCAAGCTGCATATCCTGTGCTACCGGAGCCCACACCCTACTCGTGTGCTGCTGTACATTACGCCTGGCTTGGTGCCGGAGACGTCAAAACTAGACCTATGCAGAGTAGTGCCGCGTGGTGTGGTCAGACGAATCCCATTTTAAACTGTACCGAGATGACGGGAGGGTGCGAGTTTGTCGTCGATAGCATAAGGCAATGGCTACGTCATGCCAGGGCGGCTCTGTTCAAGTTCAAGGCTCTTGGATAGTTTGGGGAGACTTCTATTGAGACACAATAAGTTCCTTTGTATGTCTGAAAATGTCTTTAAAAGCTCGCTGGTCGCCAGCATGTGCTGTCTAATCACCTACACGCTTTTATGGGCTTTGCACATCCTGCCGCCGATGGTCTGTTTCACCAGAACAATGCGCCGCCCCGTCAGGCGGCCCCGACCCAGGCATGGCTCGAGAACACTCAGCATAGTTTGGAACCATGCAGTGACCTTCAAGGTCCCGGGATTAACACCATGGATAAACTCTCTAGGATGCCGTAGAACGGAACATCAGATCCAGGGACCCTGGACCGACGTTTAGGGCGGAGTTGTAGACAATGCTGCAAAATGCATGGCTGGCATTACCTCCGGAAACTCTCCGGCATTTATGCCTCCGCGGGTATAGGTGTTATGCGAGCTAGAAGACCAAAGCGCTATTAGTTAAGTATCTCTAATGTTCTATCCATTGAGTGTCAAATGGATCGTTTTGGTCGTTCTTGATGTATCGATAGAAATATAGCATCCAAAGCTTTGGTCAGTGTGTAACGTTCGTAGAGCAATTGACTAGAGATATAGCATTATCTATGTTACACCAAAACACTATCATACATCAGTGGTGCCGCATTTTACGCAGATTAAATTATACGCCGTCATCCACACACTAGATTCATATCACACGGGAAATGGAGGTACGGAAGAATCAATCAATGCGTGATGGCGGCACCTGCGGTGTGACTGTGTCAATGATTTTAAAGGTTTTCCTACCATCAACGAGGAAGCAAAACATATAACTCAGATGGCCAAGCAGATTGGGGCGGGGTGAAGGCTTCGTCGATATTCTGGAGGAAGAAACAACAGATTTGATTGGACATCATGCACTCTTGACAAATGAAGAGTTAGAAGAACTTGTGAAAACGTCCTCAGACGAAGATGATGATGACGACGACGAACAAGATGAAACTGCCAGCGGTAATCTGCACAAGTTTGCTGATATTTTACAAGCGCCTGAAAGATTTAATTTGTAACAATGATCCCTCTATGGAACGTAGCCTTAAAATAAACCGAAGTATTGCGGACTCTTTAATGCTGTATTATGAGAGTTTTCAGCAGCTAAAGACGCAGGTGCAACAGTTGCCGATAATGATGTTTTTCCATAAAAACTCCTTTTACTGGCTCATCATTGCCCCGCCAGAAGTCTCCAACCACTGCACCTAATGTATCAGCTTTGGACCTCAGCTTTGACGACCCCGCAGTGGTGTTACGTAGTGAAGGCAACGATTTAGGTAGGTATGCATAAGGATTTGCATCATGCTATCTCATATTTTAACTGTAACTGCTACAGAAGTACGTATACATTGTTCTTTGTAAAATGAACTTTATACTGTTATAGATCTATGTAAGCGAATAATACCGTACATATAAAAAGAAAAAGAAAAAACGTGTGAAATGATTTATTGCATGCAGTTTTATTATTAGTTTTGAATACACGCGGTTTCGGCTTTACGTGGTTTCGTCGGAACGTAACTCCCGCGTAAAATGCGGCACTACTGTAAACGTTCTTCTTACTGAAATGTTCCTTAAAGCTCACGTCGTGTTTCAGATAACTTAATTAACAAACATAGCGCTTAATTAAGCTGTTAATGGCTCTAACGTCCAGGTCAAAGTACAAGTGTTGTACTTACAGGTATTAACTTTTTATTAGATCCACACTAGGCACTTTAAATTTTCAACATAGCTATAATGTTTTTTCGTTTAATCGTCTCTACAACTACTTAAAATATTATCTATCGTACTATCAGTCAGGTTAACTCGTAGTTGTAACTTCGAAGTCTTATGCACGGGATAGCTAGCACACAAAGCTCTACTTATACACTGATCTAAATTAGACGACCCAGCGGCCAGAAGAGATAATACTTCAATTGCTCACATAAATGGTCTTTATTGATTGTTCCAGGAACAGCGTAAACATGCTATACGATACCTCCAATTAATCAAAAACGATCACATCCACATCAGTTACAACACTGAACCTTTACCAACGTAGATTCAACTTTTTTGTCCAACAACAACAACAATCTGCGGCTGCAGTCTACATATCATATATCGCTGCTTGCTTCAGTATTATATACCTCTCGATCTTATCTGTCAATACGAACATGTCACGTACTCTGTCCTCAAGACTGTTGCCAACACGATTCAGGGAGTGAGAAGATATAACGTTAAGGCAGAAAACGCTTAAAGAGGGTGAACTCAAATTTACCTAGAGAAAGAAAATAAAATAAAAATGAAAGTTAAATTAGAGTATACGTCGTACAACATCAATTGTCGGAATCATTTCAATTGAATAATCAATGATTATTTCAATAGCTGAATAATCCAATAATCAAAACACCAAATAATATATCCGAGGGACATTAATTCGGTAACAATTTAAGGTTTCAATATGAACGAAGCGTAATACACTGGCGGAAAGTGAAAAAAGAACACCAAGAAGGAACTGGCGGATGATCAAGAAATTTACATATGTTAATGGGGTCGAGTTTACGTAGGTGTGATGTTAATTTCGGGACCAACCGGTGAGCGCTTACGCCACAGCACGGCATAATATGCAAATTATCGTCGGTGGTATTTAAGGAGTACGGCGAAATGAATGTAATCAGTCGTCGGCGTACGGACACGTGCGAAGACCACGAGGAAGACGGTGTACTTGTGTATTTTCGGTCTCGTGCAGTAGTGAAGAGCAAAGTACGTGGGAGAAATCCTTCTCATTATTTAGCTGCATGGAGTTCAGTTGCTTCGTCACTAAGTAATTCTCATATAGTTTGTGGTCGTCAAGGATTTGACTGGGAGTTATTTTTAATTCTTGTTCTTTAAACTTCAAGTTAGAAGCTTTATTTTTGTTTTCCGGTTCCAGGCCAACCAGGGCTCCGTGCCTCCGGAATGGAAAACTTTTTGAACCGACCTGAAACCATTCAGGTTACTCATAATAGGAAGTATCCCAATGTTAATATTCTTAAGGAATTAGTCGACAAACTTGACTATCCGGAACATTTGCACACAGTCCAGCGACTTAACAATGGACTTTTCACAGTGCGTTTCCAAACTGCTGCACAAGCACTACACTACCTTGAGCACCCCTTGACAGCCTACAAGGACGTTGCGGTGAACATTTCGCCAGTAGATGACGGCATTCGTACCGTCTATGTCAAACTCGTGCCCATAGCCATTCCTAATGAGATCTCTGCGGCACTTACTGGATATGGGGGGATTGTCACACCCATTCAGAATGAGCGGCACACACTCAAAGGTCTGGATCATGTTTATACAGGCACGAGAATTGTTTGTCTGTGTATGACAAAGCCAGTACCCAATTTCCTTTAAGTGGGCCGTTGGAAGGCCATGGTCACATATGCTGGCATGATACGCACATGCCGTGGATGCGGTAATGCTGGCCACATTGCTCCTCAGTGCCCGTCCCGAGCTTGCCCCAACTGTAGTACGGTGGGGCATTTAGAGATCTCGTGCGAGCAAGCCTGCTCCAAGTGCGGTGCGGATTCTCACACCAAATCCAGATGCACCCAGTCATCCTTCGCAGATGTTGTAGCTAGGCCTTCAACAGCTCCCCTTGTTTTCAATGAGGAGTTTCCAGAGCTACCCTCCACCAGTACTACTGTTGTTCCCGGGGACTCTGGTGTTCCTGATGCAGTTGTTACCATGGACCCGGAACATGTTTCTTCTCTGAAATTACCGGTTGTCGTATCTGTCGATCCGCCTTCCGAGAATGTCGTGACTTCTGTTAATCAAGAGACCTTGGTTGTTGACGGCCGCGTCGAGCCTGGAGCTTCTTCTGCTGTTTCCCCAGTGCAAGATCTTGAGGTTCTTGACATGCCATCTACAGAGGTCACCTCACTGCCTCTTGCCGTTGAATCGGCTGTTGTTATTAAGTCTGAGACTCCCATGGACGCCGACGAATGTACCGAGGTCCCTGAGCCTCATTCACCTGATTTTTCTGACGCCCAAGTCGGACTTGTTACCACTGTTGCATTTACAGAGGTTATTTCGGATGATGACATTATTTACATAGATTCCGTTGATGATGTTGCTTTCACCTCTCCTGTCGGAACTGTCTCCCTCCCTTCCACCTCCGGGGACAAAGTTGTACCCGTCATCCATTCCAGCAGGCCGCCGGGACGTGTTCTTGTTACCATCCACAATGTTACTCCTACCATAGACTCTCGTCCTGCTGACCATTCCTTCCGTCAACAACGACAGTCCTCTCCGTCATGGGAGGCCAGGACTCGTGGCAACCGTTTGGCAAGTGCTCATCCTGGCCGTCGGGAAAGATCTCCCGTCCAACATGGAGGAAGTGGAACTTCAACCAAGTAGCAGCCGACGGAACCGTCGCCGGAATCACAACCGTTCCACCTCTTTAGATTGGCATCATCAGTTCTAAGTGCCCGTCCACGTTTCTAAAACGGGTGGGCTAATTTGAATCTACCCTCCTTACTGACCTTTGTTTTGCGTATTTTTGTATTTCAATTATCTGCTTAACCTTCAACGTTAAAGTTTCGTCATTAAATATTCAGGGACTTCGGTCCCAGTCAGTAAGGCGTTGGCTCATCGGCTGGATTATGACCCAGGATATTGATATCCTGTGTGTCCAGGAAACATTTTTTCACAGTTTTAGGCATGTTTAGGATTTTCGTCATTACACTAATGACCCGACCCGTGCTGGTTTAGTCTTCCTCCGACTAGTCACAGGGGGCGTTGGAATTATTGTCAACCCTAACTTCAAGGGTCGACAACTGAAATTTCAATATGATGAGCGATGAAAGCAGATTCTGCTTGGGAGCCTCCGATGGCCGTATGCGTGTTCGCAGACGCACAGGGGAGCGTCTCCATCCTTCTTGCATCCGCCAGCGACACACAGGGCCTAAACCTGGTCTCCTGGTGTGGGGAACGATCAGCTATCACTCCCGTACACAGCTAGTGTTTGTACCGGGTACGTTAAACAGCACCTCCTACATCAACAACATCATTGAGCCCGTTGTTGTGCCATTTGTAAGTTCGGTCCATTGTGGTGTTTTCCAGCAAGATAACGCACGCCCACACACGGCACGTGCAACGCAACATGCACTTCAGGGTGTGAGACAACTTCCATGGCCTGCACGTTCACCGGATTTGTCTCCCATTGAGCACATGTGGGATTTTATGGGACAACGACTTAACCGGTCTCCACGGCCAGCCACGACCATCCCCGATTTACGCGTCCAGCTTGAGGATGCTTGGAACTCAATACCCCAAACTTACATCCAACATCTGTACGACAGACTCCATGCCAGAACTGATCAGTGTGACGCAGTTCATGGCGGTTCAACCTCGTACTAACCATGTTACATGGAAATGTTATTTTTCAGTTTACCAGCAAATACAGCTGTATTTTGCCATAATATTTTGATCACGTTATGCTCTGTATTCCGTTATTATGCTGTATAAATTTCGTTGGTATCAGACGTCTCCTTCTTGGTGTTCTTTTTTCGCTTTCCGACATTGTAGTTAGTGTGAAAGCATTAATCAACTTATATAAGATCGGACTCTAATTGTATAATATCATAGTAGTCTGAGCTCTCAACATCTTTCACCAAAGCAATTACAACAATGTCATGCTCTTGCCTACTTCTAAGAGAACCGTTAACATACGTCATTCATGCTTGTACCTAGCGTCAGATTGCCAAACCGAAATTCAGCTGGAGAGAAAATGTAGCGTTAAGATTAGAAACTGCGTAAAGACAATGAAGCAAAAATTTACATAAAATAACAGTAAACAAAAAGGAAAGCAAAATTAGAGCATATGTTACAATTAGTGTGCAACGCGTAGAAACATACCACCCCAAAACAGTGTTTTCACCTACACACTGAGTTTTCATTTTCAGTTGATTTTAGATTCAGGCAGCTATGTCGCTTTGGGGTGTCACAAACATAAAAAAAAACAATAATTAGAAGTTTTTTAATGCTTGTTTTCTTTCCGAGGTAAAAGACATAACTGATCATGAATGAAATTCGGAATTACACCACATATAATACAAATTTTGAAGATGATAATCCGGGCTCAATCTGGGAGACGCAGGTTCGATTCCCGCTCAAGGACGACGGAATTTTCAAGTTTTCGGATATTATCTGACTTACCATCCTTGTCACAATTACACCAAAAATCAGATTATCATCAAATTTGGATTAGATATAACTGAATTTATGTAGTAGATACCTGTACAAGATTCCCAGCAGTCGAAGAAAATGCGCCAACAATCGGCATTGCACTGTAAAACCATTTCTGATATTCACGAGCCACTTTCCGTCATTTCGTTCGTGAATAAACAAAGTATACAACCTTCGCCGTGAAATGACGGAAAGAAACCAGAATTTCATGGATTTTTTGTATCACGGAAAAATTCTGAATTTTCAGAAACCTTTCCGCGGTTTCTTTCTTATATTGAAGGTAAATTACCGCTTTAGAGATGTGTTAACGGAAAATTTTGAATTTTCAGAAACCTTTCCGCGGTTTCTTTCTTATATTGACGGTAAATTACCGTTTTAGAGATGTGTTAACGGAAAATTTTGAATTTTCAGAAACCTTTCCGCGGTTTCTTTCTTATATTGACGGTAAATTACCGTTTTAGAGATGTGTTAACGGAAAATTTTGAATTTTCAGAAACTTTTCCGCGCTTTCTTTCTTATATTGACGGTAAATTACCGTTTTAGAGATGTGTTAACGGAAAATTTTGAATTTTCAGAAACCTTTCCGCGGTTTCTTTCTTATATTGACGGTAAATTACCGTTTTAGAGATGTGTTAACGGAAAATTTTGAATTTTCAGAAACCTTTCCGCGGTTTCTTTCTTATATTGACGGTAAATTACCGTTTTAGAGATGTGTTAACGGAAAATTTTGAATTTTCAGAAACTTTTCCGCGCTTTCTTTCTTATATTGACGGTAAATTACCGTTTTAGAGATGTGTTAACGGAAAATTTTGAATTTTCAGAAACCTTTCCGCGGTTTCTTTCTTATATTGACGGTAAATTACCGTTTTAGAGATGTGTTAACGGAAAATTCTGAATTTTCAGAAACCTTTCCGCGGTTTCTTTCTTATATTGACGGTAAATTACCGTTTTAGAGATGTGTTAACGGAAAATTTTGAATTTTCAGAATTCAGAAACCTTTCATCAGTTCTTTTCGTATATTAACGGAATAACTCCGTTCTCACATTTTCCCTATCCGTATGACCAGAAATTACCGGTAATAGGAGCGATTGGTGAGAATACTTGAAATTTGATTAACTTTTAAATTTTCCATCGTCTGCCGAATTTCGAAGTTCCGTAGCGAGATCGGATATTGTGGACAAAATATCGCATTAATTTTTTTTTATTGTAGCACAGGGTATTTCTTCTCCTCTCCCCAATTTTGTGCTCAGCTATTTAATATACACTCACGGACAATTAAATTTGCGCACCAAGAAGGATGCATCGGATTAAACAGAAATTTTATGGACGTAATGATACAGATGAATGATACACATTATGTCAAAAACAGAGCTGCAGGGAAATTACAGAGGGATCTGTGGCACGCAGTCTGGTTATCTTCAATAGCGCGTCGCACCGCCTCTTGCGGCAATACATTATAACGAAGTAAATTTATCCATCATTTTTCTGTCCACACCAGGATTCGAACTCGGATCCCCTCATTCCGGAATAAGTCACTCTACCAATTGAGCTACGCGGACGCTTGTTCTGACTGCTATCTGCCTTTATGACGTGTGCGTCCTGCAGGCAGGTACGTCACAACATGCTACAATACGGTCCGGCATTGCGGCGAACAGATGCCTGATGTTGTCCTGCGGCACACCGGCCCACACGTGTTGGACGGTGTGCTCCAAATCACGAATAGTGCGGCACAGTGAGAGCCGGCGTTTCAACTGGTCCCACACATGTTCGATAGGGGACATGCCGCTCGGGGAGAGGGCAGGCCATGGAAATGTCTGGACATGATGTAGGAAGTCCTGGGCGACCCGAATCGTGTGCGGGCGGGTATATTCCCTGCCAGGAATGGGAGCACATGGGGCCGTAGAATCTCATCCACATACCGCTGGCCCGTCAATGATTCACGTACCACTACTAGAGCTTATCAGCTATCGTAGGCAATGGCTCTCCAGACCATAATGCCTGTACTGGGGGAGGTGTGGCGCTCGATAGCGAGGTTGGAATTGTGCCGTTGCCCGGGGGACCCCCACACCCGGACACGATGATAATCCGTTCCTAAAACGAAGCGGCACTCATCGCTAAACACCAGACGTCGTGATGCCCCGGTGTCAATGGCAGCACACGTAAGAGACGCTGGGATCACACAATGGCTTTTGCGAGGCGTAGGAAATGGTTCTTACGCCTCGCAAAAGCCAATGTGCGATCGAAAAAACCGCAGGGGGTTATACAGCGCGCCGACAGCCTCTGCGGTTTTCATCCCGATGATCAGGCCACTCTCAAAGTCCGTAAGTTGCGTAAATAGTCGTCTCTGGCATCAACTCGGCATTCTTGTCACTCTGCACTCTTACTTGCATCAGCCGGTGCTTTTCGATTTCATGGGACATCGACTACACGCCGGTTTATAAGGCTACCGGTTCGTGCTTGCAGCTCCACCACAGGGTGTGCTGCCAAGCGCAATCGCATCAAACGTGGATCATTTGCATACCAGCACGCAGTCTGGGTATTTGAAAAGTTTCGCGGTTGTAGCATGTTTGCTTCTAGGAGCGCAAATTTCATTGTCCGTTAGTATATATTATGTTACTGTAATAAACCGGGTACTTAACTTTTTTTACAGATGGTTATACGATGTCTATGTAGCAATCTTAGGACAACTTAAGAGAAAAGCCATTACAGCTATCAAGAGTAAATTTTCTATTTAGAAGGCCTGGAGCGGTGTTTTGTGAAATAATACTATAAAAACGTAGGTTTCACCTTTTCTGCGCTTTCCAACCGTAGGTTGAAGAAGCGTATATGCTCCAGCTATGTCCGTCTGTCTGCCCGTCCGCACGATAACTAGCGTAAAAATGGTTCGATTTCGATGAAATTCTAGTATGTGGTAGGGGACCACCTGGGAACGAACCCTATTGAAAATGGGCGAAATGGGGTCAAAGGTCATGACATAGGAGCGGGATCCATTCCATGGCCTTATGCTTCATAACTTACGTAAAAATTCTTCGATTGCGACAAAAACTGTACATGTTGTTCCGGAGGTACACTAAACTGGTTCTGTTGAATATCATCGAAATGGGGTCAAAGATCAGCACACAGGAGCAAGATTTATTCCACAGTCATTATTAAATAACTTGACTAAAAACGCTTCGATTGTGGCAAGACTTTATCATGTTGTTCCGGAGGTATATTGAATCGGTTCTGTTTAATATCATCGAAATGGGGTCAAAGGTCTGGACACAGAAGCGATGTTTATTCCACAGCCATTATCCTCATAACTTGAGTAATGATTTTTAGTATGTTGGAAAGGGTATCATAATCAATGCATTGCATAATTTTACTAACTTGTTTTTATTCTTGCTTTTCATCTTAAATTTTTCATTTGAGATGAGCGTAATTTTTCCTTTTTTGCAGAAATATTCTGGAGCATTAAGTAATGAAAAATCATTGATCTCGGCACACTTTGAAGTTTCCACTGACTTTACAACTTCTCCCTCCAAAGAGTCCAATTAGGAAAGCAGCGAAGCTTTGAAATGCTGCCAAGCCTCTAGTATGAATAAATATTTTAACATCAAACAAAATTTTAGTTAGACCCGTTAACACGACACAGATCTTTAAAGAATTGTTGTGGTGATATCAAATACTGCTTTAGTTTTTGCAAAGTTTCGAAAACGTTGGGTTCAAAAAATTACTGTGTCCATTTTGTTTAAGTCCTCAAAAACACCTCATTCAAATGATCATTGTTTATCGTTTTTTCTGCCATTACCTTGAAGTGATGTTTTCATTAAAAGTAGTCTGGAGATGGTTTTTCATTTTTTTTTTTTTGATTGGATGTTTAACGACCACCGTGAGCAACTCAATGGGCTGTAAGCAGTCGCCCGTCCCTAATGTAGGGTCTCTGGTTCCGGGGAAGGGAGAGAGCCAGTGCCGTAAGAAAAACACAACATCCATGCCTCACCGGGATTTGAACCCGGACCCCTTTCGGACGAATGAACAGAGGCCATCGCTTAGACCACTGCGGCCTCGGGGCGGATAGTTTTTTGCAACAGAAACAACTCATATATGCCAAAATATGACTTTGTGGTGATACACTCATATATTATACTCAGTATTTGGAACAAAAAGCACAAATAACTATATTGCGTCAATTTTTCATATTTACGTGGACGTCATTGCACAACTTATTTTCAGGTTATTTTCATATTTACGTGGACGTCATTGCACAGCTTATTTTCAGGTTATATTAATATTTACGTGGACGTCATTGCACAGCTTATTTTTAGGTTATTTTCATATTTACGTGGACATCATTGCACAGCTTATTTTCAGGTTATTTTCATATTTACGTGGACGTCATATCACAGCTTATTTTCATGTTATTTTCATATTTACGAGGGCGTCATTGCACAGCTTATTTTTAGGTTATTTTCATATTTACGTGGGCGTCATTGCACAGGTTATTTTCATATTTACGTGGACGTCATTGCACAGCTTATTTTCAGGTTATTTTCATATTTACGAGGGCGTCATTGCACAGCTTATTTTTAGGTTATTTTCATATTTACGTGGGCGTCATTGCACAGGTTATTTTCATATTTACGTGGACGTCATTGCACAGCTTATTTTCAAGTTATTTTCATATTTACGTGGACGTCATTGCACAGCTTATTTTCAGGTTATTTTCATATTTACGTGGACGTCATTGCACAGCTTATTTTCAGGTTATTTTCATATTTACGAGGGCGTCATTGCACAGCTTATTTTCAAGTTATTTTCATATTTACGGGGACGTCATTGCACAGCTTATTTTCAAGTTATTTTCATATTTACGTGGACGTTATTGCACAGCTTATTTTCAGGTTGTTTTCATATTTACGTGGACGTCATTGCACAGCTTATTTTCAGGTTATTTTCATATTTACGTGGACGTCATTGCACAGCTTATTTTCAGGTTATTTGCATATTTACGTGGGCGTCATTGCACAGCTTATTTTCAGGTTATTTTCATATTTACGTAGGCGTCATTGCACAGCTTATTTTCACATTTGCGTGGACGTCATCGCACAGCTTATTTTCAGGTTATTTCCATATTTACGTGGACGTCTGTGCCGACAGAAAGCCAAAATAAGCTCATCCTTCGCACACGCCTCCTTATGGAAAAACAGGTAACTAGTGCCTCATTTGTAGAAAAATATTCAATTATAAATTAAAAAAACAGTACTAAAATAATTTAATTAAGATATCAGATCTTATTTGATAAAACTAAATACAACCAGCTTTAAGCTTTAAATAAATATCCATTAAGCTTTAAATAAATATCCATATATAGGGACCTTCCCCAATCTAGGACGGGGTGAAATTTTTAATTCAAGCGGATTGAAAACATATCAAATAGACACCGGATTTCTGTAAGGAAATATAGTAAAAACTCATTCATTTAAGAGCTGAAAATGTTTTTAGATGCGAATTTGCTCACTTTGACATCTCAAAATTTCAGTTTTGATTTCAGCTTTTATTGTAGGTTAGAGCGTTTTAAATAGATCTGTGTATTTATATTTATAATAACGCTGATTCCTTATTTATGAAATTATTCCGCAATTTTATTTTTTATGAAATTATTCTGCAATGCGAAGAAAATGAAATAAAATACGACATAACACCTACTAAACATAACAAACGTCGCAGACAGTTGTTCGAGCACGTGCGTGTTGCCACAGATGAAGTCGTTTGTCTTACTATATTTTATTTTCTCGTATTGCTCCCTGTTTTTACGTATCGTGCGATAGCGGTGTGCTTAGTACTAATTTCGGCCACCGGATAAAAGCAGATGGCGCTGCAAGTACTGAATGACGTCAGAACGTTAGGGACAGACGTAACCTGTTATATAGGTTTATAATCAATTAAAAAAGCAGTAGTAAAATGACAAAAATAAAAATTATCCTCCTTCATGTCCATAAAAGCTAGGTGGGTCGCAAATGTTTGCGGTTCTAAAACGTTTGGGAAGCATTGGTATAGAGGAAAACATACGATTTTCGTTATGTCTATATTCATTTTTGTAGTTTCGAATCTAACAATCACCATGAGCAAATAATTTGGGTTTAAGCAGTCTTTCATTCCTAATTTGGTGTCCTTGGTTCAAGGTAGCGAGAGAACGATAGTATTCTAAGACATGTGAAAACACAAATTTATCGGTGACGAAGATCGAACACGCACTTAATCGCCCCGGAGACAGTTGTTCTAAGCAACTAAACTACACCGACGGAATGCAGCGCAGTACAGGGTATCTGTCCACAATCTCTTGTTACCCCCCTAATAAGAAATGTAAGTGAGCTATGTATCTGTTGTATGATGTATATGTTGAGTTATGTGTTGAGGCATCCTTAAACATCCAGTGGATACGTTTGGGCTCCGTCATTCTCGTGACAGCGAAAAATTTTTACGCCATGTTCTGTGGGACATTTTCCGAAGCAGTTGCGGGGTGATACGAGAGAAAGCACGTCTCACTGCTTGTTTAAGTTCATCAGTGGTTTGGTAGCGCTGCTGTGCAACAACCCCCTTTATGAAACCCCAAAGGACATTATCACACGTTGAGGGATCTGGGCTTCGAGGTGGTCATTCAAGTGGAGCGGGCAGCACTGCCAAAACTCGGCCGAACCAGCGATTGCGTAATAAGTGGGTGCATCATCCTGTTGGAACCATACGTCATTCAGAATGCCAAGATTTCCAAGGTGTGGCACAAACCAGGTTTGCAGCATGTCCAGATAAGTTGTCTGATTCACTGGACCATCAAAGAAATACGGTCCAAACAGATGTCGACTATTCATTGCAGTCCATATCATGACATGCGGAGGAGGATGTTGGATGTGCCAATTCTTCGACATAATGTGGGTTTTCCTTGGACCAGAACACAACGTTCCGTGATCGTCAGCTGCGGTATATCGCACATTCATCACTGAAAATAACCTTTCCGCGTTTTGGGATAGTGGCAAATGTCTGAAGTATCATTGCACATGCATCCCGTCTGCGGTTTAAATCGATGTCTGATAACTCCTGAGCGAACATCGGGCGATATGCGTGCAAATTCAGGTCATTCTTCATGTGCTTATGCAGTGTCGATCGTGGTATTCCAAGCTCCGCTGATCGTTTGCGGAGCGACTTCGTCGGTGACCTGATAACTGATTCCTCGACCGCTTGACACTATTGCACTCTGGTTGATGGTCTTTCCGTTCGTGGTTTATCCTTGATGTTGCCTGCTTCGAAGAGTTTATGTTCCTACCGCAGAAGAGTCTGTTTTGGAGGGGCCTCTTTGTCGAATCGTTGTTGGAAATCGGCACACATTGTCTTCCCTGTGTGTGGACGTTCGTGTACCCAGACACTGATAACAATCCGCTGTTCCAGGGTGTATTCGCTGGTAGGTATCACACATGGTTCCGGTACCTAATCTGTAAATAAACACAATACAGACCATAACTCAACATATACATTTTTAATTACAGGGGAGGGGGTAACAAGACATTGTGGACCCACTGTAGATATGTATATATATCTCATCATCTCCTTTTTTTTTTTTTTAAGCGAAGGAACAATTTTTATTAATTCGAGACGATGTGTGCAACAAACAGCGCACATTTTTCGAAGAACCAACGGTCAGTACATCCATTCGGGCGATATTGTGAAAACACAAATTTGTCGGTGATGAAGACTGAAAGTGCGCCTTTAAGCGCGGGAGCCAGTTGTTCAAACCCAGAGGTTCCTAATTTGTGTGTCACCGGTTTTGGTCAGGAAAAACTAAAACTTATAATTTACTAGCTTTATTACCCGGTTTTGCCTGGGATTTAGGCTTAATAATTTCATATTGCCTTGTATATGTCACTGAAAAAATCGGGGGGGGGGGGGGGAATTGATGCTTGCCAGAAAGAAAAAAAGCTGATTTCACAAATTCGGTCATTACAAATTATTTATTCATAGTGCGATTATTTCAGCACTTGGCCGTATACAACATTTTTGGTTTCTCCTTCATCGGCGACTATACATAATTTTGTTGGATCCTTTGCTCTGGACATTCCAACATACAGCTGTCCATGTGAATAGCATCAAATGCATCACGTGCTTTCAGTTTCAGACGTCTTTGAGGGGCGAATCTCTGAGATAAAAAAAGTTAAAAACGTATTTTTTTGAATATTTTATGAAACTGGCTGAAATTTTAATGAACACCATAAATCGTTAATAGGAACATGACCTCCAAATTTCGCCTGAATCGGTAAGTAACTTTTTTAATTAGCCGTCAAAATTTGATTAACTATTTCTACGTATGTATTTCTGTTTACCGATGAATTAAAAATCCCATGCGTATTTTAAAAAGTTTTGACCGGATTCCGGTGAAATTTTGAGGGACTCCTCTTATTACCAATTCATGGTGTTGATGAAAATTTCAGCCCGTTTCTTTAAGATTTCGCAAAGTTCGTTTTCGCATTTTTTTATGCACAGTTCTCAAAGAATACCTGTGGATGTGCCCCGGCGATGAATGCAGTCACCTGCTTTCAGATTCGGAACGATGACGTAGCAAAGGACGCTGGCTTTATTGATTAGTTTATTAATTAATTCATAACTCGCGAACGGAACAACGTATAGATTTTAAAATAGTTTCATTGACCTAGAAATTCCAGTATTAATAAGCTATGCAAATTTCACGATGCAACAGTTCAGCGTTCGAGAGTTTCTGCTGCTTCAGACAAACAAACGTTTTGTGTTTTATAAATAAAATAGTGAAACGCAACATGCAAATTTTCAATACGTGTACATATTTTAAAGAATGAATTGTAAGAAAGAATGTTAAATAAAAAAGAAAAAACATAATATTTTCATAATTTTTCTTGTTGTGACATTTTTGTATGGGGATATGTGAAGGATATCGTGTATCGGACAAATGTGCAGGACATCGATGACCTGAAATCGAGGATCAATAATACCATTCGGACCATTACTGAGGACAGGCTGCAGTGCACATGGTTGGAACTGGAGTTTCGGCTAGATGTTCTACGCGTTACAAATGGTGCGCATATTGGGCTTTTGTAATTAGGAAGAAAAACTTTAGTCTTTGATCTAACTTGTGTGCTTAACCACATTTGTCTGTCTCATACATTGTATCTGTAATAAATGTGCAAAATTGTAAAGAGACTTTGTGGACACACTGTATATTCCCATTGATGAAAAGCAGCTGGGAAATCAGCAGGAGACCTTCCATTAGAAGACCGTTTAATGGATCAGCTGCCGTTCATTCCTTTGAATTAAAAGTAAATACCTAGCACATTTTCTTTATGTCAGCTACGCGTTTTCATAAGCCACAACAAAGGATTTTCAGACATTTTTGGAATGTCTTTGATAAGAAATTACAAAAAATAAAAGAAGTTAAAGAATTGAAACTGGCAACAGGGTGTTAGATGAACACGAAAGAAACATCTGATGCAGTTAAATATCGTCTCATCAAACAAAAATCTTCGCTCTTTCCACGTTTATAAGTGAGTCAAGGACAAATTCTCATTGGTTGCCACCGGGAGTCGAACCTAAGGTCTTCCAGTTACGCGCCGGATATGCTTCCGCTACACCACAGCGGCCTCGAAAGCCTACCGACACACACACGCTAACTGCCAAGCCAATTTGGCAAGTTGCTTCTTGGAGCCCCGCACAATGCTGGGGATTCACCAAAGATGGTATGCAGCAATTGAAGAAATAATTAGAAGGCGAATGAATAATTAATACAGACATTTAACGTGGACCAGGAACATCAAACAAAGATCCTCGCTCTTTCCACGTTCATAAGTGAGTCACGGAAAAATTCTCATTGGCGAGTCGAACTCAGGGTCTTCCAGTTACGCACCGGATATGCTTTCGCAACACCACAGCGGCCTCGAATTCCTCCCGACTCACACACGCTAATTGCCAAACCAATTTGGCCGGTTGCTTCTTGGAGCCCCACACAATGCTGGAGATTCACCAAAGATGGTAAGCAGCAACTGAAGAAAAAATTAGAAGGACTGGAAGACCCTTGGTTCGATTCCCGGTGGCGGCCAATGAGAATTCTTCCGTGACTGACTTATAAGCGTGGAAAGAGCGAGGATCTTTGTTTGATGTTCCTGGTCCACGTTAAATGTCTGTATTAATTTTAATATCGTCTGCTAAAAAACTGGAGCACGTAAACAAGCTGTGGATAGAAGGTAATATTTTGCTCATTACAAAGAGAAATATTCGTATTCTGTAATCAAAAACCATTGTGAAAGCCATGGAATCAACATTTCTAGATGTAAAATAAGAAATATTGTTAATAATAGAAGGGATAATCGAAAAGAATTGCTTTTAACTGGAAAAAGAACACCACACGAATGTCCAAAGAATATATACACTACGACTCTTACAAAAGTAAGGCGTCTCGTCTTAAACGAAAATCCCTCAACAAAAGAGCAATCGCTAAATCGTAAAAATTCCCTGTCAGCTGAAAACAAAATATTTAACAAAGATTTGAATATGAAAATAAAAAAAAAATCATAATGTCGCAGCATTTCGCGTAGGCATATGGCTGAGCGCAGAACACTGTGTAAACTTCTTTATGAAGATCCCTTAGCCGGAGACAGATGGAAATTTATTTTGACCATTGATAAAGCGTGGATTTACCTAAACGACTGTTACAAAAAAAAAATGCGACTTACTACCGCAAACGAACAGAAAGACTTTGTGACGTGCCTGTCTCACAGGACGCACACGACATAAAGGCAGATAGCAGCGACAACCAACGTCCGCGTAGCTCAGTTGGTAGAGTAACTTATTCCGGAATGAGGGGACCCGGGTTCGAGCCCCGGCGTGCACAGAAATGACGGAGAAATTTACTTCGTTCTAATGGCGCCCGAACTTTCCGGATAACCCGGCCGTTCAAGATCTCGCAATGGTGTGATGTTCTTTCCACACCGCGAGAGAGGAAAAATAACAAAATCCCTTCTCCAGCGCTTCAAAAAATAAATGTGTGTGACGTTGCATTCCACACACCAGATTGACTTTTGAGTTCTCAAGTGCACGTTCCACAGCGGATGGCTGCCTGCAACAATTCATGGTCACGGCTGACCCATGGGCCATACCCCCGGCCTTCTTTGGAGGGGGTGACGTACCTCCCAGCTGAATGCACACGACATAAAGGCAGATAGCAGTCAGGACGAACGTCCGCGTAGCTCAATTAGTAGAGTGACTTATTCCGGAATGAGGGGACCCGGGTTCGAGCCCCGGCGTGGACAAAAATGATGGAGAAATTTACTTCGTTATTACTTACAAACTTAGTTCCAAGAATTCAAACAATGTTTCAGAAAAGGGTTCATGGTTATTGCTGGTCAAGTTGTGACAGCGCCCAAACTCGAGAGCTGCACCTTTAGTCGAGAACCCATTCCCTAGTTTATTTATTTATTTAATTATTATTTTATGTATTCATTTATTTATTTATTTATTCATTGATTTATTTATTTATTTATTCATTTATTTATTTATTTATTCATTTTAATTAATTCATGTATTTGTTGAAGAAAGAGTACGTTTTATTTTGCCATATACTTTCGGGTGAATCTTTTCTTTTTTTTCTCTCTCCGTCCCCCAAATTACTCGGGTTCCTAATGGGGTTCACCCGGCGTAATATTGGGAGCCAAGGTGGTGTCGAGTGGATTGTGATTCTGCGATTCCCTGATTTAGGGCTGACGCAGCTTCAGAATCCACTGACGGGGCTTTGTGTTTCACACAGCAGATTTTCCTTTGGAAGTCAAAGGGTCCGCTGTGTGCCGCAATATTTTTGAGAACGTCTAGATTTAAAATAAAAAGCATAAGTGAAGTGATTTTCTAAGTTCCGGTTCCAAAAGTTATATATATTCTCCAAATAATCTAGGGTTGAGCACACATATTGTAGTTAACGACACACTCATCATTGAACTTAGACAAAATTAAGTAAAAAAAAACAATTTATTGGTTATGATTTGGCATAATAATAAATATACGCTCATGATATTAGCAAAAATGATTTAAGACTCTCTGACAGGAACGTGTACTCAATTGACTATTTGCTTATTAAAATATAAACTCTGTGTGTGGACTGCTCCGATAAAGATTTTATGAGGGGGCACCAAAGAAAGAATAGGATGGATTTCCTACCTCAACATCCGAATCTGGCCTAGATATCGCGCTGCTGACCACTCCTGATCCGGGAGAATTCTCGTCCAGTGGGTATTACTATAGCTTCCATTCGCAGCTGCGACCGTCGTATGGGCCCTAATGGTACTTAGTGGGGTCCGTTCATCCGGAAACCTCGGTTTGGGATTTACCATCTGCAGCTTACGGTAGCTTCAGTCCTGCCGTTTCCTAGGTGACAGTCATGGAGGACAGTGCACGCGATGCACGCCGCGAAACCAGCAAAGGCAAACGTTTCGTGTAAAACTGTAAACGTGAAGTGACTCGTGTAAAAACTAAACGTGAAGTGACGAAGTACTTCTCTTCCCTTGTAAAATCTTTCGACGACCCTCAAGAAGACCCACACTACCTCAAAACATCCCATCATCCAATCACTAGCTGGCAAACGCAAGCCTCCCTCAATTAAATTCCCGAGTGTAAATCTTACTGGTCGGAAAATTAGCATTTTGATCTTCCATTCGCTAGGGGGTCAAGATTCCTACCCGCTTCAGTGAAATTCTGAGAACCCCTCGTTTCCCGCGTGATACTACTCCCGGCCATAAATTCTCTTCCCAATTAAACTGCTAGCTCTGGTTCCAACAAGTCTACGGTGTGCCCAACACGCATTGTGGAAGCTAGACACGGTTAACACTTCTATTGCCCCCAATAAAACATACTACAAAGCCAGCTCGCCGATGGCTGTCGCCAGCGTTTGTCTCCTTACAATGTCTCTGTCCTGTGCCGCCTTGTGCTGTCTAGCTAGTCTTACGCCTTGTGCTGGGAGAGGGGGACGGGGAGAGAAAAAAAGAAAAGATTCACCCGCAAGTATATGGCAAAATAAAACGTACTCTTTCTTCAACAAATACATGAATTAATCAAAATGAATAAATAAATGAATAAATAAATGAATAAATAAATAAATATATAAATAAATGAATAAATAAATAAATAAATGAATAAATAAATAAATGAATAAATAAAATAATAATTAAATAAATAAATAAACTAGGGAATGGGTTCTCGACTAAATGTGCAGCGCTCGAGTTTGGGCGCCGTCACAACTTCCTCCCATCACGGACCTGAAAAGAAAGAGGACCGGGCTAGAAGATCCGGACCTGAGTATGTTCCCGCAGATTGAGTCGGTAATAAATTAACTTAATACTTAATAATGATACACAAAATGCATAAATATATCAGCAAATAAAATGCACACTAATTTTCATCGAAATGAACACAGTATCATAAAACAGGGTCCTGTAAAGCAAAGAAATAAACCATGACTAATAATGGACCCAAATGTGCCTTTCACAGTACACGACATATCATAAGTCCGCTAGAAATTAGTATTGTGAGATTATTATAAGACAACATTTCTTTTTTTTTTTTTTTTTTCAGTTCATGGAGTTTACTCCCATTTGAAATGACAAAGTTTCTAGTGAGAAATATTGTTCGTACGCACCACCACAAAGTTAACTATTAAAAGTTGTTTTGTCCGAAATGCGGTAATGCTTTCCGCCATTTGGAAGGAGAAGGTGCTCCCCCTGGTTCCAGAGTCTGTGTTGGATTCCATCCGCATTAGTCCTGCCGATCGTGCCCTGCCGCATTCTGTCGAAGCGGTCAGTATCGCACAACGACCGAGTCCGCAAAATCGTTACACAACTCTTCGCCGGAGGTTATCAGTAGTAACACCAACCTTTTGGTCGGTCCACGTTGGGCAGAAGCGCAGCCACTGGAATAGATAGTCCGCTCTCGCTGCACCAGTACCACTGTTGCGGAACTGCGATCCTTGCAGCCACCACTTTGACTTTCTCACTCTGTTGCTTCGATTCTTTGTTTTTTCGCTGAGTACAACGATTAAGATAAACCTCGCTAGTTCTGTAAACGATGTCCAATTCCCATTTTTGCAACTGTGGACGCCCTATCTAGGCATCCCCGTGCTTGGTTGCGCCAATGGATTAGCAGAGTCTTTTACAATTGTTTTCTCAGGTGCTAAGTGTCCATTCATCAGGTTGAATTTAACCCTAAGAATTTTTTTTTTTTTTTTAGCAGTTGACACGACGCAGTGTTTCGTTCTGCCGTAACACCAGTCTGGAAGAAATGTGGTTAGCATATGTAAGGCATATAGAAATTCCACCCTTTTTGGGCCCCTCGTGAAGAAAAAGATACGTAATTATAAATTCTCTTTTTTTTTCTTTGAGGATAATGTTCCCGTCAGAAAGCCACTTAAAATTAGATTGATTCATTTACACTTCATTTCGTAAACACTTGGTGAATTAATGACAAATATTCATCGACATAACAAACTCTATTTCGCTTTATATACCATTACAACACTAGGTGAATTAATTACAAATTTTCAACGTTACAACACACTCTGATTCATAAACAAGACTGCAATAAAATACTTAAACAGTTAACCTGTTGGGTGCTCAATCCTAAATTACTGGATATAACTTCGAATAATTTTGCCATGGATTACTGTAGATTATTACTTTTTTTCTTTCGTACTATTCTCGTATTTATCAACCTTCGGAGAATTGCTTCTCCGTCCTTCTTTCTTTCTTTATATATACATATATATATTTTTTGTGTCACACATTTATTCATGAACTCTTATTCATTTATCTCTTATGGACCACTTTTTTTTCTTTATTTCTGTTCATCTTACTCATACGCGCCACTTTGTACATTAGTCGTTCCCTCTTGATTTACGGTTCAAAATTAATCCCTTTTCCTTTCTACTATTAATTACCATACACTTCGCCTATTTCTTAACTACAACCCCTCTTACTTCTGACGAATTCAATTCCTTCACTTTCTAACGATTCCCCTCAATTAATTAAACTTCTTCTAAATCACTGTCGTGTTAAGACATCTCCTGCATCATCCCGCCGTTTCTCGTTGCATTAAATGCTGCTATTTACCTCTTTCTGTTCTGCCCGGGTTTTTTTTTCTTGTTCTCTCGTTCTTAAATTTTTTCTCTGTCTCATGGGTTAAAACTTTGTGCCTTTCCTAGACAAGAAATCTTTGAACGCCATTTCTTCTTTCTTCCCTTTTGACCGGAAGCTTCATCTGGACTTAATTCCCGCGTATCGCCATAGCAAAAAAATCTCTCTCACCTAAGGGACCCGAACGTTACCATGGCGACGCTTTAACTATACTCTGCGTTATGAGAGAGGGGTGACGTCTCGGCGACCCTTACTGACCTCTAAGCGACTATTTGTACTTCCTGTCGGTAATCGTTGGCTACCGTTTTTAATTAGGAAAACTTCCAAAAATATCTCGTTCTTTTAAGCGACACGAAAATACGATCCACTTCTTTAGTAACCTCTGGGATGTTCTAGTCAATGGACTACGATATTCTGCTCTGATTTCTGCGTGTTTTTTTGTTGTTGTTTTTTCTATGCCGTGCTCTGCGGAATCATCACCTAACTGAAGTGTCTTGGATCTCCAACACTTTTTCTCCAATCCCAAGAATTTTTTTCATGCCTTTAGCCTACAAAACGCCTACCTTTTACGGTTAGATACGTCGAGCGCTTTCACCCGTATTCGAGTACACCTCAGTACTTCATGGCTCTTGCAGTTGCTTCCTCCCTTTTGGGCCCGAGCTTTCATGGGGCCACTGTTAGTACTACAAACGGCAGACTCTTTTTTTTCATGCCTTTAGCGTACAAAACGCATACCTTTTACGGTGAGATACGTCGAGCGCTTTTATCCGTACCCGAGTACACTCCAGTACCTCATGGCTCTTGCTTTTATGGGGTCACTACTACTTCAAACGGCAGCCTCTTTTTTTCTTTCTGTCTGTTCAAGACAACCAACTTCTCCTTTTGTGCCCTCTCATGGATTATTTCACTGAACACCAACAAATGGATTACCCGGCCAGTCACAAACAAGGTAAGTACCTTTATCTACCCGTTACCGCTATCGCCGTTAGCCCGTCTTGCTTCCCTCTGCAATTACAAATACTTGCACTCTCTACAACATTGTTTTAAATTAGGAATTATTTCACTTGGAAAAAATAATTGCTTCGATCCTTCGTAACCTTGCAAAACATTTTAAATGAAAGTTCTGAAATACCTACTCAAGTTGTATGACAATGTGCTACGTATTCCTCCTGACGTTTGATCACAATATATTAATTAATCAACCATCAATAATTACATGAACTAAATATCCAAAAGTGATTAGTACGACAAGTAAAAACTTTATGGCACCAAATAATTATTCTATACCATATCTTTGAACGATAATAAGTACCGATGAACGATTAATTCGTACCGTTCTTTTCACGATTCTGGGTAACGTGATAATCACCTTCACGTAAACTCACTCAACATAATATCACAATGAAACTTAGTAATCTTACTGTTACTATTTACACACTGGCATTACACAAAATAACTCTTTAGCAAAAATTTCAAATACACATGAATACACACAAACTGTTTTTTTTTTTCTGTTTACAGGATCATCACTGCCTTGTTTACTATCTCTCGTTAAAGAAGTGTCTCGCTGGTTACCGGTCGTAACTCGGTGTATGAGGGGTTCGCGTTACTTGCCATAGGGCCTCCTTCTTCAGGGTCCCAATTATCCTGAATAATTTTTGATAACCATCGACTTGCTATATTCACCCAGGAATGCGTCGATGCTTGCTCCTGTTCATTTGTGCACTGCACTTGTTGTACTGGTCTCGTGTTACCGTCGTACTGTACATTATTGCTTTGCTGGGTGAATGGCTTCTTCGGCACCGTGTCTTGGTTCACGGATCGCTCTAACACGGGGGCACGGGACCTCAATGGATAAGGGTCTCTGG
This sequence comes from Macrothele yani, assembly GCA_039090855.1. Lineage (NCBI taxonomy): Eukaryota > Metazoa > Arthropoda > Arachnida > Araneae > Macrothelidae > Macrothele > Macrothele yani. The sequence goes on along the minus strand of CM077027.1, from coordinate 138,095,163 downwards.
TAACCCTTTCTGACAAAATTCCAACATTTTGTATTTCCTGTCTTCCGTTTTCTTCTGAGACCGCCCTGCTGTGGGCATCCCGCGCTGCGTTTTCTTCTAAGTTCCCAGCTACTTCTTGCTGTAGTGGGCAGCTGACTGTCCCTCACTGAGTGACCTCATCTCCACCCCTTGCAACTTCTTGATGCGGTGTGCTTTTAGCGGTGCTTCTCGGAGTATCTATCCAGCTGAAAAGCGATACAAATTTATATTCTTCGGTATCTGAGCTATGCTGACTTCCTTCCGTGTTTGAATCCCACGGCTCTTGCGCTTCATCGGATTCTTGTGCAGGTGAATTATCAACTAGATATGGCCGGCGCTCAAATACTTTATAAACCCGATTCAAGTGAACTATTTGCTGTTTTCTCTCGTCTTTCAGAGACCTCAATTTTACATTAACTGGCGAAGGAAAACAAATGATTTCCCAGTCTCCTTCGTTTTTCTGGCGAGCTTGCTCGATAGGCCTGGTTGAACATGGGGAGTATGCAAGTACACTATGTCTCCAATTTTTAGGTTCTTTTCCTTGGCAAAACGGTCAGCATACTTCTCCTGCTTTGCTGCAGCCTCCTGTAAATTTCCATGGACGATTTCATATGCCTTTCGCATCCTTTGGTTGAACATTTCCACGTAGTCATCTTCGCTGAAATAAGTCTGACGACGAGGCGGGAGCAAAATATCCGAAGGTACCGTCAGGTCTCTCCCAAAAACTAGGTAACTTGGGGTATATTTACTTGATATGCAGATACGAATCTCAATCGTCATGTCTGTCGTTTACTAGACAGCTAAGTGCCTTGTTGAAGTAACCATGAGACCGTTCATTCTTCGCGTTACTCTGGGGCCTAAACGAGCTAGTGTTTAACTTCCTAATGCCTAATCTAGTTAACAAGTTCTTGAATATTTCTGAAGTGAAACGAGCACCCAAATCTGTTAAATTGGCCTCTGGGGTGCCAAAAATACACACAATGTATTTTAAGTAATTTTCAGCAACAGTTTCCGCTCTCTGATCAGGCATATGCACCAAGACGGCGTACCTAGTGAAGGTGTCAATCATTACCAGAATGTATTTATTTCCACTTAATGTCGTAGGATATGGTCCACAGATATCTAAAGAAATCTTCTGAAATGGGTATGAACCCGTCGTTAATCTCCGTAACTTCTCTTTTCATTTTAGATTAGGATTTGCTCTTTCACTGCAAGGTACACACGACTCGACATATTCTTTTACGTCAGCATACATGTTTATCCAGAAGTATCTAGATCTGACACATGATAGAGTTTTGTCAAATCCCATATGGGACGATGACGGAATGTTATGGCAGAGAGTCAATATCTCTGGCTTCAAAGATTTCGGAATAACTAATTGCTCCCAATAATCTTCTCTAGATGTACACCTGTCTGGTTTCTGAAAATGATAGAGCAGTCCATCTGGGTTGAGATAGAAACTATCTTTAGCTTTAAGCTTATCAGTAGGGATGCGTTGTTTTTCCAACATGTCAATAAGAGGCCCAAGATCGGCATCTTGCCTTTGGAGAGCTCTGATCCTACCGATCTCCGATTTAGGCTCCTCCGTGGTTACCGAGGCCACGCCCATCTAAATGGCTTCGCCTTCGTGCGTGAGCTCACTCTCATACTGCCGGCTGAGGCAGTCTGCGACAACATTCTGTTTACCCTTTTCGTAGAGGATTTTAAATGAGTACCCGCTGAGTGCTGTTCTCCATCGGTTCAATCGGCTGTGGCAATCTTTCACGTTCTGAAGATAAATAAGGGGGAGATGGTCGCTTATTACGAAGAACTCTTTTCCTAAAAGATAGTGACGCCAAAATTTTAGAGCTACTACAACAGCCAGTAATTCCTTTTCTATGACTGGGTAGTTCTTCTCAGCTGGGTTTAATTTTCTGGACATATATGAAACTGGGTGTAACTTCCCATTCCCATCGCAATACTGCTCCAATACGGCTCCAACACCTGTATGACTTGCATAACAGTGTAAGTATAACGGCTTGTCATAATCCGGATGGATTAAAATAGGGTTACTCAATAAGCAAGACTTAATTTGGTGGAACGCTTTATCTGCATCCGGCGTCCACTTAAATTGCCCATGCTTTGTCAGGTCGGTCAGAGGGGCTTTAATATCTGAATAAGTTGGAATAAATTTTCTGTAGTAGTTGCATAAGCCAAGGAAACCTCTTAGATTCTTGAGAGTTTTAGGAGTAGTAAACTCATTCACTTTATGTAAATTGGCAGGATCTGGACGAATTCCTCCGCCATCAACAATATGTTCTAAAAATTTAACTTCGGTTTCCATAAAAGTGCATTTCTTTGGTGTCAACTTTAAACTATGCTCTCTCAGTCGCTTGAAGACCGCTTCTAATTTTAGCAGATGAGTTTCTTCGTCAGTTGATGCAATAAATATATCGTCAATGAAACACATATATTATTATGTTCCGCCAATTATATAATAAAGCATCGCTTAACCTCTGGAAACTGCTTGGGGAGGTTTTGTACCCAAAGCACAATCTTTCGTATTGGAATAATCCCCAAGGTGTAGAAAATGCAGTTTTATGTTTGTCTTTTTCTGCAATTTCCATTTGGTTGAATCCTGCCTTCATGTCAAGTGTGGTGAAAAATTTATTGCCTTGGGCCTTTTCTAATAAGTTTTCCGTCCTAGGTAAAGTGTAATGATCAGGTATGGCAGCTTTGTTAAGTTCACGAAAATCTATGCAGACCCGATAATCATTCGATTTTTTCGAACGAGCAACATGGGAGCTCTATAAGGGGATGCGCTCTCCTTGATAACACCTGCATCCAACAGATCCTTAATTTGCTTCTCGGCTGCCCCCTTTAAGTGATGGGGTACCCGGTAGAGTTTCCCTACCACCGGAACCTCAGTATCCAAATTGATTTCATGATAGAGCAAGTTGCATTTTCCAAGCTCGCTCATGGTTCTGGCAAACACGTCTTTATATTTCATGATCAGAGATTAAAGTGGCTTTCGCCATTCAGGATTTACCTTACTGAGATCCAAATCTCTTGGAGAAATTGGCGGCAATTTCTCTTGCTTACTTCCTTGAATTGTGTTAGCATTAACTATTGGCTGCACATAGGCCATCTTCGTGTGCTTATTTAAATGAACCGGTTGATCTGTCAAATTTGCCAGTAAAACTGGTATTTTACCTGTATCATCAATTTTATTTACCGAAGATCCAACTCTGACACACCCATGAGCAAATTTATCCAAAGGTTGTACTAAAACTTGCCCTTTTAAATTTCCAGAAAAGGATGGAATTCTAACCCAAACTATCTTCTCTGCATTCGGAGGAATTACCTCTTTTCTCACTAACCTTCCTGTTCTAGTCTCATCCGGTGGCAAAATTTCCTCCCTAAACCTTATCTGATTATTCCTCGCATCCTCCTGTGCTACCTTGTTTACCCTTTTCGGCCTGTGGGCTCTACTTCGGCGTTGTTTCTGCTCTCTCGCTCCTGATTTCCTCTCCAAAACACTTGTTCCTAAGATAACTGAGTAATCTGGATGCAACTCCTGCTGAGTGACATGGAACGTGTGCCTAATCGTATCATTTCCTACTTCTATGGGCAACTCGTAACATACTGAGGTCTGTAGGACGGCGCCAGTAGTCCCTTTAATACACACTCCTGAGCTTTTGGGTCTACTGCGCATATTTCCTTGAAATTTCCGAACTTGCGATTCCTTTACTAATGATACACCTGCTCCACTATCGATCAGTACGTACGTTCGCACTCCCATAATCCTAATTCCCACTATAGGTAGCTCTCCGTGCTTCTGATCTATACAAGTCGTAAGTACCATAGGGACTAAATTTCTCTTTTGACCGAAAGCATCCATGCGATTCCGGTCACCCTCTAGTTTAAATGATGATTTCTCCGTCCTGAATTTCCTGATGTCCAAATCCTCTCTTCTCTGAATCTCACTCTAGGTTCTCTTCTATCATCACGCCTGTAGTTAAAATTCACGTGACGATCACCTTCCGATCGCCCGCCGCCATTCCTGAAATTTCCACTGCGCTGAGAGTAACTCGGCGCTATGCCACCAGGAAGAAATAACGCTCTTCGTGATTGCTCCGTGCTGAACGGGTTGATGAAGCTTGGTTCTGAATGCGCCCGCTAGATGGAGCTTCCCTTGATCTCCTCTCCTCTCTCACTGTGCCTAAAGAGTTGAAGCTTTCTGAACTCCGATTTCTCTGTGACCAAGAGGGATAATGCTTTGAATTAAACCTGGGGCAATTGCGCTTTAGATGAGTGAAAGAATTGCAAATAAAACAAGAACGCTGATCCCGTGAAGGAATGCCTCTGTCAATCGTTTCCAGGGTTTTATCTTCTTTAAACCTCTGGAGTCTCTCCACGTAATCATGATGAAGTTTTTCTGCTGCTTGTAGTCTCCTAGACAATTCTGATGCCTCTGTCCTAAGTGCATTCACTTGTGATTCGTGCTCCGTCATTTGTCGTGCCATTAAAGTACACAAATCAGCTATCGAGTTATCCAAATTTCCTTATTTTTCCTGGGTTCCATAATTCTCGCGGTCATATGGTCCTGCCGAGGCAGCAAAAACCTCCTGGGAAACTAGTTTCGAATTCTGCTCCTCTAAAATTGCTCGATTAACGGCTTCCGTAAAAGTTGTAGGGTCAAAAGACAACAGCATGCGCTTCAACTTAGGGTCAAGCCCATTAAGAAACTGCGACATTTTTGTCTGATCAGTCATTTCTCTAACCTCCCTATTGGACTGATCCACATGCCCTAAGTACTGATGTGCCAGCCCTCTTCATCTGGCCACATAATCCGATACCTTTTCACCTGGTCGTTGCCGACAAGTGGTGAACTTCTGCATTCTAACCATAACTGGTTCTTGAGCTTCAAATCTTTGAATAACGGCTTCCTTAAATTTTGCGTAAACTGTTTCATTCCTGACATCAATAGCGTCCGTTAAAAAATGACTCGCTGCCTGTTGACACTTAGCTTTTGCTGAAAGAATTTTAACTGCATCTGTCCATCCAGCTACCTGTTCCACACTATCCACCATTTCAAAAAATTGCTTTGCTGTTGGACCCTCTTCCGTGCCCGTAAAATTTGGGAGATAACTTAACATATCCGCCATCGACTGAATTGTTCTTTGCGTAGCAACTGCTGAATCGAACTGCATCGTACCGTTCTCCTGAACTTCGCCGCTACCTGGCGCTCCGTTAATTTCCTGTCCATCCGTATTATCACGTGCCTCATTAAAACTCGTACTACCCTCTATACCGTTAACTGCCATCCCGAACATCTATTTGCAATACCTTAATCAAATGACAACACTCTTCTAAGTTCTAAATTCTACAAAAAACTCAATAAAATCCCTCCTGTTAGGACCTACTATCACCTCTAATTCTCGTAAAAATAGCAAATTTAACTTTCTTTCAGAGAAAAAGAAAGCTATTTTTTTTAGCCGATTCAGCACACTACTCAAAGTAAACAAACGTGACCTTATGACTATTAATGGTATTATTAATCATCCCTAAATTACTCTTATCAAATTCCCATATAGCAATATTCAATAAGTAAATCATGAAAAAATACACTTCATTGCAATAATAAAATACAATAACACCAAAATGATCAAGCACTAATAAATCAATAATAAATCTGACCAAATCAAATCACTCGTAATATTTCACTAGGCAAACTCTTAATTATCGAACTTAAATTAGCTCGTAATATTTCACTGTGCAAATTCTTAATCATGAAACTTCAAATTAACTGGTAATATTTCACTGTGCAAACTCTTAATCATTGAAGCTTCAAATTAACTGGTAATATTTCACTGAGCAAATTCTAAATTATTGAACTTCAAATTAACTATAATATTTCACTGTGCAAATTCTTAATCATGAAGCTTCTAATTAATTCGTAATATTTCACTATGCAAACTCTTCAAGTTAACTCTTAATACTTCACTTTGCAAATTCGTAATTATTGACTTTTAAACTTCAAATCAACTCTAACCTGCTTACTGAATAGTTTCTGTAAAATCTTTCACTTCTACACATATACACACAAAACCTTGCTGACGAATTATAATTCTCAAAACAAAACACTAATTTCAGCATACTCAATATTTACTGCTTTCATTCAAAAATATATACTGCTTTCATTCAAATTATTTATGCAACACTATTGTTCATCATTACACTTTCTTTACTTTTGCAGTTGAAATTTTCAATATTTTCTGTTATATCGAATGAGTAATAATACACATGAAATATTTGCTTTATTCGTTCGCTGCTAAAATTCTGAATCTGTGTCATTAAAAGAACCATAAATTATCTTCCTTTCCAACTTCTTAATACCAAATCCAAAAATCCAAACTATCGTTAACTTTCCTACTACTACCCAAAATTCACCTTCTATGACCATTGGAAAAAACTTTGCTTTTTAACATACCCAATAATTGCTCCTCAATACCCTTGGTGCGACCAAATCCTGGTCCAACGTCACCAAATTATTATCGCTCGGGTTCCTAATGGGGTTCACCCGGCGTAATATTGGGAGCCAAGGGGTGTCAAGTGGATTGTGATTCTGCGATTCAATGATTTAGGGCTGACGCAGCTTCAGAATCCACTGACGGGGCTTTGTGTTTCACACAGCACATTTTCCTATGGGAGTCAAAGGGTCCGCTGTGTGCCGCAATATTTTTGAGAACGTCTAGATTTAAAATAAGAAGCATAAGTGAAGTGATTTTCTAAGTTCCGGTTCCAAAAGTTATATATATTCTCCAAATAATCTAGGGTTGAGCACACATATTGTAGTTAACGACACACTCATCATGGAACTTAGACAAAATTAAGTAAAAAAAAACCAATTTATTGGTTATGATTTGGCATAATAATAAATATACGCTCATGATATTAGCAAAAATGATTTAAGACTCTCTGACAGGAACCTGTACTCAATTGACTATTTGCTTATTAAAATATAAACTCTGTGTGTGGACTGCTCCGATAAAGATTTTATGAGGGGCACCAAAGAAAGAATAGGATGGATTTCCTACCTCAACATCCGAATCTGGCCTAGATATCGCGCTGCTGACCACTCCTGATCCGGGTAAATTCTCCTCCTATGGGTATTACTATAGCTTCCATTCGCAGCTGCCACTGTCGTATGGGCCCTAATCGTCCTTAATGGGGGTCCGTTCATCCGGAAACCTCGGTTTGGGATCTCCCATCTGCAGCTTACGGTAGCTTCAGTCCTGCCGCTTCCTAGGTGACAGTCATGGAGGACAGTGCACGCGATGCACGCCGCGAAACCAGCAAAGGTAAACGTTTCGTGTAAAACTGTAAACGTGAAGTGACTCGTGTAAAAACTAAACGTGAAGTGACGAAGTACTTCTCTTCCCTTGTAAAATCTTTCGACGACCCTCAAGAAGACCCACACTACCTCAAAACATCCCATCATCCAATCACTAGCTGGCAAACGCAAGCCTCCCTCAATTAAATTCCCCAGTGTAAGTCTTACTGGTCGGAAAATTAACATTTTGATCTTCCATTCGCTAGGGGGTCAAGATTCCTACCCGCTCCAGTGAAATTCTGAGAACCCCTCGTTTACCGCGTGATACTACTCCCGGCCGTAAATTCTCTACCCAATTAAACTGCTAGCTCTGGTTCCAACAAGTCTACGGTGTGCCCAACACGCATTGTGGAAGATAGACACGGTTAACACTTCTATTGCCCCCAATAAAACATACTACAAAGCCAGCTCGCCGATGGCTGTCGCCAGCGTTTGTCTCCTTACAATGTCTCTGTCCTGTGCCGCCTTGTGCTGTCTAGCTAGTCTTACGCCTTGTGCTGGGAGAGGGGGACGGAGAGAGAAAAAAAGAAAAGATTCACCCGAAAGTATATGGCAAAATAAAACGTACTCTTTCTTCAACAAATACATGAATTAATCAAAATGAATAAATAAATGAATAAATAAATGAATAAATAAATAAATATATAAATAAATGAATAAATAAATAAATAAATGAATAAATGAATAAATAAAATAATAATTAAATAAATAAATAAAATAGGAAATGGGTTCCCGACTAAATGTGCAGCGCTCGAGTTTGGGCGCTGTCACAATCCTACTTTGGGAAATTAAGCTTAAAAAAGTTGAAAAGAATGCTAAAATCTGTTCTACATGAAAATCCTCCAAAAATAATCCTCCAATAATAAGTGAACGGAGACATCGCTCTTTCCACGTTTTATCAACACATAGCAGCCGAAAAATTGTTATCTGGTCACCGGTGGGGATCAGAATCCCAGATCGCTCGATACTTAACCGAGCGCGTTAGCCTTGCGCTACTGTGGCCCACAATCAACGGTGTGTTTTTTCTCCCAGCTTCTGACATCATAAATCCGTAAGATGGGCTCAGCTGCTCAGACGTCTCCATCTGGTGGGCATTAACGGCTCTGACTATATATCAATTATAGTAGTTAAATCCAAAGAGAAAATCCTCCAAATACAGTAAAGTTAAAGCAGGATTTACCTGCTGTAATTAATATATAGCCAGTGGCGTTAGTGCCCACCAGATGGAGACGTCTCAGTAGCTGAGCCCATCTTACGGATTCATGATGTCAGAGCTGACAGGAAAACACACATAGGACCATTGATCGTGGGCCACTGTATCGTAAGGCTAACGCGCTTAGCTAGACATCCAGAGATCTGGGATTCGAATTACCAGTGCGGTGATCGACTAACAATTTTCTGTTGCTATGTATTGATAAAACGTGGAAAGAGCGATGTCTTTGTTTATTCAGTTCTATATGCTACCAGAATAATGTTTTAACTCCTACATTTAAAGAGAATATAACGTTCCTTTATCCACTGAACCTTCAAAGAGTAAAACTCCGTCAGGATGACGCTCTATCATCCTGATGTGTCACTAATGGACTATAGAACTTTGCACGTAACGTCACAAAACTGTCTGCCAGACTTCCGGGTGGTTAGAAAGTACCCGAGCTAGTCTCTCTCCACGCTTTTCAATGGCTGCTGCTGCTGCTGCGACTGTTCTTTCTGACAAAGTTTGCCATCTTAATGTGGTGGAAAAGCAACGTTACGAAGAAAAGCTTAAAAATAATGGCATAGAAAATCCGTATTACATACCTGAAAGGTATTTTTATCGTCTCATAGTTTGTGTTGCTACGGACCTCCCTGACCTGAACTATCTATCACTATACTCTGAAGAGCAATTGAATTAGAGACAGCTGGCGTTATGCAAATGTGGAGCTGTGGGCGGCCCTGTAAACGGAAACGACATGAAGTATGCAGCGATCCGACAATTTAAGGAATGATGCGACGGGAATCAGTAAGAGTCGGACGCAGTATGGGTAAGACGAAGGATCTAAGGGCATTTGATCGTGGGAAAATTGTCGAGGCCCGACGAATGGGTCACTCTATCTCGGAAGTCGTGCAGGCACTGGGATTTTCACGAGCCACTGTGTCACGGGTGCACCGTGAGTACATCGAATCTGGTAAAACCATCCCTGCAAGGGCCAACTGCCGTGGACAACGGCGTGTGGATGAGCCGGGTCATCGTCGGCTAGCTCGCATTGTAACAGCGGATAGACGGGCCACAGTGCAAGAAATCGCTCGGCAATTTAACACTGGTGCACAAAAACGTGTAAACAGCCACACCATCCAGCATCATCTCCTCGCTATGTGGTACAGAAGCCATCGTCCCACGAGGGTACCGCTGCTGACCGCACATCACAGGGTGCAAATATTAGCATGGGCGCGGAAACATCGCCACTGGACCCTAGACATGTGGGAAAATGTTGCCTGGACTGATGAGTCAAGATTCACGTTGGCACATGCGGATGGCAGGATACGAGTACGGCGCAAACCACATAAAGCGATGGATCCTTCTTGCCAGAAGGGTACTCTTCAAGCTGGTGGGGATGTCATTCTAGTCTGAGGACTGTTTACGTGGACTGAAGTGGGATCCCTGGTACGTGTGACATCGTCCCTCACAGGTCAACGTTACCGGGATATCCTGGACGACCATTTGCTCCCGTTTGTACGTCTTCAACATCCCGCTGGGGACCTCATCCTGCAACAAGACAATGCACAGTGCCATCGCTCCCAAATTGTATCCGAATGGTTTGATGAACACTCCACCGACGTGACCTCGCTTCCTTGGCCAGTTAGGTCAACTGACCTCAGTCCCATCGAGCACATCTGGGATGCCATCGAGAGAGAGAGATGTTCGAAGCTGTGACCCCCTCCATCAAATCCTCGTGAACTGTGGGAGCTTGTTTCGGGGGCATGGATCTGTGGGGCTTCCCAACGCTTCCGGTGTCTTGTCGAGTCCATGCCGAGACGAGTCGCCGCCGTCATCAGGACGAACGTTACTAGGCAGGTATCTCTAATTCAATTGCTCTTCAGTGTATTGATAACTATTTAATAAGCACTTTTTCGTGTTATACTGGAAGAGCTCTAAAACCTTATAAAAGCCTTGATGCATATAAATATTTTACCAATGGGTCGGTTAGAAATGTATTAATTCTGAAGACAAATCGAAAAATAAGTTGTTACATTTCTGACTGGTTTTAGTGTGTATGGGTGGTTCCAGTGTGTATTGCAATTAACCTTTTAAGCGGCCGATGTATCTGAACTACATGTTGCCCAAAACTCTGTACTCTTACCAAAAAGAAATATTCAAATAGCGTTCGGGTTTTACGAAAGCTGCCCCACAACAATTTCTTTTCCCCCACACCTGATCAACACTGGCCATGAACCTGCTCCTGTTGGTAAGCATTCCACTAGGCTATAGGGATATTCATCCCACTATTACTTGGTGATAGTCTTTGATGTTTGGTATCCCACTAGTCCTTTCTTGGTGGCAGGCGTTTAAAGCTCTTTCTTCTCTGCTCCATAACGCAAGACATGACCGGGGCATCATACCACTGGATAGTGTATAACAAGTGACTCAAACATCTTCTCTCTCCTTTATTAAGTTCTTCGTCATTATTATAGCCCTTTAAAAGGGTAATCAGTCAGAAATGTTTAGTATAAATCATCTCCCTAAATGACCACTTTGAATGGCACAGCTAAAGGGGAAGCAAATCTTTCTCATGAGCAAGTTGACTCGTTCCAACCATTTTCTGTTGAATTCTTAGATGGTGAATATATCCGTGCGAGCTATTTCAACCCATTTTCCTAACATCGAGTTAATTCGTTCTAGCCGGTTAAAAGGTTAAAAAAAGAAAATACCTACTTATCATATCTCGAAAAAGGAACTATTTCCCCCACCCCCAAAAAGAAAACAGATCCGGGAAAACAGACGACACAACAATGCACGACAGCACCCTCTAATTCTATGTGGACGTATAACCTTACATTTCGGTTCGGAAAAAAACTATATTTGTTTCAGTATCTAGAAATCAGTAACGGTACAAAATTGTAAAAGTTCATGAAAGCTTAGCAATTTCCGATTGGAGAGCAAAGTGAATCCGTTATGCATTCAGAGCATTTTAAACAGAATAACAAGGATTTACGTAAAACTGAAAATAATACAGAAGAGTGAGCAAGAAAATGTACCGATACAAATTCGACTGTTAACGTAGTAAAATATGCAGATTTACGATACCTGAAATGAAGTGTTTGCTGCAAGTCCTGTCATTCGGCCTGGGCGACCATTCATTCCGATTTACGGCTATTTTCCACATAATCAGGCGTTTTTCTGACGTTGGAAACAGATAAAAGGAAATTACCAGTGGCCTATCTTGGGTCCGAGACATGGGCTATCTCACCCTTCCCCTCTCCCAAGTACTGTTTTTTTAAATTGCGAAGCTTAATTTTTAATTGCTAAGTAATAGAAGTAACTTTTTGTCTAAATTTTAGGTACATGCCATTGCTAACATGATACCAAATAATTATGTGGATTAGGATTTGAACACTTATTTGTACATGAACTCCATTCGTCTTCTGAATACTTTATTTGTACATGAACTCCATTCTTCTTTCCTTTTGTGTGAATTTGAGTCCCACGTTTTTATAAAATGTTTCTTCCGAGTACTTTTTCGTATTTAAAAAGAATGTTTTTTTCAATTGACAAAACAGCCAAGTTTTTCGAATGTGCATGTCTTTGTGTGGCTCTAAGATATATTTTGATTCCTTTTAATGCTGAAAAATTTCTTTCGGCTGTTGCAATTGTTGATGGAAACTTTAATATGATGTCTGCTAATTTGTACATCTCACTAAACACTATGTCCAATTTATTCAACTTTATTTAACAAGTAATGTCTCTTACTGATTTGTTTTTGTATTCATCAAAGGAATAAAACACCTTCAGTTCCTTTTTTAGTCGAGCTGTATCAAAATTTGAAGCATAGAGTTCTTTAAGTTCTGACAGTAGATGTTTAGGGAAGCTTTCACAAAATTTATCAAAACAGTTCGAATGCAACAAAGCCACAAATCTAAGATATAATAACTTGAATTTTAATTCATTGACACTTCACAAAAACTGAAACTACTCTCGCGAAACACTCCTATCGGCGAGAGTATGCCAGTGACTGAGATAGTCTAAATCTTTTTTCTGAGCGAACCGTTTCCCATAGCAATGACTATAGGGATACGTAGATTTCGCAAAAAAATCGAAATCTCGCAAAAAAAAAATTTTTTAATCAAAAATTTTGGTTTTTTTTTGCAAAAATTGAAGACACAAAAAAATTGGTTTTTCGGAGTTTACTTTACTTAGTTTACTGTTTTTCAAAGTTTACTTAGAATCTTTTTCAAAGTTTACTTACTGGTAGGCTAAGGACCAAAATATTTAGTTAAACGCTAACATTGTAGTAGTCTCTATATTCCCTACTTTTAGCCTTTGCCTTCTGTCAGTAATAACGATGTTGTACATACTAAAATATCGTTCAGCATCCACGCTGTTAACGGAACTATGGAGGATTTTCTTTTGCGTAGTTTAGGTAGCAGCATTTTGTTGCTTTTAAAATCTCTATGACATCAACAGGAATCTCTTACTTGACAACTGTAAGTAGCTGTCCGTGAAAATGATTGTATCCATCGATGAGCTCATCCCGTGGTATGTCTTTAAAAAATGGCGTTTTGGAAAAGCTTTCCTATAATAAATTTGTGTTCAAAGATGATGTGGGTGTGGTCGTGGCTACAGATGGACAAACTACTCTGCCAATATGCTGGTAGGCTTCATTTCTTGTGTTGGATGTCATGTGGAGAGTCAATTTATTTAAACTCTTATCTACTGCTGTCTTCAGCATAAGATTGCGCTCCTGATCAATTTCACCATTCTCGTTCATCAAAATGCTTTCTGTCTTTTCGCTGAAACACCCTTGACTTTGGCGCTCAAACGAAGACTTTAAATCTACCAACTTACTCCACGAAAGTTTGCGAACTGATAGTTTGATCCTTCTGAAGCGTCAATTAATTTGATAATTTTCGGACAGAATTCAGAAACGAAAGTCATTTGAACGCGTACTTTACAAGCTAGAATTTTATTTTCAAAACCTTTCTTTAAGAAAATGGTACTCGAGTTATCGTCCTCATATTAATTGAGAAAAGCAACAATATGCTCCATATTCGCTCAAAGAAACTACAGCTTTGAACCAAGAATTCCACCTGGTTACAGCAGGCGTGAGGTAGAGTTTTGCTGGCAGTTGAGGTGCCTTTTCTTTCAGGTAGCTTAAATATGCACTTTTCATTTTTTCTGGAGTGCAAAAAAGCTGTCTTCGTCTTGGCCATAATGGAATTCAATTCTCTGAACTCTTTTACAAATACGTGACCCACAAGATTCACCTTATGCGCCCAACATGGGTAGTGCAAAATATGGTCTCCAAGAAGTATTTTTAGTAAGTTGAAGCACGCAGACATGTAATGTGCAAAGTACGATACTAGGCCCTTTACTTGAGAGTATTCAATTTCGTATTCTTTCAAGGTGTTAATTATTACTTGAGAGCAAGTAGAAGAATTAGCAACGTTTAAAAAATATACACTTGCCAGGAAACATGACTGATCTGGTTCTGAATTAATAGTTTTCAATAGGAGTGAAAAGACACACCTCTCTTGCTTATCGGAGGTTTCATCGGCCATTACAACTACAACTACTGGTTTATTTTTCAGCTGCTCTTTTATTGCCTCTTTCTCCAAAATTCCGCAAAGTGGTACGTATTTACGTCTCAAAGTATATCCAGAAGGAAGGTTACATGAAACAAGCCCCATATTTTGACAAAAATAATTGCAGACAGCTGAATGATCTAGTTTATGCATGGGGATATCGGCTTTTAAACACATTCTTACCATGTCTTCTGCAAAATCATCTCTTTCCTTTTGGCACGTTTTTGCTCTTGAAACCAACCGACGATTTTAGTCTGCCATTTAGTTCCGGATGGGCCTGGCTGAGCTACGTTTTTCTTCTTCTAGTGAGTAGCAGAGATCGTATGTTTCATTAAAGTATCCCTCTTTTCTGCTTTTCTAAACAAACTTTACAAAATTTGCACAACACGATATTTGTATCGCTTAAATACAATCCCCAGTGGTCAAACTAAATCAAATAGTTCCTTCTTAGAGCTGCCCATATTGATATACGTCTATCAAACGGATCGCGAGCGTTGTAGTTTGTAGTCTACTAGCGAAATGCAAAAACAAACGCGCTCATTCGTGTTCTTTCAAGGCCAGCTAGCGAGTGCTACTGAGCGGGGCTGGCTGACTCGTCGAGAGGGAAAGAGGCGTGGCCTGGGGCTTCCCAGGTAACGCACGCAGAGTAGGACACGCACGGCGCAAGCGAAATTACGTCCTATATTCGCATTAAAGCATTTTAATTATCGAGATGTCGCGGAAAAGTAGTTAAAATCAAATGTTCGTATTTATTCGCTTATATTGGCAAATTTCGCATTTATTCGCATCTATTTCGTAAATACGGAAACTACGTATCCATAGCAATGACCCATTCACCTCTACCAGCTGAGTCATGTTGTCATGGAAACGCTAGCAGGCGATTGTACGAAAGGTTTTCGCATCAGAACTGCGAAGCCTCTGGAAGAGCTGCTTGCATTATGCCGTTGATTTTCGCACCCATACGCCACACAACTTTTAGCCATTTTTAAAATTTCAAACAATCGAGTGACAGAGGGTCCAGAAATCGCTTCCCCATGTTAATCCTATGGGAACCTTAGCAGCCGAACTTTCTCTTAACCACCCGTGACGTCAAAAAGGACGTCGGTGCAAATTCTCTATAATGCCTTCGGACTGCTAAAAAGAGCACTTTCTAAAGGCAGACCGAAAACAAAGATTGGACTGTGGAAAGGAGTGGAAAAGCAGTGGAATCAAATACCACTACCAAATTTTAAGAAACGTCCTGTTATGTTGGAAATACAGGTGTAAGTTCATAGTGCAGAAAAGGGCTATCAGATATGTAGAACATTTAGGAAGAAATTATTTTATTTTAAACATTAATTATATTGCTGGAAAATCATCCTAAAAATGTGAGAACATCCTCTTTAAAATCCCTTTAACAATCAAAAGCGAAGAAGTGTACCATAGGGAATAGTCAAGCCCTCGGTTAAATGTCATTGCCTATGAATATCGCTGCAGCTCATGCGGTTTTACCTGACGTCATCGATTTATCGTAGATACATTCATTAAAAATGTTTCGACAATATCTCCCGTTTCTTTTTAACCTGTCCCAAAAGAGGGCAAATATATTCCCATTCATGAAACCCAACAAGTAAAGCAACAGGAAACCTTCCGTTAGAAGACCTGGTAATGGATTATCAGCGGCTTTTTAAAACTTTAAGTTAAAAGCAAATACCTAACACATTTTCTTTATGTCAGCTATACAACTACATATGAATAATTAAAATCCTTTTATCAAAGACGCCCTTATGAATGATCGGAATTCAGTCAACATGTTTTTTATGTAGACGTGACACAGACGAACAAAGACGTTTTACGAAAAAGATAAGCGAAACTGGATTTCTCTTTCAACTCCACTGAATGCAAAAAGAACGTTTTCGTGCAACTTTCCCGAAAAATCTACTTGCCCTGAAATCTTCGTTTCTTCCCGGAAACACTATTACGACCTTGCAATATATGTTTCTGAACTCATTTTACGCATACTTGTTTAATTATATTTAAAGCGGGAAGGAGATACGATAAAGAGTTCTTTGTATTTGTGTGTAAATACATGTGGTTTAAGTTAATAATTTCCTGGCTTTTGTGAATTCGCTTCGGATCATTAGCTTTTTGCGCAGTTCCCTTCCCCTTAAAGTGAGGCGACAGATTTCCTCACAAAAGATGTTTACAGCAAAAAAAAAAAAAAAAAAAAGAAAACTGCTCTTCCTTGTTTTAGTGCATAATAAAAAAAACCCTTCATATTCAGCCGACTAAAATTGAATCGGAAGCCACGATCACCATTATTCTCATCACAACTTGAAAATACGAAAGTAAAGCAGTCCTTTGTTTCCAATATCAAACGTTGTGCTGAAGCAAAAACAAACTATCGATTTCTCCAAAGTGTCTTAAAATGCGTCCCTGATTGCCATGTCCTTCTCTTTTTATATCGATTTTTCCAAAGAATAATGGTGATATAGCTTTTCCAGTGTGCAGCAAACATAAATTTAAGTTGTATGGTATAAGTGCGCAAAGCTAAATTAAAAGACATCAGCTTCATCCTTGGAAATAAGAGTTTTGTTATCACCAGGGAAACGAAGGACGTGCGCACTTGCGCAGTCTATTTGTTTATTCGGAACGCTGTGTGGGGCAACTGTTTATTTCAGTTGTGCATTGTATTTGCATGTGGAATCTTTTCGAATTATAAAAGTATTTTGATATTCAATTCATCTATATTTTATGGCTACAAAACTTGTGGTGTTGAGATAATAACAATAGCAACGTTTACCACAGTTAAATATTGCAAGGCTTTCCGGCTGTTGGAGAAATGGAAATTTGTATCAGACAAAACAGTTTCCTTTTTCGTGGCAGATTTTTCCAACAGACGGAAGGCCTTGCAATGGGTAGCCCACTGTCGCCTATTTTATGCGAAGTCTATATGCGTCACTTTGAGGATTCGATATGTAGCTGATACTTTTGTTCTCTGGAATGGAATGAATTCGGAAATACCTAAATTAGTTGAACTTATCAATTCAATTGATCCTCATATACAGAACACATGTGTGACCGAACATAATGGCTGCTTGCTCCCTGAAGGATCTTCTAGTACAACAGTTTATCGAAAAATATTTGCTGTTTCCTTACCTACACATGCAAAATCAATTCACCCATGGAAACAAAAATCTGTGTCTTCTACACATACGTATATCGTGAAATACATATATTCTCATCTTAGAATTCCTTGCAGAAAGAGCTTGATGATTTTCTTAAACGAATTGCAGTACACAGAGGATATAGCCCTTCCACCAATATTCCTTCTAAGCGGCCGTGGTCAATGCGAACCTAACCCCAAAGGGCAAAAAATTGTATTTTTTCAGCTTCTCGTACTAATACAGTAGAAGTTGGAACTTGAATTGGAACCCTTATTTTATCTAACCCAATGAGCTGGGCAGGCATCAAAACCACTTGGGCAAAACATTGTATTTTCTCAGCTTCTCTTACTAATGCAGTAGAAGTTGGAACTTGGATTGGAACCCTTATTTTATCTAACCCAATGAGCTGGGCAGGCATCAAAACCACTTGGGCAAAAAATTGTATTTTCTCAGCTTCTCTTACTAATGCAGTAGTAGTTGGAACTTGGATTCGAACCCTTATTTTACCTAACCCAATGAGCTGGGCAGGCATCAAAAACACTTGGGCAAAACATTGTATTTTCTCAGCTTCTCTTACTAATGCAGTAGAAGTTGGAACTTGGATTGGAACCCTTATTTTATCTAACCCAATGAGCTGGGCAGGCATCAAAACCACTTGGGCAAAACATTGTATTTTCTCAGCTTCTCTTACTAATGCAGTAGAAGTTGGAACTTGGATTGGAACCCTTATTTTATCTAACCCAATGAGCTGGGCAGGCATCAAAACCACTTGGGCAAAACATTGTATTTTCTCAGCTTCTCTTACTAATGCAGTAGTAGTTGGAACTTGGATTAAAACCCTTATTTTATCTAACCCAATGAGCTGGGCAGGCATCAAAACCACTTGGGCAAAACATTGTATTTTCTCAGCTTCTCTTACTAATGCAGTAGTAGTTGGAACTTGGATTCGAACCCTTATTTTATCTAACCCAATGAGCTGGGCAGGCATCAAAACCACTTGGGCAAAAAATTGTATTTTCTCAGCTTCTCTTACTAATGCAGTACTAGTTGGAACTTGGATTCGAACCCTTATTTTATCTAACCCAATGAGCTGGGCAGGCATCAAAACCACTTGGGCAAAACATTGTATTTGCTCAGCTTCTCTTACTAATGCAGTAGTAGTTGGAACTTGGATTGGAACCCTTATTTTATCTAACCCAATGAGCTGGGCAGGCATCAAAACCACTTGGGCAAAACATTGTATTTTCTCAGCTTCTCTTACTAATGCAGTAGTAGTTGGAACTAGGATTCGAACCCTTATTTTATCTAACCCAATGAGCTGGGCAGGCATGAAAACCACTTGGGCAAAAAATTGTATTTTCTCAGCTTCTCTTACTAATGCAGTAGTAGTTGGAACTTGGATTGGAACCCTTATTTTATCTAACCCAATGAGCTGGGCAGGCATCAAAACCACTTGGGCAAAACATTGTATTTTCTCAGCTTCTCTTACTAATGCAGTAGTAGTTGGAACTTGGATTCGAACCCTTATTTTATCTAACCCAATGAGCTGGGCAGGCATCAAAACCACTTGGGCAAAACATTGTATTTTCTCAGCTTCTCTTACTAATGCAGTAGAAGTTGGAACTTGGATTGGAACAATTTTTAGTGGTTTTGATGCCTGCCCAATGAGCTGGGCAGGCATCAAAACCACTTGGGCAAAAAATTGTATTTTCTCAGCTTCTCTTACTAATGCAGTAGTAGTTGGAACTTGGATTCGAACCCTTATTTTATCTAACCCAATGAGCTGGGCAGGCATCAAAACCACTTGGGCAAAACATTGTATTTTCTCAGCTTCTCTTACTAATGCAGTAGAAGTTGGAACTTGGATTGGAACCCTTATTTTATCTAACCCAATGAGCTGGGCAGGCATCAAAACTACTTGGGCAAAACATTGTATTTTCTCAGCTTCTCTTACTAATGCAGTAGAAGTTGGAACTTGGATTGGAACCCTTATTTTATCTAACCCAATGAGCTGGGCAGGCATCAAAACCACTTGGGCAAAACATTGTATTTTCTCAGCTTCTCTTACTAATGCAGTAGAAGTTGGAACTTGGATTGGAACCCTTATTTTATCTAACCCAATGAGCTGGGCAGGCATCAAAACCACTTGGGCAAAACATTGTATTTTCTCAGCTTCTCTTACTAATGCAGTAGAAGTTGGAACTTGGATTGGAACCCTTATTTTATCTAACCCAATGAGCTGGGCAGGCATCAAAACCACTTGGGCAAAACATTGTATTTTCTCAGCTTCTCTTACTAATGCAGTAGTAGTTGGAACTTGGATTGGAACCCTTATTTTATCTAACCCAATGAGCTGGGCAGGCATCAAAACCACTTGGGCAAAACATTGTATTTTCTCAGCTTCTCTTACTAATGCAGTAGTAGTTGGAACTTGGATTCGAACCCTTATTTTATCTAACCCAATGAGCTGGGCAGGCATCAAAACCACTTGGGCAAAACATTGTATTTTCTCAGCTTCTCTTACTAATGCAGTAGTAGTTGGAACTTGGATTCGAACCCTTATTTTATCTAACCCAATGAGCTGGGCAGGCATCAAAACCACTTGGGCAAAACATTGTATTCTCTCAGCTTCTCTTACTAATGCAGTAGTAGTTAGAACTTGGATTCGAACCCTTATTTTATCTAACCCAATGAGCTGGGCAGGCATCAAAACCACTTGGGCAAAACATTGTATTTTCTCAGCTTCTCTTACTAATGCAGTAGAAGTTGGAACTTGGATTGGAACCCTTATTTTATCTAACCCAATGAGCTGGGCAGGCATCAAAACCACTTGGGCAAAACATTGTATTTTCTCAGCTTCTCTTACTAATGCAGTAGAAGTTGGAACTTGGATTGGAACCCTTATTTTATCTAACCCAATGAGCTGGGCAGGCATCAAAACCACTTGGGCAAAACATTGTATTTTCTCAGCTTCTCTTACTAATGCAGTAGTAGTTGGAACTTGGATTCGAACCCTTATTTTATCTAACCCAATGAGCTGGGCAGGCATCAAAACCACTTGGGCAAAACATTGTATTTTCTCAGCTTCTCTTACTAATGCAGTAGTAGTTGGAACTTGGATTCGAACCCTTATTTTATCTAACCCAATGAGCTGGGCAGGCATCAAAACCACTTGGGCAAAACATTGTATTTTCTCAGCTTCTCTTACTAATGCAGTAGAAGTTGGAACTTGGATTGGAACCCTTATTTTATCTAACCCAATGAGCTGGGCAGGCATCAAAACCACTTGGGCAAAACATTATATTTTCTCAGCTTCTCTTACTAATGCAGTAGAAGTTGGAACTTGGATTGGAACCCTTATTTTATCTAACCCAATGAGCTGGGCAGGCATCAAAACCACTTGGGCAAAACATTGTATTTTCTCAGCTTCTCTTACTAATGCAGTAGTAGTTGGAACTTGGATTGGAACCCTTATTTTATCTAACCCAATGAGCTGGGCAGGCATCAAAACCACTTGGGCAAAACATTGTATTTTCTCAGCTTCTCTTACTAATGCAGTAGTAGTTGGAACTTGGATTCGAACCCTTATTTTATCTAACCCAATGAGCTGGGCAGGCATCAAAACCACTTGGGCAAAACATTGTATTTTCTCAGCTTCTCTTACTAATGCAGTAGTAGTTGGAACTTGGATTCGAACCCTTATTTTATCTAACCCAATGAGCTGGGCAGGCATCAAAACCACTTGGGCAAAACATTGTATTTTCTCAGCTTCTCTTACTAATGCAGTAGTAGTTGGAACTTGGATTCGAACCCTTATTTTATCTAACCCAATGAGCTGGGCAGGCATCAAAACCACTTGGGCAAAACATTGTATTTTCTCAGCTTCTCTTACTAATGCAGTAGAAGTTGGAACTTGGATTGGAACCCTTATTTTATCTAACCCAATGAGCTGGGCAGGCATCAAAACCACTTGGGCAAAACATTGTATTTTCTCAGCTTCTCTTACTAATGCAGTAGAAGTTGGAACTTGGATTGGACCCCTTATTTTATCTAACCCAATGAGCTGGGCAGGCATCAAAACCACTTGGGCAAAACATTGTATTTTCTCAGCTTCTCTTACTAATGCAGTAGTAGTTGGAACTTGGATTGGAACCCTTATTTTATCTAACCCAATGAGCTGGGCAGGCATCAAAACCACTTGGGCAAAACATTGTATTTTCTCAGCTTCTCTTACTAATGCAGTAGTAGTTGGAACTTGGATTCGAACCCTTATTTTATCTAACCCAATGAGCTGGGCAGGCATCAAAACCACTTGGGCAAAACATTGTATTTTCTCAGCTTCTCTTACTAAGGCAGTAGAAGTTGGAACTTGGATTGGAACCCTTATTTTATCTAACCCAATGAGCTGGGCAGGCATCAAAACCACTTGGGCAAAACATTGTATTTTCTCAGCTTCTCTTACTAATGCAGTAGAAGTTGGAACTTGGATTGGAACCCTTATTTTATCTAACCCAAAGAGCTGGGCAGGCATCAAAACCACTTGGGCAAAACATTGTATTTTTTCAGCTTCTCTTACTAATGCAGTAGTAGTTGGAACTTGGATTCGAACCCTTATTTTATCTAACCCAATGAGCTGGGCAGGCATCAAAACCACTTGGGCAAAACATTGTATTTTCTCAGCTTCTCTTACTAATGCAGTAGTAGTTGGAACTTGGATTGGAACCCTTATTTTATCTAACCCAATGAGCTGGGCAGGCATCAAAACCACTTGGGCAAAACATTGTATTTTCTCAGCTTCTCTTACTAATGCAGTAGTAGTTGGAACTTGGATTCGAACCCTTATTTTATCTAACCCAATGAGCTGGGCAGGCATCAAAACCACTTGGGCAAAACATTGTATTTTCTCAGCTTCTCTTACTAATGCAGGAGTAGTTGGAACTTGGATTCGAACCCTTATTTTATCTAACCCAATGAGCTGGGCAGGCATCAAAACCACTTGGGCAAAACATTGTATTTTCTCATCTTCTCTTACTAATGCAGTAGTAGTTGGAACTTGGATTCGAACCCTTATTTTATCTAACCCAATGAGCTGGGCAGGCATCAAAACCACTTGGGCAAAACATTGTATTTTCTCAGCTTCTCTTACTAATGCAGTAGAAGTTGGAACTTGGATTGGAACCCTTATTTTATCTAACCCAATGAGCTGGGCAGGCATCAAAACCACTTGGGCAAAACATTGTATTTTCTCAGCTTCTCTTACTAATGCAGTAGTAGTTGGAACTTGGATTGGAACCCTTATTTTATCTAACCCAATGAGCTGGGCAGGCATCAAAACCACTTGGGCAAAACATTGTATTTTCTCAGCTTCTCTTACTAATGCAGTAGAAGTTGGAACTTGGATTGGAACCCTTATTTTATCTAACCCAATGAGCTGGGCAGGCATCAAAACCACTTGGGCAAAACATTGTATTTTCTCAGCTTCTCTTACTAATGCAGTAGAAGTTGGAACTTGGATTGGAACCCTTATTTTATCTAACCCAATGAGCTGGGCAGGCATCAAAACCACTTGGGCAAAACATTGTATTTTCTCAGCTTCTCTTACTAATGCAGTAGAAGTTGGAACTTGGATTGGAACCCTTATTTTATCTAACCCAATGAGCTGGGCAGGCATCAAAACCACTTGGGCAAAACATTGTATTTTCTCAGCTTCTCTTACTAATGCAGTAGTAGTTGGAACTTGGATTGGAACCCTTATTTTATCTAACCCAATGAGCTGGGCAGGCATCAAAACCACTTGGGCAAAACATTGTATTTTCTCAGCTTCTCTTACTAATGCAGTAGAAGTTGGAACTTGGATTGGAACCCTTATTTTATCTAACCCAATGAGCTGGGCAGGCATCAAAACCACTTGGGCAAAACATTGTATTTTCTCAGCTTCTCTTACTAATGCAGTAGAAGTTGGAACTTGGATTGGAACCCTTATTTTATCTAACCCAATGAGCTGGGCAGGCATCAAAACCACTTGGGCAAAAAATTGTATTTTCTCAGCTTCTCTTACTAATGCAGTAGAAGTTGGAACTTGGATTGGAACAATTTTTTGCCCAAGTGGTTTTGATGCCTGCCCAATGAGCTGGGCAGGCATCAAAACCACTTGGGCAAAAAATTGTATTTTCTCAGCTTCTCTTACTAATGCAGTAGTAGTTGGAACTTGGATTCGAACCCTTATTTTATCTAACCCAATGAGCTGGGCAGGCATCAAAACCACTTGGGCAAAACATTGTATTTTCTCAGCTTCTCTTACTAATGCAGTAGAAGTTGGAACTTGGATTGGAACCCTTATTTTATCTAACCCAATGAGCTGGGCAGGCATCAAAACCACTTGGGCAAAAAATTGTATTTTCTCAGCTTCTCTTACTAATGCAGTAGAAGTTGGAACTTGGATTGGAACCCTTATTTTATCTAACCCAATGAGCTGGGCAGGCATCAAAACCACTTGGGCAAAAAATTGTATTTTCTCAGCTTCTCTTACTAATGCAGTAGTAGTTGGAACTTGGATTGGAACCCTTATTTTATCTAACCCAATGAGCTGGGCAGGCATCAAAACCACTTGGGCAAAAATTGTATTTTCTCAGCTTCTCTTACTAATGCAGTAGTAGTTGGAACTTGGATTCGAACCCTTATTTTATCTAACCCAATGAGCTGGGCAGTCAACAAAACCACTTGGGCAAAACATTGTATTTTCTCAGCTTCTCTTACTAATGCAGTAGAAGTTGGAACTTGGATTGGAACCCTTATTTTATCTAACCCAATGAGCTGGGCAGGCATCAAAACCACTTGGGCAAAACATTGTATTTTCTCAGCTTCTCTTACTAATGCAGTAGTAGTTGGAACTTGGATTGGAACCCTTATTTTATCTAACCCAATGAGCTGGGCAGGCATCAAAACCTATTGGGCAAAAAATTGTATTTTCTCAGCTTCTCTTACTAATGCAGTAGTAGTTGGAACTTGGATTGGAACTCTTATTTTATCTAACCCAATGAGCTGGGCAGGCATCAAAACCACTTGGGCAAAACATTGTATTTTCTCAGCTTCTCTTACTAATGCAGTAGAAGTTGGAACTTGGATTGGAACCCTTATTTTATCTAACCCAATGAGCTGGGCAGGCATCAAAACCACTTGGGCAAAACATTGTATTTTCTCAGCTTCTCTTACTAATGCAGTAGAAGTTGGAACTTGGATTGGAACCCTTATTTTATCTAACCCAATGAGCTGGGCAGGCATCAAAACCACTTGGGCAAAAAATTGTATTTTCTCAGCTTCTCTTACTAATGCAGTAGTAGTTGGAACTTGGATTGGAACCCTTATTTTATCTAACCCAGTGAGCTGGGCAGGCATCAAAACCACTTGGGCAAAACATTGTATTTGCTCAGCTTCTCTTACTAATGCAGTAGAAGTTGGAACTTGGATTGGAACCCTTATTTTATCTAACCCAATGAGCTGGGCAGACATCAAAACCACTTGGGCAAAAAAAATTGTATTTTCTCAGCTTCTCTTACTAATGCAGTAGAAGTTGGAACTTGGATTGGAACCCTTATTTTATCTAACCCAATGAGCTGGGCAGGCATCAAAACCACTTGGGCAAAACATTGTATTTTGCTCAGCTTCTCTTGCTAATGCAGTAGAAGTTGGAACTTGGATTGGAACCCTTATTTTATCTAACCCAATGAGCTGGGCAGACATCGAAACCACTTGGGCAAAAAATTGTATTTTCTCAGCTTCTCTTACTAATGCAGTAGAAGTTGGAATTTGGATTGGAACCCTTATTTTATCTAACCCAATGAGCTGGGCAGGCATCAAAACCACTTGGGCAAAACATTGTATTTGCTCAGCTTCTCTTACTAATGCAGTAGTAGTTGGAACTTGGATTCGAACCCTTATTTTATCTAACCCAATGAGCTGGGCAGGCATCAAAACCACTTGGGCAAAACATTGTATTTTCTCAGCTTCTCTTACTAATGCAGTAGTAGTTGGAACTTGGATTCGAACCCTTATTTTATCTAACCCAATGAGCTGGGCAGGCATCAAAACCACTTGGGCAAAACATTGTATTTTCTCAGCTTCTCTTACTAATGCAGTAGAAGTTGGAACTTGGATTGGAACCCTTATTTTATCTAACCCAATGAGCTGGGCAGGCATCAAAACCACTTGGGCAAAACATTGTATTTTCTCAGCTTCTCTTACTAATGCAGTAGAAGTTGGAACTTGGATTGGAACCCTTATTTTATCTAACCCAATGAGCTGGGCAGGCATCAAAACCACTTGGGCAAAACATTGTATTTTCTCAGCTTCTCTTACTAATGCAGTAGTAGTTGGAACTTGGAATGGAACCCTTATTTTATCTAACCCAATGAGCTGGGCAGGCATCAAAACCACTTGGGCAAAACATTGTATTTTCTCAGCTTCTCTTACTAATGCAGTAGTAGTTGGAACTTGGATTCGAACCCTTATTTTATCTAACCCAATGAGCTGGGCAGGCATCAAAACCACTTGGGCAAAACATTGTATTTTCTCAGCTTCTCTTACTAAGGCAGTAGAAGTTGGAACTTGGATTGGAACCCTTATTTTATCTAACCCAATGAGCTGGGCAGGCATCAAAACCACTTGGGCAAAACATTGTATTTTCTCAGCTTCTCTTACTAATGCAGTAGAAGTTGGAACTTGGATTGGAACCCTTATTTTATCTAACCCAATGAGCTGGGCAGGCATCAAAACCACTTGGGCAAAACATTGTATTTTTTCAGCTTCTCTTACTAATGCAGTAGTAGTTGGAACTTGGATTCGAACCCTTATTTTATCTAACCCAATGAGCTGGGCAGGCATCAAAACCACTTGGGCAAAACATTGTATTTTCTCAGCTTCTCTTACTAATGCAGTAGTAGTTGGAACTTGGATTGGAACCCTTATTTTATCTAACCCAATGAGCTGGGCAGGCATCAAAACCACTTGGGCAAAACATTGTATTTTCTCAGCTTCTCTTACTAATGCAGTAGTAGTTGGAACTTGGATTCGAACCCTTATTTTATCTAACCCAATGAGCTGGGCAGGCATCAAAACCACTTGGGCAAAACATTGTATTTTCTCAGCTTCTCTTACTAATGCAGGAGTAGTTGGAACTTGGATTCGAACCCTTATTTTATCTAACCCAATGAGCTGGGCAGGCATCAAAACCACTTGGGCAAAACATTGTATTTTCTCATCTTCTCTTACTAATGCAGTAGTAGTTGGAACTTGGATTCGAACCCTTATTTTATCTAACCCAATGAGCTGGGCAGGCATCAAAACCACTTGGGCAAAACATTGTATTTTCTCAGCTTCTCTTACTAATGCAGTAGAAGTTGGAACTTGGATTGGAACCCTTATTTTATCTAACCCAATGAGCTGGGCAGGCATCAAAACCACTTGGGCAAAACATTGTATTTTCTCAGCTTCTCTTACTAATGCAGTAGTAGTTGGAACTTGGATTGGAACCCTTATTTTATCTAACCCAATGAGCTGGGCAGGCATCAAAACCACTTGGGCAAAACATTGTATTTTCTCAGCTTCTCTTACTAATGCAGTAGAAGTTGGAACTTGGATTGGAACCCTTATTTTATCTAACCCAATGAGCTGGGCAGGCATCAAAACCACTTGGGCAAAACATTGTATTTTCTCAGCTTCTCTTACTAATGCAGTAGAAGTTGGAACTTGGATTGGAACCCTTATTTTATCTAACCCAATGAGCTGGGCAGGCATCAAAACCACTTGGGCAAAACATTGTATTTTCTCAGCTTCTCTTACTAATGCAGTAGAAGTTGGAACTTGGATTGGAACCCTTATTTTATCTAACCCAATGAGCTGGGCAGGCATCAAAACCACTTGGGCAAAACATTGTATTTTCTCAGCTTCTCTTACTAATGCAGTAGAAGTTGGAACTTGGATTGAACAATTTTTTGCCCAAGTGGTTTTGATGCCTGCCCAATGAGCTGGGCAGGCATCAAAACCACTTGGGCAAAAAATTGTATTTTCTCAGCTTCTCTTACTAATGCAGTAGTAGTTGGAACTTGGATTGGAACCCTTATTTTATCTAACCCAATGAGCTGGGCAGGCATCAAAACCACTTGGGCAAAACATTGTATTTTCTCAGCTTCTCTTACTAATGCAGTAGAAGTTGGAACTTGGATTGGAACCCTTATTTTATCTAACCCAATGAGCTGGGCAGGCATCAAAACCACTTGGGCAAAACATTGTATTTTCTCAGCTTCTCTTACTAATGCAGTAGTAGTTGGAACTTGGAATGGAACCCTTATTTTATCTAACCCAATGAGCTGGGCAGGCATCAAAACCACTTGGGCAAAACATTGTATTTTCTCAGCTTCTCTTACTAATGCAGTAGTAGTTGGAACTTGGATTCGAACCCTTATTTTATCTAACCCAATGAGCTGGGCAGGCATCAAAACCACTTGGGCAAAACATTGTATTTTCTCAGCTTCTCTTACTAAGGCAGTAGAAGTTGGAACTTGGATTGGAACCCTTATTTTATCTAACCCAATGAGCTGGGCAGGCATCAAAACCACTTGGGCAAAACATTGTATTTTCTCAGCTTCTCTTACTAATGCAGTAGAAGTTGGAACTTGGATTGGAACCCTTATTTTATCTAACCCAATGAGCTGGGCAGGCATCAAAACCACTTGGGCAAAACATTGTATTTTCTCAGCTTCTCTTACTAATGCAGTAGTAGTTGGAACTTGGATTCGAACCCTTATTTTATCTAACCCAATGAGCTGGGCAGGCATCAAAACCACTTGGGCAAAACATTGTATTTTCTCAGCTTCTCTTACTAATGCAGTAGTAGTTGGAACTTGGATTGGAACCCTTATTTTATCTAACCCAATGAGCTGGGCAGGCATCAAAACCACTTGGGCAAAACATTGTATTTTCTCAGCTTCTCTTACTAATGCAGTAGTAGTTGGAACTTGGATTGGAACCCTTATTTTATCTAACCCAATGAGCTGGGCAGGCATCAAAACCACTTGGGCAAAACATTGTATTTTCTCAGCTTCTCTTACTAATGCAGTAGTAGTTGGAACTTGGATTCGAACCCTTATTTTATCTAACCCAATGAGCTGGGCAGGCATCAAAACCACTTGGGCAAAACATTGTATTTTCTCAGCTTCTCTTACTAATGCAGTAGTAGTTGGAACTTGGATTCGAACCCTTATTTTATCTAACCCAATGAGCTGGGCAGGCATCAAAACCACTTGGGCAAAACATTGTATTTTCTCAGCTTCTCTTACTAATGCAGTAGAAGTTGGAACTTGGATTGGAACCCTTATTTTATCTAACCCAATGAGCTGGGCAGGCATCAAAACCACTTGGGCAAAACATTGTATTTTCTCAGCTTCTCTTACTAATGCAGTAGTAGTTGGAACTTGGATTGGAACCCTTATTTTATCTAACCCAATGAGCTGGGCAGGCATCAAAACCACTTGGGCAAAACATTGTATTTTCTCAGCTTCTCTTACTAATGCAGTAGAAGTTGGAACTTGGATTGGAACCCTTATTTTATCTAACCCAATGAGCTGGGCAGGCATCAAAACCACTTGGGCAAAACATTGTATTTTCTCAGCTTCTCTTACTAATGCAGTAGAAGTTGGAACTTGGATTGGAACCCTTATTTTATCTAACCCAATGAGCTGGGCAGGCATCAAAACCACTTGGGCAAAAAATTGTATTTTCTCAGCTTCTCTTACTAATGCAGTAGAAGTTGGAACTTGGATTGGAACCCTTATTTTATCTAACCCAATGAGCTGGGCAGGCATCAAAACCACTTGGGCAAAACATTGTATTTTCTCAGCTTCTCTTACTAATGCAGTAGAAGTTGGAACTTGGATTGGAACCCTTATTTTATCTAACCCAATGAGCTGGGCAGGCATCAAAACCACTTGGGCAAAACATTGTATTTTCTCAGCTTCTCTTACTAATGCAGTAGTAGTTGGAACTTGGATTCGAACCCTTATTTTATCTAACCCAATGAGCTGGGCAGGCATCAAAACCACTTGGGCAAAACATTGTATTTTCTCAGCTTCTCTTACTAATGCAGTAGAAGTTGGAACTTGGATTGGAACAAGTGGTTTTGCTAGCTAGAGACCATGGGCAAAAAATTGAGAATGCAGTAGTAGTTGGAACTTGGATTCGAACCCTTATTTTATCTAACCCAATGAGCTGGGCAGGCATCAAAACCACTTGGGCAAAACATTGTATTTTCTCAGCTTCTCTTACTAATGCAGTAGAAGTTGGAACTTGGATTGGAACCCTTATTTTATCTAACCCAATGAGCTGGGCAGGCATCAAAACCACTTGGGCAAAACATTGTATTTTCTCAGCTTCTCTTACTAATGCAGTAGAAGTTGGAACTTGGATTGGAACCCTTATTTTATCTAACCCAATGAGCTGGGCAGGCATCAAAACCACTTGGGCAAAACATTGTATTTTCTCAGCTTCTCTTACTAATGCAGTAGTAGTTGGAACTTGGATTGGAACCCTTATTTTATCTAACCCAATGAGCTGGGCAGGCATCAAAACCACTTGGGCAAAACATTGTATTTTCTCAGCTTCTCTTACTAATGCAGTAGTAGTTGGAACTTGGATTGGAACCCTTATTTTATCTAACCCAATGAGCTGGGCAGGCATCAAAACCACTTGGGCAAAACATTGTATTTTCTCAGCTTCTCTTACTAATGCAGTAGAAGTTGGAACTTGGATTGGAACCCTTATTTTATCTAACCCAATGAGCTGGGCAGGCATCAAAACCACTTGGGCAAAACATTGTATTTTCTCAGCTTCTCTTACTAATGCAGTAGAAGTTGGAACTTGGATTGGAACCCTTATTTTATCTAACCCAATGAGCTGGGCAGGCATCAAAACCACTTGGGCAAAACATTGTATTTTCTCAGCTTCTCTTACTAATGCAGTAGTAGTTGGAACTTGGATTGGAACCCTTATTTTATCTAACCCAATGAGCTGGGCAGGCATCAAAACCACTTGGGCAAAACATTGTATTTTCTCAGCTTCTCTTACTAATGCAGTAGTAGTTGGAACTTGGATTGGAACCCTTATTTTATCTAACCCAATGAGCTGGGCAGGCATCAAAACCACTTGGGCAAAACATTGTATTTTCTCAGCTTCTCTTACTAATGCAGTAGAAGTTGGAACTTGGATTGGAACCCTTATTTTATCTAACCCAATGAGCTGGGCAGGCATCAAAACCACTTGGGCAAAACATTGTATTTTCTCAGCTTCTCTTACTAATGCAGTAGTAGTTGGAACTTGGATTGGAACCCTTATTTTATCTAACCCAATGAGCTGGGCAGGCATCAAAACCACTTGGGCAAAACATTGTATTTTCTCAGCTTCTCTTACTAATGCAGTAGTAGTTGGAACTTGGATTGGAACCCTTATTTTATCTAACCCAATGAGCTGGGCAGGCATCAAAACCACTTGGGCAAAACATTGTATTTTCTCAGCTTCTCTTACTAATGCAGTAGAAGTTGGAACTTGGATTGGAACCCTTATTTTATCTAACCCAATGAGCTGGGCAGGCATCAAAACCACTTGGGCAAAACATTGTATTTTCTCAGCTTCTCTTACTAATGCAGTAGAAGTTGGAACTTGGATTGGAACCCTTATTTTATCTAACCCAATGAGCTGGGCAGGCATCAAAACCACTTGGGCAAAACATTGTATTTTCTCAGCTTCTCTTACTAATGCAGTAGAAGTTGGAACTTGGATTGGAACCCTTATTTTATCTAACCCAATGAGCTGGGCAGGCATCAAAACCACTTGGGCAAAAAATTGTATTTTCTCAGCTTCTCTTACTAATGCAGTAGTAGTTGGAACTTGGATTGGAACCCTTATTTTATCTAACCCAATGAGCTGGGCAGGCATCAAAACCACTTGGGCAAAACATTGTATTTTCTCAGCTTCTCTTACTAATGCAGTAGAAGTTGGAACTTGGATTGGAACCCTTATTTTATCTAACCCAATGAGCTGGGCAGGCATCAAAACCACTTGGGCAAAACATTGTATTTTCTCAGCTTCTCTTACTAATGCAGTAGAAGTTGGAACTTGGATTGGAACCCTTATTTTATCTAACCCAATGAGCTGGGCAGGCATCAAAACCACTTGGGCAAAACATTGTATTTTCTCAGCTTCTCTTACTAATGCAGTAGAAGTTGGAACTTGGATTGGAACAATTTTTTTCCCAAGTGGTTTTGATGCCTGCCCAATGAGCTGGGCAGGCATCAAAACCACTTGGGCAAAAAATTGTATTTTCTCAGCTTCTCTTACTAATGCAGTAGTAGTTGGAACTTGGATTCGAACCCTTATTTTATCTAACCCAATGAGCTGGGCAGGCATCAAAACCACTTGGGCAAAACATTGTATTTTCTCAGCTTCTCTTACTAATGCAGTAGAAGTTGGAACTTGGATTGGAACCCTTATTTTATCTAACCCAATGAGCTGGGCAGGCATCAAAACCACTTGGGCAAAACATTGTATTTTCTCAGCTTCTCTTACTAATGCAGTAGAAGTTGGAACTTGGATTGGAACCCTTATTTTATCTAACCCAATGAGCTGGGCAGGCATCAAAACCACTTGGGCAAAAAATTGTATTTTCTCAGCTTCTCTTACTAATGCAGTAGAAGTTGGAACTTGGATTGGAACAATTTTTTTCCCAAGTGGTTTTGATCTGCCCAATGAGCTATGCAGGCATCAAAACCACTTGGGCAAAACATTGTATTTTCTCAGCTTCTCTTACTAATGCAGTAGAAGTTGGAACTTGGATTGGAACCCTTATTTTATCTAACCCAATGAGCTGGGCAGGCATCAAAACCACTTGGGCAAAACATTGTATTTTCTCAGCTTCTCTTACTAATGCAGTAGTAGTTGGAACTTGGATTCGAACCCTTATTTTATCTAACCCAATGAGCTGGGCAGGCATCAAAACCACTTGGGCAAAACATTGTATTTTCTCAGCTTCTCTTACTAATGCAGTAGAAGTTGGAACTTGGATTGGAACCCTTATTTTATCTAACCCAATGAGCTGGGCAGGCATCAAAACCACTTGGGCAAAACATTGTATTTTCTCAGCTTCTCTTACTAATGCAGTAGTAGTTGGAACTTGGATTGGAACCCTTATTTTATCTAACCCAATGAGCTGGGCAGGCATCAAAACCACTTGGGCAAAACATTGTATTTTCTCAGCTTCTCTTACTAATGCAGTAGAAGTTGGAACTTGGATTGGAACCCTTATTTTATCTAACCCAATGAGCTGGGCAGGCATCAAAACCACTTGGGCAAAACATTGTATTTTCTCAGCTTCTCTTACTAATGCAGTAGAAGTTGGAACTTGGATTGGAACCCTTATTTTATCTAACCCAATGAGCTGGGCAGGCATCAAAACCACTTGGGCAAAACATTGTATTTTCTCAGCTTCTCTTACTAATGCAGTAGTAGTTGGAACTTGGATTGGAACCCTTATTTTATCTAACCCAATGAGCTGGGCAGGCATCAAAACCACTTGGGCAAAACATTGTATTTTCTCAGCTTCTCTTACTAATGCAGTAGTAGTTGGAACTTGGATTGGAACCCTTATTTTATCTAACCCAATGAGCTGGGCAGGCATCAAAACCACTTGGGCAAAACATTGTATTTTCTCAGCTTCTCTTACTAATGCAGTAGAAGTTGGAACTTGGATTGGAACCCTTATTTTATCTAACCCAATGAGCTGGGCAGGCATCAAAACCACTTGGGCAAAACATTGTATTTTCTCAGCTTCTCTTACTAATGCAGTAGAAGTTGGAACTTGGATTGGAACCCTTATTTTATCTAACCCAATGAGCTGGGCAGGCATCAAAACCACTTGGGCAAAACATTGTATTTTTTCAGCTTCTCTTACTAATGCAGTAGTAGTTGGAACTTGGATTGGAACCCTTATTTTATCTAACCCAATGAGCTGGGCAGGCATCAAAACCACTTGGGCAAAACATTGTATTTTCTCAGCTTCTCTTACTAATGCAGTAGTAGTTGGAACTTGGATTGGAACCCTTATTTTATCTAACCCAATGAGCTGGGCAGGCATCAAAACCACTTGGGCAAAACATTGTATTTTCTCAGCTTCTCTTACTAATGCAGTAGTAGTTGGAACTTGGATTCGAACCCTTATTTTATCTAACCCAATGAGCTGGGCAGGCATCAAAACCACTTGGGCAAAACATTGTATTTTCTCAGCTTCTCTTACTAATGCAGGA
The DNA here is from genome assembly GCA_039090855.1 of Macrothele yani. Taxonomy (NCBI): domain Eukaryota; kingdom Metazoa; phylum Arthropoda; class Arachnida; order Araneae; family Macrothelidae; genus Macrothele; species Macrothele yani. The sequence continues at coordinate 138,061,501 of CM077027.1, read as the reverse complement.
GTAGTTGGAACTTGGATTCGAACCCTTATTTTATCTAACCCAATGAGCTGGGCAGGCATCAAAACCACTTGGGCAAAACATTGTATTTTCTCATCTTCTCTTACTAATGCAGTAGTAGTTGGAACTTGGATTCGAACCCTTATTTTATCTAACCCAATGAGCTGGGCAGGCATCAAAACCACTTGGGCAAAACATTGTATTTTCTCAGCTTCTCTTACTAATGCAGTAGAAGTTGGAACTTGGATTGGAACCCTTATTTTATCTAACCCAATGAGCTGGGCAGGCATCAAAACCACTTGGGCAAAACATTGTATTTTCTCAGCTTCTCTTACTAATGCAGTAGTAGTTGGAACTTGGATTGGAACCCTTATTTTATCTAACCCAATGAGCTGGGCAGGCATCAAAACCACTTGGGCAAAACATTGTATTTTCTCAGCTTCTCTTACTAATGCAGTAGAAGTTGGAACTTGGATTGGAACCCTTATTTTATCTAACCCAATGAGCTGGGCAGGCATCAAAACCACTTGGGCAAAACATTGTATTTTCTCAGCTTCTCTTACTAATGCAGTAGAAGTTGGAACTTGGATTGGAACCCTTATTTTATCTAACCCAATGAGCTGGGCAGGCATCAAAACCACTTGGGCAAAACATTGTATTTTCTCAGCTTCTCTTACTAATGCAGTAGAAGTTGGAACTTGGATTGGAACCCTTATTTTATCTAACCCAATGAGCTGGGCAGGCATCAAAACCACTTGGGCAAAACATTGTATTTTCTCAGCTTCTCTTACTAATGCAGTAGTAGTTGGAACTTGGATTGGAACCCTTATTTTATCTAACCCAATGAGCTGGGCAGGCATCAAAACCACTTGGGCAAAACATTGTATTTTCTCAGCTTCTCTTACTAATGCAGTAGAAGTTGGAACTTGGATTGGAACCCTTATTTTATCTAACCCAATGAGCTGGGCAGGCATCAAAACCACTTGGGCAAAACATTGTATTTTCTCAGCTTCTCTTACTAATGCAGTAGAAGTTGGAACTTGGATTGGAACCCTTATTTTATCTAACCCAATGAGCTGGGCAGGCATCAAAACCGCTTGGGCAAAAAATTGTATTTTCTCAGCTTCTCTTACTAATGCAGTAGAAGTTGGAACTTGGATTGGAACCCTTATTTTGATGCCTGCCCAATGAGCTGGGCAGGCATCAAAACCACTTGGGCAAAAAATTGTATTTTCTCAGCTTCTCTTACTAATGCAGTAGTAGTTGGAACTTGGATTCGAACCCTTATTTTATCTAACCCAATGAGCTGGGCAGGCATCAAAACCACTTGGGCAAAACATTGTATTTTCTCAGCTTCTCTTACTAATGCAGTAGAAGTTGGAACTTGGATTGGAACCCTTATTTTATCTAACCCAATGAGCTGGGCAGGCATCAAAACCACTTGGGCAAAACATTGTATTTTCTCAGCTTCTCTTACTAATGCAGTAGAAGTTGGAACTTGGATTGGAACCCTTATTTTATCTAACCCAATGAGCTGGGCAGGCATCAAAACCACTTGGGCAAAAAATTGTATTTTCTCAGCTTCTCTTACTAATGCAGTAGAAGTTGGAACTTGGATTGGAACAATTTTTTTCCCAAGTGGTTTTGATGCCTGCCCAATGAGCTATGCAGGCATCAAAACCACTTGGGCAAAAAATTGTATTTTCTCAGCTTCTCTTACTAATGCAGTAGTAGTTGGAACTTGGATTCGAACCCTTATTTTATCTAACCCAATGAGCTGGGCAGGCATCAAAACCACTTGGGCAAAACATTGTATTTTCTCAGCTTCTCTTACTAATGCAGTAGAAGTTGGAACTTGGATTGGAACCCTTATTTTATCTAACCCAATGAGCTGGGCAGGCATCAAAACCACTTGGGCAAAACATTGTATTTTCTCAGCTTCTCTTACTAATGCAGTAGAAGTTGGAACTTGGATTGGAACCCTTATTTTATCTAACCCAATGAGCTGGGCAGGCATCAAAACCACTTGGGCAAAAAATTGTATTTTCTCAGCTTCTCTTACTAATGCAGTAGAAGTTGGAACTTGGATTGGAACAATTTTTTGCCCAAGTGGTTTTGATGCCTGCCCAATGAGCTGGGCAGGCATCAAAACCACTTGGGCAAAAAATTGTATTTTCTCAGCTTCTCTTACTAATGCAGTAGTAGTTGGAACTTGGATTCGAACCCTTATTTTATCTAACCCAATGAGCTGGGCAGGCATCAAAACCACTTGGGCAAAACATTGTATTTTCTCAGCTTCTCTTACTAATGCAGTAGAAGTTGGAACTTGGATTGGAACCCTTATTTTATCTAACCCAATGAGCTGGGCAGGCATCAAAACCACTTGGGCAAAAAATTGTATTTTCTCAGCTTCTCTTACTAATGCAGTAGAAGTTGGAACTTGGATTGGAACCCTTATTTTATCTAACCCAATGAGCTGGGCAGGCATCAAAACCACTTGGGCAAAAAATTGTATTTTCTCAGCTTCTCTTACTAATGCAGTAGTAGTTGGAACTTGGATTGGAACCCTTATTTTATCTAACCCAATGAGCTGGGCAGGCATCAAAACCACTTGGGCAAAAATTGTATTTTCTCAGCTTCTCTTACTAATGCAGTAGTAGTTGGAACTTAGATTCGAACCCTTATTTTATCTAACCCAATGAGCTGGGCAGTCAACAAAACCACTTGGGCAAAACATTGTATTTTCTCAGCTTCTCTTACTAATGCAGTAGAAGTTGGAACTTGGATTGGAACCCTTATTTTATCTAACCCAATGAGCTGGGCAGGCATCAAAACCACTTGGGCAAAACATTGTATTTTCTCAGCTTCTCTTACTAATGCAGTAGTAGTTGGAACTTGGATTGGAACCCTTATTTTATCTAACCCAATGAGCTGGGCAGGCATCAAAACCTATTGGGCAAAAAATTGTATTTTCTCAGCTTCTCTTACTAATGCAGTAGTAGTTGGAACTTGGATTGGAACCCTTATTTTATCTAACCCAATGAGCTGGGCAGGCATCAAAACCACTTGGGCAAAACATTGTATTTTCTCAGCTTCTCTTACTAATGCAGTAGAAGTTGGAACTTGGATTGGAACCCTTATTTTATCTAACCCAATGAGCTGGGCAGGCATCAAAACCACTTGGGCAAAACATTGTATTTTCTCAGCTTCTCTTACTAATGCAGTAGAAGTTGGAACTTGGATTGGAACCCTTATTTTATCTAACCCAATGAGCTGGGCAGGCATCAAAACCACTTGGGCAAAAAATTGTATTTTCTCAGCTTCTCTTACTAATGCAGTAGTAGTTGGAACTTGGATTGGAACCCTCATTTTATCTAACCCAGTGAGCTGGGCAGGCATCAAAACCACTTGGGCAAAACATTGTATTTGCTCAGCTTCTCTTACTAATGCAGTAGAAGTTGGAACTTGGATTGGAACCCTTATTTTATCTAACCCAATGAGCTGGGCAGACATCAAAACCACTTGGGCAAAAAATTGTATTTTCTCAGCTTCTCTTACTAATGCAGTAGAAGTTGGAACTTGGATTGGAACCCTTATTTTATCTAACCCAATGAGCTGGGCAGGCATCAAAACCACTTGGGCAAAACATTGTATTTGCTCAGCTTCTCTTGCTAATGCAGTAGAAGTTGGAACTTGGATTGGAACCCTTATTTTATCTAACCCAATGAGCTGGGCAGACATCAAAACCACTTGGGCAAAACATTGTATTTTCTCAGCTTCTCTTACTAATGCAGTAGAAGTTGGAACTTGGATTGGAACCCTTATTTTATCTAACCCAATGAGCTGGGCAGGCATCAAAACCACTTGGGCAAAACATTGTATTTTCTCAGCTTCTCTTACTAATGCAGTAGTAGTTGGAACTTGGATTGGAACCCTTATTTTATCTAACCCAATGAGCTGGGCAGGCATCAAAACCACTTGGGCAAAACATTGTATTTTCTCAGCTTCTCTTACTAATGCAGTAGTAGTTGGAACTTGGATTCGAACCCTTATTTTATCTAACCCAATGAGCTGGGCATACATCAAAACCACTTGGGCAAAACATTGTATTTTCTCAGCTTCTCTTACTAAGGCAGTAGAAGTTGGAACTTGGATTGGAACCCTTATTTTATCTAACCCAATGAGCTGGGCAGGCATCAAAACCACTTGGGCAAAACATTGTATTTTCTCAGCTTCTCTTACTAATGCAGTAGAAGTTGGAACTTGGATTGGAACCCTTATTTTATCTAACCCAATGAGCTGGGCAGGCATCAAAACCACTTGGGCAAAACATTGTATTTTTTCAGCTTCTCTTACTAATGCAGTAGTAGTTGGAACTTGGATTCGAACCCTTATTTTATCTAACCCAATGAGCTGGGCAGGCATCAAAACCACTTGGGCAAAACATTGTATTTTCTCAGCTTCTCTTACTAATGCAGTAGTAGTTGGAACTTGGATTGGAACCCTTATTTTATCTAACCCAATAAGCTGGGCAGGCATCAAAACCACTTGGGCAAAACATTGTATTTTCTCAGCTTCTCTTACTAATGCAGTAGTAGTTGGAACTTGGATTCGAACCCTTATTTTATCTAACCCAATGAGCTGGGCAGGCATCAAAACCACTTGGGCAAAACATTGTATTTTCTCAGCTTCTCTTACTAATGCAGGAGTAGTTGGAACTTGGATTCGAACCCTTATTTTATCTAACCCAATGAGCTGGGCAGGCATCAAAACCACTTGGGCAAAACATTGTATTTTCTCATCTTCTCTTACTAATGCAGTAGTAGTTGGAACTTGGATTCGAACCCTTATTTTATCTAACCCAATGAGCTGGGCAGGCATCAAAACCACTTGGGCAAAACATTGTATTTTCTCAGCTTCTCTTACTAATGCAGTAGAAGTTGGAACTTGGATTGGAACCCTTATTTTATCTAACCCAATGAGCTGGGCAGGCATCAAAACCACTTGGGCAAAACATTGTATTTTCTCAGCTTCTCTTACTAATGCAGTAGTAGTTGGAACTTGGATTGGAACCCTTATTTTATCTAACCCAATGAGCTGGGCAGGCATCAAAACCACTTGGGCAAAACATTGTATTTTCTCAGCTTCTCTTACTAATGCAGTAGAAGTTGGAACTTGGATTGGAACCCTTATTTTATCTAACCCAATGAGCTGGGCAGGCATCAAAACCACTTGGGCAAAACATTGTATTTTCTCAGCTTCTCTTACTAATGCAGTAGAAGTTGGAACTTGGATTGGAACCCTTATTTTATCTAACCCAATGAGCTGGGCAGGCATCAAAACCACTTGGGCAAAACATTGTATTTTCTCAGCTTCTCTTACTAATGCAGTAGAAGTTGGAACTTGGATTGGAACCCTTATTTTATCTAACCCAATGAGCTGGGCAGGCATCAAAACCACTTGGGCAAAACATTGTATTTTCTCAGCTTCTCTTACTAATGCAGTAGTAGTTGGAACTTGGATTGGAACCCTTATTTTATCTAACCCAATGAGCTGGGCAGGCATCAAAACCACTTGGGCAAAACATTGTATTTTCTCAGCTTCTCTTACTAATTCAGTAGAAGTTGGAACTTGGATTGGAACCCTTATTTTATCTAACCCAATGAGCTGGGCAGGCATCAAAACCACTTGGGCAAAACATTGTATTTTCTCAGCTTCTCTTACTAATGCAGTAGAAGTTGGAACTTGGATTGGAACCCTTATTTTATCTAACCCAATGAGCTGGGCAGGCATCAAAACCACTTGGGCAAAAAATTGTATTTTCTCAGCTTCTCTTACTAATGCAGTAGAAGTTGGAACTTGGATTGGAACAATTTTTTGCCCAAGTGGTTTTGATGCCTGCCCAATGAGCTGGGCAGGCATCAAAACCACTTGGGCAAAAAATTGTATTTTCTCAGCTTCTCTTACTAATGCAGTAGTAGTTGGAACTTGGATTCGAACCCTTATTTTATCTAACCCAATGAGCTGGGCAGGCATCAAAACCACTTGGGCAAAACATTGTATTTTCTCAGCTTCTCTTACTAATGCAGTAGAAGTTGGAACTTGGATTGGAACCCTTATTTTATCTAACCCAATGAGCTGGGCAGGCATCAAAACCACTTGGGCAAAACATTGTATTTTCTCAGCTTCTCTTACTAATGCAGTAGAAGTTGGAACTTGGATTGGAACCCTTATTTTATCTAACCCAATGAGCTGGGCAGGCATCAAAACCACTTGGGCAAAAAATTGTATTTTCTCAGCTTCTCTTACTAATGCAGTAGAAGTTGGAACTTGGATTGGAACAATTTTTTCCCAAGTGGTTTTGATGCCTGCCCAATGAGCTATGCAGGCATCAAAACCACTTGGGCAAAAAATTGTATTTTCTCAGCTTCTCTTACTAATGCAGTAGTAGTTGGAACTTGGATTCGAACCCTTATTTTATCTAACCCAATGAGCTGGGCAGGCATCAAAACCACTTGGGCAAAACATTGTATTTTCTCAGCTTCTCTTACTAATGCAGTAGAAGTTGGAACTTGGATTGGAACCCTTATTTTATCTAACCCAATGAGCTGGGCAGGCATCAAAACCACTTGGGCAAAACATTGTATTTTCTCAGCTTCTCTTACTAATGCAGTAGAAGTTGGAACTTGGATTGGAACCCTTATTTTATCTAACCCAATGAGCTGGGCAGGCATCAAAACCACTTGGGCAAAAAATTGTATTTTCTCAGCTTCTCTTACTAATGCAGTAGAAGTTGGAACTTGGATTGGAACCCTTATTTTATCTAACCCAATGAGCTGGGCAGGCATCAAAACCACTTGGGCAAAAAATTGTATTTTCTCAGCTTCTCTTACTAATGCAGTAGTAGTTGGAACTTGGATTGGAACCCTTATTTTATCTAACCCAATGAGCTGGGCAGGCATCAAAACCACTTGGGCAAAACATTGTATTTTCTCAGCTTCTCTTACTAATGCAGTAGTAGTTGGAACTTGGATTCGAACCCTTATTTTATCTAACCCAATGAGCTGGGCAGGCATCAAAACCACTTGGGCAAAACATTGTATTTTCTCAGCTTCTCTTACTAATGCAGTAGAAGTTGGAACTTGGATTGGAACCCTTATTTTATCTAACCCAATGAGCTGGGCAGGCATCAAAACCACTTGGGCAAAACATTGTATTTTCTCAGCTTCTCTTACTAATGCAGTAGAAGTTGGAACTTGGATTGGAACCCTTATTTTATCTAACCCAATGAGCTGGGCAGGCATCAAAACCACTTGGGCAAAACATTGTATTTTCTCAGCTTCTCTTACTAATGCAGTAGAAGTTGGAACTTGGATTGGAACAATTTTTTTTCCCAAGTGGTTTTGATGCCTGCCCAATGAGCTGGGCAGGCATCAAAACCACTTGGGCAAAAAATTGTATTTTCTCAGCTTCTCTTACTAATGCAGTAGTAGTTGGAACTTGGATTGGAACCCTTATTTTATCTAACCCAATGAGCTGGGCAGGCATCAAAACCACTTGGGCAAAACATTGTATTTTCTCAGCTTCTCTTACTAATGCAGTAGAAGTTGGAACTTGGATTGGAACCCTTATTTTATCTAACCCAATGAGCTGGGCAGGCATCAAAACCACTTGGGCAAAACATTGTATTTTCTCAGCTTCTCTTACTAATGCAGTAGAAGTTGGAACTTGGATTGGAACCCTTATTTTATCTAACCCAATGAGCTGGGCAGGCATCAAAACCACTTGGGCAAAACATTGTATTTTCTCAGCTTCTCTTACTAATGCAGTAGTAGTTGGAACTTGGATTGGAACCCTTATTTTATCTAACCCAATGAGCTGGGCAGGCATCAAAACCACTTGGGCAAAACATTGTATTTTCTCAGCTTCTCTTACTAATGCAGTAGAAGTTGGAACTTGGATTGGAACCCTTATTTTATCTAACCCAATGAGCTGGGCAGGCATCAAAACCACTTGGGCAAAACATTGTATTTTCTCAGCTTCTCTTACTAATGCAGTAGAAGTTGGAACTTGGATTGGAACCCTTATTTTATCTAACCCAATGAGCTGGGCAGGCATCAAAACCACTTGGGCAAAAAATTGTATTTTCTCAGCTTCTCTTACTAATGCAGTAGAAGTTGGAACTTGATTGGAACAATTTGCCCAAGTGGTTTTGATGCCTGCCCAATGAGCTGGGCAGGCATCAAAACCACTTGGGCAAAAAATTGTATTTTCTCAGCTTCTCTTACTAATGCAGTAGTAGTTGGAACTTGGATTCGAACCCTTATTTTATCTAACCCAATGAGCTGGGCAGGCATCAAAACCACTTGGGCAAAACATTGTATTTTCTCAGCTTCTCTTACTAATGCAGTAGAAGTTGGAACTTGGATTGGAACCCTTATTTTATCTAACCCAATGAGCTGGGCAGGCATCAAAACCACTTGGGCAAAACATTGTATTTTCTCAGCTTCTCTTACTAATGCAGTAGAAGTTGGAACTTGGATTGGAACCCTTATTTTATCTAACCCAATGAGCTGGGCAGGCATCAAAACCACTTGGGCAAAAAATTGTATTTTCTCAGCTTCTCTTACTAATGCAGTAGAAGTTGGAACTTGGATTGGAACAATTTTTTCCCAAGTGGTTTTGATGCCTGCCCAATGAGCTATGCAGGCATCAAAACCACTTGGGCAAAAAATTGTATTTTCTCAGCTTCTCTTACTAATGCAGTAGTAGTTGGAACTTGGATTCGAACCCTTATTTTATCTAACCCAATGAGCTGGGCAGGCATCAAAACCACTTGGGCAAAACATTGTATTTTCTCAGCTTCTCTTACTAATGCAGTAGAAGTTGGAACTTGGATTGGAACCCTTATTTTATCTAACCCAATGAGCTGGGCAGGCATCAAAACCACTTGGGCAAAACATTGTATTTTCTCAGCTTCTCTTACTAATGCAGTAGAAGTTGGAACTTGGATTGGAACCCTTATTTTATCTAACCCAATGAGCTGGGCAGGCATCAAAACCACTTGGGCAAAAAATTGTATTTTCTCAGCTTCTCTTACTAATGCAGTAGAAGTTGGAACTTGGATTGGAACCCTTATTTTATCTAACCCAATGAGCTGGGCAGGCATCAAAACCACTTGGGCAAAAAATTGTATTTTCTCAGCTTCTCTTACTAATGCAGTAGTAGTTGGAACTTGGATTGGAACCCTTATTTTATCTAACCCAATGAGCTGGGCAGGCATCAAAACCACTTGGGCAAAACATTGTATTTTCTCAGCTTCTCTTACTAATGCAGTAGTAGTTGGAACTTGGATTCGAACCCTTATTTTATCTAACCCAATGAGCTGGGCAGTCAACAAAACCACTTGGGCAAAACATTGTATTTTCTCAGCTTCTCTTACTAATGCAGTAGAAGTTGGAACTTGGATTGGAACCCTTATTTTATCTAACCCAATGAGCTGGGCAGGCATCAAAACCACTTGGGCAAAACATTGTATTTTCTCAGCTTCTCTTACTAATGCAGTAGAAGTTGGAACTTGGATTGGAACCCTTATTTTATCTAACCCAATGAGCTGGGCAGGCATCAAAACCACTTGGGCAAAAAATTGTATTTTCTCAGCTTCTCTTACTAATGCAGTAGAAGTTGGAACTTGGATTGGAACAATTTTTTTCCCAAGTGGTTTTGATGCCTGCCCAATGAGCTATGCAGGCATCAAAACCACTTGGGCAAAAATTGTATTTTCTCAGCTTCTCTTACTAATGCAGTAGTAGTTGGAACTTGGATTGGAACCCTTATTTTATCTAACCCAATGAGCTGGGCAGGCATCAAAACCACTTGGGCAAAACATTGTATTTTCTCAGCTTCTCTTACTAATGCAGTAGAAGTTGGAACTTGGATTGGAACCCTTATTTTATCTAACCCAATGAGCTGGGCAGGCATCAAAACCACTTGGGCAAAACATTGTATTTTCTCAGCTTCTCTTACTAATGCAGTAGAAGTTGGAACTTGGATTGGAACCCTTATTTTATCTAACCCAATGAGCTGGGCAGGCATCAAAACCACTTGGGCAAAACATTGTATTTTCTCAGCTTCTCTTACTAATGCAGTAGTAGTTGGAACTTGGATTGGAACCCTTATTTTATCTAACCCAATGAGCTGGGCAGGCATCAAAACCACTTGGGCAAAACATTGTATTTTCTCAGCTTCTCTTACTAATGCAGTAGAAGTTGGAACTTGGATTGGAACCCTTATTTTATCTAACCCAATGAGCTGGGCAGGCATCAAAACCACTTGGGCAAAACATTGTATTTTCTCAGCTTCTCTTACTAATGCAGTAGAAGTTGGAACTTGGATTGGAACCCTTATTTTATCTAACCCAATGAGCTGGGCAGGCATCAAAACCACTTGGGCAAAAAATTGTATTTTCTCAGCTTCTCTTACTAATGCAGTAGAAGTTGGAACTTGGATTGGAACAATTTTTGCCCAAGTGGTTTTGATGCCTGCCCAATGAGCTGGGCAGGCATCAAAACCACTTGGGCAAAAAATTGTATTTTCTCAGCTTCTCTTACTAATGCAGTAGTAGTTGGAACTTGGATTCGAACCCTTATTTTATCTAACCCAATGAGCTGGGCAGGCATCAAAACCACTTGGGCAAAACATTGTATTTTCTCAGCTTCTCTTACTAATGCAGTAGAAGTTGGAACTTGGATTGGAACCCTTATTTTATCTAACCCAATGAGCTGGGCAGGCATCAAAACCACTTGGGCAAAACATTGTATTTTCTCAGCTTCTCTTACTAATGCAGTAGAAGTTGGAACTTGGATTGGAACCCTTATTTTATCTAACCCAATGAGCTGGGCAGGCATCAAAACCACTTGGGCAAAAAATTGTATTTTCTCAGCTTCTCTTACTAATGCAGTAGAAGTTGGAACTTGGATTGGAACAATTTTTTTCCCAAGTGGTTTTGATGCCTGCCCAATGAGCTGGGCAGGCATCAAAACCACTTGGGCAAAAAATTGTATTTTCTCAGCTTCTCTTACTAATGCAGTAGTAGTTGGAACTTGGATTGGAACCCTTATTTTATCTAACCCAATGAGCTGGGCAGGCATCAAAACCACTTGGGCAAAACATTGTATTTTCTCAGCTTCTCTTACTAATGCAGTAGAAGTTGGAACTTGGATTGGAACCCTTATTTTATCTAACCCAATGAGCTGGGCAGGCATCAAAACCACTTGGGCAAAAAATTGTATTTTCTCAGCTTCTCTTACTAATGCAGTAGAAGTTGGAACTTGGATTGGAACCCTTATTTTATCTAACCCAATGAGCTGGGCAGGCATCAAAACCACTTGGGCAAAAAATTGTATTTTCTCAGCTTCTCTTACTAATGCAGTAGAAGTTGGAACTTGGATTGGAACCCTTATTTTATCTAACCCAATGAGCTGGGCAGGCATCAAAACCACTTGGGCAAAACATTGTATTTTCTCAGCTTCTCTTACTAATGCAGTAGTAGTTGGAACTTGGATTGGAACCCTTATTTTATCTAACCCAATGAGCTGGGCAGGCATCAAAACCACTTGGGCAAAACATTGTATTTTCTCAGCTTCTCTTACTAATGCAGTAGAAGTTGGAACTTGGATTGGAACCCTTATTTTATCTAACCCAATGAGCTGGGCAGGCATCAAAACCACTTGGGCAAAACATTGTATTTTCTCAGCTTCTCTTACTAATGCAGTAGTAGTTGGAACTTGGATTGGAACCCTTATTTTATCTAACCCAATGAGCTGGGCAGGCATCAAAACCACTTGGGCAAAACATTGTATTTTCTCAGCTTCTCTTACTAATGCAGTAGTAGTTGGAACTTGGATTGGAACCCTTATTTTATCTAACCCAATGAGCTGGGCAGGCATCAAAACCACTTGGGCAAAACATTGTATTTTCTCAGCTTCTCTTACTAATGCAGTAGAAGTTGGAACTTGGATTGGAACCCTTATTTTATCTAACCCAATGAGCTGGGCAGGCATCAAAACCACTTGGGCAAAACATTGTATTTTCTCAGCTTCTCTTACTAATGCAGTAGAAGTTGGAACTTGGATTGGAACCCTTATTTTATCTAACCCAATGAGCTGGGCAGGCATCAAAACCACTTGGGCAAAACATTGTATTTTCTCAGCTTCTCTTACTAATGCAGTAGTAGTTGGAACTTGGATTGGAACCCTTATTTTATCTAACCCAATGAGCTGGGCAGGCATCAAAACCACTTGGGCAAAACATTGTATTTTCTCAGCTTCTCTTACTAATGCAGTAGTAGTTGGAACTTGGATTGGAACCCTTATTTTATCTAACCCAATGAGCTGGGCAGGCATCAAAACCACTTGGGCAAAACATTGTATTTTCTCAGCTTCTCTTACTAATGCAGTAGAAGTTGGAACTTGGATTGGAACCCTTATTTTATCTAACCCAATGAGCTGGGCAGGCATCAAAACCACTTGGGCAAAACATTGTATTTTCTCAGCTTCTCTTACTAATGCAGTAGAAGTTGGAACTTGGATTGGAACCCTTATTTTATCTAACCCAATGAGCTGGGCAGGCATCAAAACCACTTGGGCAAAACATTGTATTTTCTCAGCTTCTCTTACTAATGCAGTAGTAGTTGGAACTTGGATTGGAACCCTTATTTTATCTAACCCAATGAGCTGGGCAGGCATCAAAACCACTTGGGCAAAACATTGTATTTTCTCAGCTTCTCTTACTAATGCAGTAGTAGTTGGAACTTGGATTGGAACCCTTATTTTATCTAACCCAATGAGCTGGGCAGGCATCAAAACCACTTGGGCAAAACATTGTATTTTCTCAGCTTCTCTTACTAATGCAGTAGAAGTTGGAACTTGGATTGGAACCCTTATTTTATCTAACCCAATGAGCTGGGCAGGCATCAAAACCACTTGGGCAAAACATTGTATTTTCTCAGCTTCTCTTACTAATGCAGTAGTAGTTGGAACTTGGATTGGAACCCTTATTTTATCTAACCCAATGAGCTGGGCAGGCATCAAAACCACTTGGGCAAAACATTGTATTTTCTCAGCTTCTCTTACTAATGCAGTAGAAGTTGGAACTTGGATTGGAACCCTTATTTTATCTAACCCAATGAGCTGGGCAGGCATCAAAACCACTTGGGCAAAACATTGTATTTTCTCAGCTTCTCTTACTAATGCAGTAGAAGTTGGAACTTGGATTGGAACCCTTATTTTATCTAACCCAATGAGCTGGGCAGGCATCAAAACCACTTGGGCAAAACATTGTATTTTCTCAGCTTCTCTTACTAATGCAGTAGTAGTTGGAACTTGGATTGGAACCCTTATTTTATCTAACCCAATGAGCTGGGCAGGCATCAAAACCACTTGGGCAAAACATTGTATTTTCTCAGCTTCTCTTACTAATGCAGTAGTAGTTGGAACTTGGATTGGAACCCTTATTTTATCTAACCCAATGAGCTGGGCAGGCATCAAAACCACTTGGGCAAAACATTGTATTTTCTCAGCTTCTCTTACTAATGCAGTAGAAGTTGGAACTTGGATTGGAACCCTTATTTTATCTAACCCAATGAGCTGGGCAGGCATCAAAACCACTTGGGCAAAACATTGTATTTTCTCAGCTTCTCTTACTAATGCAGTAGAAGTTGGAACTTGGATTGGAACCCTTATTTTATCTAACCCAATGAGCTGGGCAGGCATCAAAACCACTTGGGCAAAACATTGTATTTTCTCAGCTTCTCTTACTAATGCAGTAGTAGTTGGAACTTGGATTGGAACCCTTATTTTATCTAACCCAATGAGCTGGGCAGGCATCAAAACCACTTGGGCAAAACATTGTATTTTCTCAGCTTCTCTTACTAATGCAGTAGTAGTTGGAACTTGGATTGGAACCCTTATTTTATCTAACCCAATGAGCTGGGCAGGCATCAAAACCACTTGGGCAAAACATTGTATTTTCTCAGCTTCTCTTACTAATGCAGTAGTAGTTGGAACTTGGATTGGAACCCTTATTTTATCTAACCCAATGAGCTGGGCAGGCATCAAAACCACTTGGGCAAAACATTGTATTTTCTCAGCTTCTCTTACTAATGCAGTAGTAGTTGGAACTTGGATTGGAACCCTTATTTTATCTAACCCAATGAGCTGGGCAGGCATCAAAACCACTTGGGCAAAACATTGTATTTTCTCAGCTTCTCTTACTAATGCAGTAGTAGTTGGAACTTGGATTGGAACCCTTATTTTATCTAACCCAATGAGCTGGGCAGGCATCAAAACCACTTGGGCAAAACATTGTATTTTCTCAGCTTCTCTTACTAATGCAGTAGAAGTTGGAACTTGGATTGGAACCCTTATTTTATCTAACCCAATGAGCTGGGCAGGCATCAAAACCACTTGGGCAAAACATTGTATTTTCTCAGCTTCTCTTACTAATGCAGTAGTAGTTGGAACTTGGATTGGAACCCTTATTTTATCTAACCCAATGAGCTGGGCAGGCATCAAAACCACTTGGGCAAAACATTGTATTTTCTCAGCTTCTCTTACTAATGCAGTAGAAGTTGGAACTTGGATTGGAACCCTTATTTTATCTAACCCAATGAGCTGGGCAGGCATCAAAACCACTTGGGCAAAACATTGTATTTTCTCAGCTTCTCTTACTAATGCAGTAGAAGTTGGAACTTGGATTGGAACCCTTATTTTATCTAACCCAATGAGCTGGGCAGGCATCAAAACCACTTGGGCAAAACATTGTATTTTCTCAGCTTCTCTTACTAATGCAGTAGAAGTTGGAACTTGGATTGGAACCCTTATTTTATCTAACCCAATGAGCTGGGCAGGCATCAAAACCACTTGGGCAAAACATTGTATTTTCTCAGCTTCTCTTACTAATGCAGTAGTAGTTGGAACTTGGATTGGAACCCTTATTTTATCTAACCCAATGAGCTGGGCAGGCATCAAAACCACTTGGGCAAAACATTGTATTTTCTCAGCTTCTCTTACTAATGCAGTAGAAGTTGGAACTTGGATTGGAACCCTTATTTTATCTAACCCAATGAGCTGGGCAGGCATCAAAACCACTTGGGCAAAACATTGTATTTTCTCAGCTTCTCTTACTAATGCAGTAGAAGTTGGAACTTGGATTGGAACCCTTATTTTATCTAACCCAATGAGCTGGGCAGGCATCAAAACCACTTGGGCAAAAAATTGTATTTTCTCAGCTTCTCTTACTAATGCAGTAGAAGTTGGAACTTGGATTGGAACAATTTTTTCCCAAGTGGTTTTGATGCCTGCCCAATGAGCTGCAGGCATCAAAACCACTTGGGCAAAACATTGTATTTTCTCAGCTTCTCTTACTAATGCAGTAGTAGTTGGAACTTGGATTGGAACCCTTATTTTATCTAACCCAATGAGCTGGGCAGGCATCAAAACCACTTGGGCAAAACATTGTATTTTCTCAGCTTCTCTTACTAATGCAGTAGAAGTTGGAACTTGGATTGGAACCCTTATTTTATCTAACCCAATGAGCTGGGCAGGCATCAAAACCACTTGGGCAAAAAATTGTATTTTCTCAGCTTCTCTTACTAATGCAGTAGAAGTTGGAACTTGGATTGGAACCCTTATTTTATCTAACCCAATGAGCTGGGCAGGCATCAAAACCACTTGGGCAAAAAATTGTATTTTCTCAGCTTCTCTTACTAATGCAGTAGTAGTTGGAACTTGGATTGGAACCCTTATTTTATCTAACCCAATGAGCTGGGCAGGCATCAAAACCACTTGGGCAAAACATTGTATTTTCTCAGCTTCTCTTACTAATGCAGTAGTAGTTGGAACTTGGATTGGAACCCTTATTTTATCTAACCCAATGAGCTGGGCAGGCATCAAAACCACTTGGGCAAAACATTGTATTTTCTCAGCTTCTCTTACTAATGCAGTAGTAGTTGGAACTTGGATTGGAACCCTTATTTTATCTAACCCAATGAGCTGGGCAGGCATCAAAACCACTTGGGCAAAACATTGTATTTTCTCAGCTTCTCTTACTAATGCAGTAGTAGTTGGAACTTGGATTGGAACCCTTATTTTATCTAACCCAATGAGCTGGGCAGGCATCAAAACCACTTGGGCAAAAAATTGTATTTTCTCAGCTTCTCTTACTAATGCAGTAGTAGTTGGAACTTGGATTGGAACCCTTATTTTATCTAACCCAATGAGCTGGGCAGGCATCAAAACCACTTGGGCAAAACATTGTATTTTCTCAGCTTCTCTTACTAATGCAGTAGAAGTTGGAACTTGGATTGGAACCCTTATTTTATCTAACCCAATGAGCTGGGCAGGCATCAAAACCACTTGGGCAAAACATTGTATTTTCTCAGCTTCTCTTACTAATGCAGTAGAAGTTGGAACTTGGATTGGAACCCTTATTTTATCTAACCCAATGAGCTGGGCAGGCATCAAAACCACTTGGGCAAAAAATTGTATTTTCTCAGCTTCTCTTACTAATGCAGTAGTAGTTGGAACTTGGATTGGAACCCTTATTTTATCTAACCCAATGAGCTGGGCAGGCATCAAAACCACTTGGGCAAAACATTGTATTTGCTCAGCTTCTCTTACTAATGCAGTAGAAGTTGGAACTTGGATTGGAACCCTTATTTTATCTAACCCAATGAGCTGGGCAGGCATCAAAACCACTTGGGCAAAACATTGTATTTTCTCAGCTTCTCTTACTAATGCAGTAGAAGTTGGAACTTGGATTGGAACCCTTATTTTATCTAACCCAATGAGCTGGGCAGGCATCAAAACCACTTGGGCAAAACATTGTATTTTCTCAGCTTCTCTTACTAATGCAGTAGAAGTTGGAACTTGGATTGGAACCCTTATTTTATCTAACCCAATGAGCTGGGCAGGCATCAAAACCACTTGGGCAAAAAATTGTATTTTCTCAGCTTCTCTTACTAATGCAGTAGTAGTTGGAACTTGGATTGGAACCCTTATTTTATCTAACCCAATGAGCTGGGCAGGCATCAAAACCACTTGGGCAAAACATTGTATTTTCTCAGCTTCTCTTACTAATGCAGTAGAAGTTGGAACTTGGATTGGAACCCTTATTTTATCTAACCCAATGAGCTGGGCAGACATCAAAACCACTTGGGCAAAAAAATTGTATTTTCTCAGCTTCTCTTACTAATGCAGTAGAAGTTGGAGCTTGGATTGGAACCCTTAGTTTTTCCAACCCAATGAGCTGGGCAGGCATCAAAACCACTTGGGCAAAAAATTGTGTTTTCCCAGCTTTCATTACTAATGCAGTAGAAGTTGGAACTTGGATTGGAACCCTTATTTTTTCTAATCCCCCATTTTTATCCCCGTTCTTTTCGCAATTGATTTTAAATAAAAAAAAATATTGAAAACATTTCATTAATTAAAATTTTTTATTTTATAAAAAGAGAGAAGCTCAAACTTACTTCTGGAATAAAAAACACTGGAAATTAGGAAAACCACGTGTACGCATAGTACAGTTTCTTTGCATATCGAAATACCAAGGAGAATAAGAAACAAAAAATACGGCACAAGAACGAACTTGAACACAAACGTAAGGCGTCTTTCGGCGCCTTAGATGTTGGAAGAAATCTGCTTTATTATCTGAGAAAGTTTTGAGCAAAACCCTGTTACCAGCAGCTTACAAATTAGCTGACCAGTGACTTGCAATGTAACTGACCTGTGGCTTACAATTTAACTGACCGGAATGCCTTTCCCCCGCCAACTAGCATTGTTGAATTAGTTAGTACAATGAACTTGGTACGGTGTGCTGCGATTGGCCGGTGCTGATGTGTTGTTTTGAGAAAATACTCAATATCTGCTTCTTTCTCGGCGTAAGAAAATCACTAATCCGTATTCTCGTGTTCACTATCTGCTCGAACGAACGTACTTTGCAAGAAGCCTTTCAGAATGAAGAGTACAATGAGACGAACTTAGAAGGACGCGAACGGCATTTAAGAAAAGTGTTGTTTTGACTTTTGAGAGCCCGAATTTTATTTATTTATTATTATTTTTGCAGCTAATTGATTTTCTATTTATGAAAATTAATTAGGGATTTGGGAATTTAAATCTAAAATGCTTACTACGCCGAAGTTATTTCAGCTGCGCGAAGGAAGTCAGTCGCTGAGCAGCCTTACTTTCTTAGAGGGAACATTGCCTTCCGTTATATACAAAACTGTCCAAAAATTTTGCAAACCGAAGTTTGTCTGCTCACTCAGGCCAATAGACTTCCCAATACGAGAGAATTGGGTGATTATCCCATTTGCTCCTCAGATTTGCTTTGGAATTTTAAAAATTCTCAAAAGTTTTAATTTTAAAGTTATTTTCAAACCCATAAACAAGGTAAATTTTTACGGATCAAAAGACTACGTCGAAGACATAAATTCCTGGGAAATTTATCAGGTACCTTGTGAATGTGGACTTTCATATATAGGACAGACCCGCAGGGCTTTAAGTTTCCGTGTGAAGAAACACAAGATCTACGTACGGAACTATGTACTGAAGAAGTCGTCTATAGCCCAACATTGTCGTGAAAATAAACGCATACTTTTATTTGGAAACGCTGCGCTTATTGGAATACTTGATTTGACTATCAAGCTTAATGCATTTGAAGCTTTCCACATATACGGGAACTCTTCACGGCTTGTCAACGGCATGACATCTACTCCATTTTTTTCAAGCGCGTGGATACAACTCACCAAATTCAGTGATTGTCAGAAATCTGATGATGTGTTTATGTTCCATTCATCCTGATGATGCTGAGCCAAACGCTCTGCGAAATTATAGTCGATGTATATATAATAAACATTTAATTGTGGTAAACGTTGCTATTTTTATTCTATTCAGTTCAGCTTCAAAGATTTTCTTTTTAACAACGATAATATCAGGAAGAATGAGATTTTTACAGAAATGGAAAGTTTTCTGCTCGGTTTTACAACAAATAAGAAAGGAGCCATGATCACATCTTTGATACAAAGCCCGAAGACCGGGCGGCCGCCCCGGTCTTCGGATCATCTTCGGATCACATCTTTGATATGGCGCTCCGAAGACCGGGCGGCCGCCCCGGTCTTCGGAGCGCCATAGATTGAAGACGCGTATATTCTCAAGCTTTGTCCGGCTTCTGTCCGTTTGTATGTCAGTCTCCGCAGTAACTTGTACGATTTCTATGAAATTTTAGCATGTTCTTTGGACCAAACTGGGCACGAACCCAGTTGAAATATTATCGAAATGGGTCAAAGCTCAGGACACAGGTGCGGAACTTATTTCCCGGCCTTCTGCACGCACCGCTGAATAACGGTCAACATTAGGACCGGGATAAAATGACCGTTGTTGAGAGGTAGCCGTTGTTCGGAGGTTAGGCCTAGATTAATATATATATACAGTATATTGCATGCCAGTGGCGTTTCGGCTGAACAAGTCCTAGAAGTCAAAGCGGAATAAAGATGTAGATTGTATTATGAAAAGCATTTGGACACTACCAAATATTTGCATAAGTGCAAAGAACAGTTGCGCAGGAAGGTGCGCAGTGAATGGGGTGGTACGTATATAAAACTGTGACGTTCTATCGTGTTATCAGTAAATATTGAAGAGGATATGCCTCGTGGACGAGAGCGTTTCGAGTTCCAGCGTAGGCTGGTCAAAGGATATCATTTGAGTAACGTTTCCATAGGGAGCATTGAAGCTAAACTAAATTTACCAAAATAGACTGTAAGTGATGTCGAAGCAAGACGGTGCAACTACAAAAAAAAAAGCCTTTCAGGTAAGCCGCAGAAACTGGCGGGACGTGACATAAGAGCCATGGTAAGAAATGTTGAGAAATCCCGTTCTTCCTCTACCGTCTCCATCGCTGCTGAAGTAGGATATGCTGTAATGGCTCGGTTAGTACGATAACTTTCTGCAGAGAGTTGCGCAGTGCGGGTTATTATTGTAGATTAGCGGCACACAAGTCACACATCATTACTGTGAATGAGAAGCGCCATTTGCTGTGGTGTATCTCGTGTCGTTCTTGGACTGTGGGTGACTGGAAAGCTGTTCTTAGGATGATGAGTCACGCTTTTCTCTCTCCCAATCTTATGAGCGTGTTTGCATTTGGCGACAGCCAGGTGAAGAATTTTCGCTGGAATGTGTTCTTCCAACTATTAAGTTTGGCGGAGGCTCCATCATGGAATGGAGTTGATTTTCTTGGCTCGAACTCTGCCCGTTTTTATTATACCACAAACTATGAACTCAGAAGTGTACCTCGACGTTCTGAATAATTCTGTCCTACCAATAATGTGGCAGTGTTATGGAAATGATAGTTGTCTCTTCCAACACGATCTAGCCTGCTGCCGAACGGCACGGCGTGAACAGGTCTGCTTTCTTGAAATTGAGGTGGAATTATTAGAGTAGCCTGCTCAGAGTCCAGATCTTAATCCCACTGAACACCTCTGGAATGAAATGGAGCGACGGATACGAAACCGACGACAACGACGGTCATTACTCTCCTGTCTGGCAGCATCTTTGCAAGACGAATAGCGAGCCATTTCTATGGAGACCTTCAGGATTTCGGTTGATAGTATTCCTCGACCTGTTGCCGCTGCCATACAAACAAAAGTTCGATAGACTGACAACTAATTGTGTTAATAAAGTCATTTGCCCCGCAACTTCGTGGTGTCCGAAAACTTTTGATAATATAGTGTAGAGGTCTCGCTTTGTTTGTTTCTTCGGGGGTTTAACGACCACCGGGAGCGATTCTACAGGCATATAAGCAGTCTTCCGTACCTAATTTGGGACAACTGGCCCCTGGAAAAGAAGAGAGCCAGTGCCGTAAGACAAACACAACATGCATGCTGGATTACAACTGGTACCCACCTCGGACCAATGGTCAGAAGCGAGTGCCTAGACTACTACGCCACCGGGGCTTAGCAGGTAGAACTCAATGGCAGACTTTGATGTTAGATTTATTTTATGATTGTATTTCACTTTTCTGATTCCATTTTACAAAAGCTAGTGATTGAAAGCAATTCAACAGCAAACAAAAGAAGTATAAATCTTAGCATTCTTGCGAAATTAAACACACTGAGATACACGGTCGAGTCACATTATTGTAACCATCAGCTAATATCCAGAGTAACCGCCGTGGGCAGCGCGGACAGCAGTTGGACGGTCTGGGAGTCACTCAATAAGGTGCTAGAAGGTGTTCACAGGTATGTGAAACCATGCTGACTGAAATTGCTGGAGGGGGCGCGGTGGAGGATCCATAGAGCGAACAACACGATTGAGGGAGCCCCACAGATGCTCAATTGGGTTTAAGTCAGGGGAATAAGGGGGCCAGGGAAGTACTTTGAAGTCTTCATCGTGCTCTTCCAACCACACTCGGATATTTCTAGTTGTGTGACACGTCGCATTGTTGTTCTGGAAGATCCCATCCGCCCCAGGGAAGACAATCAGCATGTATGGGTGTACGTGGTCTGCAAAAATGGATTCATAAAAAATTCGGTACATAGTGCCTTCCACCGGTATGAGTGGACTCACGGAATGCCACGGAAACATTCCCCAGACAATGATGCTGCTCCCGCCATCTTGTGTTCTTCCAGCAATGGTTGAAGATTGTTTGTTCTCCGATGTTTCTCCCCTTATACGCAAACGTCCATTCGTTCGATGAAGCAGAAAACGTGACTCGTCGGAGACGACAATCCTTTGTCAATCAGCGGAAGTCCAATTTCGAAACTGCCGTGTAAATGTAAGCCTTTTCTGCCGATGCACCTTCATTAGCATAGATACTATAACCATCGGTTTGCAACGGAGCCCCATATGCAGCACGGTTTGCTAAACTGTCGTCTTAGACACACTTCCGGCAGCCTCCTGGTTCATTCGGCCAGTGAGTTGCTCCACTGTAGCGTACCGCTCGGCCGTCACGCTCTTTCGAAGCCGACGTTCATCTTTCACGCCAATGGCACGTGACGCTCCACAGTTTGCACGTCGCTTATTTGCAACGCTTCCATTTCTCTAATCACGATACGTTTTAACCACAGAAGCAGGCGAACAGTTCACAAACTGCGCTCTTTCAGAAATACTGCCACCCTTGGCCCGAAAGCCGATAATCGTCCCGTTTTGCAAACCTGATAAATTGCTCCTTTACCTATGACAGCAGCGAGTGTTATGCTTTCAGATTGCCTACAGCACACTTGATATACCCTCCAAGCCAGTTGACGACACGTGCCGCCTTTCATTGGCTACCCGCTGTTGTCGTCAAAAGTAGGAGGTGGTCACAATAATGTGACTCGACTGTGTATTTCTCTACGGGAGTCTCTTTTTCCTCAACTGCCTGTGTAAAGCTGATCGCCCTCAGTCTGCTTATGGGTTCGTCTACGTAATTCTGTGTTCCAATGGAAGGTAGTTTTACTAGGAGGCTATTCCACTCCGCCATTATTTTCCTCCCATATGATACTTATATTGCTGGTTGCTACATAAAAGAGGTGTTAGATTTTTTAAAGGGTTGGAAAAGGTAACACCAAAATGTGTTTCCGGAAACCCTCGGGGAGAAAATCTAGATGGGAGAAAAATACGCAATGTAGTGATCCGTGAAATTATGGATGCGAAGAGGAACATTCTCCTAGCCACATTAAGGTAAGAAGACTGAAATGGTTTCTTCGTATGAAGAGAATGGTATTGGAACCGCTGCTTAAAATATTGAAGGAGTCGGATGCAGAGAGATTGACCAAGAAAATACAGGGGATATTCACACATTTTTGGAACGACTTTCCAGAAATATAATTAATATTTAAACAAAAATTGTTTCTTTCTGAAATGTTCTATCTGAGAGCTCTTTCACAGAATATGAACCTAAATCTAAATTTCCAAGATAACAGGGCATTTCTTAAAATTGGTAGTGATATTTTATTCCACTCCTCTTCCACTGCTCTCCATAGTCCAATCATTGTCTTAGGTCTGCGTTTAGAAAGCGCTGTTTTTAGCAGTTCGAAGGCACAATAGTCCATTGGTGACACATCAGGGAACTTTGAATGAATATCAACAAAAGGTATAGACTTGATTCCCGTCTCTTTTTTCATTTTTCCAAGAAACAGGTTGATAGGTTTGAATGTGTGACTGGTAGTCTTATCTTGCTGGAGTTCTACTCTTTGAATACTTTGTGGATAAAGGGATGGCTTTTCCTCCTTTAAAATAGGAGTTAAAACATTATTCGGGAAATATGTAGAATTGATTTTAACATTCTTTTCAACTTTTCTTAACTTTAATTTCCAATTGTACGTGAAATGAGCAATAATCATGAATCCCTTACTGAAACTTTCTTTGGATTCTTGGAACCAAATTTGTAAGTCTTTTTCTGCTCGTTTGCGATAAGTAAGTCGACCTTTTTTGTTACAGTCGTTTATGTAACGTATACTCTGGATTCACTTTCCTTTTGATTTTACTATCTCTGGTTATTTTATTTTACTATGTAAATTATCTTCTTACTGAACGAGATGTTATTACTCCCGCTGAATGAGATCTGGCAATGAGTGTAAGTCATGACGTGGTGGTAGCCAGTATAAATAGGCGCGTTCAACGATACCTAGGAGAGCTTTTGTTGATGTGCGTAGAGAGCTTTTTGTTGATGTCGTAGGGGAGAGTTTTGGTTATATGCGTAAGGAGAGCTTCGTTTATGTGAGTAGAGCTTCGTTCATGTGCAAGGATCTACGTTTTATTGAGTAGCTGTGTGTCCGGTGAAGTGTATGTTGGATCATATCAAGAGTTTCCCTAATAAAAAGTTGTTGTTTTTTTTTTTTTTTTGATTGGAGGTTAAACGACCACCGTGAGCAACTCAATGGGCTATAAGCAGTCGCCCGTCCCTAATTTAGGGTCACTGGTTCCAGGGAAGGGAGAGAGCCAGTGCGGTAAGACAAACACAACATCCATGCCTGACCGGGATTCGAACCCGGACCCCTTACGGACGAATGATCAGAGGCCAGCGCCTTAGACCACTGCGCCATCGGGGCGGCAAAGTTGTTTTAGTAAGTACGTTTTTCTCAGTTCATAGTTTTGTCAGACCTCTGTCTGGCTGTTAGGTTTATTTCATTGTGTTATTAGTAACAACCAGCATAAGACTTTATTCATCTTAATTACTACTACAACATTACTACCAGTTATAAGCTTGTTCATTATCATTACTACATTACTAGCAGGAAAGTTTATTCATGATATAATTAATAACACAACAACCATTAGAAGAAGCTTAGAAGAAGCAATTGTATTCATTATATTTAGGCAAATTCATTCTTCATCAATAGTCACAATAAATTTCCATTTGTCTCTAAGTGATTTTCATGAAGAAGTCTACACCGTGTTCTACACTCAGCCACCTGTCAAGGCGAAAGGCGGTGAACATGATGTGTTTTTATTTGTTTTTTTCAGATTCATATCTGTGTTTATTACTTTGTGTACAGTTGATACAGAGATTTTTAATGACTTGGCGATTACTCTTTGTGTAGGTGAATCTTCTTTTAAGATCAGCGTCTTTACTCTTGAAATAATATTAAAAGTACGTACTTTCTTTGGATATGCGTTTGTTCTTTTTCCTGTTAAAAGCAATGTTTGACCATATACTCAAGAAACGCATATAGCGTATTAAATCCGATTATTTTTAGGTTGTAATAAGCACAAAGATTCGCCAAGCTTTCGCACTCCACTGGGAGGCTTTTTCAAGCCAATGGTGGACATAAGAAAACTTGAAAATGCTATCGCCATGCAGTTGCAATCTAACCCTCATCTCCCTATTACCGTGCAAGTATGCTAACTGTTATACCACCCGTGAAGAACAGTAAATACAATGAATTCAGAGATGACTGATTGCTGTGTTAATTTTCATGACGTATTTTCCACGTTTTATGAGAGGAATATTTCTTCCACATTATATACTTGGACGACTGGTAGTATGCTTAACAACAATTGATGGCAGCACATTTGCTTCGATTAAGAATGCGGTCGGACTACTTTTGGAAGCTCTTAACACTCAGATGCTTCTAACTTTCTCGTCTTGGGTAGTGTAACGGTTAGCATACTCGAACGTTAATCGGGAGATGTGGTTTCGACTCCCGCTCCAGGCCGTTGAAATTTTCAAGTTTTCTGATGTGATTGATATTACGTGAAGAACAGTAAATACGGTCAATTCAGAGATGGATGATTGCTGTGTAAATTCATCATCATCATTGTCAACCATTATCAATCCACTGCTGGACGAAGGTCTCTCTAAGCCTCTTCCACAACGGTCTATCTTGTGCCAGTCTCCTCGACGTTACTCCCGCATACTTTCGAACTTCATCCACCCATCTACCATGTGGTCTTCTTCTGGGTCTTTTCCTGTCCCTTGGAATCCAATCTAAAATTTCGACTGTCCATCGATGGTCTGTTCTTCTGGCAGTATGTCCAGTCCATTACCATTTCAGGGATTTTACTCGGATCATGATGTCTTCCACTCTTGTCATTTTTCTGATCCACGAGTTCTCTTCTTATCTCTGCTGGTTACTACAAGCATGCACCTCTCCATGCTGCTTTGAGTTGTCTGCAGGCTTTGTGTTTCTCTCTTAGTTAAGGTCCTCGTCTCTGCACCATACGTAAGCAATGGAAGGATGCTTTAATCAAACACTTTTCTTTTAAGACATAATGGCATATTGCTCTTGAAAATTATGCTGTTTCTTCCAAAAGGTCTCCAGGCAAGTTTTGTACGCCGATTAATTTCTTCATCAATGTGACCCTCACTTGATATCTGCTGTCCAAGATAAATGTATGTATCTGTTATCTCCAGCTTTTCTCCATCAATCGATAAATCTTTATTTCTTGTAAAAGTATTGTACATCACTTTTGTCTTCTGAAAGTTCATTTCAAATCCAACTTCTTTACTCTTGTCAGCAAGTTCCTGGATCATACTCTGCAGCTCTGATGGGGTAGTTGCAAAAATGACCACGTCATCAGCAAAACGAAGGTGAGTTAGATAATCTCCATTAATCCTTATTCCTTTGTTTTTCCAGTTCAGTGATTGAAAGACATTTTGCAATATGGCATTAAAGAGCTTGGGAGATATGATGTCTCCTTGTCTCACTCCCTGTCCAATTTTTATGTGTGCTGTATTCTCAAACAGCCGAATCTTTGCACTTGCATTTTTATAGATGTTATTAATAATATTAATGTATGCATCTTCAATACCGCAGAATTTCAAAGCCATTGTAACTGCTGATGGCTTCACTGAATCAAAGGCCTTTTCATAATCGGTAAAAGCAATGCATAACGGAAGTTTATATTCCTTTGCTCTTTCAATTGGTGTTCTCAGTACGTTGATGTGATCTATAGTGCTGTAGCCACTCCTGAATCCAGCATGTTCTCTCGGTTGAGCCATGTCCAGTGTTACCTTTAAGCGGTGTGAAAGAACTTTAGTGAAGATTTTAGAAACCATTGATAGGAGGCTGATAGGTCAGTAGTTCCTGAGATCCTCAATGTCACCTCCTTTTTTATGTAGCAGGATCATTGTAGACTTGTTACAATCCTCAGAAATCTTCCTTTCATTAAGGCATCGAGTGTGAAAACTTGGGCGAGTACTGTTTCAATTTCTCCACTTGCTTCTTGTATTATGTCTACAGTAATTCTATCTTCTCCTGGAGCTTTTCCCCGCTTCATGTTCTTGATTGTATGTGCAACTTCTGCTGGGAGGACTGGAAGAACTCTGGTACTGGTACCTTTCATGGTGTCTAGAGTACATGTATCATACCTTTCATATAATTTTGAGTAGAAATCTTTCACTCTTGTCAAAGTTTCGCCCCTATTTCTTGTTACAGAACCATCTTCTTTTCTCAGTGCCATAATCTGTTTTCTGCCCTTGAGATGTCCCTTTGCTATCTTTAGGCTTTGGTTGTTTTTAATTGCTTTCCTCATTAGTTCGCCGTTGAATTTCCTTACGTCTTCAGTGATGCTTTTTTGTACTGTCTTGCATAGCTCTATATATTTTATAAGGCAGTATTTTACATTTTTTTCTTAAAATATTTTTTGTTTTATTGGGGAAGCTATATATTTTATATTATTTTTAGCTATGTGTGCATGGCTTTTGTTTTGAGAGAATTGCTTTTTTTCCCAACTATTTTTCACTATTTGTTTTTCAAACATACCAAGTGTTCCAATAATTTTGTCTACCACTGTATGTAGGAGAGATAAAAAACGATCATCAGAATTGTGCCTAGTGGTAGACTTATTGAGGTAAAGTGATCAGGGTGACACCGTGAGGTGTGTTAGTCCACTACTTGACAGAATGACGTCATGCACCGCTGAATCCACTCAAAGGAGTTCACGGCTTTGTGGATCGCTGTTACATCATTTAGCCCAAACCTCTCTGAAAATGATTCTCGTTTCTTCCTTCCCTGAAACGAGTTTTATGACCGCACAAGGCGCAGTGGATGCCTACACTCCACAGTTAGTGTGTTTTTACGACAGAGAAACGCTTGGTCCTAATACTCTACATGGATTTCTGTAATGACTCAGAATCAATACCTTCATGTCTTTCAAATAATAACGCAAGTTTCATAGCCACTTAACAATGTGATAGTCCATCGGTAGGTTTGTTGCTGGTTATACTTGTATTATGGGTACGTGCACAAAAGAAACACTCTCTGAAATACAAATTAATAACTGCATGTGAGCCTGAGCAGAGATAAACAGATGTTATTCAAAAATCGTTGAAACATCTCAATATTATAGCGCGGAAGAAATGTTCTTCTCATAATACGTGGAAAACACGTCATGGTAATTAACACATCAATCATAAATCTCTGAATTGACTGCATTTTTACTGTTCTCACGTAATATTAATTACTGAGAAAACCTGAAAATTTTAGCATGTTCGAATCGTAATTGGGAGATGCGGTTTCGATTCCCGCTCCACGGCGATGAAATTTTCAAGTTTTCTGAGTGATTGATATTACGTGAGGTCAGTAAAAATACAGTCGATGCAGAGATGTCTGATTGCTGTATTAATTACCATTTCAATATTGCTGCACCGTAAATACACTGCTGAGAAGAATTGGGGGTGTGAGAGATATTGTAATGAAACTCGTCTGGGTCTGACGTTGTTGAACGCGAAATATTATTTTTATGTAAAATCAGTGCCCTAAACGTTATGTTTAGGCATACAAAAAATAAAAAAAGAATACATACGTTATTTGTAGCGGAAGTTCATCCTGCGTTTTTTTTTTAATTCTTCCGTTACTTTGTCTAAAATACAGGGTGTTCCGAAATTATCTTTACAATTTTGACCCTCAATAAGCGGAAACGGTAAAAGAGAACGAAAATCGGTTTATCACGCTCCAAAGTTTGTTGGGATGTTAACAGAGCTGCGCATGCGCGACAACATACACCCATTAATCAGGCGGAAACGGAAAAAGAGACAACACATGGGCCGCGGGTAGCCTAGTGGGCAACGTTCGTGACTGCCACGGAAAGGACCTTAGATTCGATCGCAGGCAGGTAAGGGACGCCCGATCCACTAAATATCCACCGTGCGTCGGATGGGCACGTTAAGCCGTCGGACCCTGGGTACTAGTCCCCAGGTAATAAATAAGGGCGTCTTCCTCCCCTTTTCTACTTCGCTTCCGTGTCACTTTCCTATCGGACACTCTAGCTCAAATCTCCTAGGTTCCTATTTCTAAGGGTTGTTTAAGACCTTGGGTCAGACACTCCCTTCCTAAAATCCTCTACATATGATCATCATAAGAGACAACATACACCCTCAAGAAAGCGGAAACGGAAAAAGAGAACAAAAATCGGTTTATCACGCTCCAAAGTTTGTTGGGATGTTAACAGAGCTGCGCATGCGCGACAACATACACTCATTAATAAAGCGGAAACGGAAAAAGAGAGCATGCACCCTCAATAAAGCGACAACATACACCCTCAAGAAAGCGGAAACGGAAAAAGAGAACAAAAATTGGTTTATCACGCTCCAAAGTTTGTTGGGATGTTAACGGAGCTGCCACCGTTGGTTGCACGAATAACGTCGAGACGGTATTCGACCTCCTGCCACGTTCTTCCGAGCATGTCCTCAGGAATTGTTGTGACGTCAGCTGTAAACCTGTGCTTCAGCTCATCCACATCCGGACGTGTGTGCGCTTCACAGTATCCTTCCGATAGCCCCACAGAAAAAAGTCTAGGTGGTTAAGATCCGATGAGCGTGGAGAAAGATCCGGCAAGCGGTTTATTGTACGGGTGCAGTGCCTATGCCAAATGCACTTTGTAGGCAGTCACGTGCAAGCGTTTGTGTATTACCCTGTGTATCGTTGTAGCTGGTAACTCGAACTACCTGGAGGCCGTACGAATGGACCTCTCTGCATTTTGTAGGAACTGTGTAGAACACATTCCATATGCTCTTCACATGTGCTTGGCCAGCCAGCGCCCTTTATATGAAGCACACTGCCAGTCCCCATAAGCTTGGGCCGCGGGTGGCCTAGTGGTCAACGTTCGTGACTGCCGTGGAAAGGACCTCAGGTTCGATCCCGGGCAGGTACGAACGCTCGATCCACTAATTATCCGCCATGCGTCGGATGGGCACGATAAGCCGTCGGACCCCGGGTACTGGCTCCCCGGTAATAAATAAGGTCGTCTTCCTCCCCCTTTCTACTTCGCTTCCGTGTCACTTTCCTATCGGTCACTCTAGCCCAAATCTCCTAGCTTCCTCTTTCTAAGGGTTGTTTAAGACCTATGGTCAGACACTCCCTTCCTAAAATCCTCTACATGTGATCATGATCCCCATAAGCTTCAAGTGCCACTCGCGTATTGAGGGTCTGAATGGGGGGTTACATCGGTATTTGGTATGGAAATTCCTTTGGCTTGTGTAACGGACTTCGTCTCTATGAACCATACCACACACTGGGGCTTTTCCAGTGGAGTAACCATCACAAGTTCAGGGTCGCACCTGAAATTAAACAATACCAAAAAAATTTAACATGAACTTCGCTATCTTATTTCATTTAGGTTTTATTGAGTGTCAAAGTTATAAAGATAATTTTGGATCACCCTGTATACGCTTCGAGATCAAAATCTTTGGTAATCTTGTTCAATTAAATTTTTCTTTTTAGAAAACATGTCTTCTCTTTGCATATATTGTGTCAACAGGTTTTTATTCGCACAATTTAATGGCACACCTAGATAGTTCCCTGAAGCATTTATCCACATCAAATTCGTGGTAAACTTTGAACAATTTCCAGATTGGTTTTGTGCTTAATCTAGGAAACAGAGTAAAAAACAACAACGCTTAATTCAATTTTTTACCTAACGAAATCAAAACAAGTGGGATATATTTCTTTGAGGGAATTCAGGCTCACTTTAGAAAACCCAATGCTTTTTGTATCAGAATTTATAGAGCCTATAAGCTTTTCATATACGGTAGCTATGGAAGGATGATTGTTGATTTGGAAATCACCAGGCGGAAAAAATTTACCCCCTGGGAGTTCACATTCGAAAAAGCCGCCTGGTTGATGTGCAAAAGAGTGTGGAACCTTTGATATTTGTTTTACTCCAATAAATACGGTTACTAGTACAGTTTTACTATTATAAATCTGAATTTTGATAATTTTTGTGTTTAATTTTTTTCTTTGGTAATGGTAAACAGTTGCTAAAAATTTCATTTCAAAATAATAAACACGGTCAACAAAACAGCTTGTAGATTTGAAACACTACAAATTTTAAGATAAACAATAAGAGATGAGCACAAAAATACACCAAGCTAATGAACTTAGAAACAAATCCGTAGGCATTTTTATTGGCGTAGGAAACAAGTTGATATAGCCGAGCTTTCGCGCACAAACGTGTGTCTTTGTCAAGGTTGATTAAATTCTAACTAATAAGAAGAGAATCAACAGTGATCGTTGACATTTTGTCTCGCGCTTTTCCCGTTCTGGACAACGTGAACTTAACTCAATGTAAGTATATGTCTGTATATATTTTCAAATGTTAACGAGCACTGTTGATTATCTCCGCATTAGATAGATTTTAATCACCCTTGACAAAGCCAAACATTTGTGCCCGAAAGCTCGGCTATATCAACTTGTTTCCTACACCAATAAAAAACCTACGGATTTGTTTCTAAGTTCACTACAAATTTTGTCTGTTTGGTAAATAGAAACGTTGAAATTTTAATTAGTTTGTAGTTTAACCTGCATACTTAACGACGATGTTAAACGAGTGTGAGGTTGTTGTTTTATTGCTTACACATTTGGATTTTTCTATAAAACTTAGGGAAGCAAAATACATTAATTTTGCATCATCCACTTCCTTATTCCTCTTTTGTAGTTTTCTTTAAGCATTTCAGTGCTTCAAAAGGGCAAGCAATATATACAAAAATGTAGCCGTACAATTTTCCAATTGAATAACACAGGATCCTTCTGAAATTACGCACTAGATAGCAAATACTTACTGTAAAAAATAACGATCCTTCCATTGGTTGATGCAATTCTATCTTTCGCATTTCGACACATTTTTCAACGGCAGTTAACAAAGGCCCTAAACCTAGTGGGAATAAACAGTGGAGGCAGAGGAAACGGACTCCCGGTTCTCTGATTGTTTGACTGCCGAAGCCTTGAAGGCAACGGCCGATTTTGAATCAAATGTCGTGTCCCTGACAAGCATGCATAATCTCACATTAGTTTTGGCATGATGATACGAACCCATACAGCAGAAAACGTTTCAGATACACTGCTGGCCATCCAAAATGCAACACCAAGAAGGACACGGGATAGCAAAGCCAGATTTACTGGACACATAACAACAGATACACAGATGAAACGATTGAGCTTACAGGCCCGTGCGACTTGCGGAACACGCAGACATCAATAGTTCGTGTAGCCCTCATAGCTGGCAATAACGGCCGCTACACGCCGCGGCATCGAACGGAAAAGGCTTTGGATGTGGGCTTGGGGTACGTCGATCCAGGCTGCTTCCACACGCTGCCACAGTTCATCAGGCGTAGCCGCGGGTGGTGCTTGCCGGGCCACTCGGTTGCCGATAAGCGCACAGACGTGTTTGATGGGCGACATATCGGCAGAACAGGCGGGCCACGGCAGCAGTGACACCTAGTGAGCCGTAAAGAATTGTTGCACGATGCGTGCCACGTGTGGGCGAGCATTGTCCTGTTCAAACGTGGCCGCTGGCAGGTCGTGCAGGTGAGGGAGGAATACAGGCTCCAAAACGTCGGAGATGGTGCGGTGGCTGTTGAGTGTACCGGCGATGCGTACATGTGGGGTGCGGGTGTCATATCCAATTGCGCCCCAAACCATAACGCCAGGCGACGGACCGCTATGGCGATGCATAATGCAGGCCTCATACAGTCTCTCGCCACGGTGCCGCCACACGCGGATCCGACCATCGTGGTGCTGCAGGCAGAAGCGGGATTCGTCGGAGAAGCCATTGTGCCATTCCTTAGTCCAGGTACGGCGTTCAACGGCCCAATGCCGTCGCACTGTCGGTGGTGTAACGTCAGTGGTAACCGGAGCAATGGGCGCCGTGCGACAAGTCCTCGCTACTGCAGACGACGTCAAACGGTACGTGCTGACACAGGTTGTTGCGCAACACACCCTTAATTCCTGCGCTAACGTTCGTGATGTGGCGGTGTGAGCCGTCAATGCCCGCCGCACAACATGGCGGTCCTCTCGTTAGGTGGTGTGCCACGGTTGCGGCTATCGCTCACGTCGGTCCGTCCGTCTCTCCTGCACCCACTGAATCCATACTCGCTTCACTGTGGCTGGATGTCGTCCCACACGGATGCTGGTGTCTCGGTACGATAAACCGCTGTCGCGATAAGCCACTATTCGTCCTCTGTCGAACTCCTAAACGTGCTGGAATGACTGCCGTATTCTGCGACGAGGCATCAGGAAGCTTCCCGCGCACAGGTCTGGTAGCACAACACACTTCCACTACTTACACTCCGCCTTCTGTGCACCCTTTTTATAGTGATTCTCGGTGGCGTGTCGCGCGCACATGATTTGCATATGCCCTGCAATGCTAATCGTTTGCATGTCCTCTCGCGGGCGACGCATGCTGCGAATTTCAGGCTAATCGGATGCTTCCTTCTTGGTGTTGCATTTTGGGTGGCCAGCAGTGTGTGTATGAACAATGTTGCAATCTCATTTTCGTTACACTTTCAGAGATATCTTACAATTAATTTTCAGCAACATCTGTTTTGGAACATAACCCTTTGTACATTACGGTTTCGTTAGAAATATCATTCACCGATACTACTGTTTTATATTTCCATTGTACATAATTGCTACCTTGATGTTACATTCCTGCGATATTTAAGATTTTTGGTTTGGCAATGGCGTGGATGCGCATGCGCATCTATGCCATTTCACCGAAGCACTCTCGTAGGCGTATTTCCACGTGCTACTGGGATGTTCTAGTACTCGAGTTAGCTAGTTAGTTGATTTAATATTTTATCCTTATTTGTTTTGTGATTCGAGATCATCTGAAAGTAAGTAATTGTTTTGGTTATTATAATTTTTAAATTGTAAACAGCATTTTATAAAATCTAAGTAGATGGCTGTGTTGTTGTATTAGTATACTATACCAACATGTTTTTTTTTTTTTTTACTTGAAGCTGAGAAATTTCATTTTGGTAAGTATTTAGAAGAAATAACGAATTTGATTTTCTTTCTTTTTTTGCTGAAATATAGTATTCTACATGCATAATAGAGATTCGATACCCTCATTTGGGACCGATTTTTATTTATTTTGTTATCAATATATAAACGCCACCACTGTTCCCAATGGATAGCGGACTGGGTTGAACCTGTGAAAACGTAAACAACTCGTAACACGACTGTTGTTGCTTTTGAAACACCTGTCAAATGTAATATTTTTATTGTGATTTTACAAAGTTTATTAAAACTATAATGTTCAACGTAATAAATACGTAACAGTAATATGATGATGCCACAAATATCTTTTAAATGCGTAACAGTAACGTAACAAAGTTGCAAATATATTTCAAATACGTAACAGTAACATGAAGTTCTATTGAAGTTACTTCACTGTAAAGTATCGGTTGTTTCAAAGTTGTGTAACGTTTGAGGACATTTTGACGTAACCCTAAGGATTCTGAAACATTACTATTACATTGCGCAACATATCTGAAAAGTATCAATGTTTCAGTGCTAGGTACTTGTAACATGTACGAAATATTCTGTGCTGTATGAGAAGTTAGGTTCGTATTCGCTCATCGTTTCGCACACAAATATAAGAATTTGGTTTTAAATAAAACTCTTCTAAACCAGGTACTTTGTTTAAACTTCCGATAAAAAACGGCAGCACAAAGCGTTTATTAGCGTAATTCCTTATTTTTCTCAGAGAGCAAATTTATGTACTTAATGATGGTATGCGTTGCATACAACTATCGCAAGCTACTGGGCACGATATAGTATATTCAGTAATACGGATAGGAAAAAACACATTAGCGAATTGTTGTGCAATATTTTAGTGTAATGCTCATGAAGCGACATGCTATACAACAATATGCATATCTGTACAAGAAAAAAACCTTTTCGAATGTGGTAACTGATCTTTAGTAGGGTGGGTCGTCCCCTAGAACGGATAACGCGGCTGCACAACTGTGTGGTATGGTATTCATGAGGTTATCGAAGAGGTTTCGAAGGTATCTTCTCCACTCCTCACCGAGGGCAATCTCCGGTTCACGTAAAGTCAACGAAGACGCCGGCAGAGCTGCAATGCGTCTTCGAAGTGCATAACAGGCATGCTCAATTGGATTGAAGTCACGGGAGCATGCTATCCCCCTCCATATGCTCGATTCCCTCCTCTTGAAGCATGTTGTCCACTAGTCACGCTCAATGTTTCTGAGCGTCACGCTCAATGTTACCGATGGCTGACACAAGTTATGGGAATCTGGTATTTATATCTCTGGGCTGTCAGATTGACGTTTCGGATGATGTACAGATCCGTACGTCCACCGATAGGTATTCCTTCCCAGACCACCAATCCATGTCCGCCGTAATATGATATTTTCTGCACAAAAGCTGGGTTATTTCGTGTCCTGGGCTCCCTCCGCACAAGAACTCTTCGATTGTCAGACCCTGGACTGAATCTTGACTCGTCAGTGAACAGAACTTGACTCCACTCTTCTTGTCCCCATCAACGGTGTTCTTCAGCCCAGTTTCTAGGTTCGTACGGTGTCGTGCGGTTAAAATGACACCCACTATTGATCTAAGTGCATAACGGCCACCTTGGTGATGGCGATTGTGGGTAGTTTGGGTTCGCAACCTGCGTCTTGTTCACACT
Source organism: Macrothele yani (assembly GCA_039090855.1). Taxonomy (NCBI): domain Eukaryota; kingdom Metazoa; phylum Arthropoda; class Arachnida; order Araneae; family Macrothelidae; genus Macrothele; species Macrothele yani. The sequence continues at coordinate 138,026,102 of CM077027.1, read as the reverse complement.
AGAATCTTACGTGGATTTCAGTACCATTTTGCCGTTTGTTACGACGGGCTGTAAACAATAGATAATAGTCATCTCTTCCTGTAGTTGTTCGTAAAAGGTATTGACCTCCTCTTCTTCGAACACTTCCCGCAATCTGGAATTATCGGGTCCACAATCGGGAAACGACGTGTCGTGTCACTTCATTGCTTTCCGCTATCATCCGCTGAACCTGATCTGCTTCCAGCCACCAACCGCTGTATCTGATCTGCTTCCACCTACCATCCTTTGTATCTGATCTGCATCCAGCCACCATCCGCTGTATCTTATCTGCTTCCAGCCACCATCCGCTGTATCTTATCTGCTTCCAGCCACCATCCGCTGTATCTGATCAGCTTTCAGCCACCATCCACTGTATCTTATCTGCTTCCAGCCACCATCCGCTGTATCTGATCTGCTTCCAGCCACCATCAGCTGTATCTGATCTGCTTCCAGCCACCATCCACTGTATCGTATCTGCTTCCAGCCACCATCAGCTGTATCTTATCTGCTTCCAGCCACCATCCGCTGTATCTGATCTGATTCCAGCCACCATCCGCTGTATCTTATCTGCTTCCAGCCACCATCCGCTGTATCTGATCTGCTTCCAGCCACCATCCACTGTATCTTATCTGCTTCCAGCCATCATCCGCTGTATCTGATCTGCTTCCAGCCACCATCCGCTGTATCTTATCTGCTTCCAGCCACCGTCCGCTGTATCTGATCTGCTTCCAGCCACCATCCGCTGTGTCTGATCTGCTTCCAGCCACCATCCACTGTATCGTATCTGCTTCCAGCCATCATCAGCTGTATCTTATCTGCTTCCAGCCACCATCCGCTGTATCTGATCTGATTCCAGCCACCATCCGCTGTATCTGATCTGCTTCCAGGCACCATCCACTGTATCTTATCTGCTTCCAGCCACCATCCGCTGTATCTGATCTGCTTCCAGCCACCAGCCACTCTATCTTATCTGTTTCCAGCCACCATCTGCTGTATCTTATCTGCTTCCAGCCACCATCCGCTGTATCTGATTTGCTTCCAGCCACCAGCCACTGTATCTTATCTGCTTCCAGCCACCATCCGCTGCATCTGATCTGCTTCTAGCCACCATTCGCTCTATCTGATCTGCTTTCAGCCACCATCCGCTGTATCTGATCTGCTTCCAGCCGCCTCGGTGGCGCAGTGGTCTAAGGCGTTGGCCTTTGATCATTCGTCCGAAGGGGTCCGGGTTCGAATCCCGGTGAGGCATGGATGTTGTGTTTGTCTTACGGCACTGACTCCCTCCCTTCCCTGGAACCAGTGACCCTAAATTAGGGACGGGCGACTGCTTATAGCCCATTGAGTTGCTCACGGTGGTCGTTAAACCTCCAATCAAAAAAAAAAAAAATCTGCTTCCAGCCACCATCCGCTGTATCTGATCTGCTTCCAGCCTGCCAATACCTATCCGCACCATTGATTCCGGTAAATCATGCTGTTGAGATATCGCTAAAACCCAAGAATTAAATGTTGTGATAAATGCGGAAGAATAAGGGAGCTGCCAGGAAATATTCGTGTTTACCGCAATCTGTGATTTACGCATTATGACGTCACAGATGCTAATTTGCATAAGGATATGTACAATTCGGCTGTATACGTCACACTCGACTTGCGTTTTCCACGTTTCGGTAAGATATCTATGAAAACACATGTTTGTCCTTGACGGAATCGAACTTGCGCCCACTCACTCCGGAGTAAGTTGCTCTCCCAACTAAGCTATATCGCTGTAGATTTGTCGTCTTGACACGTGCTTTACGTCTGTGGTGCGTCACATCATCTCACTCTAATTTTTTTTTTTTTTTTTTTTTGTAAGCGAAGAACGAACTTTCATTAATTCTAGACAATGTGTGGAACAAACATCACACATTTTTCGAAGAACCCAACGCCCAGTACAACCATTTTTATGTTCAGGTGCAATTGTAAAAACACAAGTTTGTCGGGGTTCGAAACCGCGCCCCCTCTCACTGTGGAGTAGGTTACTCTCCCAACTAAGCTACACGGACAGAATTTATCGCTGCAGATTTGTCGTCTTGATACGTGCTTTACCTCTGCAGTACGTCACATATCACACGATTGGTTTGCATAATTTCACCAAAGTCACATGCTCCTCTAATAACATATTTTGAACAGTGTATTGATAGTAATCATAAGACATATACTGTTACTCAGAACAAAAGCCTGCTTAACAGATAACAACTATCAAAGTAATAAACATAAGGAAACAAAAATTACGTATGCCGTGTGGTACAGTGTTTTGCATTTGTGAACAAGAAATAATTAAGATGTATGCAAATGTGCCCAATTTATGGACCTGTGGTGAAAATCAGTAAAATAAGACATGGAATGATATCACATAAAACTGAATATATAATGTGATCACCACGGACAACAATGCAAACTTCACAACGCCAAACCATGATTTGTGTCCACAAGAGACTATATGAAGAACGCACAGTAACAGCTTAGGAGGAGGGGAACGAGCAATATTTTTTCCATCTGAAGTATCCCAAATATGCTCAATCGGGTTACAATATGGTAGCGATACTGGAAAACCCACGCGTGCAATATCTTCAATTTCAAGATATCCATTGTCCATCTGACCCCTATCTAGAACCATTGCAATTTTAAAAAAGCCAAACATGAGGGTACAGGATTTCGTCGTGATACCGGGCAGGCGTTAGACCTCGACGGTTTTCCCTGGTTATTAAATGGAGAGGCGAACAAACGTAGATTGCTATTCCGGCCCAAACCATTATTCTACCGCTTTCGAAAACGTCCCGTTACCCAGCTTTGAAAGCTAATGTTCTGCCACACGTTCTCGCTATATCAACGTTCGCGGAAAATCCTGTTGTAAACAGAACCTACTCTCATCAATAGGGAGTACAGGTCCCTATTCTTGGTGTGTCCAACGAACATGTTAACGACACCATTCAAAGCTAGATCTTTTCCGGGATACACTCATCAGGCCATCTTATATGCAGCCGTTGTTTTGGAACCTTTGATGTACTGAATGTCGAGATGCAGTCCGTCCAGTTGTCATCATGAGCGTCTGGGCCAATTGTCGTGCCGTTCTGCTTCGAATGCTCTTCGGAGTTAAGAACAATAAGCAGTCTTGTCGAGAAAAAGTCGCCACTCGACGTCCTTGCCCATGTTTTCTCAACATATTTCCAGAGGTGGCAACCGAGCGATCAGAATTTAACTATCTATCTACTTCAGCATGAGACTACCCTGCTTCTAATCTCCCTATAGCTCTCCACCGCAATGAATCATCCAACGAACTCTTTGATGCATAATAGCCTCTTATCACTGCTCCTCAAAGTGTAAACCCAGAGATTGTCCACGTGTTCCATTCCAACGGCTTACATACGGAATCCACTTGTGTGTTGCATATGCAAATTTTGCTATACTGGGGTATCCTCCATTCCGTTATGCGATTATGGGGCACAACATTTGCTGTTTTACATAACTGGTTTCTTGAGTATAGCTTATGTGTGATTTCAGTGCACGGTTCATCTGTTGCTTTTGAAGTTGTTGCTTTGAATTTGAGCACAAGTACATATAAGATTTAAAATGTAACATCCTAAATGAAATAGTTTGGAAAAAGAAATAAAACAAGGATGCTAATTATCCGGTAAACCCTGCACTACAGCATTTAGGTGGTAAAGTGGACAAAGCCATGTGTTTTTGACTAGTCATCTTAAATGGGTCAGTGTTCCAGTTCCAGATGGGGCATAGGTGGGGTGCCTGTCTGATTCACTGTTTTTGTCACTTTCCTGGAACCAGTGGCGCCAATGTAGGGTTGGACGACTGCTTACATAACCGTCAAACTCCGAAAAAGAAAAAGAAATGGTCTGAGACAAATTAAATTGAATAAGAAGTATAGGAAAAATTATAAAGTAAGCTAAAATTGATACTGTATTTCTTAACTAAGGCACTGACTATCTTACACGGCCAGTTAATAACAAGCCTGCCCTTCCCAAACTTCAGTGTCATTAACAGAACCTGATTTACTCAAGCGCACACGGGGCCCGTGCCCAGGACCCCCATGGACTGGGGCCCCCAATTTAAACACTAACTTTTAAATTTTATTATTATAGGCAGCAAAAATGGCGATGGCAGCGTACACCAGTTAATTTTCACCGAGGGCAAATATGCATCGATATGTTGCTTCAAAAAAATCGATTAATATCTATTTGTATGATGGCAATTCGGAACTCGGAAAATTTGGATGGAATTTTTTTTTTTTTTTAACATTTGTTGTTTCTTGCATTTATTAAAGTAGATAATGCTTCTATGTTAATCCAGCACTTCCTGTGCTTTATACAATTATACACGCAAATATAGAATAATTGAAAGAATGTCGCGCGCGAAGCACCAGCAGTGCTGCCTTAATACGCAAGTACCATTTTTTATTTATTAAGAGTACGATTCATGCCCGGGGATGGGGGCCCCCAAGTTGTTTGTGCCCAGGGCCTCACTAGTCTTTAGTTGGGCTCTGCTTATTATCAACCAAAACAGGTCACTTTAGCATAATTAGTCAAATCACTTGTAGCGCGAAACACTCTTCAACTATAGAAATCTTGATAACAGATTAATGCTGTAGGTTCGCAGCATTATAGCAACCAACTTCTATTGGGTTGGAAAGAAAGTAATATCTACAAAATTAAGGCAACAGAAAAGTGATAATTACCGTACATGCAAGTACAAATCCAAATCAGTCCAAAATGTTGACGCCATCGTTTGCCACGTGCTGCTCCCATCGTCTGAGCAGCTGTTGTATACCGTATCTGAAGAATTGTGACGGCTTGGAGGCAAAGAAATGAATGAATGTGGTTTGACGTCATCCTGCTTGGTCCATCGCCCGTTTCGGAAATCCTGAAACGACCAGGGAATAGGTTGGGGAGCGGCAGCAGCTCATGTCTCTGATCTTTTGACAGGTAATCTGTGCTGTCTGAAGTCTCGGTCCATCCTGCTGTAGGAGGACAACCTTGAGGTTCGGCAGTGCTGGTCATTTTGACGTGAGCGATGGTTGCAGATCGTCGAGTTGACGGCAGTACACATCGGCGGTGATAGTGTTGTTGTCCGGCAGCCGCTCAAAAAAACACGACACCCCGCATATCCCACCAAACAGACAGCAGGACATCACGTGGGTGTAAGCCGGCTTTGGCGTTCCGCATGTGCTTCTGTCTTTGGTTCAACCACTGTTTCCGGGCGCTTACATTGTTATACAGAACCCATTTCTCGTCGCCTGTCACAATTCGATTCACGAAGAGTTCAACTTGGTCGCGCGCAAGCAGGGAAACACATGCACTCATGCAACTTGCTTTCTGCTCAAACTGTGAGTTGATCGGGTACCCAAACTACCCTCTTGTGCACTTTCCCAAGTTGAAGCAGATGCGTCATAATGTTCGTGTTGTTAGTCCTCAGCTGTTTGGTTAACTCCCGCATGGTCACACGTAGGTCTGTCTTCAAGGTCTTCAGCATGTCCATGTTCACTGTTGTGGGTCTTCCGGATTTGGGATCGTCTGACAGTTCAAAATTTCAGTCTCAAAACCGTTTGAACCAAAGACAGTACTGATGATGTGAAATAGCATTGGTGTCCACACTGGTAATGTTCCTTACCGTATTTGCGGGAGTGTTACCACGACGAAACTCATACAGCATGTAACGGTGGATGTGCTCCTTTTCCACTTCCATGTTGGCTGGCGCTTAGTGTCTTCGCCTTCTGATGGCCAACTGCTACTGACTTAAGCCATTTACCTGCTGACGTCATGCCGGTGTGCTGCGCAATCTCAGTGGCCAATGTGCGCCGTGACTGACCTGGGCTTCGACTTCGTGTACCTCGTCATCGGACATTACTTTCTTCCCAATCCAATAATAAACTCGACATTCAAAGCACCTAACTGGTAAATGAAAACGTTTAACGTGAAACAGCAGAATATCTCCCACAAGAAACAGAACTTTGTTGAAAATCAAGCCGAAAGCATCTGATAAATCCAGCTAGAACGCTACCCGCCTTGAAAAGCTAGCCAACATGCAATGTAAACATCGTTTTTATCTCTGTTAAGCACATAAGTCACTCCTCTTCGGACCTCGGTTCAGGTTGCCACAAGGCATTCTTTCGGGAGAGAAATGTAGCTACAACGTACAGGTTTGTCCGCGCCGGTCATCGAACCCTGGTTCCCTCACTCCGGAGTAAGTCGCTCTCCCAACTGATCTACGCTGACATGCGCTCTCAATGCCATCTGCCTTTATTTAATGTGCGTCCTGCGGTGCAGGCACGTCAGATAGCCCTAAGTTAGAAACCGCTTATAAGAGAACGAACCAATTTATGTAGATACAGGAACTAAAAAAAATAGTTTTGCTATAGTATACGTCACATGATACCAACGAAATCTGTGAAGACTTTTAAACAATTCAATATTTCGATTCGTGGCTGGGGTTTATTAGAAAGTTGTGCTTTTGAAAGCAAATTTTCGCAAATTTTCAAAGTTACTGTAGCCTAATACACAAGTGTTGGACATAATAATGTAATATGTAATGTAATTAATATGTGAACACCTAGGTAAAGACAATTTCACGTACCTAATAGGGTGTGGACCACCTTTGGCATTCAAAACTGCCTGAATACTCCTTGGAATGGACGCATACAAAACCTGGATGGTGGTTAGTGGGACGTTACACCATTCTTCATGCAGTAACTGCCCCAGGTGCTTGAGAGATGCAGGAGGTGGATACGGGATGTTACTCTGTATTCCAACACAGACCACACTGGCTCGATGATGTTCAAGTCTGTTGATTGGGGAGGCCAAGCAAGGTGCGAACATTCATGTTCCTTAAACCATGATTGGACATTCCTAGTTCTGTGAATTCGGGCGTTAACGTCTTGATAGATGGCATCCGCTGCAGGAAACAATGCCTGAGCCATTGGATGGACTGGGAAGGCCAAAATAGTGTCATACGCTCTGCCATCCATTCGCCTTTTCAGAGTGATCAAGGGACCTGCTGAAAACCTGCACACTACCCAGAGCATGACAGAACCACCACCATGCTGCACTGTTGGGAGCAGACATTCTCGGTTGTTACGCTTCTGACGGTATTCTCCATACGTAAACACGTCCTCTGATGGGGAATAGTGTGAATGTGGATTCATCCGACCACATTACACACTTACATGCATCGATAGTCCACGGTGCATGCTCCTTGCACTGATGCCGTCACCGCTGTACATTCACCCGGGTCACCAGAGGTTTTGCAATAGCAGCTCTGCCATGAATTAATAATTTGTTTATGCACTTCCCTGCGCACTATTTTCGTTGATACTGAGGTCCTGAAATGCAGATTGAGTTCCGCACTAATTTTAGGCCCCGTGGTCTTATTACGGGTAACAATCGTCTTTAATGCTCTCCTGTCTCTATCAATCAAGGTCGTTTTCCAGCAGCTCTTGTGTTTCTCAGACGAGGTTTGTCACGAGCACGGTATGCTGTCATAACACTAGACACAATAGCTCTTGATACCCCCACTACCCTGGCGACTGTTGTCACGGAGGCACCAACTAGCCGGCGACTAACAATCAGCCCTCTTCTGAAGTCCGTTAGATCACTCATTTCTTCGCCACCCTGAAAGAAATTTTGTAACAAGACACTTTAAATGCACTTAAACAGGACGTTGAGGTTCTAAATAAAGCATTTACAACCAAAAAAAGTGGTCGATACATTTGCGCATTACGATGTACGCAGCTGCATTAAAAGTCATGTCTCTGAGCGTGGTGTTCACATTATTTTGTCCAGCCCTTGTATTTTAAAGCGATTTTTAGTTACAGCCTACAGCATGTTACAGTAACTTTATGAATACGTAGTAACAGCTGTGAAGGTGATTCATTTTTATAGGATACATCGTCTCAAGATAGTTCGCTATTGTAGAATATGATTTTTACGAGGGGAGGTGCAGAATAAAACCTATAACAGATATTTTTATTACACAGAGAAAGTGATAATATCTTATTTGTAAATCCACATGAAGGAAAGAAATCAGGAAGGAATTGCAAAAGTTGAGGATGACTGGCTCTCAGGAAATAAAACAGATTTGTTAAGTGATTCAATCGCACGTGTTTTGCCTGTCCTTGAAGCAAAGAGAACGATGCGCATTTGAAGAAGGAAGAAAGATAGATATCTGACATGTTGTGCGACAAACAAATATTAAATATACATTTTAAAAAATCGCTGCGTAGGACTCATTAAGTAGTGCATTTCCACTTGTTAGATGTTCAGGAGCTTTTGTACCGGAAAGTTTCTTTGAAAAGATCGGTTGTGTGTCTGTGGTGGATTTATAAATCACGTAGTCAACATTAAAAATAAAATTGCTGAGTCAGGAACTGTCATGCAAAGCGAGTCAAAAAAATGGAACGGAAAATATTCTGACGTTACACGCTCCAGTAAGAAGCGTTTTGGGGTCGTAAAGAAAGCACAGAACAAGAGAGAAAATGAGAAATTACTTTTTTGTTGTTAGGTTTAACGTAAAATGAAGATGTGTTTATCAAAGTTAACCGTAAATCACAATAATCTGAAACCAAAGAACTGTCACTTGGAAAAAGTGTAATAAGATATTTGTTTTTGTTTTTAAATGCCAATGGAAAAATAGTATGCTTGTTGATCTTGCTTGCAAGAATCTCAAAAAAACTATCACACAAGGAACCGAAAAATTACTGTTTGTTGTTGAGTTCAATAAGGAAAGAAATATATATTTCCCAAAGTTGATCGTAAATCACGGTAATGTGAAACAAAAGAAATGTTACTTTTCAAAAGTGTAATAAGTGATTCCTTTTGTTTCTAAATGTCAACAGGAAAACAATACGCCTGTTGTTTGCTCTTATCAGTATCTTAAAATGAAATATCACATGTGAAACTACACAATAGCGATGTTCGTAAAGTCACAAGAATTTTCTGTGATACGATGCAATAAAAACGTTAATTGTGAAGAATTAACTCACAAAGGCGACCTGTGTGTATTGAAGTTACGGGGCTACATGGCAAAATTAGCGGAAAACATTAGAGACAAATGTCAGACAACCGCGTTGGGCTCAAAGGTTTTATCGAACTTTCCTTATAAATAGCATACCTAACTGAGAGTAAAAAAAGATGTAATGTACTAATCACGATAAAATTTAAAGTCGCGTATCGCTTTCATTAAGTAGGAGACTTTACATCTTGGTGGAATTAGTTCTATGCTCTACTCAGGCTGCATAGCAACATTTTGATTAGCTCACATAGACCACTCTTATAATTTTAGTGTGGGGGGTTACCACTGGAATCATTTTTGTGTCGTGGCGAGTATGATGAATAATAGGTTAACCAGTTCTTCCTACCACCACTTCAGCAGAATTTTAAATTTAATTTTTCAATCCCCAGAGTCTTCGTGAAATGTTTGGTCGCTGCTACCAGGTCAGTGTGACGTTAAGGCCTGGACAACCTTATTCAGCTTCTATTCTTCAGAATCATGATAAAGGATTCACACTGGTTGTAACTCAGCTGATACTATCTGACAATAAAAAAACGAGCTTTATTTCCATACAGGATATACACTGAAGAGCAATTGAACTAGAGAAAGCTGGCGTTATGCAAATGTGGCGCTTTGGGCGGCCATGTAAACGGAAACGACATGACGTATGCAGCGATCCGACAGTATAAGGAGTGATGCGACGGGAATCAGTAAGAACGAACGCAATATGGGAAAGACGAAGGATCTAAGTGCATTTGATCGTGGGCAAATTGTCGGGGCCCGACGAATGGGTCACTCCATCTCGGAAGTCGTGCAGACACTGGGATTTTCACGAGCCACTATGTCACGGGTGCACCGTGAGTACATCGAATCCGGTAAAACCATCCCTGCAAGGGCCAACTGCAGTGGACAACAGCGTGTGGATGAGCGGGTTCATCGTCGGCTAGCTCGCATTGTAACAGCGCATACACGGGCCACAGTGCAACAAATCACACGGAAATTTAACGCTGGTGCACAAAAACGTGTAATCAGCCACACCATCCAGAACCATCTCCTCGCTATGGGGTACAGAAGCCATCGTCCAACGAGGGTATCGCTGCTGACCGCACATCGCAGGGTGTAAAGATAAACATGGGGAAGCGAACATCGCCACTGGCCCCTAGACATGTGGAAAAATGTTACATGGACTGATTAGTCGAGATTTACGTTGGTACATGTGGATGGCAGGATACGAGTACGGCGCAAACCACATGAAACGATGGATCCTTCTTGCCAGCAGGGTACTCTTCAAGCTGGTGGGTTGGCATTCTCTTCTGGGGACAGTTTACGTGGACTGAAATGGGACCCCTGGTATATGTGACATCGTTCCTCACAGGTCAATGTTACCGGGATATCCTGGACAACCATTTTCTCCCGTTTGTGCGTCTTCAACATCCCACTGGAGACCTCATCCTGCAACAAGGCAATGCACCGTGCCATCGCTCCCGAATTGTATCCGAATGGCTGGATGAACACTCCAAACGTGACCTCGCTTCCTTGGCCAGCTAGGTCACCTGACCTCAGTCCCATCGAGCACATCTGGGATGTCTTCGAGAGAAATGTTCGAGGCTCTGACCCCCTGCATCAAAACTTCGTAAACTGTGGGAGCTTGTTCAGGGGTCGTGGATCCGTATGGCTTCCCAACGCTTCCGGTGTCTTGTCGAGTCCATGCCGAGACGAATCGCCGCCGTCATCAGGGCGAAAGGTAGTGCTATACGTTACTAGACAGGTATCTCTAATTCAATTGCTCTTCAGTGTACAGTATTATGCTGCTTAGAAGTTGCTCTAATTGGATACTGAATATGACAGATTATGAAGAATACTTGGCTATTGGTAGATTATCGGGTATGTTGAACAGTTCATGGTTAGGTGACAGTTGCACAGTTCCTTTTCAGGAACGATAACACAGTCAGTCCAGGCAATAGATGTTAATCACTGTGAGACAGGGTGGTACATGCATACACTATATTGACAAAAGTCACCCGACACCTAGAAGAGAAACACAACATCGCATTTATTGACATACATTAGTACGGTGTCGGTCTACCTTTGGCCCTAATGCATGCACTGAACCTTCGAGACATGCTTTCGGCAAGGCACAGCGATAGGTATGCACTTCCATTTAGTACATATTACTGCCGCTAACTGTTGCTTAGTAGTAGACCTTGGTTCCAAACTTCTTATGCGGCGCTCTGTTTCATCCCATAGGTGCTCTGTAGGATTAAGATCAGTGCTCTATGCTGGACAGTCCACAAACGAAACGGAATTATAGTTAAACCACGCCGTAACAGTCTTTGCTTTATGGCTCGGTGCATATCCTGCTGGTACCAACAAGGCTCGGTTCCATAGTATTGCCGCAAAGTTGGTAGGGCATAATTGTCCAGAATATTGAGGTAAACGTGCTGGTTAACAGGTTTGCCCACGATAACCAATGGGCCGGGACCATACCACGAAAAACACAGCCACACGAGTACACTGCCAGCTCCAAACTTGACCGCAGAAACAGTACATTGTAGTAAATAGCGTTTCGCCGGCTGCCACCATACTCACACACGGCCATCAGATTGATGGATCGTGTATCTGGATTAATCAGTCCATAGGACCCGTTTCCATTGTTCTACGGCCCACGATAAATGTTCTTTACACCATGCTAAACGACGAGTAGTATTTCGAGTGGAGATGAAAGGCTTGTGAGCAGCCTTACGACCACGATAACCCATGGAATGAAGTTTTCCGCGAATGGTACGTGTACATACCGAGGTTCCAGCATTGTTACTCACCTATGCACTGAGGTTTTGTGCTGTACTCCGTCGATTAGCTGTAACGACTCTCCTGAAGCTTCGACGTCCTGTATCTCTAATTTTCTTTGGTCTGCCGGTACGTTTTGCTACTTCCGGCACGCCATGTGTGTTCCACTTATTCAGTACATCCAAAGCAGTTGACTTGGGTATGTTTAACGAATCTCGGTTTCTCTTATGGATAACCCACTAATATAATATCCAACAATCTTTCCTCTCTCAAAGTCAGTTCTCTTCCTCCGCGCCATTTTCACTGAACCTCACGGTGCGTCATGATCGCGGACAGCTCCAGGTTTGGTTTTATATCATTTGTAGCTGTACCGCGCATCTTAACAACGCAGCGGATCTGTGCATTTGGTTTTGAAAGGGGTGTTCGGTGATTTTTGTCAATATAGTGTATATGTGGTCCAGTTTGGTAAAATACCTTCAGATGTCTAGACAACAACCTTTCTACTACTTATAACTATTCGAGAACTAACCGTAGTTAGTTATCAACAGGTACGCTGCTTAGTCACAGCTGAGAGCTAGTTAGAGGTCTCCAATTCGATCTCCCGGTCACCCAACCACCGCTCAAACTCTCTGATAGCCAAAAGTGTGCCCTGAATATTTCTCATGTTCAAGGATCCTCTCAAGAGTCTTCGAGTCTGGACTTTGCACCTCCTATTAGAAACTCGCACGTAGCACCCCTCGTCCTGGGTCTCGCTCCGTATCTTGCATCCCCTTCCCCCTCCCCATCAGTACGCCACATGCAATACCCTTACTTGTTGCTAGGGTCTCTCTTAATTTCCGAATTCCACCTTATAAGCACTAAGGAGATGACGTCGCCTCCTCCCTCTTTTTATGACCTTTGTCACAAATGTGGCCGTTTGCTTTTTTCTTCCTTCTGAATAACTTAAAATGGCGGCCCACTATCCATTTTCGGAGGGTTCTTTTGACATTTTTTTCTGGAATTCAGCATTTAATAAGACATCCTACAATACTGCCATTTTTCCCTTTCTTTTTTTTTTTTTTTACGCTTTCCAACAGTAGGTTGAAGAAGCGTATAAGCTCCAGCTTTGTCCGTCTGTCTGTATATCTGTCTGTCAGCCCGTCCGTACGATAATTCGCGTAAAAATGGTTTTACTTCGATGAAATTATGGTATGTAGTAGGGAACAACCTCAGGACGAATCATATTGAAAATAGGCGAAATGGGGTCAAAAGTCAGGATATAGGAGCGGGATCCATTCCATTGCCCTTCTGCGTCATAAGTCATAACTTACGTAAAAATGCTTCTATTGCGACAAACCTTTAACATGTTGTTCTGGAGATATACTGAACCGGTTCTGTTTAATATCATCGAAATGGGGTCAAATGCCAGGGCACAGAATCGAGATTTATTCCACAGCCATTATCCTCATAACTTGATTAAAAATGTTTCTACTGATGCAAAACGTTAGTATGTTGTTTCTGAGGTATACTGAAACAATGCTCTTTAATATAATCGAAATGGGGTCATAGGTCAGGACACAGTAGCTAAATTTATTTCACAGCCATTATCCTCATAACTTGAGTAATGATTTCTGGTATGTTGGAAAGCGTATCATAATCAATGCATTGCATGATTTTACTAACTTGTTTGTTTTTGTAGTCATCCCAGAATTCTACATCCCCACAGCCACCATAACAACTCGAATAGTTGTACTGTAAGCAGTCGGCAGTCCCTAATTTCGGGGCACGGTTTTTAGGGGAGGAAGAGTGCCATAGCCACCGAAAAAGTGCTAATAAGCGAGGCCCTGTCTGAGATGAATGATCTGAAGACACCCAGTCAGACCACTTGGCCACCGAAATGTCATTTCCTAACTTGTGACAACTGCGTAAATTCATGAACCACTGTGGCTTTTAGGCATAAGCGTTTTCTGAAAGGTTAACCGTTATTAGCTAAGTTCAACCCAAGTGAAAGGATGAAATATTTCGTCTTTATAGAAGAGTGAGCAATTTCAAAGCAACCTGCTGTGTCAACATAGAATCGCCGAGTTATGCGCAAGAACGAAACAAGCTGGATTTGAAAGCACATGGAGGCTGTCACTAGTCAAGTAATATTACTCCGACCTCATTTATTTAACTACCTTTGAGAAAGCTGTCTCTCACACGGCAGACAAGCAGCAAGCCCTTCAGCATGCATACTTTTCCCCCTCCATATCTCTTATTATTTGTTCAGTCTTCAGCGCAAACCAATTTTTTTCCTAATTTTTTTTCCAATTCACAACGTTTTAATTAAGTAAATTCCTCTTACTTCCAGAGGGTTTACCCAGAGGATTTTTTTTTTGTTGGACCTAAGCTCCTGTTTCCTTTACATGACGCCGTTACTTCCCCGTTACAGAATGCAATAAAAACTGACATAAATATTAGCAAAAATATTGAAAGACCAGCTGTGGCAAAAAATTCTGTTCATAATTTATCATGGAAATGCTGTCATCTTTACGGGCTGATTTTCTCTTGAATGAGTTACACGTTGAAACAATGATAAAAGAGCAATCTTTTTAATAATGTTTAGTTAATAAATGGTTATACCAATGAAAATAATCAAACCAGCATTGCATTTAACTACAACAATCATATTATCAACAAGAAAGATAACACCGAATTTTCGGGTGTAATAAGCACGTCTTTTGAATCCGTTCTGACGCAAATTAAATTTATCAAAGCTATTCAAAGTCAATGGAACCGGTATGGAAAATAATAGTATCTGACGGAAGAAAGAACTTTTTCAATCGGGTCTTTAATCCCTCAGATATTGCTGTAAACGGAATCGTGAGCTTACAAACTCTTAGAAACAGAGTTATCGACAAAAATAAGATGCGACTTTACGTCCCCTGGTGAGAAAACCAGGCATTATTTTAGTAAGAAACTATTCACAAAAGGTTTGACCATATGAGCGGTATCGGTCCAAGAAAAAACAGTTTAGTCGAGTTTTCAGGAGCCCAGATTTTGCTACAAATACATCAGAAGTAGAAATTAACACTTATGAGCCCTGGTGGCCAAACCATTCTTTACCAAACATTGGAAATTACGTGAAAAATATTTTCCGTCAGGTCTTGTATGCGATACAGGAAGAAGTTTTGAAATCGGAGTTTTAGGACTAGAAAACGCAATTTACCATTGTGCGCCCTAGCGAAAAGTCTATGATTTACCTAAAAATTTTGAATTTATAGGAAACACATTTCGCATCGGAAACACTATCGAACAAAGAAGGAATTTTTCAAATCGGACTTTTAGAAGTAGAGATATTGACAAAAATAAGATATACATATACGCTCCTGGCGTAGAAACCATGCATCATTTCAAGAAGAAAATGTTCCTAAAAGGTTTGTCGACATGAGTAGTATCGGTCCACAAAAGACTTTTTTTCAATCGAGATTTTAGAAGCTCATATTTTGCTTCAAATACATCAGAAGCGGAAATTAAGACTTACGCCACCTGGTGGCCAAACAATTTTTTACAAAAATTTGAAATTACGTGCAAACGATTTCCCATCAGGAGCTGTATCCGGTGCAGAAAGAATTTTTCAGATCGGAGATTTAGAAATAGAGATATAGGGGGAAACGCAATTTACTTTTACGCCCCCTAGCGGAAAGTCTATGAATTACTTGAAAATTTTGAAATTATATGAAAACATGCGACACGGAAAACACTATCTAACAAAAAGGAATTTTTCAAATCGGACTCCTAGAAGTCGAGATATTGAAATAAGTTATACATCTACGCCCCCGGGCGTAGAAACCGTGCACTATTATAAGAGGAAAATGTTTTTAAAAAGTTTGTCGGCATGAGTGGTATCGGTCTACAAAGGACGTTATTTTCAATCGAGAATTTAGAAGCTAATATTTTGCTGCAAATACATCAGAAGCGGAAATTAAGGTTTACGCCCTCTGCTGGCCAAACCATTTTTTTACAAAAAATTAGGAACTATGTGCAAACGATTTCCCATCAGGAGCTATATCCGGTGCAGAAAGAATTTTTCAGATCGGAGATTTAGAAGCAGAGATATAGGAGAAAACGCAATTTACCTTTACGCCCCTAGCGGAAAATCTATGAATTACTTGAAAATTTTAAAATTATATGAACAACATGTCACATGGAAAACACTATCCAACAAAGTAGGAATTTTTCAAATCGGACTCCTAGAAGTCGAGATATTGACAAAAATAAGATATACATCTACGTCCCCTGGCGGAGACAATGTGGAATATTTTAGGAAGAAAATATTCCGAAAAGGTTTATCGATGTGAGTGACATTAGTCCACGAAATAATTTTTTCAATCGATATTTTAGAAGCTCATATTTTATGGCAAATTCATCAGAAGCGAAAATTAACACTTACGCCCCTTGGTGGCCAAAGTATTCTTTACCAAAAATTTGAATATATATGCAAATGATTGTGCATTAGGAGATGTATCCGCTGAAAAAAAAATGTTCAAATCGGAGTTTTAGAAGAAGAGTTATCGGAAAAATTGTAATTTACTTTTACGCCCCCTAGCGGAAAATCTGTGCTTAATTTGAAAAAGGAACTATATCCAAAATACTCTTCGATATAAATGGAATCAAAAGATAAAAGATTCTTTTCAATCGGATGTTTAGAAGCAAATATGTGGAATAAAACGTATTTTTGAATCCGACATCATCTGCATTTACGCCCTCTAGCGGCGAAATTGTACATCGTAAAAAAAACGAAATAAAGGATCATCATTCGCATATTTCAAGCTTTGGAATGCAAAAAGAATTTTTCAAATCGGACTAATAGTTGCAGAGATACCGTGGGTAAAGGCGGACGAACGGACGGACGGACGGACAAACCAATAACATAAGCAAGATCTTTTTTACAAAAGACGTGCTTAAAAACATAAAAACAACCAAAATCTCCGTTTCCATATATACAGGGTGATTCAAAAATCCGGTGCAAAAGTAAAATGCGATTAAAAAAGATCTATGGGTCAGAGAGACATGCGGTTTGCAGATTAATATTCACCGAAATACGGCATTTTGTTAAGCATCAAGAAAAAAATAGTTGAAAATCTCGATAATAGAGGGCACTCCTGCAGAGAGTTCTATTCAGCTAATAATTTGCATGTAACGTGAAATCAGGCATGCACGTTTAGCGCCGATCATTTAATGAGGAGGCATTGTGCACACGAATGGCCTTCTAGATCTCCAGAGCTCATACCCGCTGATTTCTGGTTGTGGCGCTACTTGAAATCCCGTGTCTATAGAGGTAATTCCAGACCTAACCATCGCTGAAAGACGCCATGCGGCAGGAGGTACCAGCCATTTCCGTTGACATGTTGCTCAGTACTGTATCAGGCGTAATACCACAACTCCACGCAGTACTGGAATATCGTGATGGACACATTCAGCATTTGCATTTGTAGATCATGCTAAAATAAAAAAAGTTTCACTAATTTAAGGTAGATCTCCTTTCACAATTATCACATCTCTTTGTTTTTTGCAACAGCGCCCTCTATTGTCGAGATTTTGAACTGTTTTTTTTATCTTGATACCATCCAAAATCCCGTATCTCTGTGAATATTAATCTGCAAACCGCATGTCTCTCAGACCCATAGATCTTTTAATCGCATTTTACTTTTGCACCGAATGTTTGAATCACCCTGTATTTAAAAAAAATATTTCGTGGCGTAAGTTTTATTTTTCCTTGATAGTATATTGCTTTCTGTAATTCTAACTTTCTAATGCGAACATTTTTTTTTCTATACATTTGTTTGAGATGTTTTTAAAATGGGAAGGTTAGCATGTATTAAAGTTACTGATATTTATTTTAACTTGTTGCCTTACATAAAATGCTTTGATGATTAAAATTCTGATATTTGGATTTTTCATTGCTTACCTGTTTCTAGAGAGTTTCCTAAAAAAGGCTAATGAAATTGATAAATACATCTGTTTTCGTAAATCGAAATTTCTGATTTTTTTTAATTTGCAAAATGATGTTTTCGTGGCTAATAATAAATGAATGCGCTTAACGCATTTGATATTTAAAATTTTAATATGGTTTAACACAATGTATAAATTTGACATTTTAACATGTTATAATATTGATGCATAGTTTTGAGGTGCCTTAATTCATTAAATTAGTACGACACGAGGTATGTGTTAAAATTATAAATAATGGGATGGTTTGGGTAACTAATGAGCAAAGGAGAACGAATTTAAGAAAATATCTTGCTATAAAACAGTGCTGTTCAACTGCTATAGAGTCAAAGGTCAAGGTATTTAAAAGGATGGTGGATACAGAGGGTGGCCCAAAGCGTACCTACCGAGTTTGATGCTGCATTATTCCTGAACAAAAAGTTATACAAATCTCATCCAAAGTGTATTAACCCCTTTAACGACCATAACGACCATAACGCCCGTACATACAAACGACCATAGCCGCCCAAAACGCCTGTCTAGAGTGAGTCAGATTTCCTATCCTTACATGTTCTTTAAATTTGCACGATCTGTGAGGGATCAGCAAGAGTTACGTGAGTCACCATTGTTGTTACTAAACAAAGATGTGAAACAAAAGACAGTTTCGGGCGTTATGATATTTAGAGTGATACCAGATTTTAGGGTAATGGTCGTTAAAGGGATAAAATCTACATCTTCTGCCGTTTATATTACATCATGTTCAATATGTCTGTTCTCAAACTCGACGATCTTGCACAATCTGATCCCGAAAATTAGACACCATCTTGTGGAGGACGTCTTTTGGAATGCCCAAGATTTCTCGCTCGGTAGATGATTTCAGCTAGTCCAAAGTCTTTGAGTTGCTCTGATGCACATTGTCTTTGAGATGTCCCCCATAAAAAAATCCAAAGGATTGAGATAAGTTGAATACGTGAGCCAGTTAAGTCCGCGTCCTTAGTGCATTCTCACGGAAATGTTCATTCAGAGGGCGGAAAATGGATCCTGTGTGATGGGGACCAGCACCGTCTTGCATGAAAAAGTGACTTGTGAGGTCAAAACCATAGAAGCCCTGAAGGACAGGAATGAAATTGTTTTCAAGTAAGTTTCGATAGCTCACCGAGGATACAGTTCCCTCAATAAATACAGGTCCACAAATGCCAACGTTCGGCAAGGCAGTACAGTGTTTCTTTCAGGCATACATTCAGGGGGCGAAGCCCTCCCGGAAACGACCATTCGCCCCTCAGGAGACATTTTACGTTACTGAGCCAAATTTTAATAAATTCAGGCTATGATGAAAAAGGAAGTTTCGTTCCTTTTTGTGCTACAAATATTTCTCCAATTATATATTTTTTAATAATTGTTCAAATGGTACTAGTTATAGTTTATTTTATTAAAAAGTGTATTACGACGCATGATATTCTTCAAAATATAATAAGTAGACTAATCATACATAATTGTCTGGGAATCGTGATTCAGGATCAAGAGTGCGTTGAATGCATATTAATAGACCGTATGCACTGACGTCACGAAACCGCGGTTCGCGTCATTTTTTCGTCTGCTGCTTTCTTGCAGAACAACTGGTGTACAAGTGAGATCAAAGATGCGTTATATGGGCTACGTAAGTGGGTTATCTGACAATCAAAAATAACTTTATTCTGATAAATTAAAGTTATTGGGCAATTGTGGTGACCCATATGTAATTACATACTCATTTTTCCTGAACAATATTGAGGTCTTGCCACGAATAGAACACGGCGATATTGCTAATTATTTCGTTTTTTGCAATAACGCCTTCACTCCCGAGCAAATGAAATCGTGCAAGTCATTCATAAAGAAAGGTTAATTCCAGTCTAAAGATCTTCATAGAGTTTTTGTAGATAACGCATCAGTAAATTTATGAACATACCTGTTACAAAATGTAAACTACACACTCTAATGTTCCTTTGTTTCTAATCATCAACGTCAACTCTGCTGATACGTGATAACCACAAATGTTGGCGCTTCTGAATATTTTTTTTTTATAATTCTGATCCCAGTTCGTTCACTCAGATGGTAATCTATAATAGGGCGCATCATTATCTCTCCCATTTCGGTTACCGCAGCCAAAAATAGCACATAACACCATCTTCCTTAACCCTCCACGATGCAAATCCAAGCAGTGTTTGTACACCAGTTGATCACCAGGGCCGTCTGCTAGGATGGTTTACCTTGTTGTGACGTCATATGCATACGGTCTATAGATGAAAATATTGAACCTGCGGACCCCCCCTCCTCCTTGAGTTGAAAAAAATTTGTTATTCCTGAAATGTGTGAAGAAGTAATAACTATATCAGAGATGTAAATAGAATTTTTCTTTGGGGGGGGGCGAAAATAGAAAGTTTTTGAAATCCACCATCTGGAACAAAATCAAAGTTAATGAAAAATTGAAGAAAAATTAAAGCATTTTTTTTTAATGTAAGTCGATACGTTTCTATTAAATTAAGGCATTTTTTTAATGTAAGTCGCATTTTAACCAAAAAACAAAAAAATGAAACATTTTCGGGGGGGGGGGCACAGCCCTCTCCAAATGCGCCCCTGTGCTAGATATATAGGGATTGCTTCTGTATATAAAAATATCGTTGTTAAAATTATATATATATATCAAATGGAAAACTTTTCCTCCTTCTTCTAGGGTTCCATTTGCCCCCCCCCCCCGGCAAAAAAGTCCTGAAAGAAACACTGCAAGGCACATCACACAGACACACGTTCTGGGTGAGGACTTGAAGCAATTGAAACATGCGGATGTTCTGTACCACATATTCTCCAGTTCTGCCTGTTCACAAGCCCATCAAGCGAAAAATGTGCCCCATCTGAAAACTAGATGAGAGCAGGATCAATTTCTTGGTTCTCGAGTCTTGTGATCATTGCATAAGCGAGGTCCAATCTTGCTGCCATATTCGCCTCTGGGAGTGGCTGTTGGATCTGGATTTTATAGGGAAACAAATGAAGATCTTCCTTGAGAATTTGCTGAAACTTGCTGCCTTTGACCCCTAACTCCTGAGACGCTCTCCTGGTAGACTTTTTCGGACTTCTTTCAAATGTTTCTCGAACTTTTTTAATGTTTCGTTCAGTCCTTGCTGTTAATGGGGCTGACGCCTTGAGAGTGACCGCGTCTTTCGAAATCTCTTGACAAGGTTTGATTCTGTGTGCCTGTCCGGTCCAACTTTGACACCAAACTTTACCTGGAACGCTCTTCTGATCTTTTTTACGCTTTCCAACCGTAGGTTGAAGAAGCGCATATGCTCCAGCTTTGTCTGTCTGTCCGTCAGCACGATAACTCGCGTAAAAATCGTTCGATTTCGATGAAATTTTAGTATGTGGTAGGGGACCACCTGGGGACGAATCCAGTTGAAAATGGACGAAATGGGATCAAAGGTCAGAACATTGGAGCGGGATCCATTCCATTGCTCTTATGCGTCATAACTTGCGCACAAATAGTTCGATTTCGATGAAATGTTAGTATGTGGTAGGGAACCACCTAAGAACAAATCCTAATGAAAATGGGCGAAATGAGGACAAACGTCAGGACATAGAAGCGGGATCCATTCCATTGCCCTCATGCGTCATAACTTACGTAAAAACGCTTCGATTGGGACAAAACTTCATCATGTTGTTCCGGAGGCATACTGAACCGGTTCTGTTTAATTTCATCGAAATGGGGTCAAAGGTCAGGGCACAGGAGCGAGATTTATTACGCAGCCATTATCCTCATAACTTGAGTAATAACTTGAGTAATGATTTCTGGTATGTTGGAGAGCGTATCATAATCAATGCATTGCATGATTTCACTAACTTGTTTGAGTTTTCTAACGATGGAATGTACTCTTCGATAATGAATGTACGCTGCTCCATAGTGCAGGCTGGAATTTTTCGTATCTTTCAAAATGAAAAGAAAACAATCGTAAAGAGAAAAGCAATTTCGTACAATATGTCACATAAATAATAACACCGTTTATGTACGATATTTAATGTTAAAAGATGAAGAATATTTACAATTAAAAACCCCACTAGTATTTTTCGGGGTGACATTCACTCCGTCATCAGGTGGAACAGAGGTTATGTGATACTCGCGCAAATTTATATGAGTACAGCAATGCAGCACGGGTAAAGGTCTCAAGCGTCACAAGATTGTGATTGTTACAATCGCAACCAAGCAAACACACTCGCGTAATTTCCAACATCAAAACATTCACATAGTAATAGAGATTTGTTATATTATTAAAGGCAATTGTCAAATTCACATGTTGTTTTCAATTGCTATGATTTAAACTTTAAATTAACTACTTGATTTTTCCAAAAAAATTTTAACGTTTCTTTACAAGAGTGTGTTTGCTTGGTTGCGATGGTAACAATCACAATCTTGTGACGCTTGAGACTTTTACCAGTGGTTCATTTCTGCACTCTTATAAATTTGCGCGCGTATCTCATAACCTCTGTTCCACCTGATAACGGCGTGAATCTCACCGCGAAAGTACTAGTGGGGTTTTAATTGTAAATATTCTTCATCTTTTAACATTAAATATCGTACATAGACGGTGTTATTATTTATGTGAAAAGGAAACATATGAGATTCAAATGGCTTAATGGCTATAACGTGTGGGTGAAATAGGTTGGTGGTCGCATTCCACCGTACAGCTCAGATCTGGCTCCCTTCGACTTCCACCTGTTCGGTCCGATGAAGGTCTTTGTACAACGATTTGATGACACAGACGAGGTGAAAGTGGTGGTGAAGAAGTGGGTACAACACTCCACACCTGAATATTTTCAAAGAGGATTCGAGAATCGGGTTCAACGACGGCGCAAATGCATCGCTTGTGATGGAGACTATGTTGAGTAATACCTTTGTATAGAGAAAGAGTTACTCTACCGACATGTGCGACTTGAACGACTTCTGTCAGTTAATAAAAAAATTATGCCCACTTTTGCATTACTTTCGGTACAACCCTTGCACAACCCCCCTCCCCCATTGCTTTTCATGATTTCGCCTCTCATCTTTCTCTCTTTCTGGACATCTAGGTTGTTGTTGTTTCTACTGAAGCTACAATACGACATTTTATCTTCAAATTTACAGCAAATTTTAGTTGCTATGAAAGCTTTTACGAAAACTTGGAGATTTATTACTACACTTTTACAAAAATAAAGGCATTAATAATTTACATATTGGCCTGTGAGAAAACACAAGTTTTTGCGTGTCCTTTTACTCCGGAGTAAGTCGCTCTCCCAACTAAGCTACGCGGACAGAATGCCTCGTTGCAGATTAGTCGTCTTAACACGTGCTTTCACCTCTGTAATACGTCACATCATCTCCCTCTTGAATTTTTTTCTTGTCTCTGAAGCAAAGTAGGAATTTTTCATTAATACCAAATAATGTGTGAAAGAAATATCATACATTTTTTGAAGAACCCAATGGTCCATTTTCCACAATCGGACGCCAATGTGAAAACACAAGTTTGTCCTCGACGAGCATCGAACACATGTCCCCTCACTCCGGAGTAAGTCAATCTCACAACTGAGCAACGCAGACAGAATGTCTCGCTGCAGATTTGTCGTCTTGACACATGTTTTCACCTCTGTACTACGTCACACGCTCTCCGAACTGAGCTACGCGGACAAAATGTCTCGCTGCAGATTTGTCGTCTTGGCACATGTTTTCACCTCTGTAGTACGTCACAAGCTCTCCGAACTGAGCTACGCGGACAAAATGTCTCGCTGCAGATTTGTCGTTTTGGCACATGTTTTCACCTCTGTAGTACGTCACAAGCTCTCCGAACTGAGCTACGAGGACAGAAAGTCACGCTGCAGATTTGTCGTCTTGACACATGTTTTGATCTCTACTACGTCACACGCTCTCCCAACTGAGCTACGTGGACAGAATGTCTCGCTGCAGATTTGTCGTCTTGACACATGTTTTCACCTCTGTACTACGTCACACGCTCTCCGAACTGAGCTACGCGGACAAAATGTCTCGCTGCAGATTTGTCGTCTTGGCACATGTTTTCACCTCTGTAGTACGTCACAAGCTCTCCGAACTGAGCTACGCGGAGAAAATGTCTCGCTGCAGATTTGTCGTTTTGGCACATGTTTTCACCTCTGTAGTACGTCACAAGCTCTCCGAACTGAGCTACGCGGACAGAAAGTCACGCTGCAGATTTGTCGTCTTGACACATGTTTTGATCTCTACTACGTCACACGCTCTCCCAACTGAGCTACGTGGACAGAATGTCTCGCTGTAGATTTGTCGTCTTGACACATGTTTTCACCTCTGTACTACGTCACACGCTCTCCGAACTGAGCTACGCAGACAAAATGTCTCGCTGCAGATTTGTCGTTTTGGCACATGTTTTCACCTCTGTAGTACGTCACAAGCTCTCCGAACTGAGCTACGCGGACAGAAAATCTCGCTGCAGATTTGTCGTCTTGACACATGTTTTGATCTCTACTACGTCACACGCTCTCCCAACTGAGCTACGTGGACAGAATGTCTCGCTGTAGATTTGTCGTCTTGACACATGTTTTCACCTCTGTACTACGTCACACGCTCTCCGAACTGAGCTACGCGGACAAAATGTCTCGCTGCAGATTTGTCGTTTTGGCACATGTTTTCACCTCTGTAGTACGTCACAAGCTCTCCGAACTGAGCTACGCGGACAGAAAGTCACGCTGCAGATTTGTCGTTTTGGCACATGTTTTCACCTCTGTAGTACGTCACAAGCTCTCCGAACTGAGCTACGCGGACAGAAAGTCACGCTGCAGATTTGTCGTCTTGACACATGTTTTGATCTCTACTACGTCACACGCTCTCCCAACTGAGCTACGTGGACAGAATGTCTCGCTGTAGATTTGTCGTCTTGACACATGTTTTCACCTCTGTACTACGTCACACGCTCTCCGAACTGAGCTACGCGGACAAAATGTCTCGCTGCAGATTTGTCGTTTTGGCACATGTTTTCACCTCTGTAGTACGTCACAAGCTCTCCGAACTGAGCTACGCGGACAGAAAGTCACGCTGCAGATTTGTCGTCTTGACACATGTTTTGATCTCTACTACGTCACACGCTCTCCCAACTGAGCTACGTGGACAGAATGTCTCGCTGTGGATTTGTCGTCTTGACACATGTTTTCACCTCTGTAGTACGTCACAAGCTCTCCGAACTGAGCTACGCGGACAGAAAGTCACGCTGCAGATTTGTCGTTTTGGCACATGTTTTCACCTCTGTAGTACGTCACAAGCTCTCCAAACTGAGCTACGCGGACAGAAAGTCTCGCTGCAGATTTGTCGTCTTGACACATGTTTTAACCTCTGTACTACGTTACATGCTCTCCCAACTGAGCTACGCGGACAAAATGTCTCGCTGCAGATTTGTCGTCTTGGCACATGTTTTCACCTCTGTAGTACGTCACAAGCTCTCCGAACTGAGCTACGCGGACAGAAAGTCTCGCTGCAGATTTGTCGTCTTGACACATGTTTTGATCTCTACTACATCACACGCTCTCCCAACTGAGTTACGCGGACAGAAAGTCTCGCTGTAGATTTGTTGTCTTGACACATGTTTTCACCTCTGTACTACGTTACACGCTCTCCGAACTGAGCTACGCGGACAAAATGTCTCGCTGCAGATTTGTCGTTTTGGCACATGTTTTCACCTCTGTAGTACGTCACAAGCTCTCCGAACTGAGCTACGCGGACAGAAAGTCACGCTGCAGATTTGTCGTTTTGGCACATGTTTTCACCTCTGTAGTACGTCACAAGCTCTCCGAACTGAGCTACGCGGACAGAAAGTCACGCTGCAGATTTGTCGTCTTGACACATGTTTTGATCTCTACTACGTCACACGCTCTCCCAACTGAGCTACGTGGACAGAATGTCTCGCTGTAGATTTGTCGTCTTGACACATGTTTTCACCTCTGTACTACGTCACACGCTCTCCGAACTGAGCTACGCGGACAAAATGTCTCGCTGCAGATTTGTCGTTTTGGCACATGTTTTTACCTCTGTAGTACGTCACAAGCTCTCCGAACTGAGCTACGCGGACAGAAAGTCACGCTGCAGATTTGTCGTTTTGGCACATGTTTTCACCTCTGTAGTACGTCACAAGCTCTCCAAACTGAGCTACGCGGACAGAAAGTCTCGCTGCAGATTTGTCGTCTTGACTCATGTTTTAACCTCTGTACTACGTTACATGCTCTCCCAACTGAGCTACGCGGACAAAATGTCTCGCTGCAGATTTTTCGTCTTGACACATGTTTTCACCTCTGTACTACGTCACAGGCTCTCCGAACTGAGCTACGCGGACAAAATGTCTCGCTGCAGATTTGTCGTTTTGGCACATGTTTTCACCTCTGTAGTACGTCACAAGCTCTCCGAACTGAGCTACGCGGACAGAAAGTCTCGCTGCAGATTTGTCGTTTTGACACATGTTTTCACCTGTGTACTACATCACGCCTGCCTACCAATCAGTCGCCTCCCTCCATTCGCAAGATCAGATATGGACTGATATAGACTGCAAGAACAGCATTTTTACAGCAGATGTTATGTCTTACTCAGGGACCTACTCCTTGCAGTATTCTTGAGTATCATGTAGTATGTTGCCTTTCGACTATGGAAGAAAAAGTATTAACCACGGTGATCTTTAAAACTTTGCAAATTCAAAAAGAGATTCTTAAACCGTAGCCAAATGTCTTCCTCTGACTTTTTTTTCTCGAAATTTCCCAAATATGTGAAGAAAATAAAAGTCACATTTACGACTCTTATTTACGTAGAGTTTTACTGCTTTCAGCTTTAAATCTCTAAGATCAGATTTCCTGAGATTTTGAAGATTTTTAAAAATTGTCGAAAAGTAAAGTACGAAAAAGCGTGTTGCGTCACAATAATTTGGTAGAGACAGTAGACAAAGATATCCCAGCAGTAAGGACTCAGCAGTTCGTGGCAGCGTCCCTAGGGCGCCTCCGGAAATTTGCGTCTGCGATACATCGGGTTATCTGATAGCGGTTTACATGGAAATGCAACGAGACTCATAAGCCGAAATGGGAAAGCTTTCCGTCTTGCTTTTCCCCTGGCGACACCCATGTTCCTACTCATTATTTCTAAAAGCCGTTGTCCTGTTGGGAAATGACTTTGACGCAGGAAGATTGTTATGGTGATTAGCGAAATATGAACAAGACTTTCTGCTTATCAGTACTCAAAGCGTTAATTTTACAGCATGATTCGGTGGGGAAGATTTGCTCCGGAACAACTTCAGGATTAATAACTTGGCCATTTCAGATTTGTTTATGGCTTGAACTTATTACTACAAATTGCTGATTTAGTATGCATTATTAGAACTGAACGAGTATTACCTGATTACGAGCGAATGAAAAACGATTTGCGTTGGAAAATTGTGAATGTATCGTCAAAGTCAGCACTTTTTTTCTTGGGATCGTTTTAAAACAAGAAAAGAAACAATGCAAGAAAAAATGTTGTAGTCCAACAACCTTCAGGCTTGAATCCCTCATCATATTGCTACTCTTATATCAACTGCTGTCATAACAATTCAATTCCTGCTTTTAGCGGAGACTATATTTTTGTGCCTGGAGAGGCAAAGCATTTCCTGATCCCCTCCACCTCCACCTGTACTGTCGGCATTCTCACATATTTGCTCTTCGTAAGGTTTTTTTTTATATTGTTTGAAATTGTAACAAGTTAGTAAAATCATGCAGTGCCTTGACTATGATACGCTTTCCAACATACCAGAAATCATTACTCAAGTTATGAGGATAATGGCTGTGAAACAAATATCGCTCCTGTGCCCTGACCTTTGACTCCATTTTGATGATATTAAACGGAATTGGTTCAGTATACCTCTGGAACAACATACTACAGTTTTGTCGCAATAGAAACATTTTTAATCCAGTTATGAGTATAATGGCTGTGGAAAAAAATATCGCTCCTGTGCCCTGACATTTGACCCCATTTCGATGATATTCAACAGAACCGGTTCAGTATACCTCCGAAACAACATGATAAAGTTTTGTTGCAATCGAAGCATTTTTACGTAATAAGTTTTGACGCATAAGGTCAATGGAATGGAACCCGCTCCTATGTCCTGACCTTTGACCCTATTACGCCCGTTTTCAATAAGGTTCGTTTCCAGGTGGTCCCCTACCACATACTAAAATTTCGTCGAAATCGAACTATTTTTACGCGAGTTATCGTGCAGACGGGCGGACAGACAGACAGACAAAGCTGGTGCATATACGCTTCTTCAACCTACGGTTGGAAAGCGTAAAAAACGGATACAGGGAATTTGTAGTTACTGAAGTGCAATATTTCCTTATAGGTGTACTCTTTAGGACCATTGCAGTTACGCGCAATTTGAAATCAACAGCATATTGTCATCAGAAAGTTTAGTGTCTTCGGAAATTTCGAGAAAAAATTAAAGAATTTACAGGAAGTCTCCTGTATTTTATATAGCTGCGTAGCTTTTAATGGTACAATTAATTTTTTTTGCAGTGTTACATTCGCTAAAATTAAAGTGAGTTGTAGATTTTAAGAAATGGTGGGTTTCTGACATTGTTTTATGATCACAGCTGCGAGAAATTAAGCGCTCGGTAGAAGTCACTGCTGTTGGCAATTATACTAAGCAAAGAGCCGTAATGTTATAGTAGCGCAATTATGTCAACGTAACTACTTTACTCAACTCATATACAAGTTGGTCCAAAAATCTGGAGCTATATTTTGAAAATCATTAAAAACTAACTAGAGCACCTAGAGACATACGATTTGCTGGGTTTTAAAGGTAAATATCTAAAGATTTTTTGATTGAGACTTACACACTTCCATATATGCCCCCTTAGTTGAACGAAGGACGTCCAACCTGAAGCCAGTTTCACACCATGTCCGTCGTAATAAATCCATTTCAACAGGGACAAACGCGTTCAAGATCCACTCTCCTCATTTTGAAAGCGACTTTGAAAGAGGTGCGGTTGTTAGGACGCACTACGAAAGTGCTGTCGTTATCACAGTAGCATTAGAAAGGACCTCAGAGCCTTTGAAAGGGATGTGGTTGTTGGGGTGCAAGGGGCTGGTGCTGTCGTTACCATAGTAGCATTAGAAAGGACCTCAGCGACTTTGAAAGAGTCGTGATTATTGGAGCGCAATAGTCCGGTGCTGTCGTCGTTACCATGGTAGCATTAGGAAGGACTTCAGTAACTTTGAAAGATATATGATCTTTGGGGAGCAATAGGTAGGTGCTGTCCTTACCATAATAGCATTAGAAAGGACCTCAGCGACTTTAAAAAAAAGGTGCCATTGTTGTGACGCGCTAGGCAGGTACTGTCGTTACCACAGTAGCATTAGAAAATACCTCAGCGACTTTGAAAGAGGTGTGATCCTTGGGGCGCATTAGGCAGGTGCTTTCTTTACCATAGTATCATTAGAAAAACCTCAGTGACTATGAAATAATTGTGGTTTCTGGGGCGCACTAGACAGGTGCTGTCGTTACCATAGTGGCATTAGAAAGGACCTCAGCGACTTTGGAAAAGGTGGGATTGTTGGGGCTCAATAGTCAGGTGCTGTCGCTACCATAGTAGCATTACAAAGGACCTCAGAGACTATGAAAGATGTGTGATTCTTGGGGCGCAATAGGCAGGTGCTTTCGTTACCATAGTAGAAGTAGAAAGGACCTCAGTGACTATGAAAGAGGTGTGGTTGCTGGGGCACACTAGACAAGCGCTGGCGTTACCACAATATCATTAGAAATGATCTCAGCGACTTTGAAAGCCGTTTGATTGTTGGGGCGCCATAGAGAAGTGCTGTCGTTGCCATAGTAGCATTAGAAAGGACCTCAGCGACTTTGAAAGACGTGCGGTCTTTCAAAGTCGCTGAGGTCCTTTCTAATGCTACTATTTTTTTTTTTGATTGGAGGTTTAACGACCACCGTGAGCAACTCAATGGGCTATAAGCAGTCGCCCGTCCCTAATTTAGGGTCACTGGTTCCAGGGAAGGGAGAGAGCCAGTGCCGTAAGACAAACACAACATCCATGCCTGACTGGGATTCGAACCCGGACCCCTTACGGACGAATGATCAGAGGCCAGCGCCTTAGACCACTGCGCCACCGGGCGGCTCTAATGCTACTATGGCAAGTAGCATTGGGGCGCACTAGACAGGTGTTGTCGTTACCATAGTAGCATTGGAAAGGACCCCAACGACTTTCAAAGAGGTGTGGTTGTTTTGGCGCATTACGTAAGTGCTGTCGCTACCATAGTAGCATTAGAAAGGATCTCAGCTACTTTGAAAAGGGTTAACATGTTTCATGAGTGGGACGTTTCAGTATTAGGGCTCTGTACCAAGCAGAAGAGACAGGCGACCGCAGAGAATTTGTGAGTTGTGTTCAACGCTCAACGAAGCGGGGTGAATACGGCTATTTTAATCAAAAGATTGCGTCGCGTCTTTTGGTGAAATGAGCACAAGCAGTTTACAGTGAAAACATTTTATTGTGGAAACCCATTCGTCAGGCCATACCACTTTCTTCCAAAGTGGCTTTCACACTTTTCGCGGGAAACGGACGCGTGCTCGTGTAGCTACAGTTGGAGGAATGTCACAAAACGGAGTGCCTGTTTCCTACTGCGATGAGTTCTGGTGGTTCTATCATCGTTTGTGCTCCATTCTCGTCGTAAGGCGGTTTGCGTCCGCTCTTTGCCATAGACGGTGTCATTCCTGTTACATGTTGTGTCAAAATCCCGAGTGAAGATCCGCATAATCTTCTGCAACATTTGGGCAACCCGACAGCCACTGCGTTGCAACATGGTACTAGCATCCATCGAATGAAAGTGGTCGCCCAGCGGTTCGACGAGCATACTACTAATGTGCTTTGTATTTCCTGGCCATCGCAACCGTCGGACCTAAATCCAATTGTACATGTATAGGACATTTTGGAACGACGTCTCAACGTTTTTCCCCTCCTATGAAATCTGGGAAACTGATCGGGTATTTGACAAACGAATGGTGCTAAATCACGCCTGATGAAATCAAAATATTGGCAGACTCTATGCCACGTCGAATACAAGCCGTTCTTTTCTCCCGTGTCGGTGCATTGCCTTATGTTAATTTTGTAACCTACAATGGTAAATGGACAACAAATGTCTCCATTTTATGGTCCATTTACCATTGTAGGTTACAAAATTAACTAATCAGAATGCTGAACACCAGCAACTGCTTCGTCTTTCGTAATGCTGTAAAAGCAGACTCAGTACGGCCAACCCCAGTAATACACACTCTGAAGATTGCGGCATTGCGTCTGGCACCCCTAGTACGTGTGCTATTACGCCCAAACTACAGAGTCTGTGGAGGCACGTACATTTCAAACGGATGGTTGTAACGTACCAGGAGATGTGACGTACCTGCCAGAAAGACGCACACGACATAAAGGCAGATAGGAATCAGAATAAAACGTCCGCGTAGCTCAATTGGTAGAGTGACTTATTCCGGAATGAGGGGATCCGGGTTCGAATCCTGGCGTGGATAAAAATGACGGAGAAATTTACTTCGTTATATGGTAACAATGTTTCAAGACAAAGAATAAGCAAATTTTATTTTCTGTCTTCACCCATGGCTTTCAAATACCAGGTCGTTCGAAAAATAATGTCTAATTTGGAGGGTACAAAAATGAAAGAGACATACCTCATAGCACCCAACCTTGTTTTATTCGACATAGAAACCTTCAGCAGCTACATACACACCTCTGTCTGCAAGTGACAAATGCTTCAATGCTAGTCCGGAATAAACCTGACTCACTGGATGCAAGAAAGTCCCAGAATGCAATTTCGGCCTCCTCTTGGTTTCTGAAGGTCCTGCCCTTGAGGTAATTGCTAAAATGCTTGAACAGGAAGAAATCGATAGGCGCCAATTCAGACGAGTAGGCTGGATGTGGAAAGGTTTCAAACCTCAGTTCGTGTTGTTTCTGTTTCGTCATTTGTCACACGTGAGGTCTTACATTATCATTGAGGAAGATAGGACCTTTGCTGTTCGTTAAAGATGGCTGTTTAGAACCCAATTTCTGGTGCATTCTGTAAATTTCTTCGCAGTATGTGACTGAGGTAATGTTTTCACCAGCATTCAAGAACCTGTAGTGTATGGCACCGTGAACAGTCCACCACACTGTCAACAAAACCTTCTTTGGCTGTTTGGAAAACAACTTCCGGTGCATTAGGTCAATTTCTTTACAGTATGTGACTGAGATAATGCTTTCACCAGCATTCAAGAACCTGTAGTGTATGACACCGTGAACAGTCCCCCACACTGTCAACAAAACCTTCTTTGGCTGTTTCGAACACAACGTCTGGTGCATTAGGACAATTTCTTCACAGTATGT
The DNA here is from genome assembly GCA_039090855.1 of Macrothele yani. Classification (NCBI taxonomy): domain Eukaryota; kingdom Metazoa; phylum Arthropoda; class Arachnida; order Araneae; family Macrothelidae; genus Macrothele; species Macrothele yani. The sequence goes on along the minus strand of CM077027.1, from coordinate 137,993,888 downwards.
GACTGAGGTAATGCTTTCACCAGCATTCATGAACCTGTAGTGTATGACACCGTGAACAGTCCCCCACACTGTCAAAACAGCCTGAGTTGTGTTCGAAACAGCCTTCTTTGGCTGTTTCGAACACAACTTCTGGTGCATTAGGTCAATTTCTTCACATTATGTGACTCAGGTAATGCTTTCACCAGCATTCAAGAACCTGTAGTGTATGACACCGTGAACAGTCCACCACACTGTCAACAAAACCTTCTTTGGCTGTCTGGAAAACAACTTCTGGTGCATTAGGTCAATTTCCTCACAGTATGTGACTGAGATAATTCTTTCCCCAGCATTCAAGAACCTGTAGTGTATGACACCGTGAACAGTCCCCCACACTGTCAACAAAACCTTCTTTGGCTGTTTGGAACACAACTTCTGCTGCATTAGGTCAATTTCTTCACAGTATGTGACTGAGGTAATGCTTTCACCAGCATTCAAGAACCTGTAGTGTATGACACCGTGAACGGTCCACCACACTGTCAACAAAACCTTCTTTGGCTGTTTGGAACACAACTGCTGGTGCATTAGGTAATTTTTTTCACAGTATGTGACTGAGGTAATGCTTTCACCAGCATTCAAGAACCTGTAGTGTATGACACCGTAAACAGTCCCCCACACTGTCAACAAAACCTTCTTTGGCTGTTTGAAACACAACTGCTGGTGCATTAGGTAAAATTTTTCACAGAATGTGACTGAGGTAATGCATTAACCAGCATTCAAGAATCTGTAGTGTATGACACCGTGAACAGTCCCCCACACTGTCAACAAAACCTTCTTTGGCTGTTTGGAACACAACTTCTGCTGCATTAGGTCAATTTCTTCACAGTATGTGACTGAGGTAATGCTTTCACCAGCATTCAAGAACCTGTAGTGTATGACACCGTGAACGGTCCACCACACTGTCAACAAAACCTTCTTTGGCTGTTTGGAACACAACTGCTGGTGCATTAGGTAAATTTTTTCACAGTATGTGACTGAGGTAATGCTTTCACCAGCATTCAAGAACCTGTAGTGTATGACACCGTAAACAGTCCACCACACTGTCAACAAAACCTTCTTTGGCTGTTTGAAACACAACTGCTGGTGCATTAGGTAAATTTTTTCACAGTATGTGACTGAGGTAATGCTTTCACCAGCATTAAAGAACCTGTAATGCATGACACCGTGAACAGTCCACCACACTGTCAACAAAACCTTCTTTGTCTGTTTGGAACACAACTTCTGGTGCATTCGGTCCATTTCTTCACAGTATGTGACTGAGGTAGTGCTTTCACCAGCATTCAAGAACCTGTAGTGTATGACACCATGAACAATTCACCACACTGTCAACAAAACCTTCTTTGGCTGCTTGAAACACAACTGCTGGTGCATTAGGTAAATTTTTTCACAGTATGTGACTGAGGTAATGCTTTCACCAGCATTCAAGAACCTGTAATGCCTGACACCGTGAACAGTCCACCACACTTTCAACAAAACCTTCTTTGTCTGTTTGGAACACAACTTCTGGTGCACTCGGTCCATTTCTTCACAGTATGTGACTGAGGTAGTGCTTTCACCAGCATTCAAGAACCTGTAGTGTATGACACCATGAACAATTCACCACACTGTCAACAAAACCTTCTTTGGCGTCAACTTTGGTTTGCGATGTAGTTTCGGTGGTTCACAGCCACCGTACAGATCGCTTATGTTGTCGTATAGCATCCACCTTTCATCACAGGTTAGAATGCGATCAAATAGGTTCTCCTTTTCGTTGCGAAGCAGAAGGTTACTGCACATATCAAACCGTTGTTGTCTTTCATGCTCCGTCAGTTCGTGTGGGACCCACCTATCGAAATCCTTGACTTTACCAATTTGGTGGAGATGTTCGGAAATGGCTGACACCGAAACATTGTGCTCTTTAGCGAGTTCTCCGACTGTAACGCGAGGATTCGCCTCCACCTCTGCTTTCAGAGCGTCGTTATCAATGACTGAATGTCGTCCTCGACACTCTTCATCTTGTAGGCTTGTGTCACCGGAACGAAACTTTTCAAGCCACCGACAAACAGTACGTTCAGATGTTGCCTCGTGGCCTCATGCTTTGACCACATTACGGTAGGTTTGTGCTGCATTACAACCGAATTTGGACTCATGAAGTGGAATCACCCAAAACTCACTCCTTTCTAACATTTTATACAGACTACTCTCACATGAGTAGCAACAACTGTAGCTCAAGTGATTACGGCTTGTATGTGGCGTCTGAGTCTCCCATCAACTCCTACGAATCGCGCTACGAGTGAGTTGGCCTGCAAACATTATGGGACGGAGTCGAATGTGGCACCTCAGAAAATTGGCCATTATTTTCCGAAAGACCTAATATTTCCAAAAAACGTTTAAGACCACAGTTTAAGACCACCTGTTGGTATTAAGAGACTTCTGCCAATTGCGTCACCTACTGTCTGTATTACTCACATTCCTGTCTGTGCTCATCCTACAGCGGCCTCTGTTGATAGAGTTGGGGAAAGCGTTCGGGTGTCAGTTTACTTCTGGTTTTCATGCTGAGAGGTTTTGAACCTATTTTCTAGATAGCGAAAAGTGGGCAAGATGAAGTGTTACTCAGAGGGCACAAATAGTGGCTTTATATCACGAAGAATACTCTAAACGTGACATAAGCGGAACGGTGAATGAGTGAAAGACTAGAATTCATAATAAGATCATGAAATATCAAGATACAGGTGAATTTAGCGACCGAAAGAGAAGTCAACGTCCAAGGAAAACAACCGCACGTGATGACAATATCATAAGGCGAATAGTTATGCGTTCTCTGAGGAGTTCGTGCAAGAAACTCAAGGCCTTTCTACATTTAAAAGAGTCTGACATTAATATCAGCACTGGTTCCCGACGTCTTGGCAAATATTTTTGAATAAAGTCTAATAAGCCTAGACATAAAACGAGACTAACATCTGTCATGAAAAAGAAGAGACACCAGTTTGCGAAGTGTCATGAATCGTGAACTGCTGAAAACTGGAGCCAAGTTCTTTTTTTCTGATGAATCAACTGTATGTCAATTTGAATCATGCACAGCACATATTCTACGACTAAAAGGCAAAGGTTTGATGAAAAATGCACCGTTAGCACAATGAGACTTCCGCCTAGGCAGAAGATGTGGAATGCAATGTCAACATCCAGTAATGCTTCATTATCCTTTTTGCCGACAAGTAGTGCCATCCCTGGTCCTTTTTATGTGGAAATGTTACGTGAGAAGCTGTTAGCTCATATGCAAGTGCACAGATGCAGAATCTTTATGAATGATGGTGTTCCATATAACCGATCAAAGAGAATAACTGACTACCTGCACAGGAAAAACACAACTGTGCTTGTCTGCTGCGGTTAAAAATTTGCGTATCATTTTAAAAGACAAGGTAGCAGAAAAACAGCCATCAAATTCCCAAGCTTTGATTAACACGATAAAGTACGTGTAGTGCAAAGACATTTCAAGTGACTACTACAAATCCGTCATTGAGAGTATGTCAATCGTATTTTGTCCGTTATAAAAAACAAAGGTGGCCGCACAAAGTACTGATTTCGGTATTTTTGTGTTCTAAAGAATGCAAGTATTCATCTGTATTCTCATTTTTTCAACTATCTCTGACTAGTAATTAGTTATTACTTTGAAAATCTTATTTTTCAATAAATCGACAGGTGGTCTTAAACTTGTTGAATAACGAAAATGAGGAACATAAGTTTGCTGTCTGTAGTACGATAAGTTAAAACAAATTCCTAAAACTGCCGAATAAAACTCAATTTATTTACAATTTTAAAAACCTATTTACATAGCATAGCACTTTCGGGGCTCATATGGCTCCATTTTCAAGCTCAAAAGCCCCGGAACATGTAGAGGCAACGACTACATACTATAGTATTCGTGATTTAGGTGATATACGTTATAAAAATTATACAAATGATGCCATTTACAGTAAGAGAAAAAAAGAAGTAATTAAAGTCCAAAACCAAATACAGAACATGTTCAAGTAAGAGTCTCACCTTCTAAGTGTGTCATGGGTGGAGCGATCATCTGTCTCCAAGGTCTTGGGACGGAAATCGGAAAGTCCGTTTTACAGAACACTTCGTAATATTTAAAAATAAACAGGCTTTCCGAGAGAAAAAATGGTATTCTTGTTAGCAGAGGAGTTTAAAACTTCAGCATTTTGCCAGTCCGGTTTGTAGCCTTCCTGGTTGACTGCAACGGTGAGGGCTGTGGTGACGTTTCCACTTCGTAGAGGATATTGGTGCTCCTTCAGTCTTATATTTAACGATCGAAGTGTCGAACCGATGTAAACCTTAGAGTCACGGTTTGGGTCTTCTGAGGTCAGAGGTATGGAGTACACCCCCGGTTTGTTAAACATATTGACTTTATCGCGGTCTCTACGAACTAGTGAGAAGATATTTCGGGTACAGATTCCAAAGGATAAATTATGTCGGTGACAGACTTTTTCAAGTAAGGAACAATATGTGGAATAAAATCCAATTTACCAACAAATTTAGCCAGAGGAGCTTCATAAACCAAAGTGCTAAATCGTAACTTAGAAAACTTACTGAGTAACATGTGAAAGAGAGAGGTCGGGAATCCGAACTCCCGGGTGTAAGCTTGAATCCATGTGAGCCCCGAAATTTACATAGAAAGTGGCTAGCTATGTAAATTTTAATTTTAAAAACCTATGTAAATAGGTTTTTAAAATTGTATATAAATTGAGTTTTATTCTGCAGTTTTAGGGATTTGTTTTAACTTATCGAACTACAGATAGCAAACTTATGTTCCTCATTTTCATCTATTAAGTACGAAATCTTCATATTCAGAGTTGTTGAATAACAATTTCAGAGTTATTTCACAGCATATTTACCATGTAAAACGGTGATGGGTCATTCATGACTGACTCGTTCACAGTGAATGCTGAATGGTTCACTCTCACCATTGTGAATGCTCATTCAATCCGAAATTACCGCGATACATACTGATGTCGCAACACGTTTAACTTTATTCTGTCTACATGAGTTCGTAAACGAACTCCCGGTAAGGAAAGTATTGGATTGGTGCGAATGAAATGTCCGGCAAAGGACCAGCACGCGTGGACTGCGAGAAAGGAAAAGTAGGACAACTTACCTAGGCAAAATAATCTCCCTCGGGTTCCACACACATAGTTGCCATCTGTCCGGAAAAGCCATGATCCCGGAACAAAAATTGTCTTGTGGCTGGGACCCGAACCTCGTTGTCTGCCGTGAACTGTTTCAAAGACAGGAAGGAATGTAGGCGACGAAACAAAAGATAGTCTTCGGAGACAAGTCCGGGAAATAGGCAGGAGAAGACAATGCCTCATAGCCCAAGGCACTTAGTGTCAGCATCGTTCCTTGTGAGACATGAGGGCGGACGTTGCCCTGGAGCAGAAGAACACCATGTCTGTTGACCAAAGCCGGTTTTTCCTGTAGCAATTATTATTGAAGTATAATATATATTCAGCAAAGTTTACTGTGAAGGTTAACTAGCAGATGCACGTAGTTAATCACGTAAAATACAGGCTGCTTAAAGAACAAACTATGAGGTATAGAGAGAGAGGATAGAGAAAAACGGAAATGGGAACAGAGAGAGGGAGAAAGAGAGAGATCGGCACACATTCGTTATTTCATCAAATATAAACCATGTCAAACGTCGTCATCCAGTTTTGCTATGTGGTGAAGAACAAATTGTATTATAAAAAATCCCCGTTTAAGTAAGAAAGTACGAATTCCCATAAAGGAATAAATTCCGTTTTGCACCTACCCAGGGAGAACACATGGATTAAAAGTTATGTTTTATGGAATAGAATGGGAGAGACGGTATTTCTTCTTTTACGTCTTGAAATGTCGTAGCGCTAGCGTTTTTCGGGAAAAAACAAACAGGAACCGTGCTTTTATTCTCACAGCTTCGGACGAGGCGTTTTGAAGAACAGGAGCGACGCCTCCGAAAATTGATTCTTCGTGTATTTTTGGCGTTATTGTGCCAGGAGAAAGTAATGAATGAGTACAAAGTGCGACATGATGTTTTGCTCCAGGCCATTCCTTGTCAGCTCTTGAATTGATGCTCGTTCTTTCAGAAACAATCTCTCTCTTCCTAGCATCCTCCGACGGCACAGAATTGCGACCGAGTCGCCGGCGAAATACCAAAGTTCATTCCTGCCTTGTTTGTTCTTTCTCTCTGGAGCACACATGTTCTGTCCTCCCACAGCAGCGAAAGGGACAGAGAGAGAGAGAGAGTGCGAGAGAAATTCGTAGCAACGTCAGAGACGGACTGGATTCATTTAATTTCCCCTTAGTGCACTATGTTGTTTAACAAGACAAAATTGCTGTTTTCTCTTAATTAAGCGGCACTACCCACATAGTGCTGCGGTAAAAGAAATACGGGTGCCATTAAATTGCTATTTAAGGAAAAACTCTGTATTACGGGTTTGTGTTGACTTGCATTGATCATAATTCTCAGCTCCTATTTTTTCTTCGTAACACGCCACTTAAAGCTCCCAAAGAGGCAAAATGGAAAGGAACACAGCAATTGGATAAATATATACCATTAATTATACTTATCCCAGAATCCGATGTTACTGCGCAAGAATTTACAACCACAAGATATGAAAAGTTTGGTTTATTGTTCCAAAGCAAAACATTTTGAATCATTCTTAATATAAAGTTATACAATATTTAGAAATGACCGTTGCACAAGAAGAGCGTTTAAAATCAGTTTACGTATCAAACGAACCCTATCATCCGCATAGGGAGACAATAATCATTTCTCTAAGGTGCAGGAAAAACCAGCCGGACCGGTGGCACAGTGGTCTAAGCGATGGCCTCTGATCATTCGTCCGAAAGGGGTGCGGGTTCGAATCCCGGTGAGGCATGGATGTTGTGTGTGTTTTACGGCATTGGCTCTCTCCCTGGAACCAGGGGCCGATGGCGCAGTGGTCTAAACGATGGTCTCTCACCTTTCATCCGAAAGGAGTGCGAGTTCGAATCCCGGTGAGGCATGGATGTTGTGTTTGCCTTACGACACTTTCTCTCTCCCCTTCCCTGGAACCAGGGGAGGTGGCGCAGTGGTCTAAGAGATGGCCTCTGATCATTCCTCCGAAAGGGGTGCGGATTCGAATCCCGGTTAGGCATGGATGTTGTGTTACGGCACTGGCTCTCTCCCTTCCCTGGAACCAATGACACTAAATTAGGGACAGGCGACTGCTTATAGCCCATTGAGTTGCTCACGGTGGTCGTTAAACCTCAAATCAATCAATCAGGAAAAACTACCACTGAAAAATAAATGCCGCGCTCTTGTTTAGTCCTAGATTTGAAGTAGAGGTCTACGCGGGCCTGTGCATGCCCGTACAGAGGATGACAGAAAACCGTCAGGCTCTGGCACATGTTTTGTCGTCTTGACACATGTTTTGATCTCTACTACGTCACACGCTCTCCCAACTGAGCTACGTGGACAGAATGTCTCGCTGTAGATTTGTCGTCTTGACACATGTTTTCACCTCTGTACTACGTCACACGCTCTCCGAACTGAGCTACGCGGACAAAATGTCTCGCTGCAGATTTGTCGTTTTGGCACATGTTTTCACCTCTGTACTACGTCACACGCTCTCCGAACTGAGCTACGCGGACAAAATGTCTCGCTGCAGATTTGTCGTTTTGGCACATGTTTTCACCTCTGTAGTACGTCACAAGCTCTCCGAACTGAGCTACGCGGACAGAAAGTCACGCTGCAGATTTGTCGTCTTGACACATGTTTTGATCTCTACTACGTCACACGCTCTCCCAACTGAGCTACGTGGACAGAATGTCTCGCTGTAGATTTGTCGTCTTGACACATGTTTTCACCTCTGTACTACGTCACACGCTCTCCGAACTGAGCTACGCGGACAAAATGTCTCGCTGCAGATTTGTCGTTTTGGCACATGTTTTCACCTCTGTAGTACGTCACAAGCTCTCCAAACTGAGCTACGCGGACAGAAAGTCTCGCTGCAGATTTGTCGTCTTGACTCATGTTTTAACCTCTGTACTACGTTACATGCTCTCCCAACTGAGCTACGCGGACAAAATGTCTCGCTGCAGATTTTTCGTCTTGACACATGTTTTCACCTCTGTACTACGTCACAGGCTCTCCGAACTGAGCTACGCGGACAAAATGTCTCGCTGCAGATTTGTCGTTTTGGCACATGTTTTCACCTCTGTACTACGTCACAGGCTCTCCGAACTGAGCTACGCGGACAAAAAGTCTCGCTGCAGATTTGTCGTTTTGACACATGTTTTCACCTGTGTACTACATCACGCCTGCCTACCAATCAGTCGCCTCCCTCCATTCGCAAGATCAGATATGGACTGATATAGACTGCAAGAACAGCATTTTTACAGCAGATGTTATGTCTTACTCAGGGACCTACTCCTTGCAGTATTCTTGAGTATCATGTAGTATGTTGCCTTTCGACTATGGAAGAAAAAGTATTAACCACGGTGATCTTTAAAACTTTGCAAATTCAAAAAGAGATTCTTAAACCGTAGCCAAATGTCTTCATCTGACTTTTTTTTTCTCGAAATTTCCAAAATATGTGAAGAAAATAAAAGTCACATTTACGACTCTTATTTACGTAGAGTTTTACTGCTTTCCGCTTTAAATCTCTAAGATCAGATTTCCTGAGAATTTGAAGATTTTTAAAAATTGTCGAAAAGTAAAGTACGAAAAAGCGTGTTACGTCACAATAATTTGCTAGAGACAGTAGACAAAGATATCCCAGCAGTAAGGACTCAGCAGTTCGTGGCAGCGTCCCTAGGGCGCCTCCGGAAATTTGCGTCTGCGATACATCGGGTTATCTGATAGCGGTTTACATGGAAATGCAACGAGACTCATAAGCCGAAATGGGAAAGCTTTCCGTCTTGCTTTTCCCCTGGCGACACCCATGTTCCTACTCATTATTTCTAAAAGCCGTTGTCCTGTTGGGAAATGACTTTGACGCAGGAAGATTGTTATGGTGATTAGCGAAATATGAACAAGACTTTCTGCTTATCAGTACTCAAAGCGTTAATTTTACAGCATGATTCGGTGGGGAAGATTTGCTCCGGAACAACTTCAGGATTAATAACTTGGCCATTTCAGATTTGTTTATGGCTTGAACTTATTACTACAAATTGCTGATTTAGTATGCATTATTAGAACTGAACGAGTATTACCTGATTACGAGTGAATGAAAAACGATTTGCGTTGGAAAATTGTGAATGTATCGTCAAAGTCAGTTCTTTTTTTTCTTGGGATCGTTTTAAAACAAGAAAAGAAAGAATGCAAGAAAAAATATTGTAGTCCAACAACCTTCAGGCTTGAATTCCTCATCATATTGTTACTCTTATATCAACTGCTGTCATAACAATTCAATTCCTGCTTTTAGCGGAGACTATATTTTTTGCCTGGAGAGGCAAAGCATTTCCTGATCCCCTCCACCTCCACCTGTGCTGTCGGCATTCTCACATATTTGCTCTTCGTAAGGTTTTTTTATATTGTTTGAAATTGTAACAAGTTAGTAAAATCATGCAGTGCATTGACTATGATACGCTTTCCAACATACCAGAAATCATTACTCAAGTTATGAGGATAATGGCTGTGAAATAAATATCGCTCCTGCGCCCTGACCTTTGACTCTATTTTGATGATATTAAACGGAATTGGTTCAGTATACCTCTGGAACAACATACTACAGTTTTGTCGCAATAGAAACATTTTTAATCAAGTTATGAGTATAATGGCTATGGAAAAAAATATCGCTCCTGTGCCCTGACATTTGACCCCATTTCGATGATATTCAATAGAACCGGTTCAGTATACCTCCGAAACAACATGATAAAGTTTTGTTGCAATCGAAGCATTTTTACTTAATAAGTTTTGACGCATAAGGTCAATGGAATGGATCCCACTCCTATGTCCTGACCTTTGACCCTATTTCGCCCGTTTTCAATAAGGTTCGTTTCCAGGTGGTCCCCCACCACATACTAAAATTTCGTCGAAATTGAACTATTTTTACGCGAGTTATCGTGCGGACAGGCGGACAGACAGACAGACAAAGCTGGAGCATATACGCTTCTTCAACCTACGGTTGGAAAGCGTAAAAAACGGATACAGGGAATTTGTAGTTACTGAAGTGCAATATTTCCTTATGGGTGTACTCTTCAGCACCATTGCAGTTACGCGCAATTTGAAGTCAACAGCATATTGTCATCAGAAAGTTTAGTGTCTTCGGAAATTTCGAGAAAAAATTAAAGAATTTACAGGAAGTCTTCTGTATTTTATATAGCTGCGTAGCTTTTAATGGTACAATTAATTTTTTTTGCAGTGTTACATTCGCTAAAATTAAAGTGAGTTGTAGATTTTAAGAAATGGTGGATTTCAGAAATTGTTTTATGATCACAGCTGCGAGAAATTAAGCGCTCGGTAGAAGTCACTGCTGTTGGCAATTATACTAAGCAAAGAGCCGTAATGTTATAGTAGCGCAATTATGTCAACGTAACTACTTTACTCAACTCATATACAAGTTGGTCCAAAAATCTGGAGCTATATTTTGAAAATCATTAAAAACTAACTAGAGCACCTAGAGACATACGATTTGCTCTGTTTTAAAGGTAAATATCTAAAGATTTTTTGATTGAGACTTACACACTTCCATATATGCCCCCTTAGTTGAACGGAGGACGTCCAACCTGAAGCCAGTTTCACACCATGTCCGTCGTAATAAATCCATTTCAACAGGGACAAACGCGTTCAAGATCCACTCTCCTCATTTTGAAAGCGACTTTAAAAGAGGTGCGGTTGTTAGGACGCACTACGCAAGTGCTGTCGTTATCACAGTAGCATTAGAAAGGACCTCAGCGCCTTTGAAAGAGTCGTGATTATTGGAGCGCAATAGTCCGGTGCTGTCGTCGTTACCATAGTAACATTAGGAAGGACTTCAGTAACTTTGAAAGATATATAATCTTTGGGGAGCAATAGGAAGGTGCTGTCCTTACCATAATAGCATTAGAAAGGACCTCAGCGACTTTAAAAAAAAGGTGCCATTGTTGTGACGCGCTAGGCAGGTACTGTCGTTACCACAGTAGCATTAGAAAATACCTCAGCAACTTTCAAAGAGGTGTGATCCTTGGGGCGCATTAGGCAGGTGCTGTCTTTACCATAGTAGCATTAGAAAAACCTCAGTGACTATGAAAAAATTGTGGTTTCTGGGGCGCACTAGACAGGTGCTGTCGTTACCATAGTGGCATTAGAAAGGACCTCAGCGACTTTGGAAAAGGTGGGATTGTTGGGGCTCAATAGTCAGGTGCTGTCCCTACCATAGTAGCATTACAAAGGACCTCAGCGACTATGAAAGATGTGTGATCTTTGGGGCGCAATAGGCAGGTGCTTTCGTTACCATAGTAGAAGTAGAAAGGACCTCAGTGACTATGAAAGAGGTGTGGTTGCTGGGGCACACTAGACAGGCGCTGTCCTTACCATAATAGCATTAGAAAGGACCTCAGCGACTTTAAAAAAAGGTGCCATTGTTGTGATGCGCTAGGCAGGTACTGTCGTTACCACAGTAGCATTAGAAAATACCTCAGCGACTTTGAAAGAGGTGTGATCCTTGGGGTGCATTAGGCAGGTGCTTTCTTTACCATAGTAGCATTAGAAAAAACCTCAGTGACTATTAAGTAATTGTGGTTTCTGGGGCCCACTAGACAGGTGCTGTCGCTACCATAGTGGCATCAGAAAGGACCTCAGCGACTTTGAAAAAGGTGGGATTGTTGGGGCCCAATAGTCAGGTGCTGTCGCTACCATAGTAGCATTACAAAGGACCTCAGAGACTATGAAAGATGTGTGATTCTTGGGGCGCAATAGGCAGGTGCTTTCGTTACCATAGTAGAAGTAGAAAGGACCTCAGTGACTATGAAAGAGGTGTGGTTGCTGGGGCACACTAGACAAGCGCTGGCGTTACCACAATATCATTAGAAATGATCTCAGCGACTTTGAAAGCCGTTTGATTGTTGGGGCGCCATAGAGAAGTGCTGTCGTTGCCATAGTAGCATTAGAAAGGACCTCAGCGACTTTGAAAGACGTGCGGTCTTTCAAAGTCGCTGAGGTCCTTTCTAATGCTACTATTTTTTTTTTTTTTTTTTGATTGGAGGTTTAACGACCACCGTGAGCAACTCAATGGGCTATAAGCAGTCGCCCGTCCCTAATTTAGGGTCACTGGTTCCAGGGAAGGGAGAGAGCCAGTGCCGTAAGACAAACACAACATCCATGCCTGACCGGGATTCGAACCCGGACCCCTTACGGACGAATGATCATAGGCCAGCGCCTTAGACCACTGCGCCACCGGGCGGCTCTAATGCTACTATGGCAAGTAGCATTGGGGCGCACTAGACAGGTGTTGTCGTTACCATAGTAGCATTGGAAAGGACCCCAACGACTTTCAAAGAGGTGTGGTTGTTTTGGCGCATTACGTAAGTGCTGTCGCTACCATAGTAGCATTAGAAAGGATCTCAGCTACTTTGAAAAGGGTTAACATGTTTCATGAGTGGGACGTTTCAGTATTAGGGCTCTGTACCAAGCAGAAGAGACAGGCGACCGCAGAGAATTTGTGAGTTGTGTTCAACGCTCAACGAAGCGGGGTGAATACGGCTATTTTAATCAAAAGATTGCGTCGCGTCTTTTGGTGAAATGAGCACAAGCAGTTTACAGTGAAAACATTTTATTGTGGAAACCCATTCGTCAGGCCATACCACTTTCTTCCAAAGTGGCTTTCACACTTTTCGCGGGAAACGGACGCGTGCTCGTGTAGCTACAGTTGGAGGAATGTCACAAAACGGAGTGCCTGTTTCCTACTGCGATGTGTTCTGGTGGTTCTATCATCGTTTGTGCTCCATTCTCGTCGTAAGGCGGTTTGCGTCCGCTCTTTGCCATAGACGGTGTCATTCCTGTTACATGTTGTGTCAAAATCCCGAGTGAAGATCCGCATCCTCTTCTGCAACATTTGGGCAACCCGACAGCCACTGTGTTGCAACATGGTACTAGCATCCATCGAATGAAAGTGGTCGCCCAGCGGTTCGACGAGCATACTACTAATGTGCTTTGTATTTCCTGGCCATCGCAACCGTCGGACCTAAATCCAATTGTACATGTATAGGACATTTTGGAACGACGTCTCAACGTTTTTCCCCTCCTATGAAATCTGGGAAACTGATCGGGTATTTGACAAACGAATGGTGCTAAATCACGCCTGATGAAATCAAAATATTGGCAGACTCTATGCCACGTCGAATACAAGCCGTTCTTTTCTCCCGTGTCGGTGCATTGCCTTATGTTAATTTTGTAACCTACAATGGTAAATGGACAACAAATGTCTCCATTTTATGGTCCATTTACCATTGTAGGTTACAAAATTAACTAATCAGAATGCTGAACACCAGCAACTGCTTCGTCTTTCGTAATGCTGTAAAAGCAGACTCAGTACGGCCAACCCCAGTAATACACACGCTGAAGATTGCGGCATTGCGTCTGGCACCCCTAGTACGTGTGCTATTACGCCCAAACTACAGAGTCTGTGGAGGCACGTACATTTCAAACGGATGGTTGTAACGTACCAGGAGATGTGACGTACCTGCCAGAAAGACGCACACGACATAAAGGCAGATAGGAATCAGAATAAAACGTCCGCGTAGCTCAATTGGTAGAGTGACTTATTCCGGAATGAGGGGATCCGGGTTCGAATCCTGGCGTGGATAAAAATGACGGAGAAATTTACTTCGTTATATGGTAACAATGTTTCAAGACAAAGAATAAGCAAATTTTATTTTCTGTCTTCACCCATGGCTTTCAAATACCAGGTCGTTCGAAAAATAATGTCTAATTTGGAGGGTACAAAAATGAAAGAGACATACCTCATAGCACCCAACCTTGTTTTATTCGACATAGAAACCTTCAGCAGCTACATACACACCTCTGTCTGCAAGTGACAAATGCTTCAATGCTAGTCCGGAATAAACCTGACTCACTGGATGCAAGAAAGTCCCAGAATGCAATTTTGGCCTCCTCTTGGTTTCTGAAGGTCCTGCCCTTGAGGTAATTGCTAAAATGCTTGAACAGGAAGAAATCGATAGGCGCCAATTCAGACGAGTAGGCTGGATGTGGAAAGGTTTCGAACCTCAGTTCGTGTTGTTTCTGTTTCGTCATTTGTCACACGTGAGGTCTTACGTTATCATTGAGGAAGATAGGACCTTTGCTGTTCGTTAAAGATGGCTGTTTAGAACCCAATTTCTGGTGCATTCTGTAAATTTCTTCGCAGTATGTGACTGAGGTAATGTTTTCACCAGCATTCAAGAACCTGTAGTGTATGACACCGTGAACAGTCCACCACACTGTCAACAAAACCTTCTTTGGCTGTTTGAAACACAACTGCTGGTGCATTAGGTAAATTTTTTCACAGTATGTGACTGAGGTAATGCTTTCACCAGCATTCAAGAACCTGTAGTGTATGACACCGTAAACAGTCCACCACACTGTCAACAAAACCTTCTTTGGCTGTTTGAAACACAACTGCTGGTGCATTAGGTAAATTTCTTCACAGTATGTGACTGAGGTAGTGCTTTCACCAGCATTCAAGAACCTGTAGTGTATGACACCGTAAACAGTCCACCACACTGTCAAAACAGCCTGAGTTGTGTTCGAAACAGCCTTCTTTGGCTGTTTGAAACAAAACTGCTGGTGCATTAGGTAAATTTTTTCACAGTATGTGACTGAGGTAATGCTTTCACCAGCATTCAAGAACCTGTAGTGTATGACACCGTAAACAGTCCACCACACTGTCAACAAAACCTTCTTTGGCTGTTTGAAACACAACTGCTGGTGCATTAGGTAAATTTTTTCACAGTATGTGACTGAGGTAATGCTTTCACCAGCATTCAAGAACCTGTAGTGTATGACACCGTGAACAGTCCACCACACTGTCAACAAAACCTTCTTTGGCTGTTTGAAACACAACTGCTGGTGCATTAGGTAAATTTTTTCACAGTATGTGACTGAGGTAATGCTTTCACCAGCATTCAAGAACCTGTAGTGTATGACACCGTAAACAGTCCACCACACTGTCAACAAAACCTTCTTTGGCTGTTTGAAACACAACTGCTGGTGCATTAGGTAAATTTCTTCACAATATGTGACTGAGGTAGTGCTTTCACCAGCATTCATGAACCTGTAGTGTATGACACCGTGAACAGTCCCCCACACTGTCAAAACAGCCTGAGTTGTGTTCGAAACAGCCTTCTGTGGCTGTTTCGAACACAACTTCTGGTGCATTAGGTCAATTTCTTCACAGTATGTGACTCAGGTAATGCTTTCACCAGCATTCAAGAACCTGTAGTGTATGACACCGTGAACAGTCCACCACACTGTCAACAAAACCTTCTTTGGCTGTTTCGAACACAACTTCTGGTGCATTAGGACAATTTCTTCACAGTATGTGACTGAAGTAATGCTTTCACCAGCATTCAAGAACCTGTAGTGTATGACACCGTGAACAGTCCACCACACTGTCAACAAAACCTTCTTTGGCTGTCTGGAAAACAACTTCTGGTGCATTAGGTCAATTTCTTCACAGTATGTGACTGAGGTAATGCTTTCACCAGCATTCAAGAACCTGTAGTGTATGACACCGTAAACAGTCCACCACACTGTCAACAAAACCTTCTTTGACTGTTTGAAACACAACTGCTGTTGCATTAGGTAAATTTTTTCACAGTATGTGACTGAGGTAATGCTTTCACCAGCATTCAAGAACCTGTAATGCATGACACCGTGAACAGTCCACCACACTGTCAACAAAACCTTCTTTGTCTGTTTGGAACACAACTTCTGGTGCATTCGGTCCATTTCTTCACAGTATGTGACTGAGGTAGTGCTTTCACCAGCATTCAAGAACCTGTAGTGTATGACACCATGAACAATTCACCACACTGTCAACAAAACCTTCTTTGGCTGCTTGAAACACAACTGCTGGTGCATTAGGTAAATTTTTTCACAGTATGTGACTGAGGTAATGCTTTCACCAGCATTCAAGAACCTGTAATGCCTGACACCGTGAACAGTCCACCACACTGTCAACAAAACCTTTTTTGTCTGTTTGGAACACAACTTCTGGTGCACTCGGTCCATTTCTTCACAGTATGTGACTGAGGTAGTGCTTTCACCAGCATTCAAGAACCTGTAGTGTATGACACCATGAACAATTCACCACACTGTCAACAAAACCTTCTTTGGCGTCAACTTTGGTTTGCGATGTTGTTTCGGTGGTTCACAGCCACCGTACAGATCGCTTATGTTGTCGTATAGCATCCACCTTTCATCACAGGTTAGAATGCGATCAAATAGGTTCTCCTTTTCGTTGCGAAGCAGAAGGTTACTGCACATATCAAACCGTTGTTGTCTTTCATGCTCCGTCAGTTCGTGTGGGACCCACCTATCGAAATCCTTGACTTTACCAATTTGGTGGAGATGTTCGGAAATGGCTGACACCGAAACATTGTGCTCTTTAGCGAGTTCTCCGACTGTGACGCGAGGATTCGCCTCCACCTCTGCTTTCAGAGCGTCGTTATCAATGACTGAATGTCGTCCTCGACACTCTTCATCTTGTAGGCTTGTGTCACCGGAACGAAACTTTTCAAGCCACCGACAAACAGTACGTTCAGATGTTGCCTCGTGGCCTCATGCTTTGACCACATTACGGTAGGTTTGTGCTGCATTACGACCGAATTTGGACTCATGAAGTGGAATCACCCAAAACTCACTCCTTCCTAACATTTTATACAGACTACTCTCACATGAGTAGCAACAACTGTAGCTCAAGTGATTACGGCTTGTATGTGGCGTCTGAGTCTCCCATCAACTCCTACGAATCGCGCTACGAGTGGGTTGGCCTGCAAACATTATGGGAGGGAGTCGAATGTGGCACCTCAGAAAATTGGCCATTATTTTCCGAAAGACCTAATATTTCCAAAAAACGTTTAAGACCACAGTTTAAGACCACCTGTTGGTATTAAGAGACTTCTGCCAATTGCGTCACCTACTGTCTGTATTACTCACTTTCCTGTCGGTGCTCATCCTACAGCGGCCTCTGTTGATAGAGTTGGGGAAAGCGTGCGGGTGTCAGTTTACTTCTGGTTTTCATGCTGAGAGGTTTTGAACCTATTTTCTAGATAGCGAAAAGTGGGCAAGATGAAGTGTTACTCAGAGGGCACAAATAGTGGCTTTATATCACGAAGAATACTCTAAACGTGACATAAGCGGAAAGGTGAATGGGTGAAAGACTAGAATTCATAATAAGATCATGAAATATCAAGATACAGGTGAATTTAGCGACCGAAAGAGAAGTCAACGTCCAAGGAAAACAACCGCACGTGATGACAATATCATAAGGCGAATAGTTATGCGTTCTTTGAGGAGTTCGTGCAAGAAACTCAAGGCCTTTCTACATTTAAAAGAGTCTGACATTAATATCAGCACTGGTTCCCGACGTCTTGGCAAATATTTTTGAATAAAGTCTAATAAACCTCGACATAAAACGAGACTAACATCTGTCATGAAAAAGAAGAGACACCAGTTTGCGAAGTGTCATGAATCGTGAACTGCTGAAAACTGGAGCCAAGTTCTTTTTTTCTGATGAATCAACTGTATGTCAATTTGAATCATGCACAGCACATATTCTACGACTAAAAGGCAAAGCTTTGATGAAAAATGCACCGTTAGCACAATGAGACTTCCGCCTAGGCAGAAGATGTGGAATGCAATGTCAACATCCAGTAATGCTTCATTATCCTTTTTGCCGACAAGTAGTGCCATCCCTGGTCCTTTTTATGTGGAAATGTTACGTGAGAAGCTGTTAGCTCATATGCAAGTGCACAGATGCAGAATCTTTATGAATGATGGTGTTCCATATAACCGATCAAAGAAAATAACTGACTACCTGCACAGGAAAAACACAACTGTGCTTGTCTGCTGCGGTTAAAAATTTGCGTATCATTTTAAAAGACAAGGTAGCAGAAAAACAGCCATCAAATTCCCAAGCTTTGATTAACACGATAAAGTACGTGTAGTGCAAAGACATTTCAAGTGACTACTACAAATCCCTCATTGAGAGTATGTCGATCGTATTATGTACGTTATAAAAAACAAAGGTGGCCGCACAAAGTACTGATTTCGGTATTTTTGTGTTCTAAAGAATGCAAGTATTCATCTGTATTCTCATTTTTTCAACTATCTCTGACTAGTAATTAGTTATTACTTTGAAAATCTTATTTTTCAATAAATCGACAGGTGGTCTTAAACTTGTTGAATAACGAAAATGAGGAACATAAGTTTGCTGTCTGTAGTACGATAAGTTAAAACAAATTCCTAAAACTGCCGAATAAAACTCAATTTATTTACAATTTTAAAAACCTATTTACATAGCATAGCACTTTCGGGGCTCATATGGCGCCATTTTCAAGCTCAAAAGCCCCGGAACATGTAGAGGCAACGACTACATACTATAGTATTCGTGATTTAGGTGATATACGTTATAAAAATTATACAAGTGATGCCATTTACAGTAAGAGAAAAAATAGAAGTAATTAAAGTCCAAAACCAAATACAGAACATGTTCAAGTAAGAGTCTCACCTTCTAAGTGTGTCATGGGTGGAGCGATCATCTGTCTCCAAGGTCTTGGGACGGAAATCGGAAAGTCCGTTTTACAGAACACTTCGTAATATTTAAAAATAAACAGGCTTTCCGAGAGAAAAAATGGTATTCTTGTTAGCAGAGGAGTTTAAAACTTTAGCATTTTGCCAGTCCGGTTTGTAGCCTTCCTGGTTGACTGCAACGGTGAGGGCTGTGGTGACGTTTCCACTTCGTAGAGGATATTGGTGCTCCTTCAGTCTTATATTTAACGATCGAAGTGTCGAACCGATGTAAACCTTAGAGTCACGGTTTGGGTCTTCTGAGGTCAGAGGTATGAAGTAGACCCCCGGTTTGCTAAACATATTGACTTTATCCCGGTCTCTACGAACTAATGAGAAGATATTTCGGGTACAGATTCCAAAGGATAAATTATGTCGGTGACAGACTTTTTTCAAGTAAGGAACAATATGTGGAATAAAATCCAATTTACCAACAAATTTAGCCAGAGGAGCTTCATAAACCAAAGTGCTAAATCGTAATTTAGAAAACTTACTGAGTAACATGTGAAAGAGAGAGGTCGGGAATCCGAACTCCCATGTGTAAGCTTGAATCCATGTGACCCCCGAAATTTATATAGCTAGCTCCGAAAGTGGCTAGCTATGTAAATTTTAATTTTTAAAAACCTATGTAAATAGGTTTTTAAAATTGTATATAAATTGAGTTTTATTCTGCAGTTTTAGGGATTTGTTTTAACTTATCGTACTACAGATAGCAAACTTATGTTCCTCATTTTCATCTATTAAGTACGAAATCTTCATATTCAGAGTTGTTGAATAACATTTCAGAGTTATTTCACAGCATATTTACCATGTAAAACGGTGATGGGCCATTCATGACTGACTCGTTCACAGTGAATGCTGAATGGTTCCCTCTCACCATTGTGAATGCTCATTCAATCCGAAATTACCGCGATACATACTGATGTCGCAACACGTTTAACTTTATTCTGTCTACATGAGTTCGTAAACGAACTCCCGGTAAGGAAAGTATTGGATTGGTGCGAATGAAATGTCCGGCAAAGGACCAGCACGCGTGGACGGCGAGAAAGGAAAAGTAGGACAACTTACCTAGGCAAAATAATCTCCCTCGGGTTCCACACACATAGTTGCCATCTGTCCGGAAAAGCCATGATCCCGGAACGAAAATAGTCTTGTGACTGGGACCCGAACCTCGTTGTCTGCCGTGAACTGTTTCAAAGACAGGAAGGAATGTAGGCGACGAAACAAATGATAGTCTGTCAGAGACAAGTCCGGGAAATAGGCAGGAGGAGACAATGCCTCAAAGCCCAAGGCACTTAGTGTCAGCATCGTTCCTTGTGAGACATGAGGGCGGACGTTGCCCTGGAGCAGAAGAACACCATGTCTGTTGACCAAAGCCGGTTTTTTCTGTAGCAATTATTATTGAAGTATAATATATATTCAGCAAAGTTTACTGTGAACGTTAACTAGCAGATGCACGTAGTTAATCACGTAAACTACAGGCTGTTTAAAGAACAAACTATGAGGTATAGAGAGAGAGGATAGAGAAAAACGGAAATGGGAACAGAGAGAGGGAGAAAGAGAGAGATCGGCACACATTCGTTATTTCATCAAATATAAACCATGTCAAACGTCGTCACCCAGTTTTGCTATGTGGTGAAGAACAAATTGTATTATAAAAAATCCCCGTTTAAGTAAGAAAGTACGAATTCCCATAAAGGAATAAATTCCGTTTTGCACCTACCCAGGGAGAACACATGGATTAAAAGTTATGTTTTATGGAACAGAATGGGAGAGACGGTATTTCTTCTTTTACGTCTTGAAATGTCGTAGCGCTAGCGTTTTTCGGGAAAAAACAAACAGGAACCGTGCTTTTATTCTCACAGCTTCGGACGAGGCGTTTTGAAGAACAGGAGCGACGCCTCCGAAAATTGATTCTTCGTGTATTTTTGGCGTTATTGTGCCAGGAGAAAGTAATGAATGAGTACAAAGTGCGACATGATGTTTTGCTCCAGGCCATTCCTTGTCAGCTCTTGAATTGATGCTCGTTCTTTCAGAAACAATCTCTCTCTTCCTAGCATCCTCCGACGGCACAGAATTGCGACCGAGTCGCCGGCGAAATACCAAAGTTCATTCCTGCCTTGTTTGTTCTCTCTCTCTGGAGCACACATGTTCTGTCCTCCCACAGCAGCGAAAGGGACAGAGAGAGAGAGTGCGAGAGAAATTCGTAGCAACGTCAGAGACGGACTGGATTCATTTAATTTCCCCTTAGTGCAATATGTTGTTTAACAAGACAAAATTGCTGTTTTCTCTTAATTAAGCGGTACTACCCACATAGTGCTGCGGTAAAAGAAATACGGGTGCCATTAAATTGCTATTTAAGGAAAAACTCTGTATTGCGGGTTTGTGTTGACTTGCATTGATCATAATTCTCAGCTCCTATTTTTTCTTCGTAACACGCCACTGAAATCTCCCAAAGAGGCAAAATGGAAAGGAACACAGCAATTGGATAAATATATACCATTAATTATACTTATCCCAGAATCCGATGTTACTGCGCAAGAATTTACAACCACAAGATATGAAAAGTTTGGTTTATTGTTCCAAAACAAAACATTTTGAATCATTCTTAATATAAAGTTATACAATATTTAGAAATGACCGTTGCGCAAGAAGAGCGTTTAAAATCAGTTTACGTATCAAACGAACCCTATCATCCGCATAGGGAGACAATAATCATTTCTCTAAGGTGCAGGAAAAACCAGCCGGACCGATGGCACAGTGGTCTAAGCGATGGCGTCTGATCATTCGTCCGAAAGGGGTCCGGGTTCGAATCCCAGTGAGGCATGGATGTTGTGTGTGTTTTACGGCATTGGCTCTCTCCCTGGAACCAGGGGCCGATGGCGCAGTGGTCTAAGCGATGGCCTCTCATCATTCATCCGAAAGGGGTGCGAGTTCGAATCCCAGTTAGGCATGGATGTTGTGTTTGTCTTACGACACTGGCTCTCTCCCCCTTCCCTGGAACCAGGGGAGGTGGCGCAGTGGTCTAAGCGATGGCCTCTGATCATTCGTCGGAAAGGGGTGCGGATTCGAATCCCGGTTAGGCATGGATGTTGTGTTACGGCACTGGCTCTCTCCCTTCCCTGGAACCAATGACACTAAATTAGGGACGGGCGACTGCTTATAGCCCATTGAGTTGCTCACGGTGGTCGTTAAACCTCAAATCAATCAATCAGGAAGAACTACCACTGAAAAATAAATGCCGCGCTCATGTGTAGTCCTAGATTTGAAGTAGAGGTCTACGCGGGCCTGTACGTGCCCGTACAGAGGATGACAGAAAACCGTCAGGCTCTGGCCAGGCCTGCATTGGAAGGTTTAGTATTTTGTTGCTTGAATTGAAAATATATTTTCGTCTCACAAAACGAAGACTGATTTTTTAAAATAATCAGATGGTAAAGTTCACTAAGTGAAACGATATACCCTATACGCCACCGGATAGATTGATGAATTATATCTGGGAAGCCTGGCTGCA
Organism: Macrothele yani; assembly: GCA_039090855.1. NCBI lineage: Eukaryota > Metazoa > Arthropoda > Arachnida > Araneae > Macrothelidae > Macrothele > Macrothele yani. Next base: position 137,971,569 of record CM077027.1, on the reverse strand, counting down.
ACATGAAAAACAGAAAAGGGACGGATTATTTCTTTAAAAGTAGAAATCAAATTCCGTTTTCAATTCGTTAGCTTCAGCGACTGAGGCAAAGGGCTTTTATTCGGTTCCGAGAAATGTTTAGATAAACAGAGATTTCAGTTTCACGAAACCAATACCAAAACGAGCTTCTGGCTACAATGGAGATAAGGAAGTTCGAAGTATTTGCTTAACATTCACCCCCCCCCCCCCCCCCCCGAGAAATGCGTTCGATCTTGATAAAACTCCGCATGCAAGTACCACAAGGCCGAATATGCAAATGATTAGAATTAACGACCAATGATGAAATAGTGGTCCGCCACAGTGTATGAAAGTCACCCATCGAATAGGGTTTATCAAGAGCAAAGCTGGCACACAGGACAATTGTGACAGCGAATTGCTTTTGCATTCACCTCCACGGAGTGTGAGGATGCCTCGACGTCGGATCCGTGAAAAATACGAGAAGTTGAGCATGTTTTAGGGAGGATGTACAATTGGGCTGAGAAAGACCGATTGGTCAAGTCACCGTATCGCCAGGCATTTCAATGGTCGGAGCGACGTGTCAGTCAGACGATGTTGGCGCCAAAGGGTCGAGGATGGTACAACCCAGTGGCACTCGCGCAGTAGACGGCCGAGAACAACGACAGAACACGAGAATCGAGCGATTGTTAGAGCCGCACATACATAACCGAATTCGTCGGTCTCAATCATCCGTGGCAATGTTGCGTTGTCTACAGGTACGGAAGACGACGCAACATTGCCACGGATGACTGGAAAGGAAAGCCACTTCCTGTACGAAAGTGGCCTTCCAGTCCGTTTCCAGACAACTTGTAGCATGTGGACTATTTTCCAGGAGACCACTCCGCCTCCTTTCATTGACCAGCGAGCATCACCGGCACCAGTTGCAGTGGTGTCGGACCCGATAAATGTGGGATATTTTCCAGTGGTCTCGTGTTGTGAAGGGTATTGGTTTACACTTACCGCAGATGACCAGCGCATACGTATCAAGAGACGAGCCGGTCATCACAGAGATCCTGCTTTTAACAGCACACGGCTCTCACACCGGGAGTGACTATCTGGGGAGTCATTTCCTACGGTAGCCAGACATCCTTGATAGTCCTCCGTGTGATGATGTGAAAATCAAGTGAATATATTTCGGATAGGAAAAATCCGAAATGGGATACGGAACGCCATTTTTTGTCTTGTAGGAATAAAAATGACGATAAGTTGGCCATATTGTGTGCCATGGTCCCACGGAGAGAAGATAGGGGAAGAAAATTCTTTCCTTGGAGAATTCTGCATTGAGCCAGAAGTTCACAAAGCATGGGGATCTCCTCGTAACTCAGAACGGTACAGGCAGCTAGAGACAGGCGGAAGAGTGCAAGTTGTTTTCCACATGGCCTTCTGCTCCAAAGGAGTGCGCGCACGTGATTGGTTGTGCGAGGTCCGGGCTGCACAGTTTGAGCGGGAAAAAGTTATAAGGAACTTGTGCAGGACGCTTCTCTCAGAAAACAGGAGAGTCGAACTGTTGCTCTAGGGATGAGAGCGCACAAGATGTACGAAAGTTAATCGGCTGCGGCTGACTAGCTATATGTTAAAAGCCTACCTACGGGTTAAGGCCACTAAGAAATATACAATATCTGCGGGTAAATGTGTAACGTATAAGAATCGTCTGATGACAGATGGATGTCTGCCCAGAAAATCCTTAACCTGAAAGATCCTGCCAACCTGAAAGCAACTAATTCCAGTGATATTGTGATAAATTATCTATGCTCTATGTATGCCCAAATGTAGTGCAGGACTGTAGTGAATGAACTACACAGTGCGTCAAAGAATTTTTAAGACTGGGTCTGTAAAATGAAATAGAAACAAGAAATTATAATTTGTTTTGGTTTGTTATTCAAAATAAGTCCCTCCGGGTTCAATACACTCGTTAAAGCGATTTAATAAGGATTCGAATGCCTGTTCCAGTTCACTTTGCGGAATTGCCTTCCAAGCACGCGTCGAAGCTGTTTGTATGGTCGAAATATCATCAAAATAACATCCTTTTAACGTCATTTTAAGTTTTGAGGAACAAAGAAAAGTTGCAGGGTGCTAAATCAGGCGAATACGGTGGATGATTCAAAACACAGACGTTATTTTTTTGCCAAAAATCTACGAACAAGAAGTGAGGTGTGACTGGGTGCATTATCGTGCAACAAACACCAACTGTTTTCATCTCGATATTCTGGACGAATGCGACGAATTCTGCCCATCAAACGCCTCAAAATATTTAAATAAAACTCACCAGCAATTGTTTGCACACTTGGAACAAATTCTTTGTGGAAAGTACCCTTACTATCGAAGAATGTGATGAGCATTGTTTTGATTTTCGATGGAACTTTTCTTGTTTATTTGGCTTGTGGTGAGTTTTTTGACTTCCATTCCGCACTTTGTCGCTTTGTTTTAGGATCATATTGAAAACACCATGTTTCATCACCTGTAACAATCGATTTTAAGAAGTTTGGATCATTTTCAGCGGCTGAAATGATGTCTCTGCAATGTGTACTTCTCCTTGATTTTTGTTCATTGGTTTACGTGTGTGGAACAAATTTAGCACAGACTTTTGTTTTGCGCAAATCTTCATGCAGGATGGTTCGAATCGTTTCTTTGTTGATGTTTAAAGACTCTTCCATCATTCTTAGTGACGAACATCGATTGTTTGCCACGAAATCACGCACTTTTTCAATACTCTCAGGTGTCCTAGATGAACTTGGTCTTCCGATATGCTTATCATCTTTTAGCGTCTCTTTTCCGTCCAAAATACACTTGTGCCACAGGAAAACATTTGATCTACACAAACAAAACTCACCATAAACTTGTTTCATTATTTGGTACGTTTCCGAGGCACTGTTACCAAATTTTGCGTTAAATTTAATAACAGCCCTTTGTTCCATCCTAATAATTCAACATGAAAAAAATTTTACTTCTCTAATGAACGCCCGTTTCGTTTGAGTTACTTTAACAACTGCGTCGTACTTTTGGCAGAAAGCAAGCAGATGGTCACGGTTTATAACGCATTCGCGATTACACTGGTGACGCGACCATAGGCTGATATCTAGCGCCAGTCTTAAAAATTCTTTGACGCACTGTGTATGACCGTGCTGTGATGTTGGTTTGCTCAAAATCGAGAACCTTGGTACTTTGTCATCTGAATTCTATCCTCATGATTCGTGTCATCAGCTGAAACCACTCCCAGCTGAAATGTGACTTGTAAATAAAACTGTACAATATTGTGTAAACAATGCTCAGCTCTGAATCTTTGCAATTCAACTTATCCTTCACCATGCCTCTGAGGAGCAACAGAGCACAGTAAGTTTGGCCAGAATTGGCAAACAAAAAACCGTCGACGACATTCTACGACCTGTTGAATTGCCATTCCTGTCGCAGCATCACTAAACAATTTTTCAACGGGATAATGCCCGGTCATACACGGCACAGGTACCAGGCCTGCCTCTGTAATGTCGACACCTTTCCACGGCCAACCCGATCTCCCGACCTCTCCCAGATCGAACATGTTTGGGACATGATTGAACGCAACTGAGACCAATCTGGAATGTCGGTGAACTGGCTCCAAATGTGGATATTATCTGGCATGAGGACAGTATTCGTGAACTGTATGCGTCTATACTACGCCGAGTAAGAGTTTGTGTCCGAGCCAGAGGTGGCGCTACAGCATAGTTACTTGTTCCATTAGTGTAGCTGTTTTATCCGAATAAATGGCCCAACTGCTCTGGAATTGCAATAATTTCCTTTCCTAAACATGCACATTGCACATATCAATTTGCATCTCGGTTGGATGATTCTTTCTGGGTGCTTTGTTAATATTTTGGCAAAGAGTGTATTTGTGAGTCGAGGGCAACTTCTTTATACTTTATGTGTAGAAGAGGAAAAACGTTTGCATTTGTAACAGAAATACGTAGTCAGATCTCAATCTCATCTGTGGAAGGAATTCCTGCAAACACGCTTGGTGAATTTCTGAAACGGGTTGGACCAGACGCCAAAATTTCGGGCCCGGGCTTTCCAAATCTAGACCCGTGCATACGTTTGAAATGAACTAGTTTTTTTCGGATATCACCATTATCGCTCCTTTTTAGTTCGTGTGGTTAGACAAGAGGTCTTTCTGCCCATCTGAAGATATATTTGAGAAATGATTACTCGAAAATGTGTTCCCAACTAAACAGAGCAAAGAAATACACAAAGGTTTGATAAAACCAGTTTACGGAAATAAACTATAGCAACAAAGGATGGCAATAGATGGTAATCTTTGTGGTGATGCGGCTCAAATGCTTTTATCGATAGTAATGATGAATTTAGGTCCTTAATTCCTGGGTCTCCAAACTCGGAACTAAGCAAGGTATATATATATATTTTATTACAGATTAAGCAAGGTGTTTTGCATGGAAAAACTATCGGTTCGTCACGACCTTCCATAAACCTCATGAAAACATAGCAGGATGAATACATGGGTAGCACTCAATCATGTTGTAAGCACTCTAAACACACTTACAAACCGAATGGCACAAGTTAAATGATAAGCACCAGATGTTTGGGGGGAAGGAGGCAGGAAAGTAATGTCATTTAGGGAGGGATAAGGTTGGGGAGCAGGTGTGAGGTGTTTATGTACGCTCAACGTAAAGTAAGTGTATGTACAAGTGAATGAACTATTTGCACTTAACTTATGTAGGTATTTTTGTCTTCCAGATTTGCAGAACAAAATGAGTGACATGTTCGCTTTTGTATGATGCATGAATCTCATAAGGGGAACAATGCAACAGTGGCTATCAATAACATTTGCGCTGTTTATCCGAATGCGTAAAATGTCCAACCGGAATTGGTTCGCCCAAATTACGGTTGAGCAATTTTGACCTCTCTGATACTCCTCGTGCAGGAAGGCTCATGGAGCTGGACAATGACCTACTGCGTACAGCCGTTGAGTCAGATCCTCGTCAAACCATTGGTGAATTATCCCAATATCTTAATGCATCATGGTCTACTGTTCAAGAGCACCTGCAAAAGATAGGGAAGGTCTATAGACAAGGAGTTTGCGTCCCACACCAACTTTCATCTGACAACAAAGCCCAGCGTTCCACCATCTGCAAATCTTTGCTCAGCCGACAGGAAAAGGATCCGCTTCTTCATCAAATGTTCATTGGGGATGAAAAGTGAGTTCTTTACGTGAACAACGAACGCAAAAGCCAGTGGCTTTCTCCAGGTTAGATACCAGTTCCGACCCCAAAACCAGGCCTTCACCCCGAAAAGGTTTTACCCTGTGTTTGGTGGACTACCGCTGGCATAGCTCACTTTGAGCTCTTGGAACCCGGACAGACCGTAACGGCAGACCTCTATTGTCAACAACTGAACCATTTGAAATGAGCTCTTACTGTAAAACATACAGCACTGGTCAACAGAGAAGGTGTCATCCTCCAGCATGACAACGCGAGACCTCACACAGCGAGGCGGACCCACCAGACGATCAGAGATTTGGGTTTGGAAATTCTTTCCCATTCCTCTTATTCCCCTGACACTGCACCATCTGATTTCCATTTGTTCAGATCTCTGCAGCACTTTCTTAATGAAAAAATTTCACAATATTGATGATGCAAAAAGAGGACTCTGGGACTTCTTTCCATCACAACCAATGTCTTTCTAAAAAGCCGGCATTGAAAGTTTGGTTTCACGATGGGCAAATGTGATCGATAATGATGGCAATTACACACTGAGTGGCCACTTTATTACGACCACGTGACAGTTTTAAGCAAATGAGCTATGGTTGCACGCTGTTGCCTCCAGAGAACGAGGCAGGTATAAAAATGGAAAGCTTAGTGCTTGCGACAGTAGTAGAAGTGATTTTTGGGTGACGAGATGGGCAAAAAATACGATTTGACGGACTTTCAATGTGGGATGATTGTAGGAGCCCGGAGCCATGGAGCGAGTATCACCGAAACCGCCGCATTCGTGAAATGTTTCAGAGCAGCTGTTGTTAAAGTGTTTAAAGACTGAACTGTCCGCCAACAAATTGGGTCTCTACGTGCAACGTGTGGTCGTCATCGACTAGTGACTGCTTGGGTGGAATTGAGAGTGTCCAGACTGGTAACATACAACAGAAAGGCAACAGTGAAGCAAATTACAGACCATCTTAATCAAGGATCCCCTCAAATGATCTCTGCACGCACTGTTCGCCGTACACTGCATCGGATGGGATATGGCAGCCGAAGGCCTGTTCGAACACCTTTGCTGTCTGCAGTTAACAAAAGAAAACGTCTCCAGTTCACACAGGAACACAAGGATTGGACAGTCGATAATTGGAAACAAATTATGTGGTCCGATGAATCACGTTTTCAGTTGCACCATGCCGATGGCCGAGTAAGAATTTGGCAGAAACAGCACGAAAGCATGGACCCTAAATGCATTGCTACAACCCTTCAAGCTGGTGGAGGCAGCGTTATGGTTTGGGGAATGTTTTCCTGGCATGATTTGGGCCCTTTAATTCGTGTTGATCAACGTCTGACTGGCACATAATATCTAAACATCGTTGCGGACCAAGTGCATCCTATCATGCGGATGGTTTATCCCAATGGCGATGGCTACTTTCAACAAGATAATGCGTCCTGCCATAGTGCTCGCATTGTACAGGATTGCATTCAGAAACATGCCGGTGAATTTACTTTGCTTAGGTGGCCCCCAAAATCTCCAGATCTCAACCTCATTGAGAATTTGTGGGATGAAGTTGAACGAGCCATCAGACAGCTGGATCCACAACTCTGCAATCTCACACTCCTGGAAAGTGCTATTCATCAAGCATGGTTTCTGATTCCACAAACCACCTGTGAACATCTTGTGAAGTCCATGCCACGAAGAATCGAAGCAGTATTAAAGGCAAAAGGTGGCACAACGAAGTACTGAGGAGGTGATCATAATAAAGTGGCCACTCAGTGTATAATTGATTGAAAAATAAATTTCTTCTATAACAAACAGTGTTTCTCTTCTTTTTCAAAAACAATATTACTTTCCATCCCCCCCATTTGTTTTCTTAATCATTTTTGTTTTGAGTCTAACGACCACCGTGACCAACACAGTGGGCTGTAAGCCGTCTCCCGATCCTAATTTAGGGTCACTTGTTCCATTAATGGAAGAGAGCCAAAGCCGTAATACAAACATACCTCACAGGGATATAGGCGGGGTACGAGCTCCGACCTATATGTTTGCCGTAATACACTGCTGGCCACCCAAAATGCAACACCAAGAAGGAAGCATCCGATTGGCCTGAAATTCGCAGCATGCGTCGCCCGCAAGAGGATTGAAAACAATTAGCATTGCAGGGCATATGCAAATCATGTGCACCCGGCACGCCACCGAGAAGCACTATAAGAAGGGTGCACAGAAGGCGGGGTGTAAGTAGTGGAAGTGTGTTGTGCTGCCGGACCTGTGCATGCGAAGCTTCCTGATGCCTCGTCGCAAAATACAGTAGTCATTCCAGCACGTTTCGGAGTTCGACAGAGGGCGAATAATGGCTTATCGCGACAACGGTTTATCGTACCGAGACATCGGCGCCCGTGTGGGACGACATCCAGCCACAGTGAGGCGAGTTTGGATTCGGTGGATGCAGGAGGGACGGATGGACCAACGCGAGTGATTGCCGCAGCCGCGGCACACCACCGAACTAGAGGGCCGGCATGTTGTGCGGCGGGCGTTGATGGCTCGCACCGCCACATCACGAACGTTAGCGTAGAAATTAGGGTGTGTTGCGCTACAGCCTGTTTCAGCACGTACCGTTCGACGTCTTCTGCGGGAGCGGGGACTTGTCACACGGCGCCCATTGCTCCGATTACCATTGATGTTACACCATCGGAGATTGCGGAGGCAGTGGGCCATTGAACGGCGCACCTGGACTACGGAACGGCACGACATTGTCTTCTCCGACGAATCCTGCTTCTGCCTGAAACTCCACGATGGTCGGATCCGCGTGTAGCGGCACCGTGGTGAGAGACTGTATGACGCATGCATTATGCATCGCCACACCGGTCCGTCGCCCGGCGTTATGGTTTGGGGCGCAACTGGACATGACACCCGCGCCCCTCTGGTACGCATCGCCGATACACTCAACAGCCACCGCTACATCTCCAACGTTTCGGAGCCTGTAGTCCTCCCTTACCTGCAGGACCTGCCAGCGGCCACGTTTCAACAGGACAATGCGCGTCCTCACGTGGCACGCGTCGTGCAACAGTTCTTCATGGCCCACCAGGTGTCACTGCTACCGTGACCCGCCTGTTCTATCGATATGTCACCCATCGAACACGTCTGTTCGCTGATCGGCAACCGAGTGGCCCGGCAAGCACCACTCGCGGCTACGGCTGATGATCTGTGGCAACGTGTGGAAACATCCTGGACCGACATACCCCAAGCCCACATACAAAGCCTCTTTCATTCGTTGCCGCCATTTAGAACCTGTACAACTCCATGCCGAGACGTCTGGCATGCTGTGTGAGAAAACACGGCTGCCCGACACCATACTGAGAGACACTACTTATTGGCGTGTAGCTCAATAAATAATATTGCTCATACAGTCTCAATGTTTAATCATTTATTGTTCCTTATAGCCTTTATCTTCCTCCCAAATAGCATTGCAATCTGACACGTCCTTCTCGGTGTAACTATTTCTTTGACGAAGAGTGTATATTTATTATTTTTTTATTTTGTTCCCCATATCTCTTGAGGGAAACACGGAGCCATCTTCAGTATTTCCATCAAACGATGTGTCAGCATCTTAGTTACTGTTTTGTAATAAAGGAAGAAAACTGATCAGACTGTTATTTCTGCAACCCTCGATGTTCCTTATTTAATGTAGCATGATCCATTGGATCCTGCTACATAAAGTAACGAACATCGAGGGTCCTCATAAAACAATGAAAATCGAGGGTCTTCCTGCTTATGTAGCAGGATTCAATGTCCTGTCGTTCCAGCCGTAAGGAATCTTCCCTCCTTTTAAGCATCTAGCGAAAACCTTGGCGACTGTCTGTTTTACGTTTTCTAATCGTACGTTGAGGAGCGTATATGCTCCAGTTTTGTGTGTCTGTCTCTCTGTTTGTCCGCACGATAACTCGCGTAAAAATGCTTCGATTTCGGCTACATTTTAGTATGTGGTAGGGGAAAACATGGGGATGAACACTTTTGGAAATGAACGAAATGGGATCAAAGGCCAGGACATGGGTGCGGGCTACATTCCATCGCCCTTATGCGTCATAAGTAACATAAAAATGCTTCGATAGCGACAAAACTTTAGTATGTGTTTCCGAATGTAAACTGAACCGGTTCTGTTGAATATCGTCGATCATCGAAATGGTGTCAAAGGTCAGGGCACAGGAGCGAGATTTATTCCACAGCCATTATCCTCATAACTTGAGTAATGATTTCTGGTATGTTGGAAAGCGTAGCATAATCAATGCATTGCATGATTTTACTAACTTGTTTGTTTCTTCCGTTTGTGTCTGTGCAATGACCACGGTGATTCTATCTTTCCTTGGAGTTTTCCCCCGCATCATCCATGGGGTTGATTGAAAGTACTTTATGCCTCTATGTTTCTTCATGTCAGTAACAGATGTATTATCATTTATGTAGTTTTGTGTAGAATTTTTATATACTTCTTGAAATTGTTGTTTTAATTTTTGTAATCGTGCCACTTACTATTTTTTATTAGGAATTTGACGACCACTGTGACAACTTGATGGACTATAAGAAGTCGCCCGCCCCTAACTTAGGGACACTGGCTCCAAGGAAAGGAGACAGACAGTGCCGTAAGACAAACTCAACGGTTTCGAACCCGGACCCATCTCAGACGAATGGTCAAAGCCAACGCTTAGACCGCTGTGTCACCTGGGTGGCACAGTACCGTTTCTATTTCAAGTGCCATAATCTGTTATCATCCTTTACTGAGATTATCCTTTGTTTCCTTCAAGATTTTTGTCCTCAGTTGCTGTACATACACCGATGAGCTATTATATTATGATCACCCCCAGCCTAGAAAAAATGAGTGCGCCTGGCGACCAAACCGTGGCGCAGGTGAAGTTCACAGAGCAGTATGTATTTAACCCGATAACCGGCTTCCGGTCAGTAGAGTGTTCTGAGTCAGAATGAGAAAAGCTGCCGATTTATCGGAGTTTGGTAAAGGACGAATTGTGATGACACGGCTCCTCGGAACTACGATCTTGGAAACGGCGCGGCTTGTGGGTTGTTCACTGTAGGGAGTACGTATCAAAAGTGGTGCACATATTACCAAACGTCGAACCGCCGAAATGCCAAACCTCGTTGATGCAAGAGATGAGTGGAAACTGTCGGGAATCGTTCACAGCGACCGTAGGGCCACAGTGCGACAGTGGCGATCAGGGCAATGAGTCCCAGTACACAGTTCATCGCAGCCTTCTGCGCAATGTACTGCGTAGGCAAAGACCCAGCCGGGTTCCCATGTTCGCTGCACGTCATCGCCAATAACGCATGAAATGGGCCCAAGATCATCGAGATTGGACCATGGATGATAGGAAGAAAGTGGCCTGGTCTGACGAATCAAGATTACTGGTTGATCACGTGGACGGCAGAGTCCGTGTACGCCGATTAATAACGGAGGCTATGGCACCTGGATGCACTGTTGGGAGGAAACAGGCCGGAGGCAGCGGCGGCGGCGGTGTTATGCTACGGGCGATGATTTTTTGGGACACTTAAGTCCCGTTAACCCAATAGCACAAGCCCTGACAGCTGTCAGGTTTCTGAACATCATTGCAGACCAAGTTCACCCATTCATAGCAGCTGTGTTCCTTGCTGGTGATGGCCATTACCAACCGGATAATGTTCCAGGAGTATTCTGGTGACTTTCTGTTAATGCCCTGGCCTCCAAATTCACCTGACATGAACTCAATCGAACATTTGTTGTTCGACTTGGAAAAGCGGGTTCGCGCTAAGTCACCACCATAACGAAATGTACGGGAACTGGAGTACATGCTGTTCACATTATGGTACAGGATACTCCAGGATAACTATCACCACCTCATCGAATCGCTACCTCACCGAGTGGCAGCTGTTTTGCGGGCTAAATGGTGTTTTACAGCTTATTAGGAAACGTGGTCTTAGTAATAAAAGGAAGTTTTATTATCTTATTATTAAACCGTCAGTCTAGTTATAAGAAATCTGAGATCCATCCATTCAGCAACCATTACCGTAATTACGGCCTGTGTCAGAGCAGCCGACAAATCTCTAAGTCGACACTTCGTTTGTAGAAAAAATAAAGGTCTATAAATAATGTATTTCAGAGAAGTACTATTGCGTGATAAAAAGAAGCATTACAGTAATGACGGATATGTTTGTGACAATCCAGATTACTATGTGAATGGAAGTAACATCTGGAATGCGTAAAAACACCAACTGCCTCAGTGGGTATGGAGAATGCGCGGAGTAAACAGTAAGTAGCATTATCAGATATTAAAGATCTTTTTTCGACAAGGTCATTACTACACATTATTCTTTTACATTTTCCTTGCAGCAGATTATCGTATTGGTTTATACGTAGATAGATTTCTAATTCTTTTGAGTCACACAGATACTGTGGTACCGAGCATAACTCTTTCCCTAATTAAATTAGTAGAAATATTTATTGATAATTCAGGAAAATATGATAGTAATTATTAATATATTTATCTGTTAAAAGATTATTATGGAGCTTTATTAGCTAGGTACTGTGATTACATTTTTGTCATACATTATTTTAATTTTCTTATTCACTAATGAGCTAGTACACTGGTTTCCATAAATTAAGGAACAAATGGGAAAATCGGGATAACTCAAAAAGTATGCAACCGATTCAGATGAAATTTGGTGATAAGCTTTATCATATCAAATACAACAAAAAAAACGTAAGAACATCCCAGCAAAAACAAAAGCGTTGGGAAACTGCTGGCAACCAGCTGGCTGTGATACGTCACTGCTGGCTGAAATCCGCTGCTCACGGCCCGGTAGCGGTCCGTTGGTGGCAGCGCCATCAGTTGGACCGCTTCCTTAGAGGCCAGCAATTCACGGCGATTGGCAGCCATCGCCGTGATTTGCGGGCTCCCAAGCAAGTGCCACCAGTGGCCCGTAACTGGCAACGGATGCAACTCCAACACCAGGTGGAAGCAACAGGACTGCGCATACGCAGAAGCAACACGTGCTGTGTCTCTCGTGGTACTAGTTAGATGAAGACGACGCTATCGCCATTGTGTTATTTTAGTGGATGTTAAGAAAAAAACATATATAGAGAGGCGAATTAATTTCCTATAATGACATGCCACGTCTACGAAGATATCAGATTAAGCCATGAAATACACCCACTCCGTTCCCATGAATAACAAGAAATAATTTCTGTATAATCTTTCGTTTTAACATACACTAAACCTCTTGAAACAAGAGTCCTGCAAAAACCTTAAAAAAACGTTATGTTGGGAAAAAAAGAATTATACGCGTACAAAATTTATCAATTATTTGAGAAAAAAAAGTAACGCTATGTGGATATAATGTACTTATCCATTAGTTAAATACACAAGACTGGAGGAATTCACTTCTAAAAATAACGAGAAGTGAAATAAAATAGCTTTCCTCTTTAAAACAAATGTAGCTTCGGACAGCGGAAAGGAAAGATACAACGTTAAAAATGTAACAGAATGTAACATGAATGGTTAAATATATTAATTCAACGATCGCCTTTCAAGACGAAAAGGACAGCACGAAACTTTGGAAAGCCCCTTTAAGTTGGTACACTCGTTGAAAATGAGTAGGTTCCCTTAAGTTAAAAAAAACAAAAAACGATCGTTACGTTGGAAAAATAAATTTATGAATTATATGAAATTGACATTTATGAAAAATATCTCGAAATACTATACTGTGCAAATTAATTGGAACAAAGTAAAAAATCACTATTGTTTTCCAAAACTATGCCTTTATATCATTCTATGCCTTGACATACACTGATAAATACCTGTATTAGTACGAAGTACGTCCTCCTTTAGCAGAAATTACCTCTTGAATTCGTTTTGGCATTGACTCCACTAATTGAGTGCACATATTTTTGACTTCATAATCGTGGAACCACACTTTTATAGCATTCGTTATCATTCCTTCTTTGGTTGTACAGTCCATTTTACCTAAACGTCTCTTCAAAATATTCCACAAGTTTTCTGGTGAATTTCCAGGCCAATCAAGCAAATGAATTTGATTTTCCAGCATGAAATTCTTGACCAATATTGAATTGTGACATGGGGCCAAGTCATGTTGAAATCTCCCGTCAAAAGTTTGCAAGAATGGAACAATCCTACGTTGTAATATTTCTACGTACTTTGTTGAATTCATCATACCTTGAACAGGAACTAAGCTTTCAGTGCCATTTGATGTGAAAAACACCAAAACAACTGTTTCAGAGGGTGTTTTACAGTTTGTTTGACATGCTCAGGTCTTAAGGGTTCACAGTTGCTTCGTCTAACGACATTTGATTGGTAACCCTGATGAAAATTACCATTTTTCCAGTCGTCAGCGGTCCATGATTTATATTTTTTGGCCCATGCTAAACGTTTTATCTTCATTTTCGCATTCAAATATTGCTTTTTCGTTGATCTTCTTGCCTTCCGGCCAACTTCCAGAAAGCCTACGGCGTACAGTTGAATCACTTACATCACAACCACTAGCCAATAAATATCTTTGAAGGTCGGTGCTTGTTTTTTTTTTATTCATTTTACTATTTCTGATTAAATATTTATCGGTTCGTGGAGTTGTTTTTCGTTTTCTTCCACATTTACCTCTTCTTTTTGGAGTCGATGATCCAGATGCATTGTATCGCGTAAGCAGTCTTGACACACTTGATTTGCCTACACCAACTGCAGAAGCGATATCTGTCACTGTCATAGAAGTGCGATCTTTCAGAGCAATTATTTTTGCACGCTTCCTTGGAGAAATATCCATTTTTCAATACACGAAAGCAACACATACTCACAGAGAGCAAAAACTAACATCCACCTGTCACACACGAAAGCTCACAACTGAAGCTGAAGTGCCTATTTCCTGTTTAAAACCGGTCAAACCACATTCTTACTATCAAGTTCTAACAGTCACACCACCTCACAGCTGATAAAATCGGTTACTTTGGTTTCCGACATCAACTGGCTATCACATTACAATTTTGAGAATAAAATAGCTTGTCCCAATTAATTTGCACGGTATAGTATTGTAAAATTTAAAAAATAACCATTTGTTACACATTCCGCAGGAAAGAGAATCAGCTTCAAGCAAATGCTCGTGCTTGGTAAATCAGTCCCGTTGGTAGAACGCCCGCTTCCCACGCAGACAGGCCTTGGTTCGTTTCCACCCAGAACCAAACCGGGTTTTTCAGGACCTGTTGAGATTTCCCCATCGCAGTACTGCGAAGCAGAAGTTTCATAAGGCCATAAAAAAAAGTAGTTGTAGCTTTGGGAAAATGCGGTTATCCTTTATTTCTTTATTCTCTTTATGGCTACTACTGGGGAATTCGCGGACAAGATTCGGCAAGCCATCAGTTACGTCACGTGATTGCCTGCTGTCACTGCCGGAAAACTAGCCGACCACATTAGGCTAGCCATCATTTATGGCACGCGCTTGCAGGGCCGCTGAAGGGCCACTTGTGGTAGCTACTGCCTCTGATGGATAACTAATGGCCCTGTTCTGGCGTATGACAACTGATGGGGTACCGCTGCTGGCCCGAACTGTTGGCCCATGTGGTCGCCGTCGGGACATTTTATTGACGGTTAGATGGCGGAAACACAGTGCTGGGCCACCGCTGGCAGTGCTGGCCCAGCAAGACTATTTTTGTTGCGATGTGATACAAAGCATTTTCATTTTGTATGAGTGATGCAAATACGAAAATACAGAAGTATAGGTATCAAAATGATATAGGAAAAGGTACTTCAATACGGAGGGTGATTACCCCGAACATCAGTACAGGCCCTAAAGCGATGTTACATGCTATTAATTATAGTGTCGAGTAGTTTCCATTGGTAGCTGCGTCCATTGCTTGAACAAAGCAGTGCGGAGCCTCCGCAGGGTTCGCGGAGGGGTTTGTAGGCTGGCAACATGCCTCCCGAGTGCACCCTAGACATGCGCAATGGGACTCAGATCAGTATAGCGTGCTAGCCTCTCCATACGGACTGTAGTCTCCTGTCCCAGGTACTGGTGCACGAGGCGAGTTGTGTGAAGGCGGTGTTATCCGTCTGCAGTATAAATGTATCGCCAATTGCTGCCGCATACGGAAGAACAGTAGTGTCCAGGATATCATCTCTATACCTCTGAGCATTGAGGTTTCCATGTGGCATCACATAGAGGCCGGTACAGCCGCCCAACGATATGCCGGCCCACACCAGAACACTACCACCACAATAGGTGTCCCTTTCCTAGATATTAGAAGAAAGATAGCGAGTACCGGCCTTTCTCCAGATGTAAACTCGGCGAAAATCACAGTGTAAACAGTACCGCGTCTCAGCAGTGAACAGAACGGACCTGCACTGATTTTGAGTCCAGTTTACATGCATTCGTGCCCAATTGAAACGTTCCCTCCGGTGGCAGGGGGTGAGGGGCACGCATAATACCCGTGACCGAGCATACAGTTCTCTTGTATGTAATATTCTGCGTACCGTCGAAGGTGATACCATCCTTCCGGTGGCTGCCGCAAGCACATATCTGGGATGAGTCGGTGTAGCCGTCCTGTTCCGCCGTACCGAAAGCTGCAAATACGGGTCATCCGCGCAGGTCATCGTCCTTGGCCTACTCTGTATCTTCGGGAAGCTGCACCCGTGGCTTGGAACTACTGCCACATTCTGCAGACCATAGAATGATCGACGTTGAGCCATCTTGCGACGTTCGCCTCCCGTTGCCCTGCTTCGAATCAGCCTATCGCTCAGTAGCGTAACTCTGCTGGTAAATGACGTCTCGAAGCCATTTTAACAAAATCGCTATCTCGAAATCTTGTCATTCACAGCCGCACATGAATTGGCGACTCCCTCCGAAACAGCTGGTTTTAAGCTCTTGTGCTCTTGCATAAAGCGCTGCCAGTGCCACTCATTTGCCTTCCGTACATCGATGCTGTATGCCTTCGCCCGTAACATATACAGCTTTCGTGTACCTTGAACTATATTTCGCCCAATTATCATGATTTTTCGGTTTGTTTCTTAATTTATGGAAACCAGTGCAGTCACACGTATTTGAACTAGATCATGGAAAGGTTTCGGGCATACAGTGTTCACTTTTTAAAATCAGACGAAAATAATTATTCATACAGATCGTGAGTTTTCTTTACTTTACGGTAAAATCCCCTTGAATTGACATTGTAACTATATGTAATTCGCGTCAAGGTAAAGCAAACCGGCCGTTTTAAATACTCTCGAACCAGGCAAAAACTTTCATACCAAATAAAAAGTTGCTCAAATCACACGTATTCCCCCATTTCGACAGTCAATCATACTCTAATTGAATTTTGAGGAATTTATATGCCTGATTTGTATCACCCACAGGGGCGACTTCAGATTACGAAACGCTGGAACCGCGCGTGCATTGTCTTAACCAATTAAAAGTCGCTCAGATCACTCGTTTTCCCCATTCCGACAGTCAACCGAACACTAACTGATTCCTGTGGAATTTGTATGCCTAATATATATCACACACCGGGAAGCCTTCCGACTACGAAGAGCTCGAACCTGGAACAGACTCTCCTACCAAATTCAAAGTGGCACAGATCACTCGTTTCCCCCATTCCGGCATTAAATCGAACGCTGAGTGATTCTTGAGGTGTTGATCTGCTTAATTTACACTACAAACTGGGTGTACCGCCCATTTAGGAAAGCTCGAACTGGGCGTCAGCTATCATACCAAATTCAAAGTCACTCCGATCACTCGTTTTTCCCATTCCGACAGTCATTCGAACACTAATTGATTCTTGAGCAACTTATATGCCTGATTTTTATCACACACTGGAACGACTTCCGATTACGAAGCGTTCGAACCGGGTGCAAACTCTCATTCCAAATAAAAATTCGCTCATATCACTAGTTTCCCCATTCCGACACTCACTCGAACTCTAACTGATTCTTGAGAAGCTAACCTGTTTGATATGTACCAGACATCGGATTGACGGCCGACTTAGAAGCGCTCGAACCGGACGGCATCTATCATAAGGAATTCAAAGTCGCTCAGATCACTCGTTTCCCCATTCCGACACTCAATCGAACACTGACTGATTCTGAGCTGATCTGCCGGATTTATAATACACCCCGCGCTCACTTGACGTCTTCGTGTTGGACTCAGCCTTTATGTGACGAAGGTAGGTTTACCTAAAAAAACTGCCAAGTCAGTGCATTTCAACTCTACACCTTTCGCTTCCTTCAAGCCGAATCTAAGTGTATTTTAATAAATGCAAACTTTAATAAACACTGTAAAAATTATTTGATCGGGAAATCATTTCCAAACGAAAGCACTTTCGTTGCGGTGCCGTTGCTCCGTGTGGAATAATAATTATTTAATTTCTAAGTATCGTCGGTATTATTTAATATGATCGTTTTCTTTTATTCAATAAAGATGAAAGAAGCTTTGTGCATATTTGTTTTTTTAATTTTTCTTCGAGATTAAGAACAAATGCGTAATTGCTTTAGTACCGTATCTGCGAATTAGGAATCGGTAAAATGGGTTCGCAGCAATTTAAAGAAGCATAAATCACATGAGCCTGTTATAACAGTTACATTTCGATAAGATCAAAAGAGCGAGGAAGCTTCTAAATATGATTATTGCTGAAAGAAAAAGAAACTTCCGTTTATGAGAAAATTTCGCTTCAGGAGCAATACGTTTATTAAATCATTAGTTTTCCGTCGTAACCGTAATTTTTAAAACGTTTCTGAGGGAACGTCGTCAAAAAGGAATAACAGAAGTTTTAAGCAGATGAAACGAAACGAACAATTTTTCAGAGATTTGTGACAAACTCATGAAGAAGGAGTTTACAAGCAACGCCGAAAATGGCACGAATTCCTTTAACGAAATGCAGTGTAATTAGATGACGTTATCCTTTGAATACCAGTACATCATTTGTTTTATTTTTTATTTATTTTTTGGCGTAGGACTATGTCTAACTCCGCGGATAGTATGGGGCGACTTACGGCCGACCGTCTACGACAAAAATAGGTCCCAACTGAAAGCATTATAGTGTTAAAGATACGTGCCACCCACTAATGGTATTAGCATATTCGTAAACAGGATGGAGTTCAATTCGCGTACAGTGCGGTACATCGTGCGCGCGACCCTCCCTCGCTCCCTGTGCGCGGGAGAGGTGACGCAATATTTGTGGGGGTGCCGCCGCGGTTGACTCTGTCTATCTCGGCAACCGTGAGAGCAACACAACTCTGAGTGGTATCGTTTTAAAGCTCTCGGCGAGATCTATTCAAATATATGAAGAACATTTCGCAATTGTTAGAACTGAACATGTAAAAAAAAAAAATTCTTGCGAACCGGTGAACACTTTTGAAAGCATCGCGGTTTATCTGGACAACAGTCAGTGCAAAACGACTGTGCGTGTTATCGTTTCAAAGCTCTTGACGAGATCTATACAAATATAGAAAGAACACATCGCAGTGGTTTAAACTAACATATTTAAAAACGGTTTTCGTGTGAAAGGGTTAACATTTTTGACAATGCTGTGGAATTCGCAGAATAAACGCAAGCAAAAGTTACGAAAATCAAAACGAGAGGCAAGAGTAAGTGAAAGTTGTAAAGATAATTTTGGACCACCGTGTATTTTTCTAATTTCGGAAAGAGCTTTAAGCCTTTTTTATTGGAAGAAAATCTATCAAGAAACCTTCCCATTAAGAAATGCTAAAAGCTTTCGCTACGATTCGACGAGGATTGCAGTTTCCAAGATAGTGTTGTAAACATCCATATGAAACATTTTGTGAACAAGTAGCATTTTGTAGGAAATTTGTACCGAGCAGAATTACGGAATTCTTTACAATTTAAAATAAGTACATATATTATTAGGATAATAAAAAGGAAAGGCAAACTTTAATTTTCGGTTCGTTTTCTTCATTAATGTTTTATTTAGACAATGTATTCTACTTCTACGAATATACACTGCTGGCCACCCAAAATGCAACACCAAGGGGGACACGAGATAGCAAAGCCAGATTTACTGGACACATAACCACAGATACAAAGATGAAATGATTGAGCTTACAGGCCCGTGCGACTTGCGGAACACGCAGACATCAGTAGTTCGTGTGGCCCCCATGTCTGGCAATAACGGCCACTACACGCCGCGGCATCAAACGAAAGAGGCTTTGAATGTGGGCTTGGGGTATGTTGGTCCAGGCTGCTTCCACGCGTTGCCACAGTTGATCAGGTGTAGCCGCGGGTGGTGCTTGCCGAGCCACTCGGTTGCCGATCAGCGACCAGACGTGTTCGATGGATGACATATCGGGAGAACAGGCGGGCCACGGCAGCAGTGACACCTGATGGGCCGTGAAAAATGTTGCACGATGCGTGCCGTGTGCGGGCGTGCATTGTCCTGTTGAAACGTGGCCGCTGACAGGTCCTGTAGGTAAGGCTCCAAAACGTCGCAGATGTAGCGGTGGCTGTTGAGTGCGCCGGCGATGCGTACCAGAGGGGTGCGGGTGTCATATCCAATTGCGCCCCAAACCATAACTCCAGGCGACGGACCGGTATGGCGATGCATAATGCAGGCGTCATACATCTAGTCGCGGTGCCGCCACACGCGGATCCGACCATCGTGGTGTTGCAGGCAGAAGCGGGATTCGTCGGAGAAGACAATGTCGTAAAATTCCGTAGTCCAGGTGCGGCGTTCAACGGCCCATTGAAGCCGCACTCGCCGGTGGTTTAACGTCAATGGTAACCGGAGCAATGGGCACCGTGCGACAAGTCCCCGCTCCTGCAGACGACGTCAGACGGTACGTTCTGACACAGGTTGTTGCGCAACACACCCTAGTTCCAGCGCTAACGTTCGTGATGGGGCGTTGCGAGCCGTCAATGCCCGCCGCACACCATGCCGGTCCTCACGTTCGGTGGTGTGCCGCGGCTGCGGCAATCGCTCACGTCGGTCCATTCGTCCCTCCTGCACCCACCGAATCCATAATCGCCTCACTGTGGCTGGGTGTCGTCCCACACGGTCGCCGATGTCTCGGTACGATAAATGCGCTGTCGCGATAAGCCACTATTCGTCCTCTGTCGAACTCCGAAACGTGCTGGAATGACTGCCGTATTCTGCGACGAGGCATCAGGAAGCTTCCCACGCACAGGTCCGGCAGCACAACACACTTGCACTACTTACACCCCGCATTCTGTGCACCCTTCTTGTAGTGCTTCTCGGTGGCGTGCCGGGCGCACATGATTTGCATATGTCCTGCAATGCTAATTGTTTGCATGTCCTCTCGCGGGTGACGCATGCTGTGAATTTCAGGCCAATCGGATGCTTCCTTCTGGGTGTTGCATTTTCGGTGACCAGCAGTGTATATCTAAAAAAGATTTAAACTCATTTACGAAAAGTTTCTACTTAAAAGTTAAATTTACTGTCCAAATTGAACTACATTTATGGATTTTTTTCACTATATTTGATTACGTTTTTACAATTTAAGTTCATTTCTATTTAAGGAATTTTCTTTATAACGAAGTTTCTAAATGAAACGATGGAACTTCATTAAATAGAGACTGAATTATTATTTGATTAAATCAAACCAAGCATATATATGCACTATATTAGCAAAAGGCACCGGACACACTTCAAAAGAAAATGAACGGATCCGCTGCGTTGTTAAGATACGCGGTACAGCTGCAAATGGTATATAAACAAGCCTGCAGCTGCATGACCGCGATCATAGCGCACTGTGAGGTTGAGTGAAAATGTCGTGGCGGGAGAGAACTGACTTTGAGAAAGGAAAGATTGTTGGGTGTTGTATTATTTAGTTGTCCATTAGAGAAACCGAGAAGCGTTTAAACGTACTCAAGTCAACTGCTTTGGACGTACTGAATAAGTGGAAGACAGATGGCATGCCTTAAGAAGGAAAACGTACCGGCAGACTAAAGAAAATCAGTGATAGAGGACGTCGAAGCCTCAGGAGAGTCGTTGCAGCTAATCGACGGAGTACTGCACAAGACCTCAGTGTACAGGTGAGTAAAAATGCTGGAACCTCGGTGTGTACATGTACCGTTCGCAGAGAACTTCATTCCATGGTTTACCGTGGTCGTGTGGCTGCTCATAAGCCTTTCATCAGCATGGTGTAAAGAACATTTATCGTGGACCGTACATCAATGGAAACGGGTCCTATGGACTGATGAATTCAGATACACGATCCATCAGTCTGATGGCCGTGTGTGGGTATGGCGGCCGGTGGGGGAACGCTATTTACCACAGTGTGCTGTTCCTACGGTCAAGTTTGGAGCTGGCAGTGTACTCGTGTGGGGATGTTTTTCGTGGTATGGTCCCGGTTCATTGCTTATCGTGGATAAACCTGTTGACCAGCACGTCTACCAAGGACTGTTACGGAGTGGTTTGAAGATAATTCCGTACCATGTGTGGACTGGCCAGCACAGAGCTCTGATCTTTATCCCATAGAGCACTTATGGGATGAATTAGAGAGCCTCATAAGAAGTTGGGAACCAAGGCCTACTACTATGCAACAGTTAGCGGCAGAATTATGTACTGAATGGAAGCGCATAGCTATCGCTGTGTTCCAAATCATGTCGAAAGCATGTCTCGAAGGGTCAGTGGATGCATTAGCCAAAAGTGGACCGATGCCGTACTAATGTATGTCAATAAATGCTATGTTGTGTTCCTCTTCTAGGTGTCCGGTAACTTTTGTCAATATAGTGTATATTTGTTCAACAATCCATTGAATGTTGAACGGAAAGAACAAACCTCGTTAATAATATCAAATTATGTTAACTTCAAGAATATGAATTTATTAGTCCTCGATGAGAGACAGATACAGAATTGTGTTTAAAGTTTTGCATGAAGAAATACTCAATCATAAGAGATATGGGATGAAACGTTATTCCAATCTTTGTAAGTACTTTTTTATGTGAGAGGGCATTTTTTGATATGAAATACAGTCATGTCCATAAAAAACATACCACCTAAAATGAGTCAAGCTAGTTACTTCGACTTTCAAAGCCAAGTATCAAAGTACATGCAGCAAATTTTAATGGAGTTTAATTGTCCACATTGATCTCTCCCTTTCTCTCTCTCTCTCCTCTCTCCCTCTATCTCTCCTTATCTCTCCCTTCCTTCCCCGTCTCACTTTCACACACAGTAATGCTTTTTCTTCACATTTTAATTTTCAACTTTTCTATTTTTAATTATATTTAATTTTCAACTTTTTCTTTCAAAGCCAAGTATCAAGGTACATGCAGCAAATTTTAATGGAGTTTAATTGTTTCCCTCTCTCTCTCTCACTCCCTCTCTCTATCCTTCTTCCTCCCCTTCCCTCTACCTCTCTCTATCTACCGTATCCTTCTCCCACTCTCTTCTCTCTCCTCTCTCTCCCTCTCTCTCCCTCCCCCTCTCCTCTCTCCCGTCTTTTTCTCCCTCTCTCTCTTCCCCTCTCCTCTATCCCTCCCTCTCGCTCTCCCTGTGTCCCTTTTTCTCCCTCTCTCACTACCTTTCTCTATCCCTCCCCTCTCTTTCTCCCTCTTCCCCACTCACTCTTCCTCTCTCTCTCTTCTCCATCTCTCCCTCTTTATTTATCTCCTGTCTCTCCTTTTCCCTCCTCTCTCTCTCCTCTGTCTCTCTCTCTCTCCCTTCCCTCTCCCTCCTGTCTCTCCCTCTCCCTCCCTCCCTCTCTCTCTCTCGCTCCCTCTCTCCCTCTTCGCCTCTCTATCCCACTCTCTCCCCCTATCATCCTGGTTCTCTCTCTCCCCCTCTCGCTCTCCTTCTCTATTTCTGTCTCTCTTTCTCTCTCTCTCTCTCTCTCGCTCTGGCTACCTCTCTCCCTCTTCGCCTCTCTATCCCACTCTCTCCCCCTATCTTCCTGGTTCTCTCTCTCCCCCTCTCGCTCTCCTTCTCTATTTCTGTCTCTCTCTCTCTCTCTCTCTCTCTCTCTCTCTCTCACACACACACACACACAGTAATGTTTTTTCTTTTTCTTCACATTTTGATTTTTAACTTTTCTCATATTAATCAAAATAGCTTAAAGGTTAATAAGTTAAGCAGGAAATCTCTTTATATTTACATTTAGTATTTATATTAAAAAATACTGCACTCCAATTATTTTAAAAGCTCTGACCCGCGGCTCTATGGATGGTATACGGCACTGAGATGCAGGATGGATATTTGAAATATAAAGCGATGCCTTTTTTATCAAGCATATAAAGGACACAACAGACTTAATCAAAATCACATGCTTTTTTTCGCTCGTTCGAATCGTAAGTAAACCAGCGTTAAAAATACGATAAATTTGTCCCCGACGAGCTGATGTAGGCGGCAAATCTTTCTGTGATGGTCTAACACGACATTCACGGCGTTGAGAGCTTGATTGACGATTCCAGATCATTGCTTGACCGATGCTGCGCGCCGAAGTTAATGAGTTGTCAGGTAATTTTCGCAAATGAGAGTTAATAGCGCATTTCGTTTCCTCGCATCATCAAACCCCAATTTCTCTGTCTTTTGCAAACCATAGCCTCCTCATCTTTATTGAGAAAGGCCTCATTACTTTATTAAAAAACATCAAGCCTTCAACATTAAATCACAGCTCCAAAAAATGCCTCCGATAAACGTGTGTTCGTGCTCATTTACATGACAATTAATCGCTTGAGATTTTGAGCGGTTTTAGTTTTGGCGATTTCTCTTTTGGTGCCACTATAAGCACTATTCAGTGATTGAAAAAGAAAAAGAGATTTTCAAATTCGCGATGGTGTATATCTGACGTCTTTCTTCTTTTCACAGACCAAGGAATTAATTGAATCTCGCATCTTCTCTCGTCGTGATGATGAACTGAGGGATTTTCAATTAAATCTCATCTTGTGGACCATTTCTATCATCCTCGCGGTATTTGACGGAGACAAAACGCATTAAACTGATAAAGAGGATTCAGAAATTGCGCAGCGCACAAGAATTCTCTCTTTTTTTCAGAGAAGCAAAGATCCCTTCCTTTGCGCGTCACTGCCTAGCAACTAAAAATAGAAGTCTAATATCTCTCATCGCCTTTTCGCCCGAAATGCTCCGAAATCGGGCATTTTATTCCGAACAGAGAGAGAGAGAGAGAGAGAGAGAAACGGAATCGACCCGAAAGTTGTTTATCTTACCCAGCGTGTTTCCATGTCAGGAAGTCTAAAGTGCTGACTCTCTTTCGGTCTCTATCGACCCCCCCCCTCCTTCTCACACGATGCGCCGGAAGGAAGAAAGACTGTATTTGATTATTGCGTAATGTGCCGCCGTCAACTCAGAAACCTTTGAGATAAGCAGTCATTATACAAAACTTGTCATTTACATTGAATTGTAGGAAATAAATGATGAGGTGCTTTGCTGCTTTTTAAATACAGTGAGACTTCGCTCATTCGCGTGGCATTCGAATAAATAAACTCGTAAAACAATGTTCAGAACGTCTTCTCGTGAAACGAAAAACTGTAATACATGCATGAAGAATTTTCTGTTCAACTTTGAAGCTGGCGTCTTCGCACTTCGAAAGCGGCCTTTCTGGGAATACCAAATGTGCTCTTTAAGTTATCAGACTGGAATAGGAGAACTGTGCATAACAGATAAAAGCTTTCCTGGTTCCAGTGGCGTAACAACAAATTTTCGACCGTTAAGCAAAACTATAAAATAAAGCCCCGCTTCTGCTGCATTTGAAAAACTGACACGGAAAATCTAAATCAAAATACACACATTTTGACCTGTGCAAACTTTTATTTGATCAACAAAACAATTCTTATATCTTTATTGATAGATTGATTATAGTTACTCAATAAAAAAGTCTTTCTACTCTTTGCAACGGCAAAGTTTCTAATTCAATCTTTGTTTGGCACGGGCGCGCGCAGAACTTTTTTTCCAGGGGGGGTCAAAACAAAGGTGCAGCATAAATGACTTCTCTAAGCCCTACGTCATTCGGGATAAATGACAGAAATACAGTCGTACTGAATAAAAAGAAATATTTTTACATCTTCATACAAAGAGAAATATAATTCTAAAGAGTATTCAATCACAAATTATGAAACCTATTTAGAACAACTTATGATATTGTTGTGTCGTACTTAAAGTTCAAATAATGAGCACTGTATGTACAATAACTATAACCCCCCTGCTTTCAAAACAAAAAGAAGATCGGTATTGCCACGGTATACATGTTCACATTCCACAGACTTCGGAAATAATAATGTTGATACTTTCGAAATAATTTTCTGTAATTATTTATTTCTTAACATTCACACAATGAAAAAACTTCCAGTCAACGACGTCAGTCCCCAGTTTGTTGAGCACCATTCTATTATTACGCTTTCCAACCGTAGGTTGAAGAAACTTATATGCTCCAGCTTTGTCCGTCTGTCTGTACGTCCGTCCGTCCGCACGATAACTCGTGTAAAAATTATTCCATTTCGATGAAATTTTAGTATGTGGTAGGGGACCACCTGGGGACGAACGTCTTTGAAAATTGACGAAATGGGGTCATAGGTCAAGACATAGGAGCGGGATCCATTCCATCGCCGTTATGCGCCATAACTTACGTAAGAATGCTTCGATTGAGACAAAATTTTATCATGTTGTTCAGGAGGAATACTGAACTGGTTCTGCTTAATATCATCGAAGTGGGGTCAAAGGACAGGGAACAGGAGCGAGATTTATTCCACAGCCATTATCCTCATAACTTGAATAAAAAAGCTCCTATTGCGACAAAACTTTATTACGTTGTTCCGGAGTTATACTTAACCAATGTTGTTTAATATCATCCAAATGGGGTCAAAGGTCAGGACACAGGAGCAAGATTTATTCTAGCCATTAACCTTGTAACTTGAGTAATTGAATAATGAATCCTGGTATGTTGGAAAGCGTATCATAATCAATGCAATGCTTGATTTTACTAACTTGTTAGTTCTTTAAAGAGGTCCAAACTTACCGTTATTTAACTTTGTACAACAGCAGGTTTTTACAACTCGTAGGATGAAAAACAACGCATGTAAATAATCCTATCTTTGGTACAAATTCATTGAAACACCAGTTACACACACCAAAGGTTTCCGTTAAAAATATCACACAGACACCAATAGTTTTCATTTTGGAACATTACCACACGAGCAAGAAACAAGAAAGATGACACCGAATTTCCGGGTGTAATAAGCACGTCTTTTGAATCCGTTCTGAAGCAAATTAAATTTATCAAAGCTATTCAAAGTCAATGGAGCCGGTATGGAAAACAATAGTATCTGACGGAAGAAAGAAGTTTTTCAATCGGGTTTTTAATCCCTCAGATATTGCTGTAAACGAAATGGTGAGCTTACGAACTCTTAGAAACAGAGTTATCGACAAAAATAAGATGAGACTTTACGTCCCTTGGTGGGAAAACCATGCATTATTTTAGGAAGAAAGTATTCACAAAAGGTTTATCCATATGAGCGGTATCGGTCCAAGAAAAAAAATTTTAGTCGAGTTTTCAGGAGCCCAGATTTTGCTACAAATACATCAGAAATAGAAATTGAGACTTATGACCCTTGGTGGCCAAACCATTCTTTACCAAACATTAGAAATTACGTGAAGAATATTTTCCGTCAGGTCTTGTATGCGATATAGGAAGAATTTTTCAAATCGGAGTTTTAGGAGCAGAAAACGCAATTTACCATTCTGCGCCCTAGCGGAAAGTCTATGATTTACTTGAAAATTTTGAATTTATAGGAAGTACATTTCGCATCGGAAACACTATCCAACAAAAAAGGAATTTTTCAAATCGGACTTTTGGAAGTAGAGATATTGACAAAAATAAGATATACATCTACGTCCCCTGGCGTAGAAACCGTGCACTATTTTAGGAAGAAAATGTTTTAAAAAGGTTTGTCGACATGAGTACTATCGGTCTACAAACGATGTTATTTTCAATCGAGAATTTAGAAGCTCATATTTTGCTGCAAATACATCAGAAGCGGAAATTAAGACTTACGCCACCTGATAGCCAAACAATTTTTTACAAAAGTTAGAAATTACGTGCAAACGATTTCCCATCAGGAGCTGTATCCGGTGCAAAAATAATTTTTCAGATCGGAGATTTAGAAGCAGAGATATAGGGGGAAACGCAATTTACCTTTACGCCCCCTAGCGGAAAGTCTATGAATTACTTGAAAATTTTGAAATTATATGAAAAACGTGTCACACGGAAAACACTATCTAACAAAGAAGGAATTTTTCAAATTGGACTCCTAGAAGTCGAGATATTGACAAAAATAAGATATACGTCTACGCCCCCTGACGGAGGAACTGTGAAATATTTTAGAAAGAAAATATTACGAAAAGGTTTATCGATGTGAGTGGCATCAGTCCACGGAAGAATTTTTTCAATCGATATTTTAGAAGCTCAGATTTTATGGCAAATACATCAGAAGCGAAAATTAACACTTGACGCCCCTGGTGGCCAAAGTATTCTTTACCACAAATTGGAAATTATATGCAAAAGATTGTGCATCAGGAGATGTATCCGCTGAATAAAAAAATTCAAATCGGAGTTTTAGAAGAAGAGTTATCGGAAAAAATGCAATTTACTTTTACGCCTCTAGCGGAAAATCTGTGCGTAATTTGGAAAAGAAACTATATCCAAAATATTTTTCGACATAAATGGAATCAAAAGATAAAAGATTTTTTTCAATCGGATGTTTAGAAGCAAATATGTGGAATAAAACGTATTTTTGAATTCGACATCATCTGCATTTACGCCCTCTAGCGGCGAAATTGTACATCGTAAAAAAAACGAAATAAAGGATCATTATTTGCGTATTTCAAGCTTCCGAATGCAAAAAGAATTTTTCAAATCGGACTAATAGTTGCAGAGATACCGTGGGTACAGACGGACAGACGGACGGACAGACGGACAAACCGATAACATAAGCACGATCTTTTTCTACAAAAGTCGTGCTACATAACGAAACTGCCGCTTCTGCTCGGACGTCATAAAAACAGCATTCTTGGCAAATTGCAGTTTGGTTACCGTGGTAACCAATTCTCAAACAAACGGCAGTGCATGTGCGTGACGTCATAAGCAAGGACGCGAGCCAACAAGTTGGATTGTAATTGTGTCACATTTATCCATGTTCTTCGATTGCGATTCACTATTGGGAAGGATGGATGTCTCATGAATCGACGATTCGAAACTCTGAAGCGAAGCTTCAGTAATTTCGAAAGCATTCTTCAATTGCTGGTTCCTTCAAAAGATTTTCTCGCCAGCGTGCAATTCTTACCAATCTTAACAGACGGGACTGAGGTGACGTCGGAGGTGCAACCGTCTTGCAAATATGAATGAACAGGTGCTCAGATAAGAAAGCAGTAAAGCAAAAATAATGAAAAATTAGAGTTAGAGATTATGCATTGCCATAGGATGAATACTAAGTTCCCTACACCGAATTATAGTTCATTTATTTATTTATAGTTTGGTGCTATTTATGTATTTTCTTAGGTAGCCAGATATAGTCTTTAAATAAATTAGTAATAGGGATTGTGCTATTGGGAGAATGGGGCCTAAAGTGTACAAGATAACATCGCCCAAAGCATAACACCTTCGCCGCCGGCCTGTTTCCGCCCAACAGCGCATCCACATGCCACAGCCTCAGTTGGTAATCGCGGTATCCGCGCTCTGCCGTCTACGTGATGCACGAAGAATCTTGATTCGTCAGATCCGGCCACTTTCTTCCAATCAACCACGGTCCGATTTCGGTGATCTTGTGCCCATTTCATGCGTTGTTGGTGATGACGTGCAGTAAGCATGGGGACCCGGCTGGGTCTTCGGCTATGCAGGCTCATGCGCAGAAGGCTGCGATGAACTGTGTGCTGTGACGCATTGCCCTGATCACCATCGTCTCAGCTACGGGAGATATGTCGCCCTGTTGCTTGGCGATCGCTGTAAACATTGAGCGAAATTATCCGCTCCCCTCTGGCATCAATGAGCTGCGAACGATACACGGCTGGACGACGGTTCGTTGTTTGACCATCTGTGCACCACTTTTGATACGTACTCACTACGGCTGCACGTGAACTGCCCACAACCCGCGCCGTTTCCGAGATCGTAGTTCCGATGCGCAGTGCCATCACAATTTGTCTTTAATCAAACTCCGATAAAACGGTAGTTTTTTAATATTTTGACTCCGAACACTTTACTAGCCGAAAGCCGGTCCTCGGTTGTATATATGCTTCTCTGTGAACTTCCCGTGCGCCACCGTTCGGTATCCAGGCGCGTTCATTTCTCTAGGCTGGGGTGGTCATAGTATAATGGGTCATCGGTGTACATAGAAAAGGTCGGCTCCGGTCGTGGAGACGCTAACTCCCAGCCCACTATGCAGCAGCTGTACTGCATTCATTTTAAAACAGTTATGCTGAGAAAAGAGATTCTGAAAGTGCAGAAAATGTGTGTTGCTGCTCTTTCTTTAGGTTTTTATAGAAATACTTGTTGTCTTACAATTCACGCTGTCTCTTTGTAAGTGGTTTATTTATTTATTTTTTACGCTGGTAATTTCAAAACTACGAAAGCACAAAGAAGAGCTCAAATGCGGGCGCTGCTGTTATATACTATCCTGTGTTTTCACTCACCGTTCTAATGTCCCCTTTCGGGCATTAAAAGTCAGACTGCATCTCGAAACATCTTACTGCTATGTGGAAACTTGAAGACACAGTTTTCCCGTTTCAGCTCCTAAAGGTTAAACTAAGTTAATCCAGTTCTAAACTACGCATTTCGTTTTTACTACACTCGAGGTTCCAGGTGCGGGAACACAAGATCTTAAACGATCATGAAAACAAATTATTCCCATCAAACGTGTTTCAACTGTGCTCCAACATTTAACATCGGAACCCGTAAATTTCCTTGTTCTTGATAGAAAAAACATGGTGCAGTTTCAACCATTGGAAATAGTTTGATTCACTAGAACAACATTTAGTCCGTCTGCAAGGTTTAAGAGAAAAGAGTGATTTAATTCAAAAACTCTCTTTACTTATGTTTAAATAAATTTTAAAACGCTAGTTTGGATAATATTGAAGTCTTAGGAGCCCTCTTAATTGGTAAGTTTCTACTTTGTCCCGCAATATTTCCATATACAGTGTGCCACACTCGCTACCGAGCCCGGCATTTCTTTAATATTATTAACACCAATTAAAAATATTGCAACGAAATTTGAAGTGGATTTACCTAATTTTGTGCGAAATGTGATGACGTCACAACATGTGTTCGAAGTGGCCACCATTTGCGTCCAGACAGCATTGAACCCGGCGCTGTCCGCCAGCCAGCCTGAGTGCTCCTTAGTGGCAGACACATTCTTAAGTGTGGCGCCATTGAGGAGCAGTCCACCTGCCAGCCGGATGCGCCTCTCTGCTGCTTTGTTAGGCCATTTCGCTGAGCGTGTCTACACAATACGGTTGTTGATGGTGAGTGCTCGTGCTCGTGGCTGTTCGCGTACGTGTGAAAATGTATCGGTATACTCTGGAGGAGCGAGTGTTCGTTGTTTGCACTCATTGGAATTCATAATCGATAAAGTCTCGTCAACAGCAATTCCTGGAGTGCAAGCAGACATCTGCCGAGTAAGTCCACCAGTTGGGCATTGTCGAAGAAACTGGAAACCAAGGGGACTTTATTAGACAATCATGCAAGAGATCGTCCACAAATGCCCGAGGAAGCGATCCAGAATGTAAAGGGTCGACTACTTGCGTCTCCCAGGAAGTCACTTCGCCGACTGCCACAAGAAACAGGGTTGTCCAAAAGCACTTGTCAACGTGCTGTGAAAAAAGGCGAAGCTTCATACGTACCGTATCTCCGTGCTCCATAAACTGAAAGAGCCTGACCTCATGAAACGAGTGACATACTGTCGACGATTTCAGACATTTCTTCATGAAAATCCGGGCATTATGGACTACATGTGCTTCTCGGACGAGGCGTGGTTTCACCTGTCCGGATACGTCAATTCTCAAAATTCCCGTATTTGGGCCAATGAAAATCCCAGCGCGATACATGAACAACCCCTTCAGTCACAGAAAATTGGTGTTTGGTGTGGGATGACCTGGCTCGGCATAATTGTTCCCATCTTCGATACAACCATCACGACAGCTGCATATATATGGAAATCCTCAACACCTTTCTAAATCAATTGGAGGACGAAGAACTCTCAATTGGATATTACCAATATGATGGAGCGACATCACACACATTGCACACCAATATGGCCGAAATTAAGTCCTTTTTCGGCGACCGCGTCATTTCGAAGGGCATATGGCCTCCGCGCTCGCCCGTTCTGACGCCTCCTGATTACTTTTTATGGGGATATCTAAAACGGAGAGTTTACCAAAAGAAACCGCGAACCATAGATGCCTTGAAGACAAACTTCACCGAAGAAATTCGTGCAGTGACGGCGGACGTACTGGCAAGAACTTTCCACAATATGATGCGCCGGGTTCAATATTGTCTGGACGCAAATGGTGGCCACTTCCAGCACATGTTGTGATGTCATCACATTTCGCACGAAATGAGGTAAGTCCACTTCAAATTTCGTTGCAAGATTTTCATTGGTGATAATATTATTAAAGAAATGCCAGGTTCCGTAGCGAGTGGGACACTATGTGTTAGTTAGTTTCTATTAATTATCTCTATGCATAATGTTCCGTAGCTCCATGTAGCAGGCTGTAAAAGCAATAGGGTTGAATTTTTGTCAGAATTTGGCCTGCGTGGGACATCATGTGCCGACCCGAAAAATTTCGATGCCGAAAAGACTGAAATTTGTACGCTAGTCTAATATAGAGTCAATGTTTCACGACTAACGCAAATGCTGTCGTTTACGTGTTCTAAGAACCATAAAGCTAATGCACAGCGAACTCGTGCTGAGAATTTAACACCCGTGAGTATTCATCGTTCATCGGTTGACAACAACAAGAATTGGCATTTGCCTCTTTGCGTTCATATAGAGCGGGAGCGAGGAGTGGGAATGCTGTGAGTTAGAAACTAGGAAGTGACGTCATAGGTCAAACGGTAGGCGGCGCGGCATCTCATTTATCAGGAACAGCGCAGGTGACGGTGGCTAAATTAAGTGATTGGCGTCGTATACCGTACATGATGTTACAGCAACAGTTCGAGCAGATCTTTCTGTTGAGTAACTTACCGGTGAACAATCTGTTTGTGGTATTGTGTGTCCGCCTATGTGTAACAGAGCCGCCCTTAGAGGTGCGGGACAGGTGCGGTCTCACAGGGCCCCTAGCTTAGGGGTCCCGCGCTAACACTCTAAGTAAAAAAAGAAGAAAATGAGAGAGGGAGAGAGAAAGGGCGAGGGAGCGAATTCCTTATTTTCAATTATTCTAATTTTATTTTTTTATTTTTTAAACTCCGTCCCCATTAATTATTCTTTTTTTTTTAATATCGATTGCTGAATTTATATTTTCCCCAAAATCGGCAGTAAACTACAATATTATGTCTAGCGAAACATTAGCATTGAAGTCATATCTTTAAACGTGCACTGATAGTTATCGAAAACGTTGTGCTACGGGAGTTACTTCCATCTGATATGAAAACTGCAGCCAGTGCTTTAAGATACATGAATAAAATTCAGAATCCTTTTTCTAATGCCTTCATCGCCTACAGGATATTACTTACTGTCCCAGTAACGGTGGTAAGTGTAGAAAGAAGCTTTTCACCGTTGAAGCTAATCAAATCTTATTTAAGATCTGTCATGTCTCAATAATGATTGATGTCTTTGGAAACTTTGTCAATTGAACAGGATAAAGCAAGCAAAATACATTTTGATGATTTAATAGCTGACTTTGCTGGGATAAAAGAAAGAAAAGTCCAGTTCTTATAAGGTGAGTTTAATAATGTAAGTATTGTCCCATAATAGGTAGAGATGGAGCCATTGTGAGCGAATGACGTATGCTGGTGTGTATGTTTTATCTATTACATCATTTAAGACATTTACAAAATATCAGTGGTCAAAAAATTTGAAATTCTGTCTTTCGTTATTCGTTAATTCGCAAACGTCTTGACGTTTCATTGAACTGACACGATAACTGTAATAAACTATGTTTTAAATCTAGTGTATGTTTTAAGTCTAGTGTATGTTTTATGGTTTTATGTCTAATGTAGTGGAAGGGTTAAAGAAAGGTACCCGCGGCTATTTTTTTTTTTTTTTATTGGAGGTTTAACGACCACCGTGAGCAACTCAATGGGCTATAAGCAGTCGCCCGTCCCTAATTTAGGGTCACTGGTTCCAGGGAAGGGAGAGAGCCAGTCACGTAAGACAAACACAACATCCATGCCTCACCGGGATTCGAACCCGGACCCCTTACGGACGAATGATCAGAGGCCAACGCCTTAGACCACTGCGCCACCGGGGCGGCACCCGCGGCTAGGTTCGCACTCGGTCCCGCGGCTGCTAAGGGAGGCTCTGATATTTAAAGTATGTAATAGTGGTTGATCAACCAAAGCGTACTGTTACAATTAGTACGTCTTTTTCGAATAGTGTAGCAGGGAAACAAAACAAATTCAAAGCGAACGTAACAGGTATAAGTGCGGAAAACTCTGAACATAAATAAGGTAAAATTAATAACCAGTTTTTCGAACTTTATAGAGTCTTATCTGAGTTGAAATTCAGAAACTGTGTTTTTAACATCGAAATGAATGTTTCCTTCATTTGTGCTGTTAAATTACACTGCCGGAAAGTGAAAAAAAAACACCAAGAAGGAATTGGCGGACGATCATGAAATTTACATATGTTAATTGGGTCAAGTTCACGTAGGTGTGATGTTAATTTCGGGACCAACCCCGGTGAGCGCTTACGCCACAGCACGGCATAATATGCAAATTACCGTCGGTGGTATTTAAGGAGCACGGCGAACTGAATGTAATCAGTCGTCGGAGTACGGACACGTGCGAAGACCCTGAAGAAGCTGCAATGCCTGGACATGGAAGACGTGTACGATTTCAGCTGTTATTGGACTTTGAGCAAGGTCGTCTAGTCGGACTCCGCGAGGCCGGGTGGTCGTATCGTCGTATTGCGGAGCGAATTGGACGGGAAGTATCGGTGATGGTACGATGGTGGCGTAGATGGTCCGAGGAACATTCCCACACGAGAAGACGTGGAACCGGGAGTCACAGACGGAATGACAAGCTGACCGGTCGACGCATAAGAAGAGCGGTGTTGTCAAGCCGAACATCCACTGCAACGCGAATCCGAGCTGCCGTTGCACCTGAGGTGACTGTGCGAACAATCCGCAACCATCTACTGGATGCAGGATTACGTGCACGTGTGCCTCTGGCATGTGTACCTCTGACTCCAGCCTACCTTCAGGAACAGCTGCAGTGGTGTCACCAACGTCTGCACTGGAGAACGCAATGGCGATCTGTCGTGTTCAGCGATGAAAGCAGATTCTGCTTGGGAGCCTCCGATGGCCGTATACGTGTTCGCAGACGCACAGGAGAGCGTATCTTGCATCCGCCAGCGACACACAGGGCCTACACCTGGTCTCCTGGTGTGGGGAGCGATCAGCTATCACTACCGTACAAAACTAGTGTTTGTACCGGGTACGTTAAACAGCACCTCCTGCATCAACAACATCATTCAGCCCGTTGTTGTGCCATTTGTAAGGTCGATCCATCGTGGTGCTTTCCAGCAAGATAGCGCACGCCCACACACGGCACGCGCAACGCAACATACACTTCAGGGTGTGTGACAGCTTCCATGGCCTGCACGTTCACCTGATTTCTCCCCCATTGAGCACGTGTGGGATTTTATGGAACAACGACTTATCCGGTCTCCACGTCCAGCCACGACCATCCCCGATTTACGCGTCCAGGTTGAGGATGCTTGGAAGTCAATACCCAAACTTACATCCAACATCTGTACGACAGACTCCATGCCAGAAGTGTACAGTGCGACGCAGTTCATGGCGGTTCATCCTCGTACTAACCATGTTACATGGAAATGTTATTTTTCCGTTTACCAGCAAATACAGTTGCCACAATGTTTTGATCACGTTATCCTCTGTATTCCGTTATTATGCTGTATACATTTCGTTGATATCAGACGTCTCCTTCTTGGTGTTCCTTTTTCACTTTCCACCAGTGTATATATATAGCAAAAATCAACAACAAGCACCAAACGACGAACAACTTTGAAATTCTAAAACGCCAAAGGCAGCATAAAAGAAAGATCAAACCTCAATACAGAAATAATGCAAAACCGGAAGCAAGAAAAAATACTTACATATAATTATCAAAGGATTGGGAAGGATGCTGCTATTTGTATTTTTTTAATGCTTTTGAAATTTCTGGGAACAGAGATACAATTTACTTTTGTATAAGCAGTGTTTATCCTTTGTTACAAGTAACCAGGGTTTCTGTTACAAGTACTATGCGCTGTATGCATAAAGCCTTCCTACTGGTTACTGACTGATTAGAAAAATAATTTTGTAAATAGTTTATCTTGTACTAGCAACACTCTGTATGACATATTATCTTTTATTATTTGATTACTGTCTACTATTTTGACGTGAGCTGCATTTTCTTTAATTCTAGGTGTGCCCTAAGTTTATCTTCTTTTGCAATTTTTATGTGTGTTTTTGGTTTTATCTCTTACTTCTCTAAGTTTTGCACCTTGGTTCTGTGGATTCAATCTCTCATATTACCACAGTGATTTAATACTCGTGCACAATTAATTAGTGTATTAATTAAAATCATAATTTTTCAGTATTTGAGAGTTTCAGGACATAAGTTACTATTTATGGATACATTTTCTTTAGGCTAAGCACTTGGCTTTTCTTCAGTAAATTTATTTCTTCTTTTGTTTTGTATAAATGGGGTGTTTGTCCTCCTTCTAAAGTGTTGGTTGCTAAATTTCTCCTCGACTGGTTATTTTGTGAGCGTGTGAGTTGGGCAATGAGATTTGGTTTGCTGTTTTGGGGTTATTTGTCCCTTTTAACATCAGTTGAATTAAAGCTTAAATTTAATATGTCCTTATAGCAAACTAAATTAGCACAAGCCCACACGTTTCTGGTCTTTGAAGATACGTGAGTGATTTCCTTCATGCTTGCCCCAGACGAAGCCATAAGAGAATCAGTCATTGCCCTGCATCCCAATGTTCTTCTAGTTTTCTTTTTCTTTGTTTTTGGCTTTTGTTTTTTGCTTGATTTGGAGCTTGTTTGCTTTGGAAGTTTGGGGATTGTTTTGTTTTTCTCTGGTTAGTTCTTGGTTTTAATTTGTTTTATTTTTCCTTCTTATATTAAAAAAAACGTTTTGCTTCGGGTTTTCCATTATTTCTACACTGAAGAGCAATTGAATTAGAGATGCCTGTCTAGTAACGTGTAGCACCACCTTTCGCCCTGATGACGGCGGCGATTCGTCTCGGCATGGACTCAACAAGACACCGGAAGCGTTGGGAAGCCATACGGATCCACGACCCCTGAACAAGCTCCCGCAGTTCACGAAGATTTGAAGGAGAGGGGGGGAGAGAGAGGTGAGAGCCTCGAACATCTCTCGATGGCATCCCAGATGTGCTCGATGGGATTGATGCCAGGTGACCTAGCTCGCCAAGGAAGCGAGGTCACGTCGGTGGAGTGTTCATCCAACCATTCGGATACAATTCGGGAGCGGTGGCACGGTGCATTGTCTTGTTGCAGGATGAGGTCCCCAGTGGGATGTTGGAGACGCACAAACGGGAGCAAATCGTCGTCCAGGATATCCCGGTAACGTTGACCTGTGAGGGACGAGAATGCCACCCCCACCAGCTTGAAGAGTACCCTGCTGGCAAGAAGGACCCATCGCTTCATGTGGTTTGCGCCGTACTCGTATCCTGCCATCCGCATGTACCACCGTGAATCTCGACTCATCAGTCCAGGTAACATTTTCCCACATGTCTAGGGTCCAGTGGCAATGTTCCCGCGCCCATGCTAATCTTTGCACCCTGTGATGTGCGGTCAGCAGCGGTACCCTCGTGGGACGATGGCTTCTGTACCCCATAGCGAGGAGATGGTTATGGATGGTGTGGCTGCTTACACGTTTTTCTGCACCAGCGTTAAATTACCGAGTGATTTCTTGCACTGTGGCCCGTCGTTTCGCTGTTACAATGCGAGCTAGCCGAGGATTACTCCGCTCATTCACACGCTGTTGTGCACGGCAGTTGGCCCTTGCAGGGATGGTTTTACCGGATTCGATGTACTCACGGTGCACCCGTTACACAGTGGCTCGTGAAAATCCCAGTGCCTGAACGACTTCCGAGATGGAGGGACCCATTCGTCGAGCCCCGACTATTTGCCCACGATCAAATGCGCTTAGATACTTCATCGTACCCATACTGCGTGCCCCTGACGAAGCTATGAGCGACTCTGCTGTATGATCTGCAATCCCTGTGTTCTTCTAGTACATTAAAAATATTATTACTATTATTATTTTTTTGCTCTGGTGCTTGTTTGATTTGGGAATTTTAGCATTCTTTTTTTTTTTGCTCTATTTTTAATATTGTTTAATTTTTTCGTTTAATTTATTTTTGTTCTGTTTTTGGCATTTTTTTTGTGTATATATATATATATATATTTCCATATGTATATACTTCCGGAAACTATACATAATATATATATATATACACTATATGGATGACAAAAGCTACCGGTCATCCCTTCAAAAGCAAATGAACGGATCCGCTGCGTTGTTAGGATGCGCGGTACAGCTGCAAACGGAATAAAAACAAGCCTGCAGCCGACCGCTATCATATCGTGCTGTGAGGTTGAGTGAAAATGTCCCAGCGGGGTAGAACTGACTTTGAGAAAGAAAAGATTGTTGTGTGATATATTAGTGGGTTGTCCATAAGAGAAACCGAGAGACGTTTAAACATACCCAAGTCAACTGTTTGGGATGTACTGAATAAGTAGAAGACACATGGCGTGCCTGAAGCAGCAAAACGTACCAGCAGACTAAAGAAAATCTGTGATAGAGAACGTCGAAGCCGCAGGAGAGTTGTTACAGCCTATCGACGGAGTACTGCACAAGACCTCAGTGTACAAGTGAGTAAAAATGTTGGAACATCGGTATGTACACGTACCATTCGCACAGAACTTCATTCCATGGGTTACCGTGGTCGTGCGGCTGCTCATAACTCTTTCATCTCCACTCGGAATGCCACTCGTCGTTTAGCGTGGTGTAAAGAGCATGGTGTAAGAACATTTGGAAACGGTAGCTATGGACTGATGAATCCAGATACACGATCCATCAATCTGATGGCCGTGTGTTGGTATAGCGGCAGCTGGGGTAACGCTATTTACCACAGTATACTATTCCTACGATCTAGTTTAGAGCTGGCAGTGTACTCGTGTGGGGGTGTGTTTCGTGGTGTGGTCCCGGCCCATTGGTTATCGTGGACAAACCTGTTAACCAGCAGGTCTACTTCGATATTCTGGACAATTCTGCTTTACCAACTCTGTGGCAACACTATGGAACCGAGCCTTGTTGATACCAGCAGGATAATGCACTGAGCAATAAAGCAAGGACTGTTACGGTGTGGTTTGACGATAATTCCGTATCGTGTGTGGACTGGCCAGCACAGAGCCCTGATCTTAATCCCATAGAGCACCTATGGGATGAATTAGAGCGCCGCATAAGAAGTTTGGAACCAAGGCCTACTACTAAGCAACAGTTAGCTGCAGCATTATGTACTGAATGGAAGCGTATACCTATCGCTGTGTTCCAAAACCTTGTCGAAAGCATGTCTCGAAGGGTCAGTGCATGCATTAAGGCCAAAAATGGACCGACACCGTACTAATGTATGTCAATAAATGCTATGTTGTGTTTCTCTTCTAAGTATCCAGTGACTTTTGTCAATATAGTGTATATGGATAAATAATTACCGAGTAATTTGAATTTAATACATCACAAGAATCCCCGATCGAAGCAACGGGATAGTACTCGGGCGCAAACCGGGACACGCGGTTTCGATTTCCGCTCCAGGAAAATGAAATTTCCAAGTTTTTGGACATTATTATTCTTACCACTCTCGTCATAGTTTACACCAATAGACGGACCACAACTTCAAATTTGTATTGTATACTGATGTAATCCCGTATTTTACGGTTTGCCTTATTTTTCGGAAGAAAAAAAAAAGGTTACGTTTTCCATGAAAGGTGAAAAAAGGTTTGTCGAAGTTATAACCTCTGCTATGCGACGAACAGCAGAAATCAATTTTCTAGAAAGCTGATCATCCAGATTACGTCAGATATCCTTAATTCCTCAGCCTACTCTGTCTTTAAATGGAAAACAAAGTACTTTGAAGGATTTCTTTGGCTTTTTAATAGAACTTTGCAGTTGCTATGGCAACGGCAGCAGGAGGAATCAGAATCCCATCTGTCGTCAACGATTTCTTTTTGTACTCATCTATTTTGCATAAAATTTGATACGAGGCAAGGAATACGTTCTAAATAACAAAATACGTTCTTCACTGTACTAGAGCGCACTCAGAGGAACTGAAAGCGAGAGGACAAATGGAACAAGAAATAAAAACAATATGTCACTGGGTCCTTCGGCAAAAGTTTTTGTATTTTATTTAGAGATGCTCTTTTAATTTGTCCAGTTGCATGCTGTCTGAAGCAGTGTAACTGAGTGAAATAAAGTACTGGTGTTGTTACATACTGCTGACAGCCGTTTCAAAGAAATTTTTAAAAAGACCTCTAAAATAAGTCGCTATTGCCATGGCGATTAAAGGAAATTCTATTTACAGTCGTGACGTTCAAGGAAAATGCTATTATTATCATGAAACGTAGAACAAACTGCTCTCCCCAGCAATAAACAGTAAACAAAATGAAAGCAATTCTTCTGAAACTTAAAATGACGCAGTGATGGTGTTACGAATAGGGTTCAGAAAAGAGTTTAAAGGTAAGTACATTTTCTGAGCAGAGTTTCAAACGTAATTTAATCTCTCCCGACATGTAAAAAACATTTTGAAAATGCACTTCCGCAACACTGGAAGCTAAGAAAATTTCCACATAAAAAAAAAAAAATAACTGAACGTCATAAACGTGCGCATGAAGCATGAACAGAAATTTTTAAAGCATCCCGTGCTTGCTTCAAAAGAAAGCAAGATCGATACATCCACCCTAAGAAAGAAAAAAGATTTTGTCTGAGAATAATAGAAAAGGAAAGCTACAAAACTAAGCTAAGTTATGGCAAGGAATCATAAATTGCATCTTTTGGGAAACTGATCCTAAAAATTTCTGATAGGATGCAGAAAAAAGAAAACGGTTGATTTACGTCATACGTATACACTCAGTGGCCACTTTATTATGACCACCTGACAGTTTTAAGCAAATGAGCTATGGCTGCACGCTGTTGCCGCCAGAGGGCGAGGTTAGTACAAAAAGGGAAAGCTTAGTGGTTGCAACAGTAATAGAAGTAATTTTTGGGTGACGAGATGGGTAAAAAATGTGATTTCACGGACTTTGAACGTGGGATGATTGTAGGAGCTCGGAACCGTGGAGCTAGTATCACGGAAACCGCCGCATTGCCGCGGTGGCGCAGTGGTCTAAGTGATGGCCTCTGATCATTCGTCTGGAAGGGGTCGGGGTTCGAATCCCGGCGAGGCAGGGATGTTGTGTTTGTCTTACGGCACTGGCTCTTTCCCTTCCCTGGAACCAGTGACCCTAAATTAGGGACGGACGACTGCTTATATCCCATTGAGTTGCTCAAGGTGGTCGTTAAACCTCCAATCAAAAAAAAACCGCCGCATTCGAGAAATGTTCCAGAGCAGCTGTTGCTAAAGTGTTTAAAGACTGGACTGTTAGCCGAAAAACCGGGTCTTTACATGCAACGTGTGGTCGTCATCGACTAGTGACTGCTCAGGCGGAACGGAGAGTGTCCAGACTGGTAACAGGCAACAGAAGGGCAGCAGTGCAGCAAATTACAGACCATCTTAATCAAGGATCCCCTCAAATTATCTCTGCACGCACTGTTCGCCGTACACTGCATCGGATGGGATATGGCAGTCGAAGGATTGTTCGAACACCTTTGCTATCTGCAGTTAACAAGAGAACACATCTCTAGTTTGCACAGGAGCACAAGGATTGGACAGTCGATAATGGGAAACAAATTATGTGGTCCGATGAATCACGTTTTCAGTTGCATCATGCCGATGGCCGAGTGAGAATTTGGCGGAAACAGCACGAAAGCATGGACCGCAAATGTTTTGCTACAACCCTTCAAGCTGGTGAAGGCAACGTTATGGTTTGGGGAATGTTTTCCTGGCATGCTTTGGGCCCTTTAATTCGTGCTGATCAACGTCTGACTGGCACATTATATCTAAACAGCGTTGCGGACCAAGTGCATCCTGTATGTGGATGGTTTATCCCAATGGCGATGGCTACTTTTAACAAAATAATGCATCCTGCCATAGTGCTGGTATTGTATTGGTTTCAGGAACATGCCGGTGAGTTTATTTTGTTTAGGTAGCCCCCACAATCTCCAGATCTCAACCCCATTGAGAATTTGTGGGATCAAGTTGAACGAGCCATCAGACAGCTGGATCCACAACCCTGCAATCTCACACTCCTGGAAAGTGCTATTCATCAAGCATGGTCTCAGATTCCACAAACCACCTATCAACATCTCGTGGAGTCCATGCGACGAAGAATCGACGCAGTATTAAAGGCAAAAGGTGGCCCAACGAAGTACTGAGGGGGTGGTCATAATAAAGTGGCCACTCAGTGTATATCAGTAACGCCTACAAAGTGATATTCGTAGAAGAACGTATTGCATACCCAATGATCAGCTTAAACATCAAACTCACCTCTGCGTTATGCAAATAAGTGCACGTGCAGCCAATCAGCGTCACGTGCGAAAGTCGCGAATGATAGACAGTGTGGCAAAGAATTTTTAAGGCTGGGTCTGTAAAATGAAATAGAAAC
Source organism: Macrothele yani (assembly GCA_039090855.1). Taxonomy (NCBI): domain Eukaryota; kingdom Metazoa; phylum Arthropoda; class Arachnida; order Araneae; family Macrothelidae; genus Macrothele; species Macrothele yani. Next base: position 137,929,397 of record CM077027.1, on the reverse strand, counting down.
AAGAAATTATGATTTTTTTTGGTTTGTTATTCAAAATAAGTCCCTCCGGCTTCAATACACTTGTTACAGCGATTTAATAATGTTTCGAATGCCTGTTCCAGTTCACTTTGCGGAATAGTCTCCAAAGCACGCGTCGAAGCTGTTTGTATGGTCGAAATATCACCAAAATAACACCCTTTTAACGTCATTTTAAGTTTTGTGAATAAGGAAAAGTCGCAAGGTGCTAAATCAGGCGAATACGGTGGATGATTCAAAACACAGACGTTATTTTTCGCCAAAAATCTACGAACAAGAAGTGAGGTATGACTGGGAGCATTATCGTGCAACAAACACCAACTGTTTTCATCCCGATATTCTGGACGAATGCGACGAATTCTGCCCATCAAACGCCTCAAAACATTTAAATAAAACTCACCAGTAATTGTTTGTCCACTTGGAACAAATTCGTTGTGGATAATACCCTTACTATCGAAGAATGTAATAAGCATTGTTTTGATTTTCGATGGAACTTTTCTCGTTTTTTTGGCTTGTGGTGAGTTTTTTGACTTCCATTCCGCACTTTGTCACTTTCTTTTAGGATCATATTGAAAACATCATGTTTCATCACCTCTAACAATCGATTTTAAGAAGTTTGGATCATTTTCAGCGGCTGAAATTATGTCTCTGCAATGTGCACTTCTCTTTGATTTTTGTTCATTGGTTAGCGTGTGTGGAACAAATTTAGCACAGAATTTTGTTTTGCCCATATCTTCATGCAGGATGGTTCGAATCATTTCTTTGCTGATGTTTAAAGGCTCTTCCATCATTCTTAGTGACGCACATCGATTGTTTGTCATGAAATCACGCACTTTTTCAATAATCTCAGGTGTCCCAGATAAACTTGGTCTTCCGGTATGCTTATCATCTTCTAGCGTATCTCTTAATTCCAAAAAACGTTTGTGCCACAGGAAAACATTTGATCTACTATAGCAAAACTCACCGTAAACTCGTTTCATCATTTGGTACGTTTCCGAGGCACTTTTATCAAGTTTTGCGTTAAATTTAATAACAGCCCTTCGTTCCATCTTAATAATTCAACATGAAAAAATTTTACTTCTCTAATGAACGGCCGTTTCGTTTGAGTTACCTTAACAACTGCGCAGTACTTTTGGCAAAAAGCAAGCAGATGGTCATGGTTTATAACGCATTCGCGATTACACTGGTGGCGCCACCGTAGGCTGAAATCTAGCGCCAGTCTTAAAAATTCTTTGACGCACTTTGCATATTGAGTCGGAGCTCTTTCAGTCAGTATTTCGTCTCGTCACAATATGGGACAAGCAAAGGATTTGTCTGATTTCGACAAAGGCCAGATCGTTATGGCAAAACACCTTGGTAGGAGCATCTGCGAAACAGCAACGCTGGTAAGTTACTTACAGTATGAAGTAGTAGTTATTGCCTATCAAAGATTGTCCGAAACAGGTAACACTTCGAGCCGTCGAAAACACGTGAGCAGGCCACGCCTTATTGATGCCAGAGGTCACCGCAGGCTATCTCGTCTTGTCCGCAGCAACAGGAAGTCACTGTGGCTAGCATTACCCATAATTTCAATTGTGGTGAAGGGCCCCAGTGTGTCCGAACACAGTTCATTTTATGCTCTTGGACATGGATCTGCGCAGCCTCAGACCCATTCCCGTGCCTATGCTCACAGCCGTCCAATGTCGTCAAATCTTGCAGTGGGCACGTATTTATCGACATTGGACCATAGCAGCCTTTAATGGGGTCTCATGCTTAGACGTTTACCCAAGGAAGTCTTCTTACCTGGACGCACTATGGGAGTGATTCAGGCGGCTGGAGGGGGTCTGATGGTCTGGGCAATATACACTTGGACCCATTATTCCTGTAGAGCGAAATCTGACAACTGACACATACCTGAACATTGTGGCTGACGAAGTGCACAACCTTGTGGCGTATGGATTCCTTGGCAGAGATGGCGTCTTTACACAAGACAATGCCTCATGCTACACTGCGTAGTACGTTCAGGAATGGCTCCAAGAACAGGACGAGGAATTCCATTTACTGTCATGGCCCCCAAATTTGCCGGACATAAATCCTATCGAGCATTTGTAACCACCCCAACCACGTAATTCAGGGGAACTGCTGGATCTCCTATTACATTTCATTTATTTCGTTATGGGGGTTACATTTGACCATATTGCATTTCAAAATTAATTTGATAACATATAGTATTAAGACAAACAACATATATAATATGAATACTTATGTACAGGATAACCACAGAACAGGAAATTGAGTAAAAGGCTATATATATACACTGCTGGCCACCCAAAATGCAACACCAAGAAGGACGTCCGATTGGCCTGAAATTCGCAGCATGCGTCGCCCGCGAGAGGACATGCAAACGTTTAGCATTGCAGGGCATATGCAAATCATGTGCGCCCGGCACGTCACCGAGAAGTACTATAAGAAGGGTGCACAGAAGGCGGGGTTTAAATAGTGGAAATGTGTTGTGCTGCCGGACCTGTGCGTGGGAAGCTTCCTGATGCCTCGTCGCAGAATACGGCAGTCATTCCAGCACGTTTCGGAGTTCGACAGAGGACGAATAGTGGATTATCGCGAACGCGGTTTATCGTACCGAGACATCGGCGCCCCTGTGGGACGACATGCTGTCACAGTGAGGCGAGTATGGATTCGGTGGGTGCAGGAGGGACGGACGGGCCGACGTGAGCGATTGCCGCAGCCGCGGCACACCACCGAACGAGAGGACCAGCATGTGGTTCGGCGGGCATTGACGGCTCGCATCCCCACATCACCAACGTTAGCTCAGGAATTAGGGTGTGTTGCGTAACAACCTGTTTCAGCACGTACCGTTCGACGTCATCTGCATGAGCGGGGACTTGTCGCACGGCGCCCTTTGCTCCGATTGCCATTGACATTACACCACCGGCGAGTGCGATGGCAGTGGGCTGTTGAACGCAGCACCTTGACTACGAAATGGCACGACATTGTCTTCTCATACGAATCCCGCTTCTGCCTGCAACACCACGATGGTCGGATCCGCGTGTGGCGGCAACGCGGCGAGACTGTGTATGACGCCTGCATTATGCATCGCCATACGTGTCCGTCGCCTGGCGTTACGGTTTGGGGCGCAATTGGATATGACACCCGCACCCCTCTGGTACGCATCGCCGGTACACTCAACAGCCACCACTACATCTCCAACGTTTTGGACAGGACACTTTGCCCCCGCACGTGGCACGTATCGGGCAACAATTCTTCACTGTCCACCAGGTGTTGTGACGTACCTGCCAGCAGGACGCACACGACATAAAGGCAGATAGGAATCAGAATAATCGTCTGCGTAGCTCAGTTGGTAGAGCGACTTGTTCCGGAATAAGCGGCCTCGGGTTCGAATCCCGGCGTAGACCAAAAATGACGGAGAAATTTACTTCGTTATAATGGCGCCCGAACTATCCGGATGACCAGCCCGTTCAAAATCTCGCATTGGTGTGATGTTATTTCCACACCGCGAGACAGGAAAATTGAGAGAATTCCTTCTCCAGCGCTTCGAAAAATAAAAATGTGTGATGTTGCATTATACACAGCAGATTGACTGGGAGTTCTCAAGTGCACGTTCTACAGTGGATGGCTGCCTGCAACGATTCATGGTCACGGCTGACCCGTGGGCCGTGCCCCCGGCCCTCTTTCGGGGGGGGAGATGTGACGTACCTGCCAGCAGGACGCACACGACATAAAGGCAGATAGGAATCAGAATAATCGTCTGCGTAGCTCAGTTGGTAGAGCGACTTGTTCCGGAATAAGCGGCCTCGGGTTCGAATCCCGGCGTAGACCAAAAATGACGGAGAAATTTACTTCGTTATAGTGTCACTGCTGCCGTTGCCTGCCTGTTCTCCCGATATGTCGCCCATCGAACACATCTGGTGGCTCATCGGCAACCGAGTGGCCCGACAAGCACCACCCGTGGCTACGCCTAATGAACTGTGGCAACGTGTGGAAGCAGCCTGGACCAACATACCCCATGCCCACATCCAAAGCCCCTTTCGTTCGATGCCGCGGCGTGTAGCGGCCGTTATTGCCAGCCATGGGGGCCACACGAACAATTGATGTCTGCGTGTTCCGCAAGTCGCACGGGCCTGTAAGCTCAATCGTTTCATCTTTGTATCTATTGTTATGTGTCCAGTAAATCAGGCTTTGCTGTCTCGTGTCCTTCGTGGTGTTGCATTTTGGGTGGCCAGCAGTGTATATATAGCCTGAGTGAATTCCAATTCCCTTAAAGTACGTAATTAAGTCAAACGTCCTGCACATATAAAAGTTACGCATATATGGTCTGATTAATAAATTTTACCATACAATTTTATATTTTAGTTTGTTAGCAAATGTTTTTTTAGTTGCTTTCAAAAATAATTAGAATTATTACAATGTGTTAATTGACAAGGTAGATTATTCCATAGCATCAATCCCTGATGATCAATAAATCTTTGTTGGGTTAAAGTGTTAGGCATTGGTAAAAAAATGCATTTCTGTCTCTTGTTTGATAGTCGTGACCCACAGTGTTCAGCTGAATCAAATGTTTACACCTATGCTCTTTTATTATTTTATACATGAATCCTAATAATCTAAATTGCCATAATTTCTCAATATCTAAAAATCCATAAGAATTAGTCGGTACCCCCATATTCCAATTAATTCCCCTAAAATTATTTAAAATTTTGACCATCCTATTTTTTAAAGATTGTATTTTATATAAATTAGTCTTAGTAGTCATGGTATCAAATATCAAGAGACATCTATCAACATCTCTTGGCATCTATGTCTCATCGCATGAGAAGGACCTACATCACATATTAGGTAGGAGAGAGAAGGACCTACATCACATATTAGGTAGGAGAGAGAAGGACCTACATCACATATTAGGTAGGAGAGAGAAGGACCTACATCACATATTAGGTAGGAGAGAGAAGGACCCGCATCACATATTAGGTAGGAGAGAGAAGGATATACATCACATATTAGGTAGGAGAGAGAAGGACCTACATCACATATTAGGTAGGAGAGAGAAGGATATACATCACATATTAGGTAGGACAGAGAAGGACCTACATCACACATTAGGTAGGAGAGAGAAGGACCTACATCACATATTAGGTAGGAGAGAGAAGGACCAACATCACATATTAGGTAGGAGAGAGAAGGATATACATCACATATTAGGTAGGAGAGAGAAGGATAAACATCACATATTAGGTAGGAGAGAGAAGGACCTACAACGCATATTAGGTAGGAGAGAGAAGGATATACATCACATATTAGGTAGGAGAGAGAAGGACCTACATCACATATTAGGTAGGAGAGAGAAGGACCCGCATCACATACTAGGTAGGAGGGAGAAGGATATACATCATATATTAGGTAGGAGAGAGAAGGACCTACATCACACATTAGGTAGGAGAGAAAAGGACCTACATCACATATAAGGTAGGAGAGAGAAGGACCTACATCACATATTAGGTAGGAGAGAGAAGGACCTACATCACATATTAGGTAGGAGAGAGAAGGACCCGCATCACATATTAGGTAGGAGAGAGAAGGATATACATCATATATTAGGTAGGAGAGAGAAGGATATACATCACATATTAGGTAGGAGAGAGAAGGACCTACAACGCATACTAGGTAGGAGAGAGAAGGATATACATCAAATATTAGGTAGGAGAGAGAAGGACCTACATCACACATTAGGTAGGAGAGAGAAGGACCTACATCACATATTAGGTAGGAGAGAGAAGGACCTACATCACATATTAGGTAGAAGAGAGAAGGACCCGCATCACATATTAGGTAGAAGAGAGAAGGACCCGCATCACATATTAGGTAGGAGAGAGAAGGATACACATCACATATTAGGTAGGAGAGAGAAGGATATATATCACATATTAGGTAGGAGAGAGAAGGACCTACATCACACATTAGGTAAGAGAGAGAAGGACCTACATCACACATTAGGTAGGAGAGAGAAGGACCTACATCACATATTAGGTAGGAGAGAGAAGGACCTACATCACATATTAGGTAGAAGAGATAAGGACCCGCATCACATATTAGGTAGGAGAGAGAAAGATATACATTACATATTAGGTAGGAGAGAGAAGGATTTATATCACATATTAGGTAGGAGAGAGAAGGACCTACATCACACATTAGGTAGGAGAGTGAAGGACCTACATCACATATTAGGTAGGAGAGAGAAGGACCTACATCACATATTAGGTAGAAGAGAGAAGGACCCGCATCACATATTAGGTAGGAGAGAGAAAGATATACATCACATATTAGGTAGGAGAGAGAAGGATATATATCACATATTAGGTAGGAGGGAGAAGGACCTACATCACACATTAGGTAGGAGAGAGAAGGACCTACATCACATATTAGGTAGGAGAGAGAAGGACCTACATCACACATTAGGTAGGAGAGAGAAGGACCTACATCACATATTAGGTAGGAGAGAGAAGAACCTACATCACATATTAGGTAGGATAGAGAAGGATATACATCACATATTAGGTAGGAGAGAAAAGGACCTACATCACACATTAGGTAGGAGAGTGAAGGACCTACATCACATATTAGGTAGGAAGAAAAAGGACCTACATCACATATTAGGTAGGAGAGAGAAGGACCTACATCACATATTAGGTAGGAGAGAGAGAGAGACCCGCATTACATATTAGGTAGAAGAGAGAAGGATATACATCACATATTAGGTAGGAGAGAGAAGGATATATATCACATATTAGGTAGGAGAGAGAAGGACCTATATCACATATTAGGTAGGCGAGAGAAGAACCTACATCACATATTAGATTGGAGAGAGAAGGACGTACATCACATATTAGATAGGTAGTTTTAACATTTTGGCTGATAGGTGTAAATGCTTCAATTTCATTTCTTTATTGGAAGATTTACCACGAAATATAAATCGCATTACGCCCATAACAATGAAGGTTTTTGCTTTCTTACTTTAAAACGTCAAACTACGCAAATGTAGTTTATTCATCCTTTATTAAAAATATCTGAACGCTGCAATTTTGTAAGACGTTGTAGACCGAAAGAAAATCCAGAGTTTCGATGCGATTGGAATGAATCACGGTAATAAACAATAAGTATTGAAAATCATGTAAGCTTCATGTTTCTGAAATACTATCACGTTCATACTGTTAAGAGCCACTAAATTAAAGCTCAAAAATCTCAAATGCCGAAAAAAAAAAAATCAGATGTAAGAATTTGTCTGGCAGAGTCACGCTACTGCGCTGTGACGTGTAGGTAGGCATGGGAACAAGAAGCGCATGAACCCCGAAGTCACACTGTCCAAAGAGGATAAAAGCATTTCGCCATTACTCACACCATTTTTGGGAAAACGCCGTTACTAAATAACAGTTGACAATAATGTGGGAAAAGGAATCTCCTTTCAGAAGGACAGTTGCTAGACATAAATGAATATAAGTGGAGGGAACGCCTGAAAGCTTTCGGCCGTCAATCTGAAGTGTTTATATCTTTGTGTCTTCATCCCCGAATTCAGTTTTGGGTCAATAAAAAAGCGACAGTAAAAGCAACGTTAGATATTTGTGCGTGAAAAACGCGCAAATGAGAGAAATGTGAAAATTCACCACAAACCTGGAAACACAGGAAAATTACGCGGTAAAAAACAATGTACGAAGGCCGTTCCATAAAAACTGAGGGTATTTTTTTCGAGTTGGCAACAGTGCAAAGGGAGAAAATAACCACGCAGACGACTAACTGAATTAGGGAAGTATCTGTGGCAACAGTTTTAGCCGTGGCAGACGATTCTGGTTTTGTTATTGCGCATTTGTTTAAGGTACGTCTGCATTTCGCCATACAGCTATGGAGGTGAGTGATTCAGAGTTAAGAAGTGAAATGTGTTGTGCGATAAAATTTTGCTATCGTTTGGGTAAAACGGCTCCATAAACAGTTGATTTAATGAAAAAGCTTACAAAGAAAATGTTTGGGTGAGTCAACGATTTTTAGATGGCACCATGATTTCAAGAAAGGGCGTTTGTCGGCAGAACTCGCTCCTAGGCCTGGTTGACCTGAAAATTTTGTTACGGAGCGTATTGTTAACACTGTTTCGGCAATCCTGCAAGAAGATCGACGAATGACGTGTGAAGACATAGCGGCGTCAATATTTCAGAAACGTCGGTATTTCGCATTGAACGCGACAAATTACCGCTACATCGTGTGTGTTCCAGATGGGTAATGCATCATCAGACGGAAGAACAATGGTTAGCCAGAGTTTAGATGTGTCGTGAGTGGAAACAAATGATTGCAAAGGATCCAAGTTTTCTACACACAGTAATAACTGCCGATGAAACATGGGTTCACTATTTCAACACCTCACGAAGCGCACAACGAGTATCTGGACACACAGGTTCGCCTCCTCCGAAAAAATCAGCCAAACAAAATGAGCTGAGAAGGTGATGATAACTTTCTTTGATCGTAAAGATGTAGTCTATCAGCATGCCATTCCTCCACAAATTAGTGTCGATGCTGAGTATTACATTTCAGTCTTGAAGAGTCTGCGTCCACACACATATCGATTAAGAGACAGGAACCTGGTGGACAGGTGGACCCTACACCATGATAACGCCCGCCTGCATGTGGCTGCTTGTGTTGAGCAGTTTCTTACGAAATGCAGTATTGAAATCACGCCATAGCCTGCCTACAGTCCTCACCTCACCCCGTGCGATTTCTGGTTGTTTCCAACATTGAAGGAGAAGTTCCGTGGCACAACATTCAAAAACAGATGCTGACGTTTTTCAAACTGTACATGGGTCGCTAAAGCAGCTTCCACAAAATGCTTTCGCCACATGCTTTGAAAAGAGGACTAAACGATGGGACCGTTGCATATCATCCGAGGGAAGATACTTTGAGAAAGAATAACATTTATTTTGCTGTACATACACTGAAGAGCAATTGAATTAGAGACAGCTGGCGTTATGCAAATGTGGCGCTGTGGGCGGCCCTGTGTGACATGACGTATGCAGCGGTCCAACAATATGAGGAGTGATGCAACGGGAATCAGTAAGAGTCGGACGCAGTATGGGTAAGACGAAGGATCTAAGCGCATTTGATCGTGGGAAAATTGTCGGGGCCCGACGAATGGGTCACTCCATCTCGGAAGTCGTGCAGGCACTGGGATTTTCACGCGCCACTGTATCACGTGTGCACCGTGAGTACATCGAATCCGCTAAAACCATCCCTGCAAGGGCCAACTGCCGTGGACAACAGCGTGTGGATGAGAAGGGTCATCGTCGGCTAGCTCGCATTGTAACAGCGGACAGACGGGCCACAGTGCAAGAAATCACTCGGCAATTTAACGCTGGTGCGGAAAAACGTGTAAGCAGCCACACCATCCAAAACCATCTCCTCGCTATGGGGTACAGAAGCCATCGTCCCACGAGGGTACCGCTGCTGACCGCAGATCACAGGGTGCAAAGATTAGCATGGGCGCGAGAACATCGCCACTGGACCCTAGACATGTGGAAAAATGTTACCTGGACTGATGATTCGAGATTCACGTTGGTACATGCGGATGGCAGGATACGAGTACGGCGCAAACCACATGAAGCGATGGATCCTTCTTGCCAGCAGGGTACTTTTCAAGTTGGTGGGAGTGGCATTCTCGTCTGGAGACTATTTGCGTGGAGTGAAATGGGACCCCTGGTACGTGTGACATCGTCTCTCACAGGTCAACGATACCCGGATATCCTGGACGACCATTTGCTCCCGTTTGTGCGTCTTCAACATCCTACTGGGGACCTCATCCTGCAACAAGACAATGCATCATGCCATCGCTCCCGAATTGTGTCCGAATGGTTGGATGAACACTTCCACCGACGTGACCTCGCTTCCTTGGCCAGCTAGGTCACCTGATCTCAATCCCATCGAGCACATCTGGGATGCCATCGAGAGAGATGTTCGAGGCTCTGAAGCCCCTTCGTGAAATCTTCGTGAACTGTGGGAGCTTGTTCAGGGGTCGTGGATCCGTATGGCTTCCCAACGCTTCCGGTGTCTTGTCGAGTCCATGCTGAGACGAATCACCGCCGTCATCAGGGCGAAAGGTTGTACTACACGTTACTAGACAGGTATCTCTAATTCTTTTACTCTTCAGTGTATATTTCTTCATTTTGTGTGATTTTACTCTCAGTTTTTATGGAACGGCCGTTGTGCCCATGAAGTGAAACCGATACTTGTATATACGAGTCAACGATGATGGAACGAAAGGATGAGCATCATCACGCGGCCATTTCAGGTTATGTCGCACTGCTGCTCAACCCGTTAAAGATACACATACCGCCCACTGAATTAGAACCTTTTATTCAATACAGGGTTGTACCTCCTTTTGCCCAAATTACAGCATGAATGCAGTTTGCCATAGATTCCACAAAGTGCTGGGGTGCATCTACGTCTATAGTGGACCGAGAGTTCACTAGACTGTCCACTAACTGTGTCAGATTTGACTAAAGAGGACTTCGCTCCAAGATTTGCTTTTCTAGCATGTCACATACATTAGGTTTGTGGTGGCTAGATAAGATGGCGGAATTCGCTGTCATGCTGGCTGAACCCTGCTGAATACATCTTGCGCGATGCGCAGTAGCATTGTCGTCCATGAAACAGCCTTCCCCTACTGGATATAAAGTCAACATTGTAAACTGGATCTCATCGGCACCAACTTTCAGATAATTCTTCGAGGGCATCCGACTTCCAGCAATACCAGGGGACCCGTTCCACACGAACAGAACGTGCACCACACCATGACACCACCTCCAGAACTTTCAGTTGTGTTTATAAGGCAAGCTGGGTCCATTGCCTCATGAAATTTAAACTAAAATTAAGACAGATGATACCACTTCTACTGAGATGAATAATGTCGTAATAATACCTAGCAAAAAACCTTGACGTTAAAAACATTCTCTTCACCTTTTGCTCAATTCACACGATGCGTAGACTTTAATTTATTTTTTCAATCGCCGTCAGGTATTGTCACATTATGAGAAACTGTTGTAAGGCCTCCGATATGACGTTAAGAGCAGACTGTATACAGAGAGGAAATAAATATATACATAAGCGATAGAACTTACATTCGAAAGTTAAAATACTAATCGAAAAAGCGAAAAGAAAAGCTATGCCCAGCTTACCCTTTGCTGAAAACTATGGAAAGAGGATAAATTACCTCCCGCTCTTTTCCCTGTCTCTTTACTGAGAGAGAGAAGCGCGACAGCTTTTGTTCGTCGTAAAAAGCGAAGCTTAGTGTTTCTATGTGTCAGCCGAATAAGAGAGGATTATTATAAGTAGGATTATTTCACATGAACTGTAAGTAGGAACTTTCTTTATCGCTACATCTTGACAAACATCATCTAGCGTAGGACAGAAGCACTTTATATCTCTGTGCTTAAATGTTAGGGAAACATTTCTTATGAATCATTACCATAACGGGGGCTCTGACCAGATTCTAGAGTTACTTCCATCCGTTACTCTTACAATTGCTACGACAATTGCTAAATCTTTATTTCTTGTAAAAGCATTACACATCAATATTGTTTTCTGTAAGTTCACTTTTAAACCCACTTCTTTACTCTTGCCAGCAAGTTCCTCCGCAGCTCTGAGGGGGTATTTGTAGAAATGACTGTGCCGTCAGCAATATGCATACATTAAACCCTCAATGTATCACCCCTAGATTTACCGCCACCTTTACATAGTGCCACCCCTGGGTATAAACAGACGTGGTCTATATAAAATATCTCTTTATCCCTTGATATACCGCCACACCGCTGTCATCCGCCAGCTGCTAATGTACACTAACGGCCAAAATTGTGGAAACCTTTAGGATTTTTTTATTTATAAGGTTTCATGGATTATAATATCTGTCCTTTTTAGAATAATACCAAAATATTAACGGTTGTATCAGAATAATATGACCACCTACCTAATAATAAGAATAACCACCTATGACGTGCCAGCACAGCAGGACGCACATGAGATAAACGCAGATAGCAGTGAGAGCACAGCTCCGTGTAGCGCAGTTGGGAGAGCAACTTATTCCGGAGTGAGGGGAACCGGACAAACTTGTTCGTTGGCCCGAATGACAACTGCGAGACGGCGTGGCATGGATGCAATGAGTTGCCCGAAGCACATGTGCCCATTCGGACTGCAGCAGAGCACGGAGGTCTCGAAGATGACGTGATTTTTGGGGCTGCACGTCGAACCTGTCGGTCAAAATAGTTCCATAATTGCTCTATGAAATTGCGATCGGGCGAATTCGCCGGCGAAGGGAGAACGGAGACATCGCTCTCGTACACGTGGAACCAGTCGTGCATCCCCGTAGCGACGTGGTAGGGCACATTGTCATTTTGGTAGACACCATTACCACCAGCGTAAACTTCCAACATTGAGGGATGCATGTGGTCAGTGATGATGGACAGTTAGTCATTAGCGTTCAGGGACCCATGCCGTTGTACCAGAGGTCCCAGGCCATACCAAGAAAACCCACCCCAGACATGCACACTGGAGGTGAGACGGGGATCGGGCGGGCTACGAATAGCATGTTAGTTGCATCTCGGGCGGGCTTCTTTTTCATGTTAAGATACTGGGTTTTTCTTTTCCTTTCAAGAAGAGAAGTCAGTATTTTTTTCCTACCGTGTATCCGTGAATCCTGATTTCATCGGAAAGAAATTGATGTGTCATTGTGCGATAGTTTAAGTGCTTTATAGGAGAGTAATTAGCCTAGGAAAGTAGGAGGTTGGGGCAGGGGAAATAGAGATTAGGGAACTCCACCTTCGCACAAACGCAGTAGGAAGGTCAGTTCAGTGGCCACCTGAAATTGCCCTTAGACACATCAGAGAAGACGACCTCATTTTTCAAAAGAACCATCCGCAATTAAATAGATGGGGAGGAAAAAGGAAAAGCTGCTAGTGTCATAAATTTGTCATTGAAGTATAATGCACAGGAGAGGAAAAAATCTGTTATAAATTGGGACGTAGATGGTGGATAAAGATATGCAATTTGACTATGTTGCGAAGAATAGCTCCTGGAGCATGATGGGAGTTGAAGTGCGAATCAAAATAAATTTCCTAGAGGAAGTAGTCCGCTTGAAAAATAGCGGTAGGTCAACCGGGAGATTTACGGTATCGACGGATTTGTTCTGCCTGTGTAAAATCGGCCTTAGGATCTCCGCCAGTATTTCAGAAGGCCTCGTTAAACCAAACATCGTGTAGAAGGCGGCAAGGAAACAACAAATTAAACAAAGCTTTTCTAACTGCTATTACTGTCACTTCCACTCAACATACTTTGATTCGCCCTTAAGTTTATTTACTCATTTTATCCATTTGCACATTACAATATGAAAGATCCGTATCCTGAAGTTATACGAAAAAGTTTGGTGATTGTAAAACAGTTAAAAATAAAGTGATAAGATTTACCGCGTGGAAACTTTTTTTTTCATATTATTGAATGAGCGACCAACGCTAAATTGGATTATGTTCAGAGCGAGAAATATGAATGCATATTTAAATATACACTGGCGGAAAGTGAAAAAAGAACACCACGAAGGAGACGTCTGATACCAACGAAATTTATACAGCATAATAACGGAATACAGAGGATAACGTGATCAAAACATTATGGCAAAATACAGCTGTATTTGCTGGTAAACTGAAAAACAACATTTCCATGTAACATGGTTAGTACGAGGTTGAACCGCCATGAACTTGTGCAATTCTGGCATGGAGTCTGTCGTACAGATGTTGGATGTAAGTTTGGGGTATTGAGTTCCAAGCATCCTCAACCTGGACGCGTAAATCGGGGATGGTCGTGGCTGGCCGTGGAGACCAGATGGGTCGTTGTCCCATAAAATCCCACACGTGCTCAATGGGGGACAAATCCGGTGAGCGTGGAGGCCATGGAAGTTGTCTCACACCCTGAAGTGCATGTTGCGTTGCACGTGCCGTGTGTGTGCGTGCGTTATCATGCTGGAAAACACCGCGATGGACTCACCTTACAAATGGCACAACAACGGGCTGAATGATGTTGTTGATGTAGGAGGTGCTGTTTAACGTACCCGGTACAAACACTAGTTGTATACGGGAGTGATAGCTGATCGCTCCCCACACCAGGAGACCAGGTGTAGACCCTGTGTGTCGCTGGCGGATGCAGGAAGGGTGGAGAAGCTCCCCTGTGCGACTGCGAACAAGCCCACGGCCATCGGATGCTGCCAAGCAGAATCTGCTTTCATCGCTGAACACGACAGATCGCCATTGCGTTCTCCAGTGCAGACGTTGGAGACACCACTGCAGCCGTTCCTGACGGTGGGCTGGAGTCAGAGGTACACATGCCAGACGCACACGCACGTATTCCTGCATCCAGTAGACGGTTGCGGATTGTTCGCACAGTCGCCTCAGGTGCAACGGCAGCTCGGATGTGCGTCGCAGTGGATGTTATGCTTGACAACACCGCTCTTCTTATGAGTCGATCGATCCGCTGGTCAGTCCGTCTGTGACTCCCGGTTCCACGTCTTCTCGTGTGTGAATGTTCCTCGGACCATCTACGCCACCATCGTACCACCACCGATAGTTCCCGTCTAATTCGCTGCGCAATACGACGATACGACCACCCGGCCTCGCGGAGTCCGACTAGACGACCTTGCTCAAAGTCCGATAACTGCTGAAATCGTACACGTTTTCCATGTCCAGGCATTGCAGCTTCTTCATGGTCTTCGCACGTGTCCGTACGCCGACGACTGATTACATTCACTTCGCCGTACTCCTTAAATACCACCGACGATAAGTTGCATATTATGTCGTGCTGTGGCGTAAGCGCTCACCGGCTGGTCCCGAAATTAACATCACACCTACTTAAACGGGACCCCATTAACATATGCAAATTTCATGATCGTCCGCCAATTCCTTCTTGGTGTTCATTTTTCACTTTTCGCCAGTGTAAAAGTTCTTTAGGATCTAGCAGACTACGTCACCGCAAAACATGCGTGAAGGCCATCTGTTCTCCAAACACAAAAAAAAAGGTAGAGTGTTTCTTTTTCTTAGATTAAAAAAGTATCAGCTGCTGCAAAATTTTCTGTGAAATTGTAAAATATAAATTTTATTCCAAAGTTACATCTTTCCTAATGGTGATGCAGAAATGCTGAGCATCATATTCCATAGTCCTTCATGTTTCATGTTAAAATCGGATAAATGGGAGAAATGCATCAGCACTTGGAAAAGTCGGTCTCTGTCAGGGACCACAGTACACAGACCTTATGGGGCTGTGTCTGGCTCGTGCCGGAACATTTCGGGCTCGGACGGATTCGGGCTTCGAAAACCGACCCCTAACTCATCTCTAATGCACGCAGTCACCATCTTCGAAAACCGACCCCTAACTCATCTCTAATGCACGCCGTCACCATCTTCGAAAACCGACCCCTAACTCATCTCTAATGCACGCCGTCACCATCGGCCTGTACTTGACCGAAAAGCGTATCCGGGTGTTGGTTGTCGTGTGTCTGACGCCGTATCTGTCCCCGCCCGTCACTTCTGTGTAGTAGAAACCTAGATTCGTCGGAGAAGACAACCTTTCCCCACTCTTCCGCTATCCAATGAGGGTAGTCCCATGCGAACTGCAGTCGTCGTTGCCAATGGACCTGGGTTAACACGGGCGCCTTGACGCAGCGTCGACTCCCAAGAACCATGCGTAACAGGATTCGCCCTATTTTTATTGGGGACACGTACCTGAGTGCCCCAGCGTTCATTTTCGTGGTCAATTGCTGCAATCAGCAGAGGTCCAGTTCCGATACTACCGTGCAAATGTAAGCCTTTTCTGCCGACACACCTTCGTTCGCATAGGTACAGTGACCATCCGTCAGCATCGGATGCCCATACGCATCAGGGTTCGCTGAACTGTCGTTTTAGACACAATTCCGGTACCCCTGGTTCATTCGGCCAGTGAGTTGCTCCACTGTAGCATATCGATCGACCCTCACGCACCTTTCAAAATCGATGTTCACCTCTACTGTCAGTGGCAGGTGGTGCTCCGCTATTTTCACGTCGCATTTTCGCAGTGGGGCCATTTCTCCAATCACGATATACTTTAACCACAGTAGCACGCGAACAGTTCACAAACTGCGCTGTTTCAGAATTACTGCCACTCTTGGCCCGAAAGCCAAAAACCATTCTCTTTTTGCAAATATGATAAATTGCTCCTTTTATCCATGACAGAAACGAGTAATATATTTTCAGAATGTCTACAGCACGCCTTATATATCCTCCAAGCCAGCTCACGACATGCGCCTTCTTGCATTGACAACGCGCTGTTGACGTCAAAAGTAGGTGGTCACAATAATGTGACTCGACTGTGTATATAGCTTTTGAATTTCTTCAACCCACCATCTTCTTCTGGAATTTTTCCAGGTCCCATCGAATTCTGTCTAGTATTTCAGCTATCCAACAATGGTCAGTTCTTCTCGCAGCATGTCCAATCCATTGCTATTTCAGCATGTCCAATCCATTGCTATTTCAGGGATTTTAGCTTGATCATGGCGTCATCAATTCTTGCAATTTCCCTGTTTCATGAGGTTCCTTTACCCTCCTTCCTGTTTATACCAAGAATGCAACTCTCCATGCTTCTTTCAGTAGTTTGCAGCCTCTGCAAGTCTTTTTTAGTTAAGGTCCATGCTCCATATGTAAGGACTGGAAGTATGCATTGATTAAGTACTTTTCTTTTAAGATATAATGATAAATTGTTCTTCGAAATTGCACAGTTTCTTAGAAGTGCTCTCCAACCAAGATTTACACAGGTTTTAATTTCTTCTTTGATGGGACCTTTACTTAATGCATGTTGCTGAAGGTAAATTATAACGAAGTAAATTTCTCCGTCATTTTTATCCGCGCCAGGATTCGAACCCGGGTCCCCTCATTCCGGAATAAGTTGCTCTACCAATTGAGCTACGCGGACGTTTGTTCTGACTACTATCTGCCTTTATGTCGTGTGCGTCCTGCTGGTAGGTACGTCACATCTCCTGGTACGTTACATCATCTCCCCCTTTATTTATTTTTTTCGAAGTGCTGGAGAAAGGATTCTCTTAATTTTCCTATCTCGCGGTGTGGAAAGAACATCACACCAATGCTAGATTTTGAACGGTCGGGTCATCCGGATAGTTCGGGCGCCATTATAACGAAGTAAATTTATCCGTCATTTTTATCCGCGTCAGGATTCGAACCCGGGTCCCCTTATTCCGGAATAAGTTGCTCTACCAATTGAGCTACGCGGACGTTTGTCCTGACTACTATCTGCCTTTATGTCGTGTGCGTCCTGCTGGCAAGTACGTCACATCTCCTGGTACGTTACAAAATCTATGCATCGGCTGCTTCTAGAATTTTCCACCAATCGCTAAATCTTTATTTCATGTAGAAAGCATTGTACGAAGTAAATTTCTACGTCATTTTTATGTCGGGGGGGGGGGGAGTTCAAACCACAACTCTCGGCTCCGGAGCTCTGAGTGCTATGCGCTATACTACAATGGCATGGGCTCTCACTGCTATTTTCCTTTATCTCATGTAGGTCCTGCGGGGCAGGCACGTCACAACATCCATTTTGTTTTCTGTAAGTTAAATTTTTAGACCTCGTCTTTATACGTATACAGCCAAACTGACATACAGAGGATGCTCACACAGTTTCAGAACATCTTTGATAACACATTACGGGAAAAAAGATGTTCAAAGAATTGAAACTGACACAGGTTAAACCCAAAGAAACATCTTCTGCAGTTAAATGCCGTCGGCTAAGAAAATGGCGCACGTGAACAAGCTGTGGGTATAAGATTATGTTTTTGCTCTTTACGAAAAGAAATATTTCTATCCTGTTATTGAAAAACGTTGTGAAAATCATGGAATTAGCATTTCTAAACACAAAATAAGCATTTTTATTAATAATGGAGGGAAAATTGTGAAACAATGCTTTTAAGAGTGAAAAGAACACCAAACGAATATCCAGAGTAGGTTTGTACCTTCACGAACGTAAGGTCTCTGGTCTTAAAAGAAAACCCACCGAAACAAAGAGCAATCGCCAAGTCGTTAAAAATCTCTGTATCAACTGTAAACAAGGTAATAAACACAGGTTTGAGTCTGGAAGAAAAGCATAATGTTCACCGCCTTTTGCCTAGGCACGTTGCTGAGCGCAGAACACGGTTTAGACTTCTTTATGAAAATCACTTAGCCGGAGACTGATGGAAATTTATTATAATTATTGATGTAGTTTTGATATACTTAAATGACTGTAACAACAAGTTAGTAAAATCATGCAATGCATTGATTATGCTACGCTCTCCAACATACCAGAAATCATTACTCAAGTTAGGAGGATAATGGCTGTGGAATAAATCTCGCTCCTGTGCCTTGACCTATGACCCCATGACCCCATTTTGATTATATTTAACAGAATTGGTTCAGTATACCTCCGGAACAACATACTGAAGTTTTGTTGCAATAGAAGCATTTTTAGTCGAGTTATGATGCATAAAGTCTATGGAATGGATCCCGCTTCTATGTCCTGATCTTTCACCCCACTGCGTCCGTTTTCAATAGGGTGCGTCCCCAGGTGGTCCCCTACCACATACTAAAATTTCATCGAAATCGAACCATTTTTACGCTAGTTATCGTGCGGCCAGACAGACAGACAGACGGACAAAGCTGGAGCATGTACGCTTCTTCAACCTACGGTTGGAAAGTGTAAAACAAAAAAGGTTCGATTTACAGTCGCAAAAGAGCATAAAAAGTCTTACAAATTAGTTCCAAGAATCCACAGAAAGTCTTAGTAAGGTATTCTTTATTATTGCTGGTTTCTCGTATACAATGGGAAACTAAAGCTAAGAAAAAGTTGAAAATAATTTTAAAATCATATATATATATACTGCATTACCAAAATAATGTTTTAACTCCTATATTTAAAGAGAAAATACCATTCCTTTATCCACAGAGCCTTCAAAGAGTAAAACTCCATGAGGATAAGGAGTTTTACTCTTTGAATGCTCATACATCAAAATCTACCACTCTATTTCTTGAAATAATGAAGACGTGTATCAAGTCTATACCATTTGCTCGTATTTTTTCAAAGTCCCGTGATGGGTCACCGATGGACTATTGTGCCTTCGGACTGTTAAAAGTCCCAAGGCACAATAGTCCATTGGTGAGAAAACGCAGACCAAACAATCATCTTCCTAAACTCAGACCTGAGACAATCATCGGACTATGAAAAGCAGTGAAGGAGAAGTGGAATAAAATACCACTACGAATTTAGAGAAATTCCCTGTTATCTTGGAAATCTAGATATTCAGAGAAAGGGCTATGAGATAGAACAATTAAGAAAGAAATAATTTTACTCCAAATATGAATTATATTACTGGAAAATCGTTCTAAAAATGTGTGAACATTCTTTGTATGATGAGCTCGTATAGTAGGAAGTTCCGCATAAACCAAATTTTTCATAAAATTGTTATTTATAAAAAAAACTGTTTTTATTTTAACCGTAAAAATGAAAAACAATAAGAAGCCCACATACACCACATTGACGAAACTCACAGGACACCTCTTCAAAAGCAAATGAACGGATTTGCCGCGTTGTTAAGATGCGCGGTACAGCTGCACACTGAAGAAAAACAAGCCTGCAGCTGACCGCGATCATATCGCACTGTGCGGTCGAGTGAAAATGTCGCGGCGGAAGAGAACTTACTTTGAGAAAGGAAAGATTGTTGGGTGTTACATTAGTGGGTTGTCCATAAGAGAAACCGAGAGGCGTTTAAACATACTCAAGTCAACAGTTTCGGATGTACTGAATACGTGGAAGACACATGGCGTGCCTGAAGCAGCAAAACTTACCGGCAGACCAAAGAAAATCAGTGATAGAGGACGTCGAAGCCTCAGGAGAGTCGTTACAGCAAATCGACGGAATACTGCACAAACCTCAGTGTACAGGTGAGTTAAAATGCTGTAACATCGTATGTACACGTACCATTTGCAGGGAACTTCATTCCATAGGGTTACCGTGGTCGTGCGGCTGCTCATATGCCTTTCATCTCCATTCGGAATGCTACTCGTCGTTTGAAATGGTGTAAAGAACATTTATCGTGGACCGTAGATCAATGGAAACGAGTTCTATGGACTGATAATTCCAGATACACGATCCATCTGTCTGATGGCCGAGTGTGTGTATGGTTGCAGCCGGGGGAACACTATTTTCCACAGTGTACTGTTCCAACGGTCAAGTTTGGAGCTGTCAGTGTACTCATATGGCGGTGTTTTTCGTGGTATGGTCCCGGGCCGTTGGGTAACGTGGACAAACTAGTTAACCAGCACGTCTACCTCGATATTCTGGAAACTTATGCCCTACCAACTCTGTGGCGATACTATGGAACCGAGCCTTGTTGGTACCAGCAGAATAATGCACCGAGCCAAAACTGTTACGGCGTGGTTTGACGATAATTTCTTATCGTGTGTGGACTGGCCAGCACAGAGCCCTGATCTTAATCACATAGAGCACCTATGGGATGAATTAGAGCACCGCATAAGAAATTTGTAACCAAGGCCTAATACTAAGCAACAGTTAGCGGCGGCATTATGTACTGAATGGAAGCGCATACCTATCGCTGTGTTCCAAAACCTTGTCGAATGTAAGTCTCGAAGGGTCAGTGCATGCATTAAAGCTAAAGGTGGTTTCAAAATATCTTTATTCAAGGTAGAAATCAGGAGACGAACTAATAAGGACGTCTAAATACAAATAAAATACGATCAAAGATCGTTAAACTACTAAAACCTATATAAAAATATACAGCATAGTGCACAAGTTGAAAAATGAAGCAAAATTACAGCTCGTGATAAATGAACAGCGACAAGCATGTCTGGGCATTTAGGAAGGATTTTAACAAAAAAACTTATTGCTCATAAGTGCATTGCTGTGCGATTAACAAACTTGTTCAAGAAAATATTGAGAGCTTCAGGAGACAACATTTCTCTTGAAAAAAAAAAATACAATAAGACAGTAAGGTGTAACACATCATAGTTACAAGAATGTACAGTACAAAGCAATTGACAAACTGATCATAAGACAAATCAATGAAATGATGAATATCAGGAGAAGAACAAACTTGGACTTCCTGGTGTAAATATAATATATTACCTGTTCGGCAATATTCAGAAACAATGTACAGATATACAGCACAGTGTCAACATGTTACAAATCAAAATCGGACCATATACAGAAATGTAACACTATTCTGTTGACCAGATAGAAAATGTAAGTATAATAAGAAAACACACGACGAATAAAGCTTTAACATATTCTCACTATCCATATGTAGTAATAGAAGAATGATAGCACCAAGCATCATCTCACACAAAAGAACAAAATAGGTAAAATGTTTTTCAAAATATATTACTCATGAGTACAACACCATGCAATTGACTAACTTGTGCAAAAATAAATACAGTAAGAATCATTAGTCAACATGTCTCTTGAAAGAAGGTACGATATGACAGTGAGTTTTAACACAACATATTTACAAGGATGTACAGTACTATGCAATTTAAAAAACTGATTATCAGACAAATCATTGGAATGTTTAATAACAGGAAATAACTAAACTTGGACATCCTGATGCAAATAAGATGGATTACTTGTTCCGCAATATTTTTAAAACTATGTACAATTATACAGCACAGTGCAAACATGTTCGGGAAACAAAATAGAACAAAATTACAAAACACTACACTGCAGAAACAATTTCTATGTTTATACAGCACTATGCTAATGACTAACTGCAATATTTATACTCAAAATGTAAACTAAAGACGAACTAACTTGAACGTCAATGTAAGAAAAAAAATACAAGATGAGTGTCACAAAAAACAATTTGCTGTGTAAACACGTACAGCCCTTTATAAAAAAAAACCCATGCGGTAAATTTCCAAGCTGTGCAAAGATCTTGAAAACAGATTGTTGATATTTACATATGCATTTCTGATTCAAAAAGGTCAAATACCAAATCTGCCGACCGTCAGGTACAATGACGCTGGCGAGCTGGTAAACCATGAGGCAGCCGGTGACCAGGTGGCAAGGAACTGGCTCTCCCGACGCTGAGTAACTGCAACAGAATACTCTAGCCGAAGTCGAGATGTCAGACAGTCGCGGAAATGGCATAATAATGCCGCAGAAGCTTCATGCACAGTCAGAGGAGTAGTCAAATATCTGCAGCGTTGATGAAACACGTAGATTACATGCTTCGCTAAAATAAAAATATAGGCACAGACTGATGGGAGCTTGACTGGGGGATAGTTCTGTAGCAGAAGAGTCCGATATGCATCAAATGTAAGATCTGCTGTAATGGAACATTGGGCGATAGTAAATGCCAAGTTCAGCATTGGGAGTAATATAACACAGTGTTGATAGACATGGGAGACATCAGCCTCCCGAGCACAGAAAGGGCAAAGAGGGGAATCGAGAAGAGACATTCGGAAAAGAACGGAGGGAACAGGAAGGCGGCGATGGAGGAAAAGCCAATGGGTATTAATTTCTAGAGGAGCAGAAAGAGGAGACAGGGCGGCTGACCACACCGTAGCAGTGGCAGCAGGGGGAACATCAGGAATGGGGAGAAGGAGGAGAAGAATGGGACATAGAGAGGAACCGATAAAGAGCTGACACCGAGAGAGAAGAAATGGGATGAGCTGAACTAGAAGTAAGCAAGAAAAGAGGAAATGGGAGAGAAGCAGAAGGAACAAAGGAAAGACCTGAGTGGGAAGCAAGATGAGGAAATTGAGAAATGATAGATGAAAGAATAGAGTCATAGATGTCACGAGAGGAGGAGGAGAGGAGAAGAGAGGGAGGGAGGCTGGCGAAGGGTCGCCAAGAAAGGTCAGGGTTAGTGAGATCTTTAACTGTTACCACACCTGCTCGGAGCCAGGTAGGATAGGCAAAGTACGGAAGATGAGAGGGGTGAATAATCGAAGAATAAAAGAGGGGTTCAGCAAGGAGCTCAGTTGTGGAATCAGGTGGAGAACGAGAGAGAGGGAGGGAACGAAGGAAAGTTAGAGCTTCACGGTAAACAGGGGGAAGTCGAATGAGGGTGAGGGGTCGGTGGTCCATGAGTAGTAAGGAGAGAAAAGAAAAGTTAGGGTTGCTCGGGGAGGCGATGACGTCCCTAGCTAAAACGGCATCTGGTACTGGCGACGTGAAGAGACGGAGAAAAGTAGTAATTCTGACGGCCTTGTACTCCTGTGTATCAAGGAGTCCGATGCCGCCGTGATCCGGAGGGAGGCAGAGCTTTGTGACACTGACCCAGTGGTGGCAGGTCCATATCAGAGACGTAAGACATCGGGTAATTTCATGAAGGCGGAGTTGTAGAGACTTGACACCAAGCCAAGAGTGTGTGCACAAGGAAATCAGGTAAGTTCGAGAGAGGCGAGCTCTCTGGAAGAATGATGAGCAGAACTGGGCTCTCCTCCAGGAGGCAGTTGACCTGAGCAAGCGTGGGTGAATAGCATTCCACGTGTAGAGGGGGGCAGCTTGCAAGGAACCAAGATGAACTCCAAGGAAGCGCTGTGAGATGGACGACCAGCTTGCTCCCCAAGGGGTGTCTACACGATGTGCCCATGAGCCGCACCATAAACCAGTGCTTTTAGATGAGTTGAGCGCTGCACCGGAGCATGAGGCATAAGCTGCGAATAGACGTTGGAGACACGGAAACTGTGAGTCATGACGGATGCAGATGGTGACATCATCTGCGTATGCAACAGAGGTAGTGACATGATGTCTTGTGCAAGCAGAGAGTGGTGGCAGAACTGCTTTAAAGGATTATTGTACAGAGCGGAGGAAAGGGTTCAATTGCGATTGCAAAGAGTTGTCCGGAGAGTGGGCAACCCTGCCGCACTCCCCGGCGGAAGGGAATAGGCGCTGTGAGAAAGGTGGGCAGCTTGACCTGGAGAACGGCGTCTTGATAGAGTGAGAAAAGAAGAGAGACGAAGGAAGGAGGAAAACCGAAGTGAAGGAGTGTAGCCGATAGATAGGAATGTGAGATATTATCAAAAGCGGATTGTTGGTCAAGAGAGAGAAGGGCGAGGGGTTCAGAGCGAGATCGGGCAAGATGGATTAGATCATTTAGTAGATGGATGTTATGAGAAAGTGAACGGCCGGGAACTGTGTAAGTTTGATTTGGGGAGAGAATGTGAGTGAGAATGGGGTTAAGGCGTTGGGAAAGAAGTTTAGTATAAAGTTTATAATCTAGATTTAAGAGGGAGATAGGGCGCCAATTCCCCAGGTCAAGGAGATCACCTTTCTTAGGGAATAGTACAACATATGCTACTGTGAATCGCCTTGGTAGAGGGGAGTGATTGAAAGCAGCAGAAAGTGCAGAAAAGAGAAATGGTAGAAGGAGAGGTAGAAAGGTTTTATAGAAGAGGAAAGTGAGGCCGTCCGGACCCGGTGCGGCCCTAGAGTTTAAAGAAGAAAACGTAGAGGATAGTTCAGAGAACGTGGGAGGAAGGAGGAGGGAAGAGGCAAGATGGGGAGGAACTTGTGGTAGGTTAGAAAGAAGTGATGCCAAAGCTGAAGAGGATGGCGGAGGAGATTCACAGAACTTCTCTGTATAGAACTTTCGGACCTGGGAACATAGAGTGAGTGGATCATCAGACAGTTCTCCAGATGCGAGGCGAAGGTGCCGAAGTGAATTCGATGCTGTTCGTGTTTTTTCCATGGATGTAAGGAAATCGTAATTGGATGCGTCTGGCGATAGATGTTGTAGCCGGAGACGTCGTAGAGCTTGTTGAGCCAGAGGAAGGAGGATTGATCGCAGTTCTTCTTGATAGTGGCAGAAGAGAGGATCACTTAGGCTTAGGATGGAGAGCATGGAACGGACATGGTTGAGACTCATGTTTTGAAGCGTTTTTGCTTTGAAAGAAAGTTTGCGAACGTGGAGAACGAGTTGCTGTTTAATGTCCAACCAAAAAGTCAGACCACAAGGAGCTGATTGAAGTTGAGGTCGTTTGTCCTCAAGGAAGGAGCGTACTGAAGTACAGAAGTCTGGATCTGTAAGAAGAGTGTCGTCAAGAGTCCATGGACGAATTGTACGGGGTTGTGCTGGAACTGCTTGAATAATAAGAACGATGGCACAATGGTCAGAAGAAGCTGTAGGAGTGATAATAGATTCTGTCACAGCTGTAAGCAGAGTAGATGAGGCGTAGTATCTGTCAAGGCAAGCTGTGTACGGATTTTGATTATGTTGCGAGCGCCAAGTATGTACAGTCGATGAAGGATGGAAGTGACGGTGAACATCAATGAATGAGTTGTCGGAGACCACTGACTGAAGAAGATTCACCAAGTTAACACGGCGTTCTCTGGTGGAAGGAGATCGGTCCAGGGTAGGATTCAGAGTGCAATTGAAATACCCTCCAATTAAAACATGATCTATGGGAGGAATGCGAGACAAGGCACGACGAAGGCGAGTAAAAAGTATTGTCAAGTGGGTTGAAGAGCTTGGAATATAAATATTAAATATATGATAAGATGTGGAAGCTATGGTGAATGATGCACACTGTAATAGGTCTCGACATAAGTTTCGAACCGAAAAAGAGGTGATTATGGAGTTGAAAGTATGGCGGATACTTATAGCTAGACCACTATGGGATGATAGTTGGTAGGCGTGGTGAAATGTGTAGTTCCACTGGCGCCATCGTGAGAATATCGTAGTGGATTGGCAATTCGTCTCTTGTAGTAAGAGAAGATCAGCTCCTAACGGAGTGAGGTCTTCATGTACCAAGGCATTAGAAAATGGGGATGCAAATCCCCTGCAATTAAGAGATACAATCTTGAAGACTTTTTTCCATTAATGCTTGCTGAAGAGCCTTCACAACAGGAGGAAATGATTTGAGTCGATTAAAATAGGTTTTAGCCCACGGATGTTCCTTGCGAAGGTGGGAGATGCATTGATTAAGGACTTGGATCTGATCATGCACTAGAGGGAGAAACGATGCATACTTTGAGAGTAAAGCATGCGTTGTGGAGTGGTCTGTCTTATGTGACAGGTATTGATGTAAATCTTCAAATGAAATCGGCCCAGTAGGAACCGAGCCATCCTTAAGGTATTCGACAAGATCCTCAAATTTAAGAGGAGGCTCTTCGTCGGCCTGGACAGAAGAATTAGCAGCCTTTGATGGTGAATTCTTTCGAGAGGTACTACCAGTACGGGGAGAAGTGCGGGGTGATGCGGCAGTCGGCTTCTTCGGTGGGCGTCTTCGAGAAGAACCACGACGTTTCAGCGAAGGCTCAGTTGAGCTCTCATCAACTCGAGATTCGTGGCCAGAAAATCCGTCATCAGCAGATTTAGAAGTATCAATGATAAGGGCAGTGGAGAAACCCCCTGAAGGGGACTCCGCTACAGAATGACGACGCATGGGAAGCGAACAATTAAGTGAGGGAAAATCCAGTTGCTGGTCGAAGGATAAAGGGTCCGTAGACACGCGTTGACCAACTCCTGCAGTCGACTTTTGTGAAAGTTTCGATTCTGAAGCTTTCTGTGCAGTGGAAGAAGGTGTTGCTCGGCTCAGAAGAGGGCCAGAAGTTGTAGGAGAATTATTAGGAGCCTGTGATGCTAGATGTGGGCAATGCACACGTAAATGATTCTCTCCGTGGCAAAAAGTGCAGTGGAGGAAGGTAGTCACTTCAATTCTCCTACGTTGCTGTCCACAACGAACGTTGAGCACCTTTGGGCAGGCGAGCAAATGTCCATCAGATGGAAAGATCACTCTTGCACTTCGGCGAAATCCTCCTATGGATTTATCGTCTGGATCTCTCGGCGCGGCTGAAAGAGTAGTAACTGGCCCAACAACTCGGCCGAACTTACTGAGTACAGTGCACAGCGCAACGTCTGACACCTCAGGTGGAACCGGATAAAATGTAACCTGGATTGGACGCTGAGAGACAGGTTCTGGTAGAAGATGGACGTCTTTGAGGGACAAACCTTCTGTCAAGACAAGATCCGCATGCTCTTTAAGAGCAAAGTACACCAACACAGCTCGAGGTTTTCGAGCCATGTGAGTAATACTGGCTCCAGCTGGAAGTATCTGCTTGAGAGCCATACTATATTCTTTCAACTTTGTGTCTGGGAGCGCATCAAAACACACTCCGAAGTCCATTCTAGAGTAGAATTGTTTTCCCGCTGGGGAATCTTCGGGAATATCTATGGTGGCAGTAAGGCCATCAACAATGACGTACGAGTCTGGTAAGACTTCTGCAACAAACTTGGAAGGAGCTTTTGTTCCAGTAAGAGCGGCAGAGTATGCCCTAGGAGCAGGACTCGAGCGTGAGGGCTGCAACGCAACCGGCTGTTTGAACTGAGTTGAAGTAGAGGGTAAATTAGCAGCGCTGTCAGACACATCCATGTCTTCACTTAAAGCAACAGAGAGTTGCGCTGCACTGACGTCACTGGTCGAAGCAGGGCAAGAAGCTTGAGCTGTAGTTGAGGAGTCACTTTCCACTTCTAGTGGTTGGGTGACGTCACCTACAAGCATTGGAGGAGATTGGTCTCGTGTCGAGGAGGAGGAGGAGGCGGCAGGAAATGCCTCGCTGATATGGGCGTGGACATCGCTCTTATCAGCAGCAGCCGCCGCCATTGTTAATGACGAGGGCTGCCTGAGAAATCGACCAGCTAGGTCGACAATTCAAATGATGATAACAGAAAAAATAAACTACTCACCAACTTGGGAGATGTATCAAAACAAAGCACGAACCTTCAGCTTGAAGGAACACGAAAGGAAAATGACGAACCACACGATAAAACACACTAAATAGGCACACAACACGGAGCTCAGAAAAACGTGACTTAGGCCAAAGGTGGACCGACACCGTACTAATGTATGTCAATAAATGCTATTCATGTGTTTCTCTTGTAGGTGTCCGGTGGCTTTTGTCAATATAGTATATATGGAAGTTCAGCACGGTTATCAGTGAACAACTTGTATGTGGCATTCACCCAATTTTTTGAATGAAAAATAAGGAATTACTTGCTCTTAAAATACCCTGTGTTTCACCCTACGTACAGGTCAGTACGCATGAAGACAAGAATGTTTCTGATTTCTTTTTGTACGTACCTTACCCCCAACGCTACCTAAACGTACAATCTCCTGGGCAAATACTGTTTTTCTCACTTACTCTTCCCACCTTTCGATAACTAAATCGCTCTTTAGAAAACCTTAGAGTTTATTTTGCTTTAAAAAACATCACGCGTCAGAAGACGTTTAAAAATATTTAAAACAACGATCATAATAACCACATAAGAAACAAGAATTGGCTCATATATCCGACGTAAAATACAACAGTGAAATATAAAATTTTTGGAAGTTACTTTAATATTTTACATTCGTTAAATGTTTTGCTGATTGCAGTTCTCACTCATATTGTTTTGACAACTATAGTTTTCAATTAACAAATATTATTTACTTTCCATTGCAACTTGCAATAGGGAAATGCAGAATATGATAAAATAGTTTATAGATGGAAAGTCTTAAAAAACGTCTGACAATAAATACAGCAAAAACTAAATATATGAACAATACAGGAAATGATACAGAAAAAATTTTGCTAGAAGGAAAAGAAATTGAAAAAGTAGACGAATACATCTACACTGGCGGAAAGTGAAAAAAGAACACCAAGAAAGATTTGGCGGACTATCATGAAATTCACATACGTTAATGTGGTCGAGTTTACGTAGGTGTGATGTTAATTTCGGGACCAACCGGTGAGCACTTACGGCACAGCACGGCATAATATGTAAATTATCGTCGGTGTTATTTAAGGAGTACGGCAAAGTGAATGTAATCAGTCGTCGGCGTACGGACACGTGCGAAGACCATGAAGAAGCTGCAATGCCTGGACATGGAAGACGTGTACAATTTCAGCAGTTATCGGACTTTGAGCGAGGTCGTCTAGTCGGACTTCGCGAGGCCGGGTAGTCGTATCGTCGTATTGAGGAGCGAATTGGACGGGATTTATCGGTGGTGGTACGATGGTGGCGTAGATGGTCCGAGGAACATTACCCACACGAGAAGACGTGGAACCGGGAGTCACAGACGGACTGATGAGCGGGCCGATCGACGCAAAAGAAGAGCGGTGTTGTCAAACAGAACATCCACTGCAACGGAAATCCGAGCTACCGTTGCACGTGAAGTGACTGTGCGAACAATCCGCAACCGTCTACTGGATGCAAGACTACGTGCACGTCTGCCTCTGGCATGTGTACCTCTGACTCCTGCACACCGTCAGGAACGGCTGCAGTGGTGTCGCCAACGTCTGCACTGGAGAACGCAATGGCGATCTGTCGTGTTCAGCGATGAAAGCAGATTCTGCTTGGGAGCTTCCGATGCCCGTACACGTGTAAGCAGACGCACAGGGGAGCGTCTCCACCATTCTTGTATCCGCGAGCGACACACAGGGCCTACAGTTGGTCTCCTGGTGTGGAGAGCGATCAGCTATCACTCCCGTACACAACTAGTGTTTGTACCGGGTACGTTAAACAGCACCTCCTACATCAACAACATCATTCAGCTCGTTGTTGTGCCATTTGTAAGTTCGGTTCATCGTGGTGTTTTCCAGCAAGATAACGCGCGCCCACACACGGCACGTGCAACGCAACATGCACTTCAGGGTGTGAGACAACTTCCATGGCCTGCACGTTCACCGGATTTGTCCCCCATTGAGCACGTATAGGATTTTATGGGACAACGATTTATCCGGTCTCCACGGCCAGCCACGACCATCCCCGATTTACGCGTCCAGGTTGAGGATGCTTGGAACTCAATACCCCAAACTTACATCCAACATCTGTACGACAGACTCCATGCCAGAATTGCACAGTGTGACGCAGTTTATGGCAGTTCAACCTCGTACTAACCATGTTACATGGAAATGTTATTTTTCAGTTTACCAGCAAATACAGCTGTATTTTGCCATAATGTTTTGATCACGTTATCCTCTGTATTCCGTTATTATGCTGTATAAATTTCGTTGGTATCAGACGTCTCCTTCTTGGTGTTCTTTTTTCACTTTCCGCCAGTGTATTTAGCGCAAGTAATCAGATTTAAAGAGAGACAAAAAAGAGAAATTTGTAAAAGAATTATCCACGGTAATAGAGCCTTTTGGATACTTAAAGACTGTTATCTAATCTGTGATCTTTCATTGTGTTTAAAAAGAAAAATCTCCAATGCATGTATTACCCTCGTATTTACTTATGGAAGTGAAACATGGAGTATCACAGAGCGGCAATGTAAAAAAATAAGAGTATCGTTAAGAAAGCCAGAGAGAATAGAACAAGAAGAGATAAAGTTAAAAATGAAATTATAAGAGAAAAAACAGGAATACTAGATATTATAAAAATAATAAAAGAATCAAAATGTAGATGGGCTGGACATGTTGGAAGACTGAAAGATGGACCCAATTAACAGCAGGATGGCAACCGAGAGATGGAAGAAGATGAAGAGGGCGCCAGAGAACAAGATGGAGAGATGACCTTCAGAAACTTAAAGGTTCTAAATGGTAGACCAAAGCGAAGGATCGAGGAACCTGGAAAAGACTGAGGGAGGCCTATACACTGCAGTGAGTGTCAACAGCCTAAGAAGAAGAAGAAGAACTGATTAATATTTTATGGTTGACTAGTGTTAACCTGAATAATGTATAATGTCAAAAATATAATTTTCTTCAAAATAAAATAAAAATATCAACATTTACCACAATCAAAAGTTTGTTATACATCAACTATAGTTTCGCAGAACATTTGGCTCGTCTTCATCGGGACAGATGGAGCGTATACATTTAAATCATTGAGACATCATCAGAGTTCTGAAGATCCCGGGTTTTGGTGAGTTGTTTCCACGCGCTTGAAAGAAATGGAGTCGACATCATGTCGTTGACAAGCCGCGAAGGGTTTCGGTATATGTGAAATGCTTCTAATGCATTAAGCTTGACAGTTGAACCAGGTTTATCAATGAACGCAGCGTTTCCAAACAGAAATGTATTGTTGTTTTCGTGACAATGCTGGGCTATAGACGACTTCTACAGTTCGCAGTTCCGTACGTAGGTCTTTTGTTCCTTCACATGGAAATTTAAAGCCCTGCAGGTCTGTCCCTAAGTCCACATTCACAAGGTATCTGATAAATTCCCCAGGAATGTATGTCTTCGACGTAATCTTTTGATCCGAAAAAAATTATCTTGTTTATGCATTTAAAAATAACTTTGAAATTTAAACTCTTGAGATTTTTTTGAAATTCCGAAGCCAATCTGTGGAGCAAATGGGATATAACCGCCCAGTTCTGTCATATTATGTGGTATACCGGAGTGAGTGAGCAGACAGGCTTCGGTTTCCTAAATTTTTGGACAGCTTTATCTATAACGGAATGTGTATATCCTCTGTGTACTGCAATTCATTTTAAAAAATCAAACTCTTTCTGCAAGGAATGCTCAGCTGAGCATATATGTACAATATACGTACGTATAACGTATATACAGTATATGCGTATGATATACGTACGTATATCCTTTTCTTCGTTTGACCGTAAATAAAGGAGTTCGCATATATCGAATATTCTTTACTCACCCTTCAACTTCGTTGTATACTAGTTGGACTGTATATACACTCAGTAGACAAAACGTTTGAGATATTGATGATGGACAGTTGACATGGTCATCCGCCTTGCAGAGTGGAACAGACCCAAACCGAACACAAGGGATAAATAGGCGGATAGCAGGGCTTCCATAAAGTGTGTCACAATCGATGAACATGGGTAAACCTGGTGATTCGAGCGACTTCGAGCTGGACGCATTTTCGGTGAAAGACAGACGGGAAATTTTATCGCCGAAATGGTAAGAACCCTAGGATTCTCGTAGGTGTACCGCGAGTGGACCTTCGACGGACATACCAGTGCCCATAGAGCAAGAGGTGGCCAACCACATGCCCCTGATAGCCGGATTCGACGCATACCCTCCACGCTCGGTCAGACCAATCCCTCGGTGCAAATCACGACCATGACCCGAAAATATTGCATCCCTCTGAATAATATAACGCCCGAAGCTGTCTGTTGTTTCACTTCTTTTTTTAGTAACAACAATAGTGACTGAGGGTGACTCCTGCTGATCCCCCATAGGTCGAGAAAGTTTGAAGAATCAGTAAGGATAAGAAATCTGACTAACTCTATGCAGGCGTTTCGGGCGCCTATGGCTGTTTGTACATTCGGGCGTTTTGGGCGTTATGGTTGTTAAAGGGTTAAATCTCGGAGGCCCAAGCACCGTCAGCGAGCGAACAGTACTTGACGCCTGATGCCGGGAACATCAAAACTGAACGTCTTCAGAGTGGCGCCGCCTCCTGTGGACAGATGAATCCCGTTTTAAGCTCAGGAGGCGGGTGTGGCGTCGACAGCATGAGACGAGAGGTCTTTAAAGGCTGCGAGCTTCCAGCATGTGCTGGATGATCACCTATATGTTTTCGTGGCCTTCTCGCATCCTGCGGCCGATGGACTGTTTCAGCAGACAATGCGCCGCCCCACTGGGCTTTAACCACCCAGGTATGGATCGAGGAACACCCATCTGATTTCGGAACCATCCAGTGGCATATTAGTTCCCCGGATTAAAACCCTCTGGAAGCCCTCCAGATTGTCATGGAGCGGAATGTACTGTTTCGATTGACTGTTTCACACTGGCAATGCGCCGACCCAATGGGCTGCAACCACCCAGGTATGGCTCGAAGAACACCCATCTGAATTTGGAACCATCCAGTGGCCCATACGTTTCCTCGGATTATATCCTTCATCCCAGAGAACCATGTGGAAGCTCTCTGGGATGTAATGGAGCGGAGCATCAGATCCATGGATCCTAGACCGAAGTCTCGGGCGGAGTTGTGGACAATGTTGCAACAGACATGGGTGGCATTACCTCCAGAAGTTTTCCGATATCTGATGGAGTCAATGTCTGGGCGTGCACAGGCTGTTATTCGCACTAGAGGAAGAGCAACTCGCTATTAGGTAGATATCTCTAATATTTGGTCAATTGAGGGTATAACTTCAAGGGAGATATTAGCGCAGCTGTTTAAGATCATTAGCTACTGAATTAATCCCTTAAAATCTTTAAACCGGCTCGAACGAATTATCTCGGGGTAAACATAAAACTCGAACGAATATTTTCGCTGTCTAAGTGGCCGAACGCGACAGGAACAAGTGAGCCTGCGCATCAGAAAGCGTTGCTTTTACCTTAGGTCTCTCATTCCAAGTGGCCATTTGGGGATATGATTGCCATGAATCCTTCCTGACTGATTACCTTTTCTGCTAATACTGCTATGAAAAAGGGCATTGAACCTAAGAAAGAAGAGAAAAATGTATGAGTTACTTGTGCCTACCCAGTAGCATGATGTCCGTGTCAGGGGGACTACTCCTTTCGAATCATTTTTTTGTAATGGTACTGAGAATGAAAGACTATAAGGGAATCAGACTACATACTGAAAGACTAAGGACTGTAAGGGAGCACTTACAACCAGCGACAGATTTACAGTCGATACTCCAATGATGAAATAGGGAAAGGAATTGTTTTGCCGTATCTTTCGTTAAACCCGGTTAAACGACAGCACTGTATCATTTAAAAGCAAAAGGGTTAAACGACAGCATTGTATCATTTAAAAACAAAGGGTTAAACGACAGCATTGTATAATTTAAAAACAAAAGGGTTAAACGACAGCATTGCATCATTTAAAAACAAAAGGGTTGAACGACAGCATTGTATCATTTAATAACAAAAGGGTTAAACGACAGCATTGTATAATTTAAAAGCAAAAGGGTTAAACGACAGCATTGCATCATTTAAAAACAAAAGGGTTAAACGACAGCATTGTATCGTTTAAAAACAAAAGGGTTAAACGACAGAATAGTGTCATGTAAAAACAAAAGGGTTAAACGACAGCACTGTATCATTTAAAAAGAAAAGGGTTAAACGACAGAATTGTATAATTTAAAAAAGGGTTAAACGACAGAATTGTATCATTTAAAAACAAAAGGGGTAAACGACGACAGCATTGTATCATTTAAAAGCAAAAGGAGTAGACGACGACAGCATTGTATCATTTAAAAACAAAAGGGGTAAACGACGACAGCATTGTATCATTTAAAAGCAAAAGGAGTAGACGACGACAGTATTGTATCATTTAAAAACAAGTAAGGGTTAAACGACAGCATTGTATCATTTAAAAACAACCCAGCAAAAACAGTCTTGCTGGGCCAGCACTGCCAGCAATGGCCCATCACTAAGTTGCCACTGCCGAACCGTCAATAAAATGTCCGGGCGGCCAACAGAAGGGCCAGCACTGCCAGCAATGGCCCATCACTAAGTTGCCACTGCCGAACCGTCAATAAAATGTCCGGGCGGCCAACAGGCCAACAGCTGGCCAACAATTGGCACCCCATCAGTTGTCATATGCCAGAACAGGGCCATAGTTGTCCATCACCGGCAGTAGCTGCCACAAGCGGCCCTTTTTTTTTTTGATTGGAGGTTTAACGACCACCGTGAGCAACTCAATGGATTATAATGCAGTCGCCCGTCCCTAATTTAGGGTCACTGGTTCCAGGGAAGGGAGACAGCCAGTGCCGTAAGACAAACACAACATCCATGCTTCATCGGGATTCGAACCCGGACCCCGTTCGAACGAATGATCAGAGGCCATCGCTTAAACCACTGCGCCACCGGGGCGGCCAAGTGGCCCTTCACGGCCCTGCAAGCACGTGCCAGAAATGATGGATAGCCTAATGTGGTCCGCTAGTGGGGCGGTAGTGGCAGCCGGCAACCACGTGACGTAACTGGTGGCTTGCCGAACCTTGTCCGCCATTTTCCAGTAGGAGCCATAAAAAAAATAATCAAGGATAACCGCAGTTCCCTTAAGCTACAACTTTTTTTATCTACCTTTACGAAACTTATGAGTTTTGGTACTGCGCTTGGGAAATTTTCTCAACAGACCGGAAAAACGCCCGTTTGAATCTGAGTGGATACGAACCTGGGCCGTTTACGTGGGAGCTGAGCTTTCTACCGACCGAACTAATTTGACACGCACGCGCGTGTGCTTGGAGCTGTCTGTTATGTGCAGAATAGATAATCAAATGGTTTCATTTTACAATATTGCGAGGTATTTTTCATAAAAGTCAGTTTCATATAATTCATAAATTTATTTTTTCAACGTAACGATAGTTTTTTGTTTTGTTTTTTACCTTAAGGGAACTTTACTCATTTTCAAGGAGTGTACGTACTTAGAGTCGCTTTCCAAAGTTTTGTACTGTCCTTGTCGTTTTGAAGGAGTTTGTTGAATTAATATATATTTACCCGGGTTCATGTCACATTCTGTTACATTTTTAAAGTTGTATCTTTCCTTTATGTTGTCTGAAGCTACATTTGTTTTAAAGAGGAAAGATAATTTATTTTACTTCTCGTTATTTTTAGAAGCGAATTCCTCCCAGTCTTGTGTATTCAACCCATGGATGAGTACATTATATCCACATAGCGTTGCTTTTTTTTTCTTTCAAATAATTAATAAATTTTGTACGCGTACAATTCTCTTATTTTTCCACCAAACGTTTTTTTTAATGGCTTTCCAAGACATTCGTTTCAAGCGGTTTGAATTTTTTTTCGATATTCATTATTATTCATAGGAATGGAGTCGGTGTATTTAATAGCTGTAATCTAGTATTTCATAGCTTAATCTGATATCTTCGTCGACGTGGAATTTCATTAGGAAATAAATTCGCCTATCTACATATGAATTTTTTTCTTAACAATCACTAAATTAACACGATGGCGATAGCGTCGTCTTCAACTAACTGGTAACATGAGAGACACAGCAAGTGTTGCTTCTGCGCATGTGCTGTCCCGTTGCTTCCACCTGCTGTTGAAGTTGCAGCGGGTCATTAGTGGCACTTGCTTGGAGGCCCACAATTCACGGCGATGCTTCAGGGCCATCACTGGCTCGCCAACTGATAGCGCTGCCACCAACGGACCGCTACCGGGCCGTGAGCGGAAGATTTCAGCCAGCAGTGACCCATCACTGCCAACTGGTGGCCAGCAATTTCCCAGCACTTGTGTTTTTGCTGGGAAAAGGGATAAACGACGACAGCATTGTATCATTTAAAAACAAAAGGGTTAAACGACAGCATTGTATCATTTAAAAACAAAAGGGTTAAACGACAGTTTTGTATCATTTAAAAACAAGAAAGTTAAACGACAGCATTGTATCATTTAAAAACAAGAGGGTTAAACGACAGCATTGTATCATTTAAAAACAAAAGGGTTAAACGACAGCATTGTATCATTTAAAAACAAAAGAGTTAAACGACAGTATTGTATCATTTAAAAACAAGAAAGTTAAACGACAGCATTGTATCATTTAAAAACAAAAGGGTTAAACGACAGCATTGTATCATTTAAAAACAAAAGGGTTAAACGACAGCATTGTATCATTTAAAAACAAAAGGGTTAAACGACAGTATTGTATCATTTAAAAACAAGAAAGTTAAACGACAGCATTGTACCATTTAAAAACAAGAGGGTTAAACGACAGCATTGTATCATTTAAAAACAAAAGGGTTAAACGACAGCATTGTATCACTTAAAAACTTTATAGTGCTCGTGATCACAACAGAAAAATTATTTTCCGTGGTCTTTGAGAGCACTTTATATGTTCTCAAATACAAACTTGTTCAGTTCAATGAGATATATGAATTACCTTTTTAAATTCGAAAATTTAAGAGTTCATCTGTTACTGTAAATCATTGATAATATATAACAATAGATAGATAGATACTCTTATCTCATTTTCTCATTTCACTCAGTAACTAAAATTTCAACGGCATTATTGACATCTACGTGTTGTTTCCTTCTGGTGAACAAATCTGTAACGCCATAACAGTCTTTCTCAGGAAATTCCATGTTTTTCCTCTTTCTGCCTATCTTCTTTGGAAGACAGGATGCTTGAGAAGAAGATAAAGCGCTGAAGTACGAAATATTGGGGGGCGCAGTAAAAAGGGATTTGAAACTCCTCATCCTGTTCCAGTGGATATCCTATTTCCTCCCTACAGCCGATGACTCCAAAGGCAAGAATATTTCTTCATCTTTTTGCTTCCTCCATTTTTGAGCAGCTTCCACGAGCCACCTTACCTCCGGCCTGCGTACCAAATCCATCAATGTTGAAAATTGCCTTTCTCTCGATAAAAATATGACGTTCCCCTCATACAATATGCCCTTAACGCCTTTTCCGTTTCACCCCCTCCTCCCGCTCTCTGACGAGACCGGCAACAAATAAGTCCTTATTTTCTGCCTCACTTCTAGCTCGTTTTTCTTTAGTCTCAAGATTTTTGTGGTGTAATCCGGTTTTGTGCTTTTGATATTCGTCACATTGTGACAAGCACCCGATGGATATGCCTCAAGCAATAAAACATTTTTGTATTAGAATGTCTGTTTTCGCCAATAATAACGTGCAATTTCCTGCGCCTCTGCTTTCCAGCTAGGAAGTGTTTTCTCTGGTCCATTTTTATTTCCTGAAAACCTGACGGTAGCGCTTAGAAAGCACAATCTCCCTGGTTTCATGCTCTGGCTGCACTTTTCTGTTGTCTGCTGCGCGAGATTATGGAGGTTAAAAATTTCACACAGATATAGCAGAATAACAACTACTCTCTACTTGCCATGTTTCTAGGGATATATAAATGTGTAGGATTTAGGTATCCAAAACATATGTGCCACATAAATACAGTAAGTTCGATTAATGCACAGTAAAAATGAACGATATGTAGTATTAAATAAGAGAAAAATAATCTCCACGCCCGGATTTGCGCTACTGCTTGTGAAAATTGCCACGTCATGAAGGACTTCTCGCATTAGCTTGACAACAGGTTGGGGCATGCAAATGGTTAAAATATCAGTGAAAACGCACATGCGGTTTCGGAGCAACGTGCTCTGAACTGTCCGGTGTTGGGTATAAATAGTTGGCTCAAACGAGATGTTGCTGTCAGTGAAGAGCCGACATTGAGTCGAAATGTGTTTCTTGTGTCTCAGTGAAGAGCTACATTGAGTCGAAATGGTATTTCTTGTGACTCAGTGAAAAGAGCCGACATTGAGTCGAAATGTGTCTCAGTGAAGAGCCGACATTGAGTCGAGATGTTGTTTCTTGTGTCTCAGTGAAGAGCCGACATTGAGTCGAGATGTTGTTTCTTGTGTATCAGTGAAGAGCCGACATTGAGATAGAATGGTGTATCTTGTGTCTCAGTGAAGAGCCGACATTGAGTCGAGATGTTGTTTCTTGTGTCTCAGTGAAGAGCCGACATTGAGATAGAATGGTGTATCTTGTGTCTCAGTGAAGAGCCGACATTGAGTCGAAATGGTGTTTCTTGCGTCTCAGTTATAATGAAATAAGCTTTTACTAAGCTAATTATAATGCATTCAATGCTTCTGCTACTGATTATAATGAATTCAGCTTCTTCTAAGCTAATGCTTCTTCTAATGCATGTTGTGTTATTAATTATTTATATCATGAATAAACTTTCCTGCTAGTAATGTAGTAATAATAATGAACAAGCTTATAACTGGTAGTAATGTTGTAGTAGTAATTAAGATGAATAAAGTCTTATTCTGGTTGTTACTAATAACACTTAATGAAATAAACCTAACAGCCAGACAGAGGTCTGACAGTACTATGAACTGAGAAAGACGTACTTACTTAAAACTCTTTTATTTGGTAAACTTCTGGCTCTCACATAAACGAAGATCTCTTTATACAACAACAGCTCTCTGACACATAAACCACAGCTCACTCTACGTACATCAACAAAAAGCTCTCTCCATAAACAAACGCTCTCTCTCTATACAACAGCAAACGCTCTCCTTAGGTATCGTTGAACGCGCCTATTTATACTGGCTACCACCACGTCATGACTTACACTCATTGCCAGATCTCATTGAGCGGGTGAAATAACATCTCGTTCAGTAAGAAGATAATTTACATAGTAAAATAAAATAACCAGAGATAGTAAAAATCAAAAGGAAAGTAAATCTAGAGTATACGTTACATCATCTCCCCCTTAATTTTTTTTTCGAAAAACCTATCAATTTTGTAGTGTAAGTCTTACACTTCGTTGATTGACGTTTATCGACCTCTTTTTTGTTTTGTTGTTTGGTGGCAGCAGTATGTACAATCTCAAACTTGGCATGACAAAATCAAGAAATCTGTATTCGTCTGTGAAACACTTTATATACTTGAACAAAACAAACCTGCATCGGCATACCTTCCTTTTATTCTGCCTAGCAGGAATCACTTTTTTAATTTCAAATTACGTTCTCATTATTCTCGTTGAATACACACCAACTGTATCAGCAGCGAAGATTGCCTGTAGCTGCCTAACAGTAACAATTTTATTATTTTACCCCTAAGCACATAGATAAATATATATAAATTTGGATTAGTAGATGGACATAGAAGAAATATAAAAAAAACACATATACACAAAAAAGAATGCATAGGCCCACACGAAAAAAAGAAATTCTGACACGCCAACTGGTCGTGCAGGAAAAACAACAAACGGAGAAAAGAACCTGTCCACGAGAACTTACTTATCTCGAGGACGCATAAAAAACTCTAGTACGATAACGTTTTCCAGCCCTAATCGGACTGGTAAATTCAGGTGGCGTTGAGCGTTTCAAGGATTTGAATGGATCTGGAACATCTGTATTCTGTCGGTCAAGAAATCCCGGCGGCTGAGAGGAACGGTCTGGAACGGCTGAAATCCGTCGGTCAGGAACGGCTGAAGTCTGTCTGTCCGGAAATCCCTGCGGCTGATAGGAACGGTCAGGAACGGCTGACGTCCGTCGGTCAGGAACGGCTGAAGTCTGTCGGTCCGGAAATCCCTGCGGCTGACAGGAACGGTCAGGAACGGCTAAAGTCCGTCGATCAGGAACGGCCGAAGTCTGGCGGTCCGGAAATCCCTGCGGCTGACAGGAACGGTCAGGAACGGCTGAAGTCCGTCGGTCCGGAAATCCCTGCGGCTGACAGGAACGGGCTCCCCCAGGCTTTTGATATGTAGTCCCTTTGTGCTGGGGCTCGTGGTGTCCTTCCAGCATTCCTTTGGAAGGACGTGGCTCCGGCCACATCGTTTGCTTTCGTTTTCTCCCTCGTGGCATGAGAGTAGAAGCAGGCATCGGCCCTGTTTGCCCTGAGCGTAGGTTCCAGGGGCAAACCCAGGGAGGATGCAAGGATCTCTGCCTTCGTCGCTGTTGCGGCGAAGCAGATTGGGGAGACAAGTTACGTTTTTGACCAGCTTTTGGTGGTGCTCGACGGTTTGTAAATGGTGTTTGACGTTTAGGAATAGTCAAATTATTGTTCATAACTGATAAATCAGAAATATCCGAAGCCTCTGAGTCGCTGCTGTAATTTAGTGGTCGTGCAGGGCGATGTGTATGTCTGCCTATAGGAATACTCTCTGACGAGGTATTCAAGGAAGTAGGAGCTTGTGGTGTTGCAGAGTTATCAGGAAATGGTGCAGCAATAGTCTTGGCAATGGTTGGAGGGAACGGAACGATACTAGTATTTGAAGAACTTGATTCGAGCCTTCGTCTCATGGGAGAATCAGGTTGCGTGTTTGGAAACCCGCCTTGAGGAGGGGAGGGTGAAGAAAAATCACTGGAGATTCTTCAAAAATGTTTGTTGGTTCGTCCAAAATTTCTGGAGGTTGATCGTGAGACATAGACTCTTGAGTCTCTGGAACAGAAGGTTGAGTAGGGTTGATTATAAAATCGATATTTCGTTCATGATACTTGCGACACTGAGCAACGTGTACGTATTGAAATTGATTGTCAGGTTTTTCAAGAACAATGTTATTTTCAAACACATTTGCCACCCGATATGTACCTTCGTAGCTGGGTGCAAATTTCTTCATTAAAGTATGTGAAACACAAGACTGGAAGTGCGTTTCCACGAGAGTGAGATCTCCAACGACAAGATCTGGTTCCCTACGCCTCGTATTATAGTATCTTGCTTGAGCCGCTTGTGCTCCTAGCATTGCAACACGAGCTTTTTCAGCCATGATTCGTACTGATTGCGGAGTTGGTCGCTGGTTTAGTTCGTCGATAATCCCCGTTAAATTTTCAAAAGGGGTTTTAATTTTGCGACCCAGAAAAAAGTTCTGCAGGAGTAATTTTAGTAGATTCGTGAACAGACGAGCTGAGGCCGAACGAAAAAAGCTCAAGATGGTCATCCCATCGTTCGTGATGATCCATGACAAAGGTAGCAATCATTTTCACTAGCGTGCGGTTTACTCGTTCAGCAGGATTACTCTGGGGATGATATGGGGAAATGAATTTATGCTTAATGTGTAGTCTCGCACACATTCTTTCAAAAATGTCAGAAATAAATTGGGGACCATTATCCGAAACTACTTTATTAGGTGCACCATATCTAGAGAATACTTCATTAATTAATACATTACAAATAACTTCTGTCGTAGCGGCTTTAATGGGAAAAACTTCAACCCATTTAGAAAAATTATCAGTTAATACTAAAACGTAACGAGCTTTGTTTTTAACCGATAAAGGATAACGTCCTAATAAATCTATTGAAGTAATATCAAAAACATGAGAACTTGAACTAGATTTCAAGTGACCGGCCGGTCTTACATTACGGTAATTATTAATCTGACACAAGTGACATGATTGAACGTATGCGAGCACACTTTGGTACATGACAGGCCAATAGGCAACATCCCGCAATTTACAACGGGTCTTGCGAATACCTAAATGGCCTGCAAAAGGTTTGTCATGAAATTCGTTTAAAAGAGCAATTCTAAGGGTTCGCGGAATACATGGGCGAAACTCTGCCCTAGTAGTCCTAGATTTCGTATAGTAAAGCAGACCCTCTATGACTTCAAAATGCTGTGACCTTCCAGCAAGAGAAGGATCACTTTGTAGGGGCGAAGCCGCAAGCAAAAAATTATAGATATCCCCAAAATCTGGATCATTTATTAATTCTGCCATTATCTGCTCTCTGGATGTTATATCAGCTATTAGAAGTAAAGGCTGACATCCAGGAGTAGTTTCTGTGGGGACCCCACTAATCGGAACGCGAGACAATGCGTCCGGTAATTGATTCTTATGACCTGGCTGATACGAAATTTTGATATTGCTCTCTTGTAACTTCAGAGCCCACTTCATAAGTCTTTGAGATAGGTGCTTAGCAGAATTCAAATACTGAAGGGCAGAATGATCCGTAAGCATGTTAACTGTCAATTCGTTAAGATAACATTGAAATTTGTTAAGAGCATACACAACAGCAAGACATTCACGTTCCGTAGCTGAATAATTGCGTTCAGCTTTGGCTAAAGTACGAGACGCAAAAGCTATTGGATGCCCAGCTTGTGACAAAACGCAACCAAGACCAACTCCGGGTGCATCAGTATAAATATCAAATTCCTTAGTATGATCCGGGAAAGCCAACACAGGAGGCTGAGTCAACGCAGACTTCAGTGTTTCAAACGCAGCGTTAGCCTCAGGTGTCCAAACAAACTTCTTGTATTTACGTTTCAAAGCATACAATGGCTCACAGATTGTAGCATAAGCGGGGACGAACTGCTGATACCATCCGGTCATTCCCAGAAAGCGCGATAGTTCTTTTGCTGTTTTAGGCCGAGGAATGTCAACAATAGGCCTAATTTTTTCATAATCCGTAAATAAGCCGTGGGGAGTGATTTTCAACCCCAGATATACAATCTCGTCCCTAGCTATCTGGCATTTACTAGGTTTTAACGTCAAGCCAGCATTGTATATGAGTTGGAACACCTGTTTGAGCAGAGAAAGGTGCTCGTCAAAAGTCTCGGATGTAATAATAATGTCATCCAAATATACATGCACATGGGGACCCAGAACAGGTCTGAGAACCGTATCCATAAGCTTTTGGAAAGTAGCACGTGCAGAAGCTAATCCAAAGAGCATACGCAGGTATTCATAAGTCCCAAAAGGAGTCACAAAGCCTGTTTTATCGACAGAGTCCGGATGTACCGCCACCTGCCAATATCCACTCGCCAAATCCAAGGTTGACATCCATTTAGTTGATGACAGGTCATGCAAAATATGCGACATGACAGGTAGTGGATAATTGATCGTTTTCGTGACTTGGTTGAGCTTGCGGAAATCTGTCACGAAACGAAATTCATTGGGTTGTTTCTTTGGAACCAAAAAGGCCGGAGCAGCCCAGGCGCTTGTTGATTCTCTTATTATGTCCTGTTTAATCATCTCAGAAATTTGACGTTGCATTTCCTGTTTCTTATGTGGAGCACAAGGGTAAGGTTTCGTCGCTATCGGTTTTGAACCATCAGTGTCAATGACATGATAAACCACCTGTGTGAAACCAGGTTGATCAGAAAATAAACCAGGGCTTTCCTGCAAAAGTAGAGAAAGCTGGTTTCGTTGCCTCTCATTCAATTGGTTACTCAATAACAAACTCGTTATATCTATAGGAACCGTAGGAATCACTTCGATAGGTTCCGGAAAGGAAATCACATGTTGTACGAAATTCAAAGTTATTTGAAACGTATGAATAAAGTCCATTCCCATTAGACATTTAACAGGTAGTTTGTCTATAAGCAGGAAAGAATGCGTAAAACGAGCTTTTCCCAGCCCTAGAGATAATGTGACAGTTCCTGTGATACTGAAGATTTCGTTATTTGCACCTCGCAAATACTGCGTCGCAGGCTGAACGAGTATTGCAGGAAAATTGTCAGTGCAAAACTTCGTATTTAGGGCTGATATTTCAGAACCAGTGTCGAACTTTGTCTCGACAATAATATCTTCAATTGTCAAGAATACATCAGGCAACTGAGGAGTTTGAACAGTCACTAATACTGTTTTAGGGTCAGAATGCTTGGTATCAGGAAGCAGGACCGACCCTTGGTCTACTTCCTTTGGAAGTTTAAAGGATTCCTGGTTGGATTATCATGCGGTCTGAAACCTCGACCCTGTCGGGTATCGAGAAAATTTTCACGATGAGGAAAACTACGTGAAACCTGCGTC
This sequence comes from Macrothele yani, assembly GCA_039090855.1. Classification (NCBI taxonomy): domain Eukaryota; kingdom Metazoa; phylum Arthropoda; class Arachnida; order Araneae; family Macrothelidae; genus Macrothele; species Macrothele yani. The sequence goes on along the minus strand of CM077027.1, from coordinate 137,885,216 downwards.
GGGAACTCCGCGTGTCTGTTGACATTTTCATATCTATTACTTCTTCCCTCAGCACGGGCAGAAAAATAATCATTGCTCTGAGCATGAAAACGTTCCGAATGCTGCGGATTGGAACGGGGTCGAGCATACTGTGCATTTGTACGATATCCCGAAGATTGTTCAGAAACTCGCGGTTGGTTTGCCACTCTTCTATGTGGTGGAACGTATGAAGCTTGGGCGTGCACTTGTGTATGCTCCCGCTGAAAGTTATTAGGCTTATTATGCCTCTGAGGGTTTTCGTAATAAGCCTCGCGGGGTGCCCGAGCATGGTGAGTTGAACCATGTTTGCCATGTCGCTCTTCATACGTTCGTATGAGGCGAAGGCATTCATGAATTGTAGCAGGGTGTCGAACCTCAAGAAAATCTTGTAGAAATGGGTCGAGCTGCTGTAATAGGGTATCCAACATGTCGACATGACTGGCATGTGGATCCCATAAGTTATATAAGCGTGTTGTTTCCAACGCAAATGCAACAGGGCTATCGTTGGGTCCTTGCTGACGAGAAAAAAGTTGTTGTGCAAGGCTAGCTCGACTGAGGCCGAAAGGAAAGACCTCCAAAAATTCTGCTCGGAAATTTTCATAATGAGAATCCGGGTTCGACACTCTCCACTGCCGATACCAGGTCTTAGCGGTATCCTTCAAGCAAGTGCCTGCGATTTGTACTTTGCAGTCTTCAGGAATATTGTATAGATCAAAATGATCTTCCAAATCTTCGAGGAATTTTAAGGATCCCTCCAACCCATTGAAATGAATTGTTCCTGCATGCGGCACGAAATGGGCAAGCATTCTGCTTCGCTGAGAGGATTGAACTCCCTCAGGTACGACCCGCGACTCAGAGTAATAGGAAGCTGGTGAATTACGAAATTGTGAAGAATGCCTGGGTACATGTAGATCACTCATATCAAAGTGAGCCCCACAGGCTTCTTGCAGATGGTCGAAATTAATCCCATCACCATCGTAATTTGATTTAGGGTAAAAAATTGAAGTTGTCTCAGGTAAAGAAGATATGGGTAATAATTGTCAAGATCTCGTGTTCGAGAAAAGTTCGGGCGCCAATTATAATGAATATGGCTTTTACTAAGCTAATTATAATGCATTCAATGCTTCTGCTACTGATTATAATGAATTCAGCTTCTTCTAAGCTAATGCTTCTTCTAATGCATGTTGTGTTATTAATTATTTATATCATGAATAAACTTTCCTGCTAGTAATGTAGTAATAATAATAAACAAGCTTATAACTGGTAGTAATGTTGTAGTAGTAATTAAGATGAATAAAGTCTTATTCTGGTTGTTACTAATAACACTTAAGGAACTAAACCTAACAGCCAGACAGAGGTCTGACAGTACTATGAACTGAGAAAGACGTACTTACTTAAAACTCTTTTATTTGGTAAACTTCTCGCTCTCATATAAACGATAAACGAAGATCTCTTTATACAACAACAGCTCACTCTACGCACATCAACAAAAAGCTCTCTCCATAAACAAACGCTCTCTCTATACAACAACAAACGCTCTCCTTAGGTATCGTTGAACGCGCCTATTTATACTGGCTACCACCACGTCAGGACTTACACTCATTGCCAGATCTCATTCAGCGGGTGAAATAACATCTCGTTCATTAAGAAGATAATTTACATAGTAAAATAAAATAACCAGAGATAGTAAAAATCAAAAGGAAAGTGAATCTAGAGTATACGTTACACAGTGAAGAGCCAACATTTAGTCGAAATGTGTTTCTTGTGTATCAGTGAAGAGCCGACATTTAGTAGAAGTGGTGTTTCTTGTGTCTCAGTGAAGAGCCGACGTTGAGTCGAAATTGTGTTTCTTGTGTCTCACTATGCCCCATCTTCAAAGAAGTTGGCATTATGAACGTCTGACGGACTTTGAGCGAGGAAGGATGTTGGAATGAGAGATGTTGAATTTTTTGTACTCCGAAATTGCCACCCGTACGGAACGAAACGCCAGTACAGTGATGCAAACATGGCGTCAATGGACAGATTATGCTCGGACGCACGAACGACTGCAAGGGATGACAGACACATCTACCACATGGCAGTGACCGATCTCACAGCGACATCGACGGTGTTAGCGCAGATATGGAGCATTGTCACAGGCCAGGATTTTTCCTCCAGCACAGTTAAACGTCGTCTGCTTAACAGAAGACTGATCGCTTGCAGTTCATTGCTGCACATTCCTTTGACCCTCAACCACAGACGACGCCTCAGGTTGCACTGGGGTCTCGAACACAGATATTGGTGCGCTGATTAAAAACCTGTCGTGGACGAGTCACGATTCAAATTGATGCACCATGATGGTTGCATACGTGCTTGAAGACATCGTAGTGAACGGCATCTAACAGCGTCATAACTGCCCAACGCCAAGCATCATGATTTGAGGCGCCATTGAGCTCAATTCACGATCTCGCCTGATATTAATTGAGAAAACCCTCAACAGCCAGCGATACATCAGGGATGTTTTAGAGGGGAAGAATACCCTTCTTCAGAGCTGTCCTAGTGCTAGGACAATGTCTTCCCCCTTCCCCTCCGGGATGGGAGTGCCGAAGTGCCTTCTCTCGTAGCTTCGCATAAATGACTGAACCACTCTGTGATGGGAGAACCTTCAATGGAGTGCTTTCCTTCGCAGCTTGCATAAATGCCTTCCTTCGCAGCTTTGCAGAAATGCTTGAACCAATCTGGGATGAGAGCGTCTTCAATAGAGTGCCTTCCTTGGCCCTTCGCAAAAATGCCTGAACTACTCCGAGATGGGAATGTCTTCAACGAAGTGCCTTCCTTGGCCCTTCGCAAAAATGCCTGAACCACTCTGGGATGGGAGGTTCTTTAATGGAGTGCCTTCCTTTGCATCAATGCTTAAACTACTCCGGGATGGGAATGTATTCAGCTCCTATTCCAGAGTGGTTCAGGCATTTATGCAAAGCTCGAAGGAATTCTTCCTTCTCAGCTACGCAGAAATGCCTGAACCACTCTGGAAAGGGAACGTCTTCAATAGAGTGCCTTTTGCCGCATCTACGCAGAAATGCCTGAACTACTCCGGGATAAAAATGTCTTCAACGAAGTGCCTTCCTTCGCAGCTTTTCAGAAATGTCTGAACTACACCGGCATGGGAATGTCTTCAACTAAGTGCCTTCCTTCGCAGCTACGCAGAAATGCCTGAACTACTCCGGGAAGAAAGCGTATTCATCAAAGTGCCTTCCTTCGCACAAATGCCTGAGCCATTCCAGGATGGAATCGTCTTCAAGGAAGTGCCTTCCTTCACATCTTCGCAAAAATGCCTTAACCAATCAAATCTACACTACAAGGTTACCGTTTCATCCATGTATACTTCTTTTAACGTTGCGTGCGTTTCCGATGTAGATGTCCCAATTTGAAGATGAATTTGATATTGGTTTTTTGCTCGATTTCGACTAGCTAACCATGTGCACCTATAAGGGTTGGACAAAATAATGTGAACACCTGGGAAATAGGCGGTATGTCTTTGTTAAATAGGTGTTGGACCACCATCTGCCTTTAACACAGTTTCCAAACTTCTTGGAATGCATAGATTCATAAAGATTTCGATCTCCAGTGGAATATTTTACCATTCGTCGATCAGAACATCATCCCATGGCTTCAGAGATGTTGGAGGAGAGGATCTTCCTGTCACTCCGCTCTCCAAAACTGTCCACAGTGGTTTGATATTATTCAAGCCAGGGGATTGAGCTGGTCAGGGCAGATGATGAAATTCATCTAACAAGATACCTATTTATCCAACTAATGGTTATTTTTTCTATTTTTAAGAATAAATGAGTTACTCCCGTATTTATGTTGTTTCCAGAAATCATTTTGATTCCGAGAACATATGCTATAAACAGATTTTAAATGTACTGTACATAAAAATTGCATATAAATTAATTTAGCAAATATTCAAGGTTTGAACTCTTACACCTTGTAATCAATTTTATAATTAAAGCACTCAAATTATTCCTAGAATACTTCTGGATATACTTCCTCAGCCATTGCTAGAACACATTGTCTAAGAAATTAATTATCTGTGAGAGGTCTGCCTTTTTCATCAGTGCTATTAACAACACGATAACTAGCTCTGATCGCAAAAGTATATTGATTCACGAAGTTTTAAAGAGATTGCTTGACTTAACGAACTCTCTTCGAAGTTCTTACAGCATTTGTTACGGAATTTTCCTTGAAATGTGTTGAAGGTTTTACCGAGATGGGTAATGCAATGTCGTATCACGTTGTACTCCTTGAACATTGATATAGTTTCTTCACGAGTGAGATACAATTTGTCCTTTCATTGCACAAAAATAATCTATTTTACATTGTTTATTGAAAACCTGACATGCACTATCCACCTTTCTTTTCTTTTCTTTAATTCTTTAATAACTTTAAAAAACGTAGAGGTCAAGGAGCGTTCAAATTATAAACGCACAAATTTTGAAGCAACACAAAAGCACGTTTTATTCAGTGTCAGCCGCAGGAGGAAAGCTAATAAGCAAGAGATAATGCCTGGCAAAACATTGTCACTTGCTGTAGACAGATGTTTGAAATTTGAGCTGGTTGCATGCTGTTCAGTCCACTGAGCCCTTTTCTAGGTTATGGAACCGCGCAGAACACTGATGATGACTACTTCCAGTATCCTGAGGCAAAGTGATCCACTTCAGCTTTAACAAAATCCTACTACACGTTTCAAAAGCACGTTGCCTTACACTTGAACTATATGAACACTAAACATCTACAAAGAAATCGAGTGTCGTAATTGCTCTCTTTGCAAATGTAAGTCCTACAATTTTGGAAGTACCTACATAAAATGTTTTTTTAATTTTATATTGTCCTTCTGAGTAAATATATACTTTTTTGTGTTTAGATTGGCGAACGCAGAGGATGTGTGGCCACACTTCTCGGACAATAACAGTGAAAGACGTCACGAGATCATGTGACCTCTCTCGTGAAGACGATAAGTAAACAAACCAGTTCAGAGCGCTTTTTTTTATTGGAAGTTTAACGACCACCGTGAGCAACTCAATGGGCTATAAGCGGTCGCCCGTCCCTAATTTAGGGTCACTGGTTCCAGGGAAGGGAGAGAGCCAGTGCCGTAAGACAAACACAACATCCATGCCTCACCGGGATTCGAACTCGGACCCCTTTCGGATGAATGATCAGAGGCCATCGCTTAGACCACTGCGCCACCGGGGCGGCTCAGAGCGCTTCAGGTCTTCTATTGTGTAGGACGTTCTGTAAGTCGGCGGTAATAATGTATATCCAGTATTTAATTCTAGCTACTTATCGACAGGGAAGATCTTGCTTGTGCATATAACGTGTGTTATTAAAGCATATTTATTATACACTATCTACCAACAAATAATTGGACACCTGTGATAGCAAAGGAAAACGAAGTTTATTCACCTTCAATAGTTGGTGGAGCCTCCACGAGCGGCGATTACAGCTGCGATCCTCCGGGGCATACTCTCAACCAGGCGTTGTACGACGGCTAGCAGTATTTTCTTCCACTCGGCTTGGAGAAGACAGCTCAGTTCCTTAACCGATTTCGGACGGTAGGGGCACCCCTTACGTCGACGCTACAACTCGTTCCAGAGGTGCTCGATAGGGTTAAGGTCCGGGCTCTGCGCAGGCCAGTCCATTTGATTAACCCCATTGTCACCATACCAAGCCATGGTGGACCTCGCAACATGACAGGTGGCATTGTCATCCTGAAAGTAACATGGGTCCACCCCGTAAAACTGCCACAACGTAGGAAGCGCATGGTCATCCAAAATGGTGCAGTAGGTCTCGGCGTTGAGTCTACCAGGAATTGCGACCAAGGGTTCCGTGCCATACCAGGAGAAACACCCCAATACCATAATTCCACCGCCGCCGAACTTCACAGTTGGCACAGTACATTCCGGCAGGAGGCGTTCTCCAGGCAGACACCAAACCCAGACCCTGCCATCCGAACGGTAGAGGGTGAACCTTGATTTGTCACTCCAGAGAACCTGTTTCCACTGTTCAACGGTCCACTGTCGACTTTCTTTGAACCACGTTAGCCGAGCAGCGCTATTGGACTTGGGGATCAAAGGCTTGTGGGTGGCAGCACGTCCATGATAACCCAGCAGATGGTATTCCTTACGGGTGGTATAAAGGACACTCCCGTATGCCTGTTGAAACTCCTCGCGAATGTAGCCCATCGATGTGGTGCGGTTCTCCCGAATTTCTCTGGCCAGCACCCGTTGGTCTCTAACTCTCAGTTTTGTGGGTCTGCCGGGTAGGGGCACATTCCGACAGTCACCTCTCATCTTCCACTTGCCAATCACGTAGGCCACTGTCGATTTTGGGTACTTCAACTCGCTGGATATGTCACGTATGGATCGGCCATTTCTGTGATAGCCGACGATTACACCTTTCTCGAAATCAGAGAGCTCCGAACTGCGTGGCATCTTGCATGCGACTGGTTGCGTTGTTGTTTCCCACACGATATTTATCGGCGACGGCCGTGACGTGTATCAGGACCGCAGATATCGTCGATTGCAGGGGTGTCCAATTACTTGTTGGTAGATAATGTATTTCATTGAAGCTGTCCTGGAGAAGAAAGTTATTTCATCGTCTTCAGTAGTTCTCAAATAGTTTATTGGTAAGGTTAATTATGTATCATAAATATCTTATGTTTACGCATCTATGATAATCAGTAATAAATACAAGTTAAAAGTTGGTTCAGCAGACTTTCATCCTGTCAAACCACCGCACACAGATGTATTGCAGCGTTCTTTACTATACGTATCGTGGAGAACACTACTTAAGATTTTGAGAATACTACCTCTTCTTATTTATACTCCCTTTCTCGAAGTGAAACAAAGTCGTGCAAATAAAGTTTCAGAAAGACTTACTTACTGTTCACTTTCTTTTATTCCATCATCATCGTATGAGCACTTTGCTCGAACATTCCAAAATACGTAAGGAACAACACAATAGCATTATCTTTCAACATTGATTAACGTGAGTTAGTTAGCAGAAAACTTGATTACCCAAACACTCAGTGCACACTGATAGACATTGTAATTGCCCCACCCAGAAGGAGGAAGAATAGAGGCGTGAAATTGAGCATGCAAATAGGAATACATAAGAATTTACCTTGATGTTGTTTTCAGCCACGTACAGTGTTTATCAGATGAGATAATGCAGCACTATGCGTACGTCTCAGTAAGAAGTTGCACCGCCGCGAATGGCTATACAGGCAGCAATACGGGGTGACAATGAGGCATACAGACGAAGGATATCGTCTTGAGAAATGAAACACTAAACACGGTTGACTTGCTCCCATAATTCATCGAGACGATGCGCGTGCCGATTCGATTACAGACGACGTCCAATATTACCCCACAGCTTTACGATTGGAGATAAATCGAACGATCTTATTGGTCATTGTAATGTTTGAACATGTTGCAAACATTGTCTGGAGACCCGAGTGGTGTGTACTCGAGCATTATCTTGCTGAAAAATGAGGTGCTGTAGGCCATTCAGGAACGGTATGAAAATGGGCTGCAGAACTTCGGTCACGTGTCGTGCAGCTGACAGTGTGCCCGCGATGTGGACAAGAAGTGACGTGCTGTCATGCGTCCATACAATGCACCCCATACGATGATAACTGCCTGACGGGGGCGGTGTGGCAGTGGCGAACGATACCGGTTCCGTCCGTTCACCAGAGTGTCGCCAGACACGGATTCGTCGACTGTCGCCACCTACACAGAAAAGGGATTCACCTCTGAAGACCACGGTGGTCCATTCGGGACTCCAGTTTGCATGTCTGCGACGCCAAGCTAAACGAGCGGTGCTATGCCGCTCCGTCAATGGAAGTCGACGTAACGGTTGCCTACTGCGCAGGTTTACCGCGTGTAACCTTCGGTTTACAATTCGGGTCGTTATGGCGACCTCCATGGCTGATGACACAGGACGTCGAATATCGGTTGCACTGCTTTCAGGTGACGAAAGAGTGTGTCGAATAATCCGCCGGTCCAGACGTGCTGATGTATGTCGGGCTGCACCTCTGCCTCTCCGATGGACGTACGAAACTTCTTTTAGCCACAGTTCATACCTCCCGTTCCACATGCGCAGCGATACGACGCGTGGATCAGCCCGCTACTACATTTCTTCCTCTCTGAAACGCTTCTCAATGGCGATAAACCTGCCGACGGCGTGTACCATGCATTTTCGGCCTTCGTTGAACAGTTTCCCAGCACAAACAACAAATCTGAATCGTCCGCGACACTTCCACCAGCGACGACACATTACGATCCTCATTGCTGCTGGCACCTTTATCTCACGAACGTGTGACGTCAGCGCCTCCGGTTTAACATCATTTGCATATGTTCAGTGGGCACAACCGCCCTGCGATTTGTATGTTTGCAGCACGCCTCCTTCTGGGTGAAGCAATTTCTATGTCGAGCAGTGTATAACAAGGCAGCTCGAATATACAAAAGTCAAATAACACAGCTTCGACTTAGCAGAATTTCCACCACCACATACTTTTTGGCTGCTGCTTCAACATTGTATACATAAAGGAAGGATATATAGAGAAGACACTGGCTGTATAAAGCTGAAACTCATGACGTCATGAAGTCGTCTGCAGCGCACCAGCGACCTAAAACAGAACTACAGTTGATTGACAGCTGGTTTCCCAGGGAACACCCAAGAACCACGTGATTTTTGTCCGAACGAATGTTTTTACTTCGACTTTTGACTTTGGCTTGCTATCCGGCAGTGTTTAAGACGAATACACGCAATACTTTGTTATTTTAAAATTCTTTTTGGTTTTCAATTCCTCCAGCGTTCTAATAAGTGGTATTATTTTGCTTATTACTTACTGATCGCATACTTTTCCTTACAGAATTCATAACTTTTGGGTTTTTTTACGTGTCTGTTGTTCATCTGATCATCTCCGAGCGCTAGGTTGCCGTAGCAACTATTGCCGACGTCACGGGGCACGTCACATTTTGCTTCTGTTTTAGGTCCGTGGAGGCGCCACTTTCTATGTGAGGAATTTCCATGGGCTCCTATGTCTGTTTCCACTCTTTAGATCCTTCCTTTATGATTGTATATATCTTGTTCTTATCTGTCACATGCATACGTCACGCTCTCTGACCTCAGAATCGTTTCCAACGTCATTCCGCGAGCGAGAAGATGTAAAGTTAATGTTGAAAACGCTAAAGGTGAATGAACTCAAATTTACATAGAGAAAGCAACTGAAAATGAAAGTTAATTTAGAGTATACGTCATATTTGTTCGCTTAAGGCAGTTTCACTTAAAATCTCTGCCTTATGGTTCCAATAGTAAAACTTCTTTACATATTTTCTTCGCAATTAATGTATTCCCAAGGATGAAAATCTGCACATCGATAAAACTAACTTTAAGTTATAGTATGGGATACTTAACACTTGCTAAAACATAACCATAATTAAACAATTCCAGCCTTTTTTCGTCTACTGATGTCATCAATGTACAGGTCGCGCCATCTATTAACAGGTCTGAACATTACTCAAAGGAAAATGATTGATTTTTAATATAATTATGATTATGTTTTAGCAAGTATTAAGTATCCCATGCTCTAACTTAAAGTTAGTTTTATCGATGCGCAAATTTTCATCCTTGGGAATACATTTAATGCGAAGAAAATATGTAAAGAAGTTTTACCATTGGAAACATAAGGGAGAGATTTTAGGTGGAACCACCTTAAAGCACCAAGCTGTTATTAAGTTTTTCGGAAATGGAAGGTTGCATAACGGCGGAGATCTGTATGAGGCTGGAAAAGGTTTATGCAAATACAACAGTCGACATCAGAAATGTCAGAAGATGCACGAAAAGGTTGTTCAAGCTGGAGAAACCTCAGTGGCCGGCAATCAATGGAGGGGAAGGTATTCAGAAACTCGGTGCTTAACAAAACAAAGAGACAGTGACAATTCTCTACGATATCAAAGGCATCATTCTGGTTGATTTTCTTGAAAAAGGTGCAACTGTGATCACTTCTCGATAGATTGAGACACTCGTGAAGAAACTGCTCTTTTCTACCAGTGGTGGATTTCGAACTCACATCTTCCTACTCCAAAACGGTTGTTTCACCGATTGAACCACACAAGGCTTATTGTTGCAACTTGCCGTTTTGAATCTTACATCAGTCACCACAGTGGCAAGTCAAGTTTATTCCCCGCCCCCTATTAATAAAGTAGGGAGGCACGAAAACGCATATTTTGGATCACACTATAAACCATGTTTGAAGGAGCTCACTGTTGAGGAAGGAATGTTTTATTCATTCCAGACGATGTGTGGAAGTGGAATCACACATTTGTTTTCTCGACTTCTCAGCCAGGAGATTAATTTTGCGTTCGGGTGACAATATAGCGTAGAAGTCCAAATTTTTTGGATGGTGGAATTTCAAGCCACATCTTCTTTCTCCGGTGTTGGATATTCTTCCGCTTAAACTACACCGGCGAAGGCTTATCGCTGCAGCCTGCCGTCTTCACATGTGCGTCACCTCTGGGATACGTACATCACAAGCCTTATTTTTAAAAGAGTTATGCTTAATCGTTACATGCTTTTCTTTTTCTGGTTTTATGATGAAATGTGTACTGTTTTAGTATTTTGAAAGCTCATTTATGCCTTTACAAAATTACTTGTTGAACAAATAACTTACAGTAGTGTGCAAAAGTACTACATCACCTGCAAAAACTATGAATATTTAAGTTTAACTCTTTTTTGAACTAACTAATTTACATAGTTATTTCATCGTTTATATGTCATTAGATGCGAAATGGAATGGAGATTTCAAAAACGTCTTAGTTTTTCCGGTACCTACAACTGTTCTTAAGACATGACATAAAATATGAGGTTTGACAAACACATTGAAATTCCCCTTAGCTGCGTATCTGTTATTACAACCAATCACAGACATTATTTTACCTGATTGACTGCTTCGTAATGCTATCTCAATCCTACTCCAGCCATTATAAGGGTTGACGCAGAGCTAGTAGAGCACTGTAGTGGTCGCTTCTTGTTGCTGTTAGGTTATAATTTGTGTACTATAACGTAGAAGTCTTTTCGTACTTCTACATTAATTTAAAAAAGAAACATACCAAGAAATAGTTCCTAAATGAAAGAAACCTTAACGGCCAGACGAAACATGTAAACAACAGAAGTCAAACTTACGAAAAAGGTGCTTTATTCAGGATGTAGCAAACACATCGTAGCATAGAATATTGCCCTAAACTCTCTACACACCACACAACTCTTAACGCTACGCTCCTTTCAATAATCAGTTTACAACCCAACGCTCGCCAAGCAACAGATTAGTCGTCGTTTTTATCTCTCGTTCTTATCAAAACTCAAGCATACGTCACGTTCATTTAACCTCAATTGTGTTGCCAAACATATTCGTTTGAGAGAAAAGATATTACGTTAAGAGTGAAGAATAACTGAGAATAAACTCAAGATTTACATAGGGAAAGAAACTAAAAAGGAAAGTTAATTTAGAATATACGTCACAGTACATTCTCAATAACGTTTAAGATTGCGAAACTGTCCTTAGTTGTTCTGCATGAAGAGAGATATTCTTCATGGTAAATCGCTGAAAGAGTGGGCTGTAGTCAATCTACAGTTATTAGACTACTGAAGAAAGTAAAAGACACTGGTGATATTAAAAATATGCGTCGCAGTGGAAGGCCCAGATCCACTACAACCAGGCAGAACAGAGTGCTCAGAAAGCTAAGCTTGGCAGACAGGAGGCTCAGTTCACCTGAATTGCTTCAAAGACGGTCCGATGTGATTGATGTTATTACTAATACAACTACTGTTAGGAGGAGGCTGCTTCACTATGGCATACGTGACTGCAAAGGCAGGTCTAAACCACTGTTAACTGCAAATCAAAGACAGCGTAGACTTCAGTGGACAAAATAGCATGTTTCATGGACAGCCGAGCAATGGTAAAATGTTCTTTTCAGTAATGAATAATAATTTTGCCTTAATGGGAATCAGAGTAGTGCCTATGTAAGGAGATTCAAGCATGAAGAATTCCATCCAAGTTGCTTAGTGACTACTGTTAAGCATTCGGTGAACGTTATATTTTGGCATGACCTTCACTGAATGCCAAACAGTAAAGAAGACAATACCATCGACAATATGGAGTTGGGAACCTCCATATTGTCGATATTATGGTAAATGCCCAGAAATACTATTAGAAAATAAGATGCTATCATCATCTAGAAGACTTTATGACAGTAATTTAATTTTTCAAGATGATAATGCTCGCTGTCATCGTGCTAAAGTAGTGAAAAAAAGTAGTTTCAGGAAAAAAATGTTCTGCACCTTGATTGGCCACCACAGTCACCGGACTTAAACCCGATCAAAAATGTGGGGTTCAAATTGTCGTATGAACTACCAAATAAGAAGCCAACCACCAAAATTGAAATCATTGAAGATCTAATTCAAGGAATCGTATTGTTCAACCCAATCGTTTACAAAATCTTGATCACAGTATGCCAGCAAGAATAAAGCTAAAAGCTGGGCAACAAAATATTAGGTACATTTTATAATTTTGATTCATTATATTTCTGTATTTAAATGTTGTTTCTTTTCTTATGAATTACAAAACGATTTATTGCTGTAAACGTTAAGTATTGGATAAACGATCTTTTTCATAATAATTTCGACTTGGTCATGATTTTTGTAAGGCATCTTAAGAACAAGAGTAGCTACAGGAAAAACTAAGACAATTTTGAAATGTCCATTAAATTTTGGATCTAATGACATATAAATGATTAAATAACTATGAAAATTAGTTTGTTAAGAAAAGGGTTAAACTTAAAAACTCACGGTTTTTGCAGGTGATGCAACGCTTTTGCAGACCACTGTAAGTCTAACAACATAAAGAACAGGCAAGATTCTTAGGAATAAGAAAAACTCACGTTAAAATCCAAGTGATTCATTCTGTCCAAATGTAGAAATCACACGATTGTGGAACTTGATATACCATCAATAGTGTGCATTAGTGATGGACCATTCGTGAACGATTCGTTCACCACGAATGATTCCTTACCGTGAATGGTGCATGAGTCGCTCTCACCGCTATGAATGGTTATTCAATCAGTCATTACTGAGATACACACACCCGCACTCACACACACACACACACACACACACGTTGAAGCCACAGCACGTTTTCCTTTATTCCGCTCACATGAGTTCAAAAAGGAATCCACATTAAGAAAATTATTGTCGAGGATTAATTAGTTCCGACCGTTATGTGAGTGAGCAATCAGGAGTAAAAAATGGTGGCATTTAAGAATAGGAATGATGCGTGAATGCCATTAATTTGAATGGTGTGCCCGATCCGTTCGCCACGAGCCGGCTCTTTGCAAATCATTCATCATGAAGGGTAAAGATCTCGCTCTCATTTGGGCAGTTTGCCAAAAGAGATACGACATTGAGAGCGCGTTAGCCGTAAACACGGGATTACCACAACGAATAATTAACTCAGTGAGCCTAGTGACAACCGGGAAATTGAATGGTCATTCGTTTGAATGTTCATTTGTGAATAATAACTCTCTTGCGTGAATAATGAGTAATACTAAGAGCCCCCGGTGGCGCAGTGATCTAAACGCTGGCTTATGACTATTCATCCGAAAAAGGTCCGGGTTCGAATCCCTGACCCTTTCCTTCTGGCATGGATGTTGTGTTTGTCTAACGGCACTGGCTCTCTCCTTTCTCTGAAACCACTGACCGTAAATTGCGGACAGGCGACTGCTTATTGCTCACTGTGGTCGTTAAACAGTCCTCAATCCTCCCAAGAATCACTAGAATGCAGCAGAAATTTATTTATTTATTTTATGGAAGGCTTAACGACCACCGAGAGCAACTCAATGCGCTATAAACAGTCGCCCGTCCCTACTTTTAGGGTAATTGGTTCCGGGAAAGGGAGAGAGTCAGCGCCGTAAAACAAACACAATATCCATACCTCACGGGATTCTAACCCAGACCCACCTCGGACGAATGATCAGAGGCCATCGCTTAGACCTCTGCGCCACTGGGGCGGCACAGTAGCAATCACATACATGCTTTGCACTTTCGTAATATCCAGTTAACAATGACAATCAATAAATCTTCTGATGGTGTGGTATCAACACGTTCTTTACAATTTCTACAATCTGTACACACTCTCCATACTGTTTCTCTGCACATCGTCTTATTTACTGTTAGTACCACTGCCGGCGTTGCCAAAATGTATTAGGCAATTTGCGGAAGTGATGAAACGTTCAAAAGGAAAATCAAAATGGATTAGTAACAAATTTGCATGAGAATAGAAACTCAAAAGGAAGGTTTAATTTGAGATACGCGTCGCAACTTCAGTTGAGAGAAACATTTTGGGCGTGACAATGTGATCAATTTTGTTTTCCTATCTTAAAACATGAAATACGCTTATGAGCTCTTGATTGAAAAATGAAGGTTATACTCTAAATTAACTTTGATTTTCAGTTGCTTTCTCTATGTAAATTTGAGTTCATTCTCTCTTAGCGTTTTTCAACCTTGACGCTATATCTTCTTTCTTGAGGAATGAGGTTAGCAACACATTTGAGGGGTTAGAGAGTCTGGCGTATGCATGTGACCGATAAGAACTGGAAGAGATATAATGTTGTAGCAACAGCCAAAAAGTGTGGTTTGGTGGTATGATATTATTGTTACGCAGAGGTCGCACTGCTGATCGCATTCTTTGCAATTTGCGAAAAAATGTTTTTGGCGATTGATAAAACTTTTTGGCGAAAATATTACCGACTACCTTTTTTAATGAAGTCTGAGCAAAAACGATCATTAATTGTTTTCGATTTGGTAATTGAGAAATGAAATTTAAATGTTAATTACTTTTTCCATTGTTTCCAATTAAAAAGCGCTTATAGCGTTGTAAAATCCATTTATTCACTGGTGTAAGACGTATATAGGTTTGCCAAGCTTTCGCACTCCACTGGGAAGCTTTTTCAAGGCAATAGATAGATATAAAATGTCTACCTATTGCCTAGAAATTTATGTCTACCTATTATCTTGAAATTTATGTCTACCTATTGCCTTGAAAAATCCTAAAATATCTACCTATTTACTCAAAAAAGCCTCCCAGTGGAGAGCGAAAGCTTGGCGAATCTATAGACGTCTTACCCTACTAAATAAATGGATTTTACTAGGATATAAATACATTTTGATTGTGTACAGTCTGGTACTTTGAACTAACATATTCATTGTTTACATTGCGCAAGAGATGGAAGATGATTACGGTAAAATTGTGATGCAGTCGCTGATGTAAGAACCGTAAAACCAATTATAACACCTTTTTTTACGTTTCTATGGTTTTTATAATTCTAGTGAAGGGTGGGGAAAACACTGGCGACTTTAGATTACATTTGGCGAAAAAAATTGAATTTGGAGAATGGGTTGGCGAAAACTTTACAAAAGCCAGAGCAACCACTAGTTACCCAAGTTGATTTGCTTGAAGATGTGTTTTCTTGACGTCTGCGTGTTATATATTTAGTGTTGGTGTTTTCATTAACCAAGTTTTCTCACATTAATTGGGTTACGCTAATAATACTGTTGAAAGGTGAGTTGTAATTTGCTTTAGTAGAGTACCAAAGGAGTTTCGCCTGAATAAAGACTAACTGAAAGTAACTTGTTTTCTTCAAGTTTTCTTGGGTGAATCCTGTTTCACTATAAGTGAAGTATTTAAGAACTAATTTTAGTTACGCTACAAGGTTATAACGTTTCGAGAAAAAATTCGAAGTCTGATGTAGCAAAAATTTATGTTTTTTATGGAATCCTTATCCGCGAAAAACCGCGTTGAGGACAAACGATGTGTGAACTCGAACAGGAATTATCATATTGCTAACATGTTCTTCAGATGGATTATATTAATGCTTCCAACACAGCTCTCCTGTAGGTTACGGTGAACATCTCCGGATAAGAACGATTTAATAGTTAACTGCGAAAAAATCGTGATAAAGAAATAGAAAGAGAGAGAAAATGTTTTTGATTACAGCTAACGGATTCTTTAATAATAAAGTTCGTCTTAAACTCAACGAGCACATTGTTCCCACACTAGCCCTTTATTACTTGAAACTGCTGCCGTTACCCGAGGAGTTGAGTTAATAATGAAAAGGCTGATGCTTTGCAAGCTGTCGTCCATAAATCTCGCGTTAGTATCCCTCCGAGAATGTAGTAAGGATCAATCATGTGGAATCTGCCATCCGAGTGCGCGAGTTTCATCACAAAGAATGACCTACTTCTCCAGAGGACGAGATTTCCAGTTGTTTGTGAGAGAAGTACTGTTTCTCTACAATCACAAAACGTGTAACAATTTCGTCTTTCTCTCTTACATTATGAAACTTGTATTATTTCGGAGATATGTTTAAGAAGCTGTTATATAAATCAGAAATGCTTTATTGCGACTGTTCATGTAGCTTGATCTTTCTGGTACGCACATAGGAAAACGCAGAAAACTGGATGGGTTAAGAATGAATTCCTGGCAGTTAGAGGAGTAATTCCAGTCTTAGCAACGTTTTAGAGAATTTAGTGCGACTTTCTCGGAAATAAATGTCCTGAAGTTTTGCAACAAACCATCAAAGAGACGAAATTCTGGCACTCAGACAGAAATAATGAGCAGTAGTAGTTCAGTTAACGATGTAATAACAACAAACGCCAGTTTTCCGGATAGCTTAATCAAAACATAATCTTTTAGAAACAAACACATTGCTTTGAGAACAAGTTACAGAACTCAAGAAAAGTGCTGATTGCATTCATAGCCGTGGTGAAACAACATGAGAGTAAAAGGCTAATCACTTCGTATTACAAATTTGGGATATTTTCTCAGCATGGCAGAAATTTAGGTGAATAATCTTTTTACTGATAATAAGCGTCAACTATAAGCTTTTCCGAGGCAATTTTTTAATAATCTGTTGATTAATTTTGAGCAGTTTATATTTACTAATAAATTTCAATGGCATAGCAGTTGTTGTTCGGTCACTCCTGACTTATTAAACAAGGCATTTTTCCGCAGAAAAGCCAGCATTGTTCCTTAGAAGGTCGTTAGGTAGAAGACCGCAGTGCTCGGTCGATTATCCGTAATTCAGAAAGACCTGAAAAGTAGATATTAAACAAGAGGAGCTGCATTGTTCTTTTAAATGTTTTATTCGGAATGCTGCAGTGGTCGTTCGATTATGCATAATTTGGAAAGGGTTTTAAAGTAAGTATTAAACAAGAAGAGCTCCATTCTTTCGTTAAATGCAATTTGTGAAAACACAAATTCTGGTGGCGGTGCTCGAATACGCATCCCACTGGTCCGAAGCCGAATGTTTTCCCCATTAAGGTACACCGACGAAGTTTGTCGCTGCAGCTATTCAGCCTTGACATGTGCGTCACCTCTGTAGTATGTCTCATATCCCTCCCTTAAGAAAGTCGGGGGCACGAAATCGCATATTTCGGTACCACCGAAAACCACGCTTGAAATAACTCTCTGTAGAAGAATGGAATCTCAGTAATTCTAGACGATGTGTGGAACAAGTTAGTAAAATCATGCACGCATTGATTACTATACGCTTTCCAACATACCAGAAATCATTGCTCAAGTTATGAGGATAATGGCTGAGAAATTAATCTCGCTCCTGTGCCCTGAGCTTTGACTCCATTTCGATGATATTCAACAGAGTTGGTCCAGTATACCTCCGGAACAACACACTAAAGTTTTGTCTCAATCGAAGCATTTTTACGTACATTATGACGCATAAGGGCAATGGAATGGACCCCACTCCTATATCCTGACCTCTTCAATTTTCAATAGGGTTCGTCCTCAGGGGATCCCTTACCACATACTAAAATTTAATCGAAATCGAACCACTTTTACGCACGTTATGACGCATAAGGGTAATGTAATGCATCCCGCGCCTATGTCCTGACCTTTCACCCCATTTCGCCTATTTTCAACAGGGTTTGTTCCCAGGTGGTCCCCTATCACATACTAGAATTTCATTGAAATCGAACAATTTTTGTGCAAGTTGTGACGCATAAGAGCTATGGAATGGATCCCGCTCCTGTGTCGTGACCTTTGACTCCATTTCCCCCGCTTTCAATAGGGTACGTCCCCATGTGGTCCCCTACAACATACTAAAATTTAATCGAAATCGAACCATTTTTACGCGAGTTATCTTGCGAACGGACAGATAGACAAACTGACAAAGCAGGAGCATATACGCTTCTTCAACCTACGGTTGGAAAGCGTAAAACGTGTCGCACTTTATTCGAAGCGAAGAAGGAATTCTTATTAATTCCAGATGATGTGGGGAAGGAACATCACATATTTTGGGAGAACCCAACGGTCAGTAGACCTATTTTTACTTACGGAGCCAATTTGCGAAAACCCAAATTTGCTGGTGAACTTTGTAACTCATCCTTCTGCTCCGGAGCCGAATGCTTACCCAATTAAGCTACAGCAACAAAGTTTATCGCTGCAACGTTTCCATCTTGGCATGTGCGTCACCTCTGCAGTACGTCACTAATTATTTAAAACGCTACGATGCTCGTTCATTAATGCGCAATTTAGAACAGTAGTCTCAAACTCAGACCCTTGGAAGGGCCACTTTCCAGTTGTGAAGGAGCTTAGGGGGCCGCATGAATATTAATAATTTTTTATGAATAAATATCAACTTTACAAAACTACACCAATAGATTGCCACTAGAGTAGAATTTTATTGCTAATTGTCGGAAACAGTGAAACCAAATGCTTCATCAATCACTGAAAACAATATTCTTTATGTAACAATTATTTTCATTTAAATCTTAAAACAATCCCAATTTATCAACTGAACACGGTACACTAAATACACTGGGGGAAAGTAAAAAAATAACACCAAGAAGGAGACGTCTGATACCAACGAAATTTATACAGCATAATAACGGAATACAGAGGATAACGTGATCAAAACATTATGGCAAAATACTGCTGTATTTGCTGGTAAACTGAAAAATAACATTTCCATGTAACATGGTTAGTACGAGGTTGAACCGCCATGAACTGCGTCACACTGTGCAATTCTGGCATGGAGTCTGTCGTACAGAAGTTGGATGTAAGTTTGGGGTATTGAGTTCCAAGCATCCTCAACCTGGACGCGTAAATCGGGGATGGCCGTGGCTGGCCGTGGAGACCGGATAGGTCGTTGTCCCATAAAATCCCACGCGTGCTCAATGGGGGACAAATCCGGTGAACGTGCAGGCCATGGAAGTTGTCTCAGACCCTAAAGTACATGTTGCGTTGCACGTGCCGTGTGTGGGCGTGCATTATCTTGCTGGAAAACACCACGATGGACCGACCTTACAAATGGCACAACAACGGGCTGAGTGATGTTGTTGATGTAGGAGGTGCTGTTTAACGCACCCGGTACAAACACTAGTTGTGTACGGGAGGGATAGCTGATCGCTCCCCACACCAGGAGACCAGGTGTAGGCCCTGTGTGTCGCTGGCGGATGCAAGAAAGGTGGAGACGCTCCCATGTGCATCTGCGAACACGCATACGGCCATCGGAGGCTCCCAAGCAGAATCTGCTCTCATCGCTGAACACGACAGATCGCATTGCCTTCTCCAGTGCAGACGTTAGCGACACCACTGCACTGCAGCGGTTCCTGACGGTGGGCTTGAGTCAGAGGCTCACGTGCACGTAGTCCTGCATCCAGTACACGGTTGCAGATTGTTCGCACAGTCACCTCAGGTGCAACGGCAGCTCGGATGTGCGTCGCAGTGGATGTTCTGCTTGACAACGCCGCTCTTCTTATGCGTCGATCGGTCCGCTCATCAGTCCGTCTGTGACTCCCGGTTCCATGTCTTCTCGTGTGGAAATGTTCCTCGGACCATCTACGCCACTATCGTACCACCACCGATACTTCCCGTCCAATTCGCTCCGCAATACGACGATACGACCACCCGGCCTCGGGAGTCGGACTAGACGACCTCGCTCAAAGTCCGATAACTGCTGAAATCGTACACTTCTTCCATGTCCAGGCATTGCAGCTTCTTCAGGGTCTTCGCACGTGTCTGTACGCCGACGACTGATTACATTCACTTCTCCGTATTCCTTAAATACCACCGACGATAATTTGCATATTATACCGTGTTGTGGCGTAAGCGCTCACCGGTTGGCCCTGAAATTAACATCACACCTACGTAAACTCGACACCATTAACATATGTAAATTTCATGATCGTCCGCCAATTCCTTCTTGGTGTTATTTTTTCACTTTCCGCCAGTGTATTATATGTTCTGACCAGACACGTGGGCTCGCTTTTCTGTCTCAACTTATCGATATCTGGGATAATGTCCTTTGAACATGCTACTTTTAAAAGTGAACATAAGCGATTGTCACTTAACCTGTTCCTTTTAAGACATTTTTTTACTTGGTTCATTCTTGAAAACAACTGTTCACATGAGTACATTGTATGTTGTTCCGAACATAGTCAGAATACGTGTAGATAAGTTATGAATGTTTACGTACTTGTCCTTTGAAACTAACTGGCAAAACTCTGTTAGATTGCAGCTGCTGAATTTTTGTTTTAGGAAATAATCACACTGAAAGTCTATTAATTGAAGTTGAAGTTCTTCAGGTGCGTTGTCAACATTATAGGAAAAAGGAGACTTGAATATTTTGCTTAATACAGTTATATTCCTCGTACATAAACTTGTTACTAATAAAAAGGATGGCTTTGCTAAGAATTACTATGCTTACATTATCTATATATATAAAAATGTTAAGTTGGTTTGTGTATGCTTCAAAAACTCAAAAAGTTCTGCACCGATTGAATTCAAATTTTGACACGATATACAACCCGCTTCAAAGATTGTTTTTATCTATTTTCCGCGTCAGTAACATACCCGCGATCGCGAGAAAACAGCTTTTCTTTCGACCATATATACTAATGGACTGCGCACTGGAAATAGCTGCATCAGAGCGTAATAAATGTATTCACGAATGAAAAGTCGTAATGGAATTCTAAAAAAGAAACTTCTAAAATTCATGATGAGCACAGCACGAGTTAGCCGTCTTTTTGCCCGAAGTCACGGGATTTCGTGGCTTGCGATGTTGGAGCCAGAAATTTTGATGCCATGCGCAGTCTATCAGTATATATGGTCGAAGGCTTTTTCAACGGTCAGCTGTGTACCAGCAAACGCGCCATCTGTCAGAAGCGAGGGAAACACTCTCCATACTAGGTGATCGTGTTGTTTTTATCTATTTTTCGCGTCAGTAACATACCCGCGACCGCGAGAAAACAGCTTTTTCAACGGTCAGCTGTGTACCAGCAAACGCGCCATCTGCTGGAAGCGAGGGGAACACTCTCCATACTAGGTGATCGTGTCGTGATTGAGCTGCGCCGTTCGCCAAATCGTAAGTAGAGGTTATGTTTTGTCTCTTATCTCTCATGGTTTTCAACCTAGAGCTGTGAGAGCCATAAGAGGTTATAATCTTATCCCTTCCTTCTGTTCCAGTGAAAACCGAAATAATGCCTCGCAAAAAAACGAATTTGGGTCGTCGCACTCGCCACACAGAAGGATCGAGAAGACGGCTTTCGAATATGACTGAGAAAGAGCAGGCATACGTACGAGAGAGGAACAGACTAAGCACCATCCAGATGCGTAAAACGGAACCAGCAGAAAAACGAGCAGCCAGGATTGAGGATGCAGGATTGCGAGCACGGCAGTCGCGTTCTGCAGCAACAGATTTGGTTCGTTCTCAACGGAATGAACGCGAGGCGTCGAGGATAGCTGAAACACGTACCCAAAGAACAGCAGATCTGATCCTGCAATACAATCGTCTTGCATTCCGGTACAATCCAGCTGTGGATTATAGTTCAAGTCCGCATGTTGTCATTGGCCAGATGAGTCATGTCTGTACCTACTGCCAGGCTCTAAAGTTCAATAATGAAACGAATGGGATGTGTTGCGCTGGCGTAAAAATTAAATTGCCTCAACTTGAAGCACCACCAGAGCCGTTGAAAACTCTACTTGCTGGATCTACCGCTGAATCGAAGCATTTCCTATCGAACATCAGGAAATATAACTCTTGCTTCCAAATGACGTCATTTGGTGCGGACATTGTGACTGCTCAATTCATGCCAACTTTTAAAATCAAAGGACAAATATATCACAAAGCTGGCTCCCTGCTCCCGTTCCGAGATAGTGATCATAAATTCCTTCAAATGTACTTCATCGGTGATGATAGAGATGAAGTCGATGCACGTTGTGGAATACATACCTCGCTAAGAAGATCCATCATTTCGCAACTACAGGAGCTCCTTCACGAAAAGAACAATTTGGTGCGTTTGTTCAAAACGACAATGGATATGATGCCATCAGATACCCACAAGATTGTCATTCACGCCGACAAAACGCCCGCTGGAGAACATGTCCGAATATATAATGCTCCAACTATAGACGAAGTAGCAATTGTCATAGTCGGAGATCAGTTCCAACCTAGAGATATTGTTCTCCATCGAAGAAACGATCAATTGATAAACGTCGCAGAAACTCACCGTTGTTACGATGCTTTGCAATATCCAGTTATCTTCTGGGATGGTGCCGATGGATTTCATTTCAATGTGAAGATGATAAACCCAGTGAATGGTGCAGAAATTAATAAAAAGTGCAGCTCAATGAACTGTCACGCCTACCGCTTAACCATTCGGAGGAACGAGGACAATTATATTTTGAAATGCCGTCAGTTGTTTCACCAGTACATTGTGGATATGTATGCAAAAATTGAAACGGAACGTTTGCTATTTCTTCGTTTGAATCAGACCAAACTCCGCTCCGAAGAATACATTCATTTGCGAGATGCAGTTGTGAATGACGGTAATACAACCAACGTTGGAAAGCTTACTATTTTGCCATCTTCATATATAGGCAGTCCACGTCACATGCAGGAATATGCTCAAGATTCAATGGCATATGTTCGTCATTACGGGCGTCCAGACTTATTTATCACCTTCACGTGCAATCCAGCTTGGGACGAGATACAGCAGCTGTTACTTCTTGGGCAATCACCCGTGGATAGGCATGACATCACAGCACGTGTTTTCAGACAAAAGCTTAAGTCGCTGATGGATTTCATTGTGAAACATGAAGTGTTTGGATCTGTGCGCTGCTGGATGTATTCAGTAGAATGGCAAAAGAAAGGATTGCCACATGCGCATATACTAATCTGGCTATACGATAAAATAACTTCAGACGAAATCGACGATGTGATATGCCCTGAGATTCCACGGGCCGACGTCGATAAGGATTTGCATGCAGTTGTTATCAAAAGCATGATACATGGACCATGCGGTGCACTAAATCCGAATTCACCATGCATGGTTGGCGGGAAATGTTCTAAGCAATATCCTCGAGCATTCGCAGCCAACACAGTAACAGGAGACGATGGATATCCTCAGTATAGGAGACGATCAACTGAAGATGGCGGGAATTCGGCAACTATACACATGCGAAATGGTGATATTGATGTAGACAACCGTTGGGTGGTCCCATATTCGCCTCTGTTGTCAAAAACATACAAAGCGCACATAAACGTAGAATATTACAATTCTGTCAAATCGATTAAATACATCTGTAAGTATGTGAATAAAGGCAGCGATATGGCAGTTATTGGTGTGCAACCAGAAAATAGTGACAGAAATGCAGTACGAGTTATCGATGAAATTGCACAATACCAGGCTGGAAGATACATAAGCAACAATGAGGCTGCATGGCGAATTTTTTCATTTCCCATGCATGAACGCAATCCAGCTGTGGTTCACTTAGCAGTACATTTATAGAATGGACAGCGTGTTTATTTCACAGATGCAAATGTGCAACAAAGAGCCCTTAATCCACCTGGTACAACTCTGACTGCTTTCTTCACCTTATGTCAGGAAGACGCTTTCACCAGAACACTGATGTACACAGAAGTGCCTCTTATTACACGTGGAATGTAACTAAAAAAGCATTCGTACGACGCAGACGAGGGGAGCCAGTCGACGGTCAACCTGGCATTTTCAGAGAAAATACAATTGGTAGACTTTATACAGTGCATCCTAATCAAGATGAATGTTTTTTCCTTCGCATGCTGTTGGTAAATGTGCCTGGTCCTAGATCTTTCCAGCAATTGAAAATTGTTGACGGCGTCACATATGCCACTTTCCGCAGTGCGTGTCAAGCTCTTAATTTATTAGAAAACGACCAACAGTGGGATATATGTATTAGTGACGCGTGCAACATTGCACATCCAAACCAAATTCGAGCACTATTCGCAATTATATTGACCGCTTGCTTCCCTTCATCTCCCACAGAGTTATGGGAAAGATATCGATCGCATATGGCTGAGGATATTTTGCATAGAGTACGCCTAGAAAATGCCAATATGACCATGGAATTTACAGAAGGCATTTACAACGAAACATTGATAAATATTGAAGACAAGTGCTTAGCTATTGCAAATAAAGTTCTTAGTCAATTGGGAATGCCTGCACCCAACCGAACTACGACTGCTTCATTTGATGTGGATTTGCGCCGTGAACAGAGTTACAACAGCAGTGATCTCCAGTCATATGTCCAATCAAACATTCCCAAATTAACGTATGAACAGAAGGGCATTTATGATTGCATAATGCAAATGATAAATGACGGAGTTGGGGGGCCTTCTTCTTGGATGCGCCAGGAGGAACTGGGAAAACATTCCTTATCAGATTGATTCTGGCAACGGTTCGATCAAAAAATGACATAACCTTAGCTCTCGTTTCGTCTGGAATAGCTGCGACATTGTTACCAGGTGGAAGGACTGCTCATTCAGCTCTAAAGTTGCCATCGAGACTCCCACGTGCAATATTTCCAAAGCATCCGGTATGGGAAAAGTATTACAAAAATGTAAACTCATTGTTTGGGATGAATGCTCGATGGCACATAAAAAATCGCTTGAAGCTCTTGATCGATCGTTGCGAGATTTGCGTGGAAACGTTCAACCATTCGCGAATGCATTGATGAATGCAGGCAATGTTTGCCTAAAATCTCGCAGGAGATTTTAGGCAAACATTGCCTGTAATTTCTCGATCGACACCAGCGGACGAAATAAATGTTTGCCTGAAATATTCAACATTGTGGCTTTCAACTCTTTCTAAATCAGTTGAGACCACTGATTTAGAAAGAGTTGAAAGACGCGCATTGAAGAAGACCTGCATTATTCCTTAAATTGTCATTATGTAGGAAGCTTCACAGTTCGCATGATTATGCGTAATTTAAAAAGAATCGAAGAGTGGGCACTAATCAAAAAGAATTGCAAGAAGGATTGCGTTTTTTCTTAAAATGTCATTGCGAAGAAAGCCGCTTTGCTCGCTCTTTCAGATACGCATAATTTAGAAAGAGTTGAAAAGTAATGATTGAACAAGAGCTGCATTGTTCCTTAAAATGTTATTAGGCAAAAATCCGCATTGCTTGTTCGATTACTCATAATTTAGAAAGCATTGAAAAGTAGGCATTAAACAAGGAGAGCTACAGTGTAATTAGAAATTATGTTTGCAGAAGGCTGGTTCGATTACGCATAATTTAGGAAGAGTTGAAAAGTAATTATCAAACAGAACGAGCTGCATTGTTCTTTTAAATGTTATTATGCAGAAAACCGCATTGCTTGTTCGATTATTATTCGTGATTTAGAAAGAGTTAAAAAGTAGACACCAAACAAGAACAGCTGTATTGTTCCTTAAAATTTTGTAATATAGAAGGCTGCATTGCTCGTTTGCTGATGCATAATTTAGAAAGAGGTTTAAACAAGCAAATCTGCATTGCTCCAAATGTAGTGTATGCACATAACTAATATTATTATGCAGAGAAGGAAGAATAAAGCATTAAATTCAGCAACATGTAGGAAGAGCTGCTTGTTTCATTTAATTAAGCATTATGTGCAAAGACAAACATTATTCAGTGTAAATAGAGGATATCATCGCTCTGTCCACGTTATTTTATAAACAAGGCATAGCAACTAAAAAATATTTGTTCCGACACCGCTGGGATCGAACCCCAGATATCTCGATAACTAGCCGAGTGCGTTCGCTTTACGCTACGGTGACAACAATTCACAGCGCTATGCGTAGTTTATCAGTCAGCATCTGACTACACAAATCCACATTCATGGGCTCAGCAACTGATGTGTCGCCATCTAGTGGCATTTAACAGAGCAAGCTGTTTAATTACAGCTGATGAAACATTATTCAAACATTATTCTTTAACGTATTACTTAGAAGACAGTGCAAATCGATAGACTACGGTCACTACACTAAATGATGCATTACAGCCACTCCCAAAAAATGTAAAATAAAACACAACGGTTCTCCGACCATGGAGAAATTTGTATCACCACTATGTATCGGAGAAGATAATGGCCACTTCGTTTAGGGGCTTTAACAAAACTCTACTTGTGGACTACTTGGAACAAAAGAGTAGTAACAGGGGAGTTATGGATTTCAGTACAATCTAATGGAACAGAAGATCACTTTCAAGGTACACGTAGATATCAATAATAGCACAAGAACGGAGCAGCGAAGCAGAGAACTGACTAGAAGTGTCACGATTCTTCCCAGAATTCCCCTTCGCACAAAGTGTGAGCATTAGTCACAAGTGCGAGGGATTTTCAGAATTTAGACCACGTCCTCTTCAGTAGGATCTGTGATAACTTTACGTTCCTAACCCCTGAAACAAAACTTACCTGTGCGGATGTTGTCTTCGAGGAAAAGATGGGCTAATGTGGGATGTCTCCCAGTATTTCGAGGAACAAGAAAAGGACTCTTTTTTTTTCTGTATTTCGCCTAATAAATTGAAAATGTGCATGGAACTCAGGAGTTACAACTTGAAAATTAGTCAAAAAGTTGCATTTATCCCAACTTCTCCATAACTAGGCAGCTAACGTATCGTGTGCCTCTTTTAAAAATTCCTCTTCATGCTAGAAAGCCACCACCAAAGGTATATCCGCCGTCCCGGTGGCGCAGTGGTCTAAGCGATGGCCTCTGATCATTCGTCCGTAAAGGGTCCGGGTTTGAATCCCGGTGAGGCATGGAAGCTGGGTTTGTCTTACGACACTGGCTCTTTCCCTTCCCTAGAACCAGTGACCCTAAATTGGGGACGGGCGACTGCTTATAGCCCATTGAGTTGCTCACGGTGGTCGTTAATCCTCCAATCAAAAAGAAAAAAAACAAGTTAGTAAAATCATGCAATGCATTCATTATGATACGCTTTCCAACATACCAGAAATTATTACTCAAGTTATGAGGATAATGGCTGTCTAATACATCTCTCTCCTGTGTCCTGACCTTTGACCCCATTTCGACGATATTCAACAGAACCGGTTCACTATACCTCCGGAATAACATGATAACGTTTTGTCGCAATCGAAACATTTTTAAGTAAGTTATGATACACAAGGGCAATGGAATGGATCTCACTCCAGTGTCCTGATCTTTGACCCCATTTCGCCCATTTTCAACAGGGTTCGTCCCCAGGTGGTTCCTTACCAAATATGAAAATTTCATCGAAATCGAACCATATTTATGCATGTTATGACGCATAAAGGCAATGGAATGGATCCCACTTTTATGCCCTGACCTTCGACCCCATTCCGTCCATTTTCAACAGGTTTTGTTTCCAGGTTGTTCCTTACCACATACCAAAATTTCATCGAAATCGAAACATTGTTACGCAAGTTATGACGCATAAGGGCAATGGAGTAAATCCCACTCTTATGCCCTGCCTGACTTTTGACCCCATTTTTCCAATTTTCAATAGGGTTCGTGCCCAGTGGTTCCCTACCAGATACTAAAATTTCATCGAAATCGAACCATATTTACGCATGTTATGACGCAAAAAGGCAATGAAATGGATCCCGCTTTTATGTCCTGACCTTTGAACCCATTCCGCCCATTTTCAACAGGGTTCGTTCCCAGGTGGTTCCTTACCACATACTAAAATTTCATTGAAATCGAACCATTTTTACGCAAGTTATGATGCATAAAGGCAATGGAATGGATCCCGCTCCTATGTCCTGACCTTTGACCCCAAGTCATTTATTTTCAATAGGGATCGTTCCCAGGTGGTTCCTTACCACATACTAAAATTTCATTGAAATCGAACCATTTTTACGCAAGTTATGACGCATAAGGACAATGGAATGGATCCCGCTCCTATGCCCTGACCTTTGACCCTGTTTCGCCCATTTTCAATAGGTTTCTTCTTCAGGTGGTCCCCTACCACATACTAAAATTTCGTCGAAATTGAACCATTTTCACGTGAATTATCGTGCGGACAGACGGACGGACAAAGCTGAAGCATATACGCTTCTTCAACCTACGGTTGGAAAGCGTAAAAAAGGTATATCTATATCAGAGCGCATTTAAGGAGATAGGGGCCGGGTGGCTCGACAGTATTTCGAGGCCCCAGTATTAGTGGCCCATCTAGGATTTCACTATGGGTGGATGAATAGAAATATTCAGGAGAAAACATTCCAAAAACATGATGAGTAGGACAAGCCGCCAACGGTAACCGATAACTCGGGTACAGTTGGCAAATTTTGACCGAAGCTATTGCAAAATCTAAGCTCATTAAGGCGTCAGTTATAACAAATTCTAAAAAAAAACCGAATGCGTAAAATTTATGACTTCCAGAACAAAAGTACGAAACATTCTAAAAACGAAATGCCTAAAATTTATCATGAACTACTTTTCCTTCACGCCTTCACGTTCGTTGTGATCAGGTTGCATGTGAACAAAGCGGAAAGACACACTCAGATCGGAAACCACCTTTTTCCTTTTTTATCGCGAAAGACACACACACACACACACACACACACACACACACACACGAACTTTCTTTTATTATTATAGATTAATGAAGAGTTGAGCTAACAGCGGAGTCTTTCCATTTCTTCGTTTTTCAATTCAAACGATTTTTTTAAGTTAATGTTAATGAGCCAACTTTCGTGAAATGGTTCAAGTAAAAGGCCATCTAGATTTAATTGAAATTCCTCAATGACACGGAATTTCGGGAATCGGAAGGCGTCAAAACCTGACTATGTACGATGTCCAATGGCATGCCAAAAATCACCGTAATCGGATGTGTCATGCCGTAGCTATGCCCGAACAACTAGAGCGGATTTTTCAATTATTATTAAAATTGGTCAGTTTTTAATGGTCATTATGTTTATACGACACGACCAATCACCATGATACCAATCCCATGTCACTCAGCAAGCCCTCCCCTTTCTCTCTGGCAAGTGTCACCGCGATCGGCTGGAGATCTTTGGAGGAGATAAGTAACAAATGACCCCTTCTCAAAACCCAGAAAATCCCCTAAAAATGCAAGTTTTTGGACAATTATTCCTCAATGACACGGAATTTTTGGAAATCGGAAGGCGTCAAAACCTGAACATGGACGATGTCCAATCGCATGCAAAAAAATCACGGTAATCGGATGTGTCATCTCGTACCTATGCCCGAACAACTAATTGTCCGAAGTCTTGTAAAGAGAGCTCCGCTCAATGGTGAAACCTTAAACATATATCCCCGCCGTATTGAAAGTGTGTATCCCATGATTCATGTTCGAATCAGAGGTAGCAAGTAAATGAAAAAATGCATGGCTGAAAAATGGATACCAGTTCGGTTCTGCTTTAATTATATCGAAATAGTGGGCAAAATAATATGATCCAAATATCATGATTCATATGAATTTTTAATGCATGAAAATTTTCCCCCAATTACTGATGTATACAAAAAAGCTTGTGTAATATTTCGAAAGATTTGAGGATGGATTGGGGGCGACTATATTTTTTGCGGACTCCTCCTAAAACAGCGGAAATAAAATTGAAAAAGTTTTTAGAAGGCAGTTTCTTATAGTTTTTCCTGTGCTATTGGTAAACAAAAGCAAAATACCTGTTGAACTCTACCAATTCTTCTAGCAGCCTGCATAATTCTGGGGCCCATTGTCAATGGGAGCCCGGGGCTGCATACCCCCTAGCTCCCTTCTTAAATGGGCTCTGATCCATATCCTATTGTGAGTTCTAGTTCTGCACTGCAACCTGTAAGTAAACTTGCGTGTTCAGTTGATTACGTAAAACATCCCATTATGTTTGAAGAAAGGAAAACTCATATGGGACTGATTTTTTGTAATATTAACAAATGAGAGTTTCCCAAAAACTGAGAATTTTTTATCCACAAAAAATCTAATTAAAACATGTCGTACTTATTATGATTCTACAATCTAAAAATTTAAATACGATTAAATCATTTTCTGCTTCACTAAGCCTTTTCCTAAATTGGGGGCAAAGTCTTTATGAATGTGTTGCATGTGCGTATAGAATGAGCATTTAGTATTTCTTCATTCAGTGGGAAATTCTTGTAATGAAAATTTTGTTTCGACAACTTAATCCCTCTCAATGATATTCTAATTCTAATTAGTAGCTCATTTATTTCAATACTGTGGGGTCATTTCCTCGGGGATCGGGGATATTTCACTGTGCACACAAATGATCAGGAGTAAATACCTTTCCCGCCGATTTCGCAAAACCTTTATTATAGGTAAAATATTAAAATTAGTATGAGCATCTGCATTTAAAATGCTACATTCCTAATTACACCCTCTTTTTCCCCTGGTGATTAAAAAGTTCGTATGCCCCGTCGCCAGTAACTTGCTTTTGAGACACGTCGCCGAAAGCAAACTTAGTTTATTCTTTTTTCCTTTAGGGAATCGGTTATTTGCCAACCAACCACTATTAAGAAAATTCTTTTGAGTACGACTTATGTACGTTTCTGATATAAAGTTATTTTGAATAAGACATACACTGAGTGGCCACTTTATTATGACTACCCCCTCAGTACTTCGCTCGGCCACCTTTTGCCTTTAATACTGCGTCGATTCTTCGTGGCATGGACTCTACTAGATGTTGATAAGTGGTTTGTGTGGAATCTGAGACCATGCTTGATGAATAGCACTTTCCAGGAGTGTGAGATTGCAGGGTTGTGGATCCAGCTGTCTGACGGCTCGTTCAACTTCATTCCACAAATTCTCAATGGGGTTGAGATCTGGAGATTGTGGGGGCCACCTAAGCAAAGTAAACTCACCTAGATGTTCCAGAAACCAATTATGTACAATACGAGCACTAGGGCCGGACGCATTATCTTGTTGAAAGTAGCCATCGTCATTGGGATAAAGTATCCACATGACAGGATGCACTTGGTCCGCAACGATGTTTAGATATGATGTGAAAATCAGACGTTGATCAACACGAATTAAAGGGCCTAAAGCATGCCAGGAAAACATTCCCCAAACCATAACGTTGCCTCCACCAGCTTGAACGGTTGTAGCAATGCAATTGGGGTCCATGCTTTCGTGCTGTTTCCACCAAATTCTCACTCGGCCATCGGCATAGTGCAACTGAAAACGTGATTCATCGGACTACATAATTTGTTTCCAGTTATGAACTGTCCAATCCTTGTGCTCCTGTGCGAGCTGGAGACGTTTTCTCTTGTCAACTGCAGACAGCAAAGATGTTCGAACAGGCCTTCGGCTGACATATCCCATCCGATGCAGTGTACGGCGAACATTGCGTGCAGAGATCATTTGAGGGGATTAAGATGGTCTGTAATTTGCTGCACTGTTGCTTTTCTGTTGTCTGTTACCAGTCTTTCTGTTGTCTGTTACCAGTCTGGACACTCTCCGTTCCGCCCGAGCAATCATTAGTCGATGACGACCACACGTTGCACTTAGAGACCCAGTATTTTGGCTGACAGTCCAGTCTTTAAACACTTTAATAACAGTTTCTCTGGAACATTTCACGAATGCGGCGGTTTCCGGTGATACTCGCTCCATGGCTCGGAGCTCCTGCAATCAACCCACGTTGAAAGTCCCTCAAATCACATTTTTTACCCGTCTCGTCACCCAAAAATCACTTCTATTACTGTCGCAAGCACTAAGCTTTCCCTTTTTGTACTAGCCTCGCCCTCTGGCGACAACAGCGTGCAGACATAGCTCATTTGCTTAAAACTGTCAGGTGGTCATAATAAAGTGGCTACTCAGTGTATAAGTCAGAAAACTAAACACTGTACAAGGTCATTCCTATCTCCAAGGTTGGCAATAACCTTGGAGTTTGTAACTCCTGTGCTTTTAAAATTCTGCAATGAAAATTTCTTCTGCTATGTGGCTCAAGCATCTTTTATTTCCTGCATTTCTAAAACTTGGATTAAAAAATATTGTTTATTTTTCTGAGTTTCCATCAGGAACTCATTTTTACTTTCCGTACCTTTTCTGATTTATACGATGCGAAATGTCACCGCGAGATTGCGCAAATATGTATTTCTATTAATACAGAAATTTGATTTCGACCAATAACATCAAACAGTAGTCATCGCTTTTTCCACGTTTATAAGTGAGTCACGGAAAAATTCTCATTTGTCGCCACCATGCGGGGCTCCAAGAAGCAACCTGCCAAGTGTTTTGGTAGTTAGTGTGTGTGAGTCTGGAAGAATTCGAAACCGCTGTGGCGCAGTGGAAGCATGTCCGACGCATAACTGGAAGACCCTGGATTCGTTTCCCGGTGGCGGCAAATGAGAATTTTCCGTGACTCACTTATAAACGTGGAAAGAGCGATGACTTCAGTTTGATGTATTTCTGTTAGGCAACGTGGATTTTGATATTCGCTGCCGAAAGTTAAACACGAAAACTTAATTTTGTATACCACAGCAAAATATAACAATGAAATTTTTCTTGCCTTTATGTATCTTTTCTGAAGTAAATTATTCACTCCAGGTGCTGTAAATTCAGAAATTTAGTTCAACGATATCTCTGTGGCGAACGGTCGGATTGGCGAAACTTATTTGACGCCGGATTACTTTAATCCTAATAACACCTTATTTTCCAAATGCACCGTTCTTCCGTTATGGAGTGGAGTAATAAATTCGGATTTGTTACTACGTGTACGCTACTTAAAATAGATTTGAAAATATCGTTATGCGTCCGACTCTTGGAAACATTACCGCCGTTTCTTCAAAATCAGTTTTTATTACGCGACCTTTTATCTTCAGGTGAGTTAAGCAAACATTTTTTGTTCAATGTCACCTCACTTTCAACTTGTCGAATCAAAAATATTATTTCGTTATTGATAGTCTCTCACCGCAGTATCAATATTATTCACGTGATTTCCGATTTTTCAAATGAACGATTTCCCCGCTAGATGGTCGAACAATATCTTTTCATTTGATAAGTCACCTGAGCTTTTAAAAGGGTATAACAGTATTCACTCTTGGATATTGCAGCACTATCAGCGAGTCTATGGAGATGAATCTGCCTAGGCACAATCGTGTACCTACGGTAAAAATGACACAACCAAATGGGGATGTTGTGATGCTAGAAGGATATCTTTTAGAAGCAATCCTTATCGAAAAGACGAAAAGATCCAACTGCAATAAGAACAATTCCATAGCTTTACCATTACGTTGGAAACTAGTCATTAACAATAAAAAAAAGAAAAAGAAAAAGAAAAGAAATAATATATAAAAATTCTTTAACTATTCCTCTAAGAAGTTACGCTATCATCCCAAGTGTCAACCACGCACATTAACGGACATCACGTAGACTACGCCATTGACGTCGACATCAGGAACGCCCACCAACAAGTTATAAATCACAACCCGAATATTGGAAGTGGTGAAACATCGGCTTGAATATGATATAGCCATCTTCAAGCCGATGTATATATAGCCATCTTCAAGCCGATGCCTTAGGTGGTATTTCCATCGCATGTTTGGTGGCGCAGTGGTCTAAGGCGCTGGCCTCTGATCATTCGTCCGTAAGGGGTCCAGGTTCGAATCCCGGTCAGGCATGGATGTTGTGTTTGTATTACGGCACTGACTCTCGCCCTTCCCTTGGAACCAGTGACCCTAAATTAGGGACGGGCGACTGCTTATAGCACATTGAGTTGCTCACGGTGGTCGTTAAACCTCCAATCAAAAAAAAAAAAAAAAGATGATATAAGTTAATACCGAAATGCATAGCCAGACTGTCATCGCATTTCCAATGTTGTGATAGTTCGCTTTGACCTTTTGGAGTTTCACGATGAAGGACAGATTTCCATTGTGATTAAGTAAGTAACTGCCTACAATACATTCCTTTCCTGCGACAACTGCCTGATTAACACTACAGACAAATGCGAAACACGAGAATATTCCTGGATCTACAGAATAATATGAAGTGCACTGCATAGATTTACAGTAAGCACATCGCCGAGTCCCCTTGACTGTGACGACTCGACAACAAACTTCCTTCAGATAGCGAGATACTTAAATAATGTGAGTACAAGGCTGCCAATTATTATTCTGAATATGATGATATTGTTTTTCATGTGAAATGCCTTAGGTGGTATTTCCATCGCATGTTTGGAAAGTACCAATCAACCCCCTTCCTCTTAGGGCTAACACAGAATAAGAATCGAATGACAGTGCGAACTTAACATAGCAAGCAATTTTTAGTATTTTTAAATGTTTTTAGTTATAGTATATACCACAATAATGACTTCTAGAGTACGTGCCTTTAATTAGACGTATGAAGACTCCCCCAGAAAGAAATTTTTGTTAAATGTTTTTTGTCAATAATGCAACTTCTTTGGATAATGTATCTAGTAAAATTTCAATAAACTATTCAACTAAAACATTCTACAATAAAGCATAGAACAAAAAATAACTTAGCAATAGAACTATAAATTTTTCTTTTTAAAGTTTGTCCACGACGACGTGAACTCCGGCAGCACAACTTGCAGACACTTAAAAGTCATACCTTTTCGAAGATTGAAGCTTACAGTCACTTTTCCTTGTTCTCCTCAGTAATTGGTGTACCTCCCATTGTTGCAGCTGTTACGTTTCTTACGGAACATTCCAGAATAATTCTTGTTCCAGTCGGTGACTACGCCCAAGGGTATCCAAAAAGAAGAAATATCTGGAGACTTGATGTTAATGGACACTCTAGGATGACTCGAGCTACATAGAGATGTGCATTATGTTCTGAAAATGACATTAGGGATGAATCGAGCTACATGGAGATGTGCATTATCTTGTTGAAAATGACATTAGGGATGACTCGAGCTACATGGAGATGTGCATTATCTTTTGAAAATGACATTAGGGATGACTCGAGCTACATGGAGATGTGCATTATCTTTTGAAAATGACATTAGGGATGACTCGAGCTACATGGAGATGTGCATTATCTTGTTGAAAATGACATTAAGGATTCAACGAAAGAACATCACACAAAAGGTTATAGAATGTCAACGTATCTTTGTGCTGTCATCATTTCTCTGATGAACACCACTGACGCTCGGGTGTCGTAATTCATGGTACTTTACAGTATATCATCAATAGTGCAGGTAATGTGGCCTATCTGAACGTACGCTAGTTCTTTTTCTATCCTTGACGGTACGGTATAACCTTTTCACGGGTACTTTACACATCCAGAGAGAAACGGGATTCACTGTAGGAAACGACATAGCGCCATATTTCTCTACTCAAACCCTCTACTCTCGAAAACAGCAGACTTCGCCGTCGGAGGCTGCATTCTCACTGGATGACATGCATATAAAATAGTTTCTGCCAAACGTAGTCGGACGGTCATTGCAGAGACCAAACCATGTAATGCTACAGATATTTTTTAAATAATGTAACGCATGGATTTGCAGTTAGCCTTGGTTGAGACGCTACTTTCGTTCTTTGGTGGGTTAGTTTCTACGAAGTCGACGTCGAAGGGCAGTGGTTCCCTCCGTAATCCTCTGTCGCAAACACAGCGTGACTATGTTTGCAGTGCGACCGATTTGTATGGTTACTTGATGTATTGACCACATTGCATCATGTACTTACCAATTACCCTGCATCTCCAACATAGGCAAGTTCCCCAACAATTTAATAATAATATCATTTACTCGAATTCCCTATGTGCTCATTACACCCGTAACACAAGATATTACTCTTACTCATTTCAGTTTACCTTCATGTAAAAATGAGCCACTCGGTCTCTATTACTGTAAGAGCTCTTGTACCAAACACCTCACTAATGCATCAGTGCACGAGGGGAGAAGTCAAATCTGCATAAAAGCCTGGATAACTAACTTCAACAATATTTGAAGACATCTTTTACCATCCGTTTGTTCCGGATATGTCGAAATATATACTGCTGCAGCAACAATCTGTTCCTCTAGCCTCTTACTTGTGTGTAATGCCCCTGGACATCAAGCTTTTTTGACGACTACCTTTCGAATAACATGGAGGTATGTATACCTGACACCCGATACTATCACCTTGTTTAGCACACTTCCTCCCTCAAGAGGCAGCATCTGAGCACAACCTTTAGGCCGGCAGTGATGATCACAGAAGGGAGTGGGACATATGCCTACACATTCAGTCTTTCTTCACGACTACTGTCCGAATTTCATGGTGGTATGCCTGCAACCCAGTAACATCTCATTGATTCAGGCAAAGTCACTTCCGACATCAAGAGGTACTATCTGAGCAGAATATTCAGGCAGGTAGTAATGGTCACAAAAAGGGAGTGGGACGCTCATGGACATCCAGCCTTTTTGACAACTCCTTAAGGAGATATACCTACCACCCAATAAGATACCACGATGCATGCAATAGATATGTAATCGCTTCCGTCTTCGAGAGGTGCTATCTGGGCAGAGGCTTTAGGCAGGCAGCGATGATCACAGAAAGGGAGTGGGCAAAACCAGTAGACATGTAGTCTTTCTTGACGACTGCATCATGGAAATATAGCTGTAACCCAGTACCATCTCACTGATTCAGGAAGTAAATATGTAGTCACTTCCTTCTTTAAGAGGTGCTATCTGTGCAAGTTCATCAAGCAGTCAGTGTTGGTCATAAAACAAGATTGTGAACTGACGCTGAAACATTTCTGAAAGGATAACGTCTCTAATACCAACACGGACATAGATGCTTCTTAATGTAATATATCTACAAAGAATATAAAGTGTGTGTACCAAAACTCTGGTATATAATTTTATGTACTTTGAAGAGGAAAAATCTGTAGTTGGAAAAACCTTAGTTCAGATGGACGATTATTTGGTATTGGATCTGTATGAAAAGGAATTTGAGCAATTACTGGCATGGTATGAGGAGAAACTGACTAAAGAAGAGTTAGTAAAGCTGCGAATAAGGGGAATGAGGAAGAGCCGAAGGAGACACAGAGCCTCAAATCAATGGTTTGCTATAAAATAGATGGAAAAAATTTCCAGTTCGACGACGAAGACCCTCAAATCAATGGTTTGCTATAAAAAAGATGGAAAAAATTTCCAGTTCGACGACGAAGACCCTCAAATCAATGGTTTGCTATAAAAAAGATGGAAAAAATTTCCAGTTCGACGACGAAGACCCTAGACTGTCCACCGAACTCAAAATTTCACAATTGTACACAAAATATTCCACGTCGTGGATGATATCTGAAGTTAAATTATTGTTTTTTAAATCAGGCTTTCTTAGAAGCAGCGTCATGGAGAAAAAAGTAGTATAAATTTAAGCTCTCTAGCGAGACACTGTTTACTCTTTAACAGTGTTAAAACAAATGGATAGCAAACCGCCAGGAAGAGGGAAACTGGCGATAGGATTTCTAAAGAGTCTAATTCAGCAAATGAGTCATTTATGCAATATAAAATCATATGTGGAGAAAGGAATGCAATTACCGAGACATCATTTTACAAGTTTTCCAAAAGTGTGGAAACGACGCAAACAGAGCAAAAAGGAAGTTACAGTAGATCCAGTGCCATCTATTTCTTTGCAAAGTCTTTCAACTCCTTTCGAATTGAGCAGAATCTGTAACCGATTTTTCAAGTTACAGTAAAACACCGTATTTCACATTTTCTTTTTTATTTTTATTATGGTTGCATTGACATTTACACTGAAACTTTTTCTTGTTTTTAAACGTTTGCGAATGATCTGTACACATTTCTCCTTCAAAATTATTGAGTTTTGAGTTACGATCTCTTTCGACTTCGGAGCCTTCGTTATATTCATCGCAGTTATATTCGTAAGTAAGGCTACGACTCTAATTGTAATATCTTTTATTATTAGACTAGCACAGGTACCTGGTGTTACCCGTTTTTAAAAATAAATGCATGAATCAGCTTCTCGTTTTCCGAGCTTCTCTGAATAGGTTATAATCAATGTAAACATTTAACTGAAATTTGTTCCGGTAACAAAACGAAAGCATGAAGAAACGAACAAAAACTATACTTGTGCCTTCACAATTGGCTTAAACCAGCAGTATTTACTGACCGCGAATGAAGAAAATTTGAAATATCTGAAACATCGAAAATTTTCTATTGTGTTGTGATCAGCGTAAAGTACAGTTAATTCGAAGTGCAAGTAAGTCTGTGCTTGAGAAACATCTGGGTCAACGACGTTGACCGTTCTTTTATTTGGAACCAAGGTGAAGAGTTTTCTTCTTTTTTTTTTTTTTTTTTTTTTTACCTACTCGGAGCAACCAGCATGGGAAAAGCTTAAATTTCAGAAGTTGACTCCAGCGGTTTTTAACTTCTGTGTTCTTGATATTCATAGAAAAACCACGAACAAGAGGAAACTGTAGGCGTTTAAACTAAAATAGAAAGTCAGATGGGAAGATTAGAATGCGGGAACAAAATTATGGTCTCCTGCAGCATAGACAGACATGATAGCAATTCCGTTGACATTTGAAGAATTTCCCGATAGTCAATCCATAGACGGCATTGTACAGTGCAGGGGAATCCACATTGCATATATATAAAATAAATAAAACCTTAATATGATGTGGAAGAATGAGCGAACGGAGGAAAGCTTTGAAGTAATGAAATGCGAGAAAATTTACATTTCCCCCTCATTTCATTAAATGTATTCAATTCACGTTCGACTGAAACATATTTCCTCTCTGGAAACTCGCGGATGTGCTGTTTTTTAAATAGTATAGCGGTGTGAAACATGATCAAACCCGCTGGTAACTCCGGCGGAAGGGTACACGCCAGATTTTGGAAGTCTAACACTGTAAACAACAATATCAAATTTTAAATTGTAAATCGTGCACGATATGTAAAATTCGAAACAATGATTGAAGACACCTAGTCAGAATCTTCCCGTCTAAATAACTTGGAAATATTTATAGCGAACAGTAACACACGGAGATCCGTGGTCTGAAACCTAAATAAGCCCGCAGGCAACTAGGTGGAAGGATATAAGAAATTCTTTGGAAGTTTAACGCAGTGAACAGAAAAATTCCATTTCAATTGTATTAACAAATAGCGCGCGTTTCATCTAATTTGAAACAAACGTTGAAGAATCCAAGTTAGAATATTCCCGTAAAAGTAGCCTGGAACTATATATAGTGCGTAGTAACACAATGGAAGCCGTTTTCTGAAACTGTGGTGGAAGGATACACGTAATAGTTTAGAAGTCTTACCAAATCCGTTATATTAAATCGCATGCGTTATGCCAAATTCGAAACAATGGTTGCAGAAACGTAGTCAAAACCTTCCAGAAAAAAGGGCTTGGAACTCTATACAGTGTGTAGTTACAAAATGGGAGCTGCGGTCTGGAACGCAAATAAACCCGCGGTCCATTTCGGCAGAAGGACACACTCCGGAAGTCTAACACATTAAACACCAAGATTTCAAATTGTAAATCGCGCGTATCATGTCAAATTGGAGAAAATGGTTGAAGAAACTTAGTTAAAATTTTCCCGCAGCAATAGATTGGAATTTCTTATAGTACATGGCAACACAAGGAGAGCCGCAGTCTAAAACGTAAACAAATCCATCTGAAACTGCAAGAAATCAGACTCGAGACTTCGGAAGAGTATCCCAAAAACTTTCGGAGCTACATACACTGAAGAGCAATTGAATTAGAGATACCTGTCCAGTAGCGCGTAGCAACACCTTTTGCCCTGATGACGACGGCGATTCGTATCGGCATGGAGTCGACAAGACACCGGAAGCGTTGGGAAGCCATACGTATCCACGACCCCTGAACAAGCTCCCATGGTTCACGAAGATTTGATGGAGGGGTCAGAGCCTCGAACATCTCTCGCGATGGCTTCCCAGATGTGCTCGTTGGGATTGAGGTCAGGTGACCTAGCTGGCCAAGGAAGCGAGGTCACGTCGTTGGAGTGTTCATCCAACCATTTGGATACAATTCGGGAGCAATGGCATGATGCATTGTCTTGTTGCAGGATGAGGTCCCCAGTGGGATGTTGAAGACACACAAACGGGAGCAAATGGTCGTCCAAATACCAGGGGTCCCATTTCAGTCCACGCAAACAGTCCACGCAAACAGTCCCCAGACGAGAATGCCACCCCCACCAGCTTGAAGAGTACCCTGTTGGCAAGAAAGGATTCATCTCTTCATGTCGTTTGCGCAGTACTCGTATCCTGCCATCCGCATGTACCAACGTGAATCTCGACTCATAAGTCCAGGCAACATTTTTCCACATGTCTAGGATCCAGTGGTGATGTTCCCGCGCCCATGCTAATCTCTGCACCTTGTGATGTGCGGTCAGCAGCGGTACCCTCGTGGGACGATGGCTTCTGTACCCCATAGCGAGGAGATAGTTCTGGATTGTGTGGCTGCTTGCATGTTTTTATGGCACCAGCGTTAAATTGCCGAGTGATTTCTCGCACTGTGGCTCGTCTATCTGCTGTTACAATGCGAGCTAGCCGACGATGACCCCGCTCATCCACACGCTGTTGTCCACGGCAGTTGGCCCTTGCAGTGATGGTTTTACCGGATTCGATGTACTCACGGTGCACCCATAACACAGTGGCTCGTGAAAATCCAGTGCCTGCACGACTTCCGAGATAGAGTGACCCATTCGTCGGCCCCGACAATTTGCCCGCGATCAAATGCCATTAGATTCTTCGTCTTACCTATACTGCGTCCAACTCTTATGATTCCAGTCGCATCACTCCTTATATTGTCGGATCGCTTGATACGTCATGTCGTTTCCGTTTACAGGGCCGCCCACAGCGCCACATTTGCATAACGTCAACTGTCTCTAATTCAATTGCTCTTCGGTGTATTAATACCATTGCTTCTATTGTGCCGTAGATATTCTCCAGCATAGGTTCGCAGTATTATTAGTCTACCTTGATAAAGCCAACTGAAAATGCGTAAACGTTCAGCACGTATAAGTTGCTACCCCTATAAAAAATATTTAGCTTCAGTTTCTCGTAATTTACGAAGATTTCGGCAAGATATTGATACGTTTATGTAAAACGCAAAGAGGTTAGAGCTCTTTGGTAAGACGTAATGAAATATTGTTCAGTGATAGTTTAATAAGATACAGTGGTTGCAAAAACCAAAAGAAAAGGAAAAACGAAGCACTACTTGAAGTTCGTTCGATCCTGATGAACCTCCGCATGCAAGTACCTCAGGGCCGAATATGCAAATGATTAAAAAATAATGCCCAATGACGAAATAGTAGCCAGCCAAGCGCGTAGGAGCCACGCATCGAGGACGGCATTTCAATAGCACAACTCGCACGCAGGGACAATTTTTACAGCGGATTACGGTTGAAGTAACCTCCACGGACTGTGAGGAAGCATCGATATCAAATACGTGCACAATACGAACAGTTTAGCGAGTTTGCGAAAAGACGTATAATTCGACTAAGAGAGGCCAGTTGGTCAAGTCGCCGTATCGCTAAGCATTTCGGTCGGAGCGACGTGGCGATAGAAAGATGTTGGCCCAGTGGATCGAGCGGTACTCCGGCAGTGGACGGCAGAGGGCACTGACCGCGCGCAGCTACCTCCACTGCAAAGATAGAGCGCGTGTGAGAGCCGAACGAACAGAACCGAATTCGTCGCTCTCAACCATCGGTGGCCTTGTTGCGTCGTCTACAGGTACGGAAGTGGCCATCCGGACGTTGACAGATGACTTGCGGCACTGGGACTATATTCTAGGAGGCCACTCCGCAGCCAGCCACTGACCAGCGAGCATCACCGGCACCGGTTGCAATGCTGTCGGGCCCGATTAACGGGGAATAGTGTCGAGAGGTATAGTGTTGTTTTCAGTGATGAGTCACGGTTTGTACTTGGCGCCGATGACCAGCGTATACGTGTCTGGAGACGATCCGGACAGCGCACGGATCCAGCCTTTACCGTGGAACGATACAATGCTCGAACACCGGCAGTGGCTGTCTGAAGAGCCATTCCCTACGATAGCTGGACACCCTTGGTATTTCTCCGCACGACCTTCACGGCTCAACGGTACGTCGACGACATTCTACGCCCTGTTGTGATGCTATTCCTGCCGCAACATCACCGAGCAGTTGTTCAATAGGATTAGGCCCGACACACGGCATGGCTCTCGTAGGACTGCTGCCGTAATGTCGACACCCTTCCATTGCCAGCCCAGTCGCCAGACTTCTCACCGATCGATCATGATGTGACGCCACCTACGCCCATCCCGGAATGTCAAAGAAGACCGCAATTTGGACACAATCTGGCATCTTATACCTCAGGACAGTGTCCGTGCACTGTATGCGTCTATCCCACGCCAGGTAACCACTTGTATCCGAGGCAGAGGGGGCGCTACAACGTATTAACTTGTTTCACTCGTGTAGATCTGTTTTATCCGATTAAATGGCCCAACTGCTCTAGAATTGCAATCATTTACTTTTCTGTACATTGCTCATACCAATTTTCATCTCGATTAGATGATTTCTTCTGGGTGTTTCGTCCTCCTTTTTTTGTATGCAAACAGGGTATATTGTTCAGTAATAATTAAATTAGCCACTGTTGCGTCACTTCATGGACAGCACCCCTCACAATCAGATTTCAAAAATTGTTTCTTCGGCAATGGTTAAATGCTTTAACATCTAATAAATTAATTAAAAATTCAGTATATGAAGTGCATCGTTACCCATTAACCTCTGTGAGCGTGCAAAGTTTCAAGTCTCTATGTTCCGTAGTTTCTTCTATAGGCTACCGGCACGCAGACAGACACGGTACGTCCGTTAATATATATTGGTTTGGTGCGAATGAATGTCCGGCAAAGGA
Source organism: Macrothele yani (assembly GCA_039090855.1). Lineage (NCBI taxonomy): Eukaryota > Metazoa > Arthropoda > Arachnida > Araneae > Macrothelidae > Macrothele > Macrothele yani. The sequence continues at coordinate 137,842,023 of CM077027.1, read as the reverse complement.
CCAGCACACGTGGATGGCGAGAACGGAAAAGTAGGACATCTTACCTAGGCAAAATAACCCCACTCTGCGTCGACACATAGTTGCCATCTGTCCGGTAAGGCCGCCATGATCTCGGAACAAAAAATGTCTTGTAGCTGGGACCCGAAGAAGTCATCAACTGCACGTTGAACCTCGTTGTCTGTCGTGAACTGTTTCCTGGATAGGAAGTGATCCAGACGACGAAACAGATTATAGTCTGCAGGAGACAAGTCCGGGGAATAGGCAGGATGAGACAGTGCTTCATAGCCCAAGGCACTTAGTGTCAGCATCGTTCCTTGTGCGACATAAGGGCGGGAGTTTTCCTGGAGCAGAAGAACACCATGTCTGCTGACCAAAGCCGGTTGTTTCTTCAGCAATTCCCAGTGCATCTGGTGTAATTCAGCACAATAACGTTCTTCAGTGATGGTTTAGCCTCTTGCCAAGAAACCCCGATTAATTTTCCGAGCTGTGGACCACCAGACAAGGAGAATCATCTTCTTGGTGGTGTCTTAGGATGCCGTCCAGCAGGCTGTGTCTTGCTTAACCATGAAGATCGTTTCTGATTATCATAAAGGACTCACTTCTCGTCGCAGGTGATGATTCCATGCAGTAGATGTTCCTGTTTATTCCTGGCAAGCAGCGACGTGCAGACTTCCAAACGCCTAGTCTTGTTGGCAGTTGTCAACTCATGCGGCAGCCACATGTCCAGCTTTTTTACCTTACCCAGCGCAGCCAGACGCCGAACAACTGTAGTGTGGTGGACACCTACCTCTGCCACTATCTCACGACATATTTTTCGGGGGTCCGCTTCAACCACACGTAACAGAACATCGTCAGAAACAGCAACAGGTCGGGTGACCACGTGCTTCGTTTTGCAGGTCCGTTTCCCCGCTGCGAAATTTCCCAAACCATCGCCGAAAGGTTCGTTCGTTGGCTGTATTCTCCTCCAAAAGCTTTGTTAACGTTTTGAGTGGCAATTCCTGCAGAATGGCCCAGTTTAAATTCATACAGGAAGATGACTCTCAAATCCGGCGTTTGCATGTTTCCTTTGCAAGCCCGGTCACGTCCAAACAAACCATGCCTGAACCTTGTTCTTCATACACGTGCTAGCTATTTATAGTAACTCTGTGACGTCATACCCGCAACATCTGTGGGTGGTTCCATTCCGCTGCGGTGGGGAGGGCCTGTCTCCACTGCTCGTTCGCGCCGGACATTTCATTCTCACCAACCTATTAGATAATGGATAATATGAAACGGATATAACTGATAACTAGATTATTCATTTACGTAGGGATCTATTCAATTAAAGAAAAAACAAAACTTGAAAAGGAGTTGCATGTGTTGAAGTTCGCTCAAAAATGCAATTCTAGTGTATAAAACAACGAAAAGAAATTTAGAGATAAATAAAAAGAAAAAGTAATTACATAAGGAAGACAAAGAAGTGTAATGGAAAAGTGAGATATAAATCAACAAAGAAATACACGTGGCTCACATTCTAACAGAGAATCTTAGTGCAGAGCCTCTTATCAAGTTAGCTGATGAAAATGGCTGGATCAGCTGTTAAAAACGTTAAAAGCTGAATTGGAATAAAGTAACATGAAAAGAATGAAAGCATTTCTAAGAGGCTCGATATGTGACAGAAAAAAAAATGCTTCCTTCCAGATTGAAAAGCGAGAATGTAAAACAATTATCGTTCGCAATCTTGGGCAGGAAGCGCAGATTTCGTTACGGACGAACACTCCAAAGAACTTGAATGAAGGAGCTGCGACGAATAACGTAAGTAACAATGGAAAAGTGAGAAGCAAAAAATCAAATTGAAACCGGAAAAAGTCACAGCAGGCGAAAGAAATATTGAATTACTAGAATAAAACAGCTTGTTCGTACGATTAAATTACGTTGAGTGTAAGAACTAAATACTGAAATACACGTAAATAGGAACGGATATTAAAGGTCGTTCAATATAACATAAGTCTATCAACATAAGCCTTGAAGAGGAAGAACACAAAAGGCTAGGAAATAATTTGTGAGATATCTGAGTAAAACAGCTGCAAAAACAAATGTTATTATTTTCAAAATCACGAACTGCATGGCTTTTATTCCCAGTAAATCATACAAATTTTTCCTACTTCTTTTTATTTTAAATGTTAGCGTTCGAACAACGAAATGCAAATAAAACTACAATTCGATTATTTCACAGCTGATCGAGTTTCTGTTTTAACACCCATACTTCTGACGCTGCACGATATAATATATTTTATGACAGCAAAACTTGTGATATTCAGATAAAATAAAATGGCAATGTTCATTTACAATTAAATCCACAGGGTAAGTCGAAAGTCTTGTAATATTTGCATAAACGCATGTGCTGCGGCGGGTATGTCACGTGTTTAAACTACACTGCTGGCCACCCAAAATGCAACACAAAGAAGGACCCGAGACGGCAAAGCCAGATTTCCTGGAAACATAACTACAAATACAAAGATAAAACGATTGAGCTTACAGCCACATACGACTTGCGGAACACGCAGATATCAATAGTTCGTGTAGCCCCCATGGCTGGCAATAACGGACACTACACGCCGCGGCATCGAACGAAAGAGACTTTGGATGTGGGCTTGGGGTATGTCGGTCCAGGCTGCTTCCACACGTTGCCACAGTTCATCAGGGGTAGCCGTGGGTGGTGCTTGCCGGGCCACTCGGTTGCCGATCAGCGACCAGACGTGCTCGATGGGCGACATATCGGGAGAGCAGGCTGGCCACGGAAGCAGTGCCACCTGGTGGGCCATGAAGAATTGTTTCACGATGCGTGCCACGTGCGGGCGCGCATTGCCCTGTTGAAACGTAGCCGCTGGCAGGTCCTGCAGGTAAGGGAGAACTACAGGCTCCAAAACGTCGGAGATGGTGCGGTGGCTGTTGAGTGTACCGGCGATGCGTACCAGAGGGGTGCGGGTGTCATATCCAATTGCGCCTCAAACTATAACGCCAAGCGACGGACCGGTATGGCGATGCATAATGCAGGCATCATACAGTCTCTCGCCGCGTTGCCGCCACACGCGGATCCAAAAACCGTGGTGTTGCTGAAAGAAGCGGGATTCGTCGGGAAAGACAATTTCGGGCTATTCCGTAGTCCAGGTGCGGCGTTCAACGGCCCACTACGGCCGCATTCGCCAGTGGTGTAACGTCAATGGTAATCGGAGCAATGGACGCCGTGCGACGAGTCCCCGCTCCTGCAAACGACGTCGAACTGTACGTGCTGACACAGGTTGTTACGCAACACACCCTAATTCCTGCGCTAACGTTCGTGATGTGGCGATGTGAGCCGTCAATGCCCGCCGCACAACATGCTGGTCCTCTCGTTCGGTGGCGTGCCGCGGCTGCGGCAATCGCTCACGTCGGTCCGTCCGTCTGTCCTGCACCCACCGAATCCATACTCGCCTCACTGTGGCTGGATGTCTTCCTATCACGGGCTCCGATGTCTCGGTACGATAAACCGCTGTCGCGATAAGCCACTATTCGTCCTCTGTCGAGCTCCGAAACGAGCTGGAATGATTGCCGTATTCTGCGACAGCGCAACACACTTCCACTACTTACACCCCGCCTTCTGTGCACCCTTCTTACAGTGCTTCTCGGAGGCGCGCCGGGCGCACATGATTTGCATATGCCCTGCAATGCTAATCGTTTGCATGTCCTCTCGCGGGCGACGCATGCTGCGAATTTCAGGCCAATCGGATGCTTCCCTTCTTGGTGTTGCATTTTGGGTGGCCAGCAGTGTCTCAATCATTCGAAAGGGATACAATATGGTAGTCCTTGCTCTGAACAGCATTGCATATCGTCGTTCTGTCAGTGGTTGGGACGCCTAAAAGACGAACAGCTACAATCAGCTAATTAGGGAACTTTTGCGTTACGAGTTCGATCTCGGTCATGAAGCTGCTCAAGCAACACGTAACATTAGTCAGGCGAAACCGGAAGGTTCCGTGGACCACAGCACTGCAACCAAATGGTTCAAAAAATTTCGCTCAGGTGACAGAAACCTCGACGATCAGCCAAGGCCAGGTAGGCCACGAACAGTGGATAGAGGCTAATCCGACAACCAGCACTCGGAGATTAACAGGCGAGCTGGGCATATCACAGACCACCGTGGTTCGTCCCCTTCAGGACCTCGGCAAGGTCTGCAGGAGCTGCCGCATTGTCCATCACGAACTGGCGCCAGCTGAAGCAAACTGTCGTGTGGAAATGTGCCGATCAGCTCTAGTAATCGTACGTGGGTCATTGACGGGCCAGCGGTATGTGGATGAGATCCTACGGCCCCATGTGCTCCCATTCCTTGCCGGCATTATGCCTGCCCGCACACGGCTCGGGTTGCCCAGGATTGCCTACATCATGTCCAGACACTTCCATGGCCAGCCCGCTTCCCGGGCATATCCCCTATCGAGCATGCGTGGGACCAGTTGAAACGCCGGCTTCTGCTGTGCCGCACTATCCGGAATTTGGAGCACGCTGTCCAACACGTGTGGGCCAGTCTGCCGTAGGACAACATCAGGCGTCTGTTCGCCTCCATGCCGGACCGTATTGTAGCATGTATCGCCGCACGAGGCGGTGCGACGCGCTATTGAAAAGGACCGAACAGCGTGCCACAGATCCCTATGTAATTGTCTTGCATCTCTGTTTTTGTCATCATCAGCAATGGAAACCAAACCTAAGAGACTAAAATTACTGACTTACTGACCATTTTGATTACAAAAACTGACTTTACTGATTTGGACATAAAAAACAGACTACATACTGACTTAAATTTCTCATTAGGAAAGAAGGGTTGAAAGCATTTTTTTTAATCTGGCCTCCACCATCCCCATAGCCAGCCAACTCACACCTATTTATTGTTTTAATTGTAATCAACATATAAAACTATTACAAAATTACATATAATAATAATAATAAAAAAAATCAGGAAAATCATTGCACTTTATTATAATAATACTGACATGCTCCTATTCAGCACAAATATACCTAAAACTAGAAAAAGCTTTAAAGTGCAGCTGTACAGTACCACTTTCAGAATAATACAAACAAAATGTTTACAACTTTGAATTTTTAAATGTAATGTGGAAAATCATCTAGCTTTCTTTACAAAATTAGGTCATTAAGTCTCACTTTGTTTTTGCTTCTTTGAAAAAAATGTTGTTATAACACTGCTTTTTCGCTTATCAACTGCTTTCTGTACCTTTTCTATGTCTTTAATTTTCTTCACTTCTTGTTCCCTAACTTTCGTAGCACTCTCCAACATTGCTTGGGACACACTAATTCCCACCAAGTCCTTTTTATTTATTGCTTCTGTTAAGCACTTGTTTGCATCATCCAGTAATCTGTCAACAGTCAATCTTTTCTCCTTTTCTTCCTCTTTCATTTTCTTCAGTGCCTGTTCACTGTGTTCAATATTTACTTTTTCTTTTTCAAACTTACTCTTCATACTTGCTTGCAACAATTTTTCTTTTTCCTGTTCTTCTTGTTTCCTCAGTTTTTCCTCAGCCACTCTCTTCTCATCTTTACAGTACTGCTTGTATCTGACATGAGCTGTGCGTGCCAATTGAAGAAGTTCCTGAGTGATAATTACAAAGTGAGCCTTCCCCTCAAACACATTCACCACAGCATCTCTTACAGTCAAATAAGCATCCAATATTCTTTCACACATATTTGCGGTGTCTTCATTCAAGATGTTCCCCGACAAGGAGAATCCCCTTTCTACATCCGATGCATTGCCATGCGAAAGTGCAAGTGCAGCCTTCACAATTCTCGTAACAGTAGGGTATTTCTTTTCTCCAGAGCTATATGTCATCTCAAAAAACTAACTCCAGTAAACGTCCACTGAGTTCTTGTCACTACCTGATTTTTCTTCTTCTAACGTCAATAGTTTCCATTCATCAACTAGTGCATGTTCACTGTACTCAATTGGAAGGACTGCAGCCAATTTCACTGTTTCTGTGTGATCCTTCTTTCACCCTCTTTGCAGGATGCAAACATCTATAACGAAGTAAATTTCTCCGTCATTTTTGGTCGACGCCGGGATTCGAACCCGAGGCCGCTTATTCCGGAACAAGTCGCTCTACCAACTGAGCTACGCAGACGATTATTCTGATTCCTATCTGCCTTTATGTCGTGTGCGTCTTGCTGGCAGGTACGTCACATCTCCCCCCCCCGAAAGAGGGCCGGGGGCATAGCCCACGGGTCAGCCGTGACCATGAATCGTTGCAGGCAGCCATCCACTGTAGAACGTGCACTTGAGAACTCCCAGTCAATCTGCTGTGTGGAATGCAACATCACACATTTTTATTTTTCGAAGCGCTGGAGAAGGAATTCTCTGATTTTTCCTGTCTCGCGGTGTGGAAATAACATCACACCAATGCGAGATTTTGAACGGCCGGGTCATCCGGATAGTTCGGGCGCCATTATAACGAAGTACATTTCTCCGTCATTTTTGGTCTACGCCGGGATTCGAACCCGAGGCCGCTTATTCCGGAACAAGTCGCTCTACCAACTGAGCTACGCAGACGATTATTCTGATTCCTATCTGCCTTTATGTCGTGTGCGTCCTGCTGGCAGGTACGTCACACATCGAAAATACCACAACACAGGTTTATCCAAAGAAGACTTTTCCAAAATATGTGTACAAGCAGACACATGGTGCTTTCTAGCTTTCATGGAAATATAGCATCTTTCTTGTGCGCTTAGCTTCTTGAGATATTCACTTTCTCTAGTGTCGATCACTATGTTTTTCAATGGCAAGTAATACTTATCACAAAATGTTTCCAAACTCAATGGAGCAGCACTAACACAAAATCGATTCATGAGTGTTCTGACGAGGTTTGTGAGCTCATTATAGATTAGATGCATTAAAGGATCTCTCTTCTGAAGGAAACCAGTGAATCTTGAACATGTATGAGCACTTGCACAAGCAAACATAATTTCTGCTTTGGTAGTTTTGTCTTTTAATAGTTTAACAATATTCTTGTATTTCAAAGAACTCATCAACTTGCTTTTGTGCTGGGGTATGAGCTGAAGAAAGTATTTTTCAACAGCTGACCATTGTTCTAAAAGTTTCTCTCCAGCTGGTTCTAATGTCAGCCATCTAGAGGTAACATGTTTCATAAACCGATGACCCGGAAGTTTCATATCTGATTGTATTTTTTCAAAATCTTCCCAACGAGATGTTTGGCCATCAAAACAAATTATAGAGAAACAAGATCATGTCCGAAGCATTTTCACCAAAGTCTTGTAATCCTTTTTGGAATCCATTAAGGATGGTGTGTATGTAACATGTGCCAACATCAATCAACTGTTTTCTTCCTAACAGGATCAGAGAATCATTCATAAGACGACTCACAGCACAACCTAGCATCAATAGCTTTGAACGAGAAAGCTGGGCATTATCCAAGGCTTCATTTAACTTAGAGTAAATATCACTAGCAGTGGCTTTACCAATGAAGAAAGTCTGTAGATGTCGTGTCATAATCCTTTGTTTGGAATCAGACCACACTGTAAAAAAATTGTAGATTTTACGGTTTTAAACCGTTTTCCAGGGTGCCAACATAAAACCGTAAAATCTACAGTTTTATGCAGTGTTGGAGCAAAGCTGTAGTTTTGCTCCAACACCGCATTTAATGAAGAAAACAGCACAGAATTTGGCTGGAGCTAGTCACAGTCCAAATAATCACGAAAAGACAAGAATTTGGCTGGAATGAATGTGTTGATTGTGTTGCAGCAAATCTATAGCTTTGCTCCAACACGGCATAAAACTGTAGATTTTACGGTTTTATGTTGGCACCCTGGAAAACGGTTTAAAACCGTAAAATCTACAGTAATTTTTTTACAGTGCAGTATTTAACTACAGTTTGAAGCTCTTTCTTTGAAGCTGCATTCACAGTTTCATCAAAACAAAGAGAGAAATGTGCTTCTCCAATATCATCCACCAACTGCTTTTTAAATATGGAGCTAAAGTATCACATACTAAATATCTTGCCTTTGTCCTTAAAAGGGTGAACTCAGAAGGAACACTTCCGGGAAACATTTCCTCAAAGGTTTCTTTGACACCTTTACAAGCTGGCTGAACAGCAAAGTTCCCTCCAATCATTTTCAAACACCAGATTAACTCTGCCCTTGAAGCAGCTTGTCCAGCAGAATAAAGCTGAATTGATGGTGTAGCTCCGGGAGATGAAGCTACACCATCACTGCTACATCCAGGACGAGCTGAAGACAAATGTAGTTGTGAAGAACTCAGTTTTACTTTACATTGTTCTCTGTGCTTCCGAGTAGAAGCATGCTGCTCTATAGCACTAAAGCCCCAAGAAACTGAAAATGTTTGTGCGCACAACATACAAAAAACTTTACTGTCACTTTTTTTCTGTCCCCATTCAGAAATCATGAAACCGTTGCTGTCCTTTTTTTTGGAACCATTCTGATTTTACAGTACATTTTCCCATACTTTTGTCTAAGTAATCCAGTTAATCAAAAAACGTATGATTTTATAAAGACAGCTGCATTACCTGAAACAACAAATAAAAAAAATTAGGATTACTATTCATTAGAGTATGAAGTGGAGAAAAAACACATATGCACACACAACTATTCCCCTATACATATATCATCATCATCATTGTCAACCATTAGCAATCCACTGCTGGACGAAGGTCTCCCCAAGTTTCCTCCACAACGGTCTGTCTTGTGCCAGTCTCCTCCATGACACCCCCGCATACTTTCGAATTTCATCCACCCATCTTCCATGTGGTCTTCCTTCTTCTGGGTCTTTTCCTGTCCCTTGGAATCCAATCTAAAATTTCGGCTGTCCATCGATGGTCTGTCCTTCTGGCAGTATGTCCAGCCCATTGCCATTTCAGGGATTTAACTCTGATCATGATGTCTTCCACTCTTGTCATTTTTCGGATCCACGAGTTCCTCTTCTTATCTCTCCTGGTTACACCACGTATGCACCTCTCCATGCTGCTTTGAGTTGTCTGCAGCCTTTGTATGTCTCTTATAGTTAAGGTCCACGTCTCTGCACCATACGTAAGCACTGGAAGGATGCATTGATCAAACACTTTTCTTTTAAGACATAATGGCATATTGCTCTTGAAAATTATGCAGTTTCTTCTAAAAGCTCTCCAGGCAAGTTTTGTACGCCGATTAATTTCTTCATCAATGTGACCCTCACTTGATATCTGCTGTCCAAGATAAACTTACGTGTCTGTTATCTCCAGCTTTTCTTCATCAATCGATAAATCTTCATGTCGTGTAAAAGCATTGAACATCACTTTTGTCTTCTGAAAGTTCACTTTTAATCCCACTTCTTTACTCTTGTCAGCAAGTTCCTGGATCATACTCTGCAGCTCTGATTAGGTAGTTGCAAAAATGACTATGTCATCAGCAAAACGAAGGTGAGTTAGATAATCTCCATTAATCTTTATCCCTTTGTTTTCCCAGTTCAGTGAATGAAAGACATTTTCCAATGTGGCATTAAAGAGCTTCGGAAATATGGTGTCACCCTGTCTCACTCCTTTTCCAATTTTTATGTGTGTTGTATTTTAAAACAGCCAAATCTTTGCACTTACATTTTCATAGATGTTATTAATAATATTAATGTATGCATCTTCAATACCGCAGGATTTCAGAGCCAAAAGCTCCAGGAGAAGATGGAATTACTGTAGACATCATACAAAAAGCAAGTGGAGAAATTGAAACAGTACTCGCCCAAATTTCACCGAATCAAAGGCTTTTTCATAATCGATAAAAGCCATGCACAATGGAAATTCATATTCCCTCGCTCTTTCAATTAGTTCTCTCAGTACGTGGATATGATCTATTGTGCTGTAGCCACACCTGAATCCAGCTTGTTCACTCGGTTGAGCCATGTCCAGTGTCACCTTTAAGCGGTGTGAAGGAACTTTAGTGAAGATTTTATAAACCACTGATAGTAGGCTGATAGGTCTGTAGTTCCTGAGATCCTCAATGTCAGTTTTTTATGTAGCAAGATCATTGTAGCGTTGTTCCAGTCCTCAGGAATCTTCCCTTCATTAAGGCATCGAGTGAAAATTTGGGCGAGTACTGTTTCAATTTCTCCACTTGCTTTTTGTATGATGTCTACAGTAATTCCATCTTCTCCTGGAGCTTTTCCCCGCTTTATGTTCTTTATTGCATGTGCAACTTCTGCTGGGAGGACTGAAAGAACTCTGGTACTGGTACCTTTCATGATGTCTGGAGTACATGTATCATCCCTTTCATATAATTTGGAGTAGAAATCTTTTACTCTTGTCAAAATTTCGCCTCTATTTCTTGTTACAGAACCATCTTCTTTTTTGAGTGCCATAATCTGTTTTCTTCCCTTACTGAGATGTCCCTTTGCTATCTTTAGGCTTTGGTTGTTTTCAATTGCTTTCCTTACTAGTTCACAGTTGAATTTCCTTACGTCTTCAGTGATACTTTTTCGTACTGTCTTTCATAGCTCTATGTATTCCACTTTGGAAGTCACATTTTCTTTAGTTGTCCTCATCTCTCTTCTTTTTTGCATCAACATTTTGATTTTTCCTGATAATTTGTTTACATGCAACTTGTTCTTAGACCCAGCTAATTTTGTTGCTGTTTCCATAAGAGCTTTGGTTGCTTTTCTGTTAACTTCAGAAATGTTGGGCCTTCTAAAGCAGAGAATATGTTCTTCAGTTCCAACTTGAAGGTTTTATGGTGTTTTTTAAGGTTGGTTATGTCAATACATTTTGTTTGTCTTATGAGCTTGCCACGTTCGAGTTTAGTGTTGAGGTGCATCTTACATCTCACCAATCTATGGTCACTACCTGTGTTGAACTTGTTTAGCACACTGCAATCTTCTATGACGAATTTTTTGTTACACATAATAAAATCAATTTCACTTTTCCATGTTATATATATATATATATATTTATAGAGAGAGAGAGAGAGAGAGAGAGAGAGAGAGAGAGATCCAGAGAAATTTTTAAGCAGGGTGTCTATTAAATTCCTGCAGTAAAATTTACTGAGTATTCCCAGGTTAAGATTTTCGTGCCGGTATAGGGCCCCACCCCGCCCTACACAGTGGTGAACTACCAGGACACTACAATGTTAAAATTTCACCTCCGTATTATTATTTTCAGAGAAATTAAAAAAAAAGCAGCACTGATTAGTTAAAAAAAAACTTCACAATTAACTAGATAATTATGTAGTTATGGCGGACACAAACTACAGACAGACAGACAGACACACAAACAAACACACAGACAGACTGACACACAGAAACCACTTCGAAAATAGTGAAATCATATTCGGGGGACCCCAAAACATGTATTTCCGTTGAAATCTCGAATTCGAATTTTTGCACGATTGCAATACTTCCTCATACTAATGTATGAGAAAGTAATAAGAAAAATTATAGGAAATACAGTACAAAGGCTCAAAATATAGGAAATATAAGATAGGTAGGAGCATTGTTTGCGTATATGCGCACACCCAACTCTTCCCCAAACCAAAATAATACATCTGGCGAGCAAAGTTAACCGAAATTTACTTTTTTGCACTTAGATAACATTCCCAATATAGAGATCAAAAATCACTCTCTAGTGCACAAGGTTGTTGTTGACGAAGTTATAACTCAGAGCCTTCTCAACGGCATTTTCTAATTTTCAATCCAACTGCCACATAAAACATTACTTTACCGACCACAAACTTTTTTCATATCACGTAAATCTTTTTCAAAAAAGCCATGGTATAAAACTGACTTTACAGACCAAAATTGAAAAATACAGACTAAAACTGAGCAATCTTTAAAATACTGACTTTTACTGATTTTACTGACCATTTTCCATCCCTGCATCATGTGTATTATTCATTTGTATCATTAAGTCCATAAAATTTCAGTTCAATCCGATGCTTCCATTTTGGTGCGCAAATTTCATTTTCCGTGAGTGTATGATGTCCATGTATCACACTGTACACCGCTTAACGCAAAAGCTGTTATAGTTTTTTTTCTCTTTTGATTGATGGTTTAGCGGCCACTGTGAGCAGCTCGATGGACTATGAGCAGTCGCCCGTCCCTAAATTAAGGTCACTGGTTCCAGGGAACGGAGAGAACCAGTGCCGTAATACCAACACAACATCCATGCCTCACTGGGATTCGAACCCGAGCAGATCAAGGACGAGCGCTTAGACCACTGCGCCACCGGATCGGCTGTGTTATATCTATCACGAATAAATTTTATATTTAGGTGGTTTGGGAAACATACTGTGAAGCAGTACATTTCACCTTTACTTAAACATAACTGAAAATAATTGACAGTTTAAGAAGATCCATAGTTCCAAAGCATTTTGTTGCTTCGAAAAACCACGATGAAAAAAATGCAATTTGTGATGACTCCTCTTACAGAAGAAATAAAATCATTGCAAACCTTTTAAGAAACTAATGAGCCCCAACAGAAGATACATACATACCTATCACTAAGCTGTTCTCTGAGATTCAGAGGTTAGCTCCAAAAAGAAATACAACTACCAGATATTTTTACTTACTCTTGTCGTATCAAACTTCTCCGTTTACAGCGATCTTGACATACAAATCGAGCTTCACTGATATCCATTACACGACGTGCACAAGATCTTTTATACTTCATACTTATAATCTTTTTCTCATGCAGACACTCCTGAATCTGATCCACCCATGTCTTCCTTGGCCTTAATGACGTAGAAGTATTTTCGTACTTCTACGTTATTTTAAAAACATAACCATAAGATGAAATAGTTCCTAAATTAAACCTTAACGGCCAGACGAAACATGTAAACAACAGAAGTCAAACTTACGGAAAACATGCTTTATTCAGGGTGTATGTGTTGGCTATAGCCAACACACACATCGTAGCATAGCATAGCATATTGCATTAAACTCTCCACACACCACACAGCTCTTAACAGCTCTTAACACAACGTTCAACTTTGCAACACTTCTCCAAGCAACGTTCTCTTTAACAACGCTCCTCAAGCAACAGTTTAGTCGTCGTTTTTATCTCTTATTCTTATCTTATCTCAGGCATACGTCACGTTCTTATCTTATCTCAGGCATACGTCACGTTCTTATCTTATCTCAGGCATACGTCACTCAACCTCAATTATGTTGCCTCCGCTCATCCACACGCTGTTGTCCACGGCAGTTGGCCCTTGCAGGGATGGTTTTACCGGATTCGATGTACTCACGGTGCACCCGTGACACAGTGGCTCGTGAAAATCCCAGTGCCTGCACGACTTCCGAGATGGAGTGACCCTTTCGTCAGGCCCCGAAAATTTGCCCACGATCAAATGCGCTTAGATCCTTCGTTTTACCCATGCTGCGTCCGACTCTTACTGATTACCGTCGCATCACTCCTTATATTGTCGGATCGCCGCATACGTCATGTCGTTTCCGTTTACAGGGCCGCCCACAGCGCCTCATTTGCATAACGCCAGCTGTCTCTAATTCAATTGCTCTTCAGTGTATATGTCACTTCCATCAGGGCTAGGTTTTTATGTCATCTGATGATGGGCTTCTAGGAAGCCCGAAAGATATCATGATTTTATAGTTTTATTTTTACCATCAATAAATCTTTTTAGTAACTGACGATGGTTTATTAACTTGTCATCAGTGGTAGGATGGGTTTTTTTCTTTATAATCGTGCAACAAGTTCAGCTGACTTGTGTTCCTCGATTTTAAACCTTCAGCACGAATTTCAATTTGTTCTGATTAAAATTGGAATTATAACTTTTGTAATAGTTCCTGGTACACTTAAAATATGAATTTCTTCCTCAAAATGCTTAGAGAATTTTTGTTGTTGACATTCAGGAATGAAGTAGTGACCTTCAGGAACGTCGAATGGAAGAAAACCTACGACCTTCGTCTGCAATAATGAGGCCCGTGAGTTTTTTTCTAGTTGGATGGACTAGACGTACGTTTCAAGGTAAGAGTGTTGTTCACGTTGTCGCAGATTCTCTGGGGGCTGTTCGGTCATTTCTGTGCCTGCAAGTTACTACTACCCGCTAAATTCGCACCATTTGATATGGAACCGAAGGTACGAACACCCAAGTAGTTGCGAAAAGCTACACCAACATTTACAGTTTGATTGCGCCTCCCGCGTAGAGATAATATTGAGATATGACGTTAATTTTGTTTTGTAGAGAAGTGTAGTACACTGACGGACATTATTAGACTACTAATATAATACGAAAAGTCTATATCTATCTACCTTAATAATTTAACAGTTATATGTGTACAGCTATTGAATTAGTAATGCATAAATTCACACACATACGCACACACACATAAGATACAAAGACAGATGAGGGCCCAATAATTTGTAGTTTGCCTCGGACGCATAAACGCATAGTTTCGCTTCTGAAACAAAATATTCATGTATGTATGCTTCACAGGTAAATAAGCGTAACCCCAAATTGCGATTTGTTTTCTTTTTGGATACATTAAAACTTTTACTAAAATATTTAACAATTTGAATTGTATTTACACGGTTTTATTACATTTATAAGTTTTTAAGGCCATCCTCTACAAAAATGTATAACTGAGGTTCCGCTGTACCTTGTATAGAGGGGGATAAAAATTTTACCAGAAATATTGTGCATTTTGTTCTCTTCAACAAAATTATCTTCTTGATTAAAAGTAATAAAACCTTTAAACAGAATGAACCTATGTATTTTACAAAAAAGGACATTCCAGTATCAGAAATAAGTTCAGAGTACAAGAAAGAAAATTTTAAGTTGTACACCAATCCACGTCGTGCAAGTAATTATGCTGGTAAAGGAGCTTAAGTTTCAAGCGTAAATAATTGTGAACGACATGTTTTTTTCCTTTTTGAATTTCTCATGGCTTAAAAAAAATGCCCGTCGTATTAGGTTCGATATTTTCTCACACGCTGAACTGGAAAAATAAATTGGTAATGTAAATAAAATAATCCCTTCTTATAATTATAGAAGCAGTAAATGATTTTACTTGTAACTGATTCCTAAGAGCGAATATAGCGTAAATAAATTAACACCGGAAGTGCAATTGAAAAATGGAGCATCGATTACCCGATGAAAGAAAGACATTTATTTTTAAAGCTAAGTGATTTCTTTAAAATGTTCAGATGCAATGACGCAATAACGAAGCGAAGAGTAAAAATTAAAATTCCATTGCAGTTTGAACAGTTTCGAAAACAGCGGAATAAAAACAACACAAGAAAAGAAGAGATGGACGTTTTACAAATAGATATTTTATTTTAGATGCTTCCGAGGAAGTAATTAGCACGTTCTCGCCTGTTTAACTGAAGATAAACATTTTGTGCTTCAAGGAGGCTATAGAATTCAATGAAAGATAAATTTTTCGAGTCGAAATTCTTAGTGCAGAAGCAGTTCTGCTTTATTTAAAGTACTGATCATAAGATTAAACAGGTAATATATTAACAATATTTAAATTCTGAAAAGCGTAATTAAGTTACAACATGAAAATGTTTTCCATGTAAAATTTTACTCTTTGCGTGATAGCCATTCTTAGTTTTTCTCGCTTTCCATATTAAACGTCGATCGGTATTTCCTCTTGTCGCCTGCTGTATAATTAATCTTTCTCTTCTAACTTCTAGCTTCCTCTGTCTACCTTTATATCCAGTTGATCTTTTCTTCTGTTGTTTATCGCCCCCGGCCTATCTTTCTGTCTAGTTGATCTATCCCTTCTGTTGTCTGTCTACTTTTCACTGTCTACCTTTCTCTCTCGTTAATCTTTCTCTTCTGCTGTCTAGTTCCCTCTGTCTATCTTTCTGTCTAGTTGATCTTTCTTTTCTGCTGTTTACATTCCTCTGTCTGCATTTCTGTATAGTAAATATTTCTCTTCTGCTGCCTACGTCCTTCTCACTATTTCCTTGTTTAGGTACGTTTTCTCTTCTGCTGCCTACCTCCTCTTTCTACCTTTCTTTATAGCTGGTCTGTATCTTCTGCTGTCTAGCTCCCCATGCCTATCTTTCTGTCTAGTTGATCTTCCTCTTCTGCTATCTCCTTCTGCCTGTCTTTCTGTTTAGTTAATATTTCTCCTTTGTTGTCTACCTTCTCTGTCTATATTTCTTTATATGTGGTCTTTATCTTCCTCTGTTTGTCTCCCCATGTTTATCTTTCTATCTAGCTGATCTTTCTCTTCTGCTGTCTGTCTCCCTCTGTCCAGTGAATCTTTTTCTTCTGTTGTCTATCTTCCTTTAGCTTTCTGTCTAGTAGATCTTTCTCTTCTGATGTCTACCTTCCTCCGTCCATCTTCTTGTCTACTTGATCTTTCTCTTCTGCCGCCTCCTTCACTCTGTTTATCTTTCTGTCCATTTAATCTTTCTCTTCTGCTCTCTCCTCCCCTCTTTGGATTTTTTACGCTTTCCAACCGTAGGTTGGAAGAAGCGTATATGCTCCAGTTTGTCCGTCTGTCCGTCCGTCTGTCGGCACGATAACTCGCGTAAAAATCGTTCGATGTCGATGAAACTTTAGTATGTCGTAGGGGACCATCTGGGGACGAACCCTATTGAAAATGGAAGAAATGGGGTCAAAGGTCACGGCATAGCAGTGGGATCCATTCCATTGCCCTAATGTGTCATAAGCTGCGTAAATATGGTTCGATGTCGATGAAATTTTAGTATATTGTAGCGAACCACCTGGGAATGAACCCTATTGAAAATGGGTGAAGTGGAGTCAAAGGTCAGGACATAGAAGCGGGATGCATTTCATTGCCCTTATGCGTCATAACGTGCGTAAAAACGGTTCAATTCCGATGAAATTTTAGTTTGTGATAGGGGACCACCTGGGGACAAACCCTATTGAAAATAGACGAAATGGGGTCAAAGGTCAGAACATAGGATCGGGATTCATTCCATCGCCCTTATCCCATACTATTAAAAAAGCAATTCTGGTATGTATGTAAATTTTATTTTGGAAAAGGGCTCTGAGGATTTTGATGAAAGTCGTTAACCTGCCGTTTTCTGGTACTAGAAATCGATTTAACTTGATCTCGACTTTAGGAAAATTCGTTTAGTGGGTTAAACACCACCCCGAATTACCACGTTTTTACTGTCATGGCGTTGTCCCATTAATGTTGCCCAACTTAGAAATCTTATGACGTCACAATCTCGTGCTTGAGATGTTGGCGCGCGGTCACGCCATCTGTATCATTACGTCACGCGTTGTGTGTGGATCTTATTAACGTTTTATGACGTCACACTCTTTCGAGCAGATGGTGGCGATTCCCATCTGCCTCATTACGTCACGCGTTGTGTGCGTATGTCCGGCCGCATGATAACTCGCGTAGAAATCGTTCGATTTCGATGAACTTTTAGTATGTGGAAGGGGATGACTTGGGAAAGAAGCCTATTAAAAGTGAACGAAATGGGGTCAAAGGTTATGACATAGGAGTGGGATCCATTCCACTGCTGTTATGCGTCATAACGAACGTAAAAAAGGTTCGATTTCGATTAAATTTCAGTATGTGGTAGGGGACCACCTGGGGACAATCCCTATTGAAAATGGGCGAAATGGAGTCAAATGTCAGGACATAGGAGCGGAATCACTTCCATCGCCATTATGCGTCATACCTTACGTAAAATTTCTTCGATTTGGATAAAATGTTAGTATGCTGTAGGTGCCTGCCTATAAAATGGGCGAAATGGGGTCAGCGAATCCCATTAAAAATGGGCGAAATGGGGTCAAAGGTAAGGACACATCAGCGGAATCTGTTCCATAGCCCTTATGCATCATAACTTAAGTAAAAATGCTTCCATTGCGACAAAACTTTATCATGTTATTTTGGAGGTATTCTGAACCGGTTCTGTAGAATATCATCGAAATTGGATCAAAGGTCAGGGCACAGGACCGAGATTTATTCCACAGCCATTATCCTCATAACTTGAGTAATGATTTCTGGTATGTTGGAAAGCGTATTATAATCAATGCATTGCATGATTTTACTAACTTGTTGATATTTCATGAAGAAAATTTAGTTTTGCTTGCTCTCTGGTTTCAACGCCGTTTGCTGCCGGCGAACGTATATCGTGCTGAGAGAAATACAGCACGATGGAAACCCTTGTGGCCGGTTTGAAAAGAGGACCCCAATGAGGTGTGTGATGTAGGAGGCAGGAATGACACGCTGTTTGGGCCGTGCTACACAGTTTGCAGCACGAAAGACCGATCGGGTAGGCGACAGCAGAACCACGCTATTATTACCGTGTGCCAACCGACACCACAGACCGAATGACGAACAGGAGCCTTGATTACGGCCCGTCTAAAAATCGGATTTTGGGCTGGCAGCAAATCATATGCATGAACTTTCAGCTACAATAAACAATACGAAAATGAATTCAAAAATGTTTAGCGTGCTGCAGCACGGCTGCACGTAGTCACTGACTGCCACTGTGTGAGAAGAATTCCTACAAGAAATGGCACGCCAGTCTGCGTTACATTCCCTTTACTTCTGAGATAGTTCAGTTCAGTAGACCAGCTTTGTTTACCAGAGGTAATCTTGAGGGTTTTTTCAATAAATAATATGCTGTGAAGTGCTTTCCCGAAACACAGTGCCGCCCCGGTGGCGCAGTGGTCTAAGCGATGGCCTCTGATCATTCGTCCGAACGGGGTCCGGGTTCGAATCCCGGTGAGGCATGGATGTTGTGTTTGTCTTACGGTACTGGCTCTCTCCCTTTCCTGGAACCAGTGACCCTAAATTAGGGACGGGCGACTGCTTATTGCCCATTGAGTTGCTCACGGTGGTCGTTAAACCTCCAAAAAAAAAAAACACAGTTATCGAAACGTCAGTAGAAATGGTATACGGAAGGCGCTAAATCTGGGTTGCAGAGGGGAATGTAGTAGAATGTAGTAGAGTTCCGCAGCAATCTAAACGCAACCGCTCAATATTGTTATTTACTAGTATTATCGTGCAAAAAAATTCATACTGCATGTCAAGAGTCCACGTTGCTTGTGTCGGATGCGGACCTTCACTTTGTCCAATGTTGTACAGGAACATTCTGCAATGAATGTCTCTTCCTCTGTGTCATGGTGGTTTCAATACACTGTTAAAAATTTTAGTTCAACGTTGCACCACGATATCGTGCAGCATCTGACAGTTACACCATGATCTGGTGCAATTTTCACCCTTGCACCATAAAGTGGTGCATGAAAACCTTTGAATTGCACCAAGTTTTCGTCCAAATTACGAAATGCAGTCAGAGCGCTGTTACCTTGCACCACGTTTTGGGGCAGTGAAGGAAACGACGCATGCGTCATCAAGTCATCCGAATGAAGCAGATGTTGTGCCACCATGTTGGTTTTGTCGTCACAGTGAGTGCGAGTTTGGAAAATTTTAAAGTGTTACTCAAATCAATAAGGTAAGTGATGAAATTAATTTTTGTAGCACATGTATATCTGTTGTTCCTGACAATCATTTGCACGTTGAACATTCTGACGTTATATATGTGCCTAGCCTCATGTAGGACAATGCAATTTGTTTTCTGAGGAGGTTATTCACATGGAAGTAGCTTCTAATGCAGCGTAACAAACTCAAATTGCGGCATCAATTGGCCCAGTGTATTGATCTTGAAATTGAGATTATATGTGATAACATAAGCAATGAAGATTAAAATCTTCCAAATATGCGAGAAAAAATTTAAAAAGAAAAAAAGGAGCCATTTATTCCTAAATTGATGAAGTAAACACATAATTGTTTCGAACTCTACAGAGAAACCATATTTTCAAAATATTTTTTCTATAAAGCAGTGATGTAAAAAGACTACACTTAATTTTGGTGATATATTGCACCAATAAGTGGAACTACACCAGTTGCACCACGTTTTGGATGAGTTACACCAAGTGGTGCAACTTTGCACCTTATTATGGAGTAAAGTTGCAATTGCACTATTTCACGGTGCAACCATACACCTATTCTGGTGCAAACTTACCCCATAAAGTGGTGTAACACCATACTGTTGGGTTTTGTTTGCAACCACACAATAGTGCAGCTTTCTCGGAAAATTGTGCAGCTGGTGTAGCACTACTTTTTGGTGCAACTTATCCCCAAATTTTTAACAGTGTACACTGTCGCCATTATGTTTTCGAACACTAGGAACAGTTTTCATTTCTTTGCGCACAGGATATCGTAGAAGATACCTGGTCACGGAGTCCTCTTCGTTCACCGAGGTAGTAGCGTGATGTGCCCGCTTTTCGTCTTCAGTCACAGTCACGTTGAGAGAATACTCAGCTTCTTCTCTTTAACTCATTTTATCCTCCAGCCGTATCTCCGTTCGTTTAACATTGTTCTCCACTGTCAATTGTCAAGGCACAAACAGGGATCACATCTTTTGAAATCTGAAAACGTCGTGGACACTTTCGTAAACTGTGGACGTAGACAAGTTGACCTGTTGCGCAATTTCACGGAACTCCTCTCCTGTTGTCCAGAACGAATTCCTTAATGTTCTAAACGTTGTCCTCTGTCTTGCTCGTCGAAGGACGGCCTTCCCAATGTTCGTCTTTGATGTCAGCATGTCCCATTTCCTTTTGATGTCAACACGGCCCTTTTTCTTTTGATGTCAACACGGACCTTTCTGAATTCACTGCACCAAAATCACACCTTCTTCTTTGATATACAGCTTTAATATTATCTCTGTACATAAAAACCAGTCCACGGTAAATATCACTTGGCGAATTCTTATTTGCTTGCAACAAACGAATGAGTTCATGGATACCTGTCTAGAACTACATTTTCACAGCGGCTTCCAACTTGCAACTGGAATTAGTTATGGACTGACAGCAGTGTCACCCTGAATGAATGGTTTTCATGCACACTATTAAAGTTTCTACCCATCTAGGACATTTCTTTCATTCCCCTTCGCCATCATCAAGAAAACAAATTGTGTTACCTTACTGTACGGAAGCAGGGAGTATCTTCGGCATGAGAAAAGAAAATATTTTGGCAATTTCAGTATGTTTAAAAAAAGGGAATGTAAAAATACCGGTGTCAGAAATAAAAAAAAATCGGGATAACTTCCGTCTGAAAAAATTACCTTGTAAGAGTCCAATTACAGAACAAAAACGGTTTTGCAACAATTTCATTTTAGCATAATAAGTGGAGAAGCCAGTCTCACAAAGATACATACTGGGTGGAAGTGGCTTCAAAGTTCAACAAATGTTGAGAAGCCAGTCTCACACAAATACATACTGGGTGGAAGTGGCTTCAAAGTTCAACAAATGTTGAGAAGCCAGTCTCACACAGATACATACTGGGTGGAAGTGGCTTCAAAGTTCAACAAATGTTGAGAAGCCAGTCTCACACGATACATACTGGGTGGAAGTGGCTTCAAAGTTCAACAAATGTTCAGAAGCCAGTCTCCCAAAGATACATACTGGGTGGAAGTGGTTTCAAAGTTTAACAAATGTTGAGAAGCCAGTCTCACACAGATACATACTGGGTGGAAGTGGCTTCAAAGTTCAACAAATGTTGAGAAGCCAGTCTCACAAAGATACATACTGGGTGGAAGTGGCTTCAAAGTTCAACAAATGTTGAGAAGCCAGTCTCACACAAATACATATTGGGTGGAATTGGCTTCAAAGTTCAACAAATGTTGAGAAGCCAGTCTCCCAAAGATACATACTGGGTGGAAGTGGCTTCAAAGTTCAACAAATGTTCAGAAGCCAGTCTCCCAAAGATACATACTGGGTGGAAGTGGCTTCAAAGTTCAACAAATGTTGAGAAGCCAGTCTCACAAAGATACATACTGGGTGGAAGAGGCTTCAAAGTTCAACAAATGTTGAGAAGCCAGTCTCACACAAATACATACTGGGTGGAAGTGGCTTCAAAGTTCAACAAATGTTGAGAAGCCAGTCTCACAATGATACATACTGGGTGGAAGTGGCTTCAAAGTTCAACAAATGTTGAGAAGCCAGTCTCACACAGGTACATACTGTTTGGAAGTGGCTTCAAAGTTCAGCAAATGTTGAGAAGCCAGTCTCACACAGATACATACCGGGTGGAAGTGGCTTCAAAGTTCAACAAATGTTGAGAAGCCAGTCTCACGCAGATACATACTGGGTGGAAGTGGCTTCAAAGTTCAACAAATGTTGAGAAGCCAGTCTCACACAGATACATACTGGGTGGAAGTGGCTTCAAAGTTCAACAAAAGTTGAGAAGCCAGTCTCACAAAGATACATACTGGGTGGAAGTGGCTTCAAAGTTCAGCAAATGTTGAGAAGCCAGTCTCACACAAATACATACTGGGTGGAAGTGGCTTCAAAGTTCAACAAATGTTGAGAAGCCAGTCTCACACAAATACATACTGGGTGGAATTGGCTTCAAAGTTCAACAAATGTTGAGAAGCCAGTCTCCCAAAGATACATACTGGGTGGAAGTGGCTTCAAAGTTCAACAAATGTTCAGAAGCCAGTCTCCCAAAGATACATACTGGGTGGAAGTGGCTTCAAAGTTCAACAAATGTTGAGAAGCCAGTCTCACAAAGATACATACTGGGTGGAAGTGGCTTCAAAGTTCAACAAATGTTAAGAAGCCAGTCTCACAAAGATACATACTGGGTGGAAGTGGCTTCAAAGTTTAACAAATGTTGAGAAGCCAGTCTCACACAGATACATACTGGGTGGAAGTGGCTTCAAAGTTCAACAAATGTTGAGAAGCCAGTCTCACACAGATACATACTGGGTGGAAGTGGCTTCAAAGTTCAACAAATGTTGAGAAGCCAGTCTCACACAAATACATACTGGGTGGAAGTGGCTTCAAAGTTCAACAAATGTTGAGAAGCCAGTCTCACAATGATACATACTGGGTGGAAGTGGCTTCAAAGTTCAACAAATGTTGAGAAGCCAGTCTCACACAGGTACATACTGTTTGGAAGTGGCTTCAAAGTTCAGCAAATGTTGAGAAGCCAGTCTCACACAGATACATACTGGGTGGAAGTGGCTTCAAAGTTCAACAAATGTTGAGAAGCCAGTCTCACGCAGATACATACTGGGTGGAAGTGGCTTCAAAGTTCAACAAATTTTGAGAAGCCAGTCTCACACAGATACATACTGGGTGGAAGTGGCTTCAAAGTTCAACAAAAGTTTAGAAGCCAGTCTCACACAAATACATACTGGGTGGAAGTGGCTTCAAAGTTCAACAAATGTTGAGAAGCCAGTCTCACACAGATACATACTGGGTGGAAGTGGCTTCAAAGTTCAACAAATGTTGAGAAGCCAGTCTCACAAAGATACATACTGGGTGGAAGTGGCTTCAAAGTTTAACAAATGTTGAGAAGCCAGTCTTACAAAGATACATACTGGGTGGAAGTGGCTTCAAAGTTTAACAAATGTTGAGAAGCCAGTCTCACACAGATACCTACTGGGTGGAAGTGGCTTTAAAGTTCAACAAATGTTGAGAAGCCAGTCTCACACAGATTCATACTGGGTGGAAGTGGCTTCAAAGTTCAACAAATGTTGAGAAGCCAGTCTCACGCAGATACATACTGGGTGTAAGTGGCTTCAAAGTTCAACAAATGTTGAGAAGCCAGTCTCACACAGATACATACTGGGTGGAAGTGGCTTCAAAGTTCAGCAAATGTTGGGAAGCCAGTCTCACACAAATACATACTGGGTGGAAGTGGCTTCAAAGTTCAACAAATGTTGAGAAGCCAGTCTCACACAGATACATACTGGGTGAAAGTGGCTTCAAAGTTTAACAAATGTTGAGAAGCCAGTCTCACACAGATACATACTGGGTGGAAGTGGCTTCAAAGTTCAACAAATGTTGAGAAGCCAGTCTCACACAAATACATACTGGGTGGAAATGGCTTCAAAGCTCAACAAATTGTGTTACCTTACTGTACGGAAGCCCTAAGTATCTTCGGCATGAGAAAAGAAAATATTTTGGCAATTTCAGAATGTTTAAAAAAAGATAATGTAAAAATACCGGTGTCAGAAATAAAAAAAAATCGGGATAACTTCCGTCTGAAAAAATTACCTTGTAAGAATCCGATGACGAAACAAAAACGGTTTTGCAATAATTTCATTTGGTACAAAATAACGAAATGACTTCGTAATAATTTTGGTTTGGTATGTTACATATCGAGAAATTTCAATAAGCTACTTTTATTCTCATGAAAGACTGATAGCAAAGCTTTCCGCAGCGCCTGTGCTGTAGTGATCTAAGCGGTGTTCAGTGGTCTGATCATTCGTCCGAGATGGGTCTGGGCTCGAATCCCGGTGAGGCATGGATTTTGTGTTTCTATTACGGCACTGGATCTCTCCGTTTGCTGGAACCAGTGGCCCTACAGTAGGGATAGGCGACTGCTTATATAACCCATTGAGTTGCTCACGGTGGTCGTTAAACCTCCAACAAAAACAAAATGCTTTTAATTTCATATGAAAATTAAAAGCCTTGCAATTGTTTTTGTAAGAAAATATAAAGAGCTTGTTAAAAATTTCTTTACGGAGAAATTAATAGCTTGTTATAATTCCGTTATGGTAATTAGGATGTTTTTCGTCTAAAATGTCACTCCTTAAACGTTAAATTCGTAACATCTGTTGCATCTCTGGAACTTCTGCTGTTAATTCTCGGTTAGCTACTACGTATACAAATCTTAGTTGCACACTGAGCTATAAATTTAGCAACTTAAGGTGGTTCCACCTAAAATCTCTGCCTTGTGTTTCCAATGGTAAAACTTCTTTACATATTTTCTTCGCAATTAACGTATTCCCAAGGATGAAAATTTGCACATGGATAAAACTAACTTTAAGTTATAGCATGAGATACTTGATACTTGTTAAAATATAATCGTAATTATCTTAAAAATCAATCATTTCTCTTTTCGTAATGATCAGACCTGTTAATAGATGGCGCGACCTGTACATTGATGACGTCAGCAGACAAACAATTGTTGGATTGCCTAATTATGGTTACGTTTTAGCAAGTATTAAGTATCCCATGCTATAATATAAAGTTAGTTTTATCGATGTACAAGTTTTCATCCTTGGGAATACATTAAATGCGAATAAAACAAGTAAAGTAGTTTTACCATTGTAAACATAAGGCAGAGATTTTAGGTGGAACCACTATATAACTGCCAGAAGGAAAGTCTAGAAAACATCTTTCAAGGAAAGCAGTCGTTATTGTAATTAACTTCACGGTACTTCCAAAACGCAACTTCAACAAAACGATATCATTAGCACAATACGGAATACTGAGCCACTATCAACTTAGGTTCAACAAATTCATATCTGATCGACCAATTACAAAAACTTGCTACAATACTTTACCAAAAGCATGCCACAAGATCCCACGTCACCGCAATTTCCGTTGCGTGCTCCAAAATTATTAACCCTTTAAGCGGCCCATGAACGTGAACCAAATGTTGCCCAAAATTTTCCGCGCTCCCCCAACAGAAAAATTCACATAGAGACCGTGTTTTACAAAAGCTACTGCAAACAATTCCTTTCACCCTCCCGTCTGATCAGTGCTTACCATAAACTTGTCACTAGCTATACGCGCTCCCATTTATTCGCGCTTTCCAACCGTAGGTTACAGAAGCGTATATGCTACAGCTTTGACCGTTGCCTGCTCGTCCGCACGATAACTCCCGAAAAAATGGTTCGATTTCGATGAAATTTTAGTATGTGGTAGGTGACCACCAGGTGACGAACCCTATTGAAAATGAGCGAAATCGAATGAAAGGTCAGGACGACATAGGAGGGAGATACATTCCATTGCCTTAATGTGTCATAACTTGCTTAAAAATGGTTCGATTTCGATGTAATTTTAGTATGTGGTTGGTGACCACCTGAGGACGTACCCTATTGAAAATGAGCGAAATGGGGTCAAAGATCAGGACATAAGAGCAGGATACATTCCATTGCCCTTATGAGTCATAACTTATGTAAAAGTGCTTCGATTGCGACAAAACTTTATCATGTTGTTCCGGAGATGTGCTGAACAGGTTTCGTTAAATGTAATCGAAATGGGGTCAAAGGCCGGGACACAGGAGCGAGATTTATTCCACAGCTATTATGCTCATAACTTGAATAATAACTTGAGTAATGATTTCTGGTATGTTGGAAAGCGTATCATAATCAACGGATTGTATGATTTTACTAACTTGTTGCTTTATTCTTTGCTCCATGGCTCAAGGCATGAAAGGGTAAAACCAAATGGCTCAAACATGTTTACTCTATTTTCTCAGTTTCGTCACCATTGTTATAGTCTTCTTAGCAGGAAATTTGCCAGAAAGCGTTTGTGTTAAACATCTCCCTATCCACCAGAAAAGATTTCTGTTAAACATCATTCCTTATAAAATCCTTTCTCCCAAAGGTGCCGTTGAATCCCTCCTTCTCTCTCTAAGAGCAAAGGAATGCTTCCTGATTAGCAGGTTCTCTCATTCCGGACACGTTCGGGCCACATCTTAGGCAGCGAATATATTCGTTCGAGCTGATTTCAGCCCATTTTGCAAAGCTGAGATAACTCGTTCCAGCCAGTTAAAGGGTTAAAATATCTTGTTCTTATCATGTCCACACACAAAGACGTCAGCAACTCTAACCTTAGGACTGTTGCCACAAAACATTCCGTGAGCAAGAAAAATATATCGTTAAAGACGAAACGCTTTTTTTTTGCGTTGGAGGTGTAACGATCACCGTGAGCAACTCAATAGGCTAGAAGCAGTCGCCCGTCCCTAATTTAGAGCCACTGGTTCCAGGGAAGGGAGAGAACCTGTGCCGTAAGACAAACACAACACACATGCCTCACCGGGATTCGAACACGGACCCATTGTGACGTACTACAAAGCTGAAAACACGTGTCAAGACGACAAATCTGCAACGAGACATCCTGTCCGCGAAGCTCAGTTGGGAGAGCGACTTACTCCGGTGTGAGGGGACTCGGTTCGATGCCCGGCGTGGACGAACTCGTGTTTTCACACCATCTCGGGCGAACGGTCATAAACCACTGCGTCACCGGGGCGGCCATTTGAAACGCTTGAGAGACTGAAATAAAAAAAATTATAAAGAGAAAGAAAATGAAAGTTATATTAGAGTAAACGTCATACACCCAGCACAGAAGCTTTTCTTCTGCTGCAAAGCACCGAGCTTGATCAATCCAGATCCAGCACCTCGAGTGGAACCCTTTCTCCTTAAAAGGGTTAAACTTCTGCTACTTACACTTTGACAAAGATTTTCTTTATGTTTCTGTATTCAATCCGGAGTCAGTTTTAATTGCATTAAATGCACGATACAAGTTTGTTAGCAGGCGCTTGGAAGCCTGCGGTCAATGACCTTGCAAGAGCGCAGACCCAAACATTTCCGGTTTCGTTTGCTTCATAGCTCAATTCTACGACTGTCGACTTTTCTACAGTCCAATAAACTTTCCGTTACTTTCCTCTATTGACACCTTAACTCTTTCCAAACCAAGAGCTCCTCCGCTCATAGTTTATTCGCAGGGTGGACCTCACAACTAGCTGGCGGCCGAAATACGTGGGGGGTCACAATGCGTACCCCACGCAAACACTAAGTTTCCTTTAGATTTCTCGCTCTCAAGAAAGGCCAAACTTACAAACCGGTCTTATCTTCGCACATGGAAGTCGCCACAAACTGCTAATTTTTATAACCAAAAATTAACGCTGTCCCCACCTCATTAAAATCCAACGGACGGAATTAATTGCGGCACCCAAATCGTAGCAATATTAACACCAAACGTACATCTAACATGAGTCACACAGCTGTTACGTCACACGTTGGCATAGTTTCATCCGGGATCCAGTTTCCAGTCACTGATCACCTGCCCCAAAGCACGAAATGCTATGCGTAACGTCACAAATATTTCTCTCTCTGTTGTCGCTAATGGTGATGACGTATATCGTGCAACATGAACAGCACGTATTTGCGAAAATGTAATTATTAAGCAGTTGCGTAACTAATTATACCTTATTCTGTTTTATATCTTTCATTTTTGACGAGTTGTGCTACTTTATTATAATGTCGTACGAGAAACAAAATCCAATAGTCACAACATGGAAAACTACAGGGCCCGTTACGACGTGGGTATAGGAAGAAAAATCTTATTCTAATTCTGGTTTAGGAAAAGAGAGGACGTTTTACATAGAAGGGAAAATGAATTATTTATTATAATTTTGTATGCGAAAGTAAAAGACTTATAGTTGTCACAGTATGTGGAAGTAAAGGGCTTATCGTTATCTCAGCGTGGAAAAGTAAAGATCTTTTAGTCCTCCAGTATGGAAAACTATATGACTTATGGTTTTCACAGTATGGGAAAGTAAATTACTAATAACACTTATAACGAAGTAAATTTCTCCGTCATTTTTGGTCTACGCCGGGATTCGAACCCAAGTCCGCTTATTCCGGAACAAGTCGCTCTACCAACTGAGCTACGCAGACGTTCATTCTGATTGCTATCTCCCTTTAGGTCGTGTGCGTCCTGCTGGCAGGTACGTCACATCTCCCCCGAAAGAAGGCCGGGGGCATGGCCCACGGGTCAGCCGTGACCATGAATCGCTGCAGGCAACCATCCGCTGTAGAACGTGCACTTGAGAACTCCCAGTCAATCTGGTGTGTGGAATACATTTATTTTTGGAAGCGCTGGAGAAGGGATTCTCTTATTTTTCCTATCTCGTGGTGTGGAAAGAACATCACACCATTGCGACATTTTGAACGGTCGGGTCATCCGGATAGTTTGGGCGCCATTATAACGAAGTAAATTTCTCCGTCATTTCTGTCCACGCCAGGATTCGAACCCGGATCCCCTCATTCCGGAATAAGTCACTCTACCAATTGAGCTACGCGCTCGTTTGTTCTGACTGCTATCTGCCTTTAGGTCGTGTGCGTCCTGCTGGCAGGTACGTCACACATTAGCCAACAATGGTTCTGCGGTAAACGCGAAAGTAGGTGTTTCTTGTGGAAATCTGCGTCCTGAATCCGAAAATAACGTTAGTTTTGGTCCATCACATCTAGCTGTTTCGCAATATTGTTTTTTTTTTTTTTTTCGTATACGTGAATTGACGTATGCACATTGTATGCAATGTAGAGCCATCTCCTCACAATCGCACTTAAATATCCACAAAGAACTGGACTTAAACCTAGGAAATGCTATATTACTATGAGAAATGCTCCTTGTCAACGAATGTTCCTGCGTACTTCTGCGTTTCGTTATTGTTTATGTTTTCAGCCGCCGCTGCGTTGCGTCAGAGCCGTCGGCGTGACACGTCGGCGGGCAACCGGTTGTTGATTGTACCCCTAGAAGTTTCTGTTTAAAGAATCCTCACATTTCCTCACTGAATATCCTTTCAGTTGAGCAGAGGGCAGGTATCCTTGTGCGTGTGCCCGCCCTGTATTGGAAGTGTGAAAGTAAAACGTGAGTTTGTAAGTATGGCTAGTGCGTCGGGAATTTGTAGGAGACAGTGTGTGCGAAGTCCTCAGCAATATTGTTACATTTGTGGATGTTATGTGTTTGATGTTAAGGTACGTAAACTAGATTCATTCGTGAAGAAACTATACTTTGCGTACTTCAAAGTGAAACTCGGCGGCCTAGATAAGTCGTTTGCGCCTCACGTTGCTTGTAACAGTTGTGTCGAGGGACTGCGGTACTGGTACCAAGGAAAACGGAAAGCAATGCCGTTTGCAATTCCAATGATATGGCGTCAACAGAAGAACCACCAGGATGACTGTTATTTCTGTATGTGCAATGTTCCTGGTTATAACAAAAAGAATAAGAAAGGAATTAAATTCCCAAATCTTCCATCAGCCATACGGCTTGCTCCTCATGGGCTTGACTTACCAGTACCTACACCACCAGCTAACTTTAGTGATGAATCTGAAAGCAGTTCTCCAATTCAGACACTGAGGACATAAAAACCAGAAGAATTTGACCATTCACCAAAAATGTTTGCTCAACCCGAGTTGAATGACTTGATAAGAGAACTGGGGCTCACGAAGGAAAAGAGTGAATTGCTAGGCTGAAGACTTTATGAGAAAAACCTTCTGGCACCTGGAGTTACATTTTCTTGTTGCAGGAATCGTGACAAGTGTTTTCAGAAGCACTACTCAAAGGAAGATGATCTGGGTTTTTGTACGGACATCCGTAATCTTATTCATCAGTTGGGAGAGGAAATTTATCAACCTAGTTTCTGGCGCCTTTTCATTGACTCTTCCAAAAGCCTCATCAAGGCGGTTTTACTTCATAACTGCAACAAACTCGCTTCTGTACCACTTGCTCATTCCACAAAATTGTCAGAATCATACGAAACATTAAAGTTAGTGCTTGAAAAAATTAAATTCCATGAACATGAATGACAAATATGTGGTGACTTGAAAGTCATTGGGATATTGTTAGCAGGGAGGATACACACAATTTCCCTGTTTCCTTTGTGAGTGGGATAGCAGAGCCAGGGACAAGCATTGGGATACTGCACATTGGCCTAAGAGGAAGCAACTGACAACAGGTTCCAAGAATGTCATTAATGAAAGTCTAGTTGATCGTGAGAAAATTCTACTCCCTCCGTTACACATAAAACTTGGCATTATGAAACAGTTTGTAAAGGCACTAGACAAAAGTCGTCCATGCTTCCAGTACTTATGCACAACATTTCCTTCATTGTCACAAGCTAAAATCAGAGAGGGAATATTTGATGGCCCGCAAATTCGTAAACTGATGATGGATAACAATTTCACTTGTACAATGATCGAAACTGAAGAAGAGGCACGGAACGCTTTCAAAGAAGTGGTGAAAATGTTTCTTGGAAACGTAAAGGACCCGTTGTACAAAATGTGTTGGACAAATTCAAATTGCTTGGTTGTAATATGAGCATAAATCTTCATTTCTTAAGAGCACATCTCGATTGCCTCCCTCCGAATTTGGAAGCTTTGAGTGAAGAGCAAGGTGAAAGGTTCCACCAGGACTTAAAAGAGGCAGAGAGACGTTATCAGGGACGTTGGGATGAGCGTATGATGGCTGATTAGTGTTGATCTATGGCACGTGAGGATCCTTTCAGAGAAAACTCAAGGGCATCGCGAACACTGAGCTTCCAGGGCAAGAGAAGAAAGAGAAATGCCGACTAACATTAAGGAATGTAATTAGGTAAGGTTTCAACTCCTGTACACTTTTTATTTTATTTCTATGTAGTTTTGCTCTGATTATTCTATTTCACTTTTAAAGGTTGTTCTTGCTTATGTTTAGTTTAAAAATCGTTAAATATGCATGCTATATATGCAAAGACATGAAATGTATCGCTTCGGTCAACAGAAATTGATGAACTTACATTATACCATATTGTCAAGGAACGCGATGTGATACAGCAGAACCGAATGCATTTTTGAATTCAGCGTACAAAGATTAGTAAAAGTCACATATTCAAGTTCATACCGCAGAAAAAAGTTTTCATTTGCAGGCTAGTGTAGTTATTAGTATGAAAACGTAAAGAACATAATTTTCACAGTATGGGGAAGCAAAGAATTTATTGTTATCACAGTATGGGAAAAGAAAGGATTTATTGTCCCAGCAGTATGGAAAAGTAAAGGACATAATTATCACAGTATGGGAAAGTAAAAAACCTATGGTTATCACAGTATAGAAAAATAAAGAGTTTGCAACAATGCCGGTACGGAAAAACAAAAAGCTTGTAGTGATTCTTGTATTAGAAAATGGAGGTCTTACAGGTTTTCGATGTGGGAAGAGATAATAATAACCATGGCATATGGAAATAAAGTGTGTGCTAATTTTAGTGTAGGAAAATAAAGGGACATAATAATTTTAGCAATGGAATGTAAAACTTTATAAGGATTTCGATGTAGCAGGTAGAAAGAGCTTATAATAATTTTGTCATAATTAACAGAAAAGCGAAGAATCTTCACCTCTAATACAGGAAGGCTGGATATAGGGAATAACATTTATAACAAAGTGACAGTAATAAATAGAATCCGCGTATCCATGTCTGAAAACCGCGAATTAGATCTTGTAACACGAGAATTTCCTCTGTTTTTAAAGTTTTTTGATTTAGCAGATGAATACTTTAGCAATGGTGTTCGAATTCTCGAATATTTTAACAAACTTCACCGTTTTTATGACATTTACTGTCTTGTTCTTCTGGGGGTGGGGGTTGGAGGGGTGTTTTTTTTCGTTCGGGATCGTATTGCGTGAAAATAACCTAAATGTTTCTTTTTTGTTTGTTTTTATAAACAACTAATAAAACCATATTGCCAAATTTCCCGTTTCGACTTCTTCTGCAGTATATAATAAAAACCATTTTTGCGCTAAATATTTTCTTCTCAATTTTCAGGTTAGCAAAGAAAGAAATAATTCCATTAAAAATATTTGAAATTACGACTTTCGAAGAGCAAACGTAAATCTCCTTTTCTTCTCCTTTTTATTCTTTGTTCTGGAGAGCTGAAAAGAATATTCTGACATTTGGCTGGAATCCAAAGGGATACATTTAGATAAATGGAAAACTGGAATTTCGAAAGGGCATGGAATAGCGATACACCGACTGCTCTCAAAAGGGACTTTGCTGAATAATAATGTTAATAACAAAATCAGTGTTTTCAGATTCATTCTTCTGATATAGCTTCCCATGTGACATGATCATAAATTCCTTTAAAATAAATTCAGAGAAGGCTTAAGATGTGTTATTGTATTCCTATCTTTAGAACCCTTTTAATAATATTCTTATACATGTATATGCAGTTATAAATTCTACGAGGAACGGCAAAGCTATAAAATAAATTTCTGTACACTTATTTTCGCACGTCTTTTAAGAATTAAGAAAGGGCGTTCTTGTGTTGTCACTATGTTGCCCGTCAGTTCGTCCGCTGGCTTTTTGTGTACCAAATATCTGCATTTACCAATTCAACTTTAAAAATGCCGTTTTATAGTATTAATTCACAAAAGTCCTAAGTATAGAATTTATTCTTGATAGCTATAATAGCCTTTGTCTTAAGGACTCCACAGATTGATACACAGACATCGTGTAATCACATGTACAATAATTTAAGTACCCCGTTTCTTACTGTAAAATAATATACAATAGCTGCATAATTCACAAAATGATGAAGAGAAGAAGAAATATCCTGTTCCACAATAATCAAAATTCATGCGATATGCTATCCACAATATCCGATTTTGCTGCTGAACTGCAAAATCAGATGCTTCGACAGACGATTGAAACACTTAATCAAACCTCAAGTACTTCTATGAATCGCTCCTATTACCGGACATTTTTTTGTCGTATGGATTCGGTAAAAGTAAGAACGGAGTTTTTCCGTTAATAAAAAAAAGGTTGCGGAATTTTTTCTGAAATGTCAGAATTTTCCGTTAACACATTTTAACAAGAAAGATGACACCGAATTTTCGAATGTAATAAGCACGTCCTTTGAATCCGTTTTGACGCAAATTGAATTTTTCAAAGCTATTCAAAGTCAATGGAACCGGTATGGAAAACAATAGTATCTGACGGAAGAAAGAAGTTTTCAATCGCATTTTCAATCCCTCAAATATTGCTGTAAACGGAATCGTGAGCTTACGAACTCTTAGAAACAGAGTTATCGACGAAAATAAGATGTGACTTTACGTCCCTTGGTGGGAAAACCATACATTGTTTTAGGAAGAAAGTATTCTCAAAAGGTTTTGTCATATGAGCGGTATCGGTCCAAGAAAAAAAAAATTTAGTCAAGTTTTTAGGAGCCGAGATTTAGCTACAAATACATCAGAAGCAGAAATTAACACTTAAGCCCCTGGTGGTCAAACGATTCTTTACCAAACATTAGAAATTATATAAAAAAATTCCATCAGGTCTTGTATGCGATAGAGGAAGAATTTTTCAAATCGGAGTTTTAGAAGCAGAAGTAGCGCATAAAACGCAATTTACCTTTGTGCCCCCTAGCGGAAAGTCTATGATTTACTTGAAAATTTAAAATTTATAGGAAAAACATTTCGCATTGGAAACACTATTTAACAAAGAAGGAATTTTTCAAATCGGATTCTTAGAAGTAGAGATATTGACAAAAATAAGATATACATATACGCCCTCTGGAGTAGAAACCATGCATTATTTCAATAACAAAATGTTCCTAAAAGGTTTGTCGATATGAGTAGTATCGGTCAACAAAAGACGTTTTTCTGCAATCAAGATTTTAGGAGCTCATATTTTGTTGCAAATACATCAGAAGCGGAAATTAAGACTTACGCTACCTGGTGGCCAAACCATTTTTTACAAAAATTAGAAATTATATGCAAAGGATTTCCCATCAAGAGCTGTATTCAGTGCAGAAAGAATTTTTCAAATCGGAGGTTTAGAAACAGAGATATAGGAGGAAAGCAATTTACCTTTACGTTCCCTAGCGGAAAGCCTATGAATTACTTGAAAATTTTGAAATTATATGAAAAGCATGTGGCACTGGAAACACTATACAACAAAGAAGGAATTTTTCAAATCGGACTCTTAGAAGTAGAGATATGACAAAAATAAGATTTACAACTTATTTTCACCTGGCGTAAAAACCATGCATTTTTTTAAGAAGAAAATCTTTCTAAAAGGTTTGTGGACATGAGTAGTATCGGTCTACAAACGACGTTTTTTTTCAATCGAGAATTTAGAAGCTCATGTGTTGCGGCAAATACAACAGAAGCGGAAATTAAGATTAACGCCACCTGGTGGTCAAACCATTTTTTTACAAAAATTAGAAATTATGTGCAAACGATTTCCCATCAGGAGCTGTATCCTGTGCTGAAAGAATTTTTGAAATCGGAGATTTAGAAGCAGAGATATAGGGGGAAACGCAATTTACCTCTACGCCCCCTAGCGGAAAGTCTATGAATTACTCGAAAATTTTGAAAGTATATGAAAAACATGTCACACTAAAAACACTATCCAACAAAGAAGGAATTTTTCAAAACTGACTCCTGGAAGTAAAGATATTCCCAAAAATAAGATATACGTCTACGCCCCTTGGCGGAGAAACTGTGGAATATTTTAAAAAGAAAATATTCCGAAAAGGTTTAACAATGTGAGTGGCATCAGTCCACGAAAAAAATTTTTCAATCGATGTTTCAGAAGCTCAGATTTTATGACTAATACATCAGAAGCAAAAATTAATATTTATGCCCCCTGGTGGCCAAAGTATGCTTTACCAAAAATAGAAATTATATGCAAAAGATTTTTTATCAGGAGGTGTATCCGCTGAAGGAAAAATTTTCAAATCGGAGTTTTAGAAGAAGAGTT
This sequence comes from Macrothele yani, assembly GCA_039090855.1. NCBI lineage: Eukaryota > Metazoa > Arthropoda > Arachnida > Araneae > Macrothelidae > Macrothele > Macrothele yani. The sequence goes on along the minus strand of CM077027.1, from coordinate 137,806,745 downwards.
ATCGGGAAAAATGTAATTTAATTTTAATACCCTAGCGGAAAATCTATGCGTAATTTCAAAATATAACTATATCTAAAATACTCTTCGACATAACTGGAATCGAAAGATAAAGGATTTTTTCAATCCCATGTTTAGAAGCAAATATGTAGAGTCAAGGTGCAGCGTTCAACGGCCCATTGCCGTTGAACGCCGCACCTCGACTCCGGAATGGCACGACATTGCCTTCTGCGACGAATCCCGCTTCTGCCTGCAACACCACGATGGTCTGATCCGCGTGTGGCGGCACCGCGGCGAGAGACTGTATGACGCCTGCATTATGCATCGCCATACCGGTCCGTCGTCTGGCGTTATGGTTTGGGGCGCAATTGTATATGCCACCCGCATCCCTCTGGTACGCACCGCCGGTACGCTCAACAGCCACCGCTACATCTCCGACGTTTTGGAGCCTTTAGTTCTCCCTTACCTGCAGAACCTGCCATCGGCCACGTTTCAACAGGACAATACGCGCCCGCACGTGGCTTGCATCGTGCAACAATTCTTCACGGCCCACCAGGTGTCACTGCTGCCGTGGCCCGCCTGTTCTCCCGATATGTCGCCCTTCGAACACGTCTGGTTGCTGATCGGCAACCGAGTGGCCCGACAAGCACCACCCGCGGCTACACCTGATGAACTGTGGCAACGTGTGGAAGCAGCCTGGACCGACATACCCAAAGCCCACATCCAAAGCATCTTTCGTTCGATGCCGCGGCGTGTAGCGTCCGTTATTGCCAGCCATGGGGGCCACACGAACTATTGATGTCTGCGTGTTCCGCAAGTCGTACGAGTCTGTAAGCTCAATCATTTCATCTTTGTATCTGTTGTTATGTGTCCAGTAAATCTGGCTTTGCTATCTCGTGTCCTTCTTGGTGTTGCATTTAGGGTGGCCAGCAGTGTAGAAGGACTCGGGTTTTGAGCTGAAGAACACAATGACGAAGATTACCATCTCTGGAACTGTGGTGAACTGCTCTTGGGCTAGGGCATGTTGCATAGAGCGAAACAAATAAAAAGTCTTAGGGTGCAATGTCCAGGTAGTAAGCCGGGTGCGGAAAAACCTCCCAGGGTAACTGTTCAAGGGTTGATTTCGTGGTGGCACCGACATAAGGTCTGGCATTATCGTGTAACAGGACGACTGGCGGCGTCCTTTACCTGTCCATTGGCGTTCTTGCTCGATTGCGGCGTTCAGTTTCATCAACTTATCGCTATATCGTTGTGCAATGATTGTTTCTCCCGGTTTTAACAGTTCAAAGTACAGCACTCCATGCATATCCCACCACACACACAGCACCTTTTCCCCCGAGGGTGTCCTGTTTTGCAGTGCATGTTGATGGCTGGACTAGGTCGACCCAGGATCGCGTGCGTACGCGATTGTCGCAATAGGCCCATTTCTCATCCCCGGTGGCAACTTTCCACAAGACATTCTTCCCTTGAAACCTCTACAGCAACGACATGCAGATGCGCAATCGTTGACCAATATTACGCTCCGTTAAAGTATGCGGAACCCACTTACCAATCTTCTAGATCTTTCCCAAGGCCTCTGGACGCCGTACCACCGTCGATTGAGTCACTTTCAAACGTTTCGCCGGTTGCGTGGTTGATTGTGTGGCATCCTCTTGTAACAGCGATTCCAGCTCCTCTTCTGCGAGTTCCTGCGGTCTAGCTTGTCTTCCAAGCTAAATCATTCTCGACACGTCAGCTCACCCATAACCGTTTTGCCATACGCCTGACATATTGAACCGTATGTTTCACTCGCACTTTTCCCTAAATTAAACATGAATAACAAACAGTGCCGCAAATGAACTTTATCGACCGCCATGCTTGGCTTCATGTACGAACTGACAGCATGGGTCGCCGGCCGGTTAGAGCCCTACAGTGCCTGCTAGCGGGGTCGGCTGAAACTTGTGGGGTTTTCCTAATAGAACGGACTATTTACTTCCACCAGCGGCTAAAATGCATCTTACGAAAATTAACAAATGACACTTAAAAAGTTTCTCGTAGAAGAAGAAAGGTATCAGAGACAAACAGATATTCAAATCAAACAGTCAAAAGGCAGAATATGGAAGGAAACATGATATAACTCTACGCTTTTGGCGAGAGGATTTTGCATGATAGAAAAATTGAAAAATAGGCCAAAAATATTCTTCATGGAAAAAGCTATGTTAAGAAAAATGAGCTTCTCAGGTACGTCTCCCAAAAATGGAGATAGCGAGAAAAAGATATTGACCTTTACGCCCCCTAGCGGGAATTCTGTGCATTGTTTAAAGAAGATAACGCTCATGATCTCTATTGTGCCGAATGACATACTGTAAAAAAGAATGTTCTCCATAGGGTTTTTAGAAGCGAAGATACAGCTGCAGACAAAATACACAAACACCACTTAGCCACAGAACTGTGAACCGCAAAACTGCCCAGATACTAACATTAAAGTGTTACACAACGTTAATGGCATCCAATGTTGAAAGAAGGTTTTAAATAGCTCGTTTAGAAACAGAGATATTAAGTAAAAGAAATTAAAATTTGGCGCCCCTAGCAGCAAAAGTGTGCGTTATTTTGGGAAGAAAATGCACACCGTTTCCATAGTAAGTAGCATCAAACTGAAAAAGAATTTTTTTAATCGCGTTTTTAGTCTCGCAGATATTGCTGTAAACCCAAAACATAAAATGCGCCCTCTAGTGGCAAACATGCACGTTAAGAAAAATTTGAAATTATATGAGAAAAATTACACAGCAGAAACGTTCTTCAACAAACAATGAATTTTTCAAATTGGACTCTTCGAAACAGAGATATCGACAAAAATATGATATACATCTACGTCACCTGGCGGAAAAACTATGCATTATTTTAAGAAGAAAATATTTTCAAAATGTTTTCTGAGGTGAGCGGTTTCGGTCAACGAAAGAATTTTTTCAGTCGAGTTTTCGGAAGCTTAGATTTTACTGCAAATACATCAGAAGCAGAAATGAACACTTACACCCATGGTGGCCCAACCATTCCTTACGAAAAAATGAATAAATTATAGCTAACATTTGCCATCAGGAGCTGTATCCGATGCAGGAAGAATTTTTGAAATCAGTGTTTTAGAAGCAGCGAAATATCGGGGAAAACGCAGTTTTCCTTATCGTCCCCTAGTGGAAAATCTATGAATTCCTTTAAAAATTTGAAACTGTATGAGAAATATTTTGCTACGCACACACTCTCCAATAAAGGAAAAAAAATTAAAATCGGAGTTTTGGAAGCAGAGATATCGGGGGGAAACGCAATTTAGCATTATGCCCCCTAGCGGAAGATCCATGAATCACTTGAAAAATTTGAAACTGTGTGAGAAACATTTCGCAAACGTCTTTCCATCCCATTTCTCAGGTCCATCGCTATTGCTTTATCATTTTAACAGGTAATCAGTCAGAAAACAGTAGTGTTAATCATCGCCGTAAATGACCACGTTGAATAACAAAGCTGAGAGGGAAAATAGCGCTTTCGAATCTGCAGGTTCAATCGCATACCCGCGTTCGGCCCCTTTTTTAGACATGGAATATATTCGTTCGAAGTGATTTCAGCCCATTTGGTCAACCCCGAGTTAATTCGTTCCAGTCGGTTAAATGGCTAATTAAAAACGTGCCAGTTCACGTTTCTGATACCAACATACGTTTTTAGACTTCAAAGCTTTCTTCGAAATTTCTTTAACTTGTTACTTTTTAGATATGAAGCAAATGTATACAAAAACTTCACTCTTTTTGTACGGAATTTTATATTTAATTCAGTTCAAAATGCGTTTTTCAACCTTTTCTTACATATTTCTAGAAGAACTCTTGCGTAGATAACAAATGCCAAGAAAATCAAGCTAACATAACATGCCACGGAGAATCATATAGGACAGTTTTCTTTACCTTTCTTTTTTTTTTATCTTGTTATTTTCTTCAACTTGAAGACATGAGGAAATGAAAATAACAGGCCTTCCTAAATGAGTACTACCCACGCAGGTCTGTTTCTTGTGAAACGACAGGTTTTTGCAAAGGGGGGGCAGAGCCGTTTAAAAGCGTAAATACTACACAACCTACATGCGTGATAACAGTTCCTCAAGAGACTGAGTGAGATTCTTCCCAGCAATTTCACCTCTTGTGGTGAGCTCACTGAATTTCATCAGTTCTTGGTATCAGAAGGTATCACGATCTGCGGTGCACGTTTACGGAAAAGTGCCCCTTCAGCAAAATTGCTCAGCTGAATGACGAACATTAAGGGCATGTTCCATGTGTTGTGCGAGTGAGTAATCCTTGCGTACTTCTTTATCAGGGGGAAGAAAAGAACCATGAGGAGAGATGGTTTCGGACATTTCCTAAATATCCACCACTGAAGAGACGGAGTAGGTACATTTTCAAAAGGAATTGTATCATATTACCCCGTAAGAAATACTACTTGGTGCATTTCACTTCAACAGGAAAACAAACACTGTCAAATCAAATTTTAGGGAAGTGTGTTTCTAACCTCATTTTGCATGACCTTGTCCTGCTTTATTGTAACCTCTCCACATTAAACGAGAGATAATTTTCACAGCGCTTTTATTTGGCACTAGCTCAATTGCCCGGCGTTGCTCGGAAGAATTTGGTGACAATTCACTTTCAAAATGTTGTACAAATCAAATAAAAACGATTAATTTTTAAGGCATGAACCGTACCTAATACTGTATTTCATTTCTTCACTGAATTTGAATGTTATTCACTGTAGAGTCTTTAGGCACACAAAATTTTTAGTTTCTCTGTTTGATTTTTGTTGTTTTTTTATATGTATATAGCAGGGGTACCCGGTATTTTCCAGTAAATATTACTCTCCGTGGAATCACCAAGTTCAGCGGATGAAAGTTTATGAATGAAAAAAGATATTCCTGTAATTTTCCAGTAAATTTATTTTAATTCATTTAGGTTATTGCCATGGGCGTCCTCTGCAACTTTTCCAGCGGTAGGGGGGGGGGCAAATTGGTATACTCCCACTATCATAATTATTGCTTAAATTTATAGTACCCCTGCGCCATTATATGACATAGTGAGGGTTGGGTCAGGCGAGTGAAGTAAGCCCCTACAGCTAAGTGGTGAGTTCGGAGCACTGTTAGCCCTTCCCCCGAATTTTTTTAAAATTACACCAATTTCCAAAGTAATTTTGAGGCGATATCATGAAATGGGAACTTGGACACATCTTTCTTTCTATAGTGAAATAACGGACAGTAATTGAAATAACGGACAGTAATAATAAATATGTCATTTACCAATTACTGGTCACTAATTATTCATATCTGAGTCAAAAGTTTAATCTTACTGCAGGCTTCTGGCTAAATTTAATAATCAACTTAATACAGTCTTTTTGTATGAAAATATTAACTTGGGGTTACATAAAACAATTGTACTACTCCATTGTCCTTTATTGAGTATAAGTATAACCGTTTTTTTTGTTGGTTTTTTTTTTTTGGTAGACATTGATCTTTTTGTACCCTCTTCAATTTTCTGTTTCTTGCACTTTAGAAGAGATACTATGGAATAAAAACTGCAAACGTCTTGGGTTTTCTGCTGAAGGACCTCTCCACTGTGCAGGTTGTTACCGGTAATGTTAGAGCAATAAGAATAGCCTGTCGAACAGAAGGAAATAGATCAGTGTGTTTGAGCAAGCCTTGAAGTCTGTCTTCACATCCATCATCTTGTTTCTTCCTTCCTGACCACATTTCAAACCAAGTGACTGCTTCAGCTTCTGAGTTCTCATAGCTTAATGATCTTTACAAAATGCTTCATGAATTCTTCCTTTGTAAGCTTCGCCATTTGTAGTACATGAAGTGAAAGGAGGCTAAGAGTTTGCAAATTTTCAGCAGTAAATCGGCTTTCCAATGATGATATGATGGAGTCTAAATATAGCACATAGACTGGTCTACGAAAATATTCTTCAATTGCTGAGACACCAGCATTGGGACGGAATTTTTGTCGGCCACACTGTATGGGAAGGGTTAGCTGAATGTCCAGTTTTTTTGCCAGTTGATCGACTTTCGAAATAATTTCCTTGAATTGTTGTTCTGCTTTTTGTCTGTAGCCATGGAATACACTTAAGAGTTCCTGGACATGATTATACACTTTCATTAATCAAGCTGAACAGCTTGAAGAGCTTGTGTTTCAGATTCCAGTCGTGCTGAATAGGTTGAAATACACTGGCGAAAAGTGAAAAAAGAACACCAAGAAGGAGACGTCTGATACCAACGAAATTTATACAGCATAATAACGGAATACAGAGGATAACGTGATCAAAACATTATGGCAAAATACAGCTGTACTTGCTGGTAACCTGAAAAGTAACATTTCCATGTAACATGGTTAGTACGAGGTTGAACAGCCATGAACTGCGTCACACTGTGCAATTCTGGCATGGAGTCTGTCGTACAGATGTTGGATGTAAGTTTGGGGTATTGAGTTCCAAGCATCATCAACCTGGACGCGTAAATCGGGGATGGTCGTGGCTGGCCGTGGAGACCGGTTAAGTCGTTTCCCATAAAATCCCACATGTGCTCAATGGGAGACAAATCCGGTGAACGTGCAGGCCATGGAAGTTGTCTCACACCCTGAAGTGCATGTTGCGTTGCACGTGCCGTGTGTGGGCGTGCGTTATCTTCCTGGAAAACACCACGATGGACCGACTTTACAAATGGCACAACAACGGGCTGAATGATGTTGTTGATGTAGGAGGTGCTGTTTAACGTACCCGGTACAAACACTAGTTATGTACGGGAGTCATAGCTGATCGCTTCCCACACCAGGAGACCAGGTGTAGGCCATGTGTGTTGCTGGCTCCCCTCTGCGTCTGCGAATACGCATACGGCCATCGGAGGCTCCCAAGCAGAATCTGCTTTCATTGCTAAACACGACAGATCGCCATTTCGTTCTCCAGTGCAGACGTTGGCGACACCACTGCAGCCGTTCCTGACGGTGGGCTGGAGTCAGAGGTACACATGCCAGAGGCCCACGTGCACGTAGTCTTGCATACAGTAGACGGTTGCAGATTGTTCGCACAGTCACCTCAGGTGCAACGGCAGCTCGGATTTGCGTCGCATTGGATGTTCTGCTTGACAACGCCGCTCTTCTTATGCGTCGATCGGTCCGCTCATCAGGCCGTCTGTGACTCCCGGTTCCACGTCTTCTCGTGTGGGAATGTTCCTCGGAGCATCTACGCCACCATCGTACCACCACCGATACTTCCCGTCTAATTCGCTCCGTAATACGACGATACGACCACCTGGCCTCGCGGAGACCGACTAGACGACCTCGCGCAAAGTCCGATAACTGCTGAAATCGTACACGTTTTCCATGTCCAGGCATTGCAGCTTCTTCAGGGTCTTTGCACGTGTCCGTACGCCGACGACTGATTAATTCACTTCGCCGTACTCCTTAAATACTACCAACGATAATTTGCATATTATGCCATGCTGTGGCGTAAGGGCTCAGCGGTTGGTCCCGAAATTAACATCACACCTACGTAAACTCGACCCCATTAACATATGTAAATTTCATGATCGTCAGCCAATTCCTTCTTTGTGTTATTTTTTCACTTTCCGCCAGTGTATTTAGGGATTGCACACTTGTCACTTCTGTAGGGTTCAGCTTTTTTGCAAGAGAGCTGTAGCATGTGTGTAGTGTACTAATTCTTTTCTCGTCTTCAGGTTGTAAAAATGATTATTAGAAAAGGAATTTGGTTACTTGAAAAGATGCCAAGTGGGGAATTTCTGGGGGCTCGGCTCCCTCCAGGTGCTATTAATCTTCATCTATCATCAGAAGGAGATGAAGGAAACGCTCTCTGCTGCTGCTAAGTCCACAATTATCAAACTGCAGGAAGTGTGGAAGCAAGCAAACATCCCTGTAATGAGAGAGGAGAATATCCGAGCTGGTATTCAGAAGTTATACAAAGAATACCTAAAATCTGGGTAAAGAGAAATCAAGAAAGACGGAAACAGCGAATATGAAGCGGCAGATTTGGGAAGGTGATCTTGAGGAACTATTTGTTATCGCTCGGCAAAACGTAATGACAATGAAGAGAGCATTACAAGAAGATAAGGCATTCCTTTCTTTACAACGGGAGGACAGAATGAGTTTATCAATGAGTGGTATTGATAAGGTTCATACCACAACTCATAAAAGACGAAATGAAAAGAGAGCAAAGTGTGAAGCTCAAAAGAGAAAACAGTCTGAAAAGATCATGGAAATGAACATGACAGTGGTTCTAAAATCCTCATCTTCCACATCTAATTCAAGTGATGAACAAGATGAAATTCCTGCACCATATCCATCAAAGAAAGTGCCATGCCTAAGAAACAACACCTTTGGTATCTGTCAGAAACAAATGTTGGATTGGCTTTCCTCGATGAACGTATTACTCTAGCTGAGAAAGAAAAGATGTTCCAGAATTTAGAGAAGCCTGAAAGGAAAAATGGAATGAAACGATTAAATGAAAACAAAAACCTAGGTTTTCAACCTGAGCGATTTTGTTACTAGCCATACAAAGACATTTTTTGGATTCTTTAGGGTCAACGATGTGGAGGAATATTGCAGCAATGCGCTAAGAAGCTCCATCAATGCCCTTAAAGTTGTGAATGACACTGCCGAAAGGGGCATAGCACTAATAAAGAAATTTAATGAATCAGTCAGGGATGAACACCAGAAACAGTAACTGTTGAGGATTGTCGAGCACCACAGAAACGTTGCCACCAAGCGAACAAAAACATGAGTTGCGTCTTACAAATTTAACTAATGTAGATAACATGAATGTTATTTAAGTTGTTTCATCTAAGTCTTGTTTGAAGTTTAGTTTCATTGGATGGATTTGAAAATAAAAATAATAATCATTGTAAATCTTGTTTCTTTAGCCTATACACTATATATTATATATTAGTGTGAAAAGTGTGCAATCTCTAAATATTACCCAATCTTCCTTAAATTTGTCAGATATCCTTTTTGTATCAATAGGAATGAGGACATGAGCAAAGTCAACAAAAATGTAATATTTTTATTTTAACCGTATAATATGAAATACCCTAGTTACGTACATACGGAGGTTACAGCATTTTTACTAACCTGTACACTGAGGTTTGTGCAGTACTCCGTCGATTAGCTATAACGACTCTCCTAAAAATTCGACGTCCTCTATCACTTATTTTCTTTGGTCCGCCGGTACGGTTTGCTGCTTCAGGCACGCCATGTGTCTTTCACTTATTCAGTACATCCAAAACAGTTGCCTTGGGTATGTTTAAACTCCTCTCGTTTTCTCTTATGGACAACTTACTAATATAACATCCAACAATCTTACCTTTCTCAAAGTCAGTGCTCTCCCGCCGCGACATTTTCACTCAACCTCACGGTGCGATATGATCGCGGTCAGCTGCAGGCTTGTTTTTATACCGTTCGCTCGGTGTCCCGCGCATCTGAACAGCGCAGCGGATTCGTTCATTTGCTTTCGAAGGGGTGTCCGCTGACATTTGTCAATATATTGTATATTCAGAAAGTAAGTACCGTTTGCGAATGTTTTTGTAGCAGTGATGCGGTCGTGATATTGAGCATGCGCGCTGACTTCCCTCATCTCTGGGCAAGTCACGGATGCCATTACGAGAACATCAGATCGTGTTTGCGTGTTGTTCTGTGCGTTTAACATGTCTAAAAAGATCGAGCAGCCCGCTGACTGTGAGACAAGGTGCGTAATTTGATTTTGAATGCAAGAAATGCGAATCGGCAGACATTCATCGTCAGAATTGTGAGGTCTATGGTCAAAATGTCATGAGTGATGGAATAGTAAGGAAATGGGTCAGACAGCTCAACAAAGGTCGTGATCACGTCAGCGAAGCACTCATATATCATGTGGCTGGAAAGAAATAGATCGTCCACCTACAGCCTTGCGCCCAATGACTATCACCTGTTCTTGCATCTGAAAAAGTTCCTTACTGGTCGGCTCTTCTTCGACGACGATGAAGTCAAAGGAACGTGTAGAAGTATCTATCTTCACAAACAGTCTCGTGGGGATACAAAAACTGATGCCCCGTTACGATAAATATACCAATAATGGCGCACACTATGTAAAAAAGTAGTTTAAGGAATGGCTAATCTGATAAAAAAACAGCATTTTTTGCAATCATTTAATTTTAATTGCGTAACGATATTTACTTCCGTGCTGGACCATCCTTCTCAAATGTGGTAGGTCCACCATATCCCACACTTGAGTCATTTTTAATATTTCGTTTTGTCTGTTTAATCAGGTAAGTACATGAGTGTTGGGTATTAGCCAACAGCTTACGGTTCCAGTTGGTCATTCAACCTAAGGATTCTGGAGCAAAACCCAGTGAGTTGGGATCTTTTCGCTAATGTCATACAGAACTAGCTGGCACCTCTCCAAGATTCACAGAGGCCCTAGTTGCTGTTGTGTGAGCAATTGTTACCACGGAGCGCCTCGAGGAGGCAAACCCATCTCTCACTACGACCGCCCGTAAACTCGGTGCTTCGGTGGTTTGGCAATGTTGAAAGAATGAGTGATGAGATGCTTACTAAGAAAATGTTTTTAGCCCAAGTGGCAGGAAGGAAAGGCAGAGGAAGGCCAAGGAAGACATGGGTGGATCAGATTCAGGAGTGAATGCATGAAAAAAAGATTATGAGTATGAAGTATAAAAGATCTTGTGTACGGCGTGTAATGGATATCTGTGAAGCCCGAGTTTTATGTCAAGATCGCTGTAAATGGAGAAGTTTGATACGACAACAGTAAGTAAAAATATCGGGTAGCTTGTATTTCTTTTTGGAGCTAACCTCTGAATCTCAGAGAACAGCTTAGTGATATGTATGTTTGTATGATACTAACTTTCCGAATATGCCTCGTATAAAAAAAATCAATATACACTGACGGAAAAAAAATCCCAACACCACGAAAAAATAGTTGTACAAGAATCAAATCGCGGCAATATGTTTGTATAGGTAACATATTTAATCGATTAAGGTTTCAGGATCACAGCTTAATGTAAGCGCGAGAAGAGCCATTTTAAATGTGAAATGCTGGTACATTAATAACCGGTGTAACCGCCAGAATGTTGAATGCAAGCACGCAAACGCTCATGCATTGTGTCGTACAGGTGCTGGATGTCAGTTTGTGGGATGGAGTTCCATGCCTGTTGCACTTGGTCGGTCAGTACAGGGACGGTTAATGCTGGTTGGGGTGACGCTGGAGTTATCGTCCAATGATGTCCCATACATGCTCGATTGGTGAAAGATTTGGTGATCTAGCAGGCCACGGCAACATGTCGACACTCTGTAGAGCATGTTGGGTTACAACAGCGGTATGCGGGCGAGCGTTATCCTGTTGTAAAAAACCCCGTGGAATGCTGTTCATGAATGGCAGAAGAACAGGTTGAATCACCAGACCGACGTACAACTGTGCCGTCAGGGTGCTTGGGATAACCACGAGAGTGCTCCTACTGTCAAAGGAAATTGCTCCCCAGACCGTAACTCCAGGTGTAGGTCCAGTGTGTCTCGGCCGCAGACAGGTTGGTTGTAGGCGCTCACCTGGCCTCCTTCTAACCAACACACGGCCATCACTGGCACCCAGGCAGAACCGGCTTTCATCAGGAAACACAACAGATCTCCACTCCGTCCTCCAATGAGCTCTAGCTTGACACCACTGACGTCGCAAACGGCAGTGGTTTGGAGAAACGGAATGCACGCTACAGGGCGTCTGGCTTGGAGCTGTCCTTCAAGTAACCGATTTGTAACAGCTCGTTGTGTCACTGTGGTGGCAACTGGAACTCGAATTGCTGCCGTAGACGCAGTACGATGCGCCACGGCCATACGTCGTACACGGCGGTCTTCCCTCTCAGTAGTGCCACGTAGCCGGCTGGAACCCCGTCTTCTTGAGGCAGTACCTTCCCTTGACCACCGCTGCCAACAATCATGCACAGTGGCTACATTCCTGCCAAGTCGTTCTGCAATATTGCAGAAAGAAACTCCACCTTCTCGTAGCCCTATTACACGACCTCGTTCAAATTCCGTGAGCTGTTGCTAATGGCTTCTTCGTCTTCTTAAAGGCATTCTTGACTAACATCAGCACACTACGTCAAATCTCAACGATAACTAACGCTCACGAACGTTACAGCGCGTATTTACAGCAAACCTGCTTTACATGTTCCGAGGGGCGCTACTAGCGCCACACGTATGCGCCAAGCGCGAAATTTGCATAGACATCATCTTACAGATGTAGTCTCACTGCCTACAAACTGTCGTTTATCTAACACAACCCCTTCTTGGTGCTGGGATTTTTTTTCCGTCAGTGTATATTAATCTCCAGCTAGTTCTCACCGTGCCAGACAGAAGATTGTTGTTGTCTTTCTATTACTCCAAAACTTACAACGTAAGGTTTCTGTCAAGAGTTAGATTCAAGCATAAATGGTTTCATAGATTTTCAACACGATTATTTGTGGGTGCATAAATTCTAAGAACTTGTTTGTTTAGTGTTTTGGAGAACATTTATTTATTTTACTAACCATTTCGTGATGAAAGTCTAAACAGAAAGTGCTTAATCAAGATTCTTGGGCTGTGTGGCTAGAAGCGCGGTCTTAGGCACGCTCTTCTGTTTTGGGTCGTCGAATCAATTGCTAAGGACGGATGACAATAGCAACGATAGCAACCATAAAATGGAAGCTGCCGGACAATTGCTAAGGACGGATGACAATAGCAACGATAGCAACCATAAAATGGAAGGCAGAAAAATGTGGAAATTAGCATAAGTGCGGGATACAGTAAGACGTGTTGTGCGTATGCAAATTTTGGATTGCCGAACTTGTTCGTGACGTCATAGCGCTGAAAAGAGATATAAAGGATTTGACGCGTATTGACCGTTGTTGTTCAAACGCAAAGTTGAAAGGGAAAGAATCAATTGACGAACTTGCAATTTTCAGTATTTCTTCCCGACATCACCTAGATGATTTTACGCGTGGCCGTATTATTGGCAAGATTGAAGAAGGGCAAAAAATAACAGATGTTGCCAGGGAGTTCAACGTCAGCCACAGTGTTGTTTCAAGGCTTTGGAAATCATTTCAAACAAATGGAGAGTGTAGCAAACGTCACGGGGGAGGTCGTGTTCGCAGCACGACACCTGCAGAAGATCGGTACATAGTGCTATCAACAAAAAGACACCGGCGCAGCACAGCTAGTGAGGTAGCAAATCAGTTTATGGCTGCTACTGGCAAGCGGATCTTCCGAAAAACTTTCGCCAGACGTTTGCATGAAGGAGGACTATACTCCCGCCGTCCTGTTGTGTGCATCCCATTGTCCAGACGTCACCGTACCGCCCGTTTGCAATGGTGCCATTAACATCGCAATTGGACTGATAACGACTGGTCTGCTGTCCTCTTCTCAGATGAGAGTAGATACAGTCTATCGTCTGATTGTCGACGACAACTGGTCTGGCGTGATAGTGGTACTGCATATTGTCCAGCAAACATACAGGAAAGGGACCGATATCCGACATGTAGTGTCATGGTATGGGCTGGCATCATGATCAATGGCCGTACGTCCCTTTATGTGCTTCCAACTGGGACTATGACTGGCCAACGATACAGTAATGATGTTCTGCTATCTCATGTTCGCATGTTCCGTGGTGCTGTCTGTGATAGATTCATTTTCATGGACGACAACGCAACATGTCATCGAGCAGTCGCTGTCCAGGAGTGTCTTGAGAGCGAGGATATTCAACGTATGGCCAGCACGTTTTCCAGATCTGAATCCCATTAAAAATGTGTGGGATGCTTTGGGGAGGAGTCTTGCTGGTCGCCAATGCCCTCCAATAAACAAGGACACCCTCATCCGTGCACTGACAGAGGAATGGGATGAATTACCCCAACAGCTGCTTGATAATGTTGTGCAAAGCATGACACGACGTGTGGAATCTTGCATCGCTCTCCATGGTGGCCATATCCCGTATTGACATCTTACGCCGGAACGCCTGCGGACGGTAATTGCATTTTTTTCACGTTTACGTATTCCGCACAAAATGGCCTGTTTGTCCCTTGAACACGTTCCAAAGCCTTCTGGATTTCAGAGCACAATAAATTGTCTTTCTTGTAATGTTCTGGCATTCTGACATTATTTTATTTCACTTGGCATCCAAGCATACTTACTTTTTTATGCGCTATATAGCCGTTTATGATCCGTCCTTAGCAATTGTCCAGCAGTGTATAATGAGGCTCATGTAGTGTATATGACATACTGCACTAGCTCTATTTGAAATCAAATTATCCTCATTTTAAGCGCCAGCTCTTTATATTAGGCTAATTCTGGTACTAATCATCTTAAATTACTGACAGGCGACTGATTACAGTCTTATATTCTTTTAGAGGTTCTTAAACCCCGAAATTAATAAAACAAAAATTCTATGGCGTGTACACACATGGCATACACGAAATGCAAATCAATGTAACCACTCCGATGAATGAGTGATCTGAGGTTTCTGATCACCCCTCGTGATGGTTCCGTTCGGGTCCTATGAGAGACACGGGTGGTGTGTTTTACTAAAGCGCTGCCTGGGTCCCTTTCTTGGCACCAATGGCCCCCAAATTAGGCACAGAAGACTGCTTACAGCCTTCAGAGTTGCTCAAAGTGGTCATTGAACCCCAAAACGATAAAAAGAATTAAACTCCAGACTGTGTTTCTTATAGTGAAATTAAATACCTTTTTTTTATTAGGGATTTAACGACCGCCGTGAGCAACAAGCAGTCACCCGTCCCTAATGTAGGGCCACTGGTTTCAGGGAAGGGAGAGAGCCAGTGCCGTAAGAAAAACACAACATCCATGCCTCACGGGATTCGAACCCGGACCCATCTCAGACGAATGATCATAAGCCAGCGCTTAGACCACTGCGCCACTGTGGGCGGCATAAATACTTTGCGTCTTGTTTGTGGGTTTAACAAACATCGTGAGAAACCGATGGTCTACAAGAAGTCGCCCGTCCCTAATTCAAGGTCATGGTTCCAGGTGGTAAGGGAGAGAGTAGGTGTCGTAAGACAACCACAACATCCATGCTTCACCGGAATTCGAACCCGGGCCCATCTCGGACGAATTATCAGAAGCCAGGGCTTAGACCACTATGCCGTTGAAGCAACCCTGTCCGTTTTCAGAAGAGCATTTAAGGCTGTCTTTGAATGAGCTTTAGGGCTCATCTTCTGCGATAGATGGTGCAAAAAATCCCTCCTTGGGCGTGGCTTTTACATCTTGAGGAATTGCCCCCAGAAGTTGGCGTCAGCGAATCACTGCAGACCTAGCCATATTCAGAATGGAAGCGGTCTCTCGTTGGCTCCACAACGAAAAGACAAAATACGCACTGTTGCATTTTAACCCATGACGTTATTTGGGGTTGGAGCTTAGTAGGTAGGCGGAGTATCTGTAGCTCAAATTCAGGGGTTATCTTCTAATGTACACATTTTCTCTTCAAAACATGAACGTGCCGTAGGATTTAAAATGACTTATGGGAGCCAAGATTCTAGTCTCCCTTTTGGCCCCATTAATTATTTCTTTTTGGCGAGATAATTAAAAAATATCAGACAGAAATGAGAGATTTTGTTTCTTCCAGACAGAAACACTGCTAAGCTAATTTATCGCGCCATCTAGAACCCAAATTGGAATACTTTCGAGTCAGATAATTTGAATTTTAAAAAATATTCTAACAATGTTTTCGGAATAATAACTGTGGCACATATTAGCTATAAGTCGTTTTTATTTGTGCTCAAAATTTCAAACACTACAAAGTAATAGTTCTCGAGAAAATGTGTACAAAAGAATTTACATTGCAGATATAGGATAGTATTTCTCTTAGACTCATTCAAAAACAGCTTTAAGTGAAATTCAATCCTTGTTTTCAAATTTGAGAGCTACAATTATTAAAAAAATAAAAAAAATTATATATATCGTTTTTATTGACAACGACTCAAAAGAGGATATTAAAAAAACAGGTGTTTACATTTCCTGCCTTGTTTCAACAAGTTGTTTGCATAAGCAAATCTTTTTTTTTTTTTTGATTGGAGGTTTAACGACCACCGTGAGCAACTCAATGGGCTATAAGCAGTCCCCCGTCCCTAATTTAGGGTCACTGGTTCCAGGGAAGGGAGAGAGCCAGTGCCGTAAGACAAACACAACATCCATGCCTGACCGGGATTCGAACCCGGACCCCTTACGGACGAATGATCAGAGGCCATCGCCTTAGACCACTGCGCCACCGGGGCGGCGGTGTGGTATTCAGTTGCATTAAAAGTGAAAAGGAGAAAAGAGGGTATGTGTTTGTAGTACAATTGTAATCATTTATTGATATAGTTTGACTGGACCTGAAGAGGGAAAGAGCAGACTGATCTAAGCACTGGTTCCTGACCATTCGTCCGAGATGGATCCGGGTTCGAATCTCAGTGAGGCATGGATGTTGTGTTTGACTTACGACACTGGTGCTATCCCTTCCCTGAAACCAGTTGCCCCAAATTAGGGAAGCACGACTGCTTTGGACATATATTTTCAGTTGCTAATTGGCTCTGAGTTGCTCCGGTGGTAGCTAAAAACCGTTTAAAAAAAAAAAAAAAAACAAGAAAGATGACACCGAATTTTCGGGTGTAATAAGCATGTCTTTTGAATCCGTTCTGACGCAAATTAAATTTATCAAAGCTATTCAAAATCAATGGAACCCGTATGGAAAACAGTAGATCTGACGAAAGAAAGAAGATTTTCAATCGGGTTTTTAATCCCTCAGATATTGCTGTAAACGGAATCGTGAGCTTGCGAACTCTTACAAACAGAGATATCCACAAAATTAAGATGTGACTTTACGTCCCTTTGTGGGAAAACCGTGCATTATTTTAGGAAGAAAGTATTCTCAAAAGGTTTATCCATATAAGCGGTATCGGTCCAAGAAAAAAATTACTCGAGTTTTCAGGAGCCCAGATTTTGCAACAAATACTTCAGAAGCAGAAATTAGCACTTATGACGCCTGGTGGCCAAACCATTCTTTACCAAACATTAGAAATTTTGTGAAAAATATTCCACCAGGTCTTGTATGCGATACAGGAAGAATGTTTCAAATCGGAACTTTAGGAGCAGATATAACGCAGAAAACGCAATTTACCTTTGTGCCCCCTAGCGAAAAGTCTATGATTTACTTGAAAATTTTGAATTTATAGGAAAAACATTTCGCATCGGAAACACTATCCAACAAAGAAAGAATTTTTCAAATCGTACGCTTAGAAGTAGAGATATTGACTAAAATAAGATATACATTTACGCCCCCTGGCGTAGAAACCATGCATTTTTCAAGAAGAAAAGTTTCCTAAAAGGTTTGTCGACATGAGTAGATCGGTCAACAAACGACGTTTTTTTCAATCGTGATTTTAGAAGTTCATATTTTGCTGCAAATACAACAGAAGCGGAAATTAAGACTTACGCCACCTGGTGGCCAAACCATTTCTTACAAATATTGGAAATTATGTGCAAACGATTTCCCATCAGGAGCTGTATGCGGTGCAGAAATAATTTTTCAAATCGGATATTTAGAAGCAGAGATATAGGGGGAAACGCAATTTACTTTTACACCCCCTAGCGGAAAGTCTATGAATTACTTGAAAATTTTGAAATTATATGAACCACATGTCACACTAGAAACACTATCCAACAAAGAAGGATTTTTTCAAATCGGACTCTTAGAAGTAGAGATATTGACAAAATCAGATATACATCTACGCCCCATGGCGTAGAACGCATGCACTATTTTAAGAAGAAAATGTTTCTAAAAGGTTTGTCGACATGAGTAGTATCGGTCAACAAACGACGTTTTTTTCAAAGGAGAATTTAGAAGTTCATATTTTGCTGCAAATACAACAGAAGCGGAAATTAAGATTTACGCCACCTGGTGGCCAAACCATTTCTTACAAAAAATTAGAAATTATGTGCAACCAATTTCCCACCAGGGCTGTATGCGGTGCAGAAAGAATTTTTCACATCGAAGATTTAGAAGCAGAGATATAGGGGGAAACGCAATTTGCATTTACGCCCCCTAGGGGAAAGTCTATGAATTACTAGAAAATTTTGAAATTATATGAAAAACATGTCACACTGAAAACACTATCCAACAAAGAAGGAATTTTTCAAATCGGACACCTAGAAGTACAGATATTGACAAAAATAAGATATACATCTACGCCCCTTGGCGGAGAAACTGTGGAATATTTTAAGAAGAAAATATTCCGAAAAGGTTTATCGATGTGAGTGGCATCAGTCTACGAAATAATTTTTTCAATTGATATTTTAGAAGCTCCGATTTTATGGCAAATACATCAGAAGCAAAAATTAACACTTACGCCCCTGGTGGCCAAAGTATTCTTTGCCAAAAATTTGAAATTATATGCAAAAGATTTTCCATCAGGAGATGTATCCGCTGAATTTTTTTTTTCAAATCGGAGTTTTAGAAGAAGAGTTATCGGGAAAAATGTAATTTACTTTTACGACCCCTAGCTGGAAATCTATGCGTAATTTGAAAAAGTAACTGTATCTAAAATACTCTTCGACATAAATGGAATCGAAAGGTAAAAAAAAAAATTCAATCGGATGTTTAGAAGCAAATATGTGAAATAAAACGTATTTTTGAATTCAACATCATCTGCATTTACGCCCTCTACCGGCGAAATTGTACATCGTAAAAAAAACGAAATGAAGGATCAGCATTTGCATATTGCAATCTTCCCAAGGCAAAAATAATTTTTCAAATCGGACTAATAGTTTCAGAGATATCGTGGGTACAGACGGACGGACGGACGGACGGACAAACCGATAACAGAAGCACGATCTTTTTTAACAAAAGACGTGCTAAAAAAGAGGAAGAGAAAAATTAGAAAAAATTAAGTACCTTCTTTTTGCACCATTAACCGTTCGAACGAATATACAAATATTACTCCTCGCAGTTAGCAGCGCTAAATTTTCCCTAGCGGTGATTTCTTCAACAATTTGTTTTTTTCCAATTTCCAAAATCTCTTCCATGTTTCCTGGGAAGGGTTGCAAATTTTATTACGTTTCGCTTACTAACTGGCTCTGCAGATCTCTTTGAATAAAGATAGTTTAATCATAATCACTCTTGAGGAATACAAATACACACACACACACACACAAATCGGGATGAGGGTATTGTGCTAAAAATTTGAACCCATTCTCTCTCTGGGGGAATAATCTTTTAGCTCCTTTTAAAGTGAACGTCAACTAATTTTGCTCCCTATATTTCCAATGGGAAAATTTTCGTTATTATTTACTCAACGAAAAAAGATTCTCCACACGTCAAAATCGGCGCACTGGTAAAAAAAAATCATCGTAACTTAGGTTGTATAATCGGTGTTTTTTAGAAAAAAACTTTCCGGAACTAAATTAAAAATTAATTAATTTACTTCGATGTAGTGATGGTGCCTACTTGCAAGTGGTGCAAGTTTTTCTTCATCATCATCATCATCATTGTCAACCATTATCAATCCACTGCTGGACGAAGGTCTCCCCAAGTTTCCTCCACAACGGTCTGTCTTGTGCCAGTCTCCTCCATGTCACCCCTGCATACTTTCGAATTTCATCCACCCATCTCCCATGTGGTCTTCTTCTGGGTCTTTTCCTGTCCCTTGAAATCCAATCTAAAATTTCGGCTGTCCATCGATGGTCTGTCCTTCTGGCAGTATGTCCAGCCCATTGCCATTTCAGGGATTTAACTCTGATCATGATGTCTTCCACTCTTGTCATTTTTCGGATCCACGAGTTCCTCTTCTTATCTCTCCTGGTTACACCAAGAATGCACCTCTCCATGCCTCTTTGAGTTGTCTGCAGCCTTTGTATGTCTCTTTTAGTTAAGGTCCACGTCTCTGCACCATACGTAAGCACTGGAAGGATGCATTGATCAAACACTTTTCTTTTAAGACATAATGGCATATTGCTCTTGAAAATTATGCTGTTTCTTCCAAAAGCTCTCCAGGCAAGTTTTGTACGCCGATTAATTTCTTCATCAATGTGACCCTCACTTGATATCTGCTGTCCAAGATAAACGTACGTGTCTGTTATCTCCAGCTTTTCTCCATCAATCGATAAATCCTCATTTCTTGTAAAAGCATTGAACATCACCTTTGTCTTCTGAAAGTTCATTTTTAATCCCACTTCTTTACTCTTGTCAGCAAGTTCCTGGATCATACTCTGCAGCTCTGATGGGGTAGTTGCAAAAATGACTACGTCATCAGCAAAACGAAGGTGGGTTAGATAATCTCCATTAATCTTTATCCCCTTGTTTTCCCAGCTCAGCGACTGAAAAACACCCTCCAATGTGGCATTAAAGAGCTTCGGAGATATGTTGTCACCTTGTCTCACTCCCTTTCCAATTTTTACGTGTGTTGTATTTTCAAACAGCCTAATCTTTGCACTTGCATTTTCATAGATGTTATTAATAATATTAATGTATGCATCTTCAATACCGCAGGTTTTCAGAGCCATTGTAACTGCTGATGGTTTCACCGAATCAAAGGCTTTTTCATAATCGATAAAAGCCATGCACAATGGAAGTTCATATTCCCTCGCTCTTTCAATTAGTTCTCTCAGCACGTGGATATGATCTATTGTGCTGTAGCCACTCCTGAATCCAGCTTGTTCTCTCGGTTGAGCCATGTCCAGTGTTACCTTCAAGCGGTGTGAAAGAACTTTAGTGAAGATTTTATAAACTACTGATAGGAGGCTGATAGGTCTGTAGTTTCCGAGATCCTCAATGTCACCTTTCTTATGTAGCAGGATCATTGTAGCGGTGTTCCAATCCTCAGGAATCTTTCCTTCATTAAGGCATCGAGTGAAAATTTGGGCGAGTACTGTTTCGATTTCTCCACTTGCTTCTTGTATGATGTCTACAGTAATTCCATCTTCTCCTGGAGCTTTTCCTCGCTTCATGTTCTTGATTGCATGTGCAACTTCTGCTGGAAGGACTGGAGGAACTCTGGTACTGGTATCTTTCATGATGTCTGGAGTGCATATATCATCCCTTTCATATAATTTGGAGTAGAAATCTTTCACTCTTGTCAAAATTTCGCCTCTATTTCTTGTTACAGAACCATCTTCTTTTCTCAGTGCCATAATCTGTTTTCTTCCCTTACTGAGATGTCCCTTTGCTATCTTTAGGCTTTGGTTGTTTTCAATTGCTTTCCTCACTAGTTCACAGTTGAATTTCCTTACGTCTTCAGTGATACTTTTTCTTACTGTCTTGCATAGCTCTATATATTCCACTTTGGAAGTCACATCTTCTTTAGTTGTCCTCATCTCTCTTCTTTTTGCATCAACATTTTGGTTTTTCCTGATAATTTTTTCACATGCAACTTGTTCTTAGACCCAGCTAATTTTGTTGCTGTTTCCATAAGAGCTTTGGTTACTTTTCTGTTAACTTCAGAGATGTCCACTTCTTCCGATGTTAGGCCTTCTAAAGCAGAGAACCTGTTCTTCAGTTCTAACTTGAAGGTATTATGGTGTTTTTTGAGGTTGGTTATGTCAATAGACTTTGTTTGTCTTATGAGCTTGCCACGTTCAAGTTTAGCGTTGAGGTGCATCTTACATCTCACCAATCTATGGTCACTACCTGTGTTGAACTTGTTTAGCACACTGCAGTCTTCTATGACGAATTTTTTGTTACACATAATAAAATCAATTTCATTTGTCGTCCCATTTGGATGTCTCCATGTCCATTTCCTGTGTGGCTTTTTCTTGAAGAAGGAGTTCAAGATGGAAAACCCTTCTGCCTCTGCAAACTCAACGAGAGTATTTCCACGCTGGTTTCTGTTGCCGTGATCGAATTTACCTACTGAAGTTTCATTCTGTTGCCGTTGCCCTATTTTTGCATTGAAATCTCCCATAATTATTTTCAAGTGCTGCTTACCTTTATTATTTAGATGACAAATTTCCTCATAAAATTCTTCAATTTCTTCTTCAGGATGACTTGTGGTGGGTGCATAAGTTTGAATAATCTGAGCCTGGTATCTTTTCGAGAGTTGGATAACAAGTCGTGCAGCTCTGTCAGAGGAACTTTCAACTTCTACAACTTTATCCTTCAGTTTCTTGTTTATTATAAATCCAACACCACTAGTTCTGCCAGTATCTGTCCCACGATAGTAGAAGAGATGTCCACTTTTCAGTTCGATGAGATCTTCTCCTTTTCTCCTTACCTCACTTAGCCCCACGATGTCCCACTTGATCCTATGTAATTCCTCTTCCAATTCAAGAAGCCTTGAATCAGAAGATAGGGAGCGTCCATTGTACGTTGCCAAGGTCAGCATCAGATGGCAGCCTAGTCCGGTCCTCCGGGGATTCTTAGCACCCTCTGCCTTCATGTCGCACTGGCCGCTGCCTTGGCCAGGTACATTCCAGCTGCCGGAGACTGAGGGCCAAGATTTAAGTTGTGGAATCATTTTGGAGGGGTTTGGCCATAACTCACCACGCTGGCCAAGCGGGTTGGTGAGTGTGGGATAGAATTTCCTCTAATCCCGATGGTATAGTTATACCGCTATGGGCGGTCGTCAGAGCCCCTTTAGTGGGAACAGGATGCACCACGAGAAGGCGGGATTGACATTTGTCAAGGAGAGGCTGTGATGTTACGCATCACTTGACCTTACATCCCAAGTTTTTCTTACCACCTGCTAAATATGATCTAATGGAACTTTAAGCATTTTATATTATTTACTTTCTTGTTGATATTAAGAGTTGTGGATTGCACCAGAGTTGGAAACGGGTCAAAAATATCGGACCCAGACGTCCCATAACTGGACCCCACCCGACCACACCCGATCCGGACTCGTAACTGACCCAGACAAATCTGCTTTGAACTACAAATTCGAAACTCAATTTATGTATGTATACACACAGGGTGCATAGGAAAGTCCCTTTAGCCCGAAATAACTTGCGAACGGAGAGAGGTACAGTTATGCAAGTGAGATAACGGTATAGTAAAGCGATTACACCCGATCAAATCCAACCAATCGCAGCGCCCCCAGTGGCGAAATGCGGAAGTTAGCCATTACAAATCTAAAACGAAAAGAGATAGAGCAAAATTTCCAATTACAAAATTGTAGAGCATCAATTAATTAGTAAAAAACGATATTTGTTTCACACGGATAAGATAAATTGTCGCCTGAATGCCCTACAATGTCCGAAATCGACGCGCGACGATTCGAATCTGCATATTCACATTTCGCAAATGTAGCAGTATGCAAATGCAGATTGTGTCGTTGTACCGTACCTACGATATAAAAACCAGTAGCAGAATGTACCCTGATCAGAAGTTTAGGTCTGCGTACGCTGTGTGAGAATGGCGGGCTTGGATTTCTGGGGTTACGTAAATAATCAGGTGTATGCAACAGCGCCTATAAGTCTGTTGGATCTACGTTGTCGTGCTACAGATGCTTGCCATAGTGTGACACCTTCCATGCCGAGGAATGTACATGCAGACTTACTTTCACGAATACAAATGTGTATCGTGTACAAATGTGTATCGTGTACAAATGTGTATCGTGGGCAAATGTGTATCGTGAACACACCGACATTAATGTTTTATCACTGTGCGCCAGTTTGCTTTTTTTGTTTTTGTTTTGTCTGACGTCATCAAACATGTATTGACAAAAGTACGCATTTATGCAATAAATTGTATGTATTTGCTCATACCTATGCCTGTTCCCTTCTAACGTTCACACAAAAGGTCGCGCATCGATTTCGGACATTTTAGGGTATTCAGGCGACAATTTATCTTATCCGTGTGAAACAAATGTTGTTTTGTATTAATTAATTGATGTTCTACAACTTTGTAATTGGAAATTTTGCTCTATCTTTTTTCGTTTTCGATTTGCAATGGCTAACTTCCGCATTTCGCCACTAGAAACGCTGCTATTGGTTGCATTCGATCTGGCGTAGTCTCTTTACTATACCGTCATCTCCCTTGCATAACTATACCTCTCTTCGTTCGCAAATTATTCCAGGCTAAACGGACTTTCTTATGCACCCTGTATAAACGTAATATACACATTCATCCTAATAACTGCTTGATATTTAATAACTGAAATCCTTTTTTAATAATAAAATTTGGTTACTTGCTAAATTTTAGTGCCATTTTTAGTGCCACTATTTTGCATAATCCAGAAGTAATGACTGACTATGACCGTGACCATGGAATAGATTAAAAATGGGAATCATAATTTACGATTACACAAATGTATTTTTTTTAAATGTATTAGATTGTTCACTCTTTCCACGCTTTGATGGAGGTGCGCATACTTTCATATGGTCCGTTTGATTTTTGGTTCCGTAATCTTCTATTACAACGTCGACATTTTTCTTTGTAATTATACACTTTAAACATTTTGAACAACAAGCAAAACCAAACAACACAGAATTATTCACCGGTTCCTTAATGAGACGAAACAATTTCCAGCATTCACTCTTCCCCTTGTGGTTTTCAACAAGCACATATTTGCTAGTTTTGACGCATTTCTCAACCTCCTTAATATTAAATGCATCCATATTAACAAATAAGGAGTTAATTTCGACATGACATGTCATGGGTACAGGATGTCAGCACACATCAATCGAAAACCTCTGAATGTTCAATGTAAAAGATTCGATGTGAAAAGTAACTCTTAGTCATACAGTGAACTTCGCACGGAGAGAGTGAATCAGCTGAGAAGAAGGCGAATGGTGTTTGCCTGTACCTTGCCCTGGACAATCGCACTGTAAAAGCACGCAAAGGAAGTATCTTTTTACGATATGGTGTCGGTGCGCCTGACGTCCATCGGTGGAAATTTTCGTTGCTTTAAGAAAGAGACGACAATATTCTTGCATGGCAAATCATTATGCAGGCCGTGGGCACCAGTATCGACTACAGAATTCTCCAACGCGCATTTTTCTTAGGAATATATTTTCTCTCTCTTCAAAAATAAAACGGGAATAAAACCGGGTCAAAATCGGATCCGGAACACCTTGACCCGACCCGTTGGATCCGCAAGAAATTGTCGACCCGTTGACTCATGACACGTTTCCATCTCTGGATTACACAAGTTAAGTTATAATATTATTCAAAATATAATCCATTTCAATTGCCTAATTTTGTTATTATTTAGTACGAAATAAGGCCGAAATTTTTATCGTTGGAAGTACAGGTAGCAAAATCAGTAGACGTTCGCCTTAATAAATCTGCATAATTCTTTTTTTCTTTGGGGGTTTAACCCTTTAACGACCAAGGCCCTGAAATCTTGTGCGATCAGTATACCATAACGCCCGAACCTGTCTCTTGCTCATTTTAACATTTCTATCCTGTACGAGTTAAAACAAGAAGGCTTACTACTCGATCGCCACACGAAACTTCCTATCAGTAGTCTTGATATGCATTGACCTTCAGACGTTTCCCGGACGCGATATGTGCATTCTTCCACAGAGAAGGCATGCGATGTCATGAGAGTAAATAATATCGCCCCGAAAAATGCTTTACTTACTTGTTTAGGGACAACAATGATGACTGAGAGTAACTTCTGGTAATCCCGTAGGCTCCGTGAAAATTCAAAGAACACGTGGGGGTAGGAGATCCTACGCTCTCTAGACGGGCGTCTTCGGGCGGTCGTGGAATTTCGGATGTAAGGTCGTTTCGGGCATTATGATCGTAAGAGGGTTAAATACCACCATGAGCAACTTGTGAAATTGCAATTTTGCCGGTGTTGGGACTCGAACACACATTCTTCTGCTCGGGAGCCGAATACTTTCTCAATTAAGCTACACCGACGAGTGCTTATCGCTGCAACTTTCCTTCTTGACACGTACGTCACATCTTTAGTAAATCACAAACTCAATGGTCTATAAGCAGTCGCCCCTAGGGAAGGGAGAGAGCCACTGCTGTACTATAAGCAGTCTGGCTCTAGGGAAGGGAGAGAGCTACTACTGTAAGGCAAACACAACATGCATGACACACTCGGGATTCTTTTTTTTTTGGAGGTTTGACGACCACCGTGAGCAACTCAATGGTCTATAAGCAGTCGTCATCAGGGAAGGGAGAGAGCCACTGCTGTACTATAAGCAGTCTGGCTCTAGGGAAGGGAGAGAGCTACTACTGTAAGGCAAACACAACATGCATGACACACTCGGGATTCTTTTTTTATTGGAGGTTTAACGACCACCGTGAGCAACTCAATGGTCTATAAGCAGTCGTCATCAGGGAAGGGAGAGATCCACTGCTGCACTATAAGCAGTCTGTCTCCAGGGAACGGAGAGAGCTACTGCTGTAAGGCAAACACAACATCCATGACACACTCGGGATTTTTTTTTATTAGAGGTTTAACGACCACCGTGAGCAACTCAATGGTCTCTAAGCAGTCGCCCTCAGGGAAGGGAGAGAGCCACTGCTGTACTATAAGCATTCTGGCTATAGGGAAGGGAGAGTGCTACTGCTGTAAGGCAAACACAACATCCATGACACACTCGGGATTTGCCGCCCCGGTGGCGCAGTGGTCTAAGCGATGGCCTCTGATCATTCGTCCGAAAGGGGTCCGGGTTCGAATCCCGGTCAGGCATGGACGTTGTGTTTGTCTTACGGCACTGGCTCTCCCCTTCCCTGGAACCAGTGACCCTAAATTAGGAACGGGCGACTGCTTATAGCCCATTGAGTTGCTCACGGTGGTCGTTAAACCTACGATAAAAAAAACCACTCGGGTTTCTTTTTTTATTAGAGGTTTAACGACCACCGTGAGCAACTCAATGGTCTCTAAGCAGTCGCCCTCAGGGAAGGGAGAGAGCCACTGCTGTACTATAAGCATTTTGGCTCCTGGGATGGGAGAGAGCTACTGCTGTAAGGCAAGCACAACATCCATGACTCACTCGGGATTTATTTATTTTTTGATTGGAGGTTTAACGACCACCGGGAGCAACTCAGTTGTCTATAAGCAGTCGCCCCCAGGGAAAGGAAAGAGCCACTGCTGTACTATAAGCAGTCTGGCTCCAGGGAAGGGAGAGAGCTACTGCTGTAAGGCAAACACAACATCCATGACACACTCGGGATTTTTTTTTGATTAGAGGTTTAACGACCACCGTGAGCAACTCAATGGTCTCTAAGCAGTCGCCCTCAGGGAAGGGAGAGAGCCACTGCTGTACTATAAGCATTCTGGATCCAGGGAGGGAGAGAGCTACTGCTGTAAGGCAAACACAACATCCATGATTCACTCGGGATTTTTTTTATTTTTTGATTGCAGGTTTAACGACCACCGTGAGCAACTCAGTTGTCTATAAGCAGTCGCCCCCAGGGGAGGGAAAGAGCCCCTGCTGTACTATAAGCAGTCTGGCTCCAGGGAAGGGAGGGAGCTACTTCTGTAATGCAAACACAACATCCATGACTCACTCGGAATTTCTTTTTTTATTGGAGGTTTAACGACCACCGTGAGCAACTCAGTGGGCTATTAGCAGTCGCTCCCAGAGAAGGGAGAGAGCCGCTCCTGTACTATAAGCAGTCTGGCTCCAGGGAAGGGAGAGAGCCACTGCTGTAAGGCAAACACAACATCCATGACTCACTCGGGATTTATTTATTTTTTGTTTGCAGGTTTAATGACCACCTTGAGCAACTCAGTTGTCTATAAGCAGTCGCCCCCAGGGGAGGGAAAGAGCCACTGCTGTACTATAAGCAGTCTGTCTCCAGGGAAGGGAGAGAGCTACTGCTGTGAGGCAAACACAACATCCATGACACACTCGGGATTTTTTTATTAGAGGTTTAATGACCACCGTGGGCAACTCAGTGGTCTCTAAGCAGTCGCCCTCAGGGAAGGGAGAGAGCCACTGCTGTACTATAAGCATTCTGGCTCCAGGGAAGGGAAAGGGCTACTGTTGTAAGGCAAACACAACATCCATGACACACTCGGGATTTGCCGCCCCGGTGGCGCAGTGGTCTAAGCGATGGCCTCTGATCATTCGTCCGAAAGGGGTCCGGGTTCGAATCCCGGTCAGGCATGGACGTTGTGTTTGTCTTACGGCACTGGCTCTCTCTCTTCCCTGGAACCAGTGACCCTAAATTAGGGACGGGTGACTGCTTATAGCCCATTGAGTTGCTCACGGTGGTCGTTAAACCTACAATAAAAAACACTCGGGATTTATTTTTATTAGAGGTTTAACGACCACCGTGAGCAACTCAATGGTCTCTAAGCAGTCGCCCTCAGGGAAGGGAGAGAGCCACTTCTGTACTATAAGCAGTCTGGCTCCAGGGAAGGGAGAGAGCTACTGCTGTAAGGCAAACACAACATCCATGATTCACTCGGGATTTATTTATTTTTTGATTGCAGGTTTAACGACCACCGTGAGCAACTCAGTTGTCTCTAAGCAGTCGCCCCCAGGGGAGGGAAAGAGCCACTGCTGTACTATAAGCAGTCTGGCTCCAGGGAAGGGAGGGAGCTACTGCTGTAATGCAAACACAACATCCATGACTCACTCGGAATTTATTTTTTTTATTGGAGGTTTAACGACCACCGTGAGCAACTCAGTGGGCTATTAGCAGTCGCTCCCAGAGAAGGGAGAGAGCCACTCCTGTACTATAAGCAGTCTGGCTCCAGGGAAGGGAAAGAGCTACTGCTCTAAGGCAAACACAACATCCATGACTCACTCGGGATTCATTTTATTTTTTTATTGGAGGTTTAACGACCAACGTGATCAACTCAATGGGCTATTAGCAGTCGCCTTTCCCTAATTGAGGATCACTGATTCCAGGGAAGAGAAAGAACCAGTGCCGTAATATAAACACAGCATCCATGCCTCACCGGGATTCGAACTCGGACCACTTTCGGACGAATGATCAGAGGCCTTCGCTTAGACCACTCTGCCACCGGGGAGGCACTCGGGATTCCATTCCAGATCCATCTCAGACGAATGATTTCACCGAGATTCATCATTCACGGCAAAATAGTGTATGATAATGGTTCACCAACATGCTAACAGAAAGCATACGAAATGATTTCACTACCGAGGTGGAGCAGTGGTCTGAGCGATGGCTTCCGATCATTTGTCCGAGATGGATCCGGGTTCGAATCCCGGTGAGGCATGGATGCTGTGTTCGTCTTACGGCACTGGCTCCCTCTCCCTTCCCTGGAAATAGTAGTCTTAAATTAGGGACGGGTGACTGCTTATAGCCCACTGAGTTTCTCACGGTGGTCGTTAAACCCCAATCAGTCGCCCCGGTGGCTCAGTGGTCTAAGGCGTTGGCCTCTGATCATTCGTCCGCAAGGGGTCCGGGTTCGAATCCCGGTCAGGCATGGATGTTGTGTTTGTCTTACGGCACTGGCTCTCTCCCTTCCCTGGAACCAGTGACCCTAAATTAGGGACGGGCGACTGCTTATAGCCCATTGAGTTGCTCACGGCGGTCGTTAAACCTCCAATCAAAAAAAAAAAAAAACCCCCAATCAAAAAATAAATAAATAAATTATTTATTTATTTTTTGATTGGGGTTTAACGACCACCGTGCGAACTTATTTGTAACGGGAGAATTCAATACCCAGGACCGCCATTAATGTGCTTTCCAATACATTTTGAATATTTAATGTTTAGTCACTCCCTAGGTCCTAACCAGAGGGCTATCTGCTGCTGTCAGAGCTTGTAGTTGCGTGAATATTGTATTTATAACGGTCTCCGTAACTTGGATGACTGCCAATCATAGTCCAAAAAAAGGAAAAACTCATGGGATCTTAGACGCAACGTTCATTATGGAAATCATAAGAGAAACAACAAAACTTTACAGTGAAAGGTAAACAAAAACGAAAAGTTAAAAACGGAATGTACGTCACAAATTCTACTGCTTTGCGACTGAAACCAGATTTAAAGGCACAATCTATAAAATCTGTGCATTCTATTTTTCTTACGATCAAGGGCCGCGGATGGCCTAGTGGGCAACGTTCGTGATTGCTGCGGAAAGGACCTCAGGTTCAATCCCGGGCAGGTACGAACACTCTATCCACTAAATATACGCCGTGCGTCGGATGGGCACGTTAAGCCGTCGGACATCCGGTACTGACCCCCCCCCTTCCGCGTAATAAATAATGGTCGTCTTCCTGCCCCTTTCTACTTCGCTTCCGTGTCACTTTCCTATCTGGCACTCAAGCCCAAATCTCCTAGCTTCCTATTTCTAACGGTTGTTTAAGACCTGGGGTCAGACACTCCCTTCGTAAAATCCTCTACATATGATCCTGTGATAATTTTTTCTTACAATCACGATTTGAAGGAAAGTTCATATAGTTTCTTTTGTTTAGCTTTGTTGAGTAGTGTAAGGTCTGCACCGTTTCTGCATAAGTTGTTTGACTTTCAATATGTCTGCGCGCAGACAAAATATGGAATGTGGTTTAACTAATATACTTTTTCGGATAATGCTTTCTTATTAAACTCGTGCGATTTAAACTGTAAAATGCATGAATGGGGAATAGAGTTAATTTCATTTATTTTGTAAATTATAGAAAGTCAAGTCAGTATACGGTATCCTAAAACATTGTCACTGCTTATTTAAGTACAGTAGATCTCAGTTGCGTTGAAAATTTCGAAGATCATTAAGAGTCGCAAACTTGTAAAGAACTTAAAAAATACAGAATTGATTCACTCTGTGCTGAACACATATTATATGAAATATCTCACGATATAAGATAGTCGAAACACGATTCTCCATTCCATGGAGAATCATATGAAATGGAGAATGAACTCTTTTTTATTCCATGACAGTGAATTGCATAGTTCACAGTAATGTTGACGGCTCCCGTTGGGTTTCAGGTGACGCCGAGAAGTCAGCCTAGTTGAGCTCGTGTGGTAATTGCTTCTCAATCCCGCTACTGGATCGGAACAAAGTGCATTCAGTTACGGGCGTGCCTACCTTGTTCTTATCTATTGGGTAACTTGTGCTTTCAAGAAATGCCAGAAAGTATTTTAAAGGAAATTCGGCTACCGCAAACCACTAACCGGAGTCACCATTTTCAACTTGTCGAAGAAATTGGAGAGGATGGGAAAGCCTCATTAATCCGCATGCAGGTGTTCAAACAAAATGGGAAAGGAGACAATACATGATGTGAAGCAACGTCCCCACACAAGTATTTGCTAAGGCTTTCTCAAGAGACCGAAAAATGGTATTCAACTTGTCAGTGAGCAGTAAAGGATGTAAATCTCACGACAAACCTTGTCACTGTTGCGCAAGAGTAACAGCCACCAGATCGGGCTAATCAAATAGCGCACTCTGAATGCTTTGTGCAGTTTTTCTGCCAAACCCACGGACTTATGGACATAACATGGTTTAGGGACGAAGCCTGGCTTCATGCATCCAGGTGGGAGAACTGCTAAAGTTCGTGTATGCGGCAAACTGAAATCTCCGTGATCTCCATGATGAGCCATTCGCTTCGTCAGAACTGGTGTTGGTTCTGCAGTGACCCAATTTTGTATCATCGGGCCAGTCTTTTTTGGGAAGACGCTGAATACTGACCACTGCTTTACCGTCTTCACGGAATTCGTAAACCAGATGGATGATTAGAAACTTGCAAACGGCTATTTTCAGCGAGACAGTGCCACATTTCCTATCCTAATATATTGGATTGTCAGAAAAGTCATGACGTATTCTGGCTCCCGATGGCGATTGGACGGTTTTGGAAGTACTAGAGGCATGCGCAGCTTTGTTATCGCTATGGCATTCGACAGGTGCCAGCTCTAGCTGCAGTCTAAAAGGAATAGTGAGCGATTTGGTTGATTTTTCGGAGATTTGACATCAAGTTGAAGATGGAAGACCAAACTGTGCATTTTCGCAATATTTTACTGTTTTACTTCCGTAAAGGGAGGAACGCGCGTCAAACTTGTGAAAAGTTGCGTAAAGTGTGCAGTGATAATGCTCTACAAGAACGTCAGTGCCAGCGGTGGTTCGCAAAATTCCGTGCTGGCGATTTTAACCTCAATCATGCACCACGGTCCGGGAGGCCAACCGAGGTTGATGACGACCAAATCAAGGCATTGATGGAGTCAGACCCACGTTACATGGCACGAAAGATTGCAGACACATTGCACATCCATCATTCAAGCGTTCATGACCACCTGAAGAAGTTGGGATACGTAAGCAAGCTGAATGTGTGGGTTCCTCACGAACTCAAAGAAGCTCAATTGACATCACGTATAAACATCTGCGATATAAGAAAACGATCCTTTTTTGAAGCGACTGATAATTGGTGACAAAAAGTGGATTGTGTACAACAATGTGCTGCGCAAACGGTCTTAGTCCCGACGTGCTGCTTTGCCTCAAACGACATCCAAAGCAGACATTCATCAGCGGAAGGTTCTGGTCTCAGTGTGGTGGGATTTTAAAGGTGTCGTGTTTTTCGAGCTCCTGCCACGGAACCAAACAATCAATTCGAATGTGTGCTGTCGGCAATTGGACAGTGTGAACGAATCCATCATCCAGAAACGTCCAGATCTCGTTCATCGTAAAGGTGTTGTGTTGCATCACGACAACGCGAAACCACACACAAGTTTGATCACCCGCCAAAAGTTATTGGAGCTTGGGTGGGATGTGTTGCCACACCCAGCATACTCGCCTGACCTTGCGCCGTCACACTTCCACTTGTTTCGCTCTCTTCAACAGTCTTTGCCTGGTATAACGTTGAATTCAGATGAGGCTGTAAATCAGCACCTTGTAAAGTTTTTCGACACGAAAGACAGGTCCTTCTACGAACGAGGCATTCTGCAGCTCGCTGAAAGATGGCAAAAGGTTATCGAACAAAACGGGCATTATATTATTGATTGATCTTTGTTCTTTCTATCAATAAATGACCTTAAATACGTCATTACTTTTCCGACAACCCAATGTAATCTGCTAAAGCCATCCTCCTCCTCCTCCGTGCCACTTTTTTAGTCATCATAGCAACAACCGAGAAACAAATGTTTGGGACGTCACGCTTAGCTATTCGTGTTTTCGTGTAGGTGACGCCATTATCTACACGCCCACAGTCCACGCATGTACCACTTCGTTTTTTGTCATAGCAACAAAGAACACAGCTGCTGGGGCGACGTCATCTAATCCAAATCATTCTCACATGACGTCAGAGATGCGTTACGTCACACAGTCAACTCTAGAGAAACGAAGACTTTTTTTTTATTTTGGCTGTAGGTTTAACGACCACCGTGAGCAACACAGGGGGCTATAAGTAGTCGCACGTCCCCAATTTATGGCCAACGGTTCCAGGGAAGGGAGAATGCCACTGCCGTAAGGCAAACACATAATCCATGCCTTACTGGGATTCGAACCCAGACCACTTTCGGATGAATGATTAGAGGCCATCGCTTTGACCACTGCGCCACCGGGGCGACTACAAAAAGACTTTACATCAGAAATGTTGGTTCACTACCTGAACTGGTGTTTAGCCATGTGTATGTGGCAACGTCAAGAGTACGACGATCTGACGACGTCAAGATAAAAATAGTTCACGGAAAAGAACAGGGAAATTGATACAGGGTTCACATTCAGTGTATACGTAAAATGTACAAGGAAGTGTTGATGAAGTAGGGACTTAAGGTTTCACAAAACACATAACAAACAGACAGACCGTCGCATATAATTCCATAACAAACTGCTCGGGGAATTTTCAGAAAGCTGTGAGCCAACGTCGCCATCTATTGACGTGGACCTCAAGAACTCAAAAAATAAATGTCAATAATTTCTGCATCATAAATTTTATTTTTCCCCTTCATTATTGACGGGCTTTCATCTAGTCTCGAATAAAATCAAGACAGAATTCCTCAACTTCTTCCAGGACAGCGTTGTGTAAGGCCTCTGGACTTGACGCCCAGGATGTCTTTCTCTGGTGTCACTTGAAAGGGAGGGTGTATACTAATAGACCAAGGAGAATTCAAGATCTTCAAGACAACATCAGACTTGAAATTTCTGCTATCGATGTTGGTATGTTACAGTGAACATTCGCCAGCATGGGGCGTCTTAGAAATATGTGTTTGAGTGTTGGTGGTCACTACTTTCGACATCTTCTCTAAGCGAACTCTGTTCGTCGTAGGGCCACAGTGTATTTCGATTTCATGTCATTCAATTTTGTCTGTGCCCTCATGTGTTATTACCTAAAATGTGTGTTCAGTCCGAATATTATAGACTTCTCCAGGGCCGTAGCTACCGGGTTGTCCTGTCGAAACGCTCATTCCAAGGGCGTACATTCATTCTATGGGAGATGTAAAAACAGAAGTTCTAACCAACAAGTTAGTAAAATCATGCAATGCATTGATTATGATACGCTTTCCAACATACCAGAAATCACTACTCAAGTTATTACTCAAGTTATGAGGATAATGGCTGTGGAATAAATCTCGCTCCTGTGTCCTGACCTTTAACTCCATTTCGATGATATTCAACAGAACCGGTTCAGTACACCTCAAGAATAACATACTAAAGTTTTGTCGCAATAGAAGCAGTTTCACGCAAGTTATGAGAATGATGGCTGCAGAATAAATCTTGCTTTTGTGCAATGACTTATGATCCCATTTCGTTGATATTCAACAGAACCGGTTCACTATACCTCCGGAACAACATGATAACGTTTGTCGCAATCGAAACATTTTTTGGTAAGTTATGATGCACAAGGGCAATGGAATGGATCCCACTCCAATGTCCTGACCTTTGACTCCATTTCGCCCATTTTCAATAGGGTTCGTCCCCAGTGGCTCCCTACCACATACTAAAATTTCATTGAAATCGAACCATTTTTACGCAAGTCATGACGCATAAGGGCAATGGAATAAATCCCGCTCTTATGCCCTGCCTGACCTTTGATCCCAATTTGCCAATTTTCAATAGGGTTCATGCCCAGGTAGTTTCCTACCACCTACTGAAATTTCATCGAAATCGAACCATATTTACGCATGTTATGACGCATAAAGGCAATGAAATGGATCCCGCTCTTATGGCGTGGTCTTTGACCCCACTTCACCCATTTTCAATAGGGTTCGTCCCCTGGTGGTCCCCTACCACATACTAAAATTTCATCGAAATCGAACCATTTTTTCGTGAGTTATCGTGCCGACAGACAGACGGACGGACAGACGGACGGAAAAAGCTGGAGCATATATGCTTCTTCAGTTCAACACAATTTTATTAACAAGGTTGGGTTCAGGAGGCGAACATGGGCGTG
Source organism: Macrothele yani (assembly GCA_039090855.1). Classification (NCBI taxonomy): domain Eukaryota; kingdom Metazoa; phylum Arthropoda; class Arachnida; order Araneae; family Macrothelidae; genus Macrothele; species Macrothele yani. The sequence continues at coordinate 137,771,497 of CM077027.1, read as the reverse complement.
CTGGTACATATATTGTATGGTAAAATATACAAACTCTAAAATTCTATGTACATTATATACAGCACGATGTATTGATTCAACAAAGGAGCCTCGTGGTAAGAGGTACAAGCATTTTGCACAAGAACAATCAGAGAGATTGTCGAAATATTTCGTCTCGAAGCATAAATATATTATAGTGCTGACATATAACAGAACGAGAATATTATAATGAAGCACTGTACAAAAGGAGAACTGTAGATGACAAAGTAGACAATGTGAAACCTAAGGCAAACGGAATTACGATGTCTTAGTACTGGTAGAAAAAATTATAATCAAAGAGAAAACAAGTAAGACTATATACATTTGTACAGTATGGTGCATATTGTATTCACATGTGTTAGAAGATATAAGCTTTATGTTGAAGTTTGATTCCGAAAACTAATGGTGAGCATGCACGTTGAACTGAAGTTCAACAGAGCTAGGATAAACTACCGACTGTCAGTTGCAACGTCGCTGGCATGCCGGCGAACCAGGAAGCGGCCGGAGACCAGGTGGAACGGAAATGTTGTTCTCTCTGTTGGGCGACATCCACAAGGTTCTCCAGACGAAGTCTTGAGAGGAGACGCTACCGAAAGTGGCACAGTAGTTCCACAGAAGCTTGGTGGATGGTAAAAGGAGATGAGATATCTCGGCAGCGCTGATGAAATACGTAAATGACATGTTTCACCAGGATGAAAATATATGAGCAGATGGGTGGAAGCTTAACTGGCGGAGAGACCTGCAGGAGGAGTGTCTTATAGGCATCGAAAGGAAGATCAGTTGTGGCTGAACGTTGAGCAATGGAAAATGCAAGATGGAGTAGTGGAAGGACAATGACACAATGTAGATAAACGTGAGAGACATCAGCTTCTTGAGCACAGAAGGGGCAAAGAGGTGAGTCAAGAATGGTCATGCGGTGGAGGGTGGATGGAACGGGAAGACGGCGGTGGAGAAAAAGCCAGTGAGTGTTTATTTCAAGAGGAGCTGAAAGAGGAGAAAGGGTGGCAGACCAGACAGCGGTGAGAGAGGATTGGGAGACATCAGGGATGTGAAGGGGAGAAGGAGAGTGGGATTTTAAAAGAAACCGATAGAGAACTGAGGTTGAAAGAGAGGATAGTGGAAGTGTAGATCTGCCGACTGAAAGAAAGAAAGGAAGGGGAGGGAGGCGGAAGGAACAAAGGTCAGGCCGGTGGTGGTTGCAAGATGAGGAAACTTAGCAATGATGGTAGAGAGTAGGGAGTCATAGACAGAGCGAGAGGAGGGTGAAAGTAGAACGGTGGGTGGGAGGCTGGCGTAGGGTCGCCAGGACAGATCTGAGGTTACAAGGTCTTTGACGGTTACAACTCCGACTCGGAGCCAAGAAGAATAGGCGAAGCATGAAAGATGAGGGGGTGAAGAAGAGAGGAGAAGAACAGGGGTTCGGCAAGGAGTTCAGTGGTGGAATCGGGTGGGGATCGAGTGAGCGGGAGAGAGCGGAGAAAGGTAAGAGTCTCCCGTAAGGCAGGAGGAAGACGAGAGTGAGTGGTAGTACGGAGGTCCATTAGAATGAAAGAAGTGAAAGTGAAATTAGTGTTGCTCGAAGAGGTGATGACGTTCCTTGCGGTAACGGCGTCGGCAACAGGTGAGATATGAAGACGGAGGAACGAAGTAATCCGGAGAGCTTGATAGTACAGTCGTGTATCAATGAGGCCAATGCCACCCTGGTCAGGAGGAAGGCTGAGCTTGGGGGCACTGAGCCAGTGGTGCCCGGTCCAGATAACTGAGGTGAAGCAGCGAGTGATATCATTGAGACGAAGAAGTGAGGATTTAGTAGCAAGCCAGGAATGTGTGCACATGGAGAGAAGATAGGTTTGCGCAAGACGTGCACGTTGAAAATATGAGGTGCAGAACTGCGCTTTTCGCCAAAACGCAGTTGACCGATGAAGACGTGGCTGGATGGTATTCCACGTTGCGCTGGAGGCTTCACCTGGGACGCCAAGATGTACGCCAAGGAAACGTTGAGAGGCTGAAGACCAGTGCGCTCCCCATGGGGAATCCAAACGGTCAACCCATGAGCCGCACCACAGGCCTGTGCTTTTGGTTGTATTAATCGCAGCTCCGGAGCAGGAGGCGTAATCGGCGAAAAGACTTTGGAGCAAAGAGAACTGTGAATCCAGGCGTATACAGAAGGTAACGTCGTCTGCATACGCCACGGAAGTGGTGACATGGTGTCTCGTGCGGGCGACGAGTGGCGGCAGGGTGGCTTGAAAGGAGCGTTGAACGGAGCGGAGAAAAGGTTCTAAGGCTATAGCGAAAAGTTGACCGGAGAGTGGGCAGCCTTGCCTCACTCCACGGCGGAAGAGGATTGGTGCTGTTAGAAAGGTGGGCAACTTGACCTGGAAACTGACATCCTGGTAGAGGGAGGTGAGGAGAAAAATAAACGGAGATGGAAATCCAAATCGGAGAAGTGTGGCGGAGAGACAAGTGTGGGAGATATTATCAAAGGTGGACTGTTGGTCTAAAGTGAGGAGGGCGAGGGGTTCAGAGCGGGAGCGCGCAAGGTGAATTAGATCAGTCAGGAGATGGATGTTGTGAGATAGGGAACGGCCGGGAACTGTGTAAGTCTGGTTAGGGGAGAGGATGTAAGTGAGGATGGGATTTAGTCGTTGTGAAAGAAGCTTGGTATAAAGTTTGCAGTCGAGATTCAGTAGGGAAATTGGGCGCCAGTTCACCAAGTCAAGGAGATCACCTTTTTTGGGGAAAAGGACAACGTATGCATTTGTGAATCCCCTCGAGAGAGGAGAGTAAGTAATGGCAGCAGAGAAAGCGGATAGGAGAAACGGAAGAAGAAGAGGCAGAAACGTTTTATAAAAGCTAAAGGTTAGGCCGTCCGGACCCGGAGCGGCACTAGAATTCATAGAAAAGAATGTAGTGTTTAGTTCAGAGGGCGTGGTTGAAAGGAGTAGAGAAAAAGCGAGATGAGGGGGGAACCTGAGGTAGATTAGAAAGGAGAGAATCCATTGCTGCAGAGGATGGTTGAGGAGATTCACTGACCTTCATGGAGAAGTACTGACGGACATAGGAACAAAGCGCAATCGGCTCATCTGATACCTCTCCAGAAGAAAGGCGTAGATGATGAAGTATGGACGAAGCTCGTCGGGTGTTTTCCACCGACGTCAGGAACTCATAGTTGTGAGCATCCGGCGTCAGGTTTTGCAAACAAAGTCGGCGGAGAGCTTGTTGCGCCAGAGGAGTGAGAAGAGATCGAAGCTCTTCTTGAAAGGAGGAGAAGAGAGGATCACTGAGACTGAGCATGGATAGCATTGAACGAACATAGGCTAGGCGCATGTTCTGGAGTGTCTTTAGTTGGAAAGAGTAGTTTCGGACATGCAGAACGAGCTGTTGCTTGATCTCCAACCAAGAATTTAATCCGCAGAGTGCAGATTGAAGCTACGGTCGTCTGTCAATCAGGAATGACCGGACCGAAGAGCAGAATGCCGGATCGGAGAGAAGTGCATCATCAAATGTCCACGGGCGAATTGTCCTGGGTTTGAATGGTGCAGTATGGACTATGATGGCAATGGCGCAGTGGTCAGATGAGGCCGTGGGATGCGCACTCAATTCTGTCACGGCAGGAAGTAGAGTACTGGAGGCATAAAACCTGTCAAGGCGGGCTATGAAAGGATTTTGCGCATGAGAGGAGCGCCAAGTGTAATTAGTCGACCATGGATGAATATGCCGATGTACATCATGAAGAGCTTTGTTCGTGACAACTGTCTGGAGCAGGTTCGCCAAGGCATGGCGGCGCTCTCTATTTGTAGAAGACCTATCCAGAAGAGGATCCAGGGTACAGTTAAAATCCCCACCAACGAGAACATGGTCTGACGGTGGGATACGGTCGAGTGCTCTGCGAAGACGCGTGAAGAAAACTGATAAATGTGTTGTAGTGCTTGGAATATAGATATTGAATAAATGATATCTGGAAGACGCGATGGTAAAGGATGCATGCTGTAAGAGATCTCGACAAATATTTCGCACAGAGAGGGATGTGATAATAGAATTGAGAGTATGACTAATGCCGATGGCAAGACCGCTATGAGATGTTAGTCCATAGGCGTGATGAAACACAAAGTTCCACTGGCGCCATCGAGAATAGACGGTAGATGGTTTGCAATTTGTCTCTTGAAGGAGGAGAATATCAGCCCCCAACGGGTTGAGGTCTTCATATGCTAGAGAGTTGCTGAGGGGGGAAGCGAATCCCCTGCAATTAAGTGACACGATCTTGAATTGTGGGGTTCCTTGCCTGTAGCTGAAGATCTTTCAGAGCTGGAGGAAAAGACTTGAGACGATTATAGAAAATTTGTGCCCACGGATGGGTGGGAACATTCTGGCGGCAGAAATGCGACACATTGAAGATCTGCTCCGGCACAAGTTGGCGAAGCGATGGATTCTTGACTGCTAAGGCACGCGCTATTGCGTAGCTTGTCGGATTCGTTAAGTATGTATGGAGATCAATGTATGAGAGTGGTACGGGAGGTATATTGGCTGTCTGGAGAAATGCAGCGAACTCTTCGACCGTGGGAAAGGAGACTTCGGCTGGCGAGGTGTGTCGAGGAGAACTGCTGGAGAGGGAGGTTGAACGAGGTGAAGTAGAGTTTTGCTTCTTCGCTACTCGCCTGCTGCGGCCAGAGCCGCGGCGCTTCAGTGGAGGCTCGGTCGTCTCATCCTCACACTGCGTCTCTGGACCAACGGACTCCACATCAGCTGTTTCGGAGGTTCCAGTGGTAATAGCTGGTTGTAAACCCTCTGAAAGGGACTCAGTGGTGGAGCGACGACGTTGCGGGAGTGAGGAGGCAATTGTAGGAAAGTCCTCTAGTGAAAAAGAAGAAGCGGCTGTGGGAGCGTTGCGTTGACCAACGTCTGTAAGCGGACTTTTTTCATCATATCTTGGCTCCGAGGCCTGCTGTGCTGAAGTAGATGGTGTAGTACGCTTCGAGGTAGGAACAGTACCTGTAGGAGCGCCAGTCGGAGTCGGTGGAACTTGATGTGGGCAGTGCACGCGAAGATGGTTTTCGCCATGGCAAAGCGTGCAGTGCAAGGAGGTAATGACGTCGATTCTCCGACGTTGCTGGCCACACCGTACGGTTAGGATCTTCGGGCACGCAAGCAGATGATCGTCCGACGGAAATATGACACGGGCACTTCGACGAAACCCTGCAATGGATTTGTCATCGGGATCTCTGGGCGCCGCCGAAAGGGTCGTTATTGGTCCAACCACTCGGCCAAATTTGCTGAGTAAAGTGCATAGAGCGACATCTGAGACTTCAGGTGGGACTGGGTGGAAAGTGACCTGGATAGGTCGCTGTGCCACAGGTTCAGCCAGAAGATGCACATCTTTGATGGATAAGCCAGCAGTCATCACAAGGTCTGCATGTTCTTTACGGGCAAAAATACGGCCCGTGGCTTTCGAGCCATATGAGTGATATAAGCTCCTGTAGGAAGCATCTTCTTTAGGGCAATACTATATTCCTTGAGTTTCGTGTCTGGTAATGCATCAAAACAGACACCGAAATCCATTGTGGAGAAAAATTGTTTCCCGGCTGGGGAATCCTCTGGGATATCGATAGTGGCAGAACTACCCTCAACACTGACGTAAGAGCCAGGAAAAACGGGAGCAATAAACTTGGAAGGAACTCTCGCTCCGGAGGTCACTGTGGAGTAAGTGAGAGACGTAGAGTTGGCAGCTGAAGGATGCGATACAGTGCTCATTGCTGGTAGCGGCTAGGTAAACTGAGTTGAGCCAGTTGAAGGCAACGCAACCGTGCAATCGGTCACATCCATAGCTTCGGCAAATGAACCAGGGCCGTGCGTCAAGGTGACGTCACTCTCTTGGGCAGGGATATCAGCTTGAGCCTTTGCAGAGGAGTCTCGCGTCACATCTTGAATGCGTATGACGTCTCTGACGTGCATGAATGCTGATTGGTCTCCTGAGAGTGAGGAGGAGGAGGAGGTTGAATGAGCATCACTGATGTGGGCATGGACATCACCCTTATCAGTGCCAGCCATTGTAAATGGCGAGGATTAACTTAAGGATCGATCAGCTTGATCGAAAATAATAAAACGCTGAATGCAAACAAAATATGCAACTCACCGACTTGGGAGCTGAGCTAAAAGAATGTACAGATCTTCTTCTTGAAGGGGAACACAAAAATAGGAACAAACACTCACTATATACTTTCAAAAACTGGGCACAAACACAGAGCTCGAAAGGAACGTGACTTTATCGGCTATACGCTTCTTCAACCTACGGTTGGAAAGCGTAAAAAAAGGAAATTACACACTTCAGTATTTTCTTTTTAAGAACTTGAGTTAGTCTCATACAATATTCCATGCAGTTAACTAGGGTACAGAGTAACATATTTTATGAGATATGAACATCTCACATCCACGAAAGGTAAATTTTCGAAAACAGTGGATGGAGGCATTGAAAACAATATGCTAATATGTCTAACGTCTATGACCTTTCCGAACATGTCGTTGGGATGAAGAAAGTTCTCGCAGCGTCGCAGAAAGTTCTCGCAGCGTTTAACTTTGAACATAATTTTTCCAAGCCCGACACTTAAAGTTATTTCCTATTGTTACGTTTTTATCCGATACTCATTCGTTCTGCGCTGGTTTGTTTTTCGCTTTGCATTTCTATGGAGTTTTGTGTTGTCGGCGTTTACATAACGTTTACGCTTTACTTGGTATTAGGTGTACAAATAAGTTTTAAAGAGTTTTTTTGTGTGACGTATACGGCTGATTTACATATCCGACATTCCCCAGCGTTGTTGTCATGTGACCGTAACTGGTCCAGAGTATAAAATGTGACACAGAAGTTTGCCCAACGGTCAAACGCACTTGCACATCGATAGGTGAAATATGGCAAGCGATACTGCATTCGTTGCGAATTTCATCAAGGAAAAACTGCTGCAAAAGCATGTGCATCGATCTGTTCTGTTCTGGGGGAGAATAGTGTATCGAAAAGCACGTGTGAGTTTTGGTTTAGACGGTGTAAAGCAGGTCATTTTGATGTTAGCGATCGAGAACGTAGCGGCGCCCCGCAGAAGGTTGCACATGAGGAACTGCCAGCATTACTGGTTGAAGATTCGTCTTAAACGCGAAAAGAACTAGCTGAACAATTAGGTGTAACTCAACAAACTATTTCCAATCGTTTACGCGCAATAGGAAATATTCAGAAGGAAGGCAAATGGGTGCCATATGACTTGAGCCAAAGGAACAAGGATGAGCGTGTTATGAAGTGTTTGAATCTGTTGAATAAACAACACAAAGTCCTTCCTGTGGAAAATCGTTAGGCGTGATGAAAAGTGGATATGGTACGACAATCCCAAACGCAAAAAACACTGGATATACCCCGGTGAAGAAACGACTTCGACACCGAAACGCAATATTCACTTCAAGAAAGTTCTGCTGTGCATCTGATGGGATATGAAGGGTACGCTGTATCATGAACTATTGGAACAGGGCCAAACTGTTACTGCTGATCGTTACAAGCAACAATTTCTGCGACTGAACGAGGAAATCTATCGGAAACGTCCATTCACAGGCAAAGGATTGCGTCCTGTGAAATTACTGCATGACAATGCTAGGCCGCATGTCGCGAAATAGTTTAAGGAATCGTCATTGTCGCTTGGCTGGGAGGTTTTGGATCACCCGACGTATATAGTCCCGACATGGCACCTTCAGATTATCATTTGTTCCAATCGATGTAACATGGTTTGTCTGCCGTACGGTTCCGGACATGTGACGAAGTGCAAAAATGGGTTGACGACTTCATCGCGTCACACGACGAAGTATTCTTCATGGCTGGAATCCGTCAGCTGCCCGACCGATGGCGGAAGGTGATAGATAACGACTGCGCATATTTTCATTCGTAAATCTATTGTTGTTTTCCCCTTAAATTACATGTTGCGTTGTCTTAAAACGCTTTGGAACTTATTTGTACACTTAATATTTACAACCTGGGTATTTACCGAGTTCCTATATTTTTAGTAGAATTATGTCAAAAAACTGAAGTGCGATTTTTGGACGATAGTAATACTTTCCTATAACGATGGTGCGTGAGAAAGCAAAAACCATATATTACTTGAATACAGCTCGAAGGGGCGTAATTTCAAGTCTCGCCCTCTCAGATAAATAAAAGCTTAATATGGTCCTGGACTTCTCTGTGTAACTATTTAAAAAAAAAAGGGTCATTCCAACTTGTAGTTTAATCCCTGTTTCGTTTTGAAATCCGATATGAAAATCGGCTGAAATATAGCAATCAGAAGGAATGTTCGATAACGAATCTGAACATCACGAGCATGATTTTAAGCACTTCCCACGAAAATTCTGGAAACACATAAAATTGCTCGTCAAAGTTGTAACATAACACTTTCGCTTGTTGTTAGTATTTTAACGATTTGCCATTCGCATTTCCGTCTTTATCTCCTCCCCACCCCCACAAAGTTTCAGCGAGATATTAATGATGCCACATCATGTCTGAGAATTTGCGCTCCCCTTGGAATCCCGACCCGTAAAACTTTCCCCCTTGTCGCTGTTGAAAACAAAGCCCTGCACTTCTTGGTTTATTCGACGGTCGATTTATTGTGTCTCCTACGCCGAGGAGAATTGTTTCAGCTCGAGTTGAAATGTAGGTCATACGAAAAACTATCTAAAAATAGCTACCCGAACATGGGGGGGGGGCGAAGCGAGTAAGGAAGCAAGCGAAATGGCGTTTATAATAATGCAAGGGCCACGAAAGGCGAATGGAAACGCACTAACGATCACAGGACGTCGAGAACTCGATACTACCATTCCATTGAACTGCAGCCATCAAATCGAAGGCAAAGTGCAATCAGTGAAAACTTCAATTCGTTTAAATTCGTCCAACCATTCCGCTGCTCGTTCGCTTCCTCCCGAGCCAAAGATATAAAAATCGATCGCCCTTGACATTCCGAGGAAGAAAGACAAAGGGCAGCCAAAGAGGACTGCGGCGACATCTGGTGGCAGAAAGTAGGAACACAACTCAAAGTTTGCATGACTTTCGCACTCGCTGATTTCCCTAGCGCGTTCTAAACTATTAGGAGCGACTTGTTTACATAATTTCTTTAAAAAATGTCAATTAATTAAGAGTGTCAATTTCCTTTTTTCTTGATGAAGCGTGATATTAAATTCAGCAGAAAAGGGAAGAGGGGCAGCGGCTCCTCAAATGACGTCGGCTCCCTGTTCCTTTGCAAACGGAGATAATTTACATAATGTTTTATAATTTAATACACTCACACGTATTTGGCTGTTCTGTCCTTTCCACTTTCAAAGATTTCGGGATAAGCTGTTTTAGTATGTTTCAAGTACACAAACTGTCACGGAGTTTTAAACGGTTATTTCATTCACGTTAAAAAATATTGGATAGGAACTTCGCCCTTGGTGAAATAATTGGGTGTATTAGAGTCACCTCTGTGGATTGTTGCTCTTTATGCTTCTCTCTACTCAGAATGCAGAGATTAAATTGGGCAAGTATTTTCTCTATGTCCTCTTCATTTTATTCATAAGTAAAAAAGCTGCTTTGTTGAATTTTTAGACAGTAAAATTCCGCCTCACCGTTAACTGTCACGTTAAGAAATATTGGATACGAACTTTACCCCTGGTAAAATAATTGGGTGTACTAGATTCACCTATGTGGATCGGCGCCCTTGATGCTTCTCTCTACTCAGAATGCAGAGATTAAATTACGCAAGTACTTTCTCTATGTCCTCTTCATTTTATTCATAAGTAAAAAAGCTGCTTTGTTGAATTTTTAGAGAGTAAAATTCTGCCCCGCCGTTAACTGTTACGTTAAGAAATATTGGATAGGAACTTCGCCCCTGGTAAAATAATTAGGTGTACTAGAGTCACCTATGTGGATCGGCGCCCTTGATGCTTCTCTCTACTCAGAATGCAGAGATTAAATTACGCAAGTATTTTCTCTATGTCCTCTTCATTTTATTCATAAGTAAAAAAGCTGCTTTGTGGAATTTTTAGAGAGTAAAATTCTGCCCCGCCGTTAACTGTTACGTTAAGAAATATTGGATAGGAACTTCGCCCCTGGTAAAATAATTGGGTGTACTAGAGTCACCTATGTGGATCGGCGCCCTTGATGCTTCTCTCTACTCAGAATGCAGAGATTAAATTGCGCAAGTATTTTCTCTATGTCCTCTTCATTTTATTCATAAGTAAAAAAGCTGCTTTGTTGAATTTTTAGAGAGTAAAATTCCGCCTCACCGTTAACTGTCACGTTAAGAAATATTGGATAGGAACTTTACCCCTGGTAAAATAATTGGGTGTACTAGATTCACCTATGTGGATCGGCGCCCTTGATGCTTCTCCCTACTCAGAATACAGAGATTTAAATTACGCAAGAATTTTCTCTATGTCCTCTTCATTTTATTCATAAGTAAAATAGCTGCTTTGTGGAATTTTTAGAGAGTAAAATTCTGCCCCGCCGTTAACTGTTACGTTAAGAAATATTGGATAGGAACTTTGCCCCTGGTAAAATAATTGGGTGTACTAGAGTCACCTATGTGGATCGGCGCCCTTGATGTTTCTCTCTACTCAGAATGCAGAGATTAAATTGCGCAAGTATTTTCTCTATGTCCTCTTCATTTTATTCATAAGTAAAAAAGCTGCTTTGTTGAATTTTTAGAGAGTAAAATTCCGCCTCACCGTTAACTGTCACGTTAAGAAATATTGGATAGGAACTTTACCCCTGGTAAAATAATTGGGTGTACTAGATTCACCTATGTGTATCGGCGCCCTTGATGCTTCTCCCTACTCAGAATACAGAGATTTAAATTAGGCAAGAATTTTCTCTATGTCCTCTTCATTTTATTCATAAGTAAAAAAGCTGCTTTGTGGAATTTTTAGAGAGTAAAATTCTGCCCCGCCGTTAACTGTTACGTTAAGAAATATTGGATAGGAACTTCGCCCCTGGTAAAATAATTGGGTGTACTAGATTCACCTATGTGGATCGGTGCCCTTGATGCTTCTCTCTACTCAGAATGCAGAGATTAAATTACGCAAGTATTTTCTCTATGTCCTCTTCATTGTATTCATCAGTTAAAAAGCTGCTTTTTGAAATTTTTAGAGAATAACATTCCGCTCCACCGTTAAGTATCAGTCCAACTGCTTGTTTTGTTTAATGGAAGACATTGCAAAAGGAGGGGCTACAAGCAAATAAACAGTATTTCTTTTCCTTAGAGAAAGAAAGAAGTGAAAAGAGAAGTTGCGTTGGGAGATGGAGAAAGGGACAAGCCAAAGGGTGCAGCGGAATAAATTGGTCAGTATTCTTTTGGGTAAAACCCACTCCTTGTTCGCTGTTATATAACAAACTATAGGTGTCCCAGAAATGTTTTACTTTCTCCACACAGGCTATGAAACATTAAAAATTTTGTTTGCGGTGTCAAAGGCACCGCCCAGAGAAGGGGCCTTGATGCCGTATTTACATTTTGTAGCGGCCCTGTCGAGGAAGCAAAACTAGTCACCTTGTTTATTCCCATTGGACAGATTTATAAGGGGCTACCGAAATACACATACATCCTGCAGCGGGTTGGAACGGCCAGACCGGCCTAGGAATTTCAGTCTATGGTACACTCTAAAAACAGGGGAACACGGCATAAATTTCCCCTCATGAAAAAGATTCTGTTAGATCCTGGATGAAAGAGAACTTTTGAAATATGCATTGTAAAACAAATTCAGTCCTGAAGAAATAGAGATTAAATAATTCTGGTAACAATTTAATAGTGCAGGAATTAAAAACAAAAACGTTGATGACTGAATGTATCATTAAACCACGTTGAAAATAGGGTGTTGTACCAGGAAATTATTTTTCTTTCAAGAAAAACCTTTTGACAAATTTACGGGTCCTTGAAGACCCCATTTCCAACAAAATCGCCATGAAGACCAATTTGGAAGTTGAAATGTGCATATACAGTACAGCGAATTTCTTAAGCATTAATTTTTATATTTATTTGACAACTGATAGCTTACTGCAACATCGTTCTGGTAATGTAATCCTTTTTTTTTTAAGTATATACATCAATTTGACCCATGAACCACTAATATGAAATCGTTGTTTCTTTTAAGATAAATATGAATGGGACATAAATATTGGAATATCTATACGGTAAAACCACATAGTGCCATATCAGTTTGTTGACAAAGAGGTAGGGATGATGGGTAACCCCAATGGGCACTAGTGTTTTCAAACACAAAGGGCTTATAGCTTTGCAAAATCCGTTTATTTACTGGCGTAAATATATATATAGAGAGAGAGAGAGATTCGCCAAATTTTCGCTCTCCACTGGGAGGGTTTTTTCAAGACAACAGGTAGACATTTTATACTGCTGGTCACCCAAAATGCAACACCAAGAAGGAAGCATCCCCCCATTGGCCTGAAATTCGAACCATGCGTCGCCCGCAAGAGGACGTGCAAACTATTAGCATTGCATGGCATATGCAAATCATGTGCGCCCAGCACGCCGCCGAGAAGCACTATAAGAAGGGTGCACAGAAGGCGGGATGTAAGTAGTGGAAATGTGTTGTGCTGCCGGACCTGTGCGTGGGAAGCTTCCTGATGTCTCGTCGTCCCACATGCTTTCGAATTTCATCCACCCATCTCGCTTGTGGTCTTCTGGGCCTTTCTCTGTCCCTTGAAATCCAGTCTAGAATTTCGGTTGTCCATCGGTGGTCAGTTCCTCTGGCAACATGTCGATCATATTGCCATTTTTAGGGATTTCACTCTGATCATGATATCATCCACTCTTGTCATTTTCTTTATCCGTGAGTTTCTCTTCTCAGCTCTCCTAGTTACACCAAGCATGCATCTCTCCATGCTACTTTCAGTTAACTGCAGCCTTTGTATGTCTTTTTTAGTTAAGGTCCACATCCCTGCTCCTTACGTAATCACTGGAAGAATGAATTGATTAACCACTTTTCTTTTTGAGACATAATGGTATATTGCTCTTGAAAATTGTATTGTTTTTTCCAAATGTTCTCCATCAAAACAGGGGCGCACCAAGGGCATTTGTCTCCCCTTCTATGAGAATATTTTTTTTAATTTTTATTCATTTTTACATGAAATACATACATTTAGCAGCATCATTTTCTCTTTCCCGTAAATTAAAGTTTTCATAAAACACAAGTCTCATATAAAACTAAAAGAAAAAAGAACAATATGTAAAGCACTAGTTCAGTTGACGCTTTGAATAATCCAAGAAGTCAGCTTTCTCTCTGTCAATTTACACAAGTCCGCTTTACCGGTAAAAAAAGGTTTTGTCATGTACGATTATAGACATGTTACAGCTTCTTTCTTGGAGCTGTGTAACGTGCCTGCCCCGCAGGACACACACGACATAAAGGCAGATAGCAGAGATAACGAACGTCCGCGTAGCTCAATTGGTAGAGTGATTTATTCCGAAATGAAAGGGCCCGGTTCGAGACCCCGGCGTGGACAAAAATGACGGAGAAATTTACTTCGTTATAGGTGGCAGTTGTTACATATTCAGTAGCGAACAAAAGTATTTGGCGAAACACTTTTTCGACCATAATTTTTTTTGCTGGACCAAATTGGGTCATTTTGAGATATGATATATGTTATTCAGTTGAAAACATGACCCATATGCAGATGGATCGGAAACCTTAACACAGATCAGGTACCGAGCTTAATCGCAAAGATCATACAAATTGACCAACAAAGTAGGTGTGTATCACACACCTACTTTGTTGGTCTTTAATGCAACGATAAGAGAAAACAAGTACGAGAAAACGACAAAACATTAACTAATACTTAGTGGGATAACCACGAGACTTAATAATAGCTGCACAACGGGCCGGCATCGAGTCCACTAGCTTCTCGACGGTGACCTGCGGAATTCGCGCCCATTCTGCAGACAGCTGGTCGAACTTCTGGGCCCTATTCCGGAAGGTTTTCTTCACACATCGTATCTCCAGCTCCTCCCACATGTGCTCGATGGGGTTGAGGTCTGGAGATTAGCTTGACCAGTCTAGAAGTGTGACCTGTTGCTGCTGGAAGGCTGCCTTCGCTACTCTGGAGGTGTGCTTCGGGTCGTTGTCTTGCTCCATGATCCATCCGGGTGGCATGTTCTGGTTTGCCCATGGGAAGACATCGTTGATGAGCATGCTCGTGTAGCTCTGGCCGGTCATTATTCCGTCAGTCTTGAAGATGGGGCCCATTCCTTTGCGAGAGAAGGCGCCGTAAACCATGAGCGATCCTTCTCCGTGCTTGACAGTCGGCTGAATGAACTGGGGGTTGAATCTCTGGCCACATGGACGTCGTACGTCTCGGATGCCATCACTTCCGTACAAGCTGAACTTGCTCACGTCGGTGAAAAGCACCTTACTCCAGTCCGCCGCGGTCCAGTGTCGATGACGGCGCGCGAACGCGACTTTGGCTCGTCGATTCTTGACTCCGATGAGTGGATTCTTGGCGGGGAGTCTTCCATTCAATCCACCAACAATGAGACGACGGGAGATGGTCATTAGGCTGACGTTCAGGTCGTCGCTGTCGCGGATTCGGTGGCGATGTCCACAGCAGTCAAGGTGGGGTCAGCACAAGATCGACGGAGGATGCGTCTATCCTTACGCAACGTAGTTGAACAAGGCTTACCACATCGCGGACTGTTCTGGACGGTCCCAATCTTCTTGTAAAGTTGCAGGATAGTTAAAATGGACTGGTGTCGGATATTCAGGGCCATCGCAATGTCGTTGACGCGCATTCCGTATTCCGTCATGTTCACGGCCGCCTGGCGAGCTCCAACAGGGATCTCCGCCTTTTTACCCATTTCTGAAAACCTAAGATTGACTTATTATCACACTACACATCACAAAACCCACAAAAATCACAAGAAAAACATTAATACACGCAGCAAACAAATGGGTAATAATTGGCGACTCTTGAATATGGCCCATTTCGAAAGACAAATTCGCTCTGAGCGAAATAGAAACTACGCGGCATTGTAACCCACGAATCAACACATATCATATCCCAAAATGACCCGATTTGGTCCAGCAGAAAAAACATTATGGTCGAAAAAGTGTTTCGCCAAATACTTTTGTTCGCTACTGTATATGCTAGCTGTGTCCACTGCTACGCTCGCGGTGAAGATATCACTGAAAAACAGGGCTATGTTAACACGTGTCATCCGATCCATCCATAAGAACTGTAGTTGAATTTCATAGCAACCGATGGAGGAAATTGGCCGAAAGATTAAATAATCGGCAGTTATTATTTCACGTAAAAAAAATTATAATTCATTTTTAAATAAATTTAAGTACGTAATTCTTATTTTATTTTTTGTTAAATAATTCATAATGCGCATATATAACATTCTTTGTTTCTTTGTCCCGTTTCCAGTCGTTATCAAATTAAATTGATTGTCTGAACTGCCGGTTCTCGATAAACCGACGTACAACTGTCCGTGCGAGAAACATTTTGCGAACATATGCTAACGCAGAAAAACTGTCGGGGGGGGGGGGGGGGGGGTAATGCTGAAAATGTAAAAGATAAAGAATTTATGTGGTCTGATTCGGAGATTTTTAGCGTGTACGAAATACAACTCTACAAAATTCTTCGCGCTTCTGCTACCACAGGAAATCTGTCAGGAGGAGAGAGGAGGGGGAGGGGTTAATGCCAAAAACATAAATATAAAGCAGTTCTGTTCCGATAGGGAGATTTTCAGCGCTTACGAACTTCAGCTCAACAAATTATCTCAGGGCACGTGCAAAGGCAGGAAACCTGTCGGGGGTTGCGCCCCCCCCCTTCCCCGACAGGTTTCTTGCGTTATCACATGCTCGGAGAGAATTTGTTGAGCTCTACTGTGTAAACGCCGAAAATCTCCCAATTGGGCTGCAAATTCTTTATATTTTTTACTTTTGGTATTAAGCCCCCCCCCCCTAGGTTTCCTGCGTTAGCACATGCCCGCAGATAATTTGTTGACTTGTAGTGTGTAAAGGCCAATCGGGCTGCAAACTCTTCACATTTCATGTTTTTGGTATTAAGCTCCCCCCCACTGCCACCGACAGGTCTAATGCGTATGCACGTGTCCTCAGATAATTTGTAGAGTTGTAATTTGCAAACGTTAAACATCTCCGCATCGGACCTGAAATTCTCTATATTTTATATCATTGGTATATCCCCCCTATCCGGACATATACTTCTTGCGTTTGCAGAAAATATATTGAACTGTAGTTTTTAAACCGTGAAATTATTCTGTTGAGTTGTAGATTATAAACATTTTTTATAAAGAATTACATTAAATATCGCAGTTAAGAAACTATGACATTACGGAAACTTTATGTGATTCAGATAACCAACCTCTAGGGACGTGGATACGAAGCGGTCGAAAACGCAGTTTTTATACGACCCTTTAAAATGTTTGTAACCAGTTCTCCCACACTCAATCAGTGTTGATGATAAGTGGGAAAACATTCAAGCGGGACAGACTGACCTCTGCTATTAAGGTGGGACTGAATTAGCAAAAGGCATTTCCACAGCTCATGTTTAGCCTCGTACGGAGAGGGGGAGGGTGTCTGGTTCGCTAAGAACTCTTAAAAAGTAGGCATTCTGCGTTCACAATTCTAGCGAATGAATTAAATACTATTTCTTGCTCTAATAAAAGTTTAGCGCGATAGTACTTTATCTGTGAGGGGGTGGGTGGGACGAATCAATGGCTCCGTTATGGACTATCCGAATAATGGTAACTCGACGAAACCCGTAGGAATCGACCGTAAGTTTTTTTTTTGTTTTTTTTTAAATAATAAACTCATATGAAACAACAAATGTAAGCTTTATTTGATTGACAAATTCATTCAACCACTTCCAGGTTCGTGACTTTTTTTTTGTTACTAAGATTTAACGACCACCGAGAGCAACTCAATGGGCTATAAGTACCCGCCCGTCCCTAATTTAGGGTCAATGGTTCTAGGGAAGGGAGAGAGCCAGCGGCGTAAGGCAAACACAACATCCGTGCCTCACCGCTATTCGAACCCGGTAGACGAAATCCGTCGGAATCGAGGATTTTTTTTTTATTTTGAAAAAAAATAAACTCTTATGAAAAGTTTATTTACATCTTTACATAATGGAAGAATTTGTTGAGCTTCGTCATGTACGATTATAGACATGTTACAGCTTCTTTCTTGGAGGTGGCAATTGTTACATATATATGCTAGCTGTGCCCACGGCTTCGCTCGCGGTGAAGATATCACTGAAAAACAGGGCTATGTTAACACGTGTCATCCGATCCATCCATAAGAACTGTACTTGAATTTCAGAGCAACCGATGGAGGAAATTGGCCGAAATATTAAATAGTGGGCAGTTAGTTTTTCACGTAAAAGAAAATTATAATTCATTTTTACATAAATTTAAGTACGTAATTCTTATTTTATTATTGTTAAATAATTCATAATGAACATATATAACATTCTTTGTCCCGTTTCCAGTCGTTATCAAACTAAATAGATTGTCTGAACTGCCGGTTCTCGATAAACCGACGTACAACTGTCCGTGCGAGAAACATTTTGCGAACATATGCTAACGCAGAAAAACTGTCGGGGGAGGGGGGGTAATGCCGAAAATGTGAAATATAAAGAATTTATGTGGTCTAATTAGGAGATTTTCAGCGTTTACGAGATACAACTCTACAAAATTCTTCGGGCTTCTGCTACCGCAGGAAATCTGTCGGGAGGAGAGAGGAGGGGGAGGGGGTTAATGCCAAAAACATAAAATATAAAGAAGTTCTGTTCCGATCGGGAGATTTTCAGCGTTTACAACCTTCAGCTCAACAAATTATCTGAGTGCACGTGCAAAGGCAGGAAACCTGTCGGGGGTTGCGCCCCCCTTCCCCGACAGGTTTCTTGCGATGCATTATGTAAGCACTTTTCATTTAAGGCATAATGACATAATGCTCTTGTAAATTGTACTATTTCTTCCAAAAGCTCTCCAACCAAGTTTTATACGCCGATCAATTCGCTCATCCACGTAACCCTTGCTTTATATCTGTTGTCCAAGGTAAATGTACGTATCGGTTAACTGGAGTTTTCCCCCATCCATCACCAAATCTTCGTTTTTTGTAAATCTTAGGGTTGAGGAGAGAAGGAGGAGGACGCCCAAGAATTCAGTATATGAATCAAATAACAAGAGGAAGACCCTACCAGAACATCAAGCTTACGGCTCAGGAAAGAATTCCTTTGTGCATGATGACCAATGCTAACAACCAACCTTAGGACTGAGGAGAGAAAGTGGAGGACGCCCACGAATTCAATATATCAGTCAAATAACGAGAGGAAGACCCTACCGGAACATCAAGCTTACGGCTCAGGAAAGAACTCCTTTGTGGATGACGACCAATGCTACCAACCAACCTTAGGACTGAGGAGAGAAAGAAGAGGACGCCCACGAATGCAATATATCAGTCAAATAACGAGAGGAAGACCCTACCGGAACATCAAGCTTACGGCTCAGGAAAGAACTCCGTTGTGGATGATGACCAATGCTACCCACCAACCTTAGGACTGAGGAGAGAAAGAGGAGGACGCCCACGAATGCAATATATCAGTCAAATAACGAGAGGAAGACCCTACCGGAACATTAAGCTTACGGCTCAGGAAAGAACTCCTTTGTGGATGATGACCAATGTTACCCACCAACCTTAGGACTGAGGAGAGAAAGAGGAGGACGCCCACGAATGCAATATATCAGTCAAATAACGAGAGGAAGACCCTACCGGAACATCAAGCTTACGGCTCAGGAAAGAACTCCTTTGTGGTTGATGACCAATGCTACCAACCAACCTTAGGACTGAGGAGAGAAAGAGGAGGACGCCCACGAATGCAATATATCAGTCAAATAACGAGAGGAAGACCCTACCGGAACATCAAGCTTACGGCTCAGGAAAGAACTCCGTTGTGGATGATGACCAATGCTACCCACCAACCTTAGGACTGAGGAGAGAAAGAGGACGACGCCCACGAATGCAATATATCAGTCAAATAACGAGAGGAAGACCCTACCGGAACATCAAGCTTATGACTCAGGAAAGAATTCCTTTGTGCATGATGACCAATGCTACCCACCAACCTTAGGACTGAGGAGAGAAAGAGGAGGATGCCCACGAATGCAATATATCAGTCAAATAACGAGAGGAAGACCCTACCGGAACATCAAGCTTATGACTCAGGAAAGAATTCCTTTGTGCATGATGACCAATGCTACCCACCAACCTTAGGACTGAGGAGAGAAAGAGGAGGACGCCCACGAATGCAATATATCAGTCAAATAACGAGAGGAAGACCCTACCGGAACATTAAGCTTACGGCTCAGGAAAGAACTCCTTTGTGGATGATGACCAATGCTACCCACCAACCTTAGGACTGAGGAGAGAAAGAGGGAGGACGCCCACGAATGCAATATATCAGTCAAATAACGAGAGGAAGACTCTACCGGAACATCAAGCTTACGGCTCAGGAAAGAACTCCGTTGTGGATGATGACCAATGCTACCCACCAACCTTAGGACTGAGGAGAGAAAGAGGAGGACGCCCACGAATGCAATATATCAGTCAAATAACGAGAGGAAGACCCTACCGGAACATTAAGCTTACGGCTCAGGAAAGAACTCCTTTGTGGATGATGACCAATGCTACCCACCAACCTTAGGACTGAGGAGAGAAAGAGGAGGACGCCCACGAATGCAATATATCAGTCAAATAACGAGAGGAAGACCCTACCGGAATATCAAGCTTACGGCTCAGGAAAGAATTCCTTTGTGGATGATGACCAATGCTACCCACCAACCTTAGGACTGAGGAGAGAAAGAGGAGGACGCCCACGAATGCAATATATCAGTCAAATAACGAGAGGAAGACCCTACCGGAACATCAAGCTTACGGCTCAGGAAAGAACTCCTTTGTGGATGATGACCAATGCTACCCACCAACCTTAGGACTGAGGAGAGAAAGAGGAGGACGCCCACGAATGCAATTTATCAGTCAAATAAAGAGAGGAAGACCCTACCGGAACATCGAGCTTACGGCTCAGGAAAGAACTCCTTTGTGGATGATGACCAATGCTACCCACCAACCTTAGGACTGAGGAGAGAAAGAGGAGGACGCCCACGAATGCAATATATCAGTCAAATAACGAGAGGAAGACCCTACCGGAACATCAAGCTTATGACTCAGGAAAGAATTCCTTTGTGCATGATGACTAATGCTACTAAACCACCTTAGGGTTTAGGAGAGAAGAAGAATATAAATTTTTACTTCGCTTGTTAAAATTGATCATCTTAGCTATTCTCTACCTCGTTAAATCAAGAGATTTCATTAAATTTTATTCATTAAAAACTATACATTTATGTTTGAATTAATATTATGCTAAAGAAGAACTTCCGGTTTGCTCGTTAAATTTGGGGTTATGCTAAATACGGGCTCGTTATAAACGGGCTCTACTGTATTACGTATTTAAGGAGCTTTTGTTATGCTCGTATGGCTGTTACAGTGCACGGATGTTTTAAATCTACATTGTGTTTATTTGCGACACGTATTCATGTGTTGATATTTTTTTCTGCCAGATTCAGGGATAACCACACTTCTTCTTTCTCGTTCATCATTAAATGAAGTTTAAGATAAGGAAATGAACCGAGAGCCTGGAGATCGCAATTTTGGAAGCTTTACTTTAGGGAGAAGGGGTCAAAACTTTTTCTACTTTACGAGTCCCAAATATATTTTTCAGGGGGTGGGGGCAACACAATGCAACGCTACTAGAGCGACTTCAGAAAAATCCGCCTGGATGCTGTTCGGACCAGGCGAATATTGACGTAAGTGGATCGAAAGTGTACCACTTTCTTAAAAAGTTGCGAGATTATTGCGCTCTGCGAATCGTAAAACTCGTGAGCCGTCATAAAAACCAGGCCTTGCTTGAGCGATACTGTGAATTTGTTTTCAGTTCATTTTTATTGCGAAACTCTCGTTCAAAGCGTTACACGGACTCTGAGCGTTCGATTCTGTAGACGTAGCATGTGGATAATGCTAATAAAACGACCAGTTTTCGGGCTTACATATGTATTCATGTATACAGGGGAGGATTGTCCCACCGGGACAGGGGGATATTTCCCGGTGAACAACTCAAGAAATGATTCACTTTCTCGTACTCTTTCTGTCTGGATTTCCTTAGAATGAACGAATAATTATTTTGGTATTTGATCTTTATTTCTGTATGAAAAGTAAACTTTCTAAAAAAAAGTTATCCCTCTATCTATATATGGGAGTTTATTCTGAGATCAATAGCAAAATTCTCTATCCTTATGCGGGAAAAGTGCCGCCTGAACAAGCCCCTCCATTTATAAATTAATTAGGTTAAAGCTACCCACCAAAAACAGTCTTGCTGGGCCAGCACTGCCAGCAATGGACCAGCACTATGTTTCCGCTGCCAAACCGTCAATAAAATAACCGGGCGGCCAACCGAAGGGCCAGCAACTGGCCAACAGTTGGCATCCCCATCAGTTGTCATATGCCACAACAGGGCCATCAGTTATCCATCACAGGCTGTAGTTGCCACAAGTGACCCTTCAGCGGCCGTGAAAGCACGTGCATAAATGATGGCTAGCCTAATGTGGTACGTTAGTTTCCCGGCAGTGGCAGCCGGCAATCACGTGACGTAACTGATGGCTTGCCGAATCTTGTCCGCCAATTTCCCAGTAGTACCCATAAAAAAACAAGGATAACCGCAGTTTCCCAAAGCTACATTTTTATCCCCTTACGAAACTTCTAAATCACTGGGGAAATTTTCTCAACAGACCGGAAAAACGCCCTTTTGGATCTCGCTGGAAACGAAAGAAGGACTGCCAGCTTGAGAAGCGCACGCTCTACCAACTGGACTAATTTGCCACGCCTGAGCATCAGCTTAAAGCTGAGTCTCTTTCCTGCGGAATGTATAATCGAATGGTTCTCTTTTTAATTTTACAATATTGCGAGGTATTTTTCATAAATGTCAGTTTCATGTAGTTCATAAATTTATATTTTCAACGAAACGATAGTTGTTGTTTTTTTTTACCATAAGGAAACTTCGCTCATTTTCAAGGAGTATACCAACTTAAAGGCGCTTTCTAAAGTTTTATTCTGCCCTTGTCGTCTTGAAAGGCGATTGTTGAATTAATGTATTTACTCGTTCATGTCATATTCTGTTACATTTTTAACGTTGTATCTTTCGTTTCCGCTGTGCGAAACTACATTTGTTTTAAAGAGGAAAGATATTTTATTTTACTTCTCGTTATTTTTAGAAAAGAATTCCTCCAGTCTTGTGTATTCAACCCATGGATGAGTATACATTATATCCACATTGTGTATTCAACCATGGATGAATATGCATTATATCCACAAAAAAAAGCATATATATATTTCTTCAATAATTGATAAATTTTGTACGCGTATAATTCTTTTACTTTCCAATAAACATTTTTTTATTGTTTTTCCAGGACTGTTGTTTCAAGTGGTTTAGTGTATGTTAAAACGAAAGATTACACAGAAATTATTTCTTGTTATTCGTGGGAATAGAGTAGGCGTATTTCATGGCTGTAATCTAGTATTTCATGGCTTAATCTGATATCTTAGTCGACGTGGCATTTCATTAGGAAATTAATTCGCCTTCTACATATGGCTTTTTTTCTTCTTGACATTCACTAAAATAACACGATGGCGATAGCGTCGTATTCAACTAACTGGTACCACGCGAGACACAGCACGTATTGCTTCTGCGCGTGCGCAATCCAGTTGCTTCCACCTGGTTTTGGGGTTGCATCGGTTGCCAGCTACGGGCCACTAGTGGCACTTGCGCGGAGGCCCGCAATTCACGGAGATGCTGCAGGGCCACCAATGGCTGTCAACTGATGGCGCTGCCACTAACGGACCGCTACTGGGCCGTGAGGGGCAGATTTCAGCCAGCAGTGACCCATCGCTGATATCTGGTGGCCAGCAGTTTCTCTACACTTTTGCTGGGTAACTATAGTTAGATGCAAGTCGTTTAAGTTTGAGTTCAAGCTCATTGGTATGCCATAACGTGTTTTTGCAATCTTATAGAAGTTCAACAGTTTACTGGCAAACATTACTCTGCACAAGGGTCGATCAGAACATGATTAATATTATTTACATTGAAGAGGTGGCAAATATGAAATAAACATACAGATGAGGTAAAATCCCCGAAAGGATTTTATCACATTTATCGCTTTTTTTTTTTTGCAACGCAAGGCAGGAAGGAATATTCAAAACATAAGAACAGTCATTGAGGAGGAAGTATAATACTAAAAGTGAGGGACGCGGGAGTTTGCAAAACTTAGCCCGCTGCGAGCATCAGGAAGAGTAAGACGTTGCACATGACCATGAAAGTTCGTTCGCATAAACCATATGAAGACACTAACGCCAATGGTGAAACAAAAGGCTCCTAGCAGCGCTGCGAAAAGAAAAAAGATGAAACTTACCCCGTAATTGCACATGGAATAACACCAGAAATAATTCGATATCAGCTGACTGAAGCTCGGCGACAGACCTGGTGCATTCTCCGAAGAAGTCTCGAAAGGAACCAGATAGTAGAAGGCAACAAGCAGGAACTCAGAAGTCTTCTTGAGGAGCCTCACAAGGCTCCCGTAGGTTCCTAAAACGGCGCACGTAGGTTCAAAATGCTCGACGTATAGGTGAAGGCTTATCGTCTTTATCGTGTAGGTATCGTCTTTGTCGTGGCGCGTTCTCCGAAGAACTCTTGAAAGGAACCAGATAGTAGAAGGCAACAAGCAGGAACTAAGAAGTGTTCTTGGGGAGCCTCAGAAGGCTCACGTAAGTTCCTAAAACGGCGCATGTAGGTTCAAAACTTTCGATGTATAGGTAAAGGCTTATCGTCTTTATCGTTTAGGTATCGTCTTTGTTGTGGTGCGTTCTCCGAAGAACTCTTGAAAGGAAATAGATAGTAGAAAGCAACAAGCAGGAACTTAAAAAAATTTTTTGGGGAGCCTCACAAGGCTCACATAGGTTCCTAAAACGGCGTATGTAGGTTCAAACTTTTCGACGTATAGGTGAAGACTTATCGTCTTTATCGTGAAGGTAACGTCTTTATCGTGAAGGTATCGTCTTTATCGTGAAGGTATCGTCTTTATCGTGAAGGTGTAATCTTTACCGTGGTGCGTGCTCCGAAGAACTCTTGAAAGGAGCCAGATAGTAGAAGGCAACAAGCAGGAACTTAGAAGTCTTCTTGGGGAGCCTCACAAGGCTCGCGTATGTTTCTAAAATGGCGCATGTAGGTTCAAAATGTTCGACGTATAGGTGAAGACTAATCGTCTTTAATCGTGAAGGCTATCCACCCCAGCCACGAATGTGGCCTGTGGTGAAACCGAAGGTGACGACGGTGGGATGGATGCAGAAATAGGGACAACTTGGTGTAAGCAGTAAGATACTTTGTGACCAGGACTTCTGCACACACACACACACACACACACACAAACAAGTGAAGAATTTGAAAATTTCTATGGAGCAATATTGACACTCTAAACGAAGCTCCAGAGTCGATGGACATGATTCAAGAGCTGCATGTGGTGGAAAAGGAAGCCGAGCCTGTCTACTGACAGGCTCTTATCTTCTCGAACACTAAGCCTTTTGGATCCGCCAGCAAACGACAAATCGCCCAAACGAGTTTATCGCTCTTAGGTAGAGCGCACAGAAGTAGGGAATTTCCTGTGACACTGGAGTTAACGTAATGGTAATACGATGCTGTGTAAGTGAAGTGCCTAATAAGGGAGTACCACTGAGATTAATACCCATTTCTAGAACAGTAGTTGCATGAACTGGAGACAGCAAATGAAGCACCCCTTCCCGGTTAGCACGGTAAATGACAGTAATCATATGTTACGTACGAGTCATTGAATACTTAACATTCGAGGACAGCAAATCTTTTAACGAGGCAGAAAAAGACTTACTATCCTCGAATGGATGAATGGAAATGGTGGCATACAGACCAAACTGCAACAGCGAAGTGGAATCGGTTTGTTTGTTTGTTTGTTTGAGCATTAACGGCCACTGTGAGCAACTCGATGGGTTCTAATCTGTCGACCGTACCTATTTTAGAGCCACTGATTCCAGGGAATGGAGAATGAGCCAGTGCGGTAAGACAAATACAACATCCATTCTTCACCCAGATCCGATCCTGGCCCACTCTCGGACAAACGGTCAGAAGCCAGCACTCAGACCACTGCACCACCGAGGCGGTAGGGGTGTCTTGGTGCTCTAGTGGGGAAAATGTTGGTAGAAAAGCAATGGGAATGAATTATATCAAATATTCAATAAGGGGGTAATGAGAGAGAATTTCCACCAACCACTGCAAGGGGCCATGTCTTGGGAGTATCGCGTCAGCAGGACTGAAAACAAACGCCCAACTCCTAGACAAACAGAGGACGGGTGGGGTTAACTCGCATTTACTGAGTGGATTTCAGGGCTACGATTTCATGGAGGAATAGAGGAGAAATGGAATGGGGATGTATCCTTAGGAGGAAACGAGTGATAATAATAATATCCTTTCACCTTCCAGGTCAGCGTAAATCCAGAAAATAGTAAACAAATGTTGTCAGATGTTATGGTATACACTGATGAGTCATTGCATTATGACCACCTACCTAATAATCTGTAGAACTTCGTCTAACCAGCAAAACAGCATCCACTCGGCGAGACATCGATTCCATGATGTGGCAATAGGTGTCCTGGGGTATCTGGTACCATAATGTCATCAGCACGTCCACCAGTTCCTGTGCATTTCAGGGTGGTGGTGATTTAGCGCGAACCCACTTTTCCAAGTCGAACCAGAATGTTCGATTGGATCCATGCCAAGTGACTTTGGAGGCCAGGGCATTAACAGAAAGTCGCCAGCTTGTTCCTCGAACCACTCCTGTACGATTCTGGCAGTGTGACATGGCGCATTATTCTGTTGGTAATGGCCATCACCAGCAGGGAACACAGTAGCCATGAATGGGTGAACTTGGACAGCAGCGATGTTCCGATACCTGAAAGCTGTCAGGGATTGTGCTATTCGGATAATGGGGCCTAAAGTTTCACAAGAAATCATCGCCCACAGTATGACACCACCGCCGTCGGCTTATTTCCGCTTACGTAAAATCGTGCCTCAATGTGAACATTTCTGTTTGAGGAGCAAAGGACATTTTCGAAAATATTTGATTTAGGTATATGGGCAGCTTAAAGGTTTAAGGGGTATAACAGTGTGATTCAAATTACAAGAATTTCTTCGGCGACAATGCAATGATAGGATTACCTTTGCATCTAGCAAGTTTCTTTTTCAAAGCTCTTTTTGAAATACTACACTGTAACTCCAACAGCAAAGAAGAACAATCGGCCAAATTTTGGAGGTTCTACCACTATTTACCGATCACACTGTATACCATTTTCTGAAAATCTCGAGACGTTTTCCGTGTTTCCTTTTGTGAATTAACGAAGCATATTTCTGATGCAGCCTTTTCCGTGAAATGGCAGAAAAGAAGTCTGAATTTCACGGATTTTTCATACTCCGGGAAAATTCTGAATTTTCAGAAACTTTTCCGTAATTCCTTCCTTATATACATACATACATACATAAATATAACTAAGCTGTTTTCTGAGATTCAGAGATTAGCTCCAAAAAGAAATACAAACTACCAGATATTTTTACCTACTGTTGTCGTATCAAACTTCTCCATTTACAGCGATCTTGACATAAAACTCGGGTTTCACTGATATCCATTACACGCCGTACACAAGACCTTTAATCCTTCATACTCATGATCTTTTTCTCATGCAGACACTCCTGAATCTGATCCACCCATGTCTTCCTTGGCCTTCCTCTGCCTTTCCTTCCTGCCACTTGGGCTAAAAAGATTTTCTTAGTAAGCATCTCATCACTCACTCTTTCAACATGGCCAAACTACCGAAGCATATTAGTCTCCACCTTGCTAACAACATTTTGCTTCACATCACACAACTGTAACCTATCTTCATTCCTCACACAATCAGACCGTATCTTGCTACTAAGCCCCCGTAAGTAACGCGTTTCTCCAGCACACAAACGACTCCTATGTTTCTTCTGCAGTACCCAGGTTTCACTGCCATACGTCAAAGTAGGAACAATTACACTTTCATACACAGCCATGCGGGACTCTCTAGAGAACCCATCATTCCTGTGAAAATCTCCCAGAACAGCTATGACTTCCAATGAAGAATTCACCCGCCTACAAAATTCACCATCCAATTTGTTCTCACTGTCAAACATGCTTCCTAAATACACAAACTCACTCACCTGATCAGTCACAGTGCCTTTTATACTTACATTACATTCCGTGCTACCAGTTCCTCTCTCAAAGACCATAACTTTGGTTTTTCCCTTATTTATACTCAGTTTGAATTTCATACAAACTTCGTACATCCGGGACAACATTCCCTGCAAATTACTTTTGCTCTCTGACAACAGGATAGTGTCATCAGCATACAGCAATTTGCACACACGGATATCACCAAGACATAAACCACTATTATCTATTTTGGCATCACGCATACACGCATCCATAAATATGTCAAACAGCCATGGTAACATTACACAACCTTGTCTGACTCCTGCACCAATACAAAACCATTTTGATAAAACACCATTCACTCGTACACAAGCTCTACTGCCAGCATACATGGCGTTTACACTATTAAGTGTATTTCCAGTAACACCATATTCATGCAATACCTTCCACAAAAACTTTACTCGGTCGTAAGTTTTCTCTATTTACTCGGTCGTAACTTTTCTCTAAATCTATGAAGGCAGCAAAAACTTTCTTATCAACAGCCAGATACTTTTCAATCATCACGCGTAATGCAAAAATTTGGCTGGTGCAGCCTTTACCAAGCATAAAACCACTTTGAACAACCCACATTTTCTCCGATGTAAGACCCCGTACTTTTTCAATAACAACCTTACCAAACACTTCCCCTGAAGCACTTAGTAGGTTAATACCACGATAGTTCTTGCATTCAGCCGGATCCCATTTACCCTTATACAAGGGAACAATAATAGCATCCTTCTAATCCCGAGGGACCATTCCTAACTCCCAGTACTCACAACTCCTTTCTTATATTGACGGTAAATTTCCGTTTTTAAGATGTGTTAACGGAAAATACTTTTTCAGAAACCTTTCCCCAATGCTTTTCTTATATTGACTGTAAATTGGCGTTTTTAAGATGTGTTAATGGAAACTTCTGAATTTTCAGTAACATTTCTACAATTCCTCTCGTATTTTAACGCAGAAACACCGTTCTCATTTTTCCCGTTTCCATTTAATGGAAACTGTCCTGTAATAGGAGCGATTCGAGGGAATACTTGATGTTTGATTATCTGTAAAATTTCAATCGTCTGTGGAAAGATCTTATTTCGAAGTTCTGTAGTGAGATCGGATATTGAAGATAGCACATTGCAAGAATTGTGGTTAAAGTGACACAGAACATTTCTTCTCCTTTCCCCAATTAGCTGTTATCACATACACCGAACAGCCATTACATTGTGCACACCACCAGCCTAGAGAAATGAGAGCGCCTGGAGACCGAACGGTGGAGTCATAGAGCAATATATATACAAACCGAGGACCGGCTTTCGGTTAGTAGAGTGTTCAGAGTCAGAATGCGAAAAGCTGCCGATTTATCGGAGTTTGATAAAGGACAAATTGTGATGGCACGGCCCCTCGGAACTACGATCTCGGAAACGGCGCGGCTTGTTGGTAGTTCACGTGTGACCGTAGTGAGTACGTATCAAAAGTGGTGCACAGATAGTCAAACGACGCACCGTCGTCAAGCCGTATGTCGTCCGCAGCTCATTGACGCCAGAGGGGAGTGGGGAATGTCGCCCAATGTTCACAGCGACCGCCAAGCCACAGGGCGACATATCTCCCGTATCTAAGACAGTGGTGATCAGGGCAATACGTCACAGCATACAGTTCATCGCAGCCTTCTGCGCATGGGCCTGCGTAGCCGAAGACCCAGCCGATTCCCCATGCTCACTGCACGACATTGCTAACAACGCATGAAATGAGACCAAGATCATCGAGATTGGACAGTGGATGATTAGAAAAACGTGGACTGGTCTGACAAATCAAGATTTCTGGTGCATCACGTAGACGGCCGAGCGAGGATACGCCGATTATCAACGGAAGCTATGGCACCAGGATCCACTGTCGGGCGGAAACAGGCTGGCGGCAACGGTGTTATGCTATGGACGATGTTTTCTTGAGACACTTTTGGCTCCGTTATTTTAATACTACAATCCCTGACAGCCGTCAGGTATCTGAACATCGTTGCGGACCAAGTTCACCCATTCATGGCAACTGTGTTCCCTGCTGGTGATGGCCATTACCAACAGGATAATGCGCCATGCCACACTGCCAGAATTTTCAAGGAGTGGTTCGAGGAACATGCTGGTGACTTTCTGTTAATGTCCTGACTTTTCATGAACCCAATGGTGGAACATTTGTGGTTCGACTTTGAAAAGCGGGTTCACGCTAAATCCCCAGCATCTGGAAATGTACGGGAACTGGTGGACCTACTGTTGACATTATGGTACCAGATACCTCAGAATACCTATCGCCACCTCATCGAATCAATGCCTTTTCAAGTGGCCGCTGCTTTTCGCGCTAAAGGGGTCCTACAGCTTATTAGGTAGGTGGTCATAATGTGATGGCTGATCGGTGTATATTGCGTTACCGTAAGAAGCCGGATACTTAAATTATTGTACAGGAGATTGTACGATGTCTATGTATTAGTCTGGGGAGTCCTTAACACAAACGCTATTATAGCTATCAAGAGTATATTTTATATTTAGAAGTTTTGTGAAATAATACTGTAAAACAATAAATCTCACTTTTTGTTAAAGATAACTGAAGCCATTTTCAGTTTCAAAAGATTTCAAGTTACAAAGCATTCTGTTGCTTGCAAAAATCACGATGGAACAAATACTTAAATTGTGATGAGTCATCCTGCATTTATACCCAGCAAACACAGTGTTGCTGGGCCAGCGCTCAAGCCAACACTGGAAGCCAGCAGTGCCAGCATTTGCACAGCACTATTTTGCCGCTGCCCAACGGTCAATAAAATGTCCCGGCGGCCACCACATGGGCCAGCAGTTCAAGTCAGCAGCTGACCAACAGTTGACACCCCATCACTTGTCATATGACAGAACATTGCCATCAGTTATCAATCACAGACAGTGGCTGCCTCAAGCGCCCCTCCAAGCACGTGCCATAAATGATGGCTAGCCCAATGTGGTCCGCTAGTTTCCCGGCAGTGACAGCCAGCAATAACGTAACGTAACTGATGGCTTGTCGAATTTTGTTCCCCAATTTCCCAGTAGTAGCCATAGAAAAAAAGAGTACATTATATCTATATAGCTTTGCTTTTATTTTCTTTTGAAATAATTCATAAATTTTGTACGCGTATAATTCCTATGTTTTTCCAATATAACGAATTTTTAGAGTCTGTTCGGGACTTTTGTTTGAAGCGCTTTAGTGAATGATCACAGAAATTATTTCATATTATTCATGGGAATGGAGTGGCCGCTCCGGCGCGCAGTGGTCTAAGCGATGGCTTCTGATCATTCGTCGGAAATGGGTCCGGTTCAAATCCCGGTGAGACATGGATGTTGTGTTTGTCTTACGGCACTGGCTCTCTGCCTTCCCTGGAACCAGTGTCCCTAAATTAGGGACGGGAGACTGCTTATAGCCCATTGAGTTGCTCATGGTGTTCATTAAACCTCCGATTAAAAAAAATGGAGTGGGTGTATTTCACAGCTGTCTGTATTTTCGATTCTTTGTGTGTTAGTGCAGGAATTTAGCTACGAAATGAGTTTCTATAAATAAATGAGAGTAATTGACAATTTCTTACAGTTCATAAATAATTATTTATATAATTTTCTTCCGACGGTAATTTTCGTCGACGTGGCATTTCATTAGAAAATTAATTCATCGTGTTATTTTAGTGGATGTTAAGAAAAGATTAAATTAATCTTTTTTTAACATCCACTAAAATAACACGATGGCGATAGCTCGTCTTCAACTAACTGGTACTACGAGAGACACAGCACGTGTTGCTTCGGCGCATGCGCAGTCCCGTTGCTTCCACCTCCTGTTGAGGTTGCTTCGGTTGCCAGCTATGGGCCACTAGTGGCACTTGCTCGGAGGCCCGCAATTCACGGCGATGCTGCAGGGCCATCAATGGCTGCCACCAACGGAAGGCTACCGTGCCGTGAGCGAAAAATTTCAGCCAGCCGTGACCTATGACTGCCAACTGGTGGCCAGCAGTTTCCCAACACTTGTTGTTTTTGCTGGGTAGTTTGACTTTGAACGAGTGTGTCTCCCCAGTCTTTCTGGCTCAGTGGTTAAGACCCGCAGTTTCTGCTAGACCAACTCAAGCGACACCAGGCCAAGTCCTGCTGGTGCGAGAAGTTTCTCTGATATAAAGGCTGAAAAATTTAGCATTTTCGGTTTTGCAAAATTTCTGTATAAATACGAAAAAACTTAAATGGACTTTTCTGAAATCAAATGAGTTATTGACTACGGAAAGTCTGTGAAAATACGGGTTTAAAAAACACGGGAACTTTTAAAAACGGAAATTTCATTACAAGACGGACACCAACCAGTGAATTTGCTGCACATTATTCTCGGAAATTTTCCGCGAGTTCAAACCACTTATTTTTCAAAGTGCGGTTATGTCTGCTACACACAAAATGCTCTTGTTGTTAGGGATTACTGATACCATGCTTTCATGTTTAGTTTTGACACTTTCGAATTAATTTCAACGCATTCCCTTACGAGAAGCTGTCATTTCAATTATAACTCTAACTATTGGGTGTGTGCAAAAGTTGTACCCGTTTTTGTGAATTGCAATCGGAGTACTTACGTCACAAATGACGCTGCGATGCCGAAATTTCGGCCAATAAAGCCTGGAGTAGTAGAGCATATAGAGGCACTGGGTTTGTCCGAGTTAGTCATTCGTAACAGAAATCACGGATGGTGTAACGTGGTACACGATAAGGAGTACATTAGGCATTGTTTACTGTACGAGTTCGATGAAGGTAGCACTGCAACCGCGGCTTGCCGCAACATCTGTCAAGTGTATGGGGAGGATGAAGTTGATTATAGCGCATGTCGCCGTTGATTTCGGAAATTCCGGACGGAGACGGAAGCTGTAAAGATCAACCAGGTATTAGACGTCCATCCCTGGTTTCTGACGAGAATGTGAACCAAGCCATAATACATGGCGCACATCCAACCGGTCAGGAATTAGCGGAAACGTTGAGAGTACACAGCACAACAGTCGAAAGATGGATGCATACCCCTGGGTTGATTACAAAGTTCGATAACTGGGTTCCGTACCAGCTTTCTACAAAGACACGAGAGGAGAGAATCTGTACTTGTGTTTCTTTGCTTTCCCGTCACAGAAATGAACTGTTTTTGGGACGAATTGTAACGGGTGATGAGAAATGGGTGCTGTAGCGTAATGTAAAGAAGCGTCAACGGACTGTGTGCTATAGTGCAGAGCCTGCTCCATCGAACTCAAAAGGAGCATTATACCCCAAAATGGTTTTGTTGAGTGTTTGGTGGGATGTCTAGGGAATAATCCACTTTAAGGTGCTACCTAACCGAAAGATAAATGCTGATCTCTACTGCCAACAGTCGAACAGATTGCGAGAACAACTGACATCGAGGCGGCCAGCAGTCGTCAATCGCAAAGCCGTGATCCTTCATCATGATAACGCCAAAACCTCATGCTGCTTTAATCCCTCGGCAAAAATTACTGGAGTTTGGTTGGGAAGCGTTACCTCACCCGGCATATTCCCCTGATCTAGCACCTACGGACTACCTCCCTTTTTGATCATTACATAACGCCTTCGCTCTCCAAAACTTCAATGAAGTGGACGATGGCATTAAATGACTTTTTTTACTCAAAAACACAAGAGTTTTTACGGCGTGGGATTCACCTACTCATAGACAGATGGTCATACAGAATGATGGCAATTATGTGAAGTACTAGGTATGTTAGTTGTGGTGTTTTCCTCCTTTCTTTGTAGCCTACAAAAACGAGTAGAATTTATGCACACAACCAATATAAGTGCTTCGGTACTAGTGTAATCTAAGAGTAGTCATAATAATATAGTATTACTGTGTATTTTAGCTGAGTGCAATATTTGCTTCTACTTTACAAAAACGGATGGCAACTTAACAGGAGTCTGCTAATTAATCAACATTTTTTTCTTCTCATTGCTCTATCAGTTCAATATGTATGTATTCATTTCCCTCTGTCGCATTTTTAGTATTGATATGATTCGCTGTTTACGTCATAAAAGCATTAAAGATATAAAGCACATTAAAAATATTGTAATCATGAAAAGAGTCATCACTCGGGTAATGAAATACAGTTATAATTTGCATACAAGAGTGCTTGATGCATTCAAAAGCGTTCTTTTCTTATTAAAAGGCATTATTTCTTGAATACCGGAAATAAAGGAAATGCTGAGTATCTGACATCTCGCAAATGTCGGAGGACACTTTCGTTCTGCTAATAATAACGTGATCAAATATGTATTCATCGTGTTTTGTAAATATTAGATCGACGACATTATTACTGAAACCATCTCCTGTCTAGAACAAGAACATGGGAAGCTTTCACGCTCAGCCTGTAGCTGGTTAAGTGAGCGGAAATTAATTGCATTGCTCCTACAAGTGGGTGAAGCAAGTTATCGTTTCGATACTTACATGAGATGACGGATCAGTTTGTAAATGATAATAAATTGCGCTCGGGGAATCGAATCCCGAGGGAATTTGTCGGCAATATGAGCACAAACTACTTATATTCGTGCAAATCCACAGTGGAAAAAAAATATATCAAACCCAGGCAATCATAAGGAATTGATACAGTTCTTGAAGAGAAAATTCCCGAAATGAAAGTTGCATCATACTAATTTTGTGTAGTACCCTAATCCAGCGTTTCCTCCGAAGCATACTGCATAACTTACTGGAACACTACACCGCGCAGACATGCCAATAATTGCATTAGGAATGTAATTTATCTTCATCTGTGCTTCAGTTTCTGCGTTGTGTATTGCTGTGACGTGTATTGCCTTTCCAGCCTTCCGTATTTGTTTGATTTTCACAATTTCCCTTGCTTCCCTTCATGTCTTCTATAGTAAACGTCACGTCTGAAATTCCATGCGTTTTTAATCTCTGAGGTATGAACGGGAATCACTCCAGTCACACAAACCAGTATAATCACAGGTACCATGCGAATGAAAGTCTGCATTCATAAGAAGCCACTTACGTTAGTGTTGACACCGTTTATGAGTGTGTGCAGCTATGTACTGTTAAACCTTTTATTGTATTACGAGTTGAAGGGGTATTAAATCTTCAAATTTCCAGCTCAGAGAACAAAAATGTGACTCCGAAGACTTGATTTTAAGTCAAGATGCATTTGTTCCTCTATAGTACATGCGAACTCTAAATCATGATACAGCATTGAGGTTCAATACGCAGTAACATATCCCTTGTGGAAAACAATCTCCAGACACCCCGTTCTTTCATCAAAAATGGAACACTCCAATCGATTACTGTGTTAGATATCTTTTAAAACTGCGGATAAGCTCCTCAGACGTCATATACAGGATACTCGTGAGACATGACCACGCGGATCGAGCTTATTGACTTCCAGCATGGTGTTATTATAGGGTATCATATCAGCAACCTGTCAGTCCGTGCGATTGCAGAACAATTGCAACGCCTACAGTCAAGTCTTCAAGACGTTATTAGTAAACGGAAACGTGACAGACTTACGACTGCCAAGGATCGTTCAGGAAGACCAAGTAGATTGACAGAAAGGGAAAAGAGAACTTTGAAACCTGTCGCCAGTGGGTACCGTCATTCCTCTGCACAAATCACCAAAGAATTTCAGGATTCAACAGGAGTGTGTGTGTGTGTTCACTAAGACAGTTCTTAAGGAACTGCACAAGTTAAATTTCCATGGCCGAGCTACTGAATACACGCCGGTAATAACTCGTAGGAATGCAAGTAATTGTCTCGCTTGGTGAAAAGCATATCGTCCATGGACACTAGACTAGTGGAAATGAGTGTTAAGAAGTGACGAATCACGCTACACCGTTTTGAATCCGATGGTCGTTCGCTATGTGATCAACATCTGCCAGAATGTGTCAGCCCAACTGGTAAATTTGGTAGTGGCAGAATAATGATCAGGGGATGTTTCTTCAGGTATGGACTCGGACCGTTGGTGGTTGTGGATGATAAGATGAAGGCTACCGGGACATTCTGTTTAGACAACGCCGCACTGCCTACACTTTACCAATTTTACGAAGACCAGCCATTCTCGTTTCAGCAGGAAAACACGGCGTGCCATAAAGTACGACATGGTTTGAGGATATGGGTGTATAGAATTTGGAGTGTCCAGCTCAAAGCCCCTACCTCAGTCCGATAGTGATCCTTTGGGATGAACTTGAACGTCGGATTCGGTCTCGAAAGACACGTCCAAATTCTGTGTCTGAACTGCCCACTGCTTTGCGGGAGAAATGGAACAAAATATAGGGGATGAACGACGAAACTGAAACACCTGCGAAAATAGCACCCCACGTATCCCGCAGCTGTACGCGCTACCTGGTTGCCAGGCTGCATCCATTTCTCAGTTGATTAACGAGAGCGGAGTATGAAGGTTGCATTAGCAGAGCAATAGCACTGCTGGACGTCAAAATGTGCGCTCCACACAACATAATGGGAAACATATCCGAATTTCAAAAACGACAGATTATTGGTGAGCGTCTTGCCGGTGCATTTCCATCCAAGACAGCAAGTTTTTCGTGGTGTATCGCGAGCCACGGTATCCAAAGTCATGTCGGCATACCAGCAAGAGGGAAGAACCACATCGAATAGGAGTAACTATCGAGGTAAGAGGATCGTGTCTGACAGGGACGTGTGGGTGCTAACACGGATGGTAGCCGAAAAGCAAAATAACAGCTGCCAAACTCACGGCAGAGTTGAATACGCGCCACGACCACCTTGTTTCCATCAAAACGGTTCGTCTGGAGCTTCACCGGGTCAACATTCACGGTCGTGTTGCTATCGCCAATCCCTGGATCACCAGTGTGAATGCCAAACGTCAGTTGCACTGGTGCCAGCAGTGCAAATCGTGGACATTGGACAACGTGAAATGTGTACTGTTCTCCGATTAATTGTCCTTCAGTGTCTTTCCCAGCAGCGGGAGAGTCTATATGTGGAGACATCCCTCACAGACCGGGCTGTTTATTGTCCACAGTGAAGCACAGAGGTGGATCGGTGATGGTTTGGGCCGCAATATTGTACCAGTCTGTCGGCCCCCTGATTGTTCTTGAGGGGCACATCACTGCCAAGGACTATCGGACAATTCTGGAGGACCAGGTGCACCCAATGGTTCAAACATTTTACCTTGATGGTGGTGCCGTATATCAAGATGATAACGCACCGATACACAGTGCCAAACTGGTGAAAGAGTGGCTCACTGATCATGAAAGTGAAGTTGAGCATCTGTCATGGGCTGTATAGTCACCCGACGTGAACACTATTGAGCTACTCTGGGGTGTTAGGAAAGAGCGAACCAGGAAACGTTTTCCTCCACCAGCATCACACCATGAACTAGCCACTTTTCTGAAAAAGGAATGGTTTCAAATCCCTCTGGCCACTGCGTATCGGACCTTTCCCAGACGAATTCCAGCTGTATTGGCCTCCAAAGGAGGTCTTACACCGTACTAATAAATTGTTGTATCCTAAACCCATATGTTTCAGTTTCGTTGTCCAACCTTTGTACCTGCGACTACTTATCAGAACATCATTGAAAGTGTGCCATGTAGAGTGCACAATGTATTGTGGGCAAAGGTGAGATAAGATCTTATTGATTTAGCCATAAATGCAGTATTGTATACAAAGCACTGGTGTTCGGGGACGATATTTCACATAAGAGGCACAACCACCGAAAATGTAGTATTAAGTAATAATGATACTTAAGGCTGTCTTTGAATGAGTGTTAGATTTTCATCTTCTGCGATAGATGGCGCAAAAATCACTCTTTGGCCGTGGCTTTTACGTCTTGAGGAACTGCCCTAGAAGTTGGCGTCAGCGAATCACTGCAGACCTCGCCATATTCAGAATGGAAGCGGTCTCTCGCTGGCTCCAAAAGGAAAAGACAAAACACGCGCTGTTGCGTTTAACCAATGATGTTATTTGGGGTGGAGCTTAGTAGGTAGGCGAAGTTTCTATAGCTCATATTCAGGGGTTCTCTGCTAATGTACACATTTTATCTTCTAAAAATGAACGTGCAGTAGGATTTAAGATGTTTGTAACGTATACTCTAGATTCACTTTCCTTTTGATTTTTACTATCTCTGGTTATTTTATTTTACTATGTAAATTATCTTCTTACTGAACGAGAGGTTATTTCACCCGCTGAATGAGATCTGGCAATGAGTGTAAGTCATGACGTGGTGGTAGCCAGTATAAATAGGCGCGTTCAACGATACCTAGAGAGAGCTGTTCTTGTATAGAGAGAGCGGTTGTTTATGTGCGTGAGAGCTTTGTTTCGTGTGTGAAGAGATCTTCGTTTATGTGAGAGCCAGATATCGAGTAGTTGTGTGACCGATGAAGTGAGTGTGGATAAATAATAGAAGTTTACCAAATAAAAGATTGTCTCAGTAAGTACGTTTTTCTCAGTTCATAGTACTGTCAGACCTCTGTCTGGCTGTTAGGTTAATTTCCTTAGTTGTTATTATTAACAACTAGCATTAAGACTTTATTCATCTTAATTACTACTACAACATTACTAGCAGTTAAAAGCTTGTTCATTATTATTACTACACTACTAGCAGGAAAGTTTATTCATGATATAATTAATAACACAACAACCATTAGTAGTAGAAGAAGCTTAGAAGAAGTTGTATTCATTATATATTAGCAAAAGTGAATTCATTATATGTTTTGTGGGAGACAAGATTCCAGCCTCACTTTTGGCCCATTTAATTATTTCTATTTGGCCTAAATAATTATAAAAAATGCGACAGAAATGAGAGATTACGTTTCTTCCAGAAAGAAACACAGCTAAGATAACTTATCGCGCCATCTAGCGCCAAATTGGAATACTTTCGGGTCAGATAAATTTAATTTAAAAAACATTCTAAGAAGGTTTTGGGAATAATAACCGTGGCACGTATTAGCTATAGGCCGTTTTTATTTGTGCTCAAAATTTCAAACACTACAAAGTAATAGTCTTCAAGAAAATGTGTACAAAAGAATTTACATTGCAGATACAAGATAGAATTTCTCTTACACTCATTAAAAGACAGCCTTAAGAAAAGCTTAAAGACAAAACTTTCACATGTTGTACCATTGCCCTTTCGCTGTGAAAGTGACATCGAAGTAGCAATGTAAGAATCCTTTTAATGTGGTACATAGAGATGGGCCTAACTAAAATTTTCCACACCATTTCCACCCTTTCTTGGTGAATGATTATCGGATAAGGAAGAGGTAGTGTAAATTCGTATTCTTTAGTTTTCCTCTTTGATAAAAAGTTGATTCGAAAACCCATTTTGAATCGCACACGCATTTAGGCATTTGCTGTCGCGCAATTTTTCCAGTTTATAAATATCAGTATGTGATTATATCGTGATATCTGTACTTCAAGGCCTTAAAGTGGAGAGGTTTCTTTCGAGATCAAAGCTTTATCCATGAATTTTTGTTACTGTTGCATACTATTCGAGTGCATTCCTGTTAAGTGGCAGAAATGATTTCTAAAATACTCGAGTTTATAAAAGACTGTTTAAAGTACTATGACGAAGTAAATTTCTCCATTATTTCTATGCCTGGGTCGGAATTCGAACCCACAACTCTCGGCTCCGGAGCGCTACCCACTATGCTACACTGGCATGTGCTCTCACTGCTGTCTGCCTTTATCTCATGTGCGTCCTGCGGAGCAGACACGTCACAAGCTCCGAGTGCTATCCACTATGCTACACTGGCATGTGCTCTCACTGCTATCTGCCTTTATCTCATGTGCGTCCTGTGGAGCAGGCACGTCCCAAGCTCCGAGTGCTATTCACTATACTACACTGGCATGTGCTCTCACTGCTATCTGCCTTTATCTCATGTGCGTCCTGCGGAGCAGACACGTCACAAGCTTCGAGTGCTATCCACTATGCTACACTGGCATGTGCTCTTACTGCTATCTGCCTTTATCTCATGTGCGTCCTGTGGAGCAGACACGTCACAAGCTCCGAGTGCTATTCACTATACTACACTGGCATGTGCTCTCACTGCTATCTGCCTTTATCTCATGTGCGTCCTGCGGAGCAGACACGTCACAAGCTCCGAGTGCTATCCACTATGCTACACAGGCATGTGCTCTCACTGCTATCTGCCTTTATCTCATGTGCGTCCTGCGGAGCAGACACGTCACAAGCTCCGAGTGCTATCCACTATGCTACACTGGCATGTGCTCTCACTGCTATCTGCCTTTATCTCATGTGCGTCCTACGGGGCAGGCACGTCACAAGCTCCGAGTGCTATCCACTATACTACACTGGCATGTGCTCTCACTGCTATCTGCCTTTATCTCATGAGCGTCCTGCGGGGCAGACACGTCACAAGCTCCGAGTGCTATCCACTATACTACACTGGCATGTGCTCTCACTGCTATCTGCCTTTATCTCATGTGCGTCCTGCGGAGCAGACACGTCACAAGCTCCGAGTGCTATCCACTATGCTACACTGGCATGTGCCCTCACTGCTATCTGCCTTTATCTCATGTGCGTCCTACGGGGCAGGCACGTCCCGTCCCCTCCCACCTAAACGAAAGGAGGGCTAGGGGCATGGCCCACGGATCAGCCGGGACCATGTGTTGTTGTAGGCAGCCATCCCATGAAAAACGTGCATTTGAGAAAGCCGAGACAATTTGGTGTGTGGAACGTAACATCACACTGATTTATTTTTTCGAAGCACTGAAGAAGGGATTCTTCATTTTTCCTGTCTCGCGGTGTGGAAAGAACATCACACCATTGCGAGAAACCTATCAGCCGGAACATCCTGGAAGTTCGGGAGCCAATTTAACGTACAAGTTTGTCCGGGTCCCCTCACTCCGGAGTAAGACGCTCTCCCAACTGAGCTACGCTGACATGTGCTCTCACTGCTATCTGCCTTGATCTCATGTGCGTCCTGCGGTGCAGGTACGTCACAATACATTCATGCACGTGCAATAATTTTCAGCATTTCTAGTTATATAATATTACATTTTGTCATATCTGAGCTACTAAATGAAGCATTTGAAAATCTCTACCTGGATCGGCCTTGGCATAGCATTTTTCGGCTAAAAATTAGAACTAAACATCGAAACGATATTAGAACATGGCGGAACATTCTAAAATTGAGAGTGCCGCCCCGGTGGCGCAGTGGTCTAAGCGATGGCCTCTGACATTCGTCCGTAAGGGGTCCGGGTTCGAATCCCGGTGAGGCATGGATGTTGTGTTTGTCTTACGGCACTGGCTCTCTCCCTTCCCTGGAACCAGTGACCCTAAATTAGAGACGGGCGACTGCTTATAGCCCATTGAGTTGCTCACGGTGGTCGTTAAACCTCCAATTAAAATAAAAAAAAATTGAGTTGCTGCTGTTTCTTATCCCAGCAAAAACAGTCTTGCTGAGCCCGCTGTGGCCCAGCACTATGTTGCCGCCGCCCAACCGTCAATAAAATATCCCGGCGGCCACCACATGGGCCAGCAGTTCGGCCCAGCAGCGGGCCAACGGTGGCACCCCATCAGTTGTCATATGCCAGAACATCACAGGCGGCAGCTGCCACAAGTAGCCCTTCAGTGGCCCTGCAAGCACGTGTCCTAAATGATGGCTAGCCTAATGTGGTCCGCTACTTTCCCGGCAGTGCCAGCCGACAATCACGTGACGTAACTGATGGCTTGCCGAATCCTGTCCGCCAATTTCCCAGTAGTAGCCATAAAAAAAAAGAAAATAAAGAATAACTACAGTTTTGCAAAGTTACAACTACTTTTTTTTTCGCCTTACGAAACTTCTGCATTACAGCACTGCCCTGGGGAAATTTTCTCAACAGGTCCTGAAAAACGCCCGTTTGGATCTGGGTGAAAACGAACCAAGGACTGTCTGCGTGGGAAGTGGGCGATCTACCAACGGGACTGATTTGCCACGCAAGGGCATTTGCTTAAATCTGACCCACTTTCCTGCGGAATGTGTAACGAATGGTTCTCTTTTTAATTTTACAACACTACGAGATACTTTTCATAAATGTCAGTTTCATATAATTCATAAATTTATTTTTTGAACGTAACGATTGTTTTCTTTTTTTTATCGTAGGGGAACTTCACTCATTTTCAACGAGTGTACCAACTTAAAGACGATTTCCAAAGTTTGTGCTGTCCTTGTCGTCTTGAGAAGCTGTCAGATTCTCTGCAGTCAGCATATCTCCACATTCCTGTGAACACCTTCCAGCACCTTATTGGGTCACTCCCAGCCCGTCTAGCTGCTGTCCGCGCTGCACACGGCGGTTACTTTGGATATTACCTGGTTGTCACAATAATGTGACTCGTCCGTGTATAAGTTGATACAGACTTCGATACATCAATAACGCCCTTTTCTGAGATATTTAAAGATATTTATGATGTATTTTCATTTTATATTTGCGCGAAACTGCACGACAGAAAGAATATATTTGCTTCTCGTATAAATACATTTGGGTGAAATGCTTTTCGTTCAAAAGAATTACCAATCTTTCTTTCAGATGTTTTTGAGTTTTGCCATCATGCAACTCGGAAAGACCTTCTGAACACAAAAGCGACGAGACGACTACTTTCTTTCCACACGCGTTTGATACATTACATTGGGCACGCCTCTAATGATGCCGTCCGATTGATAAACTGCGTATTGAATCTTTTTCTGCATCATTTATTATCAACATTTGCTATACGGATAAAAAGCTTCGCCACGTTCAATGATTGAACTAAATTTCAAATCTCACATGCCAAGGCACAGTCGAACCCAGAATCATTTGAAGTTGTGTTTTTTTTGGTTTTATTTTCCGGAGAAGGCAGTTAGGCGAAACTAGACAAAAAAAAATGACACCGAACTCTCCGGTGTAATGGGCATATCTTTTGAAAAGGAATTTTTCGAAGCAAATTGGCAGAAAAGAGAAAAAAAATTCAGCTGAAAAGAATATCTCTTACATCTGTGACGCATATCTCCAATTTAACCTTCCTTTTGAGTCTCTGTATTCTCATATAAATTTGGTTTCACCTCGTTAAATATTTTCTGACTTAACGTCACAGAATTTAAGCATTTCGAATTTCGCCTCTTAGCAGTGGATCAAAATGAAGTCAGACAGAAAAATACATAGTCAGTTATCTCCTGAAAAATTAGGAATGTGTGATATAAATTTCATTTGAATAGCGCGATGCGATGGTTTTTGTATCGTGTCGTGCTCGTAATTTAATCAGTGCGAGCTATTTCTGTTATTGGAGGGGACGAGTTATGATCATCCATTTTACTATATGTTGGTTTCGTGTTAAGTGATATCTATTTTCAAACATTATTAAGCAGAAGTGGTTGGAACTTCTTGTTTACCTTATTTTCTTGCAATCGCTGCCACCAGTCCAGAATGATCGTAAGACCTAAGCAACCTTGTTTAAATTCTCCTTTTTAGAGGCATGGTGTAGGATACAAGTCATTTTCGAACAGGGCTGGTTCTGTTACTAAACACATACTTTATTTACAGATATGATGTGACGGTTGATGATTGCGAACAATGACGGATGAAATGCATTCAACTGGTGGATAATGACTTAGGTTGTTCAGGTGTTGAACATGCACAGTTCATTTACAGTACTGCAGAATTCTTTTACAGCAGTGAAAGTTCCGTAGATATACACACTTCAGTCACAAACAGTGATACACCGTGATACAGGATACTGTGTGATTTTATGTGAACACCCTCACAAGTCAAGACCGCAGCCTGACTACAACTTGTGCTTGTGTGGAAAACCAACCTCAGCTAGCTACCACATCACATATGCTCTCCAGCCCTAGATGAGATCTATAATGGATCCAATGCTCCCCTTCCATCACGAAACGCTGATATCCGCTCTGAGTATTCGATAGACGAGACCTGCCCACCAAAAAGTTCTAGCTTCTCAGGGTGCTCTCAACTTTCTCTGCCCCAGGACCTTGCACAGCCAATAAGAGGCTTGCATTTTACCCCTACGTCCCGAGCCCCGTCTCTCTGCTTTATAAATTCATCCCATGACATATACCAGATACCCCACTCTGTGAATTCCCCTTTCCAAGTTCTTAGAAACTCGCAACCTCACCCTGATTTTGTAATCTTGTCACAAAATGGCTGCTGTTTCTCCCTCCCTTCGTTTTCACCCATTATAATAAATAAAATTCTCCGGCTGGACGTGTAGTGCAGGAAAGCTTACGTTAAGTCACGTTAGGGTTATTGAAGGTTACTTGACGTAGCTAAAGTGTGCTTAATCTTCAAAGTGCTGGAGTTTGTTTAGGTAAGACACGCACGTGCAATAAATTCCCAGAATATAGAGTTATTTTTACTCAGCGTTCCTCATTATCTTGAATATCAGTAATATATCTTCGGTTTTAGTACCTTAGTACCTTGAAGGCTCCTTATTAGAGCGGTAAACACAATATCCCTTGAACTTAACGTAAACACTCAATGAAATAGACTTAAC
This sequence comes from Macrothele yani, assembly GCA_039090855.1. NCBI lineage: Eukaryota > Metazoa > Arthropoda > Arachnida > Araneae > Macrothelidae > Macrothele > Macrothele yani. Next base: position 137,727,589 of record CM077027.1, on the reverse strand, counting down.
GGCCAGACAGAGGTCTGACAATAAAATGAACTAAGAAAACGTACTCACTTTTAACCTTTTATTGGGGAGCTCCTGGTATTACTCAAATACACACTCCAAAATAACACAGCTACTGATAGACCGAACTTTCGTACTATCGTAGAAACGTAGGTAAATCGCATAACAATAATTAGGAAGAAACTATCACATATAAAACGAAGCTCCTTGGTATACTTGAGCGCGCCTATATATACTGCATACCACCACGTCATGACTTACACTCGTTGCCACATATAATTCAGCGGGAGAAACAACATCTCGTTAAGTGAGAAGAAAATTTTCATAGGAAAATAAAATAACAAGAGATAGTAAAATCAAAAAGAAACTGAATCTAGAGTATACGTTACATCATCTCCCCCTTATATTTTTTTTTTTTGAAAAACCTATCAAATTTTGAGTGTAGTCTTACATTTCGCTGACTGACGTTTATCGTCCTACTTTTTTTGTGGCAGCAGTATTTACAACTTCAAGCTTAGCATAACAAATTCGGTAAACCTGTGTCCGCAGCTATTGTCGTCTGTGAAGCAGGAAATACTTTTTATACGTGTACAGAACAAACCTGCATCGGCATACCTTATTTTTATTCTGCCCAGCAGGAATCACTTTTTTGATTTCATTTTACTTCCACATATTTTCAACTCTATATATATTTATCGTTGATTACAAACAAACTGTATCAGCAGCGAAGATTGCCTGTTGCTGCCTAACAGTAACAATTTTCACTATTTTACCCCTAACACACATATATATATATATATAAAAATTCGGATTAGTAGACGGACATAGAATATATATATATATAAAATAAACTACATATATACACAAAAAGAATGCGTAGGCCCACACGAAAAAAAAATGTGTCACGCCAACTGGTCGTGCAGGAAAAACAACATAATGAGAAAATAACCTGTCCACGAGAACTTACTTATCTCGAGGACGCATAAAAAACCCTAGTACGATATCTTTTTCCAGGCCTAATCGGACTGGTAAATTCTGGTGGCGCCGATCTTTTCTGCGAGTTGAATGGATCTGGAACATCTGTAGTCTGTCGGTCAAGAATTCCCTGCGTCTGACAGGAACGGTCAGGAACGGCTGAAGTCTGTCGGTCAGGAATTCCCTGCGTCTGACAGGAACGGTCAGGAACGGCTGAAGTCTGTCGGTCAGGAATTCCCTGCGTCTGACAGGAACGGTGAGGAACGGCTGAAGTCTGTCGGTCAGGAATTCCCTGCGTCTGAGAGGAGCGGACTCCCCCAGGCTTTCGATATGTTGTCCCTTTGTGCTGGGGCCCGTGTTGTCCTTCCAGCATTCTTTTGAAGGGACGTGGCTCCGGCCACATCGCTTGTTTTCTCTTTCTACTTTTTGGCATGACAGTAGAAGCAGGCATCGGCCCTGTTTGCTCTTAGCGTAAGTTCCAGGGGCGAAACCCGGGCGGATGCAAGGATCGCTGCCTTCGTCGCTGTTGCGGCGAAGCAGATTGGGGAGACAAGTTGCGTTTTCGACCAGCTTTTGGTGTTGCTGGACGGTTTGTAATATGTGTCTGACGTTTAGGAAACGTCAAACTATTGTCTATATCTGGTAAATCCGAAATATGTGATGACTCTGAGTCGCTGCTGTAAGTTAGTGGTCGTGCAGGGCGATGTTTATTTCTGCCTATTGGAATACTCTCTGACGAGGTATTCAAGGAAATAGGAGCTTGTTTTGGTGCAGAGTTATTAGGGAATGGTGCAGCAATAGTCTCGGCAATGGTTGGAGGAAAGGGAATGATACTAGAATTTGAAGAACTTGATTCGAGCCTTCGTCTTATGGCAGAATCAGGTTGCGTTCTTGGAAGCCAGTCTTGTGGAGGGGAGGGTGAAGAAAAAATCACTGGAGATTCTTCAAAAAGGTTTGTCGGTTCGTCCAAAATTTCTGGAGGTTGATCGTGTGATATAGATTCTTGAGTCTGTGGAACAGAAGGTTGAGTAGGGTTGATTATAAAATCTATATTTCGTTCATGATACTTGCGACACTGAGCAACGTGTACGTATTGAAATTGATTGTCAGGTTTTTCAAGGATAATGTTATTTTCATACACATTTGCCACCCGATATGGACCTTCGTAGCTGGGTGCAAATTTCTTTACTAAAGTATGAGAAACAGAAGACTGGAAGTGTGTCTCCAAGAGAGTTAGATCTCCAACGACAAGATCTGGTTCCCTACACCTAGTATTATAGTATCTTGCTTGAGCCGCTTGTGCTCCTATCATTGCAACACGAGCTTTCTTTGCCATGATTCGTACTGATTGCGGAGTTGGTCGCTGGTTTAGTTCGTCGATAATCCCTGTTAAATTTTCAAAAGGGGTTTTAATTTTTCGACCCAAAAAGAGTTCTGCGGGAGTAAACTTAGTAGATTCGTGAACAGACGAGCGGAGGGCGAACGAAAAAGCTCAAGATGTTCGTCCCACCGCTCGTGATGATCCATGAAAAATGTAGCGATCATTTTAACTAGCGTGTGGTTTACTCGTTCCGCGGGATTACTTTGGGGATGATATGGGGAAATGAATTTATGCTTTACGTGTAGTCTCGCACACATTCTTTCAAAAATGTCAGAAATAAATTGGGGACCATTATTCGAAATAACTTGATTAGGTGCACCATATCTAGAGAATACTTCATTAATTAATACATTACAAATAACTTCCGCCTACTTTAATGGGAAAAACCTCGACCCATTTAGAGAAATTATCGGTTAACTCTAAAACGTAACGAGCTTTGTTTTTAACAGATAATGGATAAGGTTCCAATAAATCTATTGAAATAATGTCAAAAACTTGAGAACTTGAACTAGATTTCAAGTGACCGGCCGGTTTTACATTACGATAATTATAAATCTGACACAAGTGACATGATTAAACGTATGCGAGCACACTTTGGTACATGCCAGGCCAATAGGCAACATCCCGCAATTTACAACGGGTCTTGCGAATACCTAAATGGCCTGCAGTAGGTTTGTCATGAAATTCGTTTAAAAGGGCCATTCTAAGGGTTCGCGGAATACATGGGCGAAACTCTGCCCTAGTAGTCCTAGATTTCGTGTAGTAAAGAAGACCCTCTATGACTTCAAAATGCTGTGACCTCCCAGCCAAAGAAGGATCACTTTGTAGGGGCGAACCCGCAAGCAAAACGTTATAGATATCCCCAAAATCTGTATCATTTATTAATTCAGCCATTATCTGCTCTCTGGATGTTATATCAGCTATTAAAAGTAAAGGCTGACATCCAGGAGTAGTTTCTGTGGGAACCCCACTAATCGGGAAGCGAGATAATGCATCCGGTAATTGATTCTTATGACCTGGCTGGTACGAAATTTTGATATTGCTCTCTTGTAACTTAAGAGCCCACTTCATAAGTCTTTTAGAGAGGTGCTTAGCAGAATTCAAGTACTGAAGGGCAGAATGATCCGTAATTATATTAACTGCCAATTCGTTGAGATAACATTGAAATTTTTCAAGAGCATACACTACAGCAAGCCATTCGCGTTCCGTAGTTGACTAATTGCGTTCAGCTTTGGCTAAAGTACGGGACGCAAAAGCTATTGGATGCCCAGCTTGTGACAAAACGCAACCAAGACCAACTCCGGATGCGTCAGTGTCAATATCAAATTCCTTAGTATGATCTGGTCAAGCTAATACAGGAGGCTGAGTCAACGCAGATGTTAGTGCTTCAAACGCTGCATTAGCCTCAGGTGTCCAAACAAACTTCTTGTATTTACGTTTCAAAGCATACAATGGCTCACAGATTGTACCATAAGCGGGGACGAACTGCTGATACCATCCGGTCATTCCCAGAAAGCGTGATAATTCTTTGGCTGTTTTTGGCCGTGGAAAGTCAACTGTAGGCCTGATTTTTTCATCATCCGTAAATAAGCCGTGGGGAGTGATTTTCAACCCCAGATATACAATCTCGTCCCTCGCTATCTGGCATTTACTAGGTTTTAACGTCAAGCCAGCATTGTATATGAGTTGGAACACCTGTTTGAGCAGAGAAAGGTGCTCGTCAAAAGTCTCGGATGTAATAATAATGTCATCCAAATATACATGCACATAGGGACCTAGAACAGGTCTAAGAACCATATCCATAAGCTTTTGGAAAGTAGCAGGTGCAGAGGCTAGTCCAAAGGGCATACGCAGGTATTCATAAGCCCCAAAAGGAGTCACAAAGCCTGTTTTATCTACGGAGTCTGGATGTACCGCAACCTGCCAATATCCACTCGCCAAATCCAAGGTTGACATCCATTTAGTTGACGATAGGTCATGCAAAATATGCGACATGACAGGTAGTGGATAATTTATCGCCTTCGTGACTTGGTTTAGCTTGCGGAAATCTGTCACGAAACGAAATTCATTGGGTTGTTTCTTTGGAACAAGAAAAACAGGTGCGGCCCAGGCGCTTGTTGATTCCCTTACTATGCCCTGTTTAATCATCTCTGAAATTTCACGTTGCATTTCATTTTTTTTATGGGGAGCACAAGGATAAGGTTTCGTCGCTATCGGTTTCGAACCATCAGTGTCAATGACGTGATAAACATCCTGTGTGAAACCAGGTTGGTCGGAAAATAAACCAGGTCTTTCATTCAAAAGTTGAGACAGCTGGTTTCGTTGCCTCACATTCAGTTGTTTACTCAGTAACAAATTCGTTATGCCTATAGGATCTTTAGGAATCACTTCGACAGGTTCCGGAAAGGAAATAACATGTTGTTCGAAATTCATGGTAACTTTAAAAGTATTGATAAAATCTAAGCCCATTAGACATTTAACACGTAGGTCGTCTATGAGCAGGAAAGAGTGCGTAAAACGAGCCTTTCCCAGCCCTAGAGATAATATGACAGTTCCTGTGATACTGAAGATTTCGTTATTTGCACCTCGCAAATACTGCGTCGCAGGGTGGACGTGTATTGCAGGAAAACTTTCAGTGCAAAACTTCGTATTTAGGGCTGATATTTTAGAACCAGTGTCGAACTTTGTCTCGACAATAATATCTTCAATTGTCAATAACACATCAGGCAACTGAGGAGTTTGGACAGTCAATAATACTATTTTAGGGTCAGAATGCTTGGTATCAGGAAGCAGTGCCGACCCTTGGTCTACTTCCTTTGGAAGTTTAAAGGATTCCTGGTTGTATTTTCATGTTGTCTGAAACCTCGGCCCTGCCTGGTATCGGTAAAGTTTTCACGCTTAGAAAAACTTCGTGAAAACTGCTGCGGCAACTCCGCATTTCTGTTGAAATTTCCATTTCTATTATTTCTTCCCTCAGCACGGGCAGAAAAATCATTATTGCCCGTAGCATAAAAATGTTCCGAATTCTGCGGATTGGAACGGGGTCGAGCATACTGTGCATTTGTACTGTACCCAGAAAATTGTTTAGAAACTAGCGGTTCGTGTACCACTCTTCTATGCGGTGGTACGTATGATGCTTGGACTTGCACCTGTGTACGCTCGTGTTGAAAGTCATTAGGCCTATTATGCTGCTGAGGATTTTCGTGATAAGCCTCCCGGGGTTCCCGAGCATGTTTAGTTGGTCCATGTTTGCCGTGTCGCTCCTCATACGTTCGTATGAGGCGAAGGCATTCATGTATTGTAGCAGGGTGTCGGACCTCAATAAAATCCTGTAAAAATGGATCGAGCTGTTGCAATAGGGTGTCCAACATGTCGACATGACTGGCATGTGGATCCCATTATTTATACAAGCGTGTTGTTTCTAAAGCAAACGCAACAGGGCTATCGTTGGGTCCTTGTTTACGAAGAAAAAGTTGTTGTGCAAGGCCAGCTCGACTGAGGCCGAAAGAAAAGACTTCTAAAAATTCCGCTCGGCAATTATCATAACGAGGATCCGGGTTCGATACTCTCCACTGCCGATACCAGGTCTTAGCGGCATCTTTGAAGCAAGTGCCTGCTATTTTCGCTTTGCAATCTTGAGGAATATTGTATAAGTCGAAATGATCCTCCAAATCCTCGAGAAATTTCAAGGACCCCTACAAACCATTGAAAGTAATTACTCCCTCATGCGGCACGAAATGTGCAAGCATTTTGCTTCCATGAGAGGATTGAAATACCTCAGGTACGACCCGCGACTCAGTGATAGGAAGCTGGTGAATGACGAAATTGTGAGGAATGCCTGGGAACTTGCAAATCATTGACATCAAAGTTAGACCCACAGGCTTCCTGCAAATTGTCGAAAATAACCCCACCTCCACCGAAACTTGATTCAGGTTGAAATAGTGAAGTTTTCTCAGGTAATGAAGACATAGTCAATAGGTGTCAATACCTCGTGTTCAAGAAATGTTCGGGCGCCAATTATAATGAATAAAATTCTCCGGCTGGACGTGTAGTGCAGGAAAGCTTACGTTAAGTCACGTTAGGGTTATTAAAAGGTTACTTGACGTAGCTAAAGTGTGCTTAATCTTCAAAGTGCTAGAGTTTGTTTAGGTAAGACACGCACGTGCAATAAATTCTAAGAATATGGAATTATTTTTACTCAGCGTTCTTCATTATCTTGAATATCAGTAATATATCTTCGGTTGTAGTACCTTAGAACTTTGAAGGCTCCTTATTAGAGCGGTAAACACAATATCCCCTGAACTTAACGTAAACACTCAAGGAAATAGACTTAACAGCCAGACAGAGGTCTGACAATAAAATGAACTAAGAAAACGTACTCACTTTTAACCTTTTATTGGGGAGCTCCTGGTATTACTCAAATACACACTCCAAAATAACACAGCTACTGATAGACCGAACTTTCGTACTATCGTAGAAACGTAGGTAAATCGCATAACAATAATTAGGAAGAAACTATCACATATAAAACGAAGCTCCTTGGTATACTTGAGCGCGCCTATATATACTGCATACCACCACGTCATGACTTACACTCGTTGCCACATATAATTCAGCGGGAGAAACAACATCTCGTTAAGTGAGAAGATAATTTGCATAGGAAAATAAAATAACAAGAGATAGTAAAATCAAAAAGAAACTGAATCTAGAGTAAACATTACACCATGAACGACGTCCCACTATAATTTTCAAAGTTTCCTCAATTTTTGGAATTCAACAGTACACATGATTTCTCACACTGCTGGCATTTTTCTCATTTTCTTTCTCCCTAAAACAGTTCCACATCATCACAAGGCGATTTTTTCTTGGTGTTGCAATTTTGACAAACAGTAGTAGGGTAGTAACTCAAAGCGTGCTTCCTCTTGCTGTTACAAGCGGCGCATTAATGTGGCGAATATTTTACGTGCTGCGAGATATACAATATAGTGAACTTTGGATTAGTAAGTGCTGTGACATCACACACCATCTACCTTTTTTTTTTTTATTGTAGGTTTAACGACCACCGTGAGCAACTCAATTGGGCTATGAGCAGCCACCCGTCCCTAATTTATGGTCACTGGTTCCAGGGAAGGGAGAGATCCAGTGCTATAAGACAAACACGACATTCTTGCTTCACCGGGATTGGGGCCCGAACGCTTATCGGACGAAAGGTCATAAGCCACCGCTTAGACCACTGCCAATTTATTTGGAAATGTCTAAATAAATATTATCCGTTTTAATTTGGTTTGCAGCTATTACGAGTAAGCAGCGATAGAATTAGTGCGATAGGGGTTCATTAAATTAAATTTAAAAGAAGTGACATTTAAGTTAAAGTGAAGTAAAACTTAACGAGTCTACAAGCATTTAATCTTGTTATTCTATAAGCCCCGTAAGGGAAAAACTGCGCATTGTTTTAAATATATATAGTCAGCAGTAATCTTTATGATGAACGGGGCCAGCTACAAAAAGATAAGCCTCCGGTAGTGCAGTGGTTTAAGCACTGGCTTCTGACTATTCGTCCGGAATTGGGTCGGGTCAGAGTTTGAAACGGATCAAAAGTTTTGGATCCGGAGCCGGCCGTCTTATAATTGTACCCTACCCGGACAAATCTGCTTAGAGCTATAAATTCGAATATATCATCATCATTGTCAATCATTAACAGTCCACTGCTGGATGAAGGTCTCCCCAAGTTTCTTTCACAACGGACTGGCTCGGGCCAGTCTCCTCCATCCACCCATCTCCCACGTGGTCTTTTTCTGGATGTAAATACAGTGGTCTTACCTGTCTCATGAAATACAGTCTAAAATTTCGTTTGTTCTTCGGTGGTCCTTCCTCCTGGCAATATTATTAGGAAGTAAATTTCTCCGTCATTTTTATCCGCGCCAGGATTCGAACCCGGGTCCCCTCATTCCGGAATAAGTTGCTCTACCAATGGAGCTACGCGGACGTTTTATTCTGATTCCTAACTGCTTTTATGTCGTGTGCGTCCTTCTGGCAGGTACGTCACATCTCCTGGTACGTTACAATATGTCCAGCTCATTGCCATTTCAGGAATGTTACTCTGATCGTGATGTCTTCCACTCTTGTCATACTTCTGATCCACGCATTCCTGTTTTTATCTTTCTTTTTTACACCAAGCATGCACCTCTCCATGCTGCTTTCAGTTGTATGCAGTCTTTGTACGTCCTTTTTAGCTAAAGTAAACGTCTCTGTTCCGCACGTAAGCACTGGAAGGATGCATTCATCAAACACTTTTCTTTTATGGCAAAATGGCATATTGCTCTTAAACATTGTACTGTTAAAGAGCAATATGCCTTTAACAGTACAATGTTTCATACGGGTTTCATACCCTAATTAGGTTTCATACCCTAATTAATTTCTTCCTCAATATGTGGCCCGCGCATAATATCTGCTGCCCAAGGTAAATGTAGGAATTGGTTATCTCCAGCTTTTCCCCATCAATCGATAAATCTTCATTCCTTGTAAAAGCATTGTACATCAGTTTTGTCTTCTGAAAGTTCATTTTTAATCCCATTCTCAGCAAGTACCTGGATCATACTCTGCAGCTCCGACGTATTATTTCAAAGACCTCGGAAAGGTTCTTTGAAATATTTTTTTTTCTATTCAAAAATAAAACGGAAATATAAACTGGGTAGAAATCTGGTCAGAAACAGCTTGACCCGACCCTTTTGACCCCCAAGAAATTGTCGACCAGCTGACACGTGACCCGTCTCCATCTTTGGTTCGGTTTCGAAGAGGCATGGATGTTATGTTTGTCTTACAGCACTGTCTCTCTCTCTCTCTCTCTCTCTCTTCCCTGGGATCAGTGGTTTTGAATTAGAGACGGGCGACTGCTTATATCCTACCGAGTTGCTCATGGTTGTTGTTAAAACCACAAACAAAAAATAAAGCTAAAAAAAAACAGTTGTATTTCTGCAATCGGTAAAATATCTACAAATAGAAATAGCTACTCTTGCTTTTTTCTGTGGTTAACTGCAGACTCTTTGGGTCTGAAGACGCGAATGCGTAGATGGTTCCCTGTGAAGTCGGCCCCGGACGTAATTTACCCCTTGTCCTGATACGCAGCAGAGGAGTGGAGAGCCAGCTGCATTGATTTGCCAAATCGCCTCATAATGGAATACTCGTTTTTGAGGTATTCAACCGGCCCTGTGCAAAAGAGGGAGACAGACAGGCAGACTCATGCCCACTCGCGGCAAGAAATGTGTTGCCAAAAAGTCACAAATTATACAAAAAAAAAAGAAAGAATTTTTCAAATTGAACGATAAGAGTTACGTAGAAAACGTGATACAACTCACGTCATCCCCTGCGGAAAAGCTGTGCTTCTTTTCGAGAATAAAATGGAAATACAATGTTCTTCTTCACAGTGAAAGCTATCACATCGAAAAAGGATTTTCTTCAAGGGTTTTTAGAATCGAAGAAAATCTCTCAAACAGATGTACGTGCTGATATGCCCATGACGACAAAATTGCGTATTATGTATAACAGTAGGGAGTATGCTCAAAATATTGTTTATTGCAAACGCTATGTGATGGAAAAAGAATTTTTCAGATACCTCTGCTAAATGAAGAGATATATGTCCCCTAACGGGAGAACTGTACGTTAAACGAAGAGATATACGCCTGCCTCCCCGTCCCCCTCCCCCCGTGCGATAAAACTGTTCGCTCCTTACAACGGATAATAACTGCAATCCATTCGGTAGTGAGCGGTGTACATTAAAAATATTTTTTTCTTCAACTGAATTTTCAGAAGCAGAGATATATAGCAACACACATAAATATGCGCAAACGCCACCTGGCGTCAAAACTGTGCACCACAAAATTCTAAGAGTACATGCAAAATGTTCCGTGAAGCGAATGTTATGTTAAAAGAATTTTGACGATCGGTATATTAGACGCAGAGATATTGGGAAAAACAAATTTATCTTTGTGATTGTAATGGATACATTCTGTAATTTTCGTGGGTGGGAAATGTGCCAAAAATGTTTACTCAGTGAGAGGTATATGATCGAAAAGATTTAATCGGGTTTTCAGGCGCCTTAAATGTTGCTGCAAACGCAAACTTGCAGCAACATGAACTGGACCATGTGAATGCGGTCGAAATGGTCCAGTTTATTTCGACCCCATTCACCTGGTCCAGTTCATTTCGTCCACGTTCACTTCGTCCAGTTCATTTTGACCATATTCACTTGGTCCAGTTCATTTCGACCACATTCACTTGGTCCAGTTCATTTCGTCCACGTTCACTTCGTCCAGTTCATTTCGTTCACGTTCACTTGGTCCATCACATTTCGTCCACGTTCATTTGGCCCAGTTCTTTTCGACCACATTCACTTGATCCAATTCATTTCGTCCACGTTCACTTGGTCCAGTTCATTTCGTCCACGTTCACTTGGTCCAGCTCATTTCGTCCACGTTCACTTGGTCCAGTTCATTTCGACCACATTCACTTGGTCCAGTTCATTTCGTCCACGTTCGCTTTGTCCAGTTCATGTCTACCACATTCACTTGGTCCAGCTCATTTCGTGCACGTTCACTTGGTCCAGTTCATTTCGTCTACGTTCACTTGGTCCAGTTCATTTCGTCCACGTTCACTTGGTCCAGCTCATTTCGTCCACGTTCACTTGGTGCAGTTCATTTCGTCCACGTTTACTTGGCCCAGTTCATTTCGACGACATACACTTGGTCCAGTTCATTTCGTCCACGTTCACTTGGGCCAGTTCATGTTCGACCACATTCACTTGGTCCAGTTCATTTCGACCACATTCACTTGGTCCAGTTCATTTCGACTGCATTTACTTGGTCCAGTTCATCTCGTCCACGTTCATTTGGTCCAGTTCATTTCGTCCACGTTCACTTGGTCCAGCTCATTTCGTCCACGTTCACTTGGTACAGTTCATTTCGTCCACGTTTACTTGGCCCAATTCATTTCGACGACATACACTTGGTCCAGTTCATTTCGTTCACGTTCACTTGGTCCAGTTCTTTTCGTCCACGTTCACTTGGTCCAGTTCATTTCGTTTATGTTCACTTGGACCAGTTCATTTCGACCACATTCACTTGATCCAATTCGTTTCGTTCACGTTCTCTTGGTCCAGTTCATTTCGTCCATGTTCACTTGCTCCAGTTCATTTCGCTCACGTTCACTTTGTCTGCTGTTCATTTAGTCCACTGTTCACTTTATCCGCCGTTCACTCTGTCCACATTCATTTCGTCCTCAGAATAATTGAAATACCGTCGAAAGTTTCTGTTTTCATGAAATTGTGGTTACTAGGCAGAAAAAAAAAGGTCAGCGGACATTGCTTACATGCGATGTTTTACCTGTTTAAGATTTTCTTATAAAATATAATAATTTTAAATGTTACTTAAAGTAAAACAAGGGACCAAACTTTGAAACCCTTTCGTGTGGTAGGATGTCAATCACTATGACATAATCAAAAATTTGTTCCAATGGGCATAAATGTGTTGGATTGAAGAGAAAAAATTCATCCTCCTTTCTCCTTTATATAAAGAGTTTATTTTCCTACCCTCACATCGCAAATTCACCCTAAATATCAATCTAAACTTTTTTCGATATTATCCTTTTATGGTTATTTGTCTCACTTTAAATAGCTATGATGCAGATAGAGAGCATTTATAGCTCATTCGTATGGACATTAGTAATGCGAAATTGTAAAAAATTAATAATCAAAATAAAAAAATATATTGGAAAGCTAAGAACTATATGAAAACAGTATACAAGGCGTATTTCAAAACATTAAAATATTTTTATAAAACTTTGATTTATGACATGGTGATTAGCATCGTACCACACGAAAGAGTTAAAAAGATCTTCATTTCCTCGTTTTACTCTAAATAACATTTAAAATCTTTGTATTTTAATCGAAAAATTTAAACTGGAAAAAAAACGCATACAAGCAATATCAGATGACTTTTTTTTTCTGTCTAGTAAAAATTCCGTCAAAACACAAATATTCCACGGTATTGCATCCATTCTGAGGAATATATGAATGTTGTCAAAGTGAACGGTGGACAAAATGAACACTGACAAAGTGATCTGTTTCCAAAAATAACTGGACTCTGCCGTACGGCCTGCTTCCCATGGTTATCTACCATATCTTACAGACCACGTACTTTTTTTTATACCTGTGTGAGCCATGGCTGTAACATACACTATATTCAATAAAATCCACCGGACACCTGGAAGAGAAACACAACATAGCATTTACTGCTATACACTGGTGAGCAAAAATTAAGGACGAAGAGGAGAAATTATCATAACAGCGGAACGAGCTGGCAGAACGGATCGAAAGACCGCTCAGGAGATAGACTAGGGTCCGGTACGGTAGGGCATGCGCATATATGCAGCATGACGTAGGTGGGGGGGTCGGGAGGGTATAAAGTACACGGGCGGTGTTCGCTCAGCAATTCGGTGAAAGCTATTGCACGGTGTACATCGGTTTGAACGACGTCGGGTTGCTACCACCGTGTGATATTGCCAAGAGGCAATCCAGTAAACGACATCTGGATGACTTTACCCGAGGTCGCGTCATTGGGAAGTTGGAAGAAGGTCGAAGTGTGACTAGTGTGGCCGAGGAGTTCGGGATCGCTCACAGCATCGTTTCACGAGCTTGGAGAGCATTTAAAATGACAGGAACAGCTGTCCGAGAGTTTAGCAGTGATCGTCCACGAGCAACCACGGCGGCGGACGACCGGTATATTGTCCTACAGGCGAGAAGTGACAGACGGCAGACAGCGGGAGAAATCGCAAGGCACATGCAACAGACAACTGGACGTCCGTTATCGCGTTTTACCGTGGCATGCAGGCTGCACAAAGGTGGTCTATTTGCACGACGACCAGTATGGTGTGTGCCATTAGCGCCTGCTCATCGGAGACGGCGATTTCTGTGGTGCCAGGAACACAAAAACTGGACACATCAGCAATGGGGTCGAGTTCCCTTTTCGGATGAGAGCCGATTTAGTCTGACGAGCGATTCTGGTCGTATACACATCTGGAGAGAGCAGGGAACACGCAATCACACCTCCAACATCATCGAATAGGACCGGTTTGGAGGTGGCGGAGTTTTCGTTTGGGGCGGTATCATGCTGGGTAGCCGTACTGACCTCCACATCTTTCAATGAGGTTCAGTCACCGGTGTCCGCTATTGTACCGAGGTTCTCTTGCCTCACGTGCGTCTGTTTAGAGGTGCTGTGGGCCCTGAGTTCCTCTTCGTGGACAACAACGCTACACCTCATCGTACAGTGGCTGTCGCAGAGCTGTTGGAGAGTGAAGATATTCAACGGCTGGATTGGTCCGCAAGGTCCCCGGACCTAAATCCAATCGAACACGTGTGGAACCTTCTCGGGAGACGCTTGGCAGCACGTCACCAGCCGCCAGGAACGATTCCGCAGCTACGTTTGGCGCTACAAGAGGAATGGGCCGCGATGCCTCAACAGCACCTTTAAAACATCGTCCTCAGCATGGACAGACGTTGTAAACCCTGCAACGTAGTCAGGGGTGATCATATCCCCTACTAAAGACTGGATTTTCTTGGCAGCCGCCTGTCACATGGACGTTTCTGTCTTCTGCCCAGTTGTGCTCCAAGTTACCTTTTCAATAAAGTGTCTTTGTATCCTTCGGATTCCTTGTTTGGACGGTTTTGCTCACTTGTCCTATATTCTATATCTTGGGGATGTTATGGTATGATTTGAGTCGATGTGGAGCATTTCGGCACAACGTAACATTCGACAAACCGTCTCGTCCTTACATTTTGCACGCCAGTGTACACTCGTACGGTGTCGGTCCACCTTTGGCTTTAATGCATGCAATGATCCTTCGCCGCCCCTGTGGCGCAGTGGTCTAAGCGATGGCTTCTGATCATTCGTCCGAACGGGGTCCAGGTTCGAATCCCGGTGAGGCATGGATGTTGTGTTTGTCTTACGGCACTGGTTCTCTCCCTTCCCTGGAACCAGTGACCCTAAATTAGGGACGGGCGACTGCTTATAGCCCATTGCGTTGCTCACGGTGGTCGTTAAACCTCCAATCAAATCAAAATCACATCAATGATCCTTCGAGTCATGCTTTCGACAAGGTTTTGGAACACAGCGATAGGTTTGCGCTTTCATTCAGTGCATAATGCTGCAGCTACCTGTTGCTTAGTAGTAGGCCTTGGTTCCAAACTTCTTATGCGGCGCTCTAATTTATCCCATAGGTGCTCTATGGGATTAAGATCAGGGCTCTGTGCTGGCCAGTCCACACACGATTCGGAATTATCGTCAAACCACGCCGTAGCAGTCCGTGTTTTATGGCTGGATGCATTATTCCGCTAGTACCAACAAGGCTCGGTTCCATACTATTGCCACAGAGTTGGTAGGGCATAATTGCCTAGAATATCGAGGTAAACGTGCTGCTTAACAGATTTGTCCACAATAACCAATGGGCCGGGACCATACCACGGAAAACACCCCCACACGAGTACACTGCGAGCTCCAAACTTGACCGTAGGAACAGTACACTGTGGTAAAAAGCATTCCCCCGGCTGCAGCTATACCCACACACGGCTATCAGACTGATGGATGGTGTATCTGGATTCCTCAATCCACAGGACCCCTTTCCATTGATCTACGGTCCACGATAAATGTTCTTTACACCATGCTAAACGACGAGTAGCATTCCGAGTAGAGATGAAAGATTTATGAGCAGCCGCACGACTACGGTAACCCATGGAATGAAGTTCTCTGCAAATTGTGCGTGTTCATACCGAGGTTTCAGCATTTTTACTCACCTATACACTGAGATCTTGTGCAGTACTCCGTCGATTAGCTGTAACGACTCTCCTGAGGCTTAGACGTCCTTTATCACTGATTTTCTTTGGTCTGCTAGTACGTTTTGCTGCTTTAGGCACGCCACGTGTCTTCCACTTATTCCGTGCATCCGAAACAGTTGACTTGGGTATGTTTAAACGCCTGTCGGTTTCTTTTATAGAAAACCCACTAATATAACATCCAACAATCTTTCCTTTCTCAAAGGCAGTTCTCTCCCGCCGCGACAGTTTCACTCAACCTCACAGTGCGATACGATCGCAGTCAGCTGCAGGCATGTTTTTATATTGTGTGCATCTGTACCGCGCATCTTAACAACTCAGCGGATCCGTTCATTTGCTTTTAAACGGGTGTCCGGTGACTTTTGTCGACATAGTGTATATTGGCAAATCCACTACTTAAAACGAGTGTCTGGATACTTTAAATCATACAATGTATTTCTCCAACACACAAATAAAACGTCTGCTTATTTTGCAGTACCACCATTTCACTGCTATTCAAAAGAATATAGGAAACATTTCATTTCTATACAGCCCTTAAAATTTCTGAATTTTATGTTTCAGAAAGTTTCAAATAACATATACACTGCCGGACAATTGCTAAGGACGGATGACAATAGCAACGATAGCAACCATAAAATGGAAGGCAGGAAAATGTGGAAATTAGCATAAGTGCAGGATACAGCAAGACGTGTTGTGCGTATGCAAATTTTGGATTGCCGAACTTGTTCGTGACGTCATAGCGCTGATAAGAGATATAAAGGATTTGACGCGTATTGACCATTGTTGTTCAAATGCAAAGTTGAAAGGGAAAGAATCAATTGACGAACTTGAAATTTTCAGTATGTCTTCCCGACATCACCTAGATGATTTTACGCGTGGCCGCATTATTGGCAAGATTGAAGAAGGGCGAAAAATAACAGATGTTGCCAGGGAGTTCGACGTCAGCCACAGTGTTGTTTCAAGGCTTTAGAAATCATTTCAAACAAATGGAGAGTGTAGCAAACGTCACGGGGGAGGTCGTGTTCGCAGAACGACACCTGCAGAGATCGGTACATAGTGCTATCAACAAAAAGACACCGGCGCAGCACAGCTAGTGATTTAGCAAATCACTTTATGGCTGCTACTGGCAAGCGGATCTCCCGAAAAACTGTCGCCAGACGTTTGCATGAAGGAAGACTATACGCCTGCTGTCCTGTTGTGTGCATCCCATTGTCCAGACGTCACCGTACCGCCCGTTTGCAATGGTGCCATCAACATCGCAATTGGACTGATAACGACTGGTATGCTGTCCTCTTCTCAGATGAGAGTAGATACAGTCCATCGTCTGATTGTCGACGACAACAGATCTGGCGTGATAGTGGTACTGCATATTGTCCAGCAAACATACAGGAAAGGGACCGATATCCGGCATGTAGTGTCATGGTATGGGCTGGCATCATGATCAATGGCCGTACGTCCCTCTATGTGCTTCCAACTGGGACCATGACTGGCCAACGATACATTAATGATGTTCTGCTACCTCATGTTCGCATGTTCCGCGGTGCTGTCGGTGATAGATTCATTTTCATGGACGACAACGCAACATGTCATCGAACAGTCGCTGTCCAGGAGTGTCTTGAGAGCGAGGATATTCAACTCCTCGTATGGCCAGCACGTTCTCCAGATCTGAATCCCATTGAAAATGTGTGAGATGTTTTGGGGAGGAGTCTTGCTGGTCGCCAATGCCCTCCAATAAACAAGGACACCCTCATCCGTGCACTGACAGAGGAATGGGATAAATTACCCCAACAGCTGCTTGATAATGTTGTGCAAAGCATGACACGACGTGTGGAATCTTGCATCGCCCTCCATGGTGGCCATATCCCGTATTGAAATCTTACGCCGGAACGCCTGCGGACGGTAATTGCATTTTTTTCACGTTTACGTATTCTGCACAAAATGGCCTGTTTGTCCCTTGAACACGTTCCAAAGCCTTCTGGATTTCAGAGCACAATAATCTGTCTTTCTTGTAATGTCCTGGCATTCTGACATTATTTTATTTCCCTTGGCATCCAACCACACTTACTTTTTTATGCGCTATATAGCCGTTTATGACCCGTCCTTAGCAATTGTCCAGCAGTGTACATACTTATCATTAAGCTGATCTCTGAGATTCAGAGGTTATGTCCTCAAAGAAAGATCATGTGCCAAGTACACTTTTAACTGATAAAACTAAAATTTACTTACTGTTGGTGCATCAGACGTCTCCATTTACAGCCATCTGGGCACACAGCTCGAGCTTCATTAACATCCATCACATGCCGCACACAAGACGTTTTGTACTTCATCCTTATAATCTTTTTCTCAAGCAGACATTCCTGAATCTGGTCCGCCCATGATTTCCTTGGCCTTCCTCTACCTTTCTTTCCTGCCACTTGGGGTGAAAAAATTCTGTTAGTTAGTACCTCATCACTCATTCTTTCAACATGACCAAACAACCTAAGAATATTACCCTCCACCTTACTAACCAGATTTTGGTTAACATTACACAACTGCAACACATCTTCATTCCTCACATGATCAGCGCGTGTCTTACCACAAACCCTCAGTGAGTAACGCATCTCCCCAGCACACAAACGACTCCTATGTCTTTTCTGCAGTACCCAGGTTTCACTGCCGTACATCACAGTATACGAACAATTATACATTCATGCGCAGCCATTCGGGACTTTCTTGAGAATCCATTATTCCTGTGGAACCCTGCTAAGGCAGCTGTGATTTTCAATTAAGAATTCACTCGCCTAATTTCGCCATTTAATGTGTTCTCTCTGTCGAACATACTCCCTAAATATACAAACTCATTCACCTGGTCAATCTCTGCGCCATTAAGACTTAAAAGTTTCAAATAAACGATGTCAAATTTGCGATGTAGTTTAATGTTTTATAACTTACAACGTTCATGTCATTCTGTTCATTAATGGAAATTTTATTTCAGAAATTATTGAACGGGATACTATTTTTTTGAAAAAGTTTGTACCATGAAAGATGTATAATTTTTAAACTGCGAATAATGTGAAGGGATTTAAATTATAAATTAAAGTTGTGAAAAGAGATGGAGAATATTAAGCTATTAATGCTGTTAAGCAGAAATTATTCATCCTTAGAGCGTGAATCTAATATATGAAACACAAAACGTCTGTTTGTTTGTCTGAAGAAGCAAAAACTCTCGAACGCCGAACTGTGGCATCGAGAAATTAGCGTAGCTTATTGATACTGGAATTTCTAGGTCAACGCAACTATTTAAAAATCTTTAAGTTATTCCGTTCGCTGGTTATGAATTAATTAATAAGCTAATCAATAAAGTCAGCGTCGTTTGCTACGTCATCGTTATATGTTCCAAATCTTAAAGCACGTGACTGCATTCATCGCCGCGGCACATCCACGCGCATCCACCGGCGTTTGTGTTCTTTGAGAACTGTGCATAAAAAATGCAAAAACGAACTTTGTGAAATCTTAAAGAAACGGGCTGAAATGTTTATCAACACCATGGATTGGTATTAAGAGAAGTCCCTCAAAGATTCACCGGAATCCGGCCAAAACTTTTTAAAATAGGTATGGAATTTTTAATTCATCGGTAAACAGAAATATATACGCAGAAACGGTTAATAAAATTTTGACGGCTAATTTAAAAAGTTACTTACCTATTCAGGGGAAATTTGGAGCTCATGTTCCTATTAACGATTAATGGTGTTCATTAAAATTTCAGCCAGTTTCATAAAATATTCGCAAAGATACGTTTTTAACTTGTTTTATCCCAGAGATTCACCCTCAAAGACGTCTGAAACTGAAAGCACGTGATGCATTTGATCGTCGATAACAAATTGTGAACGAATTTTGTTCAATCAGTGTTCGAATGCTGTGTCTCTTGGACGCGTGTTAAATAATTCGTAACGCTTTTAGTGCTTTTGGTCCGTTTGATCCTACAGATTCCATGCATCCAGTACCGGGCAAAGCCGGGCAGTAAAGCTAGTGTAGAATAAAGGAACAAACGTTCCTCAGAACAAAAGAGTTTAGAAACGCGCAATATACACAACAGAATGATGCTTATCTTTAAACCGAATTTTTGAAGTGTCTGGTTTTCATTCCTTATATTTTTTTACCCATCGCGGTTCCATTATAAATATTCAAGGCTTCTTTTCTAACGAGATCTGAACGAAAATCCCTAGAACAGTAATACGGCAAGAAACATTAAGGGAAATATTTAAAATAATGGTTCGTCCTATTCAATGAAAATATACTGGGTCTTACATTCTTTAAATATTGTAATTTTTATCAATTACCGAAACAACAAAAGAAAAATCAATGAAATAATGTTTCAGGTGTATGTTTTGTGTTCATAGTCTTCAAAGTAGCCTTTATTTGTCCTTGCAAATTCTAATTTCAAGGTTAATGGCAACAGCACGTCCATCTTACATTCCTCCGTCTCATTTGGTTTTATCATAAATAAGCATTTTTATTTTTAAGTACATATTTTACCATTAGAAGTATGTTACTAGAAATAAAATAAGTACTTGTGGGCAGCATATCTCTACATCCAGTAGTCTGATTTGAGAAATTATTTTACCGTTAGCTTTACCCATCGGAACAATGATTCACATCTTCAGTTTTTTTATCCGATTCCCAGGTTTGTCGCTAAACGACATAAATACAAATGGCTATTCACTTCGATATAGACGTATTTTACAACCTACTTTCAATAAGTTCCAAGACTGACAGCATAACTGACGTAACGTTAGTGGGATAAAAATATCACCTGTATGCCAGACGACATCAGGCCTTGGGACATCAGTGAACAGCTGGAAACCGGCATATACAGGTAGTAATAGGCAGCAGACGGCCATTAAGGGAGTCATAGCAAGCGCTATCATTCCATTTCAATTTAGCCATGGAAGAACAGAGAATAAACATCCGCTTTTGATAGCGACTTGGGAAATCAGCAACTGCTGAGGAGTTGCTGATTTCCCAAGCCGTGAGCCCATTGAGTTGCTCACGGTGGTCGTTAAACCTCCAAATCAGCAACTGAATCTTACAGAACATTAAGAGAAGCGTATGGAGACACAGTATTACCCCGAAGCAGCGTTCTTGAATGACATGCACAGTTTCGTGATGGGCGGGAATTTTTTTATGATAAGATCTGGGCGTACCTGTGTGCTGACAGCGGAAAAAATCCAAAAGGTGCGGAATTAGTTAAAGAAAGATCGCTTAATTACAGTAAGACTTTTGACTGAGTCGGTGGGCGTCAGTAAGCCTATCTGTCATGAGAGTCTACGCGAGGATATGGGAAGACGAAAACTTAATGCCAGATTGTTACCCCGCATTCTGAATGATGACCAAAAGGAGGCTCGTTCGTTGATCTGTTGCGATCTGCTGGGCACTGAAGCTGAGGATCCTGATTTTTTGCTCCAGAGTTATTGCAGGAGATGAAACATGCCTGCAGTAAGGTCCACAAACCTGGGGAGTGTTCCGGAGGCTAAAACTGGGTCTAAAAGGGCAGTATCATGCAGACATTACATCTATCGAAACAGCCGTGACAAAACAGCTTGCAGACATTCCTGAAAGTGCCTTCCAGAACAGTTTTCAGGATCTTAAGAAACGCTGGAAACTGTGTGTTAATTCAGAAGGGCGGTATTTTGAACGTGACCAGCAGTAATTGTGAGTGTGGAACTTTTTCATATGTTCTATTGCATAGGTCTTGGATCTTTTCAGATGTAGGTTGTAATTCACATCACCGATTTTATAAATCATATTGAAAGCACTATTTTGCCGCCCTGGTGGCGTAGTAGTCTAAGCGATGGCTTACGACCATTCGTCCGGAAGGGGTCCGTGTTCGAATCCCGGTGAGGCATGGATGTTGTGTTTGTCTTACGGCAGTGGCTCTCTCCCTTCCCTAGAACCAGTGCCCCTAAATTAGGGAAGGGCGACTGCTTATAGCCCATTGAGTTGCTCATGGTTATCGTTAAACCTCCAATAAAAAAATCACAAAAAACCTCACTATTTTCTGTTGAATATCATTTATTCGGTACAGTTAAATGAATCGTCCAAAATATCTCACACTAATAGCACAGGACATTAAAAGTCCTTGTAGCGATTAAAGCATTTGCCCTACTGTTTCACCCGATGTTGGTTTCACAAATCGATCTTATCCGAGGGAGACGTAACGACAGGTCAGGGCTTGATGTTAAAGCTCGTCCCGGCTAAATATCTATAATGTTTCCCCAAACGTTGTGCGGTATGTGGTTTAGCGTTATCATGGAGAAGGACAAACCCATTTGCATGAAATATCGCTGACATAAATCTTTCATTGTTGGAAGTTCATTCATCGTTCACGCAAAAGAGTTACTCAGAAATGACCCCTTAATTTCCAGATTGTAACTACGCTCGCTGAGTAAACCATTCGTTGCAGGGATCTTGTGTTTACGATCAAGTTCTTTTTGACAAACTCTTCTGCCATTCACGATGAATTATTTGACTGCAGGGAACGACTCGGGTACACCGTTCAACATCCATTCATCATTCCCATTCTTAAGCTGCACGGTTACTTCCTAGCTGACTTCTCACTAACATAGCGATCGACACTTACTGTATTAATTCACCACATTACTTTTCTTATTGGGAATTCCTTTCCGAACTCATGGGGGCGAAAGAAAGTTAAGCCTGTTGTGACGTCAGTGCATGTGTCTTAAGAATGACGGATTGGATAATCACTCACAGCGGTGAGAGCGAAACAATCACAGTAAAGATTCATTCGTTGTGAATGAATGGTTCACAAATGGTCTATCACTAGTAAGAAGACGTGTACGCTCGTACTTGATCGAACAAAGTAACTTAATCAGAATCTCATCATTTATGCTCGTATCGATCGCTTTCTGTTAGTGATCATACACGATTACTATAACAGCCTTGTTGGACTATAAGCGGTAACCTGTCCCTAATTTGTGGCCGCTGGTTCTCGTCAATAATTTGGGGCCACAGAACCAGAATTTTGAGACATCCACAACAACCATACTCAGTGGGGACGAATGGTTGGAAGCAAACGCCTCGAACCGCACAGCCATGGCAGAGGCTTTTCCGTCTTTCTTTTCAATGAAAACAGCCATGAAAGAGGCTCTTCCGTCTTTCCTTTTCAATGAAAACAGCCATGGGAGAGGCTTTTCCGTCTTTCCTTTTCAATGAAAAAAGCCATGGGAGAGGCTCTTCCGTCTTTCCTTTTCAATGAAAACAGCCATGGGAGAGGCTCTTCCGTCTTTCCTTTTCAATGAAAACAGCCATGGGAGAGGCTCTTCCGTCTTTCCTTTTCAATGAAAACAGCCATGGGAGAGGCTCTTCCGTCTTTCCTTTTCAATAAAAACAGCCATGGGAGAGGCTCTTCCGTCTTTCCTTTTCAATAAAAACAGCCATGGGAGAGGCTCTTCCGTCTTTCCTTTTCAATAAAAACCGCCATGGGAGAGGCTCTTCCGTCTTTCCTTTTCAATGAAAACAGCCATGGGAGAGGCTCTTCCGTCTTTCTTTTTCAATGAAAACAGCCATGGGAGAGGCTATTCCGTCTTTCCTTTTCAATGAAAACAGACATGGGAGAGGCCCTCTCCGTCTTTCCTTTTCAATGAAAACAGCCATGGAAGAGGCTCTTCCCTCTTTCCTTTTCAATGAAAACAACCATGGGAGAGGCTCTTCCGTCTTTCCTTTTCAATGAAAACAGCCATGGGAGAGGCTCTTCCGTCTTTCCTTTTCAATGAAAACAGCCATGGGAGAGGCTCTTCCGTCTTTCCTTTTCAATGAAAAAAGCCATGGGAGAGGCTCTTCCGTCTTTCCTTTTCAATGAAAACAGCCATGGGAGAGGCTCTTCCGTCTTTCCTTTTCAATGAAAACAGCCATGGGAGAGGCTATTCCGTCTTTCCTTTTCAATGGAAACAGCCATGGGAGAGGCTCTTCCGTCTTTCCTTTTCAATGGAAACAGCCATGGGAGAGGCTTTTCCGTCTTTCCTTTTCAGTGAAAACAGCCATGGGAGAGGCTCTTCCGTCTTTCCTTTTCAATGAAAACAGCCATGGGAGAGGCTCTTCCGTCTTTCCTTTTCAATGAAAACAGCCATGGGAGAGGCTCTTCCGTCTTTCCTTTTCAATGAAAACAGCCATGGGAGAGGCTCTTCCGTCTTTCCTTTTCAATGAAAACACCCATGGGAGAGGCTCTTCCGTCTTTCCTTTTCAACGAAAACACCCATGGGAGAGGCTCTTCCGTCTTTCCTTTTCAATGAAAACAGCCATGGGAGAGGCTCTTCCGTCTTTCCTTTTCAATGAAAACAGCCATGGTAAAGGCTCTTCCGTCTTTCCTTTTCAATGAAAACAGCCATAGGAGAGGCTCTTCCGTCTTTCCTTTTCAATGAAAACAGCAATGGGAGAGGCTCTTCCGTCTTTCCTTTTCAATGAAAACCGCCATGGGAGAGGCTCTTCCATCTTTTCTTTTCAATGAAAACAGCCATGGGAGAGGCTCTTCCGTCTTTCCTTTTCAATCAAAAAAGCCATGGTAGAGGTTCTTCCGTCTTTCCTTTTCAATGAAAACAGCCATGGGGGAGGCTCTTCCGTCTTTCCTTTTCAATGAAAAAAGCCATGGGAGAGGCTCTTCCGTCTTTCCTTTTCAATGAAAACCGCCATGGGAGAGGCTCTTCCGTCTTTCATTTTCAATTAAAATAGCCATGGGGGAGGCTCTTCCGTCTTTCCTTTTCAATGAAAAAAGCCATGGGAGAGGCTCTTCCGTCTTTCCTTTTCAATGAAAACAGCCATGGGAGAGGCTCTTCCGTCTTTCCTTTTCAGTGAAAACAGCCATGGGAGAGGCTCTTCCGTCTTTCATTTTCAATGAAAACAGCCATGGGGAGGCTCTTCCGTCTTTCCTTTTCAATGAAAAAAACCATGGGAGAGGCTCTTCCGTCTTTCCTTTTCAATGAAAAAAACCATGGGAGAGGCTCTTCCGTCTTTCCTTTTCAATGAAAAAAACCATGGGAGAGGCTCTTCCGTCTTTCCTTTTCAGTGAAAACAGCCATGGGAGAGGCTCTTCCGTCTTTCCTTTTCAATGAAAACAGCCATGGGAGAGGCTCTTCCGTCTTTCCTTTTCAATGAAAAGCAATGAAACTATCGAAATTCCGAATTTCGTTCAACTCGCCTAATTAATTAATAAACTCTTTTCTTCGAAGTATTTCCTCTGGGTAAGCAATTAAAAATCTTCCTGCCAAATGGCATGATCAAGAGTCGAAGGCTGTCATATGCACGACTGAATAGTTAAAAACTTGCATTTAAAATGTCATGTTTGTTTATAAGTTAAAAAATATATAAAATCAGCTACACTGGCAAGCACTTTCGAGGCTACTTTAGTCTCATCATCGGGACCAACTGCGCGAAAGGATGGTTTCAGGCATTTGTATGCAATCATGGAATAACTAGTAGTGTTGCCAAACTGGAATGGCATGTTATAAATAATTATATGTAAGTTAAACTCACGTATCTGGAGATCCAATAGGTGAAGCATTTAGCTGGTTCAGTAGCAGAATCCAAGTGCGAGGTATAATTACAGGCAACACTATTTGTTATTCCATGATTGTTATTCCATGATTGTATATGTGCCTGTAACCATCCTTTCACGCAGTTGGGCCCGATGATGAAGCTAAAGTAGTCTCGAAAGTGCTTGCCAGTGTAGCTGATTTTATTTATTTTTTAACTTGTAAATAAACATCAGTTTTTAAATGCAAGTTTTTAACTATTCAATCGTGCATACGACAGCCTCCGACTCCTGATCGTTTCCTCTGGAGATTTTCACAGCAAATCTTCTTCTTTACTTGTCAGACACTTTTCCATCCTTTCGCCAAAGCTTCTTCCTGTGAATCATCTTTTTGTCGGTGTCGTTAGATCCACTGCTGAATGAAGGTGCATCTCATTTTTCTCCAGTAGTCACTGCCGCTGGCTTCAGTCTTTCGTTCCTTACATGTAGTTTCGTTTTTCTAATCCAAACAACTCTTTCGGGGATTTTCTTCCTTTCGATATCCTGGGACTCCATGCTCATTCCAGTAAGGTACTGGGTGTGTGCAAAAGTTCTACCTATTTTTGTAATAGATACAAATTGCGATCGGAGTAGTTACGTCACAGATCACGCTGCGATCCACTGCTGAATGAAAGTGCATCTCATTTTTCTCCAGTAGTCTCTGCAGTTGGCTTTAGTCTTTCGTTCCCTACATGTAGTTTCGTTTTTCTAATCCAAAAATCTCTTTCGGGGATTTTCTTCCTTTCGATATCCTGGGACTCCATGCTCATTCCAGTAAGGTATTGGGTGTGTACAAAAGTTCTACCCATTTTTGTAATAGATACAAATTGCGATCGGAGTAGTTACGTCACAGATCACGCTGCGATGTCGAATTTTCGGCCAATAAAGCGTGGAGCAATAGAGCGTACAGAGGCACTAGGTGTGTCCGAGTAAATCATTCGTAACGGAAATCACAGACGGTGTAACATCGCATGCGATAAGGAACACATTAGACATTGTTTACTGTACGAGTCCGATAAAAACAGTACTGCAGCCGCGGCTTGCTGCAGCATCTGTCAAGTTTAAGGGGAGGACGCAGTTGATTACCGCACATGTCGCCGTTGGTTTCAAAAATTTCGGGACGGAGACAGAATCTGTAAAAGTCAACCACGTCCTGGAGGTCCATCGGTGTTTTCTGACGAGGATGTGGAACAAGCCATAACAAACGACCCACATCCAACCGTTCAGGAAATAGCGGAAACGTTGTCGGTACACAGAGCAATAGTCGAAATACGAATGCATGCGCTTGGGTTCATCACCAAGTTCGATAACTGGGTTCCGTACCAGATTTCTGCAAAGCGGCGAGAGGAGAGAGTCCATACCTGTGCTTCTTCGCTTTCTCGTCACAGAAATGAACCGTTTTTGAAACGAATTGTAATGGGTGATGAGAAATCGGTACTGTACCGTAATATAAAGCATCGACGGAAATGTGTGCCAAGGTGCAGATCCTGCTCCATCGAACTCGAAAGGAGGACTGCATCCCAAAACGGTTTGTTGAGTGTTTGGTTGGATATCCAGGGAATAATCCACTGAGAGGTGTTGGCCCCTAACCGAACGATAAATGCTGACCTCTACTGCCAACAGTTGGACAGATTGCGAGAACAACTGATATCGAAGCGACTAGCACTCGTCAATCGCAAAGGCGTGATCCTTCATCATGATAACGCCAGACTTCATGCTGCTTTAATCACGCGTCCAAAGTTACTGGATTTGGCTGGGAAGTGTTACCTACTCATAGATAGATGGCAAGAAGTCATACAGAATGGTGGCAATTATGTGAAATACTAGGTACGTTATTTGTTGTGTGCTTCTCCTTTCTTTGTAGCCTACAAAAACGGGTAGAACTTATGCACACACCCAGTACGTATTTCCCCATCTTGTTTTCAGAGTTCATTAGTTTGACGTAAATGCCTTTTCTGTTTAATTCTGTTGCATTGTCCAGGATTTCTTGTTTAAGCCATCAAAGATATCAAAATATCTAACATTAACACCTCTTGTTCGGCAATTTGTATTAATATAATTATTTTCTGCTGAAGGTTTTAACGACTACCGTGATCAACTCAGTCACTATAAGTAGTCGTCCGTCTCTAATTTGTGTCCATGGTTTCACGGAGAAAAGGAGCTAGTGTCGTAAGGTAAGCACGCCATCCATACCTCATCCCAGATTCGAACCGGGAGCCTCTCGAACGACTCATTAGAAGCCAACACTTCGTACCACTCAGCTACTAAGGCGGCTTTCCTTTATTTTTACTGTTTTGTACTAAATGCCAATGTCTCTCAAGAAGAGTATTAAAACCATGTTTTAATTCATCGTCTCCATTTGAGAGAAAGAGCTATAATTTTACCCAATGCATCATTCTAGTTTTCAAAATCGTTTTGGGATTGTCGAAGTTTTCGATTCTTCATGCTAAGTACTTCTTTTTTGTTTGTCTATAGCCGCAGAATGCTGACTATATAAACTTCTCAAAAAAGATTGGTATAATACACATAAAAAGAAATCGACATTACGTAAAACAACAACATGCGTTTAATAATGGACAACATTGGAGGCAGAACACAAAAGATTTGAACTGGTCAGACAAAAGATACAGCGTGGTGTTTTCACCTTTTAGTCGACAGAACAGCCCATTGACTCAGAGCAATGAGAAGAACATGGAGATTTCCCTTGGTCATTTAGTGTGTTGTGACATCTCCTATGTTTTTCAGAACAGCTTTGCATCTCCATGCTGATTCAGGTGTCTTTGGGGTAGTTCTGTCCACAGACGAGGGAAAAGGTCCCAAAGTCCTGAAAGTATAATGACGACAGGGCAAACGTGGAATATCGCGATCTTGAAGCTCACAAACCACGATGAGGGCTTTTCAACGTCGTGTGTTATCTTCCACAAAGAGAACACTATGGACTATGGAACCGTGGAAAAGTATCACAGCACTCCGGGTGATGATATCTTGACATTTTCACATGTCTGCTTGTCGAGGTAACGTGAATAGTGAACTCGACAAGCAGACATCGAAAACACGCCATCATTGAGTTGTCGAAGAACGGATGTTCAAGTCGATATGAAGTCACCGACTGTTGGAATGTACACCAAATCTGGACTCATCACAGAGCAAGATGCTTCACCACTCTTCATTCAGCAATAGGTGTTATCGCGCCTTGTCGCACATTTTTGGCCATGTTGTCGCACCTAGACGCACATTTTTGGTCATGTTATGGCATCTAGTCACAAATTTCAGGACATGCTGCTGCAGATAGTGGTGCTCGGCGCTATGAATGACAAGACCATAAACCTTCTTGATGCTGTCAATTATAGACTACTTAAAACGACTTCAGCAACATTTCTCAGATAGTCTCAGACGTGGATTCTGGACATTACTTTAGAGTCTCTGACGTGGATTCTGGACATTACTTTAGAGTCTCTGACGTGGATTCTGGACATTACTTTAGAGTCTCTGACGTGGATTCTGGACATTACTTTAGAGTCTCTGACGTGGTTTCTGGACATTACTTTAGAGTCTCTGACGTGGATTCTGGACAATTGTGACGTGAATTCTGAAAACGGCCTATAAGCTGATGCTATCGATTATGCGCCGTTTGACCACTTACAACGACGTCAGTGGCACTTCTGAGAGAGTCTCAGATGTGGATTCTGGACAATGCGGGGTCTCTGCCAGCGTCTACTTTGAAATGTCGATCTTTCAGGGCCGTCGGTTTTCTCGGAGAACAGCTTCTGGGACATCGTTCTGCTTTCAAAAACGTTCATGGAGTTGATTTATCTTACTTCGTAATACGTAAATTGCTGCCCCAGCCATGTTTGTCTGAGCTCAGATTGCAGCATTCCAATAACAACATAGCACTCTTCAAACGTCAATGCCTCCTCAGTATTGTGCAGTTTACAAGTAGAACTTACAGAAGCTCATCGTTAAGACACTGTCCAGCACAATGATTGCTTCGAAGTCCAATCATTCCCCGTGCATCCTTCTTATGTCTGCGCGTACGTAACAGCAACGAAGAACCTGAAATGTGTGTAACACAGTGTTAAGACTTTTCTAGCTACTATTCTTACCTGACAATATTTGCATTTAAACACGAGTCACAGGTGCCAAGTTGTAATATCCCTAAATGTTTCTTACTGAATCATAATATCCCTAGAGTTGTACAGATGTCTTATAGAGTCGCAAGGAACTGTCTACCATGCTTCGTCGAGATGGTACCTGTTATGAGAAGCACATATACTAAGCATGCTATACCGGTGACAAGACTGAAGATCGGGTTGCCAAGGTGGCATGTTGATACATAGTAGACACCGCCTCGATGCATTTGCTGTGTGAGTGTGGGCTTTGTCGTGCTGAAAGAATGTGTTGTTTATTTGTTTCACAAAGGGTATCGTAACGGATTCCAGTACTTCTTCCACATACGAGCCTTAGAGTTTCCTAATAAACAATAAACTGGAGCGCGAATCAAAGGAGATAGCACTTCAAACCATGTAACTCTCTACTCGGGCTGTGCATCGTTCGACGATATTCGATGGATTGTTGCATTCAGACATCGGTGCCTCACGCGTATCAGTAGACTGTCTGGTGTAAGGCACAAGCGAGATTAGTCGCTGGCGCTACTTTCTGAATCAGGTTCCTCGAGAGCGGCACCATTCCAAGCACTGACAAGAACTTAGTGATAGGCGAGGTGATGGATGCCATGCGTGCAAGCCTACTTCCCGCAGACGCTTTAACCCTGTAACGACCATACCGCCTGAAGTGCTATTATATGCACACGACCACAACCGCCCGATTCTCCCGTCTTGAATGAGTAGAATTTCATGCCCAATGTTCTTTGAATCCCTCTGCGGGATTAGTAGAAGTCACCCTGAGTCACTGTTGTTGTCATTGTTTCGGTATCTTTCACTCTCCAGAATCACATCTCTTCTCCATGTAAAAATGCAGTTATTGTCTCCAGGGAAATATCAGAAGACTAATGCATATCGAGCCTTTTGTTAACCTGTAAAAATGGAGACAGAAATTCGAAAACTAGCAACAGATAACTTCGGGCGTTATGACATTCTGGGTGACTCACGATTTTAGGGTCCTGGTTGTTAAAGGATTAAAATGGCTTCCCATATGATTGGGTGAGTGACGTTCGGAACTGCCGCTCTTCTCACATCCAAGAGCGTGGCTTTTGGTTCTTGAAAAACCTGCCACCAGATCAAAGGGTGTTCTCGATCTATAGTCCCCCTAGAGCGATTGCTTCCGAAGCGACTGCTGTTCATGCCTTTTCCCATCCACCAACTACAGTAACGGCAGACTGTGGCATTGTTGCGGTCATCGCGCGACGCAATCAGCCTACTCGACCAGACAACTTCGTATAGGCCAATAATGTTGCCTCTATCGAAATACGTTAGCTGAAGATAGTCGCAGCGACAACGAGTTCTCGGCATTCTACTAGGAATGGTTTTCTCTCAAAGGTAACTTTTCAACAATACGTGGAAATGTTACTCGCAAAGACTAGTCGATCTCATACTCACAGATCAACGCTGTTATTACAGCTGTAACGAAGTAAATTTCTCCGTCATTTTTGGTCCACGCCGGGGATCGAACCCGAGTCCTCTTATTCCGGAACAATTCGTTCTACCAACTGAGCTACGCAGACGTCCGTTTTCGCTGCTATTTGCCTTTATGTCGAGTGCGTCCTGCGGGGAAGGCACGTCACATCTCCCCCCCCCCGAAAGAGGGCTGGGGACATAGCCACGGGTCACTCGTGACCATGAATTGCCGTTGGCAGCCATCCGTTGAAGTACGTGCACTTGAGAACTCCCGGTCAATCTTGTGTGTGGAATGCAACATCACACACATTTATTTTTCGAAGCGCTGAAGAAGGGATTCTCTTATATTTCCTGTCTTGCGGTGTAGGAAGAACATCACACCATTGCGAGATCTTTAACGGCCAGGTCATCCGGGAAATTCGGGCGCCATTATAACGAAGTAAATTTCTCCGTCATTTTTGGTCCACCCCGGGGATCGAACCCCAGTCCACTTATTCCGGAACAAGTCGCTCTACCAACTGAGCTACACAGACGTTCGTTCTCGCTGCTACCTGCCTTTATGTCATGTGCGTCCTGTGGGGCAGGCACGTCACCCATTATAACGAAGTAAATTTCCCTGTTATTTTTGTTCCACGCCGGGGATCGAACCCGAGTACTCTTATTCCGGAACAAGTAGCTCTACCAACTGAACTACGCAGACGTTCGTTATCGCTGCTATGTGCCTTTATGTCGTGCGCGTCCTGCGGGGCAAGCACGTCACACAGCTTCAACTTTTACTGAATCGATTCGACAGTAGAATAATTTGCATATCTGGACATTACAATCTTGCGTGCCAATTTGCGTGTAAATCACATCACCATGAAGCATTTTAACCGTTTAACCGGCTGGTATGAATTAACTCGGGGTTAGCAAAAATGGGCTGAAACCATTTCAAACGAATATGTTCGCTCAAGTGACCAAGCGTGACTGGAACGAGTGAACCTGCGCATCAGGAAGCTTGGTCTTCCCCTTAGCTTTGTTATCGAAATTGGTAATTTCGGGGGATGATTGCCACTAAACCTTTCTGACTGATTAGGTATCTGCTAAAAGGGTTGTAACACTATCAACGAAAGGAGAGAGATGTTTGGGTCTCACGTTTCTGCTAAGTGGCAAGCTGTCCTTCTCACGGACACTAGCCCTTCTCCAACATGCTTCGGAGCATGGAGTAGATAATAAAGGACTATAAGGAAGCTGTTATCACAAGTTACAGGTTTATGTTCGGTACTTCTGAGATGAGAGGAGGGAAAGGAATTGTTTTGTCGTAGCTTCATAAAACCCAGGTGCTGTATGAACATTTCTGGAGCGCAGAAAAGTTTGGGCGTCATTGGGTTCAGGTACATCTCCCGCTTAAAGGTCGAAGAAACGTGCCAAGAATTTGTCCCGTTTCAATTCTTCGTATCCCAATTTCGTGGAATATTTGAGCTCCTAAATAAAAGAAGAAAAATAATTACCATTTTTCATTTTATATCTCGCGATGATACTTAGACGTTCCTGCGGCAACTGGGAATACCGAAACATGCAGCATCGTGATGGATCAGCGTGATACGACAGTAAAAGAATAAAAAGTACGTTGAAGATGTCAGTGAAAAGTTCGTCAACGATATAACAAAGGTAATTACTTTGGCGTCGCAAAGGGAGTTGCTTTCTGGGCTTTAGGAAGCTTAAAAGTCCGGACCCAATCAACAGAAATCGCGAGAGAAAATTTTTGAGGACGGGAAGTCGGATGGAATGTTGAAAGAAACGGGAAAACGAAGCCACTTATTTTACTGAAGGGTTTATATGAAGGAAGCAACTTCGCGGAATCCCAAGCGCTTTCTCAAGCAAAATTGAAGATTACCCTGAAGCAACGACATTTTAACTATTATTTTTCTTGATTTATGTAGACTCTACGAAAATGCGCTTTTCATTGAGAACAATCCTTTTAGGTACATTCGGAAGTATCTTGAGAGAAAGGTTTTTGTACACGGTACATCAGTTCACTACTCGACTTTTCAAAATACACTGGTGTGCAAAAATTAAGGACGAAAAGGAGAAATTAGCATAACAGCGGAACGAGCAGGCAGAACGGACCGAAAGACCACTCAGGAGATAGACTAGGGTCCGGAACGGTAGAGCATGCGCATATATGCAGCATGACGTAGAGGGGGGGGAATGTCGGAAGGATATAAAGCACACGGGCGGTGTACGCTCAGCAATTCGGTGAAAGCTATTGCACGGTGTACATCGGTTTGAACGACGTCGAGTTGCTGCCACCGTGTGATATGGTCAACAAGCAATCCAGTAAACGACATCTGGATGACTTTACCCGAGGTCGCGTCATTGGGAAGTTGGAAGAAGGTCGAAGTGCGACTAGTGTGGCCGAGGAGTTCTGGATCGCTCACAGCATCGTTTCACGAGCTTGGAGAGCATTTCAAACGAGAGGAACAGCTGTCCGAGAGTTTA
Source organism: Macrothele yani (assembly GCA_039090855.1). NCBI lineage: Eukaryota > Metazoa > Arthropoda > Arachnida > Araneae > Macrothelidae > Macrothele > Macrothele yani. The sequence continues at coordinate 137,694,740 of CM077027.1, read as the reverse complement.
GCAGTGGTCGTCCACGAACAACCACCGCGGCGGACGACCGGTATATTATCCTACAGGCGAGAAGACACAGACGGCAGACAGCGGGAGAAATTGTAAGGCACATGCAACAGACAACTGGACGTCCGTTACCGCGTTTTACCGTGGCCAGGAGGCTGCGCAAAGGTGGTCTATTTGCACGACGACCAGTACGGTGCGTGCCATTAACGCCTGCTCATCGGAAACGGTGGTTTCTGTGGTGCCAGAAACACAAGAACTGGACACATCAGCAATGGGGTCGAGTTCGTTTTACGGATGAGAGCCGATTTAGTCTGACGAGCGATTCTGGACGTATACACATCTGGAGAGAGAGCAGGGAACACGCAATCACATCTCCAACATCATCGAAAGGGACCGGTTTGGAGGTGGCGGAGGTCTCGTTTAGGGCGGTATCATGCTTGGTAGCCGTACTGACCTCCACATCTTCCAAGGAGGTTCAGTCACTGGTGTCCGCTATTGTACCGAGGTTCTCCTGTCTCACGTGCGTCTGTTTAGAGGTGCTGTGGGTCCTGAGTTCCTCTTCATGGACAACAACGCTACACCTCATCGTACAGTGGCTGTCGCAGAGCTGTTGGAGAGTAAAGATATTCAACGCATGGATTGGCCCGCAAGGTCCCCGGACCTAAATCCAATCGAACACGTGTGGAACCTTCTCGGGAGACGCTTGGCAGCACGTCACCAGCCGCCAGCAACGATTCCGCAGATGCGATTGACGCTACAAGAGGAATGGGCCGCGATGCCTCAACAGCACCTTTAAAATATCGTCCTCAGCATGGACAGACGTTGTAAACCCTGCAACGTAGTCAGGGGTGATCATATCCCCTACTAAAGACCGGATTTTTCTTGGCAGCCGCCTGTCACATGGACGTTTCTGTCTTCTGTCTCGTTGTGCTCGAAGCTACCTTTTCAATAAAGTGCCTTTGTATCCTTTGGATTCCTTGTTTGGACGGTTTTGCTCACTTGTACCATATTCTTACATCTTGGGGATCTTATGGTATGATTTGAGTCGATGTGGAGCACTTCTGCACGACGTTACATTCCAAAAACCGCCTCGTCCTTAATTTTTGCACGCCAGTGTACTACACCCCGCACTCTGCCCACACGTGCAACACACACATAAGCTTCTCTGCTTTGAATATGCGTTATTATCAGAATCATCATTATCAATTCACTGTTGGATGGTCTCCCTACGTTACTTTCACAACTTTCCGTGTTGAGCCAGTTTCTTCCATCACACGAATTTCATCCACTCGTCTCCTAGATGGACCTTTTCTGTACCTTGGAATCAAATCTAGCATTTCAGTTATCCAAACAGTGGTCAGTTTTTTACCGATTGCTCCAGCCTATTGCCATTTCAGGGATTTTACCTTAATATGATGTCATTAACTCTTGTCATTTTCCTGATCCAGTAGTTCCTCTTCTTATCTTTCCTGGTTACACCAAGCATGCACCTCTCCGCGCTCTTACAGTATCTGCAGCCTCTTTATGTCTTATTTTGTTAAGATCCATGTCTGTGATCCATAAGTAAGAACTGGAAGGGTACACTGATTAAATCATTTTCTTATAAGACATAACCGTACATTGCTCCTGAAAATTCTGATGTTTCTTCTAGATGCTTCCCAGTCAAGTTTTATGCATCAATTAATTTTTCTATCGTAATTTGTGATCCCATAAGTTATTTACAGAGATAGTAATGGGGTGTTATCGAGTTTCAAGTATACCCGTTACCCGTTTGGTTGAGGTGTTAGGAGGACATTGAAAAACCCACATTCGTATAACAAAGAATATTACGCTCTCTTCAAGCAGCACAGTTTTCATATTTATATGATAACCTTCTCAGCCAATTCAGATTCGAAAACTAAAAAACGAACCAACAATTCGAAATGAAGCACCCAAGACACGCCCCACACGAAAAACAGCAAAAATTCGAGCCGAATCACAATCCGAATGAACTTGTAGACAAGTAAAAATAGGGTCCTTCAAAATAATTGAATTCAGGAACCAACACTTTACAAGCAACTACAAAACAAAGTAAGCCCAAAAAAGCCGAATGCTCAGCTGAACCTCTCAGAACAGAAGCAAAAACCATACAAAGTAAAATATACCTAAAAACGTTGAGGTATGCAAAACGTATACCAAAAGCGTTGAGGTAGGCTTTCAACTTTTTTAGGTAAAAAAAATTCTCAGTTTACATATCTGAAACAATACGTCTCGGTAATAAATCGCGGTATGTTCCTTTTATTATACCTTTAACAAGTTTTTTACCTTATAAAACACCTTTTTCTACAGCTGTCAAAAATAATTTTGAACTCATATACGAGGGTGATAGCAAAAGTTCTGCACACGTTAATCTAAAACGGAAGCCAATGATGCAGTCTGGAAAATGATTGCGTCGTATCAAGATCAGACTGTCAGCAACGCAGTGGTGTCAGAACGACATGCTATCATTTACTGTGTGGACGTGGGATGAATTGGAGATGGAAGCATGCAGCTCCTCAGGTCGAGTCATGGTGTTAGACCAGCGCTCTTACTTGAAAATAGAAACTCTGCGGGGGAAAATTCCGACACAGATCCACACTGCCTTACAAGAAGTTCGTGGAGAAGTAACTCTTGATCGAAGCACAATTTCTTTCTGAGGACAAAGTTGAGACCGAAAATTCATCAAAATCCCCTTAACTTGTTGGAAGTGGGAGAGATCTTACTGCATGAAACGTATCGTGTCATGGTGCAGCGTCGGTATGGGAACTTTTCTCGAAATATGGCTGGAAAACTTTATCCCACACACCATACAGCCCTGATCTCAATCCACCCGACTTTGATCTCTTCCCAAAGTTAAAAAATCGGCTTCGTGGCATCAACTCCGAATCACTGGACGAACTGTCATTGGACGTGACTCGAGTAATACGACAGCTGAACAAAGATGGCGTACTACGGGGCATCCAGGACCTACCTCACCGCTAACAAGCTGTCATTAGCAGCGGAGGGGAGTACGTTGAAAGTCAATAAGATAAGTTTCCCCATTACTTCACATTTTTTTCAGAAATGGACAGTGAGAACAATTTTTATGAACCCCGTAACTAAATGTCATACAAAGATAACAATTCGATGACGATGACGAAATCCTCGAAACGTTCAGGGCCCTACGTCCTTTAACTCTCTAAGTCTGTTGGAAAGGCTGAAAAAACTGACAGTACTAACAACGGCTAACCGTGAGCACCTCTCAAGCCTTGCCGTCTCGGATTTTTTTTTTTTTTTTTTTTTATAGTTGGGGGTTTAACGATCACCGTGAGCACCTCAACGGGCTATAAGCTAACTATAAGCAGTTGCCCATCCCTAATTTAGGACCACTGATTCTAGGGAAGGGAGAGAGCCAGTGCAGTAAGACAAAGACACCATCTATGCCACACCGGGATTCGAACCCGGACCCATTTCGGACGAATAACCAGATACCATCGCTTAGACCACTGTGTCACCCGTATCGTCTCGGAAATGTTCTGACCCCGTCTTCTGGCCATTACAATTTGGCCTTTATCAAACTCGCTTAAGTCCGCTGGCTTTCCCATCTAAAGAAGAAGAATATCACTGACTAACAGTGCTCAGTATGAGGTGTTATTTATACCATTTCATGACTTTCAAACGCCCCCTGGTTTACCTGCAGTTGCTTCGGTTTGCTTAAAGACGCGCGCTGTTTTAGCTCTTCGATCTATGCCAAATTAGGTTTTCAGAGGCTACAAAACACTGAGACTCATGCAGGGCAGTAACATTTAAGTTGAAGTAACGCTTTTATTTGCCAGTAAGGTAACAAACGATTTAAGTTACCTTTAAGTTGAAGTTACGGTTTAAGTTACCAGTAAAGCAACCAATGTCCAACTATTATTTTTACAAATACACGGTCCAGTCACATTTTTGTGACCACCAGCTAATATCCAGAGTAACCGCTGTGTGCAGCGCGTACAGCAGCTAGACGGGCTGGGAGTGACTCAATAAGGTGCTGGAAGGTGTTCACAGGTATGTGAAGCCATGCTGACTGCTGTGAATCTGACAGCTGCTGGAGGGTTCATGGTGGAGGATCCATAGTGCGAACAACACGATCGATGTGGTCCCAAAGATGCTGAATTGGGTTTAAGTCTTGGGAATCAGGGGGCCAGGGAAGTACTTTGAAGTCTTCATCGTGCTATTCTAACCACTCCCGGACATTTCTAGCTGTATGATACGTCACACTATCGGGCTGAAAGATCCCATCCGCTCCATGGAAGACAATCAGCATGTATGGGTGTACGTGGCCTGTAAGGATGGATTCATAAATCATTCGGTCCATCATGGCTTCCACAGGTATGAGTGGACAGAGAGAATGCCACGAAAACATTCCCCAAACCATAACGCTGCCCCCACAAGCTTGTGTTCTTCCCGCAAGGGTTGAAGAGTGCTCGTTGTCCGACGTTTCTCCCTTTATACGCGAACGTCCATCCGTTCGATGAAGCAACAAACGTGACTCATCGGAGAAGACAATCCTTTTGCCAATCAGCGGAGATCCAATTCGGATACTGCCGTGCAATTGCAATCCTTTTCTGCCGATGCGCCTTCGTTAACATAAGTGCAGTGACCATCCGTCTGCATCGAAGCCCCGTACGCCACAGAATTTGTTGAACTGTCGTTTTAGACACACTTCCCGTATCCGCGTGGTTCATTCGGCCAGTGAACTGCTCCACTGTAGCGTGTCTATCGGCCCTCACGCACCTTCGAAGCCGACGTTCATCTCTCACATCAATGGTTCGTGGTGCTCTGCACTTTGCACCTCGCTTATTAGCAATGGTGCCATTTCTCCAATCATGATACACTTTAAAAACAGCAGCACGCGAACAGTTAACAAACTGCGCTGTTTCAGAAATACTGCCACCCTTTGGCCCGAAAGCCGATAATCATCCCATTTTGCAAATCTGATAAATCGCTCCTTATATGCATGATAGCAACGAGTAATATGCTTTCAGAAGTTTCCCACAGTATTTCTCATTTTCTTGTAGGACTTCCGTCCACAGTGAGTAGAGTTTAGGTCCCAGCCACCTACAGCGAGATCGCATTTTGGGCACGACACAGAAACGGAAGGAATGAGAGCAAGTCTAGCGACTTTTACAGAACAGTTTATAGTGAGATTAGAGTACAGGAGATGGCGCCACCGTACAAGTACGATGTTGCACATAGAGGGGTGAGAGAATATCGGGAGGATGCATAGGAAAGGATACCCATTTTACCAGTGGGTCCAGCCTGGGAGCCGTCACTTTACGTGCTCGTCCGATGTACGGCGGTTATTCAGCGATTGTTAGTAAATCACACCATCTCTGAAAGATCAGCTCAGAATCGAACCTGAGGACCTTGTATTGATAGTCTGACTCGCTATATGCTTTCAGAATGCTTACAGCACACCTTATATAACCTTCAAGACAGCACACGACACGTGCCTCTTTTTTTTTTTTTTTTTTTTTTTTTTTTTTTGATTGGAGGTTTAACGACCACCGTGAGCAACTCAATGGGCTATAAGCAGTCGCCCCTCCCTAATTTAGGGTCACTGGTTCCAGGGAAGAGAGAGAGCCAGTGCCGTAAGACAAACACAACATCCATGCCTGACCGGGATTCGAACCCGGACCCCTTACGGACGAATGATCAGAGGCCAACGCCTTAGACCACTGCGCCACCGGGGCGGCCGTGCCTCTTTTCATTGGCTACGCACTGTTGACGTCAAAAATAGGAGGTGGTAACAATAATGTGACTCGGCTGTGTATAATTACTCAGTTATTACACTATCTATGTGTATTCCTCTATAGAGTCGTAGATAGGTGTAATTACAGCACAGCACCCAGGCGATGTAAGCAGATCTTTGCATATGACAGCACATTTTCTATGTTCTTTTTATTTCTTATTTTAGACAGTCTGTTTTATTTCAGTAATTCTATTCTGAAAATAATCCCGCTGTACAATTCCTTCATAGTATTGAGCGAAGGAATAATGTAAATGTTAGCACATGCTTTGATGAAGGAAAATACAGTAGTTTGCAGTCAACGTTCCTTGAATAAACCATCTAGTTGATGTGCGAAAGCTTGGAAACTTTTATTTCTATTTTACCCCAATAAATTCGGAGTACTAGTATATTTTTGCTATTTTAAATGCTTTTATGGATTTATTTCTGCCAAAAAAAAAAAAAAAAAACTCAGCGCATATGGCCTATAAAATGTTTTGTGTAATTCCACGTGAAATGCAATTGCTCAGGGTTTCGGAAAGCGTCTCTCAAACCCAGACGAAATGATGATTATATGTATCTCTAAAAAAGGTGACGTGTTCTTCCCATTGCAATTCGGCAAGGAAAATGGATTAGACGACTCGAAAAGGCTGGCTTGAAAATATTACATCTCTTCTTATTGAAAGAAGGGATTTTCCCTTCCCAGTGGCTCCCTAAATAGAAATGCGGAATCATTGCACAAAGAGGCGTAAGTATCATGTGAAATGACAGGTAAGATTTACCTGAAGCTTTATGAGCTGGTTCAGCGTTCATCGAATACGTTCAGCGTATTTTGTGCATCCAGTACTTTTTCACGCTTTCCAACCGTAGGTTGAAGAAGCGTATATGCTCCAGCTTTTTCCGTCTGCCCGTCCGCACCATAACTCGCGTAAAAATGGTTCGATTTCAATGAAATTTTAGTATGTGGTATGGAACCATCTGGGGACAAACTCTATTGAAAATGGGCGAAATCGGGTAAACGGTCAGTAGATAGGAGCGGGATCCATTCCATTGCCCTTATGCATCATAACTTACGTAAAAATGCTTCGATTGCGACAAAACTTTATCATATCGTTCCGGAGGTATAGTGAATCGGTTCTGTTGAATATCAACAAAATGGGGTCAAAGGTCATGGTACAGAAGCAAGATTTATTCCACAGCCATTATTCTCATAACCTGACTAAAAATGCTTCTATTGCGACAAAACATTAGTATGTTATTCCTGAGGTATACTGAACCGCTTCGGTTGACTATCATTGAAATGGGGTCAAAGGTCATGGCACATGAGCGAGATTCATTCCACAGCCATTATTCTCATAACTTGAGTAATAACTTGAGTAATGATTTCTGGTATGTTGGAAAGCGTATCATAATCAATGCATTGCATGATTTTACAAACTTGTTACGCTTTCCAACCGTAGGTTGAAGAAGCGTATATGCTCCAGCTCTGTCCGTCTGTCTGTCTGTCGGCAAGATAACTCGCGTAAAAATGGTTCGATTGCGATGAATTTTATTATTATGTGGTAGGGGACCACTTGGGGACAAACCCTATTGAAAATGGATGAAATGGGGTCACAGGTCAGGACATAAGAGCAAGATCCATTCCTTCGGCTCTATGCGTCATATCTTACGTAAAAATTCTTTGATTTCAATGACATTTTAGTATGTGGTAGGGGACCACCTGGGGACGGACCCTATTAAAAATGGGGGAAATGGGGTCAAAGGTCAGGACATAGGAGCGGGATCTATTCCATTGCCCTTATACATCATAACTTACGTAAAAATGCTTCGATTACGACAAACCTTTATTATGTTGTTCCGGAGAAATGCTGAACCAATTCTGTTGAATATCATCGAAATTGGATCAAGGTCAAGGCACAGGATCGAGATTTGTTCCACAGCAATTATCATCATTACCATACTAAAAATGCTTCTATTGCGACAAAACATTAGTATGTTGTTCCAGAGGTATACTGAAACAATCATGTTGAATATCATCGAAATGGGATCAAAGGTCAGGACACAGGAGCAACAATTATTCCACAGCCATTACCTCATAACTTGAGTAATGATTTCTGGTATGTTGGAGAGCGTATCATAATCAATGTATTGCATGATTTTACTAGTTTGTTTAAACTTTTCATATCGTAGTGTATACATTCTATCCCTTTACTTGGGTTACCTGAAATATTCAGTCAGTATAATGTCGTCACATAATGGCACATGCTAGTTATAAGAGCTAATCATATTTGAATGTGGAAAAGACGACAATCAAAGAAGGAGCAGGAGAAAAAAGAAAATAATTCATGTAAACTTGAAAGTAAACATTTCTGAAGAATTCCTTAGAATCTTTCTGTCAAGATGCAGGCCAATGTACGTAACTATAAAAGCATCACCTAAATATGTATTTACTTCCTTTTCTGTCATTTAGAAGGAAAGTGCAGTGGTTCTCTAAGAGTTATTGTGATGTACGTAATAAACGTCTCACGAAACAATTTAATAAATGTACGCTCTCCAAATAACTATTCGGCCTTTCAGAATGGTAAATGCCAACGACTAGTACACAAAATAGCACAAAATTAATAATCCTCCGCTGCATTGTTTCCCAAATTCAAGTGACTTTCCCATTTACACAGGTTTTCTCTGAAGTCAAGAACGATGATGAATCTCGCGCATAGAGAGGGAAAGGAACAGAGGGATACCGAGCGATGTTGTAGCATTTTAATTAAGCACGCATTCTTCCTCTGAAAGTTCACATGGATGCGATAATGACGGCAGAAAATATGACGACTCAGCTTAGTTGAATAACTTGCACTTTCACACGTAAACCGATAATAGCACACTATTTCATTTGCGTTGGTCCATGCACCAAATCCACGAGCGAACCGCTTCGCTTTGTAATTCATTTAGGTATTATTCTGAAACTGTCTTTTTAACAGCTCTAGTTTCCTTCATGAAAGCGTAAAACCACGGACGCGCGAATGCTTCATTTTATTCTATCATTATGCACACAATGTCGAGGGGGTTAAATGCAGATGTGTTACACTATAAAAAAATGTCCGTCATTTCTTTCTTGAATTAACGAAGCATATTCCTGATATCTTTTCCGTGAAACGACGGAAAGAAACCTGAGTTTCATGGATTTTTCACACCACGGGAAAATTCTGAATTCTTAGAAACCTTTCCGCAGTTTTTTTCTTATATTGACGGAAAATTACCGTTTTAGAGATGTGTTAACTGAAAGTTTTGAATATTCAGAAACCTTTCCACAATGTCTTTCGCACAGTAGCGAACAAACTGTAACGTACCAGGAGATGTGACGTACCTGCCAGAAGGACGCACACGACATAAAGGCAGATAGGAATCAGAATAAAATGTCCGCGTAGCTCAACTGGTAGAGTGACTTATTCCGGAATGAATGGATCCGGGTTCGAGCCCCGGCGCGGATAAAAATGACGGAGAAATTTACTTCGTTATAATGACGCCCAAACTATCCGGATGACCCGACCGTTCACAATCTCGCAATGGTGTGATGTTATTTCCACACCGCGAGATAGGAAAAAATAAGAGCAGCACTTCGAAAAAAAAAAAAAAAAAAATAAGGGGGAGATGATGTAAAGTACCAGGAGATGTGACGTACCTGCCAGAAGGACGTACACGACATAAAGGCAGATAGGAATCAGAATAAAATGTCCGCGCAGCTCAACTGGTAGAGTGACTTATTCCGGAATGAGGGGATCCGGGTTCGAGCCCCGGCGCGGATAAAAATGACGGAGAAATTTACTTCGTTATAAAACGTATTTGGCGAAACACTTTTTCGACCATAATATTTTTTCTGCTGGACCAAATCGGGTCATTTTGGGATATGATATGTGTTATTCAGTTGTAAACATGACCCATATGCAGATGGATCGGAAACCTTAACACAGATCAGGTACCGAGCTTAATCGCAAAGATCATACAAAATGACCAACAAAGTAGGTGCGTATCACATTCATTTAATGCAACGACAACAGAATACAAGTACTAGAAAACGAGAAAACAATAACCAATACTTAGTGGGATAACCTCGAGACTTAATAACAACTGCACAATGGGCCGACATCGAGTCCACCAGCTTCTCGACGGTGACCTGCGGAATTCGCGCCCATTCTGCAGACAGCTGGTGGAATTTCTACGCCCTATTCCGGCAGGTTTTCTTCGCACATCGTCTTTCCAGCTCCTCCCACATGTGCTCGATCGGGTTCAGGTTTGGAGATTGGTTTGGCCAATCTACAAGTGTGACCTGTTGCTGCTGGAAGGCTGCCTTCGCTACTCTGGAGGTGTGCTTCGGGTCCTTTTCTTGCTGCATAATCCATCCGGTCGGCATGTTCTGGTTTGCCCATGTGGAGACATCGTTGATGAGCATGTTCGTGTAGCTCTGGCCGGTCATTATTTCGTCAATCTTGATGATGGGGCCCATTCCATTGCGAGAGAAGGCGCCGTAAACCATGAGCGATCCTCCTCCGTGCTTGACAGTCGGCTGAATGAACTGGAGGTTGAATCTCTGGCCACACGGACGTCGTACGTATCGGATGCCATCACTTCCGAACAAGTTGAACTTGCTCTCGTCGGTGAAAAGCATCTTACTCCAGTCCGCCGCGGTCCAGTGTCAATGACGGCGCGCGAACGCGACTCTGGCTCGTCGATTCTTGACTCCGATGAGTGGTTTCTTGGCGGGGCGTCTTCCATTCAATCCACCAACAATGAGACGACGGGAGATGGTCATTAGGCTGGCGTTCATGTAGTCGCAGGCGCGGATTTCAGTGGCGATGTCCACAGCAGTCAAGGTGGGATCAGCAGGAGATCGGCGGAGGATGCGTCTATCCTGACACAACGTAGTGGTACGAGGTCTACCACATCGCGGACTGCTCTCGACGGTCCCAGTCTTCTTATAACGTTGCAGGATAGCTGAAATGGACTTGTGTCGGATCTTCAGGGCCCTCGCAATGTCGGTGACGCGCATTCCGGATTCCATCATGTTCACGGCCCCCTGGCGAGCTCCAACAGGGATCTCCGCCTTTTTACCCATTTCTGAAAACCTAAGATTGACTTATTATCACACTACACATCACAAAACCCACAAAAATCCCAAGAAAAACATTAATACATGCAGCAAACAGATGGGTATTGGCGACTCTTGAATATGGCCCATTTCGAGCGACAAATTCGCTCTGAGTGAAATACAAACTGCGCTGCATTATAACTCACGAATCAAAACATAGCATATCCCAAAATGACCCGATTTGGTCTAGAAGAAAAGAAATTATGGTCGAAAGTGTTTCGCCAAATACTTTCGTTCGCTACTGTATATTAACGGAAAACTCCGTCCTCACTTTTTGCGTATCAATATGACGAGAAAATACTGGTTATAGGAGCGATTGCTGAGAATACTTGAGGTTTGATTAACTTTAAAATTTCAATCGTCTGTCAAGTTTTGAAGTTCCGTAGCGAGATCGGATACTGCGGATAGCATATCGCATGCATTTCGTTCACTGTGGCACATGATATTTCTTCTCCTCTCCCCTATTTTGTGCATCAGTTACTTATTATATATATTATGTTACTGTAAGAAAGCGGGTACTTAACTTATTGTGCAGATGGTTATACCAAGTACATGTATATCCGTCTTTGGATAGCTTAAGTCAAACACTATTATAGCTGTCAAAAGTTAATTTTATATTTAGGAGTCTTTTTGTGAAATAATACTATAAAAAGGTACATTTCACCTTTTTTAAAAGATTTTTTCATTGAAGTTTTAACGACCACCGTGAGCAACTCAATGGGCTATAAGCAGTTGCCCGAACCTAATTTAGGGCCACTGACGCCAGGGAAGGGAGAGAGCTAGTGCCGTTAGACAAACACAACATCCATGCCTCAGAGGGATTCGAACCTGGGCCCTTCTCAAACGAATGACCACGGCACCACAAAGGCGGCATTTTCAAAGAAAACTGAAAGTCATTGTTAGTTTAAAAAAATCAAGTTGCAAAGCATTTCTTTGCTTCGAAAGATCACGATGAAAAATGCTTGCCGCCCCGGTGGCGCAGTGGTCTAAGGCGCTGGCCTCTGATCATTCGTCCGTAAGGGGTCTGGGTTCGAATCCCGGTCAGGCATTTTTTTTTTTTTTTTGACTGGAGGTTTAACGACCACCGTGAGCAACTCAATGGGCTATAAAGCAGTCGCCCGTCCCTAATTTAGGGTCACTGGTTCCAGGGAAGGGAGAGAGCCAGTGCCGTAAGACAAACACAACATCCATGCCTGACCGGGATTCGAACCCGGACCCCTTACGGACAAATGATCAGAGGCCAGCGCCTTAGACCACTGCGCCACCGGGGCGGCCCCGGTCAGGCATGGATGTTGTGTTTGTCTTACGGCATTGGTTCTCTCCCTTCCCTGGAACCAGTGACCCTAAATTAGGGACGGGCGACTACTTATAGCCCATTTGAGTTGCTCACGGTGGTCGTTAAACCTCCAATCAAAAAAAAATGCTTAATCTGTGAAAAGTTTTCCCACAGAAAAAAAATTATAAATCTATTCAAAAAAATAGTAAGCTCCAACAGAAAATAAAATGACTAAATTTTCGTATTAATGATAAAAAAAAAGTCATTCTCGCGCACTTTGTTTCACGATGTATGGGATTCGAACTTCCGTGTCTGTGGCTCAGTGGTTAAACGCTGTGCGTTACCTGTTCAGCCAGCCCAAGCGGCGGCGTGGGTTCGATCCTAACTGGAGCGGTAGGATTAACTAGGGAAAGGGCTGAATATGTAACTGAAATTTTCTTAAAACTACTAAAAAAGGTAGGTACATTATCTACCTACTTCGGAATTAGGTCGGGGTTTTTTTGTTTTCTTATTGAAGGTTTAACGACCACCGTAAGCAACTCAATGGGCTATAAGCAGTCGCCCGTCCCTAATTTAGGTTCACTGGTTCCAGGGAAGGGAGAGAGCCAGAGCCTTAAGACAAACACAACATCCATGCCTCACCGGGATTCGAACCCAGACCCCTTTCGGACGAATGATCAGAGGCCATCGCTTAGACCACTGCGCCACCGGGGCGGCGATTGGAGGTTTAACGACCACCGTGGTTGGTTGGTTGGTTAGTAGATTTTAATGGCGCAAGGGCCATGGGTGGCCAAAAAGCGCCAAACAAAAGACATCAAAATAGAACAAAAACAGTAAAACACGTACACAAGGGTAAAAACAGGATGAAACGGTAAAAGTGAAAGATGGAAATGAAAGCGGTAAAACTAGATAAGATTAAAAAAAAAGTCAATTACTGTAAAAAATGCGAACACTGCCGTCAGATCGCAGTTCTCACCAAGGAGAGTCTGCAGCGTAGCTGCTCCTTCGTCCAACAAATGGGAATGAAAATAACGAAAACGATGATCACAAAAACGAACACAAGTACACAGAACATGAAGGACGGTGAGACGACATTGGCACGCCTCACACATCGGGGCACTGTCGCCACACAGCAAAAAGCGGTGAGTAAAACGACAGTGCCCAATGCGGAGACGCGCAAGAACAACCTCCTCACGATGGTTCTTCCGCAAACTAGACTTCCATAGTCCGATCCGTGGTTTAATAGAATACAGCTTGTTGCTGCCCTGCTGAGACCACAGGGACTGCCACTCGTCCAGGAGAAAGGTCCGGATCAAAGGTCGAAAATCACGGAAAGACAGTGGCAGCCGAGCTGGCGACATGGAGGAAACAGACCTGGCAGAGAGATCTGCCAGCTCGTTACCCCGGATCCCAACATGGCCAGGAACCCAACAGAATCGGACCAGGAAGCCATCACCCTCCAAAGTTCCAAGAAGACGACGGACATCACGGATGACAGGTGAGTCCGTGTCCTCTGGAGAAGATAAAACATGGATGACGGACTGGGAATAAGAGCAAACCATAGCGCGACGAAGTGATCGAGACTGTATGTGGCACAAAGCGAGGTGTACCGCACGCATCTCTGCCGAAAAGACGGTGGATTCAGGCGGAAGCCGCTCAGCATGTGAGGATTCGCCACACACAAAAGCGGATTCAACGACATCCCCGGACTTCGAGCCATCGGTGAACACAGGCACAAAATCCGGGTAGACAGACTGTAATTCAGCAAAGAGCTGCTGGTACACCAGAGCAGGAGTGGAAGACTTTGGCCACACACAAAGAGAAAGGTCAGCCGTTGCTAGAACGGACTGCCAAGGAGGACGGTTGAAAAAGGTGGTCAAACCAATCCTTGACAAGTTTAGACCAGCATCGCGCACTATGGCAGACATCCGAATCCCGAACGTCGGAACACAGGAGGGGCGGTTGGAAAACAAGCGGACACAGTCCGGTTGGAAGATGGAACCATGCAGGGGATGATCAGGAAGAGATTTCAGTTTTGTGTAAAACTGAAGAGACAGCTGCTTACGACGGATGCACAACGGCGGCTCATGAGCCTCCGCATACAGGCTATGCACGGGAGAGGTACGGAAAGCACCAGTACATAGCCGCAATGCCTGGTGATGGACGGGGTCCAAAGGCTTTAAAACCGATGGACGCGCTGAACCGTACGTAATGCATCCGAAGTCTAACTTTGACCGAATCAGAGAATGGTAAATGCGAAGCATTGAGCACCTGTCGGCCCCCCAAGATGTTCGGGAGAGGACCTTCAGGATACTCAATGACTTCGTGCACTTCACCTTCAAAGACTGAATGTGAGGCCGGAAGGTGAGCGCTCGGTCAAAAAGTTAGCCCAAGGAACCTGGCTGCTGACACCACAAGGATGGTAGAACACCCCAGACGGAGGCTGGGGTCTGGTGAAGACCCCGTTTGCGGCAAAAATGCACGCAAACGGTCTTCTGCGTCGAGAAGCCAAAGCCATTTTGGGAAGCCCAGTGAGAGATCTTGGTAATGGCAGACTGGAGCTGTCTCTCGATGGTGCGCATGTTAACTGACGCGCAAGAGATCTGCAGATCATCCACGTACATGGTTCCACGAACCGTCGGAGGAAGCAGTTGGAAAATATGGTTGACACGAAGGATGAACAGAGTGACTGATAAAATGGAGCCTTGAGGTACACCCTGTTCTTGCGGGTACACCGCAGAGAGGGTCGACCCGACGCGCACACGGAAACTCCGGTCCTGGAGAAATCCGGCGATGAAAAATGGTAAGTTTCCCCGCAATCCGCACTCGTGCAGATCACGGAGAATGCCGTATCTCCAGGTACGGTCATAGGCTTTCTCCATGTCGAAGAATACGGAGACCATGTGCTGACGTCGGACAAACGCCTCCCTGACAGATGTCTCAAGGCGAAGATGATTATCGGTGGTGGATCGAGATGTGCGAAATCCACTCTGATGAGGTGAAAAAATGTGATGAAACTCCAGATAAAAAATGAGACGAAAATTAATGATACGCTCGAGTACTTTGCAAAGGCAGCTCGTCATAGCAATTGGCCGGTAGTTCAACGGGTTAGTGGGATCTTTACCAGGTTTGGGAACAGGAACGACAATGGCAGTGTGCCAAGATTCGGGAAAGACATGCTCTTGCCAAATCCTGTTAAACAGGATTAGCAGACATTCAAGAGAGGACGGAGAAAGGTGCTTCAGCATTTCGTAATGGATGTTATCCGGTCCGACAGATGTCCGGCCGGACCGATTCAGAGCGGTCTTCAGCTCCACGGCAGTCAGCGGGCTGTTGTAATCTGTGGCAGAAAACGGTCCAAAAGAAATCTTGGACCGTTCAAGCCGCGGCTGTAACTGCCGGAACGAAGCAGGGTAATTGCTGCTGCTGGACACCGAAGAAAAAGCTGCGCCCAGACAGTCAGCAATACCCTGAGCGTCAGCAACCGTCCCTCCACCACTCTCAAGAATGGAGATTTCCCCAGATGGGTACTGTCCCCGAATCTTACGGATCCTGTCCCAAACGATCTTAGGGCGGGTATTGGTGCTAATCCCGGATACATATTGTATCCAGGACTCCCGTTGACTACGCCTACGAACCAATCGCGCGTAGGACTTGGCTTTCTTGAAAGCAAGTAAGTTCGCGTCGGTGGGGTACCGACGAAACCTACCCCAAGCCCGATGTTGGGCCCGACGAGCTGCCATACAAGTGGAATTCCACCAAGGTCTCGGGCAACGTGGAAGTTTAGTCGACGTCCTGGGGATGGTAAGTTCTGCCGCTTGCACAATACAATCCGTTACCGCCGCAACAGCGTCATCGACCGTTCCCGAGGTCACCACAGCTGGAGGAATAGTCGCTGAAGCCGTGAATGTGTCCCACTTGGCACGATCAATATTCCATCTAGCAGGGCGAGTAGGGTAACGGTACCCGCCACCCGCGAGACGGAGAAAGATGGGAAAGTGATCGCTGCCAAGGGGATCACCAGACACGCTCCAGGACCAGTCAGGATATAAAGATGGTGAACTCAGAGACAGATCAATGGCTGAGTACGAGCGGGTGGGTTCATGAAAGTAAGTAGTAACTCCGGTGTTGTGGAGACAGAGGGACGTGTTGGAGAGAAGGGACTCAACAACACGGCCCCTGGAGTCTCGAGTTGTAGAACCCCACAACGGATTGTGAGCATTAAAATCTCCTAAGATGAAGAAAGGAGGCGGCAGTTGGTCAACTAAATCTTCCAGATCCGAAAGGCTTACAGCTTCATCTGGCGGTATGTAAAGGGAACACACCGTGAACAGTGTGTGCACAGAAAGTCGCACTGCCACTGCCTGCAAAGTCGTCCGAAGGGCAACTGCAGTGACAGGAATACCATGAGGAACCACGACGGCCACCCCACCGCAGGCAATAACGCCATCCAGGTGATCATGGCGGAAAAGAGAATATCTCCGCAACGAAGGAGTGTCCGTCGTGCGAAGCTTTGTCTCTTGGAGACACACGCACACAGGTGTGTGCGAAGACAGTAAACCTTTCAAATCATCAATGCGTGATCGCAGACCTCGGCAATTCCACTGAATGAGCGTGGCCATAATGAAAAATGTAACGAAAGAAGGAAAAAGACAGACGACTAGAACGTCTCACTGTCGTCCATCACCTCCAACCCATCGGCAGTGTCTGGAGGTAACACAGGGCTGTGTTTACCCCCTGTGTTGAGAGGCTGTTTTTGCTTGCTCTGTTTCGGGGATGATGAGCCGGGTCTCACCTTTTCTGGCTTCTTCTTTGCAGTGCCCTGGGTCCCTGTGCTGGTAGATGGTTTCGGCGTAGAAGGTTTAGGCGACGATGTAGATGTCGCCTTGGATGCAATGCGGCGAGACTGCAGTGCTGCCATTCCAGCAGCGACGATATCCTTAAAATCATAAGGACAACGCGCCGGGATGGACACCTCAGTCTGAACCGCAACAGTAGCCTTCTGCACCACAACCGAGACATAGGAGCGTCGGCCGGATGGAAGAGGAGCTATCCGCCGCCTGGCCTCAGGGTAGGAAAGATGTTCAGTGGTCTTCAGGCGCTGGATAGCCTGCTCCTCGATCCACTTGGGACACTGCTTAGAAGACGCAGAGTGGGAACCCTCACAATTCACACAGTGATCCACCTCAGCGGAGCAGTCCGCCAAAGAGTGTTCAGGTGAACCACAGCGCCCACACTTTGCTACATTACGGCAAGACTGCTGGGAGTGACCGTAATGCTGGCACTTGAAACATCTCAGGGGGTTCGGGATGTAGGGCCGAACATCGAGACGCAAGTACCCCGCCTTGATGGAAGTTGGCAGAGTTGGTGAGTCAAAGGTCAGGACGATGTTCCGGGAGGGAATAGACTTCCCATCCCGCCTGATAAGGATACGCCGAACCCCAGTGACATGTTGGTCCCCGAGTTCAACCAACAATTCCTCATCACTGCATTCGAGCAGGTCGCGGGAGTTGACCACACCGCGAGAGGAATTGAGGTAGCCATGGGGTGAGATCTGCACAGGAATGTCCAGCAGAACGGTCGTCTCCAGCAGGGTGGCACTGTGACGTGGATGAGATGTCTCCACAAGAAGATCCCCTGACGGGAGCTGTCTCCACACTGCGCTTTAAAGGTACAGCATGGGAAACACTTTGGTTTGCCATGAGAAAAAATTAGATTCGTCCGCCGACCTCCCCACCCACTACCGAGCCCAACGAGGGAGAGCCGGAGGTCCGCAAGCCCAAGAGGACGCAGGACACGGCTGTAGGGATAGTCAGCAGATATAGCAAGTTGGCAGGGCAGACACACGCTCAGCGTGCACCCAGGCTTTCCCGTGCCCGGAGAACACCCCTTTGGCATGCCCACCCTACCCCCCAACTCACCCAGCCGAACAGAACGACAAGCCGCTAGAAGTCTGGACGCAACTCGGCCACAGACTTCCTGACCAGGAGTGGGTTAGCTCCCAGCCTCCCGTTTAGCGTGAAGCTGAGGGCAAAGAGGAGTGTTGGCTTCTGGAGACACTACAACCCGGCCCCCAAACACCTCAGCCTCCAGCATCCTCATTTCCACCTGTACGGGTCACCGCACACGGCAAACATGCAGGTAGGTCTAAGCTAACCAGCTCCGGAAAAACAGAAAATGTAACATAAAAGAGAAAAGACAGGGAAGTGAACGAGGAACAAAAACCCGGAGCTGGCGCCTCATCACAACCTCAGCAGCCTACAACTGAGGCGGGTACATGTCAAGATATGAACTTAAGACAAAAAAAGCAAAACAATAAGAGAAAATCGGCTCGGGCCGTGGGGACGCCATCCCCCATCAGCTGGATGAACAGCTGTCCCTTCAGAGATGTTATCGTTCAAGAGCAAACGAAAAGTACTCAGTCACAAGGTGAGCTCGGGCCGTGGGGGCGCCGCTCCCCAAATAACTGGAAAACCAGTTATCCCCGTGCGGGGACGACCACCGTGAGCAACTCGGTGGGATATAAGCTGTCGCCCGTCCCTAATTTTGGGTCACTGGTTCCAGGGAAGGGAGAGAGCCAGCGTCGTAAGACAAACACAACATCCATGCCTCACCGGGATTCGAATGGAGACCTATCTCGAACGAATGATCAGAAGCCATCGCTTGTTCAATCTTACAAGGTATGTGAGTTTTCAAAGTATAGTCACAAGCCGTCTACAGAAAATCTATGTAACCTACCAAATGTCCATTCAGTGTGTCATAATTGGAGCCTGTTTTACAATGGTACGATGTAGAAATACAGCATCTCTGCATTTTTATGCAATAAATGAAGAAACACTTAGTCAAACCTATTGATCTGCTATGTAAAGACTCAACACTGTAAGTGACCTTATGAATTCAACGTAATGAGCACCTAGTATGAAAAATAACTGGGTAGCTTTTACATCTGAACAATTCCTGAAAAAATATCCGCCGCCCCGGTGGCGCAGTGGTCTAAGCGATGGCCTCTGATCATTCGTCTGAACGGGGACCGGGTTCGAATCCCGGTGAGGCATGGATGTTGTGTTTGTCTTACGGCACTGGCTCTCTCCCTTCCCTGGAACCAGTGACCTTAAATTAGGGACGGGCGACTGCTTATAGCCCATTGAGTTGCTCACGGTGGTCGTTAAACCTCCAACCCCCCCCCCCCCCAAAAAAATTATCCCAAGTTTTTGTTTGTTTCGAGGCTTAACTACCACTATAAACTGCGCTGATAGCTATAAGTAGTCATCAGTTCCTAATTTGGGGCCACTGACTCCAGGAAAGGATGACATCCAGCTCTTAAGACACGAGAACTATCCATAACTCAACCGAGCCCAGCTTGGACTGATGGTGACAATCGAGCGTCTTAGAATACCCACTAGGGTGGATCACATATTTAAACATATGGGTTCCACATTTCGTCATGTTCTCCCACCTACAGTGTCTTTGCCCACATTTAAAACAGCCAAAAAACATAAGATTTTTCCGAAAAATTTAAGTTTTCCAAGTGTAACCACGGAATCAAATTTTAACAGCGGTAACATTAATAACCATTTTGAATACGGTGAGATTAAATAGTCCCTTTTTCTTAGAGCTTATTTTCAGACGGTCCCAATTCTGTGTATTGTTCCGTTTAAGTGTACGATCCATAGGAATCAGAGAGTTCGATTTTATGACTATAGATCTGCGAGGGGTGAGTGATAATGATCTCTGTAGGAGGGTATCAAGAAATTCTTACACCTTCAGTTTAATGGAGGAAGTTTTCACGGTGGGCCAAAAAAAGCTGATAGATCAGAGGGTTCTTTTTTTATTGGAGGTTTAACCGACCACCGTGAGCAACTCAATGGGCTATAAGCAGCCGCCTGTCCCTAATTTAGTGCCACTGGTTCCAGGAAAGAGCCAGTGTCGTAAGACAAACACAACATCAATGCCTCACCGGGCGGGATTCGAACCCGGACCCCTTTCGGACAAATGATCAGAAGCCATCGCTTAGACCACTGCGCCATCCACTTCAGAGGGTCCAGCAGCGGGATGTACATCGAAGTAAGGCTTTAACATAATAGTGTAAATGTAAAGTTCACTCAAAAATTTCCGCGAGAGAAAAGGCAACCCTTGAGATTACTAATGAGAAAGTGCACGCCAGTTGGAGAATCAAACCCTAAGGGGTTGCCTTAGGGTGTAAGATGCCTTATTAGATTCTACACCCCTGAGGTGTTGCCTCAGGGGTGTAGAATCTAATAAGGCACTTCCTTATATTTTTACATTCCTGTCCAGCTCATCGCCTTCTGCGAGGAGCTGGATAGGGTTGTAAAAATGGGGTCACGGTGTGGCAGAGATGAGAATGAACAAAGCAGGGACTTCTTAATCAGTGCTCTGGAAGAGAGGTTGGTGCGATTTTCCTCCAGGTTGTAATGCACGAGAAGGAAAGTTCGCTATCGTCAAAGCATAATAAAAGAACAAAGTCAGGAAAAAGTAAATTTAGATAAAAAAGGAAAGAAGCCCGATAGAATAATAAGCAGAAACCAATCGAGTTTATAATACAAAGAAAATCAGGACAAATCTAAAATATTTTACCCGTAACTTCATGGAACAGACATATTCTTCACTGCAATGGAAGTATTAATTTTAGTTGGTATGTTTTCATCATCAGGGAAAAAATATAAGTAAAACCCGCGGAACTTCAGAATTCTCTACAAGCAAAGATTTAACGAACTATTGGCACAGGGCACTGAAACATAATCAGTGACAGCTCAATCACAACTGTTTCTGAAATTTTAACATTTTACAAGGATTGACTATTTATTTATTTTTTGGATTGAATGATTAACGACTACTCTGAGCAACTCTATGCAGTCTTCTGCCCCTAATTTAGGGCCACTGGATCCAGGAAAAGGAAAGATCCAGTGCCGTACGACAAACAACATTCATGGGCCTCGGGATTCGAACCCGGACCCGTCTCAGACTAATCACTAAATCCTATTTATTATTGAATGATCATAAGCCAGCGTTTAGACCACTGCGCCATCGAGGCGGGAAACTCATTTTCAATCTCATTTTTATTCAGCCCTGTTATGAGTTTTCAACAAAGAATGAATATAAAACTTGCTCTGTACTGTAAAAAATATGTTCAACGTTCTGCACCCCTGTAGCGCAGTATTCGTCCGGGTTCGAATCCCAGTAAGGCGTGGATGTTGTGTTTGTCTTACGGTACTGGTTCTCTCCCTTCCCTGGAGCCAGTGACTTTAATAAGGAACGGGCGACTGCTTATAGCCCAACGAATTGCTCACGGTGGCGTTAAATCCCGAATATTTTTTTTTTTTTTTTTTTTTTTTTTTTTTGATTGGAGGTTTAACGACCACCGTGAGCAACTCAATGGGCTATAAGCAGTCGCCCGTCCCTAATTTAGGGTCACTGGTTCCAGGGAAGGGAGAGAGCCAGTGCCGTAAGACAAACACAACATCCATACCTGACCGGGATTCGAACCCGGACCCCTTACGGACGAATGATCAGAGGCCAGCGCCTTAGACCACTGCGCCACCGGGGCGGCAAACCCCGAATAAAAAATGTTTTGTATTAACACAAGACAAAACGTTTTCTGATATTTTTTTTTATTACATAATCAACAAAGATTAAGTGACTTCAATTTGATCATTTCAATATGTCCAATAAACGTAAGTACTTGACATTCAGAATAGCACAAAACACGGGTAACAACACATTAACTATGTACACAACAAAAGCACTAAAAAACTTGATTAAATATTTTCTAAATACTGA
Organism: Macrothele yani; assembly: GCA_039090855.1. Lineage (NCBI taxonomy): Eukaryota > Metazoa > Arthropoda > Arachnida > Araneae > Macrothelidae > Macrothele > Macrothele yani. Next base: position 137,672,756 of record CM077027.1, on the reverse strand, counting down.
CTAGTTTAGACAATTCAGTTTCAGTTATAACTTTTCGTACACAAGTAACTCAAACAAAATATTTTTACAGCAAACAAGAGTGTATCAGTTTCTTCAGAAAATTTACAGGCTATTTTCGTATTCACAAAACGTTAACAGGCGATGTCACAGGAACAAGCATTTCCACTAGTGAAAAAATTAGCAAACGAGATCCGATGCTTAGATCATTATTAAAGTAACACACTAGAACTCGAAACTAAGATGGTTACAGAGGAGAGTTATAAAACCAATTTAGAATTATTCGAAGGAGTAATCTCTCAGGATAAACGAGGTTCAGTACAGTACTGGTGTGCGCGAAACAGTAATTTCATGGCATTTTAATGAACTTTAAGAATTTACTTCAGAGTGCATGTGGAGACGCATTAATTTATTTTAATAATGTATATATGTTGTAATATTACGGTGTATATTTTTACTTCAACGTGGGGCTGCAGTAATTTATACCAGAGCTTTATCCGGGAAGTTATGACGCTATCCTTAGTCACTCAAGTTGCGACGTGCGGTGAATGTGGGAAATCTACGGCCATGAGTTTTAATACAATATAAGCGTTACCATCCTTAGATAATATACTTTTAGTTTTAATGCAATATAAGCGTTACCATCCTTAGATAATATACTTTTTTAAGCGTTACCATCCTTAGATAATGTGAAAATGACGCAAAGTCTTGGAATTAAAGTCTATTTATCACCTCATTGGTTACCGTCAGGGCAAATCTCAAATAGCAAGCACCCGAAGATGATTGAAATTTTAATGACAGAAGTAAATTGCGCAGGTCAGTATTCAGGACTGCAGAGCTACAGTCTATTAGGATTCTGAAACTTTCTATTTCATCCTAGATTATCCGTCTCGAAGACAAAGAGTAGCTTCAGAAAGATAGAAAGGCTTAATACCGAAGAGTTGGAACAGTGATGTATTGCAGTTACGCATAACTACAGCGAAAAGTAATGGTATAATATTGCCAGAATACATGGCAGATCACGGAAGATTGAAAGCTTATCGCACATAGGCAGTACTAGTACCGTTCAAACTAGGGATTCAGCGATGCAGTAACAACTATAATCAAACTGTAACGCAGTGACCTACAGATAGAGCGCGGGAAATGGGTTGTAGTACACTGAGATCAAAGAACTACACCCAAAGCAAAAGAAGCTCCGTTCGAAACGGCAACAAAGGACAGTCGGTTAATCCATGCGCTATAAAATACCGAAAGTACTGTATTTGAGTGAAGTGTAGTTGTGGACGATAAAGATGTTTATTCACATTTGATACATACCGACAAGGCGCGACTGAATGACGAACTTAAAGGATAGAAAAATGATACCATGATGCGTCAATCGCTATCCTAACAAGAGACTATGGACATTACTTATCTTAGGGGACAGAGCTACTGGCAGAAAGAAAGCGACGAGGATAATACCCACAACAACTTTCTGAATATGAAATGAGTGGAAGTATTGGAAGACAGGACGTGGAATATTAACGATCATTAGTATTGAAACACATTCAAGAGAATTACTACAAGCCACCACTTTCGTCAAGTACGGCTTATTTATTGCGTATGAACTCAAAAATTGAAATTTCACAGGAAATGAAATGACTTTTTTAAGTTACAAAACTGCACCTAGCCACACATTCAAGCAGTTATTTTCCGTACCAACCCACAAATAGAAAGCGATTCTTCTTCTTTACTGGCCTAATTTTAAGATTTTGCTGTTGGCAAGAAGTACTAGTCTTTGCATTTGTCCTGAGGTAATAACTTCGAGAGAACGTCCCCTAGACAGATTCATCGATCAATTAAAAACTTTCCGAAATCATGAGAACTGTGGAGAATAGAAAGAATGGAGAACGTTTAGTACCAAAAGGATGTGAATTGGGTCACGACCCTCGAACCGAGCAACGAAGAGAGAGAGAGAGAGAGAGAGAGAGAGAGAGAGAGAGAGAATAACTTACTTTGCATACCCCTACATGTCGATATTTGATGGAGATTATCTTCGAGCACAAATTTCACCAGCGAGTTGCTAATAATTTTACTAGTTTCTGCAGCAAACGTGATTTAAAGTATCAAATGCAACAGGTAACATTACATTGATGTAACGACTTTTCATGTCTGACTGCTGGCACACTACTGCCTTCTCGGCGATTTGAAGTATTGACTGTCATCGTCTACCTCATGTGCGTTAGGGTATGAAGAAGCATGAATTACTGAAAATATTGATGAATCAAGAAAGCGCAGAGTGTAGTTTGGTGCTACACTTTTATTGGGTCTATGCATAAATTTTCGGTGCTCCACGGAACGGGCTACAAAAGCGAAACGATTGAATTTCTGTCAGATTTCCGTGCTGGGGAGGTAACACTATTTGGAACGATACTTGTTAGTTGTCGCATTTGTAGTTATTTGAGCTAATATACGTATTTATTCATATTTGGAAAACCGCTACATAAGCAGGACAGTATCTGTTCGGCATACGGCGAGAAATTGTCGTGAGTGGGACAAACAGTAGCAAATTGGCCGAAGGGCATATTGAGCACAGATTTGCAAAGCTCTTCAGAACGAAGATGCCACCCAGTCGACCACAGAACTGGAAATACAGTTACAGCTCAAGAAGACTACATTTATTCGATCATAAAAAACTGAAAACTTAAGCAGACCTAATAATATACCCAGTATATCAAAAGGTTTAAAGCTTTTTCATGTTGGCTAATCCATATTCAGAAGTTCAAAACCTTCTATAAAATAAATCGACGTTCGTGAACGTCTCGATCAAGACCCGTGGGCAAAACATGCTTCCTTACATATCTATTGAAAACTGTTCACTACACTGCTTTTATGTTGTGATCATTTTTAGCACAGTATGAATAGCAATTCACGATTCGTCAGACATCTCAGTCAGCGCTGGATGAACCATTAAGTCCGTGCTCAGGGTACACTACAATGTCCCAGCCCCTAGTTATCAAGACCTGAACTCTCCACTCTTTCACTGCTACACTTTAGTCGAACGTTTTTTCGTAATTGTCGTTTTCTGCCGTGTTCGACTTTAATCTGAATTGTGTTTTCTTTAGCCAGATTAGCTTTGAGGATTTGATCAAAGGCTTGCAATTATAAAAGATCCAAGATAATACTTTTTAAATCTCTACATAGTATAAAATAAAGTCCCCAGTAGGCGTCTGTCTGTTTGTTCGGGCTAATCTAGAGAATCGCTGGACGGATTTTGATACGGTCTTCACCATTCCATAAAGCATTTTTGTCAATCAAGGTTTAGGTGTATGAAACATTAATCTATGTCAAAATGGAGCCGAGAAGTAACGATTTCAGTTAGAAGTCAAAGAAAAAACCGCCGTTCGCATTATTTCGTGGCTTCCACTGCCTGAACAACGATGCGCGGTGACCGGTTTACGAAACTGTTTTGCTCATTGAAAAAAAAAAAAAAAAAAGACGCGAGGCGCATGCGCGGCGGTCGGCCTGACAGCGTGTAAAGCCACAGACTAAGTGCGTAGTTACATCGGACGCTGAAAAAGAATTGGTTTATCGGCGCTCGCGCAGACTAAATGCGTAGTTGTTTTCGTCCACATGTATGTATCTCTTTGAGTAGCTCTTTAATTAGCACTTAAATATTGTATTAACATTATGCCGAGACGAAAATCGAATATATAAAAGGTAGTAGTATATCGAACGCTAAAAGAATTTGTTTATCCCGTCATAATGAAACTTTCCAAGAAACAGATACTCGATTGGCAAATGTCAGACAAAGAATGGCTTTACAAAGAGAAAGATAGTCCTCTGTTGAAAGTAATAATCGTCTCTTTATTTCGCCGTAAATTCTAAATTGCTACCGTGCGAAGCCGGGCTGGGTCGCTAGTTACAGATAAATTATAAGAAGGCAACATTATTCTGCATCTTTCGATACATGTATGCACAAGTGCTATAAGAAAGGAATGGAATAAAAGATGTTCTTTTTCTATTAGCAAATCTTTTTAAAAAATTGTCCACATTTCTGCACAAAGAAGATTTTTTAAAATTGAAAGGTATACTTTCGAGATAATATAATATTAGACCATATAATCTTCGGAAGGGTGATTAAAAACAGTTTAATATTTTTTTCTTTATAAAACTTTTACTTAGAAATGCATAAAACAGCATTAAATTTTTTTCTTTTTTTCTAATGCTTTAGCATAAGTAAACAATTTTCTCATATTGCTTACTGCTAGTTTAAAGAAATAGGCTTTTATTTAATATAATTTTGGTGTCTGCCATGGAAAAAGTCTGAATTTCTAATATCTTATTTCACCTTCAGCACTTATTGAGTCGTAATGTCTTGTTAGTTAAGCAATGGCATTGCCGAAGGGGACAATTATTGTGCTGTGCTTTTAGGGCATCAGTTAGCCTTAATCCTGCTCTGATCTGTCTTCGGTTGTTCGATGAGTATTACTATCAATGATATCGTTCAATGGATATCTCGTTGGGTATCAAACTCTGCTGCCAAATGGCCGGCAAAACTGCAATCTTGGAATTGACTCCCAAAACGGAAACTTTTCATGCAGTTGGCAAGATTACGTTTCTGTTTGTTTATATAAAGCTTCAAACCTTCTGTATCTGCCTCTACCTTTACTTTTCATTTAAAGATACTATTCTAATGTTTTACAGACGACAGAGACTGATATGAAATCGGATGAAAGATCTGCTTATTGAATAAATATGCATATGTATTATTACTGAACTACGCAGCAGTTAATTTGTAAAGAATCATTTTGATCATTAGCAGGGGTAGTCGCGCTGTCGATCGCATTCATCGCAATTTGCGAAAAAAAAAAACTCGTTTTGGCAAAAATATTGGAGATTATCTTTTTTAATGACGTCCGAGCAAACACAATCTCTAAAAAAGATTGTTTTTGCTCGGACGTCATGTCAAATTTTATTTCGGTAATGCCAAGGCCATTATAAAAATTAATACAGAATCTTTTAAATACGATCATAATTGTGGATTTCTTATCTTTTGATGTGAACTATCAACCAATATTGCACGACTTAGATGAAAGTTATATCAGTAATAAAGCGCAATCATTTTTACACTGGCCCTTTTATATCCAACCCACTGAATAAATGAAAAATACCCAATTTTTCAACTAATTTTTAATTTATCCTGTCAATAATTTGTCTAACATTTTTATAGGTACTAATAAATAGTTCAAAATTGATAGTCTATATTTTTTGTATTAGACTTCGGGATGTATAACATAATATATTACCGCTTAATTGTAAAAATTATATAACCTATTGTTTTTATACTATAAAAACACTCTTTTTATGGTTTCTGTATTTCCAACGGAGAGTGGGAAAAAAAAATTGGTGACTTCAGATTACATTTGGCAAAAACTTTAAAAAGCCAGAGCAACCGCTGATTAGATTAGAGTGGTGGAAAAAAAACATTTTTTTGTAAAAAAAGGAATCCCTCCAAATAAAAATAATCCCAATTATTTAGAATACAGAAGCTGAAATATCGTCTGCATAATTAAATTGAATTACATTCATTATAGCAAAATATATCCAAGTATTTGAACCGATACCTAACGAAAGCACTGGGCATTTTTTCGGTTGGCATTATTTCCGATTATCACATATTTCAGCTTGCCAGTTACATTTTTCACGAATATAAAAGCAAATATTTTAAATTCTTAAATTGCACTAAAATTCATTCAACCGAACGGAAATATTGTTTACAAAACATAAATAAGAGTAGTTCCAATTTCATAGCATCTAGTTCAAATCCTTAGGATGTATTCGGACAAAAACATAGCTCACGATGCTTTCTTTATTCGATTCCACAAAAGCTCAAAGTATCAGCATTGAATTTTCAGGAACGTTTTGCATTTCAGTACACGAAGCGATGTATTAAAACTGTTTCCAAAAAAATTAAGCACAGCATTTATTCAAGGTCAGAGTATTTGCTTCTTGTCGATGGATAAGAAATTCAGTTTTAAAATGATCACCAGGCTGTACATGTAACTGAAATAACTAAAAACTAGAGGTTTCCTTTACACAGGACCTAGAATTGGGGAGTAAAATATATATGTATATTATATTTCGTATCTACTTTCTCCCGTTCGTAGCTTTCCTATTGGCCAGATCATACGTAGCGGCTTCCGAAATATCTGGATGAGAAGAATGATGCCGAAGCGACCGTAACTGCGCATCTCGCAAATGATTGGTCGCCGAGTTGGCTGACGACACAGTGGGTGGTTCCACGGGTAACGGTTTTCTTTTGCTTGGCATGCCATATTCACTCACTTCAGCCATCTGTAATTACGTAAAAAGTCTTTAAAAAGCTTACACTTCCAGACAGAAAAGCATAACACTATTCATGAAAATGAAAGCTCGGTATCATTCTTTACATAACACCATAAAACAGTTTTATTACGGCAAGAACAATCAACATAAAACACTGAGATTTACTTTTTTTATTATACTTTCCAGCAATTTCTCATATGGTTTACATCCAACTGCCTATGCCTGTAACGTACGGGTCAAAAGGACAATGAAGCAGAGAAAAGCCTTCCTACGTAATTGAATTGGGAGAACAGCCATTGTGGACTCTAATCTCACAGTCACAAAAAAGTACATGCCAGTGGCGTACATTCGAGGCTAGCTGCGAAGCCCAGAGAATGAACAAATAAAAGTCAATTATCGACGGTGTTAAGACATGTCGATGCTTTCGGTGCGAAAAAAACACGAGCGGATTAGCTTCTTCCGATTTGAGAATCAGTCTGGCTAGCGATGACCAACGGCATAACGCAATCACGTCTTCGAGTCTTCGCTGTTCTGATGCGAAAAACTTTTATATGATAACTTGCTAGCGTTTCCATGACAACATGAATCAGCTTATGGAGGTGAATGGACCATTGCTTCACACAACGGTTCACTCAATAAAGAGAAGACTTCGGACTACCTCAGTCCCTCCATGCTTCCGCCTTTAACAGCGCGTGTTTCGCGAGAGTTGTTTCCGTTTGTGTGAAGTGCCAATGAATTAAAATCAGGGATATTATATCTTAAATTCGTGGCTTTGTTGGATTCGAACTGTTTTGATAAATTTTGTGAAAGCTTCCCTGAACATCTACTATGAGCTTAAAGAACGCTATGCTTCAAATTTTGATACAGCTCGATTAAAAAATGAACTGAAGGTGTCTTATCTCTTTGATGAATACAAAACAAATCAGTAATAGACATTACTTGTTACATAAAATTAAATAATTGGACATAGTATTTATTGAGGTGTACAAATTAGCAGATCTAATATTAAAGTGTTCATCAACAATTGCAACTGCCGAAAGAAGTTTTTTCGTATTAAAAAGAATCAAGATATATCTTAGAGCCACACAAGGACATGCACTTTCGAGCAACTTGGCTGGTTTGTTAATAGAGAAAAACATTATTTTTAAATATGAAAAAGTACTCGGAAGAAACATTTTCGTGAAAACGTAACACTCAAGTCATAACAAAAGGAAAGAAGAATGGAGTACGTGTACATACAAGTGTTCAAATCCTAATCCTCATAGCTATTTGGTATCGTGTTAGCAATAGCATGTACCTAAAATTTAGAAAAAAATGTTACTTCTATTACTTATCAGTTTAAAAATAAACGTCGCAATTTTAAAAAACAACAGTACTGGGGGGGGGTAGCCCAGGTCTCGGATCCAAGATACACCACTGTCCTATGCCCCATGTGACCTTTCTGCTGCGTATAAGAATCGAAATTAAAGAAGATTTTCACACAATGTTTTTTGGAGGGATTTTACAGCAAAATAATTAATGTTTAAAATAAAATTATCTATTTCTTAAATGTGCTATCCGATAGCTTTTTCTCTGGACTATGAAACTACATATAGATTTTCAAGATAACAGGACATTTCTTTAAATTGGTAGTGGTATTTTATTCCACTCGTTCTTTCCACTGCGTTCCATAGTCCAATCACTGTTTTAGGTCTGCGTTTAGAAAGTGCTCTTTCTAGCAGTCCGAAGGCACAATTAATCCATAGGTGACACAAAAGGGGACTTCGAAGGAATTGGAGCACAAGACAAATTTGGTGTCGGTCTCTTTTTTCAAGAAATAGTGATAGATTTTGATGCTTTTTTTCCTTTTGATTGGAGATTTAACGACCACCGTGCGCAACTCAGTGGGCTATAAGCAGTCGCCCGTCCCTGATTTAGGGCCATTCGTTCCAGGGAAGGGAGAGAGCCAGTGCCGCAAGACAAACAACAGCCATGCCTCACCGGGATTCGAACTCGGACCCATCTCGGACGAATGATCAAATGCCATCGTTCAGACCACTGCGCCACCGGGGCGGTAGATTTCGATATATGACTGGTAGCCTTAAACTAATGGAGTTCTACTCCTTGGATAAGGGAATGATATTTCCTCTTTTAATACAGAAGTTAATACATTATTTTGGCAATACCAATCATTTATTTTAACATTTTTTTTAACTTTTCTTAACTTGAAGTCTCCATTGCAGGAAGGAACAGTAATCCCTTATTGAAACTTTCTTTGAAGCCAAGGTCTGCTCTTTTGTGGTAGTAAATAGACCTTTCTTTGTTAGTCTTTTAGATAGATCCATGAGTCATCAATATACACATATTAAATTTAAATTTCTCTCAGGCTAAGGGATTCTCATGAAGTCTACACCGCGTTCTGTGCTCAGTCACGTGCCTAGGCAATAGGCGGCGAACATTTTTTTTTCAGATTCAAATTTTTATTTGTTACCTTGTCTACAGTTGAGAGAGATTTTTAACGACTTAGCGATTGCTTTTTGAGTTGGTGGAATAGTCTTACCTTCTTCGCATATTAGTTTATTTTTCTTGTTAAAAAGCAATGCTTCATGATTTTTCTCTCTATAATTAATATTGCTTATTTTACATTTAGAAATGCTAATTCTATGATTTTCGCAACGTTTGATTAAAGAATACGAATATTTCTTTTCGTAAAGAGCGAAAACGAAACCTATCCACAACTTGTTTACGTGCGCCAGTTTCTTAGATGATATTTAACTGCAGCAGCTGTTTTTTTCGTGTTCGTTTAACACGCTGTTGCCAGTTTCCGTTGTTTGTAGTTTTTTATTTTCAGTAATTTCTCATCCAAAAAAAAAAAATGTGTGCACATCTGTACATCAGATTTAACCTACAGGCTCAGAGACGACAGAAGGTAGACAAATCAAAGACGCAAAAGTTCGAGATTGAAAGTGTCAGTTGGCATAGCTGTTTTATTATACTTCAAGAACACGGAAACTCAAATACCCTAAACCAATACTAACTCACAAACTCGGCTAACACGAAGGAAAGGCAACAAAGTCAAGCTTCGTATAAAAATGAAGTACATCTACAAGCATTAAGAACCAGAATTTCCCCCATTTTCTCAAAGGTTACAAAACTCCCCTCCCCGTTACACGAAGAAACGGCCAAAACTTTAACTTCTCTCAATAGACATAAAATAGACATTAACTTCTCTCACTCCAGACATATCCAGACTTCTGCCGCTTTTAATTCCTTTCCCGATAGCACCGCGGGTTTGTCCCATAATCTATTTTGCGTGTCTCAATCGCGACCATCAAAGTCAGCTCCATGTCACTTTTACTCTCCTCATACCCCTTCATTAGAAATTTATTTTGCATGCATGCACCATCGTTAGTTCAACATCCTTTTTAAAAACAGTATGAATCCTGAGAACTCCAATGTCACAAGCCATAGCTTAGACCGCTACGGAAAGTCATCGGGATTCTTCTCGAAGCGTTAGTCTGAAGTACAGTCCCTCCCAAAGTTAAGCACGAAATATAAGTCAGAAAATAGAGAGTGCACCGGTGGATATTTATGCACTGAAACTTTCTGTGGTGCGTCGTGGTACAGCATACAAATATCAAAACACGTGTCTACAGCGATCTGTGCAGCGCTAAATATGCAAATCAGAGAGCCTGATAAAAGCAATGTTTTCTGTTGGTGGCTATCACTGCAATTGGGAATGTTGTAACAGAATTCCTAAATATCCATTTTCTTAGTCATGTTCCGGAGAAGACGATGAACAACGGTAGCGAGACGTCGTCAAACTAGAATCTGGCCAATCCAATACAGAAGTGGCTCATTTCTACAGTGAATACAGTTCCATAGTAGTGCAACTCAGTAGAATACCCGTTCGAGCCTTCATAGAGTTGCAAACGTCTGCCGAGAACAGTTTCTGAGGTGTACTGGAGAAACGTCACCGGTGAATAGCAGCATCAACTTTATGGTCAGACATTATTGCAGCCATAGGGAGGCTGGTAACGATAATTTCTGTGAGGCTAAGGCTGCGCACGTGTCGCTTCTATGCACGAAGACCAAGCGCTGGTATGCCGCTGCACTCCAGACATAGATGCACCCGTTCACAATGGCGCCGTGATCATGTAAACTGGGTCAAGGAACAATGTAGTGACGTCCTGTTCACAGATGGATCGAGATTTTTCCGGGAATCAGAGTTGATAAACATTAGTGTGCAGATAGCGTGCAACCCGGTACCAGTCCGGAAATACCTTCAATCGCAATGCCTTCGGTGATGATAGTGTGCTTGTGTGGATTGACTTTTCGTTGGGTGGCAACATCAAAGTCCATGTGTTCTTAGCGTCACTGGGACGATGGTAGGGTATCGGGATGAAGTCTTTCATCCCCGTGTCACACCTTACGCGCGTGTAATCTGTACTGATTTCCTCCTAATGGACGACAACGCCAGCCTGAACAAAGCGTGAATGCTGTACAACTATCTGTTAGTGAAAAGTATTCAACGGATAGTGTGACCGGCACCCTTTTACGATTTTAATCCGATAAAACATTTTTGTATGCCCTCGGGGAAGAATAGCCGCTTGTCAACCACCTCTAGGATCTGCGAACTACTCCCGTATAAGAGTGGCAATTGCTCTCTGCCAAACTCGGCCATTTGACCGAGGGCATGAATCGTCTTTGCCAAGAGTAGGGAACATCCTTTTCAGAAGAAGCATATTCCATACTGGCAGTCATTTTGTATTAGGAACGCTGGCCTTGTGTTTTGCGATTCTGGATTTTGTAACGTCAGTGTAGATCTTTTTCTGCTTCATTATAGTCTGCATGATACCTAATGATTTTTTCTTTTTGTTTCATTATCGTCTGTATGATACCTAATGATTTTTTTGCTTCATTATAGTCTGTATGATACCAAATAAAACACTACCATTCTTTGCATCTTGAAATAAATGGGTGGAACACTTTACGAGTTCTGTTGGATATACACTTTTGTAGCGAAGTGTATTTTCAGATTCCTACGCTTCAATTTCCTAGCTTTAAAGTTACTTAGAAATTCATTGTCTTGGATGGTGTAACGATAGCATACTTTAATTAAAGTCCGGGTATGCGGAATCGATTCCCGCTCTAGGCCAATACAATTTTCAAGTTTTCTGATGAGACGTTGCTAGGAAAACAGTGAAAGTAAGGGGCTTCTGTGCAAAAATAATATGCTTACCGTGTACTTGGGAATAAAATAGGTTCAATTGCTGTAATGATTACCTGAGTGAGTCACTTTTTATGTGAAGTTAAGACAGATGTTTAACACGATTAACTACTCATAGACCTTTTACCGTTGGTTCAAAAAATCCTGAATTCTAGCTATTCCTTTCCATCTTCCAATGTTAGCCGTTAGCGAACCTATATTTAACTTAATTTAAAGAAAATCTCGTTTTCTCTAGGAAACATGTCACCGAAAGTAGCAATATTGTTTTACACTTTTGTTAAAAGACAGCTGAGAATATGGTAGCTCATACGACGTTGATAGAAAAGTAAAAATATTCACCGAATGCGCATTCAAGCCAAATCTGAGGTGCTGTTGCGCATTTGATGGGATAGCATTAAGTGCCTGATTTGTTTTTTAAATTTATTAACATGCTCAGCAATGTACAAAGGGAAAATGTTCACAGGCGGCATAGTAATAAGGAAACTGTTTCGAGCACAAAACATTAGAGAGTTTTAATTTTACCTGCGTTTGATTGCCATATTTTGACCGAAGAGATGAGACTGTTGCTGGAAATGCAGGAGAATTGGTTCTTCCTTTTGGAGCATCTTTGAGTACTTCTCTAGGAACTTCTTTCCTAAAAGAAGAATGTGATACGGTATTCAAGATGAGACAGTTTTTGGTGCTTCAGCAATTAAAAGCATGTACGCAATTGGCAGTCAGTATGATCAGTTTTAAATAGTCAAAAGTTAGTAAATTTAAACAGGTTCTAAAATAATTACATATGTGAATTTTTGGAAAATACTATTCTTTTAGAGAGAAATGCATGGAATTTCCAAATTTTTATATAATGGAGCACCACATAGAGTTCATTCGTTGCACAACACAATATGATTCAAAATAATATCTGGACTTCAGAAAATATAAAAGATCTGCTGTACATATCAAAACAAAAGTGTAACTCTAGCAACTTAATGCCTAAAAAATTAATCTACTCACAGTGAGCAGTTTATAATTTCCTAGACGACCCCTCCGTGTCGACAAATTCTTTCGGCTAAAAAACGACAAATTCCTCCGCAGTGGTCACCAGATCACCAAACCTGAACCCTTGAGGGCTGAAAACATGTCGCATTATCCGATGAAGTACGTTTTCAGTTAATGGTCACCAATGGCCAGGCCAGAATATAGCGCCAACAGCACGACTCTTTGGATTCAAGCTGGCAGAGGCGGCGTAATGGTTGTGGTCTGTTTTCATGGAGTACAATGGGCTTCTCAATACCTCTGGAACAGCATTTGGACTCGACGAGGTATCTCAAATTCATTGCGATTAGACATGCATGTGCAAGATTGTTTCCTGGTGGACAGGGGTACTTCCAGCAGGATAATGTGCCAAGGTTCGAGTCGTCACACAGGGGGTTGCAGGAGCACGGCACTGACTTCAAAATGACAAAATAGACCCCCCACAATTTCCAGAACATAACCCAGTTAAATACCTCTGCAATAATCTTGAGAGTGTCATTTGTAACAGAGATCCGTCTCCAGTGAACATTCGGCAACTGACAGATGCCTTCACGTCCTCTGGGGCGAGCGTACATGCAGAAAGATAAGCACCTTGTTGAATCCATGCTGCTTTAAAGGAAAAGAGCGGACCAACACATTATTTGCAAATGTGCTTAATAATTTGCTGCTTTCAGTGAGTTTTATGAAAAATACATCCGCGGCTGACAGAACCAAGCAGGAATTTGCTGAACATATAATTAAATACACACACAGGGGTGATTGTGAGGTGCAATAAAAACAAACCGGGAAACTCTCAGCTCAGTGCTAAGATACATACAGGGGTCGCGCTGCAGATCGCATTCTTCCCAATTTGCGAAAACGAAATCGTTTTGGCGATGGAAAACAAGATTTGGCGATTACCTCTTGATACTGCAAAAATTTGAATTTTACGAATAAGTTGGCCAAATCTTTTAAAACGCCAGCGCGACCGCTGTATATATACAAAGGCCATTCCATAAAAACAGAGTAATTATTTCTTTGCGTTGGCAACAGTGCGAAGGGGGAAAATAACCAAGCAGACGACTAACTGAATTAAGGAGGTACCTATGGCAACAGTTATTAGCCGTGGCAGACGATTCTAGTTTTATAATTGCGCAGTTGTTTAAGGTACGTCTTCATTTCGCCATACAGCTTTGGAGGCGAGAGATTCAGACCTAAGAAGTGAAACGCGTTGTGCGATAAAATTTTGCTATCGTTTGGGTAAAACGACTTCAGAAACAGTTGATTTAATGAAACAAGTTAATAAAATCATGCAATGCACTGATTCTGATACGCTTTCCAACTTACCAGAAATGATTACTCAAATTATGAGGATAAGGGCTGTGGAATAAATCTCGCAATTGCGCCCTGGCCTTTGACCCCATTTCGATAATATTAAACAGAATTGGTTCAGTATACCTTCGGAACAACGTACTAAAGTTTTGTCGTAATCAAAGCATTTTTACGTACGTTATAATGCATAAGGGCGATGGAATTAATTCCGATTCTATGCCCTGCCCTTTGACCCCATTTCCAATAGGGTTTGTCCCCAGGTGGTCCCCTACTACATACTAAAATTTCATTGAAATCGAACTATATTTACGCAAGTTATGACGCATAAGGGCAATGGAATGAATCCAGCTCCTATGTCGTGACCTTTGACCCCGTTTCGTCCATTTTCAATAGAGTATGTGCCCAGGTGGAGCCCTACTACATACTAAAATTTCATTGAAACCGAACTATATTTACGCAAGTTATGACGCATAAGAGCAATGGAATGGATCCAGTTCCTATGTCGTGACCTTTGAACCCGTTTCGTCCATTTTCAATAGGGTTTGTCCCCAGGTGGAGCCCTACTACATACTAAAATTTCATCGAAATCGAACAATTTTTACGCGAGTTACCGTGCGGACGAACGGATACAGCTGGAGCATATACGCTTCTTCAACCTGCGGTTGGAAAGCGTAAAAAAGCTTATAAAGATAACTGTTTGGGTGAGTCAACGATTTTAAGATGGCACCATGATTTCAAAAAAGGGCGTTTTGTCGGCAGAACTTGTTGCTAGGCCTGGTCGATCTCAAAGTGTTATTACGGAACGTATTGTTAACACTGAGCAATCCTGCAAAAAGATCGACTAGTGACATTGGAAGACATAGCGGCGATATTTCAAAACGTCGGCATTCCGCATTCTACGAGACAAATTACTGCTGCATCGCGTATGTTCCAGATGGGCACCTCATCACCTGACGAGAGAACAATTCTTAGCCTGAGTTCAGGTGTTTCATGAGTGGAAACAAATTATTGCAAAAAAATCCATACTTTCTAAACACGGTAATAACTGCCGATGAAACATGGGTCCACTATTTCGACCCCGTCACGAAGCGCGCAACGAATGTCTGGAAACACACAGGCTCGCCTCCTACAAAAAGGTCAGCCAAACCAAATCAGTGGGAAGGTGATGGTGATAAATTTCTTTGTTCATAAAGGTGTAGCCTACCAGCATGTTTCTCCTTCACAAATTACTGTCAATGCTGAGTATTACATTGCACTCTTGAAGCGTGTGCGACGACGCATATCGATTAAGCGACCGGAACTAGGGGGCAAGTGGACTCTACTCCATGATAACGCCCGCCGACATGTGGCTGCTTGTTTTCAACAGTTTCTTACGAAATGCAGCATTGAAATCATGTCAAAGTCTGCCTACAGTCCTGATCGCGACCAGCGCGATTTCTGTTTTTCTACGATGATGAAAGAGTGTTCCGTGGCGCAACATTCAACACAGATGCTGAAGTTATTCAAGCTGTACAGTGGTCACTACAGCAGCTTCCAAAAAAAATGCCTTCGCTACATGCTTTGAAAAGTTGACTGAACGATGGGACCGTTGCATATCATCGGAGGGAAGATACTTTGAGAAAGAATAATAAATATTTTGCTGTATCTATATTTCTTCACTTTGTGTGATTTTACTCTCAGATTTTATGGAACGGCCGTTGTGTGTGAATATACACTGAACAGCAATTGAATTAGAGACAGCTAGCGTTATGCAAATGTGGCTCTGTGGGCGGCACTGTAAACGGAAACGACATGACGTATGCAGCGATCAGACAATATAAGGAGTGAGGCGACAGGAATCAGAACGAGTCGGACGCAGTATGGGTAAGGCGAAGGATCTAAGCACGTTTGATCGAGGGAAAATTGTCGGGGCCCGACGAATGGGTCACTCCATCTTGGAAGACGTGCAGGCACTGGGATTTTCACGAGCCACTGTGTCACGGGTGCACCATGAGTGCATCGAATCCGTTAAAACCACTCCTGCAAGGGCCAACTGCCGTGGACAACGGCGTGTGGATGAGCGGGGTCATCGTCGGCTGGCTTGCACTGTAACAGCGGATAGACGGCCCACAGTGCAAGGAATGACTTAGCAATTTAACGCTGGTGCACAAAAACGTATAAGCAGCCAGACCATCCAGAACCATATCCTCGCTATGTGGTACAGAAACCATCGTCCGACGAGGGTACCGCTGCTGACCGCACATCACAGGATGCAAATATTAGCATGTGCGCGGGAACATCGTCACTGGACCCTAGACATGTGGAAAAATATTGCCTGGACTGATGAGTCGAGATTCACGTTGGTACATGCGGACGGCAGGATACGAGTACGGCGCAAACCACATGAAGCGATGAATGCTTATTGCCAGCAGGGTACTCTTCAAGCTGGTGGGGGTGTCATTCTCGTCTGGGGATTGTTTACGTGGACTCAAATGGGTCCCCTGGTACGTGTGACATTGTCCCTCACAGGTCAACGTTACCGGGATATCCTGGACGACCATTTGCTCCCGTTTGTGCGTCTTCAACATCCCACTGGGGACCTAATCCTGCAACAAGAAAATGCACTGTGTCATCGCTCCCGAATTGCATCCGAATGGTTGGATGAACACTCCACCGACGTGACCTCGCTTCCTTGGCCAGCTAGGTCACCTGACACCTCAATCCCATCGAGCACATCTGGGATGCCATCGAGAGAGATGTTCGAGGATCTGACCCTCCTCCATCGAATCTTCGTGAACTGTGGGAGCTTGTTCAGGGGTAGAGG
Organism: Macrothele yani; assembly: GCA_039090855.1. Lineage (NCBI taxonomy): Eukaryota > Metazoa > Arthropoda > Arachnida > Araneae > Macrothelidae > Macrothele > Macrothele yani. The sequence goes on along the minus strand of CM077027.1, from coordinate 137,656,092 downwards.
ATCCGTATAGCTTCACAAAGCTTTCGGTGTCTTGTCGAGTCCATGCCAAGACGGATCGCTATCGTCATCAGGGTAAAAGGTGGTGCTACACGTTACTAGACAGGTAACTCTAATTCAATTGTTCTTCATTTTATACAGGGTGGTTCAAAACTATATGTCAAAAATGTAAAGACAGGTAGAAGGGACCTAAATAAGCAGATTTCGTATAGGAATGTGTGTGCGGTAATGCCGTGTTGAGCCGGTAGAGAGCGCTGATGAGTGCGGCGTATAAAAGCGCTTAGCCAGCTGGATTCTTCATTTCCCGCATGGATCTCGAGCAGCATGCATCGTTACACCAATGCGGAGCTGGCCGACATGCATTTCATGTATGGGGCTGCACAAGGAAATGAATTAGCTGCTCAACGAATGTACAGGGAGCGATTCCCGGATAGGAATCAGCCGGATCGTCGAACATTCGAGCGGCTTCATCGGGAGTTAAGCACGAGTGGATCGTTTTATGCTTCCAGGCGTGATACTGGCATTGGAAGATATCGCAGAACTCCTGCAGTGGAAGAAAGAAAACTAAACACAGTAGAGGACAATCCGTCGACAAGCTTGAGAGCTGTAGGACGTGCGTTGGGTGTGAGCTATCCAACTGTTTTGAGGACTTTACATGAAGACGGAATGCATCCGTATCATTTACAGAGAGTGCAAGCAATGACCCCTGACTATTATCTTCCACGTCTCAACTTTGCCAGTTGGTACGTACAGTAGACTGCAGCCAATCCAACCTTCCCTGCAGATGTTTTATTCACTGATGAGGCTACCTTTACGCGGTAGGGTACGTTTAACATCCATAATTCTCACCTGTGGGCTGATGATAACCCACATGGCACAATAACACACGCCTACCAAGAAAGGTTTTCCATTAATGTTTGGGCAGGCATTGTGCACAATAATTTAGTAGGACCGTCCATTCTACCTAGTCGTTTAACTGGCAACACATACGGCATCTTCCTACAGGTGGTCTTACCTTAACTTCTGGTCGATGTTTCTCCAGATGTTCGCAAACGAATGTGGTTCCAGCACGATGGAGCCCCAGCTCACTTCAGCCGAAACGTCAGGAAACACCTGGACGCTGTCTACGGTCAGCATTGGATAGGACGGGGCGGACCAGTCCCTGGCCACCGCGTTCTCCTGATTTAACCTGCTTGGATTTCTTCTTTTGGGGTCATATTAAAAGCCTCGTGTACGAGAGTCCCGTCACATCTGCAGAAGATCTTGTTGCCCGCTTGTCTGTTGCTGCTGGACATGTGCTCGACAAGCCTGACGTCTTTTCTAATGTACGCCGATCCATGCGCCGCCGTTGTGAATCTTGTATCGCTGTTGGTGGCAGCTCTTTCGAGCACCTCTTGTAAACTGTTAATAAATTTTTGTTTTCTTTTGTCTTTACTTGTCTTTTCAGTTTCCTGTGATTCATACTGCTTTACGTGCTAGCGCTTTAATGCGGCATTACCGCACACACATTCCTATACGAAATGTGCTTATTTAGATCCCCTCTAACCTGCCTTTACATTTTTGACATATAGTTTTGAACCACCCTGTATATAAAGATAAGAAGAGGAACTCGGGGATATGGAAAATGACAAGATTGGAAGAAATCATGATCAGAGTAAAATCCCTAAAATTTGAAATGGATCACGAATGGACAACCGAAATTTTAGACTGGATTCCAAGAGACAGGTGAAGACCACGTGGGAGATAGGTGGATGAAATTCGAAAGCATGAGGGAGTGAGATGCAGGAGACTGGCCCAAGACAGACCGTTAGGGAGCCCTTTATCCAGCAGTGGATTGATAATGGTTGACAATGATCCTATATATTGGGTTGGCAAGAAAGTAATTGCATTTTTTCCTGTGTAAATCAAAGGCGAATTTTGAATAGGAAACAAAAACTTCAGTCAACAACATATCGTCCATTATGCTCGATGATTTTTTGCCATCTCGCAGGCAAGTTCATGATTCCGCGCTCAAAAAAGTTTGATTTTTCGGCAAAAAATTAGTTCCAAGAACGATTTGATAGCCTCATCAGCATTGAAGACTTTACCATTCAAGGCGTTTTTCAACGAACGAAACAAATGGTAATCTGATGGTTCCAGGTCTGGCGAATATCCAAGCTGCAACAATTTTTAAAGAGTGACCAAACTTGTATGTGGTCTTGCGTTATCATGGTGAAACAACACCTTTGCGATTCACCAATTCTGGACGCTTCTGTTTGACTGCATCACCTAATTTATTCAGCTAACGACAGTACACGTCTGAATTAATGGTTTGGTTCCTTGGAAGCAATTCAAAATTCACAATACCTTTGAAATTCCACCAGACTTACAGCATAACTTTCCTTTGGTACATTATCTCCTTTTGAAGTGCTTTGAGCAGGTTCATCACGCTTGCTCTAAAATCGTTTTCATTCGACGTTGTTGTAAACGATCCATTTTTCATCGCCTGTTATCATACGTTTCAAAAATGGATCGTTTTCTTCATTTCAAGAGCGAGTCTCAAATGTCAACGCGCTTAGTGAGATGAATTTTTTTGAGCTCATGTGGTACCCACATATCGAGCTTATTTAACTTATCTCAGTTGCTTTAAATGGTTTTCAACGCTTGATTCCGATATGTTCAGATTCTCAGCAATCTTTCATGTCGTTAAACGCCGATTAGATTCGATCAGTTACTTTATTTTGTAGTCATCAACTTCGATTAGCCTTCCTGAGCGTGGTGCATTTTCCACATCAAAATCTTCAGACCGAAATTTCGCGAACTAGTTCTGACATTGCCGTAGTTTAAAGGCATATTCACCATACACATCACATAACTTTTTATGAGCTTGCACATTGGTTTTTCCTTTTCGGAAATAATACAGCAAAACATGTTCCTTTTGATTACCCATTTTTGAAATCGACGCCAAACAAACCCTCTTTAACAAAATCGTGCACTTTCTGTTCCTAAAACAAGCTTGAACTGTCAGCTGTCACGTTACACTATCAACTTGCGGTTTTAAATTACGTTAGTTACATTTCAGGACATGTATCGCCATCTATGTGTAAAACATGCAATGACTTTTTGGCCAACCTAATATACTATATATTGCATATTGTTTATATAGTATGCACGTAATAATTAGCTACACAACAAACAGACACTTCGCATCTTCTTTTCTTGCACCAAATTTTCTATCAATGTGCTAGATATCCCTCAGACATTGCATCTTTGAAATCAAATTTCGCACTTTATATTATAGGTATATTAATTCAGCAGTCCATGGAGCTTATTTACACTGGCGTGCAAAAATTAAGGACAAGATGGTTTTTCGAATGTAACGTTGTGCAGAAGTGCTCCACATCGACTCAAATCATACCATAAGATCCCCAAGATGTACGAATATGGGACAACTGAGCAAAACCGTCCAAACAAGAAATCCAAAGGATACAAAGGCACGTTATTGAAAAGGTAGCTTCGAGCACAACTGGACAGAAGACAAACGTACATATGACAGCCGGCTTCCAAGAAGAATCCAGTCTTTAGTAAGAGATATGATCACCCCTAACTGCCTTGCAGGATTTACAACGTCTGTCCATGCTCAGGACGAGGTTGTCAAGGAGCTGTTGAGGCATCGTGGCCCATTCCTCTTGTAGCGCCAATCGCAGCTGCGGAATCGTTGCTGGCGGCTGTCGACGTGCTGCCAAGCGTCTCCCGAGAAGGTCCCACACGTGTTTGATTGGTTTTGGGTCCGGGGACCTTCCGGGCCAATCCATGCGTTGAATATCTTCACTCTCTAACAGCTCTGAGACAGCCACTGTACGATGAGGTGTAGCGTTGTCGTCCATGAAGAAGAACTCAGGACCCACAGCACCTCTAAACAGATGCACGTGAGGCAGGAGAACCTCGGTACAATAGCGGACACCAGTGACTGAATTTCCTTGGAAGATGTGGAGGTCAGTAGGCTACCAAGCATGATACCTCCCCAAACGAGAACTCCGCCACCTCAAAACCGGTCCCTTTCGATGATGTTGGAGGTGTGATTACGTGTTCTCTGCTTTGTCCAGAATCGCTCGTCAGACTAAATCGGCTCTCATCCGTAAAGAGAACTCTACTCCATTGCTGTTTATGTGTTCAGTTCTTGTGTTCCTGGCACCACAGAAACCGCCGTCTTCGATGAGCAGGCGTTAATGGCACACATCGTACTGGTCGTCGTGCAAATAGACCACCTGTGTGCAGCCTCCTGGCCACGGTAAAACATGATAACGGACGTCCAGTTGTCTGTCGCATGTGATGTTGCGATTTCTCCCGCTATCTGCCGTCTGTCTCTTCTCGCCTGTAGGGCAATATATTGGTCGTCCGCCGCCGTAGTTGCTCGTGGACGACCACTCCTAAACTCTCGGACAGCAGTTGCTGTCGTTTGAAATGCGCTCTAAATTCGTGAAACGATGCTGTGAGCGATCTCGAACTCCTCGGCCAAACTAGTCAAACTTCGACCTTCTTCCAACTTCCCAATAACGCGACCTCGGGTAAAGTCATCCAGATATCGTCTACTGGATTGCCTGTTGGTCATATCACACGGTGGCAGCAACTCGACGTCGTTCAAACCGATGTACACCGCGCAATAGCTTTCACCGAATTGCTAAGCGTACAACGCCCGTGCCTTATACCCCTCCGTCACCCCCCCCCCACGTCATGCTGCAAATATGCACATGCCCTACAGTACCGGACCCAAGTCTATCTCCTGAGTGGTTTTGAGGTCCGTTCTGCCTGCTCGTTCCGCTGTTATGCTAATTTGTCATCTTTGTCCTTAATTTTTGCACACCAGTGTATATTTAGGGAAAAGAAAGTCTGTCTGTGCTAGATCTGTTAAAGACAGGATGTGTCGTAGGATTTCGAAGTCGCGCTGTTGCAGAGTAGCTATAGCAATGATGAACTAATATTGCCCTGGTAGTGATTGTGCCAGCTAAGCGTTTCTAGCATTAAAGAATAGAAGGAAGAATGACTGCACTAGATCTGGTGAATACGGACTGAGTCCCAGGATTTCGAATTCGCACTCGTGAGGCGTAGCCATAGGAATGAAGAACTAATATTGCCCTGGTAATGAGTGTGCCAGCTAAGCGTTTGCAGCATTAAAGAATAGAAGGAAGAATGACTGTGCTAGATAATCCAGTCTAAAATTTGTTGTTCATCGGTAGTCCGTTCTTTTGGCAATATGTCTAGCCCCTTGCCATTTCAGAGATATTACTCTGATCGTGATGTCTTCCACTCTTGTTATTTCCTTATCCACGAGTTTCTCTTTTTACCTTTCTTGGTTAAACCAAGCATGAATCTCTCAATGCTTCTTTCAGTTGTCAACAGTCTTTTTTAGTTACGGTCCACATCTCTGCTGCGTACGTAAGTACTGGAATGATGCATTGTTTTCTTCTTAAGATGATGGCATATTGCTCTTAAAAATTGTACTGTTTCTTCCAAAAGCTCTCTAACCAAGTTTTATACGTCGATTAATTTCTTCATCAATGTGACCTTTGCTTGATATCTGCTTCCCAAGGTAAATGTAGGAATTGGTTATCTCCAACTTTTCCTCATCAATTGATAAATCTTCATTCCTTGCAAAAAATTGTACTTCAGTTGTTTTTTTTCTGAAAGTTAATTTTTAATGCCATTTCTTTACCCTTCTTAGCAAGTTCTTGGATCATACTCTGCAGCTCTGAAGTATTATTTCAAAGAGCTCTGAAGGGTGTTTTGAAATATATTTTTTCTATTCAAAAATAAAACTGAAATAAAACCTGGTCGAAATAAGATTAGGAACACCTTGACACGACGCGTTTGACCCGCAAGAAATTATCGACTCAGTGACCCGTTTCCATCTCTGGTAACAACTAAATGGAAAGTACGATTAAAGTGTTTTATAAAGAGATATTACGAATTTATAGTTGAGATTTTTTTCCGTACTTGTGTATTCTAAAGTTACTTTTACTGCACCGTTAACAAACAAGATTTGCATATGGAGTGCAGAAAAAAAATATTTTTCATAGTTAGCGGCTTAGGATGTGGTAATCACAACACGATCATTTACTGCAGTTACAATTAGCGCATAAAGGTAGCATCTTTATCACTGCGCTTCTTCAATATCAGCATTAATATTTTTGCAGTTTTACAGACGATTGTTATATGTTACGATTGAATAACAACAGCTTTTCCTGTGTTAGTTTCAGAAATAAATACGTAAGTAAGCATGGTAGCACGCGAAGTACATAGCATGCAACAAGCAACAATTCTAAACAAAATGCGAAAGGAAAGGAAACGCTGATGCAACCACATCCAGTGCGACAAACGAACACTAGCCCCAAGAAGTGGTGAAGCAGGAAAATTGCAGAGCATTGGAGGAAACAAATTAGGACTTAGTTATCGATCGAGAGTGTCGAAAGCATTGCGTGATGAAAGGGGACGGCTTAAGAAGACCACCTTAGAAATGTCAAGGTCGTGGGGGATTATTCGTCCCAGAAAACTGAGCTAAAAGTTTCCTTCCAGATCTGGTCACGAGTTTAAAGAAATACGTTTTAACAAACTGGATATTTCTGTCGTTAGAAATCACAAATGCACAATGCCAAAGTTTTAAACGCGAAACACAGAAATATTCTTAACAAAACATCACAATTTTGCAGTGAAAGCCAGAAGTTTTCGCAGTCAGAAACGGGTCAAAAATTTTGGGCCCAGACCAGACCCGACTCGGATCTGATCCGGACAAATCTACTTTAAACTATAAATTCGAATATATCGTCATGGTCAATCATTATCAATCAACTGCTGGATGAAGGTCTCCCCAAGTTTCTTCAACAACGGATTGTCTTGTGCCAGTCTCCTTCATCCACATCTCTCTCACGTCGTCGTCTTCTGGGTCCTTTCCTGTCTCTTGGAATCCAGTCAAACATTTCGCTTGCCCATTGGTGGTCCGTTCTTCTGGCAATATGTCCAAGCTCATTGCCATTTCAGGGATTTTACTCTGATCATGATATCTTCCACTCTTTTAACTTTCCTTACCACGAGTTTCTCTTTTTATCTTTCGTGATTACACCAAGCATCCGTCAATGTCTCTGCTCCTTACACAAGCACTGAAAGGATGCATTGATTAAAAACTTTTCCTTTAAGACATAATGGCACATTGCTCTTAAAAATTGCAATGTTTATTCCAAAAGTTCAAGATTTTTACGCCAGTTAATTTCTTTATCAATGTGACCGTCGCTTTATTATCTGCTGCCGAAGGAAAATGTAGGAATTACTTATCTCCAACCTTTCCCCATCAATTTATAAATCTTCATACCTTGTAAAACTATTTCAGTTTTGTCTTCTGAAAGTTCATTTTTAATCACATTTCTTTACCCTTCTCAAACAGGTTCCTGGATCATACTCTGCAGGTCTAAGTATTACTTCAAAGACCTCTGAAGAGTTCTTTGAAATATTTTTTTACTTTTCAAAAATAAAACGGAAATAAAACCGGGTCAGGAACACCTTGACCCGAACAGTTTGATCCGCACGAAATTGTCGAGAAGGTCACCCGTTTTCACCTATGCTAACAGTGGCACATACACTGAAGCGCAATTGAATTAGAGACAGCTGGCGTTATGCAAACGTAGCGCTGTGGGCGGCCTTGTAAACGGAAACGACATGAAGTATGCAGCGATCCGACAATATGAAGAAAGATGCCACGGGAATCAGTAAGGGTCTGACGCAGTATGGGTAAGACGAAGGATCTAAGTGCATTTGATCGTGGGTAAATTGTCGGGGCCCGACGAATGGGTCACTCCATCTCGGACTGGGATTTCCACTGTGTCACGAGTGCACCGTGAGTACATGGAATCCGGTAAAACCATCCCTGCAAGGACCAACTGCCGTGGACAACAGAGCGTGTGGATGAGCGGGGTGATCGGCTAGCTCGCATTGTAACAGCGGATAGACGGCCCACAGTGCAAGAAATCACTCGGCAATTAAACGCTGGTGCACAAAAACGTGTAAGCAGTCACACCATCCAGAACCATCTCCTCGCTATGGGGTACAGAACCCATCGTCCCACGAGGGTACTGCTGCTGACCGCACATCACAGGGTGTAAAGATTGGCATGGGCGCGGGAACATCGCCACTGGACCCTAGACATGTGGAAAAATGTTGCCTGGACTGATGAGTCGAGATTCACGTTGGTACATGCGGATGGTAGGATACGAGTACGGCGCAAACCACGTGAAGCGATGGATCCTTCTTGCCAGCAGGTTACTCTTCAAGCTGGAGGGTGTGGCATTCTCGTCTGGGGACTGTTTACGTGGACTAAAATGGGACCCTTGGTAAGTGTAACATCGTCCCTCACAGGTCAACATCACCGGGATATCCTGGACGACCATTTGCTCCAGTTTGTGCGTCTTTAACATCTAACTGGGGACTTCATCTTGCAACAAGACAATGCAGCTCCCGAATTGTATCCGAATGGTTAGATGAACACTCCACCGACGTGACCTCGCTTCCTTGGCCAGCTGTGTCACCTGACCTCAATCCCACCAAGCCCATCTGGGATGCTATCGAGAGAGATGTTTCGAGGCTCCGACCCCCTCCATCAAATCTTCGTGAACTGTGAAAGCTTGTTCAGGGATCGTGGATCCGTATGGCTTCCGATGCCTTTTCGAATCCATGCCGAGACGAATCGCCGCCGTCATCAGGGCGAAAGGTGGTGCTACACGTTACTAGACAGGTATCTCTAATTCAATTGTTCTTCAGTGTAGTTTAATAAACAGACTAAGTAATTATTCGCGCTGTAAGCATTCACGTGTGTACGAATGTAGGCAAGCTATCTTTTTATCTATCAGTCGACTTTTAAAACTTACTTTGCTTTTGAGTAGCGTGAATTGTGAAGAAGATTATACGGAACTTCCATCCTTTTACCGATGAAAATGCCTGCCGCATGCGGGCGTGAATACACTTGTGTATAGCCATTTACTATGGAATTCATATGTATGAAATATGCCTGTTTCCAAAAGCCTCCTCCTCGAAAATCTTTCTTTTTTCCCGTTTACTATGATATAAAATCTAATGAGTAAACAAAACATTTGAGTGATGGACAGTTGACATGGTCATTCCCCGCGCAATGTGGGAACAGACCCAAAGCTAACGCAGGCGATAAATAGGCAGACAGCAGGGCATCCTAACAGTGTACTGCAATCGACGAACATGGGTAAAAGTGATGACCTGAACTACTTTGGTCGTGAACGAATCGTCGGCGCAAGACATATAGGTCATTCTATTGCCCAAGTTGTAAGAACCCCATGGTTCCCGAGGACAACCCTACCAAGGGTATACCGCGAGTATACTCATCGACGAACGTGCCAGCGCCCAGAGACAACCGGTGACAGATCACACGCCATTGATGACAGGATGGCAACGGCGGCGTAAATCTCATTCACGTTAAATGTTGGAGGCCCGAGCTGCGTCAGAGAGTGAACAGCACGGCCGTGCTGTTGCTAGGCTACGGGAGCGGACGCCATAACCGTGTGCCACCTGTCGACTGCTCGTCACCAGGCTCCGCGAACATCAAAAACTGGGCTCTGGAGACGGGCGCCGCGTCGTGTGGTCAGATAAATCCAGTTTTCAGCTATACCGAGCTGAGCTGAAGTGTGGTGTCGACAGCATGAGTCCATGACCCCGTCGTGTCGGGTCAGCTCTGATCCAGGCAGTGATGGCTCTGTGATGGTTTGGGGAGCTTTCTCATGGGACACATTTGGTAATTTAATGTGTCCGGAGAGGTCCTTAACCGCTGGGCTGCGCGCTACCAGCATGTTGTGGCTGATCACCCACACGCTTTCACGGCCTTCGCGTATCCTGCGGCTGATGGTCTGTTACGGCAAA